>OZ012738.1:287230546-288590546 GCA_963859935.3 Lathyrus sativus
TTGCTTCCATTAAATGGCATCTTTCTGAGAAGTTTGATGAAGATTCAAATGATCTTTCTCTTTATTTGAGAAGAAATATTTTGCAAATCAACCGACTTGAATCTCTTTTAGATCCCCGACGATGTTTTCCAATCTCCAGTAGATTATGGATCCCCACTGATGTCATAAATCTCCAGTAAAATTCCAATCCCCTATGAAGATACTCTCCCATAAGTATTCACATTTCCAAGAAGAAACTGAGACCCATTCTTGGCTTATGACCCGAAACGAGGGGAGGTTTATTTTACCTTTTTCAAGTGGAATACTTGATTAAAGAAGAAACTGAAACCAGTTCATGACATACAACCTTGAAGCATTGGGGAGGTTTATTTACCCATTCTAAATGGATCCTTTAGTTAAAGAAGAAGCTTGATCATACCCTGATCATGGAAGCTTATGTTAGTCTATTACCTTTGCTTACGATATCATATACTTTGATAGTATGTAATACACCTTTCTTTTGGTCAGACACCTTTGCTTACGCCTCCACATGTTTGGTAGTAGGTGATCTCTCATTTCAAGTCTATTACCTCTGCTTAGGCTATCATATGTTTGATAGTAGGTAGTATGTCTATGTCTTTTTGGTCAGATACCTTTGCTTAGGCTACCATGTTTGGTAGAAGGTCATATTTCCTTTTGTGTTTACCTTTGCATAGGCTATCATATGTTTTGATAGTAGGTAGTACACCTTTCCTTTTGGTCAGTTACTTAGTGACCAGTAGTTACTTTCATTCAACAAAACCTCGGTAGCAGGTGTTTCTTTTTAATTTCCAGCAAACCTCGGCAAAAGATGGCTCTATTTCATATTCTTTGGTAAATCTCAGTAGTAGATTCTCCGGTAAATTTTAAAAATAGAATTTTCATCAAACCTCAGAAGAAGGTATTTTCTTTTCATTTCCTGGCAAGTCTCGGTAGAAGATTTCCAGTAGACCTCGGCAGAAGGTGTTTCATTTTGTAAATTCTCTGGTTATTCTCAGTAGTAGATCTCCAGCAGACTTCAACAGAAGATGTTTCTCTATTTCCAGGACCTCATCAATAGATTCTCTGGTTAATTTGGTTCTCCTTTAAACTTCAGCATATAGTTGTTGCTTTTCAGAATCTCGGCAGTAGATTCCCTGGTTAATCTCGGCAGTAGATTTTCCAGTAAATGTTTGACAGTTATCACATTTTTTAATAAAACCTTGGTCGAAGGTATTCCCAAATGAGGTCCTAAGTCTCAACGGTAGACTCCTTCAGTTGATATCTCTTGATATCCCTACATTTGACCTTGACAGTAGGTTCTCAAAGTGGATTTTGTTAAAAATATTCCGTCACAAGTTCATCACCATATGTTTAAGATACTTTGTGATTGTTAGTTGGTAATCTCTTCCCCAGTGGAGAGTGGAGTTGAGTCTCATCCCCGGTGGAGTTGGATCTTTTCTCCGTGGAGTCTTGCTTTGTTTACTAAGTTGTTCCTTGTTGGGTCTTTCATTCTTTAGTTGTGCTTTCAGCAACATTTCTATATATAGTTATCCCCTGTGGCATCATTCCCCACAAGATCTCTGTCTTGAATTCAGTTCATATCATATCATATCATAAGCATTTTGTGGCATCTTAGAACCAAAAATTGTGCATGTTTGTATTTAAGTCTCTCCTATCACGTTGAGACGAAGATTTTAATCTCCATATCTTCGGATAGAAGAAACTTAATTAGGAGCATATGTCATACCCTAATTTTTTACCGTAAGATTCTATTTTACATCATCTACAGAACATAGCATACACTTTATCTTGCATAGTGTCTGAAATGTCAGTTAGAATAAATTTGGTGTGTTCATTTATTTTTTCAAGAACTTTTCTACCCGACTTTTTATTTTGTTTTTTAATTATTTTTATTTAAGTAATCATTTAATTTATTTATATTTAATTAGATATTTAATTTTAATTTTAATTAATTAATTTCATTTTTAATTTCTTTATTAATATTTTCTTTTTAAAAAAAACACAAAACATGATTTTTAATTCTTTTTATTCTTGGCTTATTATAAAATATGAAAAACCATAATTTTTATTTTTTTTTAATCTTGTCTTATCATAAAAAACACAAAAACATAATTTTAATTCCTTTTATTCTTGTCCGATCATAAAAAATACAAAAACATGATTTTTAATTCCTTTTATTCTTGTCTTATTATAAAAACAAAAAATATATTGTGTTAATTGTTATTATCATTCTTGTCTATTTTCTAATCCTATATATATGCATTAGGAAAAACAAAGGATACACAAAAAAAAAGAGACAACAAAAAAAGTCGTTGTCCCCTCATTGCTCTCTCTCTCTCTCTCTCTCTCTCTCTCTCTCTCTCTCTCTCTCTCTCTCTCTCTCTCTCTCTCTCTCACGTTAAAACAAAATAAATAAATAAAAGAGAGGTCATACTTCATCTTCACGCAAGCTTATGAATAACAACAACAAAACCGTTTTTGTTTCAAGCTCATAACAAATCCGTAAAGCACCATGAAAGTCCCTACATAACAAACCGAAACATCCACAATCATGCACACGTTCGACACCGTTCAACCTCTGTTTGTGGTAGCTTTCTCTTATCCCTTTCATTTTATGTTCATAAAACATTTTTATTGATTTTTTTTGTTTTAGTTTTTAGAAATCTTTTTATTAATACGTTAGGTGTTTAGAAATCTTTTTTTTTTTCTCTTTTTATCAAAACAAAACTTTTTTTAAAATAAAAAAATGACAAAATTTTAAAAATATATAACAAGCATTTTATCTTAATATTTGTAATTGACTTTCTTTTACTTTGTTTATATAGATTTATGTGGGTTGTCTAATTTTATTATTTATTTGTTTTGTTTGTGATTGTTTAATTATTTTTATTTCTTTTATTTTCCATTAGCTAGAAAAAGTAATTAATTGAATAATAGATAAAATACAAAAAAAAAATTAAATCAACTCTTTTTTTAATAAAAAAAATAACAAAAAATATTAAATACTCGATCCAACACCGAGACACTAATTCTCAAGTCAAAACCAACAAGCTCATTTTATTTTCGTGCTTGCGCTTATTTCTTTAATTGGGTTTATTTATAATCTTTTCATTTCATCCCTATACAACAAAATGTACCCCGTTCCCATTAAGTGTAATAATTTCATCGCTTTCATCTTGATTGTATTTTAATGTTTTATCCATCTCTCACTTACACGCTCAAACTATTTTTATAGTAATTCTCGATTCAATATCGAGCCCTTTTTTAAAACACCTTTGTAAGTCAATTGTTTCTACGATCGCCATAAAACAAACCCAAAACATTCTTTATTCATATATCAAGCCACACCCTAACTTGTAAGTCAACTTCTTTTTAGCATCGCCATCAACCTCATGCACACACTTGCACCTTTTCTTTGGCTGTGGTTTTGTTTACTAAGAGCACCCTTAAGGACTAGGAATTGACCTAAATTTTCCTCAAACCCTTGATCCAACGTCAAGTGGTTATTTCCCTCATAAGTCGGTTGTCTTTTGCAATCGTCATCACACAAATTTAAACCTCGACCTTTTATCGTGTATTTCTTTTCTTAAAACTAAAATATCTTTCTTTTCTCAAAAATACAAAAATACTTTAATCATATTTCTAATCTATTTCAGAAACCTTAATAAAAACACTTACTTCCCTTTCAACCTAACCTCAGGTTTAGAGTTTCTTAACCCTATGTAAGTGTTCCACCATAGACACTTACCTCTCCCCCTAGAACCTTGACCATAGTCAAGAGTTCCTCACCCTTATTGAGGAGAACTACAAATGCTTTGATTCCATTCTCGTCAGGATACGTAGGCACGAGATGCGATGTCTTGGTGAACATACTTAGAAACAATACCTTAGGTCTCTCCCCCTTTAGCAGACAAAACAATGAATAACACAATAAAATAAGAGGTTCCTGTAGAGTACAACATATACTTAGGATGCTAGCACCTTCCTTAGGTATAACCAACCCCCGAAACTTAGATTCTCTTTTGCTTTGTTTTTTCATTGCATATTTTGGATTATTCGTTCTTTTTCCCTTCCCTTGTATAAGTTAAAGATCGGTGGTGAATTATGATTTGTGATTCAAGTTAACTTAGTAGCTTGATATCCGATTATCACTGCGACAACGGGGTTATGTTATGTTGTGCTCCGTTGTTATACAAAAATGGCTTGGCTCTTATTTAGTAAAGGATATAAAGAATATTGAACAAATGAAGGGGTATGCATGGTCTCAATACTTGTGGGTACTTTTTTAATGTACCATTGATAGGATCAAGAGGATATATTAGTTACAATTCCATTCTGGCAATGAGACAATTGAGGCACTCGTTAGCCTACAAATCTGAAGATAAGCTATAAGAGGGTTTTGTCCTACAAGACCTGACTTCCAATCATCTTGATGTTCTCAAGATTGTTCAAGCTTTGAGGCAATGCATCAAAGGGGAAAAGTAGCCTCAAAAGACTAAGGGAAGAATCTGTAGTACCCTACACTCAATGGATGAGAGAAAGGGTAAGCATAGTCAAGTTACCTTTCACTTTGGATCATCCTGTTAGACCAAGGTTTCCCCCATCTACTGTAATCTTCGTGGAAGAGAGTGAAAGACTCAAAGAGGCTGTCCTACAATTGAGAAAAGAAAAAGAAGAATTGGAAGGTAAATTCTACCATGCCACATGCAAAAAGAATCAATTGAGTAGAATCCTTAATGAAGCTCTAGAATGATCAAAATTTAGTGAAAGGATAGCTAAAGTGGAGGAGGAAAAGAAAGAACGATCTTACGCGAACCTTGAAGTATTAAGTTCAAGCCTTAAAAACCACAAGGAAGAGCTAGATAGGGCTTGGAATCAAAGAGACGAGTGGAAGAACATATGGATAAGATCTAATCAAATGGGAGTCAAGGAAGGGTAGGAAAGATGTATTCAAAATCTGGAGGCTGAAGTCTGAAGCTTGGCCAATACTCTATGTAAGAGTAAAAGACAAGCTATAGATGCGATGTTACAAAGGAGAGCCGCCGAAGAACTTCTTTCCCAACAACCGCATGAATTAAGGGAAACTTAAGAGAATAATTGAGAACTCATAAGGCAGTTGGAAGTGCTTGAGGGGGGTCTATGAAGAGCTTGGGGATTGGGGCATCTTAATTGAGGAATATATTCAACAATTGGAGCATACCATCAAAGAGGACAATGCGATCATGGAAGAACTTCAACGAAAGGAAGGGTACTACAGAGAAAGATATCTGAAGTTGGTGATATTATCTAATGACCTAATCCACGAGATCCCTCGGAGTTTGAGAGAAGCAGAGTATATGGCGGACATTTTCAAGCCTAAGGAAGAAATCAATGACTCCGTCAAGCTATGCCGCTTCATGGTGGCAGAATTTAGGGCTCGGATTAGGAATCAGTGTTATATTTCGTTATGTATTGTGTTAAGTTTGTTTCCTGTTTTAAGTTACGAACATGTTATTGGGTTTACCTTGTGTTTCTACGAATAATGAATAAGGTTGCGTCCCTCTATGTTTCCTTTATAATCAACAAATATTTAATTTCCATTATTCCTGGCTTTGCTAATAATTGATAAATATTTAAGATTCCTACAAAAAATAATTATTTTTGCATATCCATACATTCATGCATACATTGACATAAAAAAATCAAAAAGTGGAAATCATTTTCTTCAATCTCTTCTCTCATAATCATCATAACAATCTGACTTTTCGACCCTACACCCGCGCTCACCGAAAGAAATCCATGGAACAACTAGAATAGGACCAAGCTGCTCTAAGGGGAGATGTGGATGTCGTCAAGAAAAATGTAGAGGAAATGAAGGACAAGATTGACCAACTGAATTGAGCTATTCAAAATATGATGGCAAGAGAGACCAAGGCTAGCAACCATAGGAACATTACTACCCCTACTCCCCAGTCTGGAGACAATAATCCTCTCTTGGAGTTTACTATTGACTTGGAGCGTGAAGAAGCTGAAGTTGCTAGAAAGAAAGCTAGTACTCAACCCCTTAGAGGGTCTGTTCCTCCACCTGGTCCTAATGGAGCTTCATGTTTCATATAGATACCTATCTCTCGTGAAAACTATGAAGATTGGAACCTCCAATATGAGGAGGAAAATTCGATACAAATGGTCTGTGAAAACAAACCAACTGCTGCTAAAGGAAGAAGAGCTGATAATAAGTATAAGATAATTGAAGAACGACTAAGGATTGTGGAAGGGTTCAATGTCTTTTTAGTGGATGCTTTGGAAATGTGTCTGGTGCCAGATGTGGTCATACCTCCTAAATTCAAAGTGCTTGACTTTGAAAAATACAAGGGCGTTAGCTGCCCTAAAAATTATCTCCAGATGTTTGTCCGTAAGATGGCTGCCTATACTGCTAATGAGAAACTAATGATGCATACTTTCCAAGATAGTCTTATTGGGTCATCCTTAGACTGGTACATGCAATTGGAGAGGGTTCATATCAACTGGGAACATTACAAGAGTCGTATTACAAAAAGATGATTGGGTGAGTCTCAACCGAATTTGTTGATTTAGTTATGCGTTGAAGAGCGGAAAGATTGTGAAATCATCTTTAAATCAATACAACAACAAAAGGTACTCTGGAAAAAATTCTAAGAAGGGTGAGACCAACACCATTACTGCTGATAGGTATACTCACCATAACGTCATTCTCATAAGCGAAAAGCAGAATAAAAAAAGAGTAGAAGAAGGGGTTATTTTGGATCTAACGGCTCACCTTGTTTCCAACCAACCTTCAAAATCCATCCTACCATCTTCTTCCTTAAGCACAACCGTGCACTGCAGCGCTCCACACCCTACACGCCACACAAAACACTCAAATCTACCGTGCTTCCTCAAGCGTAAAACTATCAGCAACATAACCTTGCCTTTCTCCCACAACCATTCACCATGAACACACTGTGCTCCATCTTAATTCGTTAAGTTAACCTTCACCACCGGACCACTTGAGAAACGCCACCTATCTCATAACAACAACCTCAACCGCTCATGTTTTTCTCCCGCGGATGAACTGCTCTTTCATGAAGTTCAAAACACCCTCATCATTACAACTATTTTGTTGAGGTTGATCAATGTTGATTTGATTACATGTCCTCGGTGACGAAAGAACAAGCTGGATGTTTTCCATTTTGAATCTTGCCTTTGGTGTTGATGTTGTGATTTGGCGGTGACGGGTGACGACAACAATTTTCCGACATTGATGTGATCAGTATTGATCTCTTCCTTGTTTCTCTCTTGCTTTTCTAATGTCTATTATAAAAATGTTGCTGCTGCATTTGGGTTTATCAAATTCTTTGGCCATGTTTATTGTTCTGATTTGGTTTCAGTTTGGTTTTGATTACACCTTTTGCTTGCGGCACCGTTTCATTATGCTGATGTAATTTTGATTTAATCACGTAGCATTTGTGTTTATTTCAATCTTGTTTCGTGACAAACCATGTTTTGTTATTTAAGAACTATTGCTTTTCATTTTCTATGTAGTCTTATTACTCAGTTGTGAACGTTGATTGTGTATCCGTTTGTGTTCCATTTTCATCACAGCTTTGTGAGCTTGTATTCTTGGTGATAAATTCTGCTACTACTGTGAATGAATGTGTGCTAATTATGTGATTTCAATGACGTTTCGGTTTGAATTTATTTTGGTGGTTTCTCTGTCCATTCTTTCAATTGCTTGCACCTTTAATCTTTTTCTTATACTGTTTCCGAATTGAATATTAGTTTTGTATTGTTGGAAACAGTGTGCTCGTTTTCGATTGCGCCATGATTCGATATGATACGCGCTTTGTGTAGTTTTGCAATTTCTTCGGTTTGGATATGGTTTATGATATCACAAACAGTAAGTTATTTCCATTTACAGAGCAAGTGGGTGCTGAATAAATTCCACTGTCAAATGCTCAAAGCCCATTTTGCTCGGTTGGCTCATGTTAATTTCACCATTGCTCTCTTCAAGATTGTTTCAGCATTATATTCTTTGCTTTACCTTTGAATTTCAAATTATTTTCTTTATGAAGCAATAACAATATGAATATTTTAACATCACGCTTTTTGTCAAGACTACAGTCACTTAGATTAGCATATTGGCATAATTATCACTGTGGTATTTTAAGGATGATTATTTCTCTTTTTGGACCAAATATGCTATAGTTTATGTATGTTAAAAAAAATTCATGCTAGGTTAGAATCTTACTATAAAAATGTGAGCAACGTGGATCAAGTGCTGGAATAAGTTTTTTTTAAATGTTCAAGTTATTCTTAAACCATTAATTTTTCAATTTATGTGTATGTTGAAATTAATTTTTCAATTCATTTGCTTTGTGACTTGATATTTTCTTTTAATTTTTTTTGTTGTAATAATGCCACATATGTAAATAATATTTGTGTTGCTATTATTTAATTTCTTTGAATTAAATTAGATTTTTTATGTGAATTCAACAATTTCTTGTCGTTATGCCGTCAAACATTCAACACATTAATTGAATAATTCGCCGCGTTATGACTCATGTGTATGACATTCTTTATATTGTCATTACATACAAACTGGTTTTGGAGCACATTGTGACAAAGTCTATTCGATTTATTTTGTGCTTACTTTTATTTCTACCTTTCTACCAAATTAATTAAACAATTTTGAATTTCGTGTTAATTATTTAATTTTGTTAATCAATTTTAATTAACTTAATTTTTTGATTTAATCGAATATTTTTTATAATTAATTTTAATTAACCTAATTAATCAAATTTCAATCATTTAACTTTATTAATCAATCTGAATTAACGTAATTATTTGATTATATTAATTTTTAATCGAATAATTTTTATAATTGATTTAGATTAATCTAATTAAGTGATTTAATAAACTTTGTACATTTAACTTTGTTAAATAAAATCGGGCCAAGATCGAAGGATTCCAAAACTCAAATTGCTTTTGTTCATACGCACTTGCTTTTGTGTTATTTTGTCTTCATTCAAAAAAATGTACTCCATTATCATAAAATGTAATAATTTTATCGTTTTTGCCTTGATTATGCTTTATAACCGATTAAACCTTTTCAAAAGAAACAATTATAGATCCAAAATCGAGCTATTTTTCATCCTTGTAAGCCAATTGCTTTCAAAGCATCACCATCAACCTTTGGGTCACTATACACAACATTCAGAGCTTACTCCTGGGCTTTCTTACAGTGAGACCTATTCGATCAATTAATTATAGTTGGTCGTTTATAAGACTATCCCACTTTGCTAGTGCACATGATTAAAATTCAATTCGTTTGCTTTCCTTTACTTGGTTATATTTCGTCTTGTTTGTTGATTTAATTCCGAAACCCTAAAGCTCTTGATCCATATCACATCCTAGTACCTCTTGTAAGTCGAGCATTTTTGCCTCGCCATTGACCTTACCTTATACCATTAGGACCTCCTTACCATTTAGTTCAAACCTTTAATCGTTTTTGAACACAAATTTGAACCTCGATTAACATCGAGCATTTTATCAAATTCATATTAATAAACTTAATCATACTTAGACCATATTTCAATAAAAGATGAAAAAGGAGTTGGAATGGAGCCTCTGATTTCTCTCCTTAATTGTTTGGGCCCGATGGGCCTTTCTTACACTCGAACAATTGTCTTTTCTAAAAGATTTATAATCCGATTAACATCAAACTATTTCACTCTCCTGATTACTTGGGACCGAGGAGCCTTTTTTAAGTTTCAAGTAATCATCACGCATTTAAAATATCTTAATTATATCAAAATTCTTTCACAATTAAGGTTAAAAAAGAGAGAGAGTCGAGTCTTTGGTTCACTCTCCCGATTACTTGGGCCCGAGGAGCCTTTCTTAAGCTTCAAGTAATTGTCATCCAAATAAAACATCAACATATTAATTCAACTTCTCGCCCCCGTGCGATTAAAATTTCTCAAGATACTAAGTTATCTCCCCCGTGTGATATACAACTCAAACACTTTTTGCAAGAACATTTCTTAGTCCCTTCTTTCGCGCATATGAAGTAGTGCTTCAACCTCCCCTAGTGAGCAGACATGCCAATGTTTAGCAGTTAGAATGTGACCTAAACACTCGTTTTCTTAAAAGACGCCAACCAACTGTAGTCCTCCGAACTTCGATTGCTCTGACTTCCTCATTGCACTATGAGGGTATGTAGGAATATGATTGTGAGATCCTAGCGAGCTACCATTTTTATTTTTACCTCAGACCTTTTCCCGTAGTCCCACGAACTACAGATGCTCCGATTCTTTATTCATTCGAGTGAAAGATACGTAGGCACAAGGACCTCAATCCTTGGGGAGCACCCTAATAAACAACCACCCATTTCCCCATTAGAAATTATATTCTTACTTATTACTCCCTTAGAAGAAAACAAACAAATGTAACTAACTTTTCTCACGAATCGAATCAAGAGGTTCCCGTTGAGTACAACGGACGTAAGGGGTGCTAGTACCTTCCTCTTGCGTAATTGACTTCCGAACCTAAAATTTGGTTTCGATGACCATTTTCTTATGTCTTAAAGGTTTTATCAATATTTTCCTATTCCTTCCTTAGAATGAATAAAGTTCGGTGGTGTCACACCCTCATTTTCACCTTTAGCCTTTCATACCCTGCATTCGTCATATCATACATCGTTTTATTACATATCGAGCATGTGGGTTCACAAGGTAATGATTGGGTCGGTTCGTTGTTTTCTATTCCAAATAAGATAAATTGCCTATCATGGGCTACATCGAAGAAAAAGGTTCATCATCTAAGGTTTGGTTCAAGTTGGAAAGTCTACTCATGTAGATTACTTCAAGGAGAAGTTACTTGAAAAATATTAGGATATTCAAGATCAATATTCCTAATGAACATGAAGTGCAAGGCCTAATTCAAGATTTCTTCATCCAACTTTGTTTCAAATTCTATGTTCAAGTGGAATTCAAAAGATCACAAGTTCATAATTCAATACTTCATCCCTTTCAAATTCAATGGCATAAGGGAGATACATCATTCCAAATTCAAAATTTGTTCAAGAATATTACAAAGGGAAATTTCATGACATTGTAAGAATGTCACATTTGTTACAAAGTTTCTAAATCTAAGTAATGCTTAGAAAATTAAGCTATTTCTAATCTTAATTCAAGTTTCTAATCAACTTCATGCTATGGTACCCTTCATGCCCCATCAAGTCCACATGTCCCTCATTATGCCTACAAACATCTAAGGAAAATAATTAAGATTCAGCTTAACATTGGAACATTTCAAGATGAAGACTATGCATGCTTAGTCATGGGCAATTTTAATGTGATCTAAAACAGTCCCATGCAAGAAGTGACAAATTGCATCATAACCAAACAAATCATGTCACAAAACCAAAGGTATGGACTCATGATGATGCATCTACATATCAAATATCATAATTTCAAAATGCTGTCAAAAGTAGAAACATGGACCACAAAGGCAGTCCAAGCACAAGTAAACAAATGGGTTCAGGATTTGAGAGCAATACAAAGTGTAGCAAAAAAACAGGCCTAGGCAAGTGCAGCAACAAGTGCAGAAAAGCAGCACACATGAAAATGGAAAGAAAGAGAGTGACATCAAGAAAGTGGTAAGAGGCATTTCTCAATGAAAAATCTGAAGCTTTGAAATAAGTGAGAACCCTATTGCTTTGACTATAAGGGAGATAATTCATTAAGAAAAAAAAAGGTTGAGAACAAGGAAGGGGGGAGAAAACCAGAAAAAAATAAGAAGGGAAAAAGACATTAAGAGAGATCAAGAGAGTCACATAGAAACACAAGAGAACCATAGAAAAAACAAAAAAAAAAAGATTGAGAAAGAAGAAAGAAAAAACCATTGAGAGAAAAAGAGAGTGAGAGAAAACCAGAAGAAGGAAGTGAATCATAGAGCACATCCAACAAAAGCCATGGGTGGTTAGAAGGAGAATAATAGCTCTTGGGTATCATTTCTTTCAAACTCTTCTCTTTTTACTTATTTTTGTATTGTTTTTATTTTTTAAGTGGTATTTATGTTGTACATATTGTGGTAAGGTCTCAAGAGTGACCAAGAACTATTGTAAAAAAGAAAAAAAAAGGAAAAGGTTTATTTTTTTTTTCACTCAGCAGGGCTGACACGGGGGGTCGTGTCAGCTGACACGGGGGGTCGTGTCAGCTGACACGGGCGGTCGTGTCAGCCTGTTGTTTTAACCTCCACCTTGTGCATCTCCCAGGGGTGCTAACACGGTGTCACATCGCTGCAAAGAGGGGCCGACAAGGACAGAAGAGTCGCCACTGTTCGTTATTTATCCCAAAGAGGGAAAGGAAACGATCAGAGAAAACCTACGAAAAAGGGAAAAGACAGGTCATCGCAACCAAATCCTGGGTTCGAGATTTGGTTACGCAAGGGGAAGGTATGAGCACCCATCACGTCCGTTGTACTCAACGGGATCCACGCTTGTTATCTATACTATGAGGTGTTAAACTATCTAAACTACAGGCTCACTGGGACAAAGAAAAAGAAAAGATACTTGATAGAGCATTGCCTCTCTATGCCTATGTATTCCCTCGTGCAATGGGAAAGTCAGAGTCAATGTAGTTCGGAAAACTACGGGGGAGATTGGGGGAAGGTTGCTCGCCAAGACATCACCATCTTGTGCCTACGTATCCCCGTCTGGTACGAGAAATCTAAGCAAACGTAGTTCGGGCTGACACGACCACAGATTGGTTCAAGTGTTTTAACTTGGTAGGGTTAAACCTTCGTTCTAATAGTTAGGTGTATAGCTGCTCGACCATTGGGGACTTAGGCATTATCTGTTTGCGGTAGAATCAAGAGTTAACACACTCTTTCTGAAAATGGTTTTCAATTAATCCCGAAGGATAAAAAGGTTTGATGTTTTATTTTTGTATTTTTTTAAACAAGAAGTGAATTGAGTTAAGTCTGTAACTCATGTTGCACTAAAGACTATGACTTGAGAGTGAATGTGTCGCATATCGCCCAAAGGGCATACGCTAAACACTCTAGACAGTTGAGAGGAGACCCCCCAACCATCATTCCTCAAGTACTTAAGGCTCGTAGCGTACAACACATGTTATCCTTTATTAGATGTTTTGAAGTGTTTAGGAGATGAAAAGAGAAAGACACAAACTAAGGGGAAACTAGACCTTAATGTTATCATACACAATGCTCCTAAAGTTGGGATAAAAGGGAAGAAACTATCCTAATGTTATCATGAAAAGAATTGAACACCTAATGTCTCTCCTACTCCTATCTTAAACAGAGGGACTAGGAATCCTAGGGGGATCATGGCAAAAGGCCAAGTAAACAACAGATAATTCACTCACATATGAACTGAAAAATGAAACAAAATTGACTTAAACAAGTAAAAAGGAATGCAAACATGAGATGAAAAGATGCAAAGAAGAAATGTAAGACTCAAAAGATGCAACAAAGATGAAGCAAAAGGTTCAAACAAAAGGACTTAAATAAGTCAAAAAGAGTGAGATGAAATGGGAGAAGTTACAACTCCTACAACCATTCAACCATCAATCACTAAAACCAAAGTTAAACAGAAAGCAAGACCAAAAGACCATGATCAAAAGGGAAGTGGGAGAAATAGGCTTGGGCAGCAAGCAACATGCAAAACATCTCAACCAAACCAACCAAGTTGACCATGTAAAAGAAAGGAGCAAAAACAAAGCAAGAAGAAATGCATCATTCAAGGCAAAATCAAAGTAAGAATGTGAATACCAAATCACCTTGAATGATGTTCAAAACTCAAAGGGAAGGAGTAAAACACAATGCAAATGATCCAAATCAAAGTTGAAAACAAAGCACAAACATTCACCAAGTCATGGCAAGTGGTGGAAACAAAGTTTCATCACCAGTTCAACACTTAGAAACAAGTGGAAATGCCTAACTCTTAGGTAACTTGTGAAATAAGTTGAACAAATGTATGACCTAAAAAATGGAAAACCAGCACCTTGATCAAGTTATGAACATGTAACAACACTCACAAGATGCATATGGGATCATTAGAAATCATTTCCCAAAGAAACTAGGTCAAGCTATATTGTATGAACTCTTTCAAAAGTGACTTGACTTGCAAGGTTCACTAAAAATGGAAGGATTGTTCAATAAATGTCAAATAAAATGTACAAAGTAGCTAAGACCAAAGTAAAATAGAAGCCAAAGTTTCAAAGTGAAACTCACCTCAAGGCATCACCAAACAATTTCATGTTAAGGGTGCTCCACCTTATCGAGGGTTTATCGGGAGACATGAAAAACCAATTCAAAATCAATTGTAAAATAATAAAAAATGGATTAAAACCACCCTTAAAGATGCCTCAATCCCTCACCTAAGTGAGGGAGAAACCATGGTCATAGGGGATAAAAATTAAAGTTCAAAAGGTCATGATCAACTAAGGTTTGAACCAAAATACACATCACATTGTAAATTCAAAATAAAATAATAAAATAAGTGGAAAATAAAAATAAAAATATTGGAAAATTAAATAACATGCCAAACTGTTAGAAAAATATTTTTTTGGATTTTTATGAATTAAAGAACTATTTTTAAATAAATAAAATGGAAATAGCAATTGAAAATAAAATAAAATGAACAAACATACTAAGGGGGTGCGATAGCAATATGGAATGAACTGCATTAGGGGTAAACACGCCTGGGCCCCAAAAACCAGAGGGTGCAAATAAAAAAATACGTTAGGCCCAAACCAAACCTGAACACCCTCAGATGACACGCTGGCCCTTCATTAATTAATGTGGTCGCCTAGTCACACATGCTAGCAAACGAGAACACGACAACACATAACATTCAAATTCAAAAGGTGGCGCCAAGGGCCACCTCAGCTTGTCCCTAACATTCAGACGCCGAAACCCTAGTTCTGGTTGTCTTCTCCGGCGACACACCACCGGAGCTAGACCAAACATGCTCAGAAATACAAAACAAAGGTAGCCCTCAACTCAAAATTTCAAGAGGATCTAAAATCTAAGCTCATATTTTAAAAATAAGGTCGTTTTCATGGTGAATCGAGGGCAAGCAGTTGGAACATCAAAAACCAAAACTTCACAAAACTCAATCAAAATGGTTTGAAAACATTTCCTACTTAAGTAGGACTTCATATGTACTCAGCATGCTCCTATTAAGTGCCTAAAATGATGGGAAAAAGTTCAAGAAAATACCTAGTGGAGTATGTCCATTGCTTCTTCTATGCTTGCTGAAACACCACCAAAAGATGCAGAATAACTCTTTGACACTTGTAGAAACTTGAGCTATGCTTGAATGGCCTTGAATCTCCTTTATTCCTTCAAACCAATTTGAGCAGGTATGAATCAAAGTGCTCACAGTTGGCTTTTCTTGCAAGCAGATGGTAGAGAAGGTTATGGTGAAGATGGTTTGAGAAAAATCTTGATGAAATGCTCAAAGGGTTGTGTGCTTCGAAGGAAAAATCAGAGAGAATAAAAAATGGATAGGTTTGGTTTTCACACAAATGGAGGCTCTCTCCTGCTAGGGTTTTTTCTTTTGGCATATATATGAAGTAAAAGTGGAATTAGGGACTTTAACTGTGGTGAAAAATCAATGGAGCAGATGTTGTGATCAAAGGATTTTTTTGATTCAATGGTTGATGATGAACCTCACACGAGTGGCCTTTGCATTGTGGTTGTTTGCCTTAGTGGAAGGATCAGAGGGAAATTGTGAGGGTCAGAGTAGTGGCTGCTTGTCCCTTTCCTTCTTTGAGCAAGAATTTTCAGAATCAAACCATCATAGTACATGTCTTGTTGGCCTCATTTTGGCAATGTTTGGAGTGCACAATTTGTTACCTTATGCGCAGGAAATGAGAATAAGACAATGACGCAAGAATGATTTGAGAAACACGCCAATATGACTTATGGATCATGCCTTGAAATATTTTCCAAACCACCATCTTTGAACCATCGTAGCTTGATGTACAAGGCTCCACTTGATTGGAACTTGGGCTCAAATGGAAGATTGCATGGCAAGGAACAACTTTGATGTTGAAAGAAGTTTGATTTGGATCTTGGAAGATCATGAAAATTGAGATTGAAAGTCATGACATAAAATCTGCCTTGAAATAACTTAGAAAAATTCTAAGTTATGAGTTTTGATCCATTTGAAACCCCCACTTTGAACTTCCATATCTTGAGCTTCAAGCATCACATGAGAGACTTCTAGTAATGGATGGAAAGCTTGGAACAAGGCCTACAACTCTCATGTGGGACAAAATTCCATTTGGTAACAAGAACTTATTGAAAATTTGCTTGGAAACATGGTCCAAAAATCTGTCCAAACTTGCTAACTTTGATGTCTTTGAAAACCCTAACTTGAGCTTCAAGCATCACATAATGATGAATTGATACTCAAAAGAAAGCTCAGAATGTGAGGAACAAGTTTGATGTTGGACGAAAATTCATTTGAAACCATGATCATGCAGAAAAATGGCTTGGAAGTCGCTTTACACATGGAACTTTCCATAAATGGAAAGTCTCTAAAACCCTAATTTTCCAAAAGTGGCAAGTTTCAAATTTCTTGATTTTTCATGATCCCTTTGACATTTCTTAGTCATATTTCACCCATTGGTCATATTGAACTTGAGGAACATGATTTTGACCTTAAAAAATTTAGGAGTTAACTTTTTCCCTGCACAGTTGACTTTTCCCCCAAATATCCTAATTTGCAATTGACTGCCCAATTGGAGCTCTTCTGGTTGAAATTGATGATCAATCTTCTACTTCCAAACACCTTGGGACAAATGAAGGATCATGGAAACAAGTCTTGCTCCAAGAAACATGTCTAGACTGATTATATGTGAAACCCTAATTTCATGTCCTTTGTATAGGCCCTTTGCACATGCATTGAGTGACCATTCCAACTCCACCATAGCCTCTAAGATACTCAAAAAATCTCCATCCCATGCTCACACCAATGATAAGAGCCTCGTGAACTCTTGACAAATCCTCTGGTGGTCCTCAGACAAGGAGATATAGCACACCTCTCCTCTCAATGAGCTTTGACAACTTCATAATGATACCACACACTTAATGGCTTGTACCAATGCCTTTGCTTGCACTTGAAGCCAATAAGATTCTCCTCTTGGATGGCACACAAAAAATCACTTGATCCCCTGTAAGAACAATGCTATACAAATGCAAGATGTTAAAATGGAAATGAAACATAAGCCAAACAAAGAAAGAGGTTGATCAAATTTTGGGGTACAACAGTTGCCCCTATTCAAACGACTTGGACCAAAAAGGATGAAAAACGAGACTTTCAAACGTTCAAGGTAAAAGACAGTTGAATACCAAAGAATTCGAAAATTTGCCAACCGCGAAAAGAAACTGTAACTGATAATTATAACTAAAAACTCTATTGGGGAGAGATAAAGATAAGATGGACGCATCCGTCAAAGATAATCATTTGTCGAGGTCTAGATACTGCACAGGCGAGGGAAAGTTATAATCTGCCAGGGTCTGATTACCACACGGGCAAGATATACTGATGGAAGCCGGGGTCTGGATACCGCACGGGCTTGAGCCAATAAAACCGGTGAAAGTCGGGGTTTGGATACCGCACGTGTTAAGGAGATAAACCGGTGGAAGTCGGGGTTTGGATACCACATGGGCTTGAGCCAATAAAACCGGTGAAAGACGGGGTTTGGATACCGCACAGGCTAAGGAGATAAACTGGTGGAAGCCGGGGTCTGGATATCGCACGGGCTTGAGGCAATAAAACCGGTGAAAGCCGGGGTCTGGATACTGCACAGGCTAAGGAGATAAACCGAACGAAGCCGGGTTCTGGATACCACACAGGCTTACTGAAATAAACCAGATGAAGCCGGGGTCTGGATACCACACGGGCTTGCTGAAATAAATCGGAAGAAGCCGGGGTCTGGATACCACACGAGCTCAAGACAATGTCATTAACCGGGGTCTGGATATCGCACGGGCTAATGAAAGTAAACCATTGTCTGCTGGAGATACAACTGGAAATAAGAGGTAACAACGTGGCTTATGTTTCAAATGCATATGTTTGAAAATGGCGTAATGCTCCATACGAAATGGAAATGCTACGTGTTTAAGAGGATGATATGCACAATGTAAAATGCAAAGGAACGGCTCCAACAAAATAAATGCCAAAGAGAACAGAACCAACTCCGCTGGGGATGACCGGGTGCCAAGTACGTTTGGACTTTTGCTGGGAGAAATAAGCCCTGGATGGCTTCCTGGAAAAGAGTTCTCCTGGGTAAAGACTGCTTTACTGAGAGTAATGTCCACTTTGTCGGAGATCAAATTAACTCTGCTGAGGAAAGCGGCCCTGGATGGCCTACCATAATACAATTCTTCTAGGGAACAAATGACTTGGCTGGGAAAACGAATCCACTCTACTGGGGAAATCATCCCTGGATGGACTTTTCGAATATAACTCTACCGGGGAAAAGGAGCGAGCTACGAGGGCTTACTCCATTATGCCGGAGATTCCGCTCTGCTGGAATTTGAATCCACTCTGCTAGGGATATTAAAGAAGATTCATTGGGAAGATATTCCAAAAATTCTCTGTTGAGAATGGAGAATAACAATTTTCTGGGTCAATCCTATTTTGTGGGGAAGAAAATAATCCGCTGATTTCACTTGGGATCTGCAGGGGATGAAAATTAGCTGGTGAAATATCCCGAAGGAAACTCACTCTGACAAATACCAATGACCCATTGGATTCTGCTACGGATGACAACTTACCAACTATATAATTGCACTAGCTTTACTTTGTGCCATTTAATTTTTGCTCTTTAATTCTTGCCATTTATTTTTATGCCTTTTACTTTTAGTATCTTATATCATATTTTTTATCATATTACCATCTTGTTTTTCTCTTTTTCCACTTGGACTTTTTGTTTATGCCTATGCTTTTTTTTTTATTTTGTCCACTTAGACCATACTCCTCTTATGGCATTAATAAATATCGAAACACTTTAAAAACTTGGTTCTCTTAATCTCGGACTGTTGTAACCTTGTGAATGGACTTGGACCTTGGACTTTAGACTTAGATCTAGGATCCTTACCCTATGCTCTTAGAGATTTGAGACCTTGGACTTTTGTGTTGCCTTTATCTGTTTGTCTGGAAATTTTTTGTGTGCAGGTGTTATTACTTTGGCATTACGAAAATCATCTGATACATGGCTATCCTAAATGACTTTTAATCCTTGGAAAGACCTTACTTTGACTTTTCTATTGCTTAACTTGTGATTTCCTCTAGTGTTTTAATTTATCTGGTTATTATGCTTGTGGTTTAAATCCAAAAGGAAGAGGAATGTTCATGTTGACTTTTTTGTCAAGTGTTTGCTCCTTGTGTGGTTAGATATTCCCTTCATCTCCTCTCCCTCTTCAATTTTCAAAATCTTCTCCCTTTTTCAAAACCTTCTTATTTTCAAACTATAACCTCTTTCACAATAAACCTTGACTTTTGTCAAGTGATTTTCAAAACTTCATTTTCTTTAATAAATATCAATTAATGTTAAACATACTTTGACCATTTCAAAAAGACTTTAAAAAACACTTAAAGTCATTCAAACTTTTGTGCCTTTGTATACTTTTTCATTTAAAATTTTTCATAAAGTTTAGACATTAGTTATTTTCATAGTTGATATGTAATTTTTCTATTCCCTATAGTATTAAAGATGTTGACATTTTCCACTTAGATGTTGAGTGATAGGCTTGTTGATTTTTATCCAAGCAAAAATTCTTCATCTTAAGATGATGCAAATGTTATTTTCTTATAGATTTTGCTTGTTGATTTACATACACTACAAGTCCACAATTACACCAAGTTTGTATGGTGTGATCCGCCACCGCCGGTGATGAGCTCCGGCGTGACAGAGTTGTTTTTCTGGTGTGATGAATGTTGAGCAAGGTAGATAGAGAATACATGACGGACCCCTTTTTGCTTTCATGTGTGTACATTGGGCCTCTGAGCTCATCCAAATGCTGATGGCACTCCTATTTTACATACACACCCTCACCTTGGTCTTCCATATGTACTTTGGGCTTCCAGGCCCATCTGAATGCTTCTTGCGCCCAGGATCTGGCCTACACCCCCTTCCCTCTTGTTTTGATTTCTTTTTTTCTTTCTTTCTTTCAATATTTGTTTTAATTTCTCTTTGCAAATTATATTTTCATCTTTTAATTTCTTTTAATCTTTTGATTCTGTATTTAATTTCACTTTATTTACATTTTTGGTTGATTTTTCTATTATATGATTAATTATATTTTTAATCCTCTCGATTCTATTTTCCTTTTCATTTTCTTTATTGCACTTCACACTTTTAAAGATAATTCTTATTGATCCTCTAGTACGTTTGACGCATAGATCGTACTACAATTTTTTAACATAACGCTAGATTGTCCTGATTCGGTTAATTGATCATTCGATCACTAACCACTTACTATTGACTTCTAATGCATATAACCTTTAACTTTTACTTCTTGCACTTTTTTCTCGTCATTTAATTCTTGCAATTTACTTTTATTGCTCCTTTATCATTCACTTACTTCTTGGATTTTATGTTTATGTCATTTTCCTTCTTCTTTGATCTTTATTCTTTATCTTGTTAAAATAAACTAAAAACATGATAAAAAATGGAAAAGGTCTAAAAGATTTATGAGACATAAATGTACAATCAAAATTTATGAATGACCCTAACATTATGGAGTTATGGGCCTTGTGTTTGACCCAAACATGATGGAGTTTTGGACCTTGTGTTTGACCCTTGCAAAAGGAGACTTGGACTTGGATTATTATTTTCATTGCCTAGCTTAGGATACTTTGGACACACATGGATTTCTCTTGGGCTATCTTACAATGAGACCCCTTTATTTCTTGCACACTGTTGCAGTGAGAATTGGATGTCAATCTATTGATTAACTTGAATCTTAATTCTTTAAATTCACAACCGGACTTTGATTTATCCAAAGGAAAGGTTAAAGAAAGAAAGACCTTTTGCGTGATGTAACAACAACGCTAAGAGATTCGGGGATCGGGGGTTGGTTATGCCTAGGGTAGGTATTTCACATCCTAAACATCTGTAGTACTCTACAGGAACCTTTTGTATGTTTGTATGCTAATTTTTCTATGGTTTGAGATTAGGGTTTGGATAAAGACCTAAGGTTGATAGTTTCTATGTTTGCTCGCAAAGATATCGCATCTCCTGCCTACGTATCCTAACTAGGATATAATCAGAGTGTCGCTTCCGCGAAAATAAGGTGCCGGCAAAACAGAAGAGTCGCCACCTTTCGTTATTTATCCCTCAGAACGGGAAAGGATATAATCAGAGTATCAACTTGCTTCTCCAGGTTTCAACCCACCAAGATAAGTTTCAACTTATCCTTCTTCTTCTACAAGCTTCAGCTTCTCAGTCAATTCCACCTTCAGGCTTCACTCTTAGCTACAAGTATCAACTTGATTCCTTCAGGCTCTCCAAGCATCAATGTACAAGTATCAACTTGTCCTTTATTCCTCAAGTCTCAGCTCTACAGTTAATCTCAATTGAATCCTCTTCATAAGTATCAACTCAGTCTTCAAGCTCTTCAAGCTTCCTTTGCTTTACCAATGTCAACTTGGTCTTCTTCTCCTACAAGCCTCAGCTTCTCAGAGTAGTCTTCAATCACATGGAAGTGTCAACTTCATCCTTCAATCTTCTTCAATCAAGGAACTCCTCACTCTTCATTCAATCTCCCTTGGATCTTCAAGTATCAACCTGTTCTTCTTGCTCTTCAAGCTTCAGCTGCAATGGCAATGCTCAAGGAATCATCCTCTTCCACACTCTTTAGTGAAGTCCTCATATTCAAACTCAAGTCTAACATCTTTCAAGATACTCAAACTAGAAGACAATTGATTTAACAGGATGAGTGGAAATGATAAACAGCTTACTGACAACCAAAGGAAGCCTGTAAGGATTCATCATTATGAGAGACTGGTTCCCTCAAAGTTCTACTTCCCAGATAAAGCCACTCATCCTTCCAAAGGAGGGATGTGAATATCTGAGAAGGACTTTTAGTCATTGGGAGGAATGGAAGCACAAGATGCTTTCCATGTTTGTGAAAGAAATCATTCTAATTATAAGGCTCTCCCTATGTCTCCTATCTCCTAATCTTCATCAGATACCTTCAGGCACAAGCAAATCCAAAGCTCCAAGCAACTTCAAGCAACCTCAAGCATCCTCACCTTGTCTTCAACTTGTCTTCAATCTCAACCAAAGGCAAACCAAGCACAAACCCTAATCTAAGGGGACTAAGGAAGTTAAACTAGTTGAATTAGTAAGTTAGGATCACCTAAAACCTAGTACTAAAGTTAGTCCTAACTAAAATACTAAAACCAATTGTAAAATCCTACAAAAATATCTATGGGAACCTAGGTCAATCATGACTCTACCACATTAATTCCAAAGATCAAACCATCAAATAAGACCTAGAAATAAATCCTACATTGCAAGGTATAAAACCTAAACCCTAAAAGGAAGCACCTAAATATCAATCTAGAAAGCACACCTATTTTCATCACAAAAATGTGAGAAAAATTCTATGGGAGCATACATGTCTAACCTAATCAACACAAAAAATTAGGCTCAAAATCATCACCAAGTGATCACACTAAATTCCACAAAATTGGGCATCAAACATAACCATTTTAATATCAATTAAAATGTAAAATCCCCATTAAATCAGAAAATACATGAAATGAAAATATTTTTTGTCTAAAAATACTAGACTCAATCATGAGTAAAATGCAAAAAGAATGGGTTTAATTGGATTAAGTTTCAATTTTATATGAATTTAACAAGAACCATGCATAAAATGAAAATTAAAAGAAAATCAAATAAAATAACAGCACGCGCGGTGTGGATAGCGACAAAACACAGTTCAAACTTTGGGTTGGGCCATCAGGGGGGTGTGAATATTGTTGCACCCTAAAATTTGCTCAACCTACTTCATTTGGTTTATGTTTCAATTGCATTAGCATTTGCCTATTAGGTCATGTACATAATTCATTCATCTGCATAGCATAGCATGGGCAAGCCATCCAACAAGGGACCAGGTGCCATTCTTATCTCTATGAGCATATCAAGAGGTTCTTATTCAAATTCAAGCCTATCCAAGTCATCAGAAAGAAATTGAAGCTTGAGAAGTTAGTGGACCAATCAGTGGGTTTCTCTCCTATCTTGAGGACATGGGAAGATCATCAGAGAAGTTGTGGACTATGAATTGCAAGCATGGAATGTATACAGACATCATGGAAGACCTAGAGGGTCATTTTGAAAGTGAGACAAATCATTGATGTGATTACAAGAGCTGCAGTTGAAGACAGTCAACTAGGGTTTCATCTGGGTCAACCCTAGGTCAAATGCTTGATTGAAGGTCATCAAGGTCTATTTGAAAGATGTGGGATGCCTCAATTGACATGTGGATATGGATGTGGTGTTGTGCCAAGGAGAAACTAAAAGAAATCAAGAAGAAGAGAAGTTTCTAAATTAGGGTTTCTATGTAAAGTCCCCTGATTTAGGTCAAACTTCCAAGCAAGATAATTCAAAATGCAAGTCTCAAATGGATCCTTGGCCAACATGAAACTTGTAGAGTATCTCAATACCTTTAATTTTAGTGGTGGAAGGAATCAAGGAGATTTATGGAACTCAAGTTATGGTTCTTGCAAGTTACAGGTCATCTGAGGACACTGAAATTTGTCTGTGAAAGTTACTTGACTTCCAAGCAACTTTTACCCCTCAAGGATCTTTCAAATGGATTTCTGGCAAACATGAAAGTTGTTCCTCAGGATCTTATATTTCTAGAAAGGTATGGTATGACTTCATATGATTTGTAGAACTCTACTTATGATCTTGGCAAGCCAGGGGTATTTTGGGAAAGTGGAATTACAGGTCATTTCAAGCATATGCCCAAAACTCCTATTTCCAAACTTCAAATGAAGAAATGTTCAACATAAAACTTGCTCCAAATGACATTTTGAGTCTAGAAAAGTGGTTTTGGCAAGTTGGAAATGCATGGAACTTAGAATTGCAAAATGGACCAATTATAAAGGGAAAAGTGCCTTTTTTAAATGACCAAAATTGTGATTTTTTGATACAAAAGCAAAACCAAGCATATGACCAACCAATTTGAAGGTAAATTGAATTTTAAGATCATTGGAAATATTAGTTTTTTGGTTTGAAGTCAAGAAATTGGAGTTATCATAAGTTGCTTGTAAGAAAAGATACACTTGCCAAATCAAGCTAGGACCAAGGTGCAAGGCAAGGGATGGTTTCTACACTCTCTAATTGTCATGAAAAGAGAAATTCAAGAGATTTTGAGGGACTATAACAAGGCAATGCAGAACTGGTTTTACAACTTGGCCATTTTCATTTTCTCATGCAATGATATGAATAATTTCTCATGGGATCAATCTAGCATCTTCCAGAACTTTCTATCCTCATCTATATAAACACTAGAGATGATCCAAGAAGGGGTTGAACTTCATTTGGATCAAAAACTCATAGTTTCACTTCATCTTGCATTTTTGCAAATTCCTTCGAATCCTCTTAATTCTTCATCATTTCTTCAAGATTTCATTCCCATTCTCTTCAATAATCATCAGTGATCACATTGCAATCAAGATCTGAGTGAATAGTGGCCTGAATCGTGCTGTGCAAGTTTCTCTTCTTCAAGTGCAAAAAGAATCGGTCAGGGTGATCCAGGTGGTTTGAGTTCGAATTGTTGCATACAGAATCAAGATTATAGCACATTGAACGATCTTGGAGCATTGCAAGCTGTGAATTAAAGAGAATCTCCATCTGTTTTCAACTTCTTGACAGGTTAGTGTTTCTCACGATTTAGCTTGAATTAGGTAGCATGAGGTAGATTTGTTAGGTTAAACATGGTTTAGGTGGTTAGATGATCATTTCTAGAGCTTTAGGCAAGATTTCATGGAGGTTGATGTATGCATGAAAATTCTGTTGAAGCATAGAACACGATGGTTAGGCTGTTATAATCTTAGATAATTAGCTAGTTGTGATCAGTATGGCATAAGGATTGTTTTTGTACAAAGATTGGTGAGTTTGGTGATGATCGAAACCTGAGGAAATGTTGAGTTCTTGATGTTCTACCTTTCGGTTTGGATGATAGAGGGTGATTTAATGTAAACCAACACCATGGCTGTGTTCTACGCAAGAAATAGAGTAAATTTGTTTTTTGTATCGTGTCATTTGATGGAGAGATGAGAGAGAATGAGAGGATGGAAGAATGATGCATGATGCTCGTATATTCATGGATTCTGAAACCCTTGTTGAGCCAAGGAAGAAGACGAAATCAAGACCGTTGATACGCAGGTTGACCAGTTGACTTGGAATAGATCTCACGGCCAGCATTCAAAACGAATTGGAGGGAAGAAACAGCAGCGTCAAAACGCTGCGTTTCATTAAAACGCTGGCTGGGCTTTAATAAGCATTGCTATCTGAACCCCCTTTCCAAGCCCAATCCCATTTTTAACTGCAATTTCATGCTATTTACACCGTGCCTCTAACCATTTTCTTTTTATTTTAATTAGTTTTCTGAGTTTAAGACTGGGCCTAACGCGCTTACTCCTTACACCCCACCTTCTGGGCCCAAAGCGCCAAATAGCTGCATTTAATTTCTATTCATACCCCCTGCATCATTTTTCTTATTAAATTTTCTCCAAATTTTAGCTCACTTTAAAAAACCATAATAAATTGAAAAATGACTATTTTTTAATGAGACTTTTTTTCCCATTTTCCATTTTCTGTCTAGAAAAATATAAAACCATAAAATTGTCATTTTACTTCATTTTTCTATTTTTTTGCATATTTTTACATTTAATTGCTTTGTTTAATTCTTTTAGTTGATGCTACCATTTGTCGAATTTAGTTTAGGAGCTTCCTTTAGGATTTTCACCCCATTCTTTTTAGTACAAATAGATATGGATATTAGGTGCCCATGGTTTTTATACCACATTTTCTAGGACCTCATTTTAGGTAGTTTAGTTAGAAACTATTAGGCTAGTTAATTAGGGTTTTGAATAACATAGGTGTAACAAAACAAGTTTCTTTTTGGGTTTTTTTAGGACAAATTAGAAGATGGGACTATAGGGGTATTATGGGTAAGTGATAGATCCCTTAGAAAGTGCTAGAAGTTCCCCTATTATATTAATACTTTTAGTATATTCTTGTAATTGATTGATTGTGTGGTGTGCCCTTTCTAGGGTTATTGTTGATTGTGTGGGGTATTGGGCCTGCTTGGGGGTTTGGGTTTGAGCTGAAGACTTTGCTGATGAAGCCCATTGAAGACAAAAGGACTGAAGACCCAGTTCAAGAGTTGATGAAGATTGTAGCTTGCTTGCAGCTGTTGAAGAGTATAGGAACTAGGGGCTAGGTAGAGCTTAAAGTAGAAACTTGCTTCATAAACATGGAAGGTCTTATTTGCCTCCATCCCTCTCTATGATGCAAATTCTCTCTAGGATACTCACCCCCTTCCTTTGGAAGGCTTGGTGACAATATCTAAGAGATAGAACTCTTGAGAGAAACATTCTACATTTTGTTAACAGTCTGTTTGCCACCTTTGGTGGTCAACTAACTGTTTAACATCCCAATTCATTCTTTTGATTGTTCCTCAGTTTGGAGAGTTTGATTTGAAGAAAAGCCATGAAGGATTGAAGATAGAGACCTTGCTTGAAGACTGTAAAAGATGAAGATTGTGATGTTGAAGCTGTGCATTTGACTGCTGCTGTCTGAAGCCCTGCTGTTTGAAGCTGTTGAAGGTGTTTACTGTTAGAGTTTCTTTCCTTGAAGATTGATGCTTTCTTGAAGCTTGTAGATGTTTGAAGATGACTTGAAGATAGATGTTGATGGAGCTTGCTGTGCAGATTTGCTGTTTGCTGTTTATTTTTGCTGTTTATAAGCTTTTGATGTATTGTTTGAGTTTCCCGGACTGTATTGTTTGCCAATTAATCTGTTAGGTTGAAAGCGAATTTTGTTCGCTTTTGCCTGTTTTTTTCTAGGTTCGAGGTTGAGTGGGACTCCCTTACCTCGCTTGTATTGTTGCATTCATGCATATTTTACTGTTTTATTATATGCTGTTGTTTTTCCGCTTATTCCCTTAGGATCTCCGTTTCTCTCTGCGCAAGAGAGGAACATGATAGACATTAGGTCTTAACCCATGCATGATAACATTAGGTTAGTTTGATTCCCTTTTCAACCATAGGTTAGTGTTCTGTCTCTTCTTTCTCAAAACAAACAGAAAAACACAATAAGATTTCAAACCCAATAAAAGACACTTCTTCCGTAAAAGAATGTGAATTCATCAAAACGTCAATTTTTGTCCGCTTGGACTCTTAATCAGGAAAACCCTTTTTCAGAAGGAGATAAAAGCAATCAAAATAGACTTGTGTCGTACGTGGCCCGAACTACGTTTGCTCTGATCTTTCATGTTGTATGAAAGTAAGTAGGCATAGGATGCGATATCCTAGCGAGCAACCTTCCCCTCCTTCCCGTAGGTAGGCGAACTACGTTGACTCTGATTTCTCATTCCAGACGGGAATACGTAGGCATAAAGTGCGATACTTTGCCGAGTCATTTTTTTTTCTTTTAACCCCAGACCTGTAGAGTAGATAGAATAACAATCCGTACCAGAAAACAAGCGTGGATCCCGTCGAGTACGACGGACGTGAGGGGTGCTAATACCTTCCCCTTGCGTAACCGACTCCCGAATCCAGGTTTTGGTTGCGATGACCATACCTTTTCCCGTCTTTGCGTTAGGTTTACTTCGAGCGTTTCCTTTCCCTCCTTTGGGATAAATAACGCACGGTGGCGAATCTTCTGTTCAGCCGGCGCCAATTTTCGCAGTAGCGACAGCTGGCGACTCTGCTGGGGAACGAACCTCCCCTGGCTGCTAAGGACTGCGATAGTTCCTTATGCATTTGGGATCTAACGTCCCTTAAGCGAGTCAATCCTAACGCTTGTTTTCCCGTCGAGGATTTTGTATGGATTTACTTTTCAGTCATTTACTTTCAGCATTATATTATTGTTATTATTGTTGTATTGGGGTTGTGACGGGTGTTCTATGATTGAGAGATAAGCCGGACCTGGGCTTGAGTGCACCTAGAATTAGAGTGGAAAGTAGTGGGCGCGCACATGCTTTGCATGTCCTAGTGTCCCGCGAAATCCACACTCAGACGAGGTTCTTCTGGTTGGCCTCCTGTCCTACCCTTTGGGTGACTCGGGTTGCTGGTTAGTTGGATTGTCGACTCTGGGAACCGATCAATTGGAAGTTGGCTAAGTGAGGCCTCTTCAGGATTTGATGATGCCACTCCTTCTGGGAATCGTATCATCAACCCTGAAAGTCTGTGACGCTGACGACCGCATAGGATGCCATACCATTGTCAGTTACTAGGACACCTACCTGTGAGAGGGTTTGGGGCTATGCAGGTAACTAGACCTCCAGATACCGGTTTGTTTCTTGATTTGAGATTCAGGCTACCTATGGACAGTTATTGGGGTCTGTCAGAGACCAAGTTGGATTGATTATTGGGTCTGAGGCTTGATTGGAGTTTATGTATGGGGTCTGTCTGAGACCATGGTTTGAAGGATATTAGAGGGTCTGGTGGAGACCTTGTTCTTGGTGTGATTTGGGCTTCTCAGTCGGAGCACTTGGTCCTTTGTTGCATTTTATTTGCATTGCATTGTTTGCATAACCATTATCATCGCATTTCATTAATGTGTATCTATGCTGCAGGGGCATTTGCATATTCCCTGATTCTAGTGTCCGGACTTCTGATTATTGATCATGGCTGGTTTGAGAATGACAGTTGCCTACAAGTTACCTATCCCTGATGTTACTCCCCTCCTGGGTTTGATTTCCCTTGCTGATGAGGATGTCCGGAGAAGCTTCAGGAAGAGTTACGGAAGACTGTTGAGATTGGTTCGCAAACCAACTGATGTTGAACTGAATGGGCTGTATGCATTGATGCAATTCTATGACCCTGTCTTGAGATGTTTCATATTTGCTGACTTTATTTTGGGGCCTACCATGGAAGAGTACGCAGAGTTTATTGAGCTACCAGTGCAGAATAAGGTTCCTTTCATTCACTTTGACGCTGAGCCCAAGTTAGAGGACTTAGCAGTGGCTTTACACATGGACGCTTCTGAGCTATTGAATACTTCTTGGCGCGGGGTTCCAGGCTTCTCCCTCCAGTTTCTGATTGGTAAAGCCCAGGAATACGCCAAGAATGGATGCTGGATAGTCTTTAACGCTGTTTTGGCTCTGTGCATCTATGGGATAGTGCTGTTTCCCAATTTCCCGAATTTTGTGGACATTGATGCATTTCATTTGTTTGCTGCTGGCAACCCTGTACCCACATTGATCGGGGATTTCTACCATTCGCTGCATTACAGAAATGAGAATAGGAGAGGCAAGAACGTCTCTTGTTGTGTGCCTTTGTTGTACATGTGGTTTAAGAGCCACCTTCCCCTAAAGGGACCTTTTGTAGATGGTGCAACTACAGCGGACTGGACGGAGAGCCTGATGAGACTATCTTCTGAAGACATCGAGTGGTTTGACCGAGACTTGCTGGGGTCTGAGCTTATTTTCAGTTGCTCTGGGTATCCGAACGTGCCCTTGATAGGAAGGAAAGGATGCATCAATTATAATCCATCTCTGTTTGTTCGCCAGTTTGGATATGCATTGAAGAACCCACCTAGGGAGGAAGAAGTACAGGAATCTCTGTACTTCACCGGTGACTTGAATGGAGAGTTACTAGCCAAGCTTCAGCACGCTTGGATGCGTATCAACAGAAGAGGGAAACCACTATTGGGGAAGAATGATTGTCAGGCTTATGTACCATACAGAGTTTGGATCCAAGAGAGAGCAAAATAGTTGCTAATGCCATTTCCAGCTGCACCAGTCCATGTTCATATTCCAGTAGAGGAACCAACCACCGTTACTATGGAGGTCTACGAACGAGTTGTAAAAGAGAAGGAAGCCTTGCTATTGGATAATGAAGAGTTAGAAAAGGAATTGGCTCATATGCGTAGTGAGAAGAACAAGGCCGTGCATTCTTTTCAACAGCAGACTGAATTAGTAAACAGGCTAGGTGCTGAATTGACCGAAGAGAAAAAGAAGCGTGAACGCCTGAGGAAAGAATTCAGAAGCTCTCATGAGATGTTGGAGTCCAAAAAGAAAGCACTCGATGCCGCCCACCGGGAAATCTCTTCTTGTAACAAAAAGTGGAATGCTACGCTAACCAACAACAAAAAGAGGGAAGACAAATTGAAGCAGCAAATTTCTGAACTCGAAGAACAGTTGAAGGCTAGCACTAAAAAGTATGAAGAGGAGGTGATGGCAAGATATAGTCTTCAGAACGCATTGAACAAGGCCATCGAGGGCAAGAAAGAGGTTGTGTCTCAGAAACGGAAGCTAGAGGATCGCTTCGGAGAAGGGGCATGGGAGGAATCTGCTGGTGATTTACGACGTGTTCTCAAGTGAAGAGATCTACTTGTTGAGGGTCTGCTTACCCGACCAAGTCATCCAGAGACTAAGAGGTTATTAGAGGAGTACCAGGCCTATGGGAGCACTTGACTATTTCATGTATTAATGTGTATGCTTTATTTGCATTGTGCTGACCATCACCAGGATTGTTGGTTGAGGTCATGCCTTCTTATTGTACACTCATTGATATTGTATTCCGGGCTTAATGGATTTCTCTGCAATATATGAGGTGTTTTCTATGATTCGGCTCCGAACTTCGTATTGCTGTCACTGTCACCACACTGACACATTTGCACTAGAATCGGGGAATGATATTCCCTAATGCACAGACACATATTGCATTGCATTCACATTCATACTGCATTACAGGTGATTATTGAACTGTATCTCATTTCCTGCACCGTACAGGTCTTTTCAGGATTGAAAGCCAACGCCCGCACTGATACTCTACTCGTACCAACTGCAGAAGAGTTATGGATCAGATGCAGAATGAAATGCAGGACATGCGTGAGAAGCTGGCGCTATTCATGCAGACAATGGAGACCATTGTGAAAGGCCAGGAGAACTTGCAAGCTTTGGTGCAGCCTTTGCTGATGAGAAATGCTGGGCACGGAAACGAAGACCATAATTATGTGCGTGTTGACGGGGATGGTACTCCTACACCGGTAGCTCCACCTGTGGTGAAGATACCTGCTGTCAATGTAAACAATGGCGCTGCCGCCGAGAACGGTAATGCAGGAATCGGTAACGAGACTGTCGTCAACAACGTTGGGTTCGGAGATGTCAATCTGGGTGGTGATAATATGGGAGGTAATGGCTTCGGTAACAACAGATTTGGCTTTAATGATCAGGGGTTTGATCATGCTGGGAAGTACGGCTTCAACGCTCAGGGCTTCGGACAGGACGAATTTGCTAATCAGGGTTATGGTGGATTAGGTAATGGAAATGGTGCTGGGATAATGTCTTTTAGACCTGCCAGAGTCGCTCCAGGGTATGGTAACAGGGGGCGGGGCCCTGTAATGAATCAGACTAGATTTGGCCGTAACAACGGGTACGATGGATACGGAAATGGGAACGGTAATTGGCTAGAAGATCAGCAAGAAGATGCTTTCTCTGGTGGAGGTTTTGAAGGTCCTATGGATGATTCTCAGAGAATCAAGATGCTCGAGGAGCAGATGAAAGGTGTCGTGAATCAAAGTGCTGTTGGTTTAGATATGACCACAATGGGTCTGGTGCCTGGTCTGAGGGTACCACTAAAATTCAAAGCTCCCACATTCGACAAATATAAGGGGGATACCTGTCCAAAGGTGCATGTGCGGTCATACTATAGAAGGATGTCGGCTTATTCAAACGATGAGAGGATGCTGATGCATTTCTTTCAAGACAGCTTGTCTGGTCCTTCCCTTGAATGGTACATGGGGTTGGAGCCAACTCAGATAAAGACTTGGAAGCAGCTGGCCGAAGCGTTTGTGGCTCATTATAAGTACAATAGTGACTTGGCACCCAATCGGGTCCAGTTACAGGGGTTGTTCCAGAAGAAAGATGAGAGCTTCAAAGAATATGCGCAAAGGTGGTGCGACCTGGCTGCACAAGTTCATCCTCCTTTAGATGACAAAGAAATGAATGATATGTTTATAGGAACATTTACTGGTGTGTTTTATGACAAGCTGTTTCATACTTCCTTGGGCAGTTTCTCGGACCTAATCTTGATGGGTGAGAAAATTGAAAGCAATATTAAACTGGGAAGGTTCCAAGCTGAGGAATCCACTTCAGCTGGCAGTAACAGAAGGGCTTTCGGTGGTCGTCGTCAAGGTGATGCAAGTGCAGTATTCGGGGGCCGAGGCCGAGGCCGGGGCAGAGGTCGAAATCAGTACAATCATCCGTAGCAAGTGGCAAGTGTCACCATTCTATTTCAGCAACAACCAATACCACCACAGCAGCAGCAGCCACAATAGGGGGCACATCCTGCCCAACGCAGAATCCAGGGGGGCAAACCAAGGAGGGTGTTTGAAACGCCTCCTTCAACGTATGCAGAATTGCTACAAACGTTACTGGGTTTGAACTTGGTGGAAAAGAGGACTATGGCGCCAATAACAGGCACTCCTCCGTACGGTTTTGACGCGAACAAGCACTGTGAATTCCACTCCGGGGCTCCTGGCCACGACATAGAGAGTTGCCACGTGTTCAAGCATGTGGTACAGGATCTGTTGGATAGCAAGGATATCAATTTTGGACAAGCGGGTCCGAACATAGTGCAAAAGCCCATGCCCAACCATGGGGCAAATGCTATTTTAACCGAGGAAGGTTTGAACTTGATTATGAATGTTGATGACCTCAAGACACCATTGTGTGAAATAAAGAGCAGATTATTGAAAGGAGGTGTGTATCCGGGCTGTGATGAGTTTTGCCTAGAATGTTGGACCCAAGCTGGGGGTTGTGCTGAATTGAAGAAGGGTATTCAGACCTTGATAGATGGAGGCACACTACAATTCGACAGAACATCAGTTGAAGAACCTGCAGAGTTGTCAGCGGATGAGCAAAGTGATGTAGCTACCGTGACAATCCCACGAAAAACAATAACTATAACCGCGCCAGCCAGGCGACCGCCAATCACTATCACCAAGGCAGGACCAATCCCTTATGAGAGCACTAAGGCAGTACCCTGGACCTATGGGTTGGAAGCATACTGTGATGGGGTGAAAATTGATATTGGTAAACAGCCAGTTGAGGTCGTAGACAACGTCGTCGGCACCGGAGGGATGACGAGAAGTGGGAGAATTTTTATATCGCCTGAGGTAGAGGCTAAACGACTGGAGAAAGGAAAAGGAAAGATGAATGAGAATGTCCCTGTGCAGAGGAACGAAAAAGAAACGTCATTGAAGGATGTGGAAGAGTTTATGCGCCTTATTCGTAAGAGTGATTATAAGATTGTTAAGCACCTTCAACAGACGCCATCGAAGATATCCATATTGTCGTTGCTATTGTGTTCCGAAGCTCATAGGAATGCATTGTTGAAAGTTCTGGATACGTCCTTCGTACCCCAAGATGTTTCTGTGAATCAGCTGGAGGGGGTGTTGGCGCATGTGAACGCAGGCCATAGCTTGGGATTTACAGACTTTGATTTGACCCCGAAGGGGAGAGAGCATAACATGGCGTTGCACGTCTCAGTTGAGTGTAGGGGCTCAGTCATGTCGCATGTACTGGTAGATACCGGATCTTCCTTGAATGTGCTGCCAAAGAAAGCAATGATGAAATTGGACATCAGGGGAATCATTTGTACGCCTAGTGACTTGGTAGTCAGGGCATTTGATGGTACACGAAGAACAGTCTTTGGATCCATAACGTTACCTCTACAGGTAGGGCCAGAGGTTTTCGAAACTGAATTTTACATTATGGACATACAACCCGCATACAGCTGCCTTCTCGGACGACCATGGATCCACGATGTTGGGGCAGTCACGTCTACCTTGCATCAAAAGCTGAAATACATGGTAGGGGACAGTGTGGTCACGGTCTGTGGAGAGGAAGATATATTGGTTAGCCATCTGTCATCGTTCAAGTACGTAGAAGTCGACGGCGAGATTCATGAAACACCTTGTCAAGCCTTTGAAGGGTTGCGCATCAAAGACAAGGTTCCAGGGCCAAGTAAAGTGTCAGAGGTGGCCGTCTCGTCATACAAGGAGGCTCAGGCTCTAGTGAAGACTGGTGAGACAAAGGGCTGGGGCAAGGTTCTGGATATTCCCGTGAAGATGGACAGATTTGGGCTAGGATATCAACCGTCGTCATCAACGCCTGCTGCTGGGGCACCCCGTTTCAAAGGACCGATAACAATCACAGCTAGTGGAGTGTATCACGAGGCCGTCAACGCTGTTTCAGATTCTGAAGAAGGAGACAGTGACTGCGACATGAACGCCTGGATTCAGCCGAGCGTGCTAGGACAAGGATTATGCAATTGGTCTATTCAGGAGATTGTTCCTATGACTCTCAAACAGTAATACTTTGTTTTCTTAATTGTTGAACAATCTGGTGTGTTACCCGGGGCATCGTGATTTTGCTTAGGGTCGTGCTGTTATGTACATTGCATTGTTTAATCATTAAATAAAAGGCGTTTTTCATGTACAAATATTGCGATCTCTGTTTTTCCTGTTTTTGTGTTTTACAATAAAATGGCAACGTGGTTATTCGCTTTATACATATTTTGAAGCATTTAACCATTCCTTTTGCAGGATAATATTTTCAGATGACATCATTGAACCGCCTATGACTCATTTCGACTTTGAGCACCCGGTATTTCAGGCCGAAGAAGAGATTGTTGAAGATGGCGACGTTCCCGAAGAATTGTCTTGGTTGGTAAAGCAAGAAGAACGAGTCATTCTGCCTCATGAGGAGGTCATTGAAATTATTAACCTGGGGTCGGAAGGGGTTGAAAAGAACATCCGTATAGGAGCCGCGCTACAGAGCGACGTCAAGCGAAGACTGGTTGAAATGCTCAGAGAGTACAGTGATGTGTTCGCTTGGTCGTATGAAGACATGCCTGGGCTGGATACGGATATGGTTGTGCACCGTCTGCCGCTAAAAGAAGAATGCTCGCCGGTTAAGCAAAATCTTCGCAGAACTAGGCCAGATATGGCAGTGAAAATTAAGGAGGAGGTCCAAAAGCAGTGGGATGCTGGTTTCCTAGCTGTTACAAAATATCCCTCATGGGTCGCTAATATCGTGCCAGTGCCAAAGAAAGACGGTAAAGTGAGAATGTGCGTAGATTACCGTGATTTGAACAATGTGAGCTCGAAAGATGATTTTCGGCTTCCTCACATCGATGTGCTGGTTGACAACACCACTCAATTCTCCGTAATCTCCTTCATGGATGGCTTCTCTGGCTATAATCTGATTAAGATGGCGCCAGAAGACATGGAGAAGACTACCTTCATCACACCTTGGGGAACATTTTGTTACAAAGTGATGCCCTTCGGATTAAAGAATGATGGGGCAACGTATCAGCGTGCAATGACGACTCTTTTTCATGATATGATGCATAAAGAGATCGAGGTTTATGTCGATGATATGATTGCCAAATCCCAGACGGAGGAAGAACATTTGGTGAATCTGCTGAAGCTATTCAAAAGGCTTAAGAAGTTCAGGCTGAGACTGAACCCTAATAAATGCACCTTCGGGGTGAGATCGGGTAAACTGCTGGGGTTTATTGTGAGCGAAAAAGGAATAGAGGTTGATCCTGCAAAAATAAAAGCCATACGAGAGATGCCGATGCCTAAAACAGAAAAAGAAATACGTGGGTTTTTAGGGAGGTTGAACTACATCGCGCGGTTCATATCTCACCTGACAGCTACATGTGAGCCGTTATTCAAGCTGTTGAAAAAAGACCAGGTTGTAACATGGAATGAAAATTGTCAAAAGGCGTTCGATAAAATAAAACAGTATTTGCAAGAGCCTCATATTTTGATACCCCCGGTGGCAGGGAGACCCTTGATTATGTATTTGACGGTTCTTGAGGGAAGTATGGGTTGTGTTCTCGGTCAACACGACGAGACGGGAAGAAAGGAGCATGCGATATACTACTTGAGTAAGAAGTTTACTGAATGTGAATCTCGGTATTCAATGCTCGAAAAAACTTGTTGCGCTCTAGCCTGGGCCACCAAGCGTTTGAGGCAATACATGCTGAACCATACGACCATGCTCATCTCGAAGATGGATCCTATCAAATACGTATTTGAAAAGTAAGCATTATCAGGGAGAATTTCCCGTTGGCATATGGTTTTAACCGAATATGACATCCAGTATGTCTCACAGAAGGCTATAAAGGGGAGTGTATTATCTGAGTATTTGGCAGAGCAGCCTATTGAGGACTACCAATCGATGAGGTTTGATTTTCCTGAGGAGGATATCATGTACCTGAAGATGAAAGATTGTGAAGAGCCGTTGCCGGACGAAGGGCCAAAATTGGGTTCCAAATGGAAGTTGATCTTTGACGGAGCTGTAAACACCTATGGTAACGGAATAGGGACAATCATCACTACTCCACACGGGTCGCACATCCCATTTACTGCTCGATTGACCTTTCCAGTTACCAATAATGAAGTCGAATACGAAGCTTGTATCATGGGGCTTGAAGAAGCCATTGATTTGCGAATCAAAAATCTGGACGTATACGGAGACTCAGCTCTGGTGGTGAATCAAATAAAAGGAGAATGGGAGACACGTCAGCCTAATTTGATACCATACATGAATTATACAAGGAGGTTGTTGCCTTTCTTTGACAAGGTTGAGCTGCATCATGTACCGCGAGCAGAGAATCAGATGGCTGACGCCCTGGCCACTTTGTCTTCCATGTATAAAGTCAACTTCTGGAATGAGGCCCCCAGAATTGTTATCTCTCGGCTTAATAGACCCGCCTTCGTGTTTGCCATTGACGAAGCATCTGATGATAAACCCTGGTATTTTGATATCCTTAATTTCCTGAAAAGCAAAGAGTATCCGGCTGGGGCATCCAGTCACGATCAGAAGACTCTCAGGAGATTGGCGGGCAATTTCTATCTGAATCCGGACGGTGTCTGTCGCTTGCGCGAAAATAAGGTGCCGGCATGACAGAAGAGTCGCCACCTTTCGTTATTTATCCCTCAGAGCGGGAAAGGAAACGATCGGAAAAACCTGACGAATAAGGGTAAGACAAGGTCATCGCAACCATTGTCTGGGTTCGGGAGTCGGTTACGCAAGGGGAAGGTATTAGCACCCCTCACGTCCGTCGTACTCGACGGGATCCTCGCTTGTTTGCTTACTTGGACGGGTTGGTTATAATCTATCTACCTATCAAGGCTGGCTGAAAAAGAAAAGAAAAATGACTCGGCAAAGCGTCGCACTTTATGCCTACGTATTCTCATCAGAGAATGAGAAATCAGAGTCAACGTAGTTCGGCTAACTACGGGTTACGGGGGAAAGGTTGCTCGCTAGGACATCGCGTCCTATGCCTACGTACTTTCATCTGGTATGAAAGATCAGAGCAAACGTAGTTCGGGAAACTACTGGAAAGAATGGTTCAACTAGGAGGGAGACTATCAAGTCCTACTGTTATCATGCCATGGATTCATCCTATGGTTGAGGTTTGAACAGGGAACTCCTAGATGTTGTCATGCATAGGTTTCAACCTAAAAGTCTATCATCAAATCCTCATCAGAGGAAGCGAGAGTCCTAAGGGATCATGTCAATGATACACAGAAACAAACAAAAACATCAGTTTTAACAGTAAAATGCATGCAATGCAAGTGAGGGAGGAAATGTGTGTGGGGTTTCGGCCTCCACAAGCTCATCTCGACCTCAAGCCAGTCATGAAATAACAGCAATCATACTGCAGATAAACAACATGCCATCAAGCAATAACCAGATAAAAGGAATGAAGTGCCATCAGGCAAACAAAACACACTTGAGAAAGAATCATCTACTCTCTAATCTTAACCCTAACACAAAATCTGAACAAATCTAAGCAAGGCTCTCAAGCAAAACTCAAACAGGAGAAATCAATCCCAGTCTTTAAGCTTCAGAACAAGCTTACCAAAGAAAGGGAGCTAAGCAAGCAGACTCATAGTGTCTTCCTCAGGAAAGCACTAAGAGGTGTATACTCAGGAGTCATACCCTATGTGGCTCAACCACTGTGATCAGTTTACATTCCTCCTCAGGAGAAATTAAACTCACAAGCAGGCTCCAACATCACTGGATATTTAGAAAATCCTATCTGAACTAGTGGAGCTAAGTGAATAGACCCATAGGACCTTCCTCAGGAACGTACTAGGAGGCTTCCACTTAGGAATTGTATCCCATGTGGCTCAACAACATGTGATCAGTTTACATTCCTCCTCAGGAGAAATTAAACTCACAAGTTGGCTCCAACATCACTGGATACTTAAGAAATCCTAGATCAACTAGTGGACTAAGTGAATAGACCCATAGGACCTTCCTCAGGAAAGTACTAGGAGGCTTCCACTTAGGAGTTGCATCCCATGTGGCTCAACAACATGTGATCAGTTTACATTCCTCCTCAGGAGAAATTAAACTCACAAGTTGGCTCCAACATCATTGGATACTTAAGAAAGAGGTGAGAAGGAAGAATGAAAGTCATTCATAGTGCCTTCCTCAGGAAAGTACCATGAACTTCCTTCAAACTTCAGGCTCTCAAACCTCACAGACAGGAGATGAGACAAGCTCTGGGTCTCTGAATCCTGATCTACAAGCTTCTCTTCATGATGCTCTCCATCAATATCCTCAAGGCAACACAAGCCCTTCAACAAATTCCTCAGAACAAACCCCACAGATGGACAGATAACCCACAGGGGACACAAAACCAATAGGCAATCTCAGAAAATACCTAAAAATGCTAAATCAACTGGGAAAAATCTAACAAATATTCACAAAGGTCCTCAACACCTACTCATAACATCTAAAAAGGTTTCTACCTAGAAATCAAGATAAAACTTGCTCAAAGAAAGGGAATCATCACCTAAGCACAAATTAAACCCTAATTAGGATACCCTAAGTCTAACCTAATTAAACTAATCAAGATTAATTCTAAAAAATCTAGAAAAAAATCCTATGGGGAACTATGAATCATCATCTAATTGCACCAAAAAGAATGGACAAAAAAGATTAAAGGAAAGTACTAAAACAATTCCTACAAAATCAAATACAAAATTAAACAATTAAAAAGCTATTTAATTGGAAAATCTATTAAAAATATTACACCTAAAAATAAAATCTCAATTTTATTTTTATAATTTTCTACTCATTTTAATCTAATCATGAAAAAAAGAAGAAATTAAAAAGCATTTTCTATCTATTTTTAATGAATTTAACAAGACAGAAAAATAAAAGAAGAAAAATAAAACAATTTAAATTAAATGAAAGGGTGGGGGTATGAAAAGTAAACCGCGCCAGTTATATGGATTGGGCCAACAAATAAGGGGGGTGGGGATAGAAGTCTGGGCCCAGCGCCCTCTAAATGAAACGCTGCGTTTCAATTAATTTTGAAATTTCCCTCTCACTCTCAGATTAAATCCTAGCCACTAGATTAGATGAATTTGTCAACTTCTGGGATTAATCCAACGACTCACCATCATCGTCCCAAACATCACCTAGGGTTTTCAGACCCTCTCCCCCATGCGCAAACCTTCGAGCTCTCCTATCTCTCTCCACACGCCACGGTTTGATTCGATTCCAAAACAAGAAATGACCTACTCAATGCCTAGATTACAATGGTACGATCAGTTTCTTCTAACTCTTCTTGAATAATCCAAACAGAATGCTTCAAGGTCTTGGTACAAACACGGTTCAAAATTTCCAACTGATATCAACCTTCATTAAACTTCAGTATAATGATGCAATCATGTTCTACAAGTTACCCTTGCTATTCTAAACCAATTCATGCTACCTAAAACTCATCAAACAGCCAGTTCTTGAAAATTAAAGTTTGATGCACCTGCCATGGAACCTCATGGAATGAGCTATAACTTCTAGGGTTTAGTCATCTACCCTAACACAATCCTTCTATACCTAGAAAACCAACTAAAACTCAATAATTAAGATGGAAAAAAGTGAAGAAAGAACCTGTCAAGAAGTTAATGGTGAGATGGTGTTGAGCACGATTCAAGCCTTGGAATTCACTCACAATGGTCCTTCAATGGAGATATGCCTTCTGTTTGCACTTGTATGGAAGGAGGTGGCTTGTGGTGGAAGAAAACTTGGATTGCTTCAACTTGAAGAAATGGCTTCAATGGCTATCTCTCCTTCTCTCTCCTCTGACTTGGCTCAAGTTTCACCAACCTTTAACACTCCTTGATGCATTCTTTAAATAACAATTGATGGATGTTTCTAGAATCATCTAGAATGTGATGGAAGTTTCTTTAAAATCTCATGTTATGCCATATTGGTTATCTCATGATATATCACCTCTAACCAACTTACACACCTTTTAAAATCTCACCACATGATAATATGAAATGGTAAGGAAGCTCACATGCCTTGTAATTGCCTTATGTTAAGTTTTCCAACATTGCCTTCTTTCTTAAGTAACAAATTTCCAAAGGAACCTCATTTTTTAAGCCTCAAATGGAAATTCTACTTAAACCAATCTTCTCAAAATGTTTTTTCCAATCAAAATGATATATTGGATGACCTATTTTGGATTTGTAGATCTTCCAAAACACTTTTCAATTTCAACTTTTCAAAGTTATAAGTCATTTTTAGTTCATTTTTGACCAATCATGGAATTTCATGCTATGAGCTTTTTCAACAATTTGTGACCTTCTTTCTAGACTTAAAATCACATTTTGAGCAACTTTCATGTTTTGAGTTTTTCCATTTGAGGCTTGGAAATAGGAGTTTTAGGCATTGGATAAAATGACCTATAACTGACAAATGACCAAAATACCCCTGCCTTGTTCAAACCATAAGTTGAGTTCCACAAATCCAATCAAGGACTTCTACCACTCAAATTAAAGCTAAAAAGATCCTCTTCAACATTCATGTTGACCAAGAAACCATAGGAATCCTCCTACTAGGGCAAAAGTTGTCTGCAAGTTGGGTGACTTTCAAGAACCCAGATTCACACACCTCTGCTGACCTATAATTTGTCAAAACCATAACTTGAGCTCTGTAACTCCTATCAAGGACTTCCACCACTCAAATTAAAGCTTAGAACAAGCTCTACAACATTCATGTTGTGGGGAAGACGAGATATCAATCACATCTAGGGCTAAAACTGCCTGGAAGATAGGGATCAAACTAGGGTTTTCTCACTGATAATCCTCAGAAACCCTAACTCCAAACTTCTCAAACTCTTCAATCATGATGAGTTGGTCTAGGAATCATCTCTATAACATCTCTATACATCATTCCATGATCTCATGGACCTTGGATTAGGTCTCAACCCTCTCCAAATCTTCAGTTATCCTAGGGTTGACCCAGTCAAAACCCTAATTCTACCATTCATGGTTGAATCTTCTGAATTCTTGCACAATGACTTCTCTGGGCTCCATGAAGGCTATCAAGACATCTCATAGGCTTTCCCAAAACATCAAGTTCTTTCTCAAAGTCTCAGAATTATCTGAGGGGCACCCACAACTCTCAAGCTATGAAGCATACAACCCTGGTTTCAATCCACTTCCTCTGAGGATCTCTTGAACTTTCTGATGAAGGTATCAACTCTCAAACACTAGATGGATAAATAATTGTTGGTCAAATTTTGGGGTGCAACAGCTGCCCCTATTCAAACGGCTTGAACCTGACTGGGTGAGAAGCGAACGACTCTCAACCAATCAAGGTACGAGACGGTTGAATATCGGTAAACCCGAAAATTTGCCAACTGCACGAGCACACGGTACTCTGCGGGGAACAAATCTTCGAATATTGCAATGCTAGCTGCACGGCCGCTAGCTGGAGAGATACTGATCTGACATCGCCGTCGGAAAAAAACATCATATGAGAGACACTCGACATCGCCGTCGTACCAACATCATCTCTACTGGGGATTTAAGGAGTCTGACATTGCCGTCAAACAAACATCCAACCTCGCCGTCGAAAACAAACATAATCTGACCTCGTCGTCGGATAATCAAAGTACCCAACCTTACTGCTGGACAACTATATCACTTGAACAATTCTGACCTGGGGTTCACCCCTGGTAAATGGAACAAAAGGTACACTTGCGACTACTCTGCTGGGAATGAGAGACTTAACCGAGCACACTCTGGTCTGGGGTTCACCCTCAGAACCATAACGAACATCGGAACACTGCTGCACACTGCCCGCCGTAGAACTTCAACACTACAGATATATGAAACCCTGGCCCCTGGCCACTTCCAGCTTCAGCTAGAAAATCTTCAAGTGCTTCTGAAGATAAGCATCCTTGGCCTTCAAGGATGTGAACTTTGCCTGTCGGCAACTCTGCAGGAGGTATCTTTGACTTCAGTCTGAAGAGAATGATCCTTGGCCTTCAAGGATACATGGATCTGCCTTCAGGCAACTCCGCCTCTGCTATAGAGCATCCGAGACTTCAGTCGGGGATATACTTCGGCCTTCAGTCCGAAAGAATGAATCCTAGGTCCTTCACGACCTTGGGGGATAACCTTGCCTTCAGGCACCTTCGCTTCAGCTTGGGAAATCTGTGACTTCAGTCAGAGAAATGGTATCCTGAGCCATTCATGACTCTACGGGGATTCCAACACTTTGCCTTCAGGCAAAACTCCGCTTCAGCTGGAGAAACGTCTTCGACTTCAGTCGGAAGAAATGTCATTCACTTGATTGCAATCAATCATCACCTCAGGACAACTGACTTGGTCTTCAGACTCACACGAATCACTCTGTTGTATCTACCACCCTGGAACCTTGTCTTCAGCCATACGTTGATTCATCAACACGGAAATCTGGACTTACCGGAACCTTCTGATATCGCCATCAGGCGTTTACGAAATCTATCTTCAGATTAGACATCGTTGTTGGAGCAGACATATCATGCTGCTGAGGACTTCAAGAATCAATCTTGGGACAAACAGATCCGTCGGGTACCTTCAAGAATCGTCCTGAATCGGTAACCTTTCTGGAGCAAACATTCTGTTGGGAATTCCAGGAATCTTCCTGGGCAACTCCTGCTGGAGGTATTACTGGGGAGCTCAAGTACCATACTAAGCAAACAACTCGGGAAGCTGTACTGAGGTCTTTAAGAATCGTCTTAAGCAAATGGCCCTGCTGAGGGATTTGAGAATCATCTCGAACTGAAGACTTCGCTGGGGATCTCAAGAATCATCTTGAGCGAGCGAGCGACCGCGGGGATCACATCGGGGTCTTTAGAATTACCTAAGAAAATAACCTTGCTGGGGAGAACATCAAGAATCGTCCTGAGCAACTGGTCTTTCGGTAGTACACCTGTAAAACAAGGATGATAATGACCTAGATCATGCTCATGATGCATATGCTTCGGCGTTATACAGTCATGCTCAATGCCATGCACTCATGCTTAATGCTATGCAATCGTGCTCAATGTTATGCAATCATGCACAATGACATGCAATCATGCACAATAATGCGATCCCGTCAGCAAAATAAATGCCGAAGGGGGAATCCTCCTGTCAAGGAGAAAGAACCGCTCAGATGGAGGAGTCATCCTGCTGAGGAGAACGTGAACACGCCAATATCAATTAGGCTCTGTCTGGGGAATTGATTTTCCGCGAACAGCTGCAGGGGAACAACTTCAGCTGACTGCTGCAGGGGATGAAGCTCTACGAGAACTTGGATCTGCTGATATCAATCGCGAGAATGAACCGTGCGGCCGTCTCGGCTACTCTTCTGGGGATAACTATTCCGTGGGGAACCAACTTCAGCTGTTCAACCCTCCACTGGGGAAAAACCAATCATGATCTGATCCACTTCCAAGGATTCGGATCCCTTGGACATCTGCAGACTCGGCTGAGGAGGGAGAAATCATTCTGCTTTACTGGATAGAGTACGACTCTGGGGAAACACAACATCGGCTGCCCCACGCTATGCTGGGGAAAATTGATCATGATCTAATCAACTTCCGAGGATTTTGCTTTTCTGCGGACTCAGCCGGGGAGAGAAATCATTCTACTTCACTGGAGAGTACGACCCTGATGGGGAATTCGATTCCACTGGGGAAGAAAGAATCATCTGCCTTTGGGGGAGAGCACAACTCTGCAAGGGAATACAACATCAGCTGCTCCAACACTCTACTGGGGAAGAGGGAATCATCGATCTTCAGGAGAGAACCTGGCTCTGGCGGGGGGAATCTCAATTCCGCTGGAGACTTCAGTCTGGCATCATCAGTTACTGCATGCTTCGGTATACGAACAGCTTCCTACGAGACCTGCACTTGTGACCCGGTGCAGGGGAGACAGCTGCTTCGGCGACTTTACTGGGGAAAACACGAGCTTCGGCACCCGAACACTTCTCTGAATTCTGCACTTGTGACCCGGTGCTGGGGAAGACATATCAATGCTCGCTATTCTGATTCTGATTCTGATTTTGTGGAGGAGAGACTACTGAACTCTGCTGAAGAAGGAGGACTCATCCTGCTTCGGGGATACGCACGGCACATCTTCTGGCGAGGTGCTACACCTGCAACAACACAAACAAGCAGACAAGATACCCTCCTCAAAGGGGCCTACCCAGGTTATTATCTCGTGACAATGTTCAGTTAGTTAATTGTTTCAACAATCAATGGGCTTAGGCCCGCAAGTTTATGTATGCGCATTTTATCAAAAAACACATCGGCGTTATCATTCGCAAACAAAACAGATAAATGCAAAACAGACAAGTAGAATTGCTGAATAATGTGCATTTTATTGATGGTGAACCCCTGAATGGGCAAAAATGTTTTACAACAGAGGCAAGCTCCTGGAATGAGGAAGCCGCGCAAAAAGAAAACATAAATATACATCAGTATATACAAATGTCGGCAATCGAGGCGTAGACGAACACCATGAGTTGATCCCTCTAAGACCCACTCGACTTCGATACTTCTCCGATGCTTCAGCTTTGGAAGAGATTGATTCAGATACACGGCCCTCAGGTCTTCCGAACCACTAAACAACGAGAGTCCATACGCGGAACGCAGTCATTTGCTTATTTAAATCCCTAACTTTTGCGTGAACCGCCCTTCACGGGTTTTCAGTTCACCGGGATACCCTTTTTTGCCGAAGCCGCCCAGTGTAGGTTTTCGACTTCGCGGGTGTACATTTTTCAATATATCCCTAATTTTTGCCCGAACCTTTTATTCTGTTTTTGGTTCGCCGGGATGCCCCTTTTTTGCCTGGACTCTCTTTTTTTGTCCAGCGGGTCGCTTTCAAGCAAAGTATTTTTTAACTGCGTCCGCGTTCACCGGGGATGCAAAATCTTCACCATCCATCGTGGATAACAGCAAAGCTCCTCCCGAGAAGACCTTGCTGACGACATACGGCCCTTCGTAATTCGGAGTCCACTTGCCCCGGTGATCGGAGTGTGGCGGAAGAATCTTCTTCAGGACGAGATCACCCGTCTGAAAGCTTCGAGGACGCACCTTCTTATCATAAGCTTTCTTCATTCGGCTTTGGTACAGGCGACCAAATGCAATCGATGCTAACCTCTTCTCGTCCATCAGGCTGAGCTGGTTCAGGCGATTCGTCACCCATTCTGCCTCATCAAGTTTCACATCAACCAAAACTCGTAAAGAGGGAATCTCCACTTCTAGCGGTAGGACAGCTTCCATACCGTACACCAAGGAGAAAGGAGTTGCCCCGGTCGACGTACGCACCGTGGTACGATAACCGTGCAAGGCAAACGGCAGCATCTCGTGCCAATCTTTATACGTCACAACCATCTTCTGAACAATCCTCTTGATGTTCTTGTTGGCCGCTTCAACGGCGCCATTCATCTTCGGCCGGTAGGGAGATGAGTTGTGGTGTTCAATCTTGAAGCTCTGGCACAGCTCCTTCATCATCTTATTATTCAAATTCGAACCATTATCAGTAATGATCCGCTCGGGAATTCCATAGCGACAGATGATGTCCCTCTTTATGAACTTAGCCACCACCTGCTTGGTCACATTAGCGTACGAGGCTGCCTCCACCCACTTGGTGAAGTAGTCGATAGCTACCAGAATGAAACGATGACCATTGGATGCGGTGGGCTCGATCTTGCCTATCATGTCAATGCCCCACATGGAGAACGGCCAAGGGGAGGACATGACATTCAAGGGGCACGGCGGCACATGAACCTTATCAGCATAAATCTGGCATTTATGACATTTCTTCGCGAATCTGAAGCAATCCGACTCCATAGTCAACCAGTAATATCCTGCTCTCAGGATCTTTCTCGTCATGGCATGCCCGCCGGCGTGCGTACCAAATGTGCCCTCATGGACTTCTTCCATGAGCATACTCGCCTCTTTCTCATCTACACATTTGAGTAGCACGAGATCGTGGTTTCTCTTATACAACACTCCATCAGGATTGAGGTAAAAGTTTCCAGATAGCCTCCTCAGAGTCTTCTTATCCTGGGTTGACGCACCCGTAGGATACTCCTTAGTCATAAGGAAGGTCTGGATGTCGTGGAACCATGGCTTGCCGTCAGTGGCATCCTCGATTGCGAACACATATGCTGGTCTGTCAAGACGCGAAAGGACAATGCTTGGAGCCTCATTCCAAAGATTGACCTTATACATTGAAGCCAACGTGGCTAAAGCATCAGCCATTTGATTTTCAGCCCGGAGTACATGATGAAGTTCTACTCGGTCGAAGAACGGAAGCAGCCTCCTGGCATAATTCATGTACGGCACTAGATTCGGTTGACGGGTTTCCCACTCCCCTTTGATCTGATTGATTACAAGCGCTGAGTCACCATATATGTCTAGATTCTTGATTCTCAAATCAATTGCCTCTTCTAGACCCATGATACATGCTTCATACTCTGCTTCGTTGTTGGTAACTGGAAACGTCAGTCTCGCAGTAAACGGGATGTGGGATCCGTGAGGAGTCGTGATGATAGCCCCGATACCGCTTCCATAGGAATTAACCGCTCCGTCGAATATCAACTTCCACTGAGACTTCCTATCTGGCCCCTCGTCGGGCAATGGCTCCTCGCAATCCTTCGCTTTGAGAAACATAATGTCCTCGTCAGGGAACTCGGACTTCATCGGCTGATAGTCTTCGATCGGCTGTTCGGCAAGGTAATCAGACAATACGCTTCCCTTAATGGCTTTCTGAGAAACGTACTGAATATCATATTCTGTTAACACCATCTGCCATCTGGCAATCCTGCCCGAAAGAGCCTGCTTCTCGAAGACGTACTTGATCGGATCCATCTTCGAAATCAGCATAGTGGTGTGGTTGAGCATATACTGTCGTAGACGTTTGGCGGCCCAAGCTAATGCGCAACACGTCTTCTCCAGCATCGAGTATCGAGATTCACACTCAGTGAACTTTTTACTCAAGTAATAGATGGCATGCTCCTTTCTGCCCGTCTCGTCGTGCTGACCGAGAACACACCCCATGCTATTCTCCAGAACTGTCAAGTACATGATTAATGGCCGTCCAGCCACTGGGGGTATCAAGATCGGAGGTTCTTGAAGATACTGCTTTATCTTATCGAATGCCCTCTGGCAATCCTCATTCCAAGTAATCGCCTGATTTTTCTTTAACAATTTGAACATCGGTTCACAAGTGGCCGTGAGCTGGGAGATAAACCTTGCAATGTAGTTTATTCGGCCCAAGAAACCACGAACTTCTTTTTCAGTTTTTGGCGCTGGCATCTCTTGGATAGCTTTTATCTTCGCAGGATCAACTTCAATACCTCGTTCACTAACGATAAACCCCAATAACTTTCCGGACCGCACCCCGAAAGTGCACTTGTTAGGATTCAGCCTCAGCTTGAACTTCCTAAGCCTTTCAAACAGCTTCAGCAAATTGACCAGATGCCCCTCCTCCGTTTGGGACTTCGCAATCATGTCATCAACATAGACCTCGATCTCATGATGAATCATATCATGAAACAAAGTTACCATTGCCCGTTGGTAAGTGGCCCCTGCGTTCTTCAGACCGAAGGGCATTACCTTGTAGCAAAACGTGCCCCAGGGGGTAATAAACGTTGTTTTCTCCATGTCCTCCGGTGCCATCTTAATCTGATTGTAACCGGAGAAGCCATCCATGAACGAAAACACGGAAAACTGGGCTGTATTGTCGACCAACACATCGATATGAGGCAACGGGAAATCATCCTTAGGGCTCGCCCTATTCAAATCCCGATAATCGACGCACATGCGTACCTTACCGTCTTTCTTCGGTACAGGCACTATGTTGGCGACCCACGGAGGGTAAGTGGTAACGGCTAGAAATCCTGCGTCCAACTGCTTCTGGACTTCTTCTTTGATTTTTACAGCCATGTCTGGTCTCGTCCTCCTGAGCTTCTGCTTGACCGGAGGGCAATCTTCTCGCAACGGCAAGCGATGAACCACGATATCTGTGTCAAGTCCGGGCATATCCTCATACGACCAAGCAAAGACGTCACTATACTCTCGAAGCATCTCGACTAGTCTATGCTTGACATCATTCTGCAGCGCAGCCCCAACTCTGACATTCCTGATAAGCTCCTCAGAACCCAGATTTATGATCTCAATCTCCTCCTCATGAGGCAGAATAACCTTCTCTTCTTGTCTCAACAAGCGGGCCAATTCTTCCGGAAGGTCTTCGTCTTCATCAATCTCATCCTCGGCTTGATAGATCGGGCAATCAAAGTCGTAGTGAGCCGTAGAGGGTCCAGAGTCGATGTCATCTGTTACGCGGATCCTGCAATAACAAGGGTTAAGTTTAAAGCAGGAATATGCAGGTTAGCACGAGCCTCGTCGCCCTTTTGCTGTTTTTCAAAACAAGCATAAAATATGAATAACAGAGAACACAATATTCGATTACGAAGAAAACGCCTTTTATTTATTAACAAAATGCACATACATAATCCAACAAGGCCCTGACAGTAAAACCACTATGCCCCGGGCAGGACATAGGGTTGTACAAAGATTGTAAAAAGCAAATCATTACTCTTCACTTGTCAGTTCGATAAGCTCCTTGATGGTCCAGTTGTGAAGGCGCTCGCCTGGCTTGCTCGGTTGAATCCAGGCATCTAGATCACAGTCACTGTCCCCGCTGTCCTCTGACGCTGCGTTGACACTCTCGAAGATCACTCCTCCCTTGGTGAATAGGATCGGCCCCTTCCCACGAGATGAGCTACCAGAAGAAGTTGAAGCTTCAGCTTCAGGAGAATATCCCAATCCAAACTTATCCTGTTTGAATGGTATATCCAAGATATGCCCCCAGCCTGGGGTAGAACCGGCTTCGACAACAGCCCTAGCTTCCTTGAACGAAGAGAGGTTCACCTCTTGCTTCTCTGCAGCTACGGGAGCTACTTCCTTCACCTTGACGGTTTCAAACGCCTGGCAAAGAGTTTCATGGATCTCGCCATCCATTTCGACATACTTGAAGGACGACAGGTGGCTTACCATGATGTCCTCCTCTCCGCAAACTGTCACTATGCTGCCCCCAACAGCATACTTAAGCTTCTGATGCAACGTGGACGTCACGGCACCAGCAGAATGAATCCACGGCCGACCTAAGAGGCAACTATAGGCGGGCATGATATCCATAATATAGAACACCGCATTAAACGTCTCTGGACCAACCTGAATTGGCAGGGTCACTTCTCCAAAGACGTGGCGTTTGGTCCCGTCAAAAGCCTTCACGACCAGATCACTGGGCGTGCACAGCAGTCCCCGGGTATCCAACTTCATCAGTGCTTTCTTCGGAAGCACGTTCAGCGAGGAGCCCGTATCTACTAGGACATGTGACATAATGGTGCCTCTGCACTCTATCGAGACGTGCAAGGCATTGTTGTGATCTCTTCCCTTGGGCGTCAGCTCCAAATCTGTAAAACCCAGCCCATTACCAGCGTTGACATGGGCTACTACTTCCTCAAGTTGATTAACGGATATCTCCTGCGGCACGTATGCGGCATTCAATACTTTCAGCAACGCGTTGCGGTGTGCTTCTGAACACAGCAACAGGTTGAGAATTGAGATCTTCGACGGAGTCTGGTGAAGATGATCTACAATCTTGTAGTCACTCTTCCTGATCAGTCGCATGAACTCTTCTGCGTCTTTAACCAACAAGTCTTTCTCTGCCCCTGCAGGAACCTCTTCAACAGCTTTGCCTTTACCCTTATCAGCAGCATCAGCCCTGACTACTTTCTCTGCGGCGACCTCTGCCGGCACGAACACTCTACCACTTCTGGTGATACCACTGGCCTCAGCAAGATTCTGCGCAGTCGATCTGGGTGGCTCAATCTCTACCTTCTGGCCATTACAATACACTTCAGCGCCGTAATGCCATGGCACGGCATTGGTACTCTCGAACGGGATTGGTCCAGCCCTGGTGATGGTAATAGTAGGCGGACGAGGTGCAGAAATAGTGATAGGGTGGCGAGGAATGGTGATGGTAGCAACTTCGTCCGCTTGCTTCAGCACGACTTCTCCCGACGCATTCTCAACGCTTCGACTAAACTGCAAAATACCCTCGGTCATCAGACTCTGGATACCTTCACTCAACTGCTCACACCCGTCAGGAAGTGTAGCACATGCCATACAAAATTCCCCACATCCGGGAAAGAAACCTTTCTTCAGCAGTTTAGCTTTAACAAAAACCAACGGCGTCTTCAAATCTCTGACATCAGTCAGCAGGTCTGAATTCTCTTCAGAGATAACAGCATTTACTCCGCCGCCCCTATGGTGAGGCATTGGATTCTTGGTGACGTTGGGCACGTTGTCAGAAAAGTTGATAATCTTGGCATCAACCATGTCTTGAACTTTATGCTTAAAAGCTTTACAGTTCTCAATTGTATGGCCAGGTGCCCCAGAATGAAATTCACAAGTAGCGTTAGCATCGTACCCCGGTGGTGGTGCCCCTGTCAAGGGAGCCAGCGTCCTCTTCTGAACCAGTTGGAGCTGAAGCAACGTCTGCAGAAGCTGGGCATACGACATAGGAGGGGTTTCCAAATGACGGTTTGCGAGGGGACCCCGATTCTGATATCTCTTATATCCCGGGTTATTCTGTTGCTGGGGCTGCTGCTGCGGCTGCGGGGGAGCAGCTGGGATGTTTATGCTAGCGATCTGAGACTGAGGGCCCTTGCCCTTTCTCCTAGCATTAGAGACAGCACTGGCATCGCCCTCCCGACGCTTGCCAGTATAAGGTTTCTTGCTGGCTCCTCCAGATGAGGATGATTCGCCTTGAATCTTGCCGATCTTGATACCATTTTCAACATGCTCGCCCAAAGTAATGAGGGCCGAGAATGTCCCGGACATGCCACTAACCAACTTCTCATAATAAACTCCGGGAAGAGTAGCCACGAACATCTGTACCAACTCACGCTCAACCATCGGCGGTTGAACCCGAGCAGCCAATTCACGCCACCGCTGGGCGTACTCCTTGAAGCTTTCATTGCTCCGCTGCGAGAGATTCTGGAGCTGAACTCGGTTGGGAGCCAAGTCGCTATTATACTGATAGTGGAGAACAAATGCTTCAGCGAGATCTTTCCACGTTCGCACAGCAGCGGGTTCCAAACCCATATACCATTCAAGCGATGGGCCAGAAAGACTATCCTGAAAGAAGTGCATCAGCAACTTCTCATCATCAGAGTAAGCAGACATCTTCCTGTAATAAGATCGGAGGTGAACACGGGGACAAGTAGTGCCTCTATACTTCTCAAAGATAGGCACCTTAAACTTGTGAGGTACTTTAAAGTCAGCAATCAGCCCAAGTTTGGACATGTCAACGCCCAATGTATTCTGATTTTCTATATCCCTCATTTTATCTTCCAGTGCCTTGAACCTGAGTCTAGCTTCAGCAGTTAACTCAGCCTCTACACCTCTCTGAGAGAAAACATCATCCTGATGGTCCTCCAGCCACGGTTGAGGCACCACCATATTTCCTGCACCAACATTGCCGTTGATCGACCCCACGGTAACATTGGCTCCCAAACCACCATTGACGGCGCCCGCCGCATTAAGTCCGAGATTATTCATAAGATTGCCGTTAGCACTACCGTTGCCCCCGGCAGCAGGAACAACGTTCTGAGGAGTATCCACTTGAGGAGGAGTGGGTACGGCCCCGCCATGAAGAATTCCATTGCTGTCAACCCTGGAGATGAGAGGTTGAACCAAAGTACGAAGTTGCTCTTGCCCGTTCGCAACTACTTGCATCAACTCCATAAAACGATCCATCCTTTCACGAAGCTCCTGAACATCTGATTGTACCTGGTCCATGATTCTCGTTTGATTGGCGCGAGTTGAGTAACGGTGGATGAATCTTTGATCAATCCTGAAAGCAGCTCGGAACCTGAGTACCTGTCAAACCTGTCAAGATCAACGGTTAGGAAGAGCAACAGAATGTATGTCATGCAAGAATGCTTCATGCAAATGCATGCGTGTGTCTGTGTGCTTGAGAGATTTTCCCCGATCCTGGCATCTGCTGATAATAATAAGGAGAGGAATCTGGGTCCAATCATGGAAACATTAACCTGTCACAGACACACGCTAATGGAATGATTATGCAAGCTAATGCAAAATGCAGGCATGCAACAATATATCCAGGTGGCTGCTGTGGAGATTCGATGTCAACAGTCACTGATGAGAAGGAAACTCCGGTGTAAACCCACTGCTCTGATCTGCTGTGAATAACCATATGATAGGATCGAGATCAAACTTCTGCTCTGTCAAGAACGAAGGCTTGATAATAAAGACCCCGGATGCAAGATCAAAGAATATCTGCTGATGAAGTCCTCAGACCCCAAATCAAAAATCTGCTCTATCAAGAACAAATACACAGCTGCTGATGAGATCTTCAAACCCCACTCAAAATCTGCTCCTTCAAGAACAAAATAACAACTGCTGACGAGATCCTCAGACCCCACTCAAAAATCTGCTCCATCAAGAACAAACTTCTGATAATAATACACTGATCAAAGCCTGCTCTATCAAGAACAGACAAACACCCGATGATAAGATCCTCTGATCAAACCCTTGCTCTATCAAGAACATATCTGTCATTGAGAACCCAACATAACTGATTCACTGTCAAGAAAACCAGGTAGTCTGAAGGTATAAGTTTCCTGCAATATCCCGACCTCACTCACAGGTATGGACCTAATCCACGGACAAAGGTACGGCATCCTATGCGGTCGTCAGCGTCACAGACATTCATGAGTGACAATACGATTCCCGGAAGGAGTGGCATCGTCAAGTCATGAAGAGGCCTCTCTTAGCTGACTTCCAAATGATCGGTCCCCAGAGTCGACAATCCTTACGTCTGGACTCCCCTCAGATCCTCAGGACCGGAAAGGAGCACCTCTACAAGAATCTCGTCTGAGCGCAGATTTTCGTAGGGAACTGTGCCTGCTCAGCAGACAGGTTCGTCTACTACTTCTCCGCAACTATATCTAGGTGTGTACTCGAGCCCAGGTCCGGCTTTTCACTCACAGTAACATCCCTCTCCCACAGCAGCACAGATAATCATATCAAACTGGAAATAAAAATGCGGGAAATAAAATGCGGGAAGTAAAGTGCGGGAAGTAAAAATGCGATAAATAAACGCAACCCAACAAGCAAACACACAAACGATAGGAATGACTCGCGTAGGGGATGGGAAACGGTCCCAGCATAAGGGATGGGAAAAGTCCCTAGATGCTATACAGTCCCCAGCAGAGTCGCCAGCTGTCGCTTGCGCGAAAATAAGGTGCCGGCATGACAGAAGAGTCGCCACCTTTCGTTATTTATCCCTCAGAGCGGGAAAGGAAACGATCGGAAAAACCTGACGAATAAGGGTAAGACAAGGTCATCGCAACCATTGTCTGGGTTCGGGAGTCGGTTACGCAAGGGGAAGGTATTAGCACCCCTCACGTCCGTCGTACTCGACGGGATCCTCGCTTGTTTGCTTACTTGGACGGGTTGGTTATAATCTATCTACCTATCAAGGCTGGCTGAAAAAGAAAAGAAAAATGACTCGGCAAAGCGTCGCACTTTATGCCTACGTATTCTCATCAGAGAATGAGAAATCAGAGTCAACGTAGTTCGGCTAACTACGGGTTACGGGGGAAAGGTTGCTCGCTAGGACATCGCGTCCTATGCCTACGTACTTTCATCTGGTATGAAAGATCAGAGCAAACGTAGTTCGGGAAACTACTGGAAAGAATGGTTCAACTAGGAGGGAGACTATCAAGTCCTACTGTTATCATGCCATGGATTCATCCTATGGTTGAGGTTTGAACAGGGAACTCCTAGATGTTGTCATGCATAGGTTTCAACCTAAAAGTCTATCATCAAATCCTCATCAGAGGAAGCGAGAGTCCTAAGGGATCATGTCAATGATACACAGAAACAAACAAAAACATCAGTTTTAACAGTAAAATGCATGCAATGCAAGTGAGGGAGGAAATGTGTGTGGGGTTTCGGCCTCCACAAGCTCATCTCGACCTCAAGCCAGTCATGAAATAACAGCAATCATACTGCAGATAAACAACATGCCATCAAGCAATAACCAGATAAAAGGAATGAAGTGCCATCAGGCAAACAAAACACACTTGAGAAAGAATCATCTACTCTCTAATCTTAACCCTAACACAAAATCTGAACAAATCTAAGCAAGGCTCTCAAGCAAAACTCAAACAGGAGAAATCAATCCCAGTCTTTAAGCTTCAGAACAAGCTTACCAAAGAAAGGGAGCTAAGCAAGCAGACTCATAGTGTCTTCCTCAGGAAAGCACTAAGAGGTGTATACTCAGGAGTCATACCCTATGTGGCTCAACCACTGTGATCAGTTTACATTCCTCCTCAGGAGAAATTAAACTCACAAGCAGGCTCCAACATCACTGGATATTTAGAAAATCCTATCTGAACTAGTGGAGCTAAGTGAATAGACCCATAGGACCTTCCTCAGGAACGTACTAGGAGGCTTCCACTTAGGAATTGTATCCCATGTGGCTCAACAACATGTGATCAGTTTACATTCCTCCTCAGGAGAAATTAAACTCACAAGTTGGCTCCAACATCACTGGATACTTAAGAAATCCTAGATCAACTAGTGGAACTAAGTGAATAGACCCATAGGACCTTCCTCAGGAAAGTACTAGGAGGCTTCCACTTAGGAGTTGCATCCCATGTGGCTCAACAACATGTGATCAGTTTACATTCCTCCTCAGGAGAAATTAAACTCACAAGTTGGCTCCAACATCATTGGATACTTAAGAAAGAGGTGAGAAGGAAGAATGAAAGTCATTCATAGTGCCTTCCTCAGGAAAGTACCATGAACTTCCTTCAAACTTCAGGCTCTCAAACCTCACAGACAGGAGATGAGACAAGCTCTGGGTCTCTGAATCCTGATCTACAAGCTTCTCTTCATGATGCTCTCCATCAATATCCTCAAGGCAACACAAGCCCTTCAACAAATTCCTCAGAACAAACCCCACAGATGGACAGATAACCCACAGGGGACACAAAACCAATAGGCAATCTCAGAAAATACCTAAAAATGCTAAATCAACTGGGAAAAATCTAACAAATATTCACAAAGGTCCTCAACACCTACTCATAACATCTAAAAAGGTTTCTACCTAGAAATCAAGATAAAACTTGCTCAAAGAAAGGGAATCATCACCTAAGCACAAATTAAACCCTAATTAGGATACCCTAAGTCTAACCTAATTAAACTAATCAAGATTAATTCTAAAAAATCTAGAAAAAAATCCTATGGGGAACTATGAATCATCATCTAATTGCACCAAAAAGAATGGACAAAAAAGATTAAAGGAAAGTACTAAAACAATTCCTACAAAATCAAATACAAAATTAAACAATTAAAAAGCTATTTAATTGGAAAATCTATTAAAAATATTACACCTAAAAATAAAATCTCAATTTTATTTTTATAATTTTCTACTCATTTTAATCTAATCATGAAAAAAAGAAGAAATTAAAAAGCATTTTCTATCTATTTTTAATGAATTTAACAAGACAGAAAAATAAAAGAAGAAAAATAAAACAATTTAAATTAAATGAAAGGGTGGGGGTATGAAAAGTAAACCGCGCCAGTTATATGGATTGGGCCAACAAATAAGGGGGGTGGGGATAGAAGTCTGGGCCCAGCGCCCTCTAAATGAAACGCTGCGTTTCAATTAATTTTGAAATTTCCCTCTCACTCTCAGATTAAATCCTAGCCACTAGATTAGATGAATTTGTCAACTTCTGGGATTAATCCAACGACTCACCATCATCGTCCCAAACATCACCTAGGGTTTTCAGACCCTCTCCCCCATGCGCAAACCTTCGAGCTCTCCTATCTCTCTCCACACGCCACGGTTTGATTCGATTCCAAAACAAGAAATGACCTACTCAATGCCTAGATTACAATGGTACGATCAGTTTCTTCTAACTCTTCTTGAATAATCCAAACAGAATGCTTCAAGGTCTTGGTACAAACACGGTTCAAAATTTCCAACTGATATCAACCTTCATTAAACTTCAGTATAATGATGCAATCATGTTCTACAAGTTACCCTTGCTATTCTAAACCAATTCATGCTACCTAAAACTCATCAAACAGCCAGTTCTTGAAAATTAAAGTTTGATGCACCTGCCATGGAACCTCATGGAATGAGCTATAACTTCTAGGGTTTAGTCATCTACCCTAACACAATCCTTCTATACCTAGAAAACCAACTAAAACTCAATAATTAAGATGGAAAAAAGTGAAGAAAGAACCTGTCAAGAAGTTAATGGTGAGATGGTGTTGAGCACGATTCAAGCCTTGGAATTCACTCACAATGGTCCTTCAATGGAGATATGCCTTCTGTTTGCACTTGTATGGAAGGAGGTGGCTTGTGGTGGAAGAAAACTTGGATTGCTTCAACTTGAAGAAATGGCTTCAATGGCTATCTCTCCTTCTCTCTCCTCTGACTTGGCTCAAGTTTCACCAACCTTTAACACTCCTTGATGCATTCTTTAAATAACAATTGATGGATGTTTCTAGAATCATCTAGAATGTGATGGAAGTTTCTTTAAAATCTCATGTTATGCCATATTGGTTATCTCATGATATATCACCTCTAACCAACTTACACACCTTTTAAAATCTCACCACATGATAATATGAAATGGTAAGGAAGCTCACATGCCTTGTAATTGCCTTATGTTAAGTTTTCCAACATTGCCTTCTTTCTTAAGTAACAAATTTCCAAAGGAACCTCATTTTTTAAGCCTCAAATGGAAATTCTACTTAAACCAATCTTCTCAAAATGTTTTTTCCAATCAAAATGATATATTGGATGACCTATTTTGGATTTGTAGATCTTCCAAAACACTTTTCAATTTCAACTTTTCAAAGTTATAAGTCATTTTTAGTTCATTTTTGACCAATCATGGAATTTCATGCTATGAGCTTTTTCAACAATTTGTGACCTTCTTTCTAGACTTAAAATCACATTTTGAGCAACTTTCATGTTTTGAGTTTTTCCATTTGAGGCTTGGAAATAGGAGTTTTAGGCATTGGATAAAATGACCTATAACTGACAAATGACCAAAATACCCCTGCCTTGTTCAAACCATAAGTTGAGTTCCACAAATCCAATCAAGGACTTCTACCACTCAAATTAAAGCTAAAAAGATCCTCTTCAACATTCATGTTGACCAAGAAACCATAGGAATCCTCCTACTAGGGCAAAAGTTGTCTGCAAGTTGGGTGACTTTCAAGAACCCAGATTCACACACCTCTGCTGACCTATAATTTGTCAAAACCATAACTTGAGCTCTGTAACTCCTATCAAGGACTTCCACCACTCAAATTAAAGCTTAGAACAAGCTCTACAACATTCATGTTGTGGGGAAGACGAGATATCAATCACATCTAGGGCTAAAACTGCCTGGAAGATAGGGATCAAACTAGGGTTTTCTCACTGATAATCCTCAGAAACCCTAACTCCAAACTTCTCAAACTCTTCAATCATGATGAGTTGGTCTAGGAATCATCTCTATAACATCTCTATACATCATTCCATGATCTCATGGACCTTGGATTAGGTCTCAACCCTCTCCAAATCTTCAGTTATCCTAGGGTTGACCCAGTCAAAACCCTAATTCTACCATTCATGGTTGAATCTTCTGAATTCTTGCACAATGACTTCTCTGGGCTCCATGAAGGCTATCAAGACATATCATAGGCTTTCCCAAAACATCAAGTTCTTTCTCAAAGTCTCAGAATTATCTGAGGGGCACCCACAACTCTCAAGCTATGAAGCATACAACCCTGGTTTCAATCCACTTCCTCTGAGGATCTCTTGAACTTTCTGATGAAGGTATCAACTCTCAAACACTAGATGGATAAATAATTGTTGGTCAAATTTTGGGGTGCAACAGTGTCCTATACAAGAGAAATCACGACTTGGTGCTACTACGTTGTGTAGATGAGAAAGAGGCGAAGCTGCTCATGGAGGAAATACATGAAGGTACATTTGGTACACATGCTGGGGGGCATGCCATGACGAGGAAGCTGCTGCGGGCAGGTTATTACTGGCTAACTATGGAAACCGATTGTTTCAAGTTTGCGAAGAAGTGTCATAAGTTCCAGATTTATACAGACAAGATCCATGTGCCTCCGAGTCCTCTGAACGTGATGTCGTCACCGTGGTCATTCTCAATGTGTGGAATCGGTATGATTGGAAAGATCGAGCCGATGGCTTCTAACGGACACCGGTTCATTTTGGTAGCAATTGATTATTTTACCAAATGGGTGGAAGCGGCATCCTATGCGAATGTGACCAAGCAGGTGGTAGCCAGGTTTATCAAGCGAGATATCATTTGCATATATGGAATCCCCGAGCGGATAATTACCGACAACGGTTCAAACCTAAATAACAAAATGATGAAGGAGCTGTGTCAGAATTTTAAGATCGAGCATCACAACTCTTCCCCTTATCGACCCAAGATGAATGGCGCTGTTGAGGCGGCCAATAAGAATATAAAGAATATTGTTCAGAAAATGGTGGTGACCTATAAGGACTGGCATGAGATGCTACCTTTTGCTTTGCACGGTTATCGTATGACGGTACGCACATCAACCGGGGCAACCCCGTTCTCGTTGGTATATGGAATGGAAGCAGTGTTACCACTGGAAGTTGAGATTCCTTCCCTGAGAGTATTACGAGATGTCCAACTAGACGAGGCAGAATGGGTGAAAGACAGGTTGAACCAGCTGAGTTTAATGGACGAGACGAGGTTAGCTTCTCTAGCATATGGTCGGTTGTACCAGAGCCGAATGAAGAAAGCATATGATAAGAAGATACATCCTCGGAGCTTTCAAACGGGCGACCTTGTGCTAAAGAGGATTCTCCCGCCACAGGCAGATCACAGGGGCAAGTGGACCCCCAACTACGAAGGGCCATACGTTGTCAGAAACGTCTTTTCAGGAGGAGCTTTGTTGTTGTCCACCATGGACGGTGAAGACTTTACGTCGCCTGTGAATTCGGACGCAGTTAAAAAATACTTTGCTTGAAATTGACCCGCTGGACAGAAAAAAGAGAGTCCAGGAAAAAATGGGGCATCCTGGCGAACCAAAAACAGAATGAAAGGTTCGGGCAAAAATTAGGGATAAAATTGAAAAAATGTACACCCGCGAAGTTGAAAACCTACACTGGGCGGCTTCGGCAAAAAAGGGTATCCCGGTGAACTGAAAACCCGTAAAGGGCGGTTCACGCAAAAGTTAGGGATTTGAAAAGCAAATGACTGCGGTCCGAATTTGATACTGCGGTGCGCATTTGGTATGGGAGAATATACCTGAGGGGTCGATTATCAGATACAATCTCTTCGGAAGTGTGAATACCGGGAAAGCACTAGAGTCAGGCGAGTCATAGGAGGATCAGCTCATGATGTTCGTCTGCATCCCGTTGCTGACATGTGTACAAATTTGATTTGTCATTGTACTTATGCTTCTTGTGCATACTTGTATATTTGTTATGCGTAGCTTCCTCTTTTCAGGAGTTACATCCCGTGTACGAAACTCTGCCCATTTAGGGGCCCAATCAATAAAACATGTTATTCAGTATTTGATGCTGGTTCTTTACTGTTTTGTACATGACAAACGCCAAGGTTTAATAAAACTAGCAAGTGTATAACATCGCTGGCCCTTGCCAATAATTGCTAAAACTTTGAATTAACTGAAAATGATGTCACTAACGCTAACCTGAATAGATTTGGTTGCATAGACTTGTCTTGTCTCGTTTGTGGTGTTGCAGGTTTCTTGACCATACGAGGTGGACGATCAAAAGATTGCGGTACTGACCAGAAGCTCGTCGCGGAAAGGCTCGATCCCCACGCAGGTCGTGCTTCTGAGATGACAATGTTCCTTACTGAAGAAGGATCAAATTCCCCATCTAGTCTCAGCTTATCCCAAGGACATTCTCCAGCAGGGTCGTTTACCCTCAGTAGAATTGACGATTCCAAGATCGAAGGCTGTATTCAGACAGTGTGGTGTCCCCCAAAAGGATTCCCCCTCCCGAGCAGAGTGGTTTAGCCTCAGAAGATTAATATTTCCAACTTGTGAGCTGTACTCAGACAGCCTACCCTTCCCAGTAGGGTCATTTACTCTCCCCTAGCGGAGTCAGTTGATTTTCCCCAAGAGGGTCGTTTCGTCCTCGGCAGAGTTCTCTCTTTGTTCAGCAAGTGTTTTCTTTCCTCCCAGTGGAACTCGAAGATTAAAACTCTTCCCGACAGAGTTGGTTGTGTGTCCTGGCATTTATTTTGCCAAAATACTTTGTGATACCCGTTCATTCCCCAGCAAAAGTCCAATTTTCATTGGCACGGGTAAGCTGTCCCTGACAGAAGTCCAATCATGATTGGCGCATTCAGTTATTCCTCAGCGAAGTTGGCTTCACTCTTCCAGCATTTATTTTGCTAGAATAATTTTGTGACACCTGGTTATCCCCAGCGGAGTTGGCGTTGTCTTCAGCATTTATTTTGCTGAAGCGGTTTTCTGTATCCCAGCAGTTCGAGCCTGCATTTGCATCGGCATATAGTGTCATACTTGCATCCTCCAAATAAAAAATGCGTAGCATTTCCATGTCGAATAGAGCATTACGCCATTGTCAAACATATGCATTCTGAAACATAAGCCAGGTTGGTTAACCGTTTGTTTTCAAGTGTTGTTTCCCTTGCAGGTGGAGAGAGCTCTTGCTCAAATTAATTACCAAACATTCAAGATCTCGGCATGAGACATGTAATGATAATGTCAATTGTGGCATTATTCCCCACAGAGTTGCTTGTTTAAGTTTCTCTTACCCCTCCAGTGGAGTATTTCTTCAAGGTTGTTGTTGTGACAGCATCAAAAGATTTCGTGAATCGATTTTTAGAAAGTTGTCTGGCAGTGTGGATTCAAAAAATCCCCAGTAGAGTCCTTCTCGGATTTGTTGCCATGTCAGCACTGAAAATTGGAAGACTAGACTCATATTGTGTTACCCAGGTGATTGGTGGAGTTAGCTGCTGCACAGATAGGCAGAAAAGCTGTATCAAAGTTATTTCCCGCAGTGGTGGCGGAGTTATTTCCCGTAGTGGTGACAGAGTGATTTCCCGTAGTGGTGACAGAGTGATTTCCCGTAGTGGTGACAGAGTTATTTCCCGCAGTGGTGGCGGAGTTATTTTCCCGCAGTGGTGGCGGAGTTATTTCCCGCAGTAGTGGCGGAGTTATTTCCCGCAGTGGTGGCGGAGTTATTTCCCGCAGTTGTGGCGGAGTTATTTCCTGTAGCGATGGCGGTGTTATTTTTCTATAATGATGACAAATTTTCCCGCAGTGGTGGCGGAGTTATTTCCTGTAGTAATGACAAAGTATTACCTGTAGCGATGGCGGTGTTATTTTCCCAGATTATTTCCCGTAGTGGTGGCGGAGTGATTTCCCGTAGTGATGGCGGGGTTATTTTCCGGTATGACCAGACAGAAGTACTTCCCCAGTGAAGTTGTCCAGGTATTTCATATATTGACAAGCTTGATGTTGCACAGATGGTTGGATTTGTAGATAGTGTTCCCCAAACAGTTGTGCAGTTTATTTCTGCGGTTGGCAAATTTCCGGGTTCTTAGTATTCAACCGTCTCGTACCTCGAATGTTTGAAGGCCGTTCGCTCTTCACCCAGTCGGGTCCAAGTCGTTTGAATAGGGGCAGCTGTTGCACCCTAAAATTTGCTCAACCTACTTCATTTGGTTTATGTTTCAATTGCATTAGCATTTGCCTATTAGGTCATGTACATAATTCATTCATCTGCATAGCATAGCATGGGCAAGCCATCCAACAAGGGACCAAGTGCCATTCTTATATCTATGAGCATATCAAGAGGTTCTTATTCAAATTCAAGCCTATCCAAGTCATCAGAAAGAAATTGAAGCTTGAGAAGTTAGTGGACCAATCAGTGGGTTTCTCTCCTATCTTGAGGACATGGGAAGATCATCAGAGAAGTTGTGGATTATGAATTGCAAGCATGGAATGTATACAGACATCATGGAAGACCTAGAGGGTCATTTTGAAAGTGAGACAAGTCATTTATGTGATTACAAGAGCTGCAGTTGAAGACAGTCAACTAGGGTTTCATCTGGGTCAACCCTGGGTCAACCCTAGGTCAAATGCTTGATTGAAGGTCATCAAGGTCTATTTGAAAGATGTGGGATGCCTCAGTTGACATGTGGATATGGATGTGGTGTTGTGCCAAGGAGAAATTAAAAGAAATCAAGAAGAAGAGAAGTTTCTAAATTAGGGTTTCTATGTAAAGTCCCCTGATTTAGGTCAAACTTCCAAGCAAGATAATTCAAAATGCAAGTCTCAAATGGATCCTTGGCCAACATGAAACTTGTAGAGTATCTCAATACCTTTAATTTTAGTGGTGGAAGGCATCAAGGAGATTTATGGAACTCAAGTTATGGTTCTTGCAAGTTACAGGTCATCTGAGGACACTGAAATTTGTCTGTGAAAGTTACTTGACTTCCAAGCAACTTTTACCCCTCAAGGAGCTTTCAAATGGATTTCTGGCAAACATGAAAGTTGTTCCTCTGGATCTTATCTTTCTAGAAAGGTATGGTATGACTTCATCTGATTTGTAGAACTCTACTTATGATCTTGGAAAGCCAGGGGTATTTTGGGAAAGTGGAATTACAGGTCATTTCAAGCATATGCCCAAAACTCCTATTTCCAAACTTCAAATGAAGAAATGTTCAACATAAAACTTGCTCCAAATGACATTTTGAGTCTAGAAAAGTGGTTGTGGCAAGTTGGAAATGCATGGAACTTAGAATTGCAAAATGGACCAATTATAAAGGGAAAAGTGCCTTTTTTAAATGACCAAAATTGTGATTTTTTGATACAAAAGCAAAACCAAGCATATGACCAACCAATTTGAAGGTAAATTGCATTTTAAGATCATTGGAAATATTAGTTTTTTGGTTTGAAGTCAAGAAATTGGAGTTATCATAAGTTGCTTGTAAGAAAATATACACTTGCCCAATCAAGCTAGGACCAAGGTGCAAGGCAAGGGATGGTTTCTACACTCTCTAATTGTCATGAAAAGAGAAATTCAAGAGATTTTGAGGGACTGTAACAAGGCAATGCAGAACTGGTTTTACAACTTGGCCATTTTCATTTTCTCATGCAATGATATGAATAATTTCTCATGGGATCAATCTAGCATCTTCCAGAACTTTCTATCCTCATCTATATAAACACTAGAGATGATCCAAGAAGGGGTTGAACTTCATTTGGATCAAAAACTCATAGTTTCACTTCATCTTGCATTTTTGCAAATTCCTTCGAATCCTCTTAATTCTTCATCATTTCTTCAAGATTTCATTCCCATTCTCTTCAATAATCATCAGTGATCACATTGCAATCAAGATCTGAGTGAATAGTGGCCTGAATCGTGCTGTGCAAGTTTCTCTTCTTCAAGTGCAAAAAGAATCGGTTAGGGTGATCCAGGTGGTTTGAGTTCGAATTGTTGCATACAGAATCAAGATTATAGCACATTGAACGATCTTGGAGCATTGCAAGCTGTGAATTAAAGAGAATCTCCATCTGTTTTCAACTTCTTGACAGGTTAGTGTTTCTCACGATTTAGCTTGAATTAGGTAGCATGAGGTAGATTTGTTAGGTTAAACATGGTTTAGGTGCTTAGATGATCATTTCTGGAGCTTTAGGCAAGATTTCATGGAGGTTGATGTATGCATGAAAATTCTGTTGAAGCATAGAACACGATGGTTAGGCTGTTATAATCTTAGATAATTAGCTAGTTGTGATCAGTATGGCATAAGGATTGTTTTTGTACAAAGATTGGTGAGTTTGGTGATGATCGAAACCTGAGGAAATGTTGAGTTCTTGATGTTCTACCTTTCGGTTTGGATGATAGAGGGTGATTTAATGTAAACCAACACCATGGCTGTGTTATACGCAAGAAATAGAGTAAATTTGGTTTTTGTATCGTGTCATTTGATGGAGAGATGAGAGAGAATGAGAGGATGGAAGAATGATGCGTGATGCTCGTATATTCATGGATTCTGAAACCCTAGTTGAGCCAAGGAAGAAGACGAAATCAAGACCGTTGATACGCAGGTTGACCAGTTGACTTGGAATAGATCTCACGGCCAGCATTCAAAACGAATTGGAGGGAAGAAACAGCAGCGTCAAAACGCTGCGTTTCATTAAAACGCTGGCTGGGCTTTAATAAGCATTGATATTCGAACCCCCTTTCCAAGCCCAATCCCATTTTTAACTGCAATTTCATGCTATTTACACCGCGCCTCTAACCATTTTCTTTTTATTTTAATTAGTTTTCTGAGTTTAAGACTGGGCCTAACGCGCTTACTCCTTACACCCCACCTTCTGGGCCCAAAGCGCCAAATAACTGCATTTAATTTCTATTCATACCCCCTGCATCATTTTTCTTATTAAATTTTCTCCAAATTTTAGCTCACTTTAAAAAACCATAATAAATTGAAAAATGACTATTTTTTAATGAGACTTTTTTCCCATTTTCCATTTTCTGTCTAGAAAAATATAAAACCATAAAATTGTCATTTTACTTCATTTTTCTATTTTTTTGCATATTTTTACATTTAATTGCTTTGTTTAATTCTTTTAGTTGATGCTACCATTTGTCGAATTTAGTTTAGGAGCTTCCTTTAGGATTTTCACCCCATTCTTTTTAGTACAACTAGATATGGATATTAGGTGCCCATGGTTTTTATACCACATTTTCTAGGACCTCATTTTAGGTAGTTTAGTTAGAAACTATTAGGCTAGTTAATTAGGGTTTTGAATAACATAGGTGTAACAAAACAAGTTTCTTTTTGGGTTTTTTTAGGACAAATTAGAAGATGGGACTATAGGGGTATTATGGGTAAGTGATAGATCCCTTAGAAAGTGCTAGAAGTTCCCCTATTATATTAATACTTTTAGTATATTCTTGTAATTGATTGATTGTGTGGTGTGCCCTTTCTAGGGTTATTGTTGATTGTGTGGGGTATTGGGCCTGCTTGGGGGTTTGGGTTTGAGCTGAAGACTTTGCTGATGAAGCCTATTGAAGACAAAAGGACTGAAGACCCAGTTCAAGAGTTGATGAAGATTGTAGCTTGCTTGCAGCTGTTGAAGAGTATAGGAACTAGGGGCTAGGTAGAGCTTAAAGTAGAAACTTGCTTCATAAACATGGAAGGTCTTGTTTGCCTCCATCCCTCTCTATGATGCAGAGTCTCTCTAGGATACTCACCCCCTTCCTTTGGAAGGCTTGGTGATAATATCTAAGAGATAGAACTCTTGAGAGAAACATTCTACATTTTGTTAACAGTCTGTTTGCCACCTTTGGTGGTCAACTAACTGTTTAACATCCCAATTCATTCTTTTGATTGTTCCTCAGTTTGGAGAGTTTGATTTGAAGAAAAGCCATGAAGGATTGAAGATAGAGACCTTGCTTGAAGACTGTAAAAGATGAAGATTGTGATGTTGAAGCTGTGCATTTGACTGCTGTTGTCTGAAGCCCTGCTGTTTGAAGCTGTTGAAGGTGTTTACTGTTAGAGTTTCTTTCCTTGAAGATTGATGCTTTCTTGAAGCTTGTAGATGTTTGAAGATGACTTGAAGATAGATGTTGATGGAGCTTGCTGTGCAGATTTGCTGTTTGCTGTTTATTTTTGCTGTTTATAAGCTTTTGATGTATTGTTTGAGTTTCCCGGACTGTATTGTTTGCCAATTAATCTGTTAGGTTGAAAGCGAATTTTGTTCGCTTTTGCCTGTTGTTTTCTAGGTTCGAGGTTGAGTGGGACTCCCTTGCCTCGCTTGTATTGTTGCATTCATGCATATTTTACTGTTTTATTATATGCTGTTGTTTTTCCGCTTATTCCCTTAGGATCTCTGTTTCTCTCTGCGCAAGAGAGGAACATGATAGACATTAGGTCTTAACCCATGCATGATAACATTAGGTTAGTTTGATTCTCTTTTCAACCATAAGTTAGTGTTCTGTCTTTTCTTTCTCAAAACAAACAGAAAAACACAATAAGATTTCAAACCCAATAAAAGACACTTCTTCCGTAAAAGAATGTGAACTCATCAAAACGTCAATTTTCTGTTCAGCCGGCGCCGATTTTTGCAGTAGCGACAAATATCACTTAACTCACTAAGCCCAAAACCAGCTGCTAAATGAAACGCAGCGTTTCATTTATTCTGATCCTTCACAAAATGAGATTAAAACGTGGCCATTGGATCATGCTCCCAGTCCAAGTCAAACCCTCATCCAATGGTGCAAATATCATCTTCAACCTTTTGAACATCCGAGCTTCGCGCCCAACTCCGGCCACCACCGGTGGAGCTCCGGTCGTCTTCCCCAACCCTAGTTCTCTCTACAGGCCTCCATTGCAAATGGTCAAAACATGAAACTCATCCCAAATCTTGCCACTAATTCAACCATACCCTTAACTTCCTCTGAAACCTCAAGATTCATCATATCTAATCCTCAACCGAAAATGGTAATTCCCCTATTTTGTCTCTAATCTTCCAATTAACTATCTGAAATCCATCCTACACCATTCTACAATAAATCTAACACCTTAATTCACCTTAACTTTGCCTAAATCATGCTAGAGGAAGAAAGTTACCAACCTGAAAATTTTGGATGAACAGATGCACGAAACCTCCAATTCAAGCTCTACAATCTTGCAGACACGATCAATGAACCTCCTCCTTGCTTCTGTATGCAAAAGAACCAGTTGAAAGTGCTTGAATCTTGAAACCCGATGGTGAGTTACATGTGGAAAAGTTCACTTGCTCATACACTATTCAGCCACGAATTCTTCTTGATAATGATCTGGAATCACTCCTTGACATTCATGGAAGAAGTTTCAATCAAGAAAACAGATGGAAAGTGAGGAATTTGGTGAAATAGAATTCAATTGCAAACTATGGAAATTCAATCTCAATCTATGCTCTCTCCTTCAATCATCACCAACCTCTTCAATGGATCATCTCTACTCAATATATATATGATGTTTGGATGATCTAGAACCCTCTAGATCCTTCCAATGAGAATTTCCCCTTCTCATGTCATGAGATTTTCAAACACATATCATGACATGTACAATTCTGTTTGCAGCTTGAAAACCATCCCATTCTCTTTCAATTTCTCCCCTAGTGACATTTTGGAAGAGTTTAGCTTGCAAAGGCCCTTGCTCATGCCTTGATTTTGAGTTTTGCAAATGTTACTTAATATGCAAGTAATCACTTTTCAAAGCAAGTCCACAAATTGAATCTCAAATAAAATATGTGGCTAAACCAATGTTCTTAAAATGTTTTCTAGAGTCAAAATGATATATTACATGCCATGGTTTGGATGTGTAGGTTGAAAATATCAATTTCCAACTTTGGTTTATTTAACTTATACCCTTATTTTAGGTCATTTTTGCAACTTTGAGCTACAAGCCTTTCCATCATCTCATGACCTCCTTACTAGCCTTAATACATCATTTTGAACAACTTTGATGTTGAACATTTTTCCATTTGAAGCTTGGAAATAGGAGTTATGGCCTTATGCTTGAAATGACCTATAATCTCCAAATGACCAAAATACCCTTGACTTGTCAAAGCCATAACTTGAGTTCTACAAATCCAATCATGGACTTCTAGTACTCTCTAGAAAGCTAAGAAGATAAGGAACAACATTCATGTTAACCAAAAGTTCATAGGAATCATCCTTCTTGGGCAAAAGTTTGATGCAAGTTGGGTAACCTTCAAGGCCCCAGATTCACATACCTCAGATGACCTGTAACTTGTCAAAGTCATAACATGAGCTTTACAAATCCTATCAAGGACTTCTAGTACTCAAATTAAAGCTAAGAACAAGCTCTACAACATTCATGTTGGGGGTAAGATAAGATGACAATCACATCTTGAGCTAAACTGCCTTGAAGATAGGGATCAAACTAGGGGATTTTACACTGTCAAGCCTTAGAAACCCTAGCTTGAAACTTCTAAAACTCTTCAATCATGATGAGTTAACCTTGGAATCATCCTTATAGCATCTCAATGCATCAATCCATGATCACATGGCTCTTGTATTAGGTCTCAACCCTCTCCAAATCATCAGTTGACCTAGGGTTGACCTAGTCAAACCCTAATTGCGCCGTTCTCAATCTTGCACAATGACCTATCTAGGCTTCATGATGGCTTTCAAGACATCTCATAAGCTCTCTCAAGGATTCAAGTCCACATTCTTGGCTTCAGAATCATCTGAGGAGCTTCCCACAACTCTCAAGTTAGGAGGCACGCAACCTTGGTTTCAACCACTCTCTATGAGGATGTTCTAACTTCTCTGACAAAGATATCAACCCTTGAACACTTGAATAGCCTTCTTAGCTAGCTTCAAACTCTTGTGTAGCCCTTGATTGGTAATCATACCTCTTAATCTCCTGCATACATGTCAATGAAATGCAAATGATAATGCTAATGTGAATGAAATGAAACACAAGCTAGGTAAAGAAATGTTGGTCAAATTTTGGGGTGCAACAGCTGCCCCTATTCAAGCGGCTTGAACTTGACTGGGTGAGAAGCGAACGACTTTCAACCAATCAAGGTAAAAGACGGTTGAATACCAACAAACCCGGAAATTTGCCAACTGCACAAGTACACGGTACTCTGATGGAAACAAATCTTCGAAAACTGGAATATTAGCTGCACGACAACTAGCTGGAGAATTGGTCACACGGTAACCAGTAATACACGGTCGACCATGCCGTCAGGCATCAGGATTCTTCGGGACTCATCAGGTCAATAATCAAGTTAATCACGCCATCGGGCATTCAAAGAGGACTTTCGGGCATCAGCCGGACTTCATCAGTAAGTCGGGAATAGAATTCTCAGTCAATCATGAACCAGTTGGGGATATCCAAACTTCCGTCATCAGGCACTCTGCTTCAGCTGAGAGAACTGCTTTGTTAACACGGTTGGACTTCAATCATCAAGTCTTCGAGGGAAGTTTCAACTTTGCTGTTCAGAAACCTGCTGGGGATGACGCATCTCCGCTGGGGATTCTGGAGAACTATCAAGTAACTCTGCTTCGGGGGTCCGGAAATCATTCAGGGTGAATTAACTCTGCTGAGGACATCGAGAATCATCTTGAACAAATAACCCCGTGGAGACTTCAAGAATCATCCTGAACCAATAACTCGGCTGGAGATTTCAGGACTCATCCTGAGCAAACACTCTGCCGGGGACTCTAAGCGTCAACTTGAGCAACCCTCTCTGGCGAATTCACTGGGGATTTTAAGAATCCTCTTAAGCAAACAACTTTGCTGGGGAATTCAAGAATCATCTTGAGCAAACGACCTTGCTGGGGAGAATTCAAGAATCATCTTGGGCAAACGACCCTGCGGAGGAACACCTACAAAACAAGAACGGTAACGACCTAGCTCATGTTTAGTATGCATATGTTTTGACAACGGCGCAATGCTCCACACGGTGGAAATGCTATGCGTGTATGATAAATTCTATGCAATCATGCAAAATGCTGCGATCCCGTCAGCAAAATAAATGCTGAAGGGAGAATCCTCCTGTCAAGGAGAAAGAACCACTCTGGTGGAGGAAGGAATCATCTTGCCACGGAGAAAGAACCACACCAATCTCAATTGGACTCCGCACGGGGAAGCAAACTTCAGTTGACTGCTGCAGGGGAACAAAGCTCTATGAGAACCCAGACCTGCTGAGGAAAGCGATGTCAATCGCAGAAATAAACTGCACGGCCTTCCCGGCTAACCCTCCTGGAGATAACGAATCCGGCGGGGAAATACAGTATCAGCTGTTCGACATTCTACTGGGGAAAACCAATCATGGCCCAAACGGCTTCCAAGGACTCGGCTCTCTTGGGGATCTGCAAACTCGGCTGGAGAAGAAGAAATCATCCTGCTTCGGGGGAGAGTACGACTCTGTGGGGAATCTCAATTCTGATGGAGAGTTCAGTCTGACCTATCGAGCTGCATACTTCAGCGTATGACTCAGCTGGGGAGATGTCGTTCCTTCAGGATGTACTTGACTGGGGAGAGAATCTTCTCTGCCTAGGGAGACATATCAATGCTTACGATCTCACGTTTAGACTATACGGGGAGAGGCTGCTGAACTTGCTGGAGAGGGAGGAGTCATCCTGCTTAGGGACGCGTACGGCGTACTACTTGGTACATGCTACACCTGCACCAACACAAACAAACAGACAAGATACCCTTCTCAAAGGGACCTATCAAGGTTATCATCTTGTGACAATGTTCGAGTAATTCATTGTTTCAACAATCAGTGGCCTAGGCCAGTAAGTTTATGTATGCGCATTTTGTCAAAAACATCGGCGTTCTTTTTCGCAAACAAAACAGATAAATGCTAAACAGACAAACAGAATTGCTGAATAGTATACATTTTATTGATAACGAACCCCTGAATGGGTAAAAATGTTTTACAACAGATGCAAGCTCCTGGAATGAGGAAGCTGCGCAAAAAGGTAAAAACATAAATATACATCAGTATATACAAATGTCGGCAACGAGGCGTAGACGAACACCATGAGTTGATCCCTCTATGACCCACTCGACTTCGATACTTCTCCGACGCTTCAGCTTCAGAAGAGATTGATTCAGATAAACGGCCCTCAGGTCTTCCAAACCACTAAACAAAGAAAGTCCATACGCGGAACGCAGTCATTTGCTTTTTCAAATCCCTAACTTTTTCCTGAATCGCCCTTCCGGGTTTTCGATTCACTGCGATACCCTTTTTTGCCAAAGTCGCCCTTCCGGGTTTTCGACTTTGCGGGTGTACATTCTTTTCAATTTATATCCCTAATTTTTGCCCGAACCTTTTTCCTTTTTTATGGTTCGCCGGGATGCCCCATTTTTGCCTGGATATTCTTTCTCTTTCCAGCGGGTCATTTTTTAAGCAAAGTATTTTTTAACTGCGTCCGCGTTCACCGGGAATGAAAAATCTTCACCATCCATCATGGATAACAACAAAGCTCCTCCCGAAAAGACCTTGCTGACGACGTACGGACCTTCATAATTAGGAGTCCACTTGCCCCAGTGATCGGAGTGTGGAGGAAGAATCTTCTTCAGAACGAGATCACCCGTCTGAAAGCTTCTAGGACGCACCTTCTTATCATAAGCTTTCTTCATTCGGCTTTGGTACAGACGACCATGTGCAATCGATGCTAACCTCTTCTTGTCCATCAGGATGAGTTGGTTTAGTCGGTTCGTAATCCATTCTGCCTCGTCGAGTTTCACGTCAACCAAAACTCGTAAAGAAGGGATCTCCACTTCTAACGGTAGGACAGCTTCCATACCATACACTAAGGAGAAAGGAGGTGCTCCGATTGATGTACGCATCGTGGTACGATAACCGTACAGTGCAAATGGCAGCATCTTGTGCCAATCTTTGTAGGTCACAACCATCTTCTGAACAATCCTCTTGATGTTCTTATTGGCCGCTTCAACGGCGCCATTCATCTTCGGCCGGTAAGGAGATGAGTTGTGGTGTTCAATCTTGAAACTCTGGCACAGCTCCTTCATCATCTTGTTATTCAGATTCGAACCATTATCAGTAATGATCCGTTCGGGAATTCCGTAACGACAGATGATATCCCTCTTTATGAATTTAGCCACCACCTGCTTGGTCACATTAGCGTACGAGGCTGCCTCCACCCACTTGGTGAAGTAGTCGATAGCTACTAGAATGAAGCGATGACCGTTAGATGCAGTGGGCTCGATCTTGCCTATCATGTCGATGCCCCACATGGAGAACGACCACGGGGAGGACATGACATTCAACGGGCACGGTGGCACATGAACTTTATCAGCATAAATCTGGCATTTATGACATCTCTTCGCGAATTTAAAGCAATTTGATTCCATCGTCAGCCAGTAGTATCCTGCTCTCAGGATCTTTCTTGTCATAGCATGCCCGCCGGCGTGCGTACCAAATGTGCCTTCATGGACTTCTTCCATGTGCATACTCGCTTCTTTCTCATCTACACATCTGAGTAGCACGAGATCGTGGTTTCTCTTATACAAAACTCCATCAGGATTGAGATAAAAATTTCCAGACAGCCTCCTCAGAGTCTTCTTATCCTGGGTTGACGCTCCCGCAGGGTACTCCTTAGTCATAAGGAAGGTCTGGATATCATGGAACCATGGCTTGCCGTCGGCGGCTTCCTCGATCGTAAAGACGAATGCAGGTCTATCAAGACGAGAAAGGACAATCCTTGGAGCTTCATTCCAAAAATTGACTTTATACATCGAAGCCAACGTGGCTAAGGCATCAGCCATCTGATTTTCCGCTCTGGGTACATGATGGAGTTCTACTCGATCAAAGAACGGAAGTAGCCTTCTGGCATAATTCATGTACGGCACCAAATTCGATTGACGAGTCTCCCACTCCCCTTTAATCTGGTTGATCACAAGCGTCGAGTCACCATATACGTCTAGGTTCTTGATTCTCAAATCAATCGCTTCTTCTAGACCCATGATGCATGCTTCGTACTCCGCTTCATTATTGGTGACTGGAAACGTCAGTCTCGCAGTGAACGGGATGTGGGATCCGTGGGGAGTCGTGATGATCGCCCCAATGCCACTTCCATAAGAATTAACCGCCCCGTCGAATATCAATTTCCACTGGGACTTCCTATCTGGACCCTCTTCGGGCAACAGTTCATCACAATCTTTCGCTTTAAGAAACATGATATCCTCATCAGGGAATTCAAATTTCATCGGCTGATAATCCTCGATCGGCTGTTTGGCAAGGTATTCAGACAATACGCTTCCCTTAATGGCTTTCTGGGAAACGTACTGAATGTCATATTCCGTCAACACCATTTGCCATCTGGCAATCCTGCCCGAAAGCGCTTGCTTCTCGAAGACGTACTTGATCGGATCCATCTTCGAAATCAGCATGGTGGTGTGATTGAGCATGTACTGTCGTAAAAGTTTGGCAGCCCAGGCTAGTGCACAACACGTCTTCTCCAGCATCGAGTATCGAGATTCACAGTCTGTGAACTTTTTACTCAAGTAGTAGATGGCATGCTCCTTTCTGCCCATCTCGTCGTGCTGACCGAGAACACACCCCATACTATTCTCAAGAACTGTCAAGTACATGATTAGTGGTCGTCCGGCCACTGGGGGTATCAAGATTGGAGGTTCCTGTAGATACTATTTTATCTTGTCGAATGCCTTCTGGCAATCCTCGTTCCAGATGATCTCCTGATCTTTCTTTAGCAGTTTGAACATCGGTTCACACGTGGCCGTGAGCTGAGAAATAAACCTTGCAATGTAGTTTATTCTGCCCAGGAAACCACGAACTTCTTTTTCTGTTTTTGGCACTGGCATTTCTTGTATCGCTTTTATCTTCGCAGGATCGACCTCAATGCCTCTTTCGCTCACGATAAACCCCAGTAATTTTCCGGACCGTACTCCGAAAGTGCACTTGTTAGGATTCAGCCTCAACTTGAACTTCCTAAGCCTCTCAAAAAGCTTCAGCAAATTGACCAGATGTCCTTCCTCCGTTTGGGACTTCGCAATCATGTCATCAACACAGACTTCAATATCATGATGAATCATGTCATGAAACAAAGTAACCATTGCTCGTTGGTAAGTGGCCCCTGCGTTCTTCAGACCGAAAGGCATTACCTTGTAGCAAAATGTTCCCCAGGGGGTGATAAACGTAGTTTTCTCCATGTCCTCCGGCGCCATCTTGATCTGGTTGTAACCGGAGAAGCCATCCATGAACGAAAACACGGAGAACTGAGCTGTATTGTCGACCAACACATCAATATGAGGCAGCGGGAAATCATCTTTAGGGCTCGCCCTATTCAAATCCCGATAATCGACGCACATTCGTACCTTACCGTCCTTCTTCGGCACAGGCACTATGTTGGCGACCCACGTAGGGTAAGTAGTGACCGCTAAGAAGCCAGCATCAAGTTGTTTCTGCACTTCTTCTTTGATCTTAACGGCCATATCTGGTCTCGTCCTCCTAAGCTTCTGCTTAACGGGAGGACAATCTTCTCGCAACGGCAAGTGGTGGACCACGATGTCCGTATCAAGTCCGGGCATATCTTCGTATGACCAAGCAAAGATGTCACTATACTCTCTCAGCATCTCGACCAATCTCTACTTGACATCACTCTGCAATGCAGCCCCTATCTTGACGTTCCTGACGAGTTCTTCAAAACCCAGATTCACAATCTCGATCTCCTCTTCATGAGGAAGAATAACCTTCTCCTCTTGTTTCAACAAGCGGGCCAACTCTTCAGGAAGGTCTTTGTCTTCATCAATCTCTTCTTCGGCTTGATAGATCAGGCAATCAAAGTCGAAGTGAGTCGTAGAAGGTCCAGAGTCGATGTCATCTGTCATGTGGATCCTGCAATAACAAGGGTTAAGCTTAAAACAAGGATATGCAGGTTAGCACAAACCCCATTGCCATTTTATTATTTTTCAAAACAAATATAAAACAGGAATAACAGAGATCACAATATTTGAATACGAAGAAAAACGCCTTTTGATTTATTGATAAAATGCACGTACATAATCAAACAAGGCCCTGACAATAAAACCACTATGCCCCGGGTAGGACATAGGGTTGTACAATGATTGGAAAAAGTAAATCATTACTTTTCGCTTGTCATCTGGATGATATCCTTGACGGACCAGTTGGTAAGGCCCTCGCCTGGCTTGCTTGGCTGAATCCAAGAGTCGAGGTCACAGTCGCTATCTCCGCTGTCTTTAGACACCGCGTTGACGCTTTCAAAAATCACCCCGCCACTGGTAAACTGGATCGGCCCCTTACCTCGCGACGCACTGCTAGAAGAAGAAGCTTCAGCTCCAGGAGAGTATCCCAACCCAAACTTGTCTTGCTTGTTAGGTATCTCCAAAATTCTCCCCCAGCCTGGGGTAGATTCGGCTTGCACAACGGCCCGGGCTTCCTTGAAGGAAGAGAGAGTCATCTCTGGCTTTTCAGTGACTACAGGAGCTACGTCCTTGACTTTAACAGCTTCGAACGCTTGGCATAGAGTTTCGTGGATTTCTCCATCCATCTCAACATACTTGAAGGACGACAAATGGCTCACCATTATGTCTTCCTCGCCACACACAGTCACGATGCTACCTCTGACATCATACTTGAGTTTCTGGTGCAGTGTGGAGGTCACGACACCCGTAGCATGGATCCACGGCCGGCCCAAGAGATAGTTGTAGGCGGGCATGATGTCCATAATGTAAAATATTGCGTCGACCGTTTCCGGCCCGACTTGGATTGGCAGGGTCACCTCCCCGAAAACATGTCGTTTGGTTCCATCGAACGCCTTCACAACCAGATCACTGGGTGTGCAAATTACTCCGCGAGTATCTAACTTCATTAATGCCTTCTTCGGAAGAACATTGAGTGACGATCCCGTGTCCACCAACACGTGAGACAGAATCGTTCCCCTACACTCTATCGAGATGTGCAGGGCGCTATTGTGGTTCCTTCCCTTCGGCGTCAGCTCTAGGTCAGTGAACCCTAAGCCATTTCCAGCATTCATGTGGGCTACGACCTCTTCCAGCTGGTTTACCGATATTTCCTGCGGTACATATGCGGCGTTCAACACCTTCAGCAGTGCGTTGCGGTGTGCTTCAGAACACAGCAACAGATTCAGGATGGAAATCTTCGAGGGTGTCTGATGGAGATGATCCACGATCTTGTAGTCACTCTTTTTAATCAATCGCATAAACTCCTCGGCGTCTTTAACAAGTAAGTCTTTTTCTACCCCACGAGGGATCTCTTCAACGACTTTACTTTTACCTTTATCGGTTGCATCAGCTCTGTCCGCCTTGTCTGCCACGACCTCAGGTGGTGCAAACACTCTTCCGCTGCGAGTTATACCACTGATTCCTGCAAGGTTCTCCACAGACGACCCAAACGGTTCTAGTTCCAACTTCTGTCCGTTGCAGTATACTTCAGCCCCATAATACCATGGGACAGCATTGGTGCTTTTGAACGGTATCGGCCCAGCTTTGGTGATGGTAATCGTGGGCGGCCTGGGTGCAGAAATAGTTATCGTCTGGCGAGGGATGGTGATGGTGGCGACCTCATCATCTTGCTTCAGCATTACCTCTCCCGATCCGCTTTCGGCCCATCGGCTGAACTGTAAAATCCCTTCAGTCATCAGACTTTGAATTCCCTCTATCAGCTGTTCACATCCATCAGGACTAGTAGCACAGCCCATACACAGCTCTCCGGAACCTGGAAAGAAACCTCTTTTCATCAATTTAGCTTTAACGAAGCTAAGCGGTGTCTTCAGATCTCTGACGTCAGTCAACAAATCCAAACCCTCATCTTCAATAATGGCATTTACTCCACCTCCCCTATGATTCGGCATAGGGTTCTTCGTGACGTTTGGCACATTATCCGAGAAGTTGATGATCTTAGCATCCACCATGTACTGCACCTTGTGCTTGAAGGCTTTGCAATTCTCTAATGTATGGCCTGGTGCCCCTGAGTGAAACTCACAAGTTGCATTCGCGTCATAACCTGGCGGAGGTGCCCCTGTCAAGGGAGCCAGGGTTCTCTTCTGGATCAACTGTAGCTGAAGCAAAGTCTGCAATAGTTGCGCGTACGACATGGGCGGTGTCTCGAGGTGACGGCTCGACAGAGGTGCCCGATTCTGATACTTTCTGTACCCTTGTTGATTCGGTTGCTGCTGCTGTGGCTGTTGAACTGCCGGGATAGTTATGCTGGCCACCTGTTGGTGAGGGCCTTTACCCTTCCTTCGAGTGTCGGTCACGGCGCTCGTTTCTCCTTCCCGTCTTTTGCCACTATAAGGTTTCTTTCCGCCTCCTCCAGCTGAGGACGAATCACCTTGAATTTTTCCGAGTTTGATCCCATTTTCGATGTGCTCACCCGTGATAATAAGATCTGATAAGGTTCCGGACATACCGCTGACCAATTTTTCATAGTAAACCCCTGGGAGGGTGGCTACGAACATCTGCACAAGCTCACGTTCAACCATCGGCGGCTGAACCCTGGCTGCCAACTCACGCCACCGCTGGGCGTATTCTTTGAACCCTTCATTGTTCCTTTGCGATAGATTCTGCAACTGGACTCGGTTCGGGGCCAAGTCGTTATTGTATTGGTAGTGGTGCACAAATGCTTTAGCAAGGTCTTTCCACGTGCGCACACTGGTAGGTTCCAGACTCATGTACCATTCAAGGGAGGGTCCGGACAGACTGTCCTGAAAGAAATGCATCAGCAACGTCTCGTCCTCAGAATGAGCTGACATTTTCCTGTAATACGATCTCAGGTGGACGCGAGGGCAAGTGATGCCCTTATACTTTTCAAAGTCAGGTACCTTGAACTTGAGAGGCACCTTGAAATTAGCAATCAGTCCCAACTTGGACATATCAACACCCAGGGTGTTCTGGTTCTCGATATTTCTCATCTTATCCTCGAGGGCCTTGAACCTTAGCCGTGCTTCAGCAGTCAGCTCCCCTTCAGCACCTCTCTGCGAGAACACATCGTCCTGACGGTCTTCTAACCATGGCTGAGGCCCAAACAGATTCCCAACACCTGCATTGCCGTTGCCTAGTCCAACATTGACATAAGCTTCAAGACTCCCATTACCGATGCCCATCGTATTGCCGTTGAGTCCCATGTTAGCTATCACATTGTCGTTGGCACTGCCATTCCCCCCGGTCACGGGGACACCATTCTGCGGAGTTTCAACTGGTGGAGGAGTAGGTACGGTCCCACCATGGAGTACACCATTGCTATCAACCCTTGAAATCAGAGGCTGAACCAAGGTTCTGAGCTGATCCTGGCCATTGGCGACCGCTTGCATGAGCTCCATGAAACGGTCCATTATTTCACGGAGTTCCTGAACATCAGTTTGCACTTGCTCCATGATTCTGGTTTGATTTGCTCTGGTCGGATAGCGGTGGATAGGTCTCTGATCAATCCTGGAACAACCTGAAACAACCTGAAAACACAAAAGGGTTAGGAAAAAACGACAAAGTGCTCGTTATGCAAATGCTTCATGCAAATGCATACGTGTGTCTGTGCGTTAGGGAGATTTCCCTCAATCCTAGTGCCTGAGTGCCAGTGCTGATAATAAGAAGTCCGAGTCCAGTCCTGGAAATAACATCTCATATATATGAAGAAAGCCAATCAAGGCAGTACACAACATTAGTGAGTACAAGATGAATCAACAGCATGACCCCAACCAACAAGCCTTGTGATGGTCAGCATACAACAATGATCAAACAAAAGGAATACACATAGTCAAGCACGACCACGGGCGCGAAACTCTTCTAACAACCCCTTCGTTTCCGGATGATCAGGACGAGTGAGTAACCCTTCGACGAGTAGCTCCCTCTGCATAATGGTGTATTGAAGACCTTCGACCGAATCTTCCCATGCTCCTTCGCCGAAACAATCTTCTAACTTCCGCTTCTTGAACTCAAACGTCAGTTTGCGCTCCTTCAGGTTAGCAAGAGCTCTGTTGAGCTGGCCTTCAGCGGTATATCTGCGAGCGGTTTCTTCATCAAACCTCTTCTCACTAGCCTTCACCTGGGCTTTCAGCTTGGAGATCTGTTGCATCAGCTTATCCTCCCGCTCTTTCCTGTTGGCTAGGGAAGCCTTCCAGTGCTGGTTAAACTTGGATATCCTCCGATACGCTTCATCCAAGTGTTTCTTCTTCGTGGCCAGCACATCATTGACAACTTTGAAGTCTCGACCCATGCGTTCACGCTCGGCTATCTGCTTAGTCAAATCTGTACCCAGCTGGTTCACCAACTCTGTTTGCCTCTTGAAGGAATAAATGGCTTCGTTTCTCTCGCTTCGGAGTTGAGCCAATTCTTTCTCCAGTTCTTCATTTTCCCTCTTCAATTCATCTCGCTCAGCTAACACCTGATTATGCTGCTGAATGGGCACGGTGGTAGTTTCTTCAATCACTGGAGGGCTTTCTAGCTTGGCAGGAAGAAACGGCATCCCTATAGCATCTGCTCTGGCTCTGATCCAAGTCACATACGGAGGGTAGGCTTGGCTATTGCTTCTCCCCAGCAATGATTTTCCCCTCTTACTGATGCCATTCCAAGCGCGCTCAAGCGTAGACGACATATCCCCTTCTAGAAGACCAGTGAGGTACAGAGATTCCTGCACCTCTTCATCCTTTCGTGGAGCTCTCAAAGCATACGCGAACTGTCGGACCAGCAAAGACGAATTATAGTTTATACAGCCCTTCCTGCCTATCAAAGGCACGTTCGGAAACCCGCTGCAGCTAAAGATGATTTCAGTGCCCAACCTATCCCTGTCAAACCAGTCAATATCCTCCGCAGATAGACTCATCAAACGCTCGGACCACTCAGCTGTGGCTGCAGACGAAACAAAGGGACCCCTCTTGGGTAGATGACTATCAAGCCATTTATAAAGCAGGGGCACACAGCACGAGACATTCTTGCCCCTTCTGTTCTCGTTTTTGTAGTGGATAGAATGGTAGACATCTCCTATCAAGGTAGGGACTGGATTCCCTGAAGCAAAGATGCGAAACGCGTCGAAGTCTACAAAGTCGGGCATATTGGGGAACAGCATGATGCCATATATGCACAGAGCGAGAATGGCGTTGAACACGGCCCAACATCCGTCTTTGGCGCACTGCTGAGCCTTACCCACTAAGAACTGCAAGGAGAAACCGGGAACCTTGTTCCAACTAGACAATACCAACTCGGAGGCATCCAGATGAAGTGAAGGAGCTAGACTAGCCAGATCAGGCTCAGCATCCATATGAACAAAAGGCATCTGCCTCTTGATAGACACACCTAACAAATCAGCATACTCCTCTAGCGTAGGTGCGAGAACAAAATCTTGGAAAGTGAAGCATCTCAACGGAGGGTCGTAGAACTGCAGCAGAGCGTGCAACCCATTCAAATCGAACGCAGAAGGTTTATGAACCAAACTGAGCAATTTGCCGTAAGATTTTCTGAACTCATCTCTCACAGAATCATCTGCTAAAGCAATCAAACCAGTCAACTGAACCACATCAGGGGCAGGGAGCTTATAAGCCACGGTCTTCCTCAGAGAACCCATAACAATACAATAGGAGGCAAGAAATCCTGGATCGGGGAAAACGGTACCTGCAACACAGACACACGTTAATGAAATGCAAATGCGTATGCAAAGCAATGGAAAATGCAATCATGCGGCAGGAGATCAAGGCAACTGTGCTGTGGAGATTCTGCATCAACAAAACCATAATCTTGCTCTATCAAGAACAACCACTATCTCTGATAAGAAGAAAACACTGGTATCGACCCACAAATCCGCTCTGTCAAGAACACACACACATAAGACCATAAATCTGCTCTGTCAAGAACAAACATACATAGGACCATAAATCTGCTCTGTCAAGAACACACATCTGATAAAGGACCTCTGATACAGGACCAAAACTCTGCTCTATCAAGAACAAACATCTGATTATAAGGACCTCTGATGCAGGACCAAAACTCTGCTCTATCAAGAACAAACATTTGATAATATGGACCTCTGATGCAGGACCAAAACTCTGTTCTATCAAGAACAAACATCTGATAATAAGGACCTTTGATGCAGGACCAAAACTCCGCTCTATCAAGAACAAACATCTGACAATGAGATCCTCTGATCCCAATCATAAACCTGCTCTGTCAAGAACAAACATACATCTGATAATGAGATCCTCTGATCCCAATCAAAACTGATTCACTGTCAAGAAAACCAGGTAGTCTGAAGGTTAAAGTTTCTTGCAACAAACCCAACCCTGCTCACAGGTATGGACCTAAACTGACACAAGTTCGGCATCCTATGCATTCATCAGCGTCACAGACATTCAAGAGGGGTGATACGATACCCAGAAGGTGTGGCATCACCAGCTCATGAAGCGGCCTCACTCGGCTGAATCACAAATGATCGGTCCCCAGAGTCGACAATCCTCAAAACCAACAACCCCCTCAACCCAAAGGGTTGAAAAAGAAGTCAACCGGGAGAACCTCGTCTGAGCGTGGATTTCATGAGACACTAGTGCCTGCCAAGCAAGCACGCGTCCACTAATTTCCACAACTAATGCTATGTTCACTCAAGCCTGGGTCTGGCTTCTCACTCATCAGAATGCCCCTCCCACAACAGCACAGATAATCATATCATACTGAAAATAAAGTGCAGGAAATAAAATGCGATAAATAAACACAACCCAACAAGTAATCATACAAGCACTAGGATTGACTCTCGCAGGGGACGTCGGATCCCAGGAAACTATCAACTCCCCAGCAGAGTCGCCAGCTGTCGCTTCCGCGAAAATAAGGTGCCGGCAAAACAGAAGAGTCGCCACCTTTCGTTATTTATCCCTCAGAACGGGAAAGGAAATGATCGGAAAACCCTGACGAAAAAAAGGTAAGACAAGGTCGTCGCAACCGTTGTCTGGGTTCGGGAGTCGGTTACGCAAGGGGAAGGTATTAGCACCCCTCACGTCCGTCGTACTCGACGGGATCCACGCTTGTTGTGTTTACTGGACGGGTTGTTTTTATCTATCTACCTATCAAGGTTGGCTTAAACAGAAAAGAAAATGACTCGGCAAAGCGTCGCGCTTTATGCCTACGTATTCTCATCAAAGAATGAGAAATCAGAGTCAACGTAGTTCGACTTACTACGGGTTACAGGAAAGGTGGCTCGCCAATACATCAGTATTGTGCCTACGTACCCTCAACAGGTATGAGAGATTAGAGCTTACGTAGTTCTGGATAAATACGGATTACGGGAATTCAGATTCATCTGTTTTATCGAGTAGGGTTAAACAACAATTCCAGCAGTTAGGGACAAAGCTTGTTTGCGTTGGCGCTGAAGTTTAAAGACACTCTTTTCTTCAGAAAAGCTTCCTTTGGATTATGGGCCCACGGGGCAAAAAGGTTTGAAGTTTGTTTTTTGTCTTTTACGGAAGAAGTGTTTTTTATTGTGTTTGCAATTTCAATCGCACTAAAGACTATCACTTGAGAGTGAATGCATCGCCTGTCACCCAAAGGGCGCCATACTAAACATTCAGACTGTTGAAAAGAAACTCTCCAACAATCCTTTCTCAGGTAGCTTAAGGCTCGTAACGTACGAAAGAAATCATTCATGATTATTTTATTTTAATTTGTTCTGAGATGAGAAGAGAAGGGTTCCACTAAAAGGAGACTATCAATTCCTACTGTTATCATGCCAAAGATTCATCCTATAGTTGAGGTTTGAAACAGGGAACTCCTAGAAGTTATCATGCATAGGTTTCAACCTAAAGTTCTATCATCACTTCCTTATCAAAGGAAATGAGAGTCCAAAGGGATCATGTCAATGACACACAGAAACAGGTGAAGCATCAGTTTAAACAGCAAAATGCATGCAATGTAAGTGAGGGAGGAAATGTGTGTGGGGCAGCAGCCTCCACAAGCTCATCTCAACCTCAAGCCGGAATGAATAACTGTAATCATACAGAAAAGTGAAACATGCTATCAATCAGAATAGGATAAACTGCAATCATACAGTAAAAAATAACATATGCTATCAAGCCAACACAAACCACATGGGCAAGGGAGCTGGGCTCTACCGAATACCCGCAAGCAAAGCCATACAGTAACAATACAAGCAGAGGGAGAAAATCAACCTCTAGTGCAATCATGCTCCTAGCTTAAAGTCAGTCTAGATATGAACTTATTCTAATGCATCAAGCAAATCAAACAAGGCACATCAACACAAAAAAGAAAACAGACAAGAAAGCAGATCAACAACTCCCTCTCAATTCCAAGCTTCAGCTCCTCTAATAGCAACCCAGTCTTCAGACTTCAATCACCCTTCAAGGCTATCAACTTCACTGGCAAGTATCAACTTGCTTCTCCAGGTTTCAACCCACCAACATAAGTTTCAACTTATCCTTCTTCTTCTACAAGCTTCAGCTTCTCAGTCAATTCCACCTTCAGGCTTCACTCTTAGCTACAAGTATCAACTTGATTCCTTCAGGCTCTCCAAGCATCAATGTACAAGTATCAACTTGTCCTTTATTCCTCAAGTCTCAGCTCTATAGTTAATCTCAATTGAATCCTCTTCATAAGTATCAACTCAGTCTTCAAGCTCTTCAAGCTTCCTTTGCTTTACCAGTGTCAACTTGGTCTTCTTCTCCTACAAGCCTCAGCTTCTCAGAGTAGTATTCAATCACATGAAGTGTCAACTTCATCCTTCAATCTTCTTCAAGCAAGGAACTCCTCACTCTTCATTCAATCTCCCTTGGATCTTCAAGTATCAACCTGTTCTTCTTGCTCTTCAAGCTTCAGCTGCAATGGCAATGCTCAAGGAATCATCCTCTTCCACACTCTTCAGTGAAGTCCTCATCTTCAAACTCAAGTCCAACATCTTTCAAGATACTCAAACTAGAAGACAATTGATTTAACAGGATGAGTGGAAATGATAAACAGCTTACTGACAACCAAAGGAAGCCTGTAAGGATTCATCATTATGAGAGACTGGTTCCCTCAAAGTTCTACTTCCCAGATAAAGCCACTCATCCTTCCAAAGGAGGGATGTGAATATCTTAGAAGGACTTTTAGTCATTGGGAGGAATGGAAGCACAAGATGCTTTCCATGTTTGTGAAAGAAATCATTCTAATTATAAGGCTCTCCCTATGTCTCATATCTCCTAATCTTCATCAGATACCTTCAGGCAGAAGCAAATCCAAAGCTCCAAGCAACTTCAAGCATCCTCACCTTGTCTTCAACTTGTCTTCAATCTCAACCAAAGGCAAACCAAGCACAAACCCTAATCTAAGGGGACTAAGGAAGTTAAACTAGTTGAATTAGTAAGTTAGGATCACCTAAAACCTAGTACTAAAGTTAGTCCTAACTAAAATACTAAAACCAATTGTAAAATCCTACAAAACTATCTATGGGAACCTTGGTCAATCATGACTCTACCACATTAATTCCAAAGATCAAACCATCAAATAAGACCTAGAAATAAATCCTACATTGCAAGGTATCAAACCTAAACCCTAAAAGGAAGCACCTAAATATCAATCTAGAAAGCACACCTATTTTCATCACGAAAATGTGAGAAAAATTCTATGGGAGCATACATGTCTAACCTAATCACACACAAAAAATTAGGCTCAAAATCATCACCAAGTTATCACACTAAATTCCACAAAATTGGGCATCAAACATAACCATTTTAATATCAATTAAAATGTAAAATCCCTATTAAATCAGAAAATACATGAAATGAAAATATTTTTTTACTAAAAAATACTAGACTCAATCATGAGTAAAATGAAAAAAGAATACGTTTAATTGGATTAATTTTCAATTTTATATGAATTTAACAAGAACCATGCATAAAATGAAAATTAAAAGAAAATTAAATAAAAATAATAGCACGCGCGGTGTGGATAGCAACAAAACACAGTTCAAACTTTGGGTTGGGCCATCAGGGGGGTGTGAATATCACTTAACTCACTAAGCCCAAAACCAGCTGCTAAATGAAACACTGCGTTTCATTTATTTTGATCCTTCACAAAATGAGATTAAAACATGGCCATTGGATCATGCTCCCAGTCCAAGTCAAACCCTCATCCAATGGTGCAAACATCATCTTCAACCTTTTGAACATCTGAGCTTCGCGCCCAGCTCCGGCCACCACTGGTGGAGCTCCAGTCGTCTTCCCCAACCCTAGTTCTCTCTACAGGCCTCCATTGCAAATGGTCAAAACATGAAACTCATCCCAAATCTTGCCACAAATTCAACCATACCCTTAACTTCCTCTGAAACCTCAAGATTCATCATATCTAATCCTCAACCGAAAATGGTAATTCCCCTATTTTGTCTCTAATCTTCCAATTAACTATCTGAAATCCATCCTACACCATTCTACAATAAATCTAACACCTTAATTCACCTTAATTCTGCCTAAATCATGCTAGAGGAAGAAAGTTACCAACCTGAAAATCTTGGATGAACAGATGCACGAAACCTCCAATTCAAGCTCTACAATCTTGCAGACACGATCAATGAACCTCCTCCTTGCTTCTGTATGCAAAAGAACCAGTTGAAAGTGCTTGAATCTTGAAACCCGATGGTGAGTTGCAGGTGGAAAAGTTCACTTGCTCATACACTATTCAGCCATGAATTCTTCTTGATAATGATCTGGAATCACTCCTTGACATTCATGGAAGAAGTTTCAATCAGGAAAACGAATGGAAAGTGAGGAATTTGGTGAAACAGAATTCAATTGCAAACTATGGAAATTCAATCTCAATCTATGCTCTCTCCTTCAAACACATATCATGACATGTACAATTCTGTTTGCAGCTTGAAAACCATCCCATTCTCTTTAAATTTCTCCCCTAGTGACATTTTGGAAGAGTTTAGCTTGCAAAGGCCCTTGCTCATGCCTTGATTTTGAGTTTTGCAAATGTTACTTAATATGCAAGTAATCACTTTTCAAAGCAAGTCCACAAATTGAATCTCAACTCAAAAATGTTGCTAAACCAATGTTCTTAAAATGTTTTCTACAGTCAAAATGATATATTACATGCCATGGTTTGGATGTGTAGGTTGAAAATATCAATTTCCGACTTTGGTTTATTTAACTTATACCCTTATTTTAGGTCATTTTTGCAACTTTGAGCTACAAGCCTTTCCATCATCTCATGACCTCCTTAATAGCCTTAATACATCATTTTGAACAACTTTGATGTTGAACATTTTTCCATTTGAAGCTTGGAAATAGGAGTTATGGCCTTATGCTTGAAATGACTTATAATCTCCAAATGACCAAAATACCCTTGACTTGTCAAAGCCATAACTTGAGTTCTACAAATCCAATCATGGACTTCTAGTACTCTCTAGAAAGCTAAGAAGATAAGGAACAACATTCATGTTGACCAAAAGTTCATAGGAATCATCCTTCTTGGGAAAACGTTTGATGCAAGTTGGGTAACTTTCAAGGCCCCAGATTCACATACCTCAGATGACCTGTAACTTGTCAAAGTCATAACTTGAGCTATACAAATCCTATCAAGGACTTCTAGTACTCAAATTAAAGCTAAGAACAAGCTCTACAACATTCATGTTGGGGGTAAGATAAGATGACAATCACATCTTGAGCTAAACTGCCTTGAAGATAGGGATCAAACTAGGGGATTTTACACTATCAAGCCTTAGAAACCCTAGCTTGAAACTTCTCAAACTCTTCAATCATGATGAGTTAACCTTGGAATCATCCTTATAGCATCTCAATGCATCAATCCATGATCACATGGCTCTTGTATTAGGTCTCAACCCTCTCCAAATCATCAGTTGACCTAGGGTTGACCCAGTCAAAACCTAATTGCAATAATCATGGCTGAGTCTTCTCAATCTTGCACAATGACCTATCTAGGCTTCATGATGGCTTTCAAGACATATCATAAGCTCTCTCAAGGCTTCAAGTCCACATTCTTGGCTTCAGAATCATCTGAGGAGCTTCCCACAACTCTCAAGTTAGGAGGCACGCAACCTTGGTTTCAACCACACTCTCTGAGGATCTTCTAACTTCTCTGACAAAGATATCAACCCTTGAACACTTGAATAGCCTTCTTAGCTAGCTTAAAACTCTTGTGTAGCCCTTGATTGGTAATCATACCTCTTAATCTCCTGCATACATGTCAATGAAATGCAAATGATAATGCTAATGTGAATGAAATGAAACACAAGCTAGGTAAAGAAATGTTGGTCAAATTTTGGGGTGCAACACAGAGCAATCGTAATTCACCTAACTAGGGGTGAGGAAATCTTGACTGTGGTCGAGGTTCTAGGGGGTAAGTAAATGTCTACAGTGAGACACCTACATAGAGTGCGGCGACTCTAAACTAAGTTTACGTTAGTAAGGAAGAGAATTTCCACGGCGGGACGACTAAATAGAGCACAACGACTCCAAGTCCTATGGAAAAGGTAAACATAAGAAATATCTACGGCAGGACGACTACCTGGAGCACGGCGACTCCAATCCTAAGTTGCAAATGTTAACACGAAGTTAGTTGTTAGTGAGTCGCCAAGACATCACATCTTGTGCCTTCGTATTCTCATCGATAAATGAGAAATCAGAGCGTCTATAGTTCAGACATGACTAAAGAAGAAGAAATCTAAACCTAAGTTCTAAAAGGTAAATGGCTCTATCAAGGCCTATACGGGTAATGAGATATCTATGACCCAAAGGTCAATAGAGAGACTTTCCTTTGGACACAAGGGATACAGACAACTTGATGTGAACTAACAAGTTCCATCACTAGGGAATAACTTAACAAAGTTAAAGAAATAAAGCAAGAGCATGTAAACAGTCATGATAACAATCAAGATCAACATTTAATATCTTAACAAAGATCAAAAGACATAGAGATGATAACCAACAATGTAAGCAAAGAACATGTGTAACAACAACAAGTTCATCTATAACATTCGTATGAAATTAATGCAAACAAGTTACAACTTGAAGCAAGCATGTTATAAGGATCAAAAGTGATCAAATGTAACAACATAATACCAATTAAACATAGGTTGATGACAATCAAACAAGCCAGAATACAAGAAATGTTACAAGAGTTCAAATGTAAATTCATAACTTCATGCGGAGAAGTAAATAAGTTTCATGGTAACAACCAAGACAATAATAAAATCCTAGCATGTTATGGTTCTAACAAGACACATAAACAAGTAAAATGAAGCATGATAAACATTTTCAGGAGGTCACAACATCAAGAATCATGTCAAAGTTCATAGAATAAGTTCAAGGCATACCATGCATATTCAAGCATTTTACAAAGGCAAGAACAAACCTTAAACATATTATGGTTCTAACAAGACAGATAAACAAGTAAAATGAGGCATAATGGTGAACATGTGAACAATCATGTGTAATGGTGTGTTTGGTGAAAAAAGTGTACAAACATCATATATACAACATATTAAGAGGTTAGCATAAAATAAATCGAAATATGCACACATGGTTTGGCATATTGGATGCAAAATGCAAAAAGTGACTAGGTTGGGCCTAGTTTGTGACCTAGCTTGTGACCAGAATTTGACAATTCAAAAACTACATGTTTTGATGCAAGAAATGGTTCATACATGACACATAACATACATAAGACATGTTCAAACAATGTACAACACCAAATCATAGCTAAAAGTCATGGTAGCATGTGAAATGCAAGTGAAAATTTCATGTTTTCTTGGGTTTTAGGCTTACCTCTTGAAGCAAGCTTGCACAATAAGAAAACCAGAGACTTTGAGTGCTCCTCCAAGGTATATAAATGCTCCTAGGATAATAAGATGATGCTCCAAATCAAGCTCAAGCAAGTTGATGGGCATAATGGCTTGCAAGTGAAGAAAAACCTCTAAAATCCAATGATTTTCAAAGAAAACTCCTTCAATCCTTGTTACAGAAGTTTGGATTGGTTATGGACAGCTTCTATATGTCAAATATGAAGTGTTAGAGGTCTTAAAGCTCAAGGAAAGACAAGGGGCAAGTGGTTATCCTTTAAAATTCAAAAAAGTCAAAAAAATGAGTTTTTGAGGGTTGACTTTTGGATTGGATGAGTTCCTGGACAAGGTGAGGGTTTGGAAAGCTCTAACACATCATTTGTGATGTGTTTGAGGCTTGGTTTAAGTTTGAAAGTGTTTGGAAAAGGTTTTAGGGGTGAAAGTGCAAAACACTTTTTTGTGGTTTTTGGAAATTTAGTGAGATTTTGCAAGAACTTTGCAACTGTGGGAAGGAGGGGAGTTTCAGCTGGTTTCAAGAATGTCAATGGTGTATTTTTTATTTGTGGAGGATTTTCTATTTATAGGAAGAGTGGAGGATCAAAGGGTGAGGGCAGATTGGACCTTCTTGCAAGATCATGCTTTTTGGAGGGAAATGAAAGCAAATCTTCTTCTTGATCTTGATTCTGATATTTGTGTATATTTCTAATGCATCTCAGCACCAGAACAGCCTTTAAACAAGTTGTATGAGGTGACTAGAGAGATGGAAAGAGGGGGATAGCTAGGCTGCAACAGATTTTCTCAAAAGTTCCTTTTTCATGGTGTACTTGTTTATACTTTCTTTTGATTAAACAAATCCTTTAACCAAAATTCTGGTTTTGCTTGTGGACACCTCTTGTACTATCATCAACCATACCTCTAAGAATCATATCAAAGGCTAACTAAGTGGTTAGAAACCAATTGGCTGGTTTATGCACCCTTTGCCCTGAGTTGGACTTGGTTTGGTGACATGACAAATCTCCAACTTGTCTCCTTCGATTCTTTCTAACCATGAGGGATGAGAAAATGCTCTTGTACTTTTTGGAAAACCCCAAATATGATTTATAACTTTCATGTTTTGTACAAGTTCAAATTCCAAAGGGAACTGTGTCAAAAATCCCCTTGAAGTTGGCTGAAAAATTGACTTACAAGCACAAAAAACATGAAATTTTTCCAAGTGTTTTTCCTCTCTTGCATTGTTTTTGCTCATAACTTAAAATCCATTTTTTTTAACATAGGTCATTTTGGCACTTTTATAGGGCTTCTCAAGACCTTTCCAAAAATCTTTGAACCACTCCATTTGGATGTGTGGTTATGAAGTTATGGCTTAGCCCTTTTTAAAATCCTAATTTCTCGACTTTTCGATTACTTCTCAATTCTTGATCCAATGTTCACAAAACTTCATGATTAGATATGACATAGTATTGGGAACATAATTGTCTTCAATTTTGGGTCAAAACCCTGTTGGTCAATGGGTTGATTTTTCGGTCAGGCGAACCGAATGATCGAAAACCTCTGAATCGACTGTTGGTATTCTGGGTTCCATGAGGCCTTGAAACTTCTTGAGGGATCTTCAATAAGTCATATAAGCCTTATGGACCATGATTCCACCATTGGAGTTCCATTTAAATCAAAATTCAAACTACATTTGACTTTTCTAATCAGAAATCCTAATCGGGGTCCTGGACTGTACTGCTATTCTTCCTTGGGTGGCAACCTCAAATTGGATTCATACTTGATCCAATATGATATCCTTGATGATATAGAGAATTGTTATATGCAGAATCAATCCAAAACCTTGACTGATCAACCCATAGAAACCCTGATTCCTAACTGTATGAAATCCTAACTCACTTGACAAAGATCAAACTTGAAAGAGGTTAAGGTTAGATAAATAATGTTGATGTCCTTGAATGATGATGTGGTCTAGGGGTCAAAATTTAGGGTATGACACACACATACCTTGTATTTTTCATGTACCCATCTCCCCTTTTGATGTAATTTCATTATCTCTTACTTTCCTTTGGTCTGATTTTACTTGCTAGCTATCCTTAGGGACTAGGATCGACCTCACCATTTTTATCAATTAAACCCTTGATCCAACGACAAGTGGAATTTTTTTAATAAAACCCTTGATCCAACGTCAAGTGGCATTTTATCAATAAAACCCTTGATCCAACATCAATCAACATTTTCTCAAATAAACGCAAAACGTATTAAAATACTATTAGAATTATGCGTCACGAGCCTTAACTAGTGGAGAAGGAGTGAGAATGGAGCTTTCTTACCCTCACTCTGAGTATTTTGAACACAAGACGTTTGACTTAGTTATTTGAAATATTCACCTCTACCCATAGCCTTTAGTGTAATTCCAATCAAGAGCAATTGTTCTCAAAACCTTAAAATCAACATCAACTCATCAAATTATTTTTGTGCCTTAGGGCATCATCCTAAAAACCTTTTTCAAGGTAAAATAAACCAACTCACACTTATTTTATACCCCGAACTACAGAGCTCTGACTTTCTTATTGCACTATGAGGATACGTAGACATGAGATTGCGAGATCTTGGCGAACACACTAATAAAAATCAACCCTTTTTCCTTTAGCAAGTAACCTTTAGATAAACGACACCCGTTCACACTTAGATGACCTAGATGGTTCCCGTTGAGTACAAAGGATGTGAGAGGTGATAATACCTTCCCCTTGTATAACCGACTTCAGAACCTGGATTTGATTGTGCCACAATATTCTTCATCTTTTAGGGGATTTTAACGATATTTTCCCTTTCTTTGGAATAAATATAGTTTACTGGCGACTCGGTAGATTTTTCATGTAGCGACAACTAACAACTCTGCTGGGGACAATTCCCTAAGCAAGTGCCTAGTCTAGGTTGCCTTCTTTGCATGTTAGGTTGTTTATCTTTTCTTTTTATTTGCTTTATTTATTGCCTTTTGCTTTGAATATTTGCATCTTATCTGTTGTGGCACTCTTATGCAGTAGAATGGATTGGGCACCTTGAATGCAAGCTTTAAGGGAAAGACTCTCCACCCAAGTATAGAGTGTAAACATGAGATAGGATGAGTTTGAGTAGTATGGGTCGAGAAGATTTTATCGTGAGAGTCGATACGAGACCTCGGTTAGAGTACATTCTATTAAGGATATTAACGATTGGCACACGTTTTCCTTAAGCGATCAATGTTTTCATTGGATCCATGACTCTAAGGACCTTTGTAGAACCTTGAACATTTGGCCAACTAGGATTGATGGTCGCATAGTGCATGACTTTGAGAAGCTTTTCTCACGTCGGTCAGTACGAAGATCCCACTCAAAATATACTTTGTTGATGGATTTGTTTCTTGGCAATCACTGACATACGCAATAAACAGTCAAGGAAGTCCATGACTCTGAGACCCTTGTCTAGAAACCGGTGTCGATGGTTACGTATTGTGGGTTCCCGAGAAGCTTTTCTCGCGTGTGTCAATACGAATACCTCACCCAGAGCAGATTTATTCGATGGAGTTGTCAACCGACATGCTTCTATCATGACTGATAAACATTCATGTGAATAAATGACTCTAGGGTACCTGTTTAAACCCTAGATCCTACCTGGTTAGATCCCTGTTTTGGAAAAAAATAAGTTTTATCCTCCATCCACACCTTGGACCTTTGAACCCATGTAATAACAAAAACAAAAAACAATACATGGAACTGCATCCATTCCATTGTATATGCATCTCATCAGCATGCATGCATACCATTTCCATAAAGAAAAAAACTCATTCCGCCTTTTTCCATGACTAGACAGCTGATTTTCCTGTACCCGTTCTAAACCAATAGTAGTTGTTGAAAGACGACAGAGTGTTTAAAGTAGGATCAAGCACTGATGAGAAGGAAGATAGATACCTTAAAAGGCCAGTTACACCAGGTTGGAAGATGTGGTAGCTATGTCAAGGAACAACCTTTAACATGTTGAGGTGGAGAATGTTGATCGCTGTTGCACCCTAAAATTTGCTCAACCTTATTCACTTGGTTTATGTTTCAATATCATTAACATTTGCATATAAGGTCATGCACATAGTCTAACCATCTGCATAGCATAAGCATAGCAAGTCATCCAACAGGGGACCAATCATTATTCTCATCTCTAGAGGCCTATCAAGAGGTTATTATCCTGATTCAATCTCATTCAAGTCATCAGAAAAGAATTTGAAAGTTGGAGAAGTCAGTGGATCAAGCATTGAGTCTATCTCCTAACTGAGGGTATCTGAGGATCAACAAAGTAAGTTGTGGGTTGTGAATTGAGCATGGAGAGTATGTGGGCATCATGGGAGACTTAGAAAATCATTTGGAGAAGGAGACAAGTCATTGGTGTAGTCACAAGAGTTGTGGATGAAGACAGTCAACTAGGGTTTCATCTAGGTCAACCCTGGGTCAACTCTAGGTCAATTGACTGATTGAAAGGAATTAAGGGCTATTGGAGAGATGTGGGGTTCCTCATTTGACATGAAGAATAAGGATATGGTGTTGTGCTAAGAATAAATCAAGAGAAATCAAGGGAGAAGAGGAGTTTCTAAATTAGGGTTTCTGTGTAAAATCCCCTAGTTTAGGTCAAATTTCCAAGCAAGATAAGTCAAAATGCAAGCTTCAAATGGATCCTTGGCCAACGTGAAACTTGTAGAGGATCTCAAGACCTTTAATTTGAGTGGTGGAAGACATCAAGGAGATTTATAGAACTCAAGTTATGGTCCTTGCAAGTTACAGGTCATCTGAGGTATCTGAAATTTTGTCTGTGAAAGTGACTTGACTTCTAAGCTATTTTTACCCCTCAAGGAGATTTCAAATGAATTTATGGTCAACATAAGAATTGTTCCTCATTGTCTTAGATTTCTATAATGGTATAGTATGCCTTCATATGATTTGTGGAACTCTACTTATGGTTCTGGCAAGCAAAGGGTATTTTGGTCATCTGAGAATTACAGGTCATTTCAAGCCTATGCCCAAAACTCCTACAAGGAAGCTTCAAATGGAAAACTTTACAACATCAAACTTGTTCCAAATGATATTTTGAGTCTATAAAAGTGACCATGAGAGATTGGAAAGATTCATAGCACAAGGTTTCAAAATTGTTGGATTTAATGAATAAAAATGACCTAAAAATGAGATTTTTCATATTTTGGCCAAATGAGGTGAAATTATAGGTCATTTTGAATGGAAAGATCATTTTGAGAACATTGGCTAAAGTGGAATTTTGAGATTAGTTCAAATTTTGATAGTTATTCGTGGTTACTTATCATGGAAGAAACATAAGCCAAATCCAAGGGAAATCACACAGGGGAAGTTTCTCCAAGTTTCTAGGAGGTTCTAATGACATGTATATATTTAATGGAGAGGGTTCATGCCATGGTTGGTGATCACATTTACTCAAAACCACAAGTTTCACACACTTTCTTCATTTTGCAAAATCAATCCAAATTCTCTCAAACTATCATCAATTTCTACCATTCTTGATCTGTTCTTCATCATCATCATCCAAGGATCAGAATTCACACATTCATTTGGTAAATTGAAGGAGGATTCGTGCCATTCATCATCATCATTCAAAGTGCAAGAATTTTGGAATTACAAGATCCAAGAGGTTTGAGTCAGATTTGTTGCATACAGAAGTCATCATCAAGTTCATTGATCAGTTTTCAATCACTTCAAGCATTGGATCAAGAGGTTTTATCACCTGTTTTCATCAATTGCACCAGGTATGTTTCTCTTTCAAATTGCATGTTTAGGTTAGAATTTTTAGGTTTTGTTAGCATAGAAAGGTTAAGATAGGATAGATGACTGAATTTGGTGAGTTTGGAGAGTTTTCATGGAGTTTGATCATGGAGTGCAAGAACTGTTTGGATGGATAACTCTTAGAATCTTGCACGAAAATCTTAGGTGAATAGCATGTTGTGATCAGCATAATGTGTAGAGTATGTTAGGGTAAGAATTATGGAGAATTGAGAGGTTTGATATCAGTTGATTATGATGGAACCTATCTGTTACACCTATCGGGTTTTATTATGGAAATGGTTTCAAGCAAAACTGAAGGTATCATCGTGTTCAGGGGAGAGAATAGAGAAACTTTGCTCTTTATAAGTTTTGATTTCATGGCCTGAGGAAGGAGAACGAAGAGCTTGATTATGGCTGCATGGAAGCTGGAATTCTGCAAAACCCTAGATCATTTTGGGACGATGACCCCAGGCCGTTGGATGAGCCTTTTGACTTGGACCAAGGATCTAATCGTGTGGCTGTCGTTCAAAACGAAAACGGAGGGAAACCCTGGGCACCAAAACGCCACGTTTCATTTAATTTTCTTGAATGGGCTCAGACGTTTGCTTGCTAATCACACCCTCCCCACCTAAGCCCAATAACAAATGAACTGGGAAAATTACTTTATGCACCGTTTTGTGTTTTTTATTTTTTTGTTTATTTTCTGATGCACATAGGCCCAGACGCGCTTGCTATGCGCGCCCCCCCAGTCTGGGCCCAGTTCTTTTTTTAACTGGTTTTTATTACTTGCTGCGCCCCCTGCCAACTTTATTTCATTTTATTTTTTTCCTCAAAAACATTAAATCTTTTAAAAATCATAACAAATCATAAAATACATATTTTCCATTGGTTCTTTTTGCATTATTTTCTTAATTTGGTCAAGAAAATTCTCATACAAAAAAATTAATAGTTCCTTTTATTTTCATATTTTTGGCATATTTTCCTTTTAATTAGGTGTAAATAATATTTTGTTTGGTACATGAATTTGGTAATTTTTGTTCTAATAGTTGCTTTAATATTTTTCACCCATTCTTGTTAGGTTGGTTAGTAGATAATGTTAACTTGTATATAAAATTTAGTTCACATTTTTAGGACTTAATTTTAGGTGTTTAGTTTAGGTGTGAATAATATGAACAAAATTAGGGTTTAAGTGATGACTTAGGAGAATTGAATCATTTCCCTTAGGACTTAGAGTTTGAATATTTTAGATATGGGACTATAGGGACTATGGGTAGTTATTAGATCCCTTAGAAATCACTAGGATTCCCCTACTGCTATTAGTATATTACTGTCTATATTTGATTGATTGGTATGGTGTGCCCTCTGGGGATTATTATTTGTCTGTATGGGTATTGGGATTGCTTGGGGATTGGGAGAGCTGGACACTTGTGATGATGAAGCCATTGGAGATCCAGAGCATGAAAACCAACTTCCAGAGTTGATGAGGATATTCCTGCTAGCAGCTGTTGGGGAGATTAGGGTTTAGGAGCTAGGCAGAGCTCTAGATTAGAAAGCTTGATTCTCAAACATGGAAGGCCTTGACTGCCTCCATTCTTCTCTGTGATGCAGAGTCTCTCTAAGACACTCACCCCCTTCCTTTGGAAGGCTTGGTGCTACTGTCTAAGAGATAGAACTCTTGAGAGAAAATATCTTATGTGTTAGTAGCAGTTGGTTTGCCACCCTTGGTGGTCAACTGAGTGCTTAACACCCAATTCGCTCTTGTGATTGATCCCTCAGATTGGAGGTTAGGACTTGAAGAAAAGCCCTTGTAGACTGAAGATTGATGACAAAGACCTTGCTTGAGGGCTGTGGAGATGGGGATTGATGCTGGTTGAAGCTTGTAGCTGTCCGGAGATGACTTGAAGACTGATGTGGTGCAGAGCTGCTGTGGCTGTTTATTTTTGCTGTATTTCATTTCTGATGTATTGATTGGTTTTCTGGACTGTATTGTTTGCTGTTTACCCTATTGGGTTGAAAGTGAATCTTGTTCACTTTTGCCTATTGTTTTCTAGGTTCGAGGTTGAGTGAGACTCCCTTGCCTCGCTTGTATTGCTACATCCATGCATTTTACCGCTTTACTGTATATATCTGCTATTGTTTCCGTTTCTGTCAATTCCCTTAGGATCTCTGTTTGTCTCCGCGCAAGAGAGGAACATGATAGACATTAGGTCTTAACCCATGCATGATAACATTAGGTTAGTTTGATTCCCTTTGCAACCGTAGGTTAGAGTTCTGTCTCTTTCTTTCTCAAAACAAACGGAAAAATACAACAAAATTTCAAACACAATAAAAGACACTTCTTCCGTAAAAGAATGTGAACTCATCAAGACGTCCTTTTTGTCCGCTTGGACCAGTAATTAGAAAAAACCTTTTTCAGAAGGAATAAAATCAGTCAAGACAGACTTGTGTCGTACGTGGCCCGAACTACGTTTGCTCTGATCTTCCATGCAGTGTGGAAGTACGTAGGCATAGGATGCGATATCGTAGCGAGCAACCTTCCCCTCCTTTCCCGTAGGTAGGCGAACTACATTGACTCTGATTTCTCATTCCAGACGGGGATACGTAGGCATAAAGTGCGATACTTTGCCGAGTCATTTTATTTTCTTTTAAACCTTGACCTATAGAGTAGATAGAATAACAATCCATACCCGAAAACAAGCGTGGATCCCGTCGAGTACGACGGACGTGAGGGGTGCTAATACCTTCCCCTTGCGTAACCGACTCCCGAATCCAAGTTTTGGTTGCGACGACCATACCTTTCCCGTGTTGTGCGAGGTTTACTCTGAGCGTTTCCTTTCCCTCCCATGGGATAAATAACGCGCGGTGGCGACTCTTCTGTTCAGCCGGCGCCGATTTTCGCAGTAGCGACAGCTGGCAACTCTGCTGGGGATCCAACGTCCCCTGGATGCTAAGGACTGCGATAGTTCTTATGCATTTGGGATCCAACGTCCCTTAAGAGAGTCAATCCTAGCGCTTGTTTTCCCGTCGAGGATTTTGTATGGATTTATATTTCTGACCTTTATTTCCAGCATTATATATTGATTATTATTGCTGTATTGGGGTGTGACGGGTGTTCTGATATTGAGTGAGAAGCCGGACCTGGGCTTGAGTGCACCTTAGACTTAGAGTAGAGATTAGTGGGCGCGCACGTGCTTTGCATGTCCTAGTGTCCCGCGAAATCTACACTCTGACGAGGTTCTTCTGGTTGGCCTCCTGTCTTGCCCTTTGGGTGGCTCGTGTTGCTGGTTAGTTGGATTGTCGACTCTGGGGACCAATCATTTGGAAGTTGGCTAAGTGAGGCCTCTTCAGGATTTGATGATGCCACTTCTTCTGGGAATCGTATCATCAACCCTGAAAGTATGTGACGCCGACGACCGCATAGGATGCCATACCTTTGTCAGTTACTAGGACATCCACCTGTGAGGGGGTTTGGGGTTATGCAGGTAACTAGACCTTCAGATACCGGTTATTCCTTGATCAGAGATCCTGGGTATTTATGGAGAGTTATGAGGTCTGTCAGAGACCATTTTGAGATGTGTTATGAGGTCTGTCAGAGACCATTTGGAGATGTGTTATGGGGTCTGTCAGAGACCAGTTGAAGAGTTCTGAGGTCTGTCAGAGACCTATTGGAGTTATGATTTGAGGTCTATCAGAGACCAGTCAGAGTTATGCTGTGGGTCTGTCAGAGACCATTGTTGGAGCTTTGTTTTAGGTCTATCTGAGACCAGGGTTTGAGGACTTCTAGAGAGTCTATCTGAGACTTCTTGATATGGTTCAGGCTATTCAGCTACGGAATTTGGTCCCTATTGCATGTCACTTGCATTGCATTGTTTGCATACTCATCATCATTGCATCCTACTAAAGTGTGTCTGTGCTGCAGGTGCATTTGCATTCCCCCGGTTCTAGTGTCTGGACTTCTGAGTATTGATCATGGCTGGTTTGAGGATGATCGTTGCGTATAAGCTACCTATCCCCGATATTACTCCACTCCTGGGTCTAATTTCTCTTGCAGATGAGGATGTCCGTAGAAGCTTCAGGAAGAGTTACGGACGGCTGTTGAGTTTAGTTCGCAGGTCCACTGATGATGAATTGAATGGGCTGTACACCTTAATGCAATTCTATGACCCGACTTTGAGATGTTTCACGTTTGCGGACTTTATCTTGGGGCCTACCATGGAGGAGTATGTAGAGTTTACTGAGCTGCCAGTTCAGAATGCAGTTCCTTTTATTCACTCAGCCGCTGAACCCAAGTTGGAGGATTTAGCCAAGGCCCTGCATATGAATCCTTCTGAGTTGTTGATGACTGCGTGGCGAGGGGTTCCGGGTTTTTCTCTTCAGTTTCTGGTTGGTAAGGCTCAAGAGTACGCCAAGAATGGGTGTTGGGTGGTCTTTAACGCTATTTTGGCCCTCTGCATTTATGGGATAGTGTTGTTCCCTAACTTCCCAAACTTCGTGGACATGGATGCATTTCATCTATTTGCTGCTGGTAACCCAGTACCAACGCTGATCGGGGACTTTTACCATTCGATGCACTACAGGAATGAAAACAGGAGAGGCAAGAACGTCTCTTGTTGCATACCTTTGCTGTATATGTGGTTCAAGAGCCATCTTCCCTCGAGGGGACCTTTCGTGGATAATGCAATCACGCCCGACTGGCCAGAGCATATGATGAGGTTAACTTATGAAGACATTGAATGGGTTGATCGAGATCTGCTGGGATCTGAGCTTATCTTCAGTTGTTCTGGGTACCCTAATGTCCCGCTGATAGGAAGAAAAGGGTGTATCAACTACAACCCATATCTGTTGGTCCGTCAGTTCGGATATGCGCTGAAGAACCCGCCAAGGGAGGAAGAAGTACAGGAATCTCTGTACTTCACCGGAGACGTGAAGGGGGAGTTACTAGCCAAGCTGCAGCATGCCTGGACGCGTATTAACCGAAGAGGGAAGCCATTGTTAGGGAAGAACGACTGTCAGGCTTATGCACCATACAAAGTTTGGATCCAGGAGAGAGCAAGTCAGTTGCGGATGCCATTTCCAGATGCACCAGTCCTTGTTCCTATTCCGGTAGCAGAGCCAACTACTGTTTCTAGGGAGGCCTACGAGCAAGTGGTGAAAGAGAAAGAAGCCTTGATGAAGATCAACGAAGGGTTAGAGCAGGAGCTAGCCCAGATACGCAGTGAGAAAAACAAGGTCGTGCATGCTTTCCAACAGCAGATTGAGCTAATGAACAGACTAGGGGCTGAGTTGACTGAGGAGAGGAAGAAGCGCGAGCGTCAGGGGCAAGAGTTCAGAAGCTCCCATGACATGCTCGAATCCAAAAAGAAAGCGCTCGACGCAGCACACCGAGAGATCTCTTCTTGCAATAAGACTTGGAATGCTACGCTCACCAACAATAAGAAGAGGGAGGATAAGTTGAAGCAGCAAATTTCCGACCTCGAAGAGCAGTTGAAGTCCAGCATCAAGAAGTGTGAAGAAGAAGTGATGACCCGGTATAGTCTCCAGAATGCACTAAACAAGGCCATCAAGGGCAGAGATGAAGCTGTGTCTCAGAAGCGTAAACTAGAGGATCGCTTCGGAGAGGGGGCATGGGAGGAAACTGTTGAAGACGTGCGACGTGTTCTCAAGAGAAGAAACCAACTTGTTGAAGGGCTGCTTACTCAACCAAGTCATCCGGAGACCAAGAATTTGCTAGAAGAGTACCAGACTTATGGGAGTGTTTGATCATTTCATGTAGTAACTTGTATGCTTTATTTGCATAGTGCTGACCATCACCAGGATTGTTGGTTGAGGTCATGCCTTCTTATTGTACTCTCAGTAATATTGTATTCCGGGCTTACTGGTTTCTCTGCAATATATGAGGCTTTCTGTGATTCAACTTCGATCTTTGTATTGCTAGCACTGTCATTGCACCGGCACCTTCACACTAGAATCGGGGAATGAATTTCCCTAATGCACAGACACACGTTGCATTGCATTCATAGTCATATTGCATTACAGGTAATCTTTGGATGGTGTCTTATTTCCTGCTCTGTATCAGGTACTTTCCAGGATTGCAGATCAGCACCCGCACCGCTATTCCACTCGCACCAACTGTCGAAGAATCATGGATCAAATGCAGAACGAGATGCAAGATGTGCGCGAGAAGCTAGCTCTCTTTATGCAGACCATGGAAGCTATTGCAAAAGGTCAGGAGAATTTGCAAGCCATGGTGCAGCCTCTGTTGGTCAGAAACGCCGGTCACAGTAACGAGGATCATCAGTCTGTGCGAGTCGATACTGTTCAGGGAGAGGGCACTCCCACGCCAATGGCTCCACCTGTAGTCAATATACCTGCTGCTAATGTCAACAACGCTACCGCCGCTGGGAACGTTAACGTCGGAGTTGGGAACGAGACTGCTGTCCATAACGTTGGGCTTGGTGATGTCAACTTGGGTGATAATATGGGAGGCAACGACTTCGGCAATACTGGATTCGGGTTCAACGATCAGGGATTCGATAACGCTGGGAAGTATGGTTTCAATGCTCAAGGCTTTGGGCAAGATGGTTACGGTGTGGCCAATCAGGGTTACGGAGGTTTCGGAAATGGAAACGGCGCTGGGTTAATGGCTTTTGGGCCTGCTAGAGGTGTTCAGGGATACGGCAACAGAGGCCGAGGCCCGGTGATGAATCAGATCAGAGCTGGCCGCAATAATGAATATGATGGGTATGGAGCTGGGAATTTTATGTGGCAATAAGATCAGCAGGAGGACGCTTTCTCCGGCGGAGGTTTCGAAGGGCCAATGGATAACTCCCAGAAGATCAGAATGCTAGAAGAGCAGATGAGGGGGGTCCTGAACCAAAGTGCTATGGGCTTGGACATGGCAACAATGGGCCTGGTACCTGGCTTGAGGGTGCCAATCACATTCAAAGCTCCTACGTTTGATAAGTATAAAGGGGACACCTGTCCGAAAGTGCACGTGCGGGCTTATTACAAAAAGATGTCTGCATACTCAACTGATGAGAGAATGCTAATGCACTTCTTTCAAGATAGTCTGTCGGGTCCTTCCTTAGAGTGGTACATGGGGTTGGAGCCGACTAATATCAAGACATGGAAGCAATTGGCAGAGGCATTTGTAGCTCACTACAAGTATAACAGCGACTTGGCGCCCAATCGGGTCCAATTGACAGGGCTGTCTCAGAAGAAGGGTGAGAGCTTTAAAGAGTACGCGCAAAGGTGGCGCGATATGGCTGCCAGGGTCCGTCCTCCTTTAGAAGACAAGGAAATGAATGACATGTTTATCGGAACCTTCACAGGCATGTTTTATGACAAGTTGTTTCACACATCTTTGGCCAGCTTCTCAGACTTAATTCTGATGGGAGAAAAGATTGAAAACAACATTAAGCAACGCAGGTTCCAGGATGAGGAATCAACTGCATCTGGCAGTAGTAGGAAGGCTTTTGGTGGGCGCCGTCAGGGCGAGGCAAGCGCAGTATTCGGAGGCCGAGGCAGGGGACGAAACCAATATCATCAGCCGCATCAGGTGGCGAGTGTTACTATTCCATATCAACAACAACCGTTTCAGCAGCAGCCAATGCAGCAACAACAACAGCAACAGCAGCAGCAGCCACAGCAGGGGGCACAGCAGGCTCAGCGAAGATTCCAGGGGGTAAACCAAGAAGAGTGTTTGAGAAGCCTCCCTCAACGTATGCTGATTTGTTGCAGACATTGTTGGGTTTGAACCTGGTAGAGAAGAGAACTCTGGCACCGATAACGGGAACTCCTCCGTATGGTTATGATGCAAGCAGGCACTGTGAGTTTCACTCTGGGGCTCCGGGCCACGATGTAGAGGGTTGCCATGCTTTTAAGCACGTTGTGCAGGATCTTTTGGACAATAAGGCTATCAATTTCGGAACGGCAGGTCCGAATATAGTGCAGAAACCCATGCCTAATCATGGGGCAAACGCCATTCTGACTGAGGAAGGGTTGAATCTGATTATGAATGTCGACGATTTAAAGACGCCGCTAAACGAGATAAAAAGCAGATTGTTGCAAGGGGGTGTTTATCCAGGATGTGACGAGTATTGCTTAGAATGCTGGACCCTAGCTGGGGGGTGTGATGATTTGAAGAAAGGCATTCAGGCTTTAATTGATGGAGGCACATTGCAGTTTGACCGAGCAGCAACTGAAGAGCCTGCAGGGGCAGTAGCAGATGATCAGAGTGATTTGGCCACTGTAACGATTCCTCGGAAGACAATCACTATTGCAGCACCGGTCCAGTGACCACCGATCACCATAACTAAGGCCGGACCAATCCCGTACGAGAACACAAAAGCAGTCCCATGGTCATATGGGTTGGAGGTGTATTGTGACGGGATAAAGATCGATGTTAATAAGCAGCCAGCCAAGACTGTAGACAACGTTGTTGGTTCAGGAGGTATGACAAGGAGTGGTAGGATCTTTATATCACCTGAAGTGGAGGCCGAAAGACTAGCAAAAGGAAAGGGGAAGATGGTTGAAAATGTCCCAGTGCAAGCAAGCGGCAAAGAAGCGACATCGAAAGACATAGAAGAGTTCATGCGCTTGATTTGAAAAAGTGATTATAAGATTGTGGAGCATCTGCAACAGACGCCCTCCAAGATATCTATCCTGTCGTTGCTACTATGTTCTGAAGCTCACAAAAATGCTTTGCTGAAAGTCCTGGATACTTCCTTTGTACCCCAAGACGTCTCCGTAAATCAGCTGGAAGGAGTGCTGGCACATGTGAATGCCGGCCACAGCTTAGGCTTTACCGACTTCGATTTGACCCCGAAAGGGAGAGATCATAATATGGCGTTGCACATATCTGTCGAGTGTAGAGGATCAGTAATGTCGCATGTATTGGTCGACACCGGATCGTCTTTGAATGTGATGCCCAAGAAGGCGATGATGAAGCTAGATGTCAGAGGAATCCTGTGCACGCCCAGTGACTTGGTAGTCAGAGCGTTTGATGGCACGCGAAGAACAGTCTTTAGATCGATAACATTGCCTCTACAGGTGGGGCCGGAGGTGTTTGCCACCGAATTTTATATCATGGATATACAGCCCGCATATAGCTGCCTGCTCGGAAGACCCTGGATTCATGGGGCTGGGGCAGTCACGTCTACCCTGCATCAGAAGTTGAAATATATGGTCGGAGACAGCGTAGTCACCGTATGCGGAGAAGAAGACATCCTGGTCAGCCATCTGTCGTCATTTAAATATGTGGAGGTCGACGGAGAGATCCACGAAACACCCTGCCAGGCATTTAAAGGGTTGCGTATCAAGGACAAAGGTCCTGGGCCGAGCAAGGTGTCAGAGATAGCCGTCTCGTCGTATAAAGAAGCTCAAGCTCTGGTGGAGGCAGGAGAAGCAAAAGGCTGGGGCAAAGTGCTGGATATTCCTGTAAAGATGGACCGGTTCGGGCTGGGATACCAACCGTCGTCGTCAACACCTGCTGTGGGGCCACCCCGTTTCAGAGGGCCAATAACCATCTCTGCCAGTGGAGTATGTCATGAAACCATCAATGCTGCTTCGGAGTCTGACGAAGGAGACAGTGACTGTGATATGGATGCCTGGATTCAGCCAAGCACGCCAGGACAGGGACTGTGCAACTGGTCTATTCAGGAGCTTATTCCTATGACTCTTAAACAGTAATGCTTTGCTTTATTAATTGTTGAATAATCTGATGTCTTGCCCGGGGCATTGTGATTTGCTTAAGGCTATGTTGTTATGAACATTGCGTGTTAATCATTAAATAAATGGAGTTTTTTTCATGTGCAAATACTGTAATCTCTGTCTTTCTTGTTTTGTATTTTTCAATAAAATGGCAACATGGTTATTCGCTTTATACGCATTTTGAAGCACTTAACCATTCCTTTTGCAGGATAACATTTTCAGATGACATCCTTGAACCACCTGTGACTCGTCCCGACTTTGAGCACCCGATATTTCAGGCCGAAGAAGAGGTTGTCGAAGATAGTGACGTTCCTGAAGAACTGTCTTGGTTGGTGAAGCAAGAGGAAAGAGCCATTCTGCCTCACGAAGAGGTCATCAAAATTATCAACTTGGGGTCGGAAGGGGTTGAGAAGAATATTCGTATCGGAGCCGCACTGCAGAGCGATATCAAGCGAAGACTGGTTGAAATGCTCAGAGAGTATAGTGATGTATTCGCTTGGTTGTATGAAGATATGCCAGGGCTCGATACAGATATGGTTGTGCACCGTCTGCCACTGAAAGAAGAATGCCCGCCGGTCAAACAAAAGCTCCGCAGAACTCGACCAGATATGGCAGTGAAGATCAAAGAGGAAGTTCAAAAACAGTGGGACGCTGGTTTCCTGGCTGTGACAAAATATCCCTCATAGGTTGCTAACATCGTACCAGTGCCAAAGAAAGACGACAAGGTTCGAATGTGCGTGGATTATAGAGATTTGAATAAAGCAATCCCAAAAGACGATTTTCCACTTCCTCATATCGATGTGCTAGTTGATAATACTGCTCAATACTCTGTATTCTCCTTCATGGATGGCTTTTCAGGCTATAATCAGATTAAAATGGCGCCAGAGGATATGGAGAAGACCACTTTCATAACGCCTTGGGGAACATTTTACTACAAAGTGATGCCCTTTGGTTTGAAAAATGTTGGGGCAACATATCAGCGTGCGATGACGACTCTTTTTCATGATATGATGCATAAAGAGATTGAAGTTTATGTTGACGATATGATTGCCAAATCCCAGATGGAGGAAGAGCATCTGGTGAATCTGCTGAAGTTATTTAAAAGGCTTAGGAAGTTCAGACTGAGACTGAACCCTAACAAATGCACCTTCGGGGTGAGATCGGGTAAGCTGCTGGGGTTTATCGTAAGCGAAAGAGGAATAGAGGTCGATCCTGCTAAAATAAAAGCGATTCAAGAAATGCCGACGCCTAAAACAGAGAAAGAGGTGCGCGGGTTTTTAGGGAGGTTGAACTACATCGCTCGGTTCATATCTCACCTAACTGCCACGTGTGAACCATTATTCAAGCTGCTGAAGAAAGATCAAGCTGTAACATGGAACGAAAATTGTCAAAAGGCGTTCGATAAAATAAAGCAGTATTTGCAGGAGCCTCCTATTTGGATACCCCCAGTGGCAGGTAGACCCTTGATTATGTATTTGACAGTTCTTGAGGGAAGCATGGGTTGTGTTCTCGGTCAACACGACGAGACAGGAAGAAAAGAGCATGCAATTTACTACTTGAGTAAGAAATTTATAGATTGTGAATCTCGATACTCAATGTTGGAGAAAACTTGTTGCGCGCTAGCCTGGGCCGCCAAGCGTTTGAGGCAATACATGCTGAATCATACAACCATGCTCATCTCGAAGATGGATCCTATCAAATATGTATTCGAAAAGCAGGCGTTGTCAGGGAGAATTGCCCGTTGGCAGATGGTCTTGACTGAATATGACATTCACTATGTCTCGCAAAAGGCTATAAAGGGGAGTGTGCTGTCTGAGTATCTGGCGGAGCAGCCTATTGAAGATTACCAATCAATGAGGTTTGATTTTCCTGACGAGGATATCATGTACCTAAAGATGAAAGATTGTGAAGAGCCGTTTCCAGACGAAGGACCAGAGTTGGGTTCCAAATGGAAGATGATATTTGACGGAGCTGTGAATGCTTACGGTAGCGGAATAGGGGCAATCATCACTACGCCACACGGGTCGCACATCCCGTTTACTGCCCGATTGACCTTTGCCGTTACCAACAATGAGGCCGAATACGAAGCTTGTATAATGGGGCTTGAAGAAGCCATTGATTTGCGAATCAAGAATTTAGATGTATACGGAGACTCAGCTCTGGTGGTGAATCAAATAAAAGGGGAATGGGAGACGCGTCAGCCCAACTTGATACATTACATGAACTATGCAAGGAGATTGTTGCCTTTCTTTGACAAGGTTGAGTTGCATCATGTACCGCGGGCAGAGAATCAAATGGCTGACGCCCTCGCCACGTTGTCTTTCATGTACAAAGTCAACTTCTGGAACGAGGCTCCCAAAATCATTATCTCTCGGCTTGACAGGCCAGCTTTCGTATTTGCTATTGATGAAGCATCTGACGACAAACCGTGGTATTTTGATATCCTTAATTTTCTGAAGAATAAAGAGTATCCGGCTGGGGCATCCAGTCAAGATCAGAAGACTCTCAGGAGATTAGCGGGTAATTTCTATTTGAATCCGGATGGCGTCTTGTACAGAAGAAACCACGATTTGGTGCTATTGCGTTGTGTAGATGAAAAAGAGGCGAAGCTGCTCATGGAGGAAATACATGAGGGTACCTTTGGTATGCATGCTGGTGGGCATGCTATTACGAGAAAGCTGCTGCGGGCAGGTTATTTTTGGCTGACTATGGAAACTGACTGTTTCAAGTTTGCGAGGAAGTGCCACAAGTGTCAAATCTATGCTGATAAAATCCATGTGCCTCCGAGTCCTCTGAATGTGATGTCATCGCCATGGCCATTCTCGATATGGGGAATCGATATGATTGGAAAGATCGAGCCGACGGCTTCTAATGGGCACCGGTTCATTCTAGTAGCAATCGATTATTTCACCAAGTGGGTGGAAGCGGCGTCATACGCAAATGTAACGAAGCAAGTGGTGGCCAGATTCATCAAGAGAGATATCATTTTCCGATATGGGATCCCCGAGCGGATAATCGCGGACAACGGTTCAAACTTGAATAATAAAATGATGAAGGAGCTCTGTCAGAGTTTCAAGATCGAACATCACAACTCCTCCCCTTACCGACCCAAGATGAATGGCGCTGTCGAGGCGGCCAATAAGAATATCAAGAAGATCGTTCAGAAAATGGTGGTGACCTATAAGGATTGGCATGAGATGCTACCTTTTGCTTTGCACGGTTATCGTACGACGGTACGCACATCAACTGGGGCAACCCCGTTCTCGTTAGTATACGGAATGGAAGCGGTATTACCATTGGAAGTTGAGATCCCTTCTCTGAGGGTATTGCGAGACGTTCAGCTAGACGAGGCAGAATGGGTGAAAGACAGGTTGAACCAATTGAGTTTGATGGATGAGAAGAGGCTCGCTTCTCTAGCATACGGTCGTTTGTATCAGAGCCGAATGAAGAAAGCATATGACAAGAAGATACATCCGCGAAGCTTTCAGACGGGCGACCTTGTGCTGAAAAGGATTCTCCCGCCGCAGGCAGATCACAGGGGCAAGTGGACCCCCAACTACGAAGGGCCATACGTTGTCAGGAAAGTCTTTTCAGGAGGAGCGTTGTTGTTGTCCACCATGGACGGTGAAGACTTTACGTCGCCTGTGAATTCGGACGCAGTTAAAAAATACTTTGCTTGAAATTGACCCGCTGGACAAAAAAAGAGAGTCCAGGTAAAAATGGGGCATCCTGGCGAACCAAAAACAGAATGAAAGGTTCGGGAAAAAGTTAGGGATAAAATTGAAAAAATGTACACCCGCGAAGTTGAAAACCTACACTGGGCGGCTTCGGAAAAAAAGGGTATCCCGGTGAACTGAAAACCCATAAAGGGCGGTTCACGCAAAAGTTAGGGATTGGAAAAGTAAATGATTGCGGTCCGAATTTGATATTACAGTGAATATCAGTGCGGGAGAATATACCTGAAGGGGCGATTATCGGATATAATCTCGTCGTAAGTGTGGATACCGGGAAAGCATTAGAGTCAGACGAGTCATAGGAGGATCAGTTCGTGGTGTTCGTCTGCATCTCGTTGCCGACATGTGTACAAAATTTAATTTGTCAAAATATTTATGCTTCTTGTGCATACTTGTGTATTTGCTTTGCGTAGCTTCCTCTTTTCAGGAGTTACATCCCGTGTACAAAAAAATTCCGCCCATTCAGGGGCCCAATCAATAAAATGTGTTATTCAGTACTTGATGCTGGTTCTTTACTGCTTTGTGCATGATAAAACGCCTAAGTTTACTGAAACTAGCAGGTGTATAACATCACTGGCCCTTGCCAACGATTGCTAAAGCTTTGAATTAGCTGAAAATAACGTCACTAACCTGAATCGATTTGGTTGTATAGGCTTGTCTTGTCTTGTTTGTGTTGTTGCAGGTTACATAGCTGTACGAGGAAGACGATCAAAAGATTGCAATACCGAAAGACTCGACCCCCACGCAGGTCATGCATGTTCGTCTTGAAGAGAGATCGAATTCCCCAGCTGGTCGTAGCTTATCCAAGGGACATGCTCCAGCAAAGTCATTTATTCTCAGCAAAATTGGCGATTCCAAGATTGTAAGGCTGTATTCAGACAGTATGGTGTCCCCCAGAAGGATTCCCTTATCTCGAGCAGAGTGGGTTCAGCCGCAGAAGATTAATATTTGTGAGCTGTATCCAGACAAGTTCACCTTTTCCCGCAGGGTCAGTTTACTCTCTCCCAGCGAAGGCAGTTGATTTTCCCCAAGAGAATCGTCCCATCCCCAGCGGAATTCTCTTTGCGAGTGTTTTCATTCCTTCCAGTGGAACTCGAAGATTGAGACTCTCCCCGACAGAGTTGGCGTGAGTCCTAGCATTTATTTTGTCAGAATACCGTGTGATATCAGTTCACTCTCCCGCAGAAGTTCGATCATACCAGGCGCCTCTGCCATTCTCCAGCAGAGATATGTTCCCCAACAGGGTGTTCCTTCAATGAGGTGATTGGTATTAAGTTCCCAATTTCCCAGCTGAGTCGACTTCACTCTCCTAGCATTTATTTTGCTGGAATAATCCTGTAGCACCTGGCTATCCCCAGCGAAGTCGGCATTGTCTTCAGCATTTATTTTGCTGAAGCAGTTCCTGTATCTCAGCAGTTCGAGTCTGCATTTGCATTGGCATATAGCGTCATACTTGCATCTACCAAATAAAAGCGTAGCATTTCCATGTCGAATGGAGCATTGCATCGTTATCAAACACATGCATTTTGAAACATAAACCAGGTTGGCTAACCGTTTGCTTCAAGTATTGTTTCTCTTGCAGGTAGAGAGAGCTTTTGCTCAGATGAATCACCAAATAGTCGAGGTCTCGACGTGAGACATTCAATGAAGTGTCAGCTTCGGCATTATTCCCCACAGAGTTATTTGTGAATTTCTCGTGTTTTCCCCGCCGGAGTGGGTAGGCAAGATTTCTCCTCATTCTCAAGCAGAGTTATTTGTCATTAAAGGGTTTCCCGAACCAGAATTTCAAAGGCCACCACCGGTTATCAGAACAGGCGTCCGGAAGTTTGGTTTCCAAATATCCCCAATAGAGTCAGCTGCAAAGTTGCTGTAACGTCAGTGATGAGATGTTTGCGGACCAATGGAAGGATGAGTCCTGACGAGGACAATTTTATTGGCAGGTTTTCTTTGCGTTAGAGAAGAGGTGGGTCATAACGTTGACAGATTTATTTCCTCATAGCCGATAAAGGTGTTAGTCCTGACGTGGACAGGTTCGATTACTCAGAATTACTTGAATGGGAAGTCCTGACATGGACAAAAGTGGGTTACTCTTCGTGTTGGTGTCCTGACGTGGACAATTTATTTCCAGCAGATAGCTTTATTCTTAATGGTGTACTGTGTGTCCTGACGCGGACAAGTTTATAGTTCTTCGCGATGACAAAACGCGAGAGTCCTGACGTGGACAAATTTATTCTTCTTCGTGTTGTTGGCAAAGTATGAGTCCTGACGTGGACACAATCGTATTTCCCCAGCAAGTCGAAGACGTACAAGTCCTAACGTGGGCAGGTTCTATTATTTCATCAGATGAAGATGTGAGTCCTGACGTGGACAAGTTATTTCCCAGCGGGTCGAAGGTGCATGAGTCCTGACGTGGACAATTCTTCAGCAAGTCGACATGTGAGTCCTTACGTGGACAAATCGAAAGAAATTATGTTCCTTACGTGGAAAAAGGAGTTATTCCTTACGTGGAAAGAAGTTTGATTCCTTACGTGGAGAAATGGTGATTCCTTACGTGGAGAAATGGGGATTCCTTACGTGGAAAGGCGATGTATTCCTGAAGTGGAAGAGTTTAGTCCTAACGTGGACAAATACAAAGAAGATTTATTCCTTACGTGGAAAGATTGAGTCCTTACGTGGACATATCAGATTCGTTCCTTACGTGGAAAGGTGGGTCCTTACATGGACGGAGTTGGTTTCCTTACGTGGAAAGATAGAGGCGATTCCTTACGTGGAAAGATTGTATTCCTTACGTGGAAAGACTGGAGTCCTTACGTGGACAGGTCAAGTCGGTTTCCTAACGTGGAAGGAAGTTGATTCCTTACGTGGAAAGAGAGGTTTCAGTTCCTTACGTGGAAGAGCAAGGTTATTCCTTACGTGGAAAGATTGGAGTCCTTACGCGGACAAATCCCAAAGATGATTCCTTACGTGGAAGAAAAATGGTTTCCTTACGTGGAAAGAAGGATTGTTTCCTTACGTGGAAAGATTGAGTCCTTACGTGGACATATCAAGTGGGAGTCCTTACGTGGACAGATCGAGATTGTGATTCCTTACGCGGAAAGATTGGAGTCCTGACGTGGACAAACTAAGATAAGATTGTGTTTCCTTACGTGGAAAGAAAAGAAGTTCGTTTCCTTACGTGGAAAGATGGTTTCCTTACGTGGAAAAGCGATATATTCCTTACGTGGAAAGGTGGGTCCCGACGTGGACATGTATTCCTAACGTGGAAGGGTGAGTCCTAACGTGGACGAAGAATTCATAACCCAGAGAGTTTAGTCCTGACGTGGACAGATCCAGACGAAGTCTTAGTCCTAACGTGGACGGTGTTATTCCTAACGTGGAACGGTTATTCCTTACGTGGAAAGGTGAGTCCTAACGTGGACGGTGTTATTCCTAACATGGAACGGTTATTTGGAAAGGTGAGTCCTAACGTGGACGGTGTTATTCCTAACGTGGAACGGTTATTCCTTACGTGGAAGGGTGAGTCCTAACATGGACGATGTTATTCCTAACATGGACAAGATGTTATTCCTAACGTGGACAAGATTTTATTCCTAACATGGACGATTTATTCCTGATAAAATGCAGACGAGTCATCCCCAGCGAAGTCGCCGAGTTTTTCCGTGTTGACAACAGTTGGAGTCCTAACGTGGACGAAGTTTCCGATGATTCAATCTTTTTCAGGATGATGAGAAGAATCCCCAGCACGGTCGCACGAGATCAGTGGGTTGCCGTAACAGTTAGATTCAGTTGATGAATATCGTTCCTCAAGCATTGGTGCAGTTTATTTCTGCGGTTGGCAAATTTCTGGGTTCTTAGTATTCAACCGTCTCGTACCGCGAATGTCTGAAGGCTCCGGGCTCTTCACCCAATCAGGTCCAAGTCGCTTGAATAGGGGCAGCTGTTGCACCCTAAAATTTGCTCAACCTTATTCACTTGGTTTATGTTTCAATATCATTAACATTTGCATATAAGGTCATGCACATAGTCTAACCATCTGCATAGCATAAGCATAGCAAGTCATCCAACAGGGGACCAATCATTATTCTCATCTCTAGAGGCCTATCAAGAGGTTATTATCCTGATTCAATCTCATTCAAGTCATCAGAAAAGAATTTGAAAGTTGGAGAAGTCAGTGGATCAAGCATTGAGTCTATCTCCTAACTGAGGGTATCTGAGGATCAACAAAGTAAGTTGTGGGTTGTGAATTGAGCATGGAGAGTATGTGGGCATCATGGGAGACTTAGAAAATCATTTGGAGAAGGAGACAAGTCATTGGTGTAGTCACAAGAGTTGTGGATGAAGACAGTCAACTAGGGTTTCATCTAGGTCAACCCTGGGTCAACTCTAGGTCAATTGACTGATTGAAAGGAATTAAGGGCTATTGGAGAGATGTGGGGTTCCTCATTTGACATGAAGAATAAGGATATGGTGTTGTGCTAAGAATAAATCAAGAGAAATCAAGGGAGAAGAGGAGTTTCTAAATTAGGGTTTCTGTGTAAAATCCCCTAGTTTAGGTCAAATTTCCAAGCAAGATAAGTCAAAATGCAAGCTTCAAATGGATCCTTGGCCAACGTGAAACTTGTAGAGGATCTCAAGACCTTTAATTTGAGTTGTGTAAGACATCAAGGAGTTTATAGAACTCAAGTTATGGTCCTTGCAAGTTACAGGTCATCTGAGGTATCTGAAATTTTGTCTGTGAAAGTGACTTGACTTATAAGCTATTTTTACCCCTCAAGGAGATTTCAAATGAATTTCTGGTCAACATAAGAATTGTTCCTCATTGTCTTAGCTTTCTAGAATGGTATAGTATGCCTTCATATGATTTGTGGAACTCTACTTATGGTCTTGGCAAGCAAAGGGTATTTTGGTCATCTGAGAATTACAGGTCATTTCAAGCCTATGCCCAAAACTCCTACAAGGAAGCTTCAAATGGAAAACTTTACAACATCAAACTTGTTCCAAATGACATTTTGAGTCTATAAAAGTGACCATGAGATATTGTAAAGATTCATAGCACAAGGTTTCAAAATTGTTGGATTTAATGAATAAAAATGACCTAAAAAATGAGACTTTTCATATTTTGGCCAAATGAGGTGAAATTATAGGTCATTTTGAATGGAAAGATCTTTTTGAGAACATTGGATAAAGTGGAATTTTGAGGTTAGTTCAAATTTTGAGAGTTATTCATGGTTACTTATCATGGAAGAAACATAAGCCAAATCCAAGGGAAATCACACATGGGAAGTTTCTCCAAGTTTCTAGGAGGTTCTAATGACATGTATATATTGAACGGAGAGGGTTCATGCCATGGTTGGTGATCACATTTACTCAAAACCACAAGTTTCACACACTTTCTTCATTTTGCAAAATCAATCCAAATTCTCTCAAACTATCATCAATTTCCACCATTCTTGATCTGTTCTTCATCATCATCATCCAAGGATCAGAATTCACACATTCATTTGGTAAATTGAAGGAGGATTCGTGCCATTCATCATCATCATTCAAAGTGCAAGAATTTTGGAATTACAAGATCCAAGAGGTTTGAGTCAGATTTGTTGCATACAGAAGTCATCATCAAGTTCATTGATCAGTTTTCAATCACTTCAAGCATTGGATCAAGAGGTTTTATCACCTGTTTTCATCAATTGCACCAGGTATGTTTCTCTTTCAAATTGCATGTTTAGGTTAGAATTATTAGGTTTTGTTAGCATAGAAAGGTTAAGATAGGATAGATGACTGAATTTGGTGAGTTTGGAGAGTTTTCATGGAGTTTGATCATGGAGTGCAAGAACTGTTTGGATGGATAACTCTTAGAATCTTGCACGAAAATCTTAGGTGAATAGCATGTTGTGATCAACATAATGTGTAGAGTATGTTAGGGCAAGAATTATGGAGAATTGAGAGGTTTGATATCAGTTGATTATGATGGAACCTATCTGTTACACCTATCGGGTTTTATTATGGAAATGGTTTCAAGCAAAACTGAAGGTATCATCGTGTTCAGGGGAGAGAATAGAGCAACTTTGCTCTTTATAAGTTTTGATTTCATGGCCTGAGGAAGGAGAACGAAGAGCATGATTATGGCTGCATGGAAGCTGGAATTCTGCAAAACCCTAGATCATTTTGGGACGATGACCCCAGGCCGTTGGATGAGCCTTTTGACTTGGACCAAGGATCTAATCGTGTGGCTGTCGTTCAAAACGAAAACGGAGGGAAACCCTGGGCACCAAAACGCCCCGTTTCATTTAATTTTCTTGAATGGGCTCAGACGTTTGCTTGCTAATCACACCCTCCCCACCTAAGCCCAATAACAAATGAACTGGGAAAATTACTTTATGCACCGTTTTGTGTTTTTTATTTTTTTGTTTATTTTCTGATGCACATGGGCCCAAACGCGCTTGCTATGCGCGCCCCCCCAGTCTGGGCCTAGTTCTTTTTTTAACTGGTTTTTATTACTTGCTGCGCCCCCTGCCAACTTTATTTCATTTTATTTTTTTCCTCAAAAACATTAAATCTTTTAAAAATCATAACAAATCATAAAATACATATTTTCCATTGGTTCTTTTTGCATTATTTTCTTAATTTGGTCAAGAAAATTCTCATACAAAAAAATTAATAGTTCCTTTTATTTTCATATTTTTGGCATATTTTCCTTTTAATTAGGTGTAAATAATATTTTGTTTGGTACATGAATTTGGTAATTTTTGTTCTAATAGTTGCTTTAATATTTTTCACCCATTCTTGTTAGGTTGGTTAGTAGATAATGTTAACTTGTATATAAACTTTAGTTCACATTTTTAGGACTTAATTTTAGGTGTTTAGTTTAGGTGTGAATAATATGAACAGAATTAGGGTTTAAGTGATGACTTAGGAGAATTGAATCATTTCCCTTAGGACTTAGAGTTTGAATATTTTAGATATGGGACTATAGGGACTATGGGTAGTTATTAGATCCCTTAGAAATCACTAGGATTCCCCTACTGCTATTAGTATATTACTGTCTATATTTGATTGATTGGTATGGTGTGCCCTCTGGGGATTATTGTTTGTCTGTATGGGTATTGGGATTGCTTGGGGATTTGGAGAGCTGGAGACTTGTGATGATGAAGCCATTGGAGATCCAGAGCATGAAGACCAACTTCCAGAGTTGATGAGGAGATTCCTGCTAGCAGCTGTTGGGGAGATTAGGGTTTAGGAGCTAGGCAGAGCTCTAGATTAGAAAGTTTGATTCTCAAACATGGAAGGCCTTGACTGCCTCCATTCTTCTCTGTGATGCAGAGTCTCTCTAAGACACTCACCCCCTTCCTTTGGAAGGCTTGGTGCTACTGTTTAAGAGATAGAACTCTTGAGAGAAAATATCTTATGTGTTAGTAGCAGTTGGTTTGCCACCCTTGGTGGTCAACTGAGTGCTTAACACCCAATTCGCTCTTGTGATTGATCCCTCAGCTTGGAGGTTAGGACTTGAAGAAAAGCCCTTGTAGACTGAAGATTGATGACAAAGACCTTGCTTGAGGGCTGTGGAGATGGGGATTGATGCTGGCTGAAGCTTGTAGCTGTCTGTAGATGACTTGAAGACTGATGTGGTGCAGAGCTGCTGTGGCTGTTTATTTTTGCTGTATTTCATTTCTGATGTATTGATTGGTTTTCTGGACTGTATTGTTTGCTATTTACCCTGTTGGGTTGAAAGTGAATCCAGTTCACTTTTGCCTATTGTTTTCTAGGTTCGAGGTTGAGTGAGACTCCCTTGCCTCGCTTGTATTGCTGCATCCATGCATTTTACCGCTTTACTGTATATATCTGCTATTGTTTCCGTTTCTGTCAATTCCCTTAGGATCTCTGTTTCTCTCCGCGCAATAGAGGAACATGATAGACATTAGGTCTTAACCCATGCATGATAACATTAGGTTAGTTTGATTCCCTTCGCAACTGTAGGTTAGAGTTCTGTCTCTTTCTTTCTCAAAACAAACAGAAAAATACAACAAAATTTCAAACACAATAAAGACACTTCTTCCGTAAAAGAATGTGAACTCATCAAGACGTCCTTTTTGTCCGCTTGGACCAGTAATCAGAAAAAACCTTTTTCAGAAGGAATAAAATCAGTCAAGACAGACTTGTGTCGTACGTGGCCCGAACTACGTTTGCTCTGATCTTCCATGCAGTGTGGAAGTACGTAGGCATAGGATGCGATATCCTAGCGAGCAACCTTCCCCTCCTTTCCCGTAGGTAGGCGAACTACGTTGACTCTGATTTCTCGTTCCAGACGGGGATACGTAGGCATAAAGTGCGATACTTTGTCGAGTCATTTTATTTTCTTTTAACCCTTGACCTATAGAGTAGATAGAATAACAATCCATACCCGAAAACAAGCGTGGATCCCGTCGAGTACGACGGACGTGAGGGGTGCTAATACCTTCCCCTTGCGTAACCGACTCCCGAATCCAGGTTTTGGTTGCGACGACCATACCTTTCCGGTGTTGTGCGAGGTTTACTCTGAGCGTTTCCTTTCCCTCCCGTGGGATAAATAACGCGCGGTGGCGACTCTTCTGTTCAGCCGGCACCGATTTTCGCAGTAGCGACAATCACCTACTAGGCTTTAATATGACAACCAACCCATTATACGTTCTTCAGCCTGATGATGATCCTCCACAACTGAACATTCCTACTCAATCCCAAATGATGCCATTAATCGACCATGTTAAGGAAAGGCTTCGTGTCATTGGGGAGAAATTTTGAGTTATGGAAATGCATGATACATATGGGCTCGATGCCATTGATTTGTGCCTAGTGCTAGACTTGGTAATCCCTTCAAAATTTAGAGTACCCAACTTCGAGAAGTACCAAGGTGTTAGTCTCCCAAAGCGTCATTTGGTGATGTTCTACTGAAAAATGCCCCCCTTTACCCATGATGATAAGTTGATGATTCACTATTTTCAAGACAGTTTGGGTGGGGCATTATTGAGTTGGTATATGGATTTAGAAAGAATTCGCATCCAGTCATGGAGAGAATTAAATAAAGCCTTTCTAAACCAATACTAGTACATTTGGACGTGGCTCCTAGTCGCACGCAGTTGCAAAGCCTATCTCAAAAGAGTAGTGAATCCTTCAAGGAATATGCACAGTGGTGGAGAGAATTGGCAGCCAGAGTGCAACCACCACTCTTAGATAAAGAATTGTTTAACATGTTCATAGACAGTCTGCATGTCTCTTATCTTGAATGAATGGTAGGTAGTGCATTATCAAGCTTCTCTGACCTTGTGATAGTAGGAGAACGCATTGAGAGCTATCTCAAAATTAAACAAATCCAAGACGCCTTGAGCAATCAAGCTAGTAAGACTGAATCCCTCGATAATTCCCAAGAGAAGGAGGAGGATGAAACCAATGTAGTCATGGAAAATGTCGAGTATTCTCATGGTGCACTAACAAAACCTTATGGTCCCTCATCTTCTCAGTGACCATCATTTCTGGTGTAATGATATCCTTATAGGAAACCAACAATGCCTAGAGCGTCATACCAGAAACCCTGGATTTCACCTCATGAAAATTGACGAGCCCACAACCTAGGATATCATAATCAGCATCAGCATCAGAGTCAGCATAAGCCCCACAACAATTTGGAAAGAAGGAATGCTCCTCTTGATCCAATTCCTATGTCATACAGTCAACTTCTGCCATATGTGATACAAAGCTCACTGGTGGAGGAGCCCAAGTCTCTCAAGCTATTGCAAGAACCATACCCACCTGGGTACGATCCTGATGTGCAATGTGGATATCATGGCAGATTGATAAGGCACTCGACTGAAGACTACAAAGCTTTCCAACCCAAAATACAACATGTGATCGACAAAAAGTACATATCCTTTCCATAAGGAAGCATGGTGGTGCATGTCAACCTCTCGCCTGAATGAGTTTGAAGACTTCAAGGGGCATCTCCTAATGCCATTGGTTCAGACAAGAAGACATCCTCAAACATTGGAAATCATTGGACAACTTTTATCATTTGCATTTGTAATTTTTTTACTATTAAATGCTACTTGTTTTTAAACATTGTTGTTTTGAATAGTAATATTAATAAATTAATCATGCATTTTATGAATCAATCATGTTGTATTCACTCATTTTTCTTCACTTATATCAAAAAACAAAAAATAATACATCCATATTTCTCCCATTCACTTTATCAAACTGTTTTCTTAAGCAAAGATTGGAGGGAGGATGATGAAAACTAAGTACCCATAATTGCTAATTGTATGCTTTCGGATAAGATCCTGCTGATGATATACAAGCATTGTTACAAATCCTCAAACACTAGAGAGATAAGAAGTTAGTCCCTAGTTAACCACTTCGAGCCTAGAAGTAGGTGCTTCCTTCAAATCTCTAAACCCTTACATTTAACCTGGGGCAGGGTAGTTATTCAGTTAATCTGACTACGCATTTGAATTTCAAGAAAATGCATCTCGTTTATGGATCAATCATATGATATTCTTCGCACACGTCTCGAAGTGTCGAATGAACTGCACAAAAAACAAAGGTTTTTGGTTGTTCCTTAATGAACAATGACTTGGAAGTCACAAGCCTTTCAAAAAAAGAAAAGAAAAATAAAAAAAGAAGAAAAGCCCGCTATGTTGAACACTGAAAGAGGCGACTTAGGAAAAAATTAGGGCAATCTCGGCAAACTAAAAGCTTCGAAAAGCGGTCTAGACAAAATTAGGGATCAAAAGAAAAAAATAAATCAAAAGATGTCATCAAATCCTTAAGAAAGGAAAAAATAAGAATCAGTGACAACCATATCAAAGATCAAAGGGTCACCTACATCCATAGTAAAAGCAAAATAAGATGACTGTCATTTTAAGAAAATCTTGAATCATCATTTTCACTCTCACACCGTCGAGCTCTCTTTGAAGATGAATGTGCATGTCAATTTAACTAAACGCAGGACTGGAGATCATCATAGAGAAAGGGTGGGTTAAAATAAATTTTGAGATTTATATCCTTTATTTGAAATAACTGGAAACCAAATCACGTTAAAACCCTCAAAAGACCTAATTGAAGAAGGATTTATTCTGAAGCATACTATAACAAGGTTGCGTAAACTGACTCCTAGAGATTTGCTAATCTTTTTCTTTTTGTATCTTTCGCACTAGCTAAATCAGCATTGCATTTGGACTAAGGGTCCATTCGTCACACACTATCACATCATTCCAATAATATTTTTTCAAAACATGCATGAGCATTGCATTAAAATTACCATTTGTGAATGAACATTTTTAATTGCAAGTCAGTACTTGACATCAGGGAAATTCCAACAAAGAGCAATCAGAGAAGAACTTGATCGTCTGTCAAAGTTGACTAGAATCAAGAACGCCTTATAGTCCTATGGATCAGGGGCATGTCATCCAATGATTATGTTGACCAAGGAACTAGTTAGTCAAAAGTAAATCCCCAGCCATCAGTTGATTAAGGGTAAAATCATTCAAGAATCAATTGATCTGAAGTGAATCATCTAAGGACTCTGCCAACTAGGGGAAGATCACCCATTGGTTCTGTCGACTAAGGGGAAAATCCCTGCAATGCTCAGTCAATACTAGTTAAGTCGCTTCAACGCTCATACTAAGGCAAATTACCCCAAGAGGTCATTGAGTCCAAACCTCCAAAGGACATTCAATCAAAGTCAGCCATCCCAAGAATTGGATAATTAGGGGAAAACCATTTCAAAGTTCAGAATATCGGGGTTGGCCAATCCAAAGTCATAACAAGCTGCTTCCAATTTCCTTTTAAGGTGAACTTTTTCCCAAAGACCCAGATTGGGGCAAGATGAGCTACAGAGGAGAAATTCCTCTACATACCTTCAAGCCGCTCAAGTAAACTTTGTCATATTTCAACAACCTATAAGTTCAAGACAAGTGTTAGGGAATTATGCTCTTACCCCATCCTATAACCTTTTCCTTTTGACAAAGAAGCTTTGGTACAAAATACCTTCCATCCATTATCCACACAGGGGTATTTCTAGAAAACTTCCATTCATTACATAAATCACCCTCATGCATTAGTCATGTCGCTTCGCTCTGGTATAAAGCCATGCATATCATCTCATTCATCGAGCATAACCCAACAACATGAGTCTGAAATAAAAAAATCCTTGTAAATCAGTTTAAAACCCAATTCCCGTGTGGCAAATCACTTACAAAAAAAATTCTCTTCTGGTCACCTATTCTTTAGCCTATTTTTAACTTAAGTTCTCATCTGGTAGTCAATTTTATTTTCAAAACTAGTTCCCGTCAGGTAGGCCATTTTAAAATTCAATTCCCGTCTAATAATAAACCAAAAAGTCACTTCTTGTCTGACAATAAACTAGAAAGTCGATTCCTGTCTGACAAAAAAAAAGAGGCATGTTCTTGTCTGACAACTTAATCTTTTTCCACTAGTTCTTGTATGGTAATCTACCCTTAAAAACCAGTTCTCGTCTGGTAGTTCACCTTTAAATTCCACTTTCGTTGGTAACAAAGAATAAAACCATACAACAATTCGATTACCCAATTGCATTCCCACATTGCATACAACATATATGTATAACATTCCCGCAGAAATATGAAGCTTCATCAGAAATAAAAAAAAATCACTCGTGTCGCTACCACGAAAATAAGGTTCCGGCAAAACAGAAGAGTCGCCACCTTTCGTTATTTATCCCTCAGAACGGGAAAGGAAACGATCGTAAAAACCTGACGAAAAGGTATAAGACAAGGTCATCGCAACCGTTGTCTAGGTTCGGGAGTCGGTTACGCAAGGGGAAGGTATTAGCACCCCTCACGTCCATCGTACTCAATGGGATCCACGCTTGTTGTGTTTATCTGACGGGTTGGTTTTATCTATCTACCTATCAAGGCTGGTCTGAAAAGGAAAAGAAAAATGACTCGGCAAAGCATCACGCTTTATGCCTACGTATTCCCATCAGAGAATGAGAAATCAGAGTCTACGTAGTTCGCCTAACTACGGGTGGGGGAAGGTGGCTCGCCAATATGCCAGTATTGTGCCTACGTACTCTCAACAGGTATGAGAGATCAGAGCTTACGTAGTTCGGGATAATACGAATTACGGGTGTTTAGATTCATCTGTTTTTCGAGTAGGGTTAACAAACAGTTCCAGCAGTCTGGCGTACGCAGCTCGACCCTTGGAGACTTAGGCGTTACTGTTTGCGGTAGAACTGGGAGTTAACGACACTCTTTTCTTCAGAAAAGCTTCCTTTGGATTATGGGCCCACGTGGCAAAAAGGTTTGAAGTTTGTTTTCTGTCTTTTACGGAAGAACTGTTTTTTAGTTGTCTGTAGTTTGTACAGCACTAGAGACTATGACCTGGGAACGAATGCATCGCATATCGTCCAAAGGACGTATACTACACATTCTAGACGATTGAGAGGAGGCCACTCAATTATCATTACCCAAGTAGCTTAAGGCTCATATCGCGCTTATACTAACTTGCCTTTATTATGTTTTTTACTGTTGTTTCAAGATGAGAAGAGAGGGACATCTACGGGGAGACTATCAAGTCCTAATGTTGTCATGCCAAGGATTCATCCTATGGTTGGGGTTTGAAATAGGGAACTCCTAGAAGTTATCATGCATAGGTTTCAACCTAAAGTTCCAATCATCACTTCCTTATCAAAGGAAGTGAGATTCCTAGGGGATCATGTCAATGATAAACAGAAACAGATAAAGCATCAGCTTAAACAGTAAACAGTAAACGACTGTAAAATGCACGCAATGCAAGTGAGGGAGGAAATGTGTGTGGGGCATCAGCCTCCACAAGCTCGTCTCGACCTTAAGCCAGATATGAATAACTGCAATCATACAGAAGAAATAAAATGCCATCAAGCAAAACACAAACCACATAGGCAAGGGAGCAGGGCTCTACCGAATACCCGCAAGCAAAGCCATACAGTAAAAGTACAAGCAGAGGGAGAAACTCAACCTCTAGTGCAATCATGCTCCTAGCTTAAAACAATCTAAACATGAACTTATTCTAATGCATCAAGAAAATCAAACAAGTCACATCAATACAGTTGCATAGAAAGCAAACAGACAGGAAACAAAGTAGATCAATAACTTCCACAGCTTCACAACAAAGCAATCTTCTGACAGCAGTTCAGTCCTCAGTCTGTAACTGTTCTTCAGGTCTATCCTCTTCAATGGCAAGTATCAACTTGCTTCTTCAAGCTTTCAATGCATCAAACACAAGTATCAACTTGCTCTCCCTCCTCTTCAAGCTTTAGCTCTTTCTTCAATCTCAATTTGATCTTCTTCACAAGTGTCAACTTATTCTTCTGGATCTTCAAGCTTAAGCTCCCAGGGCAATCTTCAAACAAAGGGGAAGTGCAACCTCTGACATCTTCAGTCCTCTAGCATGGAACTCCATCCTCTAGCAAGGGAGAAAGATTCATCTAACAAGAGTATGGTGGAGATAGGGAAAAGCAAAGTGAAGACCAAAGGTCACCTCTAAGCACTCCACCATCAAGGAAAGGAACCCTCAAAGGTTCTACCAACTTGTGAGGAGCCACACATCCTACCAAAGGAGGGATGGGGCCTTCATAATGGGACCTTACATCATAGGGAGGAATGGAAGTGATCAACACCTTCCATGTTTCATGAAGGAAGAAAGTCTATTCTAAAGGGATCTCCCTAAAAACCCTAATCCTTAACCCTAAGCAAACTACACCAAAGGGAGAGAAATCTTCAAGTCCAAGCTCCACCATGCATTCCACAGCAGCCTACACATGTCTTCATCATCATCCAAGAGCAAGAGAAGCCACACCCGAATCTAAGGGAACTAAAGAAATCATTCTAGTTGAGTTAGCAAGTTAGGATAACCTAAAACCTAGTACTAAAGTTAATCCTAACTAAAATACTAAAACCAATTGTAAAATCCTACAAAAATAACTATGGAAACCTAAGTCAATCATGACTCTATCATGTTAATTCCAGAGATCAAATCCTCAAATAAGACCTAGAAATAAATTTTACACTACAAGGTACTAAACCTAAACCCTAAAAGGAAGCACCTAAAGTTTCAATCTAAAAACAACACCTAATTTCATCACAAAAATGTGAGAAAAATACTATGGGAGAATACATGTCTAAGCTAATCACCCACAAAAAATCAAGCCAAAAATCATCACCAAGTGCTCACACTAAAATCATCAAATAGAGGTATCAACCATGGCCATTTTATTATCAAATAAAATGTAAAAAATGCACAAAAATTGAAAATGCATGATTTTCCTAATATTTTTATTCAAAAAAAATTATAGATTCAATCATGAATCAGGGGGAAAAATCTGGAATTAATTGACTTGTTTTTCTATTTTTTATGAATTGTTTTCAAACCAACATGAAATGCACAAAAATAATAAAACAATAAAAAGAGAAGATGAACAGAGGGTGTATTCAGTAACTAAATCCAACTAGTTTCGCTTGGGCCCAGCACAATAGGGGTGCATATAGCAACTGGGCGTGAGGCCCATCTGAACATCAATTCAGCCAAGAAAAATAGTGCCAGGAGGCGGTGCGTTGAGTAACCAAATGCCTTGAAAAACCTTGTTGGGCCTGGAGATGGGGGTGAGGATAGCAACTGAAGCCAAGGCCCATGCGCTCTGAATTCCTCATCTTCACTTCAATTCTCAAACTGAAAAAATAAAAAGAACACACGCCAGGACTCGAACTCATGCGTGTTTGGTTCACCCAGCGAAGATTCACAAGCTTGGATTTCTAACAATCAAAACGCTGCGTTGAGGGGAGGGTATACGTGGCGCAACATACGCGCTAGGATGAATAGACTGAGTCAATATTTCCATACAAATGGACGATTAATGCTTCGTCTTCTTCATTCAAACCTGCAACACTCGCGCGCAGCCTATGGCCACCGCCGGTGACATCTCCGGTCACCCTGCACAACCCTAACTTCCTCTACACACATCCATTTGCCACGATCTTTACATGAAACTTGACCAGAATTTCACCAGTAATGCAACCATAGCATCTATTCGCTCTAACAATGCAAGAATCTTGAGATAACCATCTCAACCGAAAATGAAATTAACCCTAAATTGTCTCTAAAGTTGAAATTAACTATCCAAAATCCATCTAGATCATGAATAGAACCTAACCGCATGCTTCTAGTTCACTAAAAACACATAATCAGAGAGAGATTTCAAGAATTTAAAACCTGTCTTTGAGCTTGGATTGCAGTGGATTCAAGCCTCAATTCTCTTCCAAACCTTGCAGAAACGTTCAGTGATCAATGGTGAATGCTTCTTGATGCTCAATTCTGGTTGAAAACTCTTGATTCTCCAAAATGAAATTTCAATTCCAAGCTTTCTTCTTCACTTCTCTCCAATGGCTTCTCCACGAAAATGATCACCAGAACTTTCCAATTCTGTTCTAAATCCTTTTTATATTCTGTTTCAATGGATTAGAGGCCCAAACCAGGCCCATTCATGAGTTTTGGATTTTCACTTTTCTTCCAAATTTCCAAAGTTGATATCCACCTTCAAGCCTTGCTCATACTCCAATTTCAGTCCCAATCATTCACTTAAGCCTTGTGGAATGTAGTGATGTGGTTTCCTTCCTTTGATTTCAACCTATGGAGTGTGTGAGGTATGTTTCTTATTTGTGAAGCAACCTTTCAAATGGCCATGTTATGGACTTCAAACCAAAAATGTAATAATGCCAATCTCTCTAAAACATTAATTCCATTCCAATTAACCACAAATTTGACTTGAAAACAAGTTATTCTCAATTGTTTTGAATTTTCCCATCTTAATTCATTAAAATGGCTTTTATATGAACTTTCTTCCACCAATGCTTGATATAATCCATATCAATGGACCCTTGATACTTAGACAAGCTAAAAACATCATTTTGAACAACTTTCATGTTGAACAAAAATCCATTTGAGGCATGCAAGATGGTGAAATTGACTTATGATTCAAAATGACCTGTAATGTCCAAATACCCAAAATACCCTTGACTTGTCAAAGCCATAACTTGAGTTCTACAAATCCTATCAAGGACTTATAGTACTCTTTAGAAATATAAGAGAATAAGGAACAACATTCATGTTGACCAAAAGTTCATAGGAATCATCCTTCTCGGGCAAAGGTGTCATGCAAGTTGGGTGACTTTCAAGCTCCAAATTCACATTCCTCAGATGACTTGTAACTTGTCTGGCTCATAACTTGAGTTATATAAACCCTATCAAGGACTTCTAGTACTCAAATTAAAGCCAAGATCATGCCCTACAACAATCATGTTGGGGTCAAGATGAGATGACAATCATATCTTGGGCTACATAGCCTTGAAGTCAGGGGTCAAACTAGGGGATTTTACAGTGTCAAGTCTTAGAAACCCTAGCTTGAAACTTCTCAAACTCTTCAATAATGATGAGTTAACCTTGTAATCATCCTTAGAATATCTCAATGTATCAATCCAGGATCACATGGCTTTTGAATTAGGTCTCAACCTTCTCCAAATCATCAGTTGACTTAGGGTTGACCCAGTCAAACCCTAGCTGCACCACTCATGGCTGAGCCTTCTTATTCTTGCACAATTACCTGTCTAGACCTCAAAGTGATATTCAACACTTCTCATGAGCTCTCTCAAGACCTCAAGTCTAACTTCATGGCTTCAGAATCATCTGATGACTTCCCACAACTTTCAAGTTAGGAGACACACCCTCTTGGCTTCAATCACTCTCTCTAAGGATCTTTTAACTTCTCTGACAAGGATATGAACCCTTAAACACTTGAATAACCTTATTAGCTTAGCTTCATAGTCTTGTATAGCTCCTAATTGGTAATCATACCTCTTGATCTCCTGCATACATGTCAATGAAATGCAAATGATAATGCTAATGTGAATGAAATGAAACACAAGCTATGTAAAGAAAAGTTGGGCAAATTTTGGGGTGCAACAGCTGCCCCTATTCAAACGGCTTGGACCTGACTGGGTGTGAAGTGAATGGTTCTCAAACAATCAAGGTACGAGACGGTTGAATACCAACAAACCCGGAAATTTGCAACCTGCACAAGTACACGGTACTTTGATGAGGACAAATCTTTGGAAACTGAAATAATAGCTGCACGACAGCTAGCTGGAGAAATACTGATCTGAATCTCCTTCAGGATGATTCTCTGATTTATCTGATATCATTGCATCCTCGAATCATCGAGGGATCACTGGTTACACGGTAACGGGTGATTTGCCAACCACACACACAGGTAAACGATACTCTGATTGTTAGGAACATCTTCAAAAATTGAGAATGACAGTTGCACGGCAACTCTGATGGGGAATTGGTCACACGGTAATCGGTGAAAGGTCTAATCTCAAATCTCCGTCAGGATGGTGTTGCACCCCAAAATTTGACCAACATTTCTTTACCTAGCTTATGTTTCATTTCATTCACATTAGCATTATCATTTGCATTTCATTGACATGTATGCAGGAGATCAAGAGGTATGATTACCAATCAAGGGCTACACAAGACTATGAAGCTAGCCAAGAGGGTTATTCAAGTGTTCAAGGGTAGATATCCTTGTCAGAGAAGTTAGAAGATCCTCAGACTGAGTGGTTGAAACCAAGTGTGTGTGCCTCCTAACTTGAGAGTTGTGGGAGCACCTCAGATGATTCTGAAGCCATGAAGTTGAACTTGAGGTCTTGAGAGAGCTCATGAGATGTCTTGAAAGCCATCATGAGGCCTAGATAGGTCATTATGCAAGTTTAAGAAGCCTCAGCCATGAGTGGTGTAATTAGGGTTTGACTGGGTCAACCCTAAGTCAACTGATGATTTGGAGAAGGTTGAGACTTAATCCAAGAGCCATGTGATCATGGAGTGATACATTGAGATGTTATAAGGATGATTCCAAGGTCAACTCATCATGATTGAAGAGTTTGAGAAGTTTCAAGCTAGGGTTTCTAAGGCTTGACAGTGTAAAATCCCCTAGTTTGACCCCTATCTTCAAGGCAGTTTAGCTCAAGATGTGATTGTCATCTCATCTTGCCCCCAACATGAATGTTGTACAGCTTGTTCTTAGATTTAATTTTAGTACTAGAAGTCCTTGATAGGATTTGTAGAGCTCAAGTTATGACTTTGACAAGTTACAGGTCATCTGAGGTATGTGAATCTGGGGCCTTGAAAGTTACCCAACTTGCATCAAACTTTTGCCCAAGAAGGATGATTCCTATGAACTTTTGGTCAACATGAATGTTGTTCCTTATATTCTTATCTTTCTATAGAGTACTAGAAGTCCTTGATAGGATTTGTAGAACTCAAGTTATGGCTTTGACAAGTCAAGGGCATTTTGGTCATTTGGAGATTACAGGTCATTTCAAGTATAAGGGCATAACTCCTATTTCCAAGCTTCAAATGGAAAAACCTTCAACATCAATCTTGTTCAAAATTATGTTTTAAGGCTAGTAAGGAGGTCATGAGATGTTGGAAAGGCTTGTAGCTCAAAGTTGCAAAAATGACCTAAAATAAGGGCATAAGTTAAATAAACCAAAGTTGGAAATTGATATTTTCAACCTACACATCCAAACCATGGCATGTAATATATCATTTTGACTCTAGAAAACATTTTAATAACATTGGTTTAGCCACATTTTTGAGTTGAGATTCAATTTATGGACTTGCTTTGAAAAACACTTACTTGCATATTAAGCAACATTTGCAAAACTCAAAATCAAGGCATGAGCAAGGCTTTTTGCAAGCTAAACACCTCTAATATCTCACTTGGGGAGATTTTTGGATGAGAACAAGTTGCGGCACCAAGGGAAACAGAATTGTGCATGTCATGATACATGATTGAAAATATCATGACATGAGAAGTGAAAAATCTCATTGGAAGGATCTAGAGGGTGCAAGGTTAGAGAGCTTGATTTGGAGGATTAGTGCATCTGTTCATCCAAGATTTTCAGGTTGGTAACTTTCTTCATATAGCATGATTTAGGTAGAATTAGGTTGAATTAAGGTGTTAGAAGCATCATAGAATGGTGTAGGATGGATTTCAGATAGTTAATTGGAGTGTTAGAGACAAATTCGGTGAATTGCCATTTTCGGTTGAGATTGGGATATGGTGAATCTTGAGGTTTCAGAGGAAACTAAGGGTATGGTTGAGTTCGTGGCAAGATTTGGGATGAGATTCATGTTGTGACCATTTGCAATGGAGGCCTGTAGAGAGAACTAGGGTTGGGGAAGACGATCGGAACTCCACCGGCGGTGGCCGGAGCTGGGCGCGAAGCTCAGATGTTTGAAAGGTAGGAGATGATCAGAACACCATTGGATCTTGGTTTGACCTTTGACTGGGAGCTCATCCAATGGCCACGTTTTAAAGTTGATTTGTGAAGGATTCTGATGAATGAAACGCACCGTTTCATTTATTCAGTGTTTTGGGCTTAGTGAACTAGGCGCTATCCACACCCCCCTGGTGGCCCAACCCATTGTTTTAACTGTGTTTTGTTGCTATTTACACCGCGCGTGTGGTTTTATTTTTATTTGATTTTCTTTTAATTTTCATTTTGTTCATGGTTCTTGGAAAATTCATATAAAATTGAAAATTAATCCAATTAAACCCATTCCTTTTGCATTCTACTCATGATTGAGTCTATTATTTTTTAGAGAAAAAATATTTTCATTTCATGTAATTTCTGATTTTATTGGAATTTTATATTTTAATTGATATTAAAATGGTTATGTTTGATGCATAATTTTGTGGAATTTTGTTTGATCTCATGGTGATGCTTTTGAGCCTAATTTTTTTGTGTGTGATTAGGTTAGACATGTATGATCCCATATTATTTTTCTCACATTTTTGTGATGAAAATAGGTGTGCTTTCTAGATTGATATTTAGATGCTTCCTTTTAGGGTTTTAGGTTTGATACCTTGTAATGTAGAATTTATTTCTAGGTCTAATTTGATGGTTTGATCTCTGAAATTAATGTGGTAGAGTCATGATTGACCTAGGTTCCCATAGTAATTTTTGCAGGATTTTAAAATTGATTTTAGTATTTTTAGTTAGGACTAACTTTAGTACTAGGTTTTAGGTGATCCTAATTGACTAATTCAACTAGTTTAACTTCCTTAGTCCCCTTAGATTAGGGTTTGTGCTTGGTTTGCCTTTAGTTGAGATTGAAGACAAGTTGAAGACAAGGTGAGGATGCTTGAAGTTACTTGAAGTTGCTTGGAACTTTGGATTTGTTTGTGCCTGAAGGTGTCTGATGAAGATTAGCAGATAGGACATAGGGAGAGCCTTAGAGTTAGAATTATTTATTTCACAAACATGGAATGCATCTTGTGCTTCCATTCCTCCCAGTGACTAAAAGTCCTTCTCAGATATTCACATCCCTCCTTTGGAAGGATGAGTGGCTTTATCTGGGAAGTAGAACTTTGAGGGAACCAGTCTCTCATAATGATGAACCCTTACAGGCTTCCTTTGGTTGTCAGTAAGCTTGTTTATCATTCCAACTCATCCTGTCAAATCAATTATCTTCTAGTTTGAGTATCTTGAAAGATGTTGGACTTGAGTTTGAAGGTGAGAACTTCATTGAAGAGTGTGGAAGAGGATGACTCCTTGAGCATTGCCACTGCAGCTGAAGCTTGAAGAGCAAGAAGAACAGGTTGATACTTGAAGATCCAATAAAGATTGAATGAAGAGATGAGGCTTGAGAAAGATTGAAGGACGAAGTTGACACTTCCATGTGATTGAAGACTACTCTGAGAAGCTGAAGCTTGTAGGAAAAGAAGACCAAGTTGAGACTGGTAAAGCAAAGAGAGATGAAGCTTGAAGACTAAGTTGATACTGATGAAGAGGATCCAATTGAGATTGAGTATAGAGCTGAGGCTTGAGGAATAAAAGATGAGTTGATATTCACACTGATGCATTGAGAGCCTGAAGGAATCAATTTGATACTTGCAGTTAAGAGTGAAGCCTGAAGGTGGAATTGACTGAGGAGCTGAAGCTTGAAGAAGAAGGATAAGTTGAAACTTATGTTGATGGGTTGAAACCTGGAGAAACAAGTTGATACTTGGAATGAAGGGTGATTGAAGTCTGAAGACTGGACTGCTGTCTGAGGAGAGCATTATTGAAAGAGGGAGTTGTTGATCTGCTTTCTTGTCTGTTTTCTTTTCTGTGCTGATGTGCCTTGTTTGATTTGCTTGATGCGTTAGAATAAGTCCATGATTAGACTGACTTTAATCTAGGGGCATGATTGCACTAGAGGTTGAGTTGCTCCCTCTGCTTGTATTGTTACTGTATGGCTTTGCTTGCGGGTATTCGGTAGAGCCCTGCTCCCTTGCCCATGTGGTTTGTGTTTGCTTGATGGCATTCCATTTTCTTCTGTATGATTGCAGTTTACTATATTTTGCTTGACAACATTTTATTTTCTTTTGTATGATTACAGTCTCTTCTATCCTGCTTGATAGCATGTTGTTATTATTGTTGTATGATTACAGTTAGTCATATCTGGCTTGAGGTTGAGATGAGCTTGTGGAGGCTGCTGCCCACACACATTTCCTCCCTCACTTGCATTGCATGCATTTTACAATCGTTTACTGTATATCTGTTTACTGTTAAGTTGATGCTTTATCTGTTTCTGTTCATCATTGATATGATCCCTTAGGACTCTCATTTCCTTTGATAAGGAAGGGATGATAGAACTTTAGGTTGAAACCTATGCATGGTAACTTCTAGGAGTTCCCTGTTTCAAACCTCAACTATAGGATGAATCCTTGGCATGACAACAGTAGGACTTGATAGTCTCCCTTTAGTTGAGCCTGTTCTCTTCTCATCTCAAAATAGCTTAAGATACAGTAATCATGAATGATTTCTTTCGTACGCTATGAGCCTTAAGCTATCTGAGAAAGGATTGTTGAAGAGTGTCTTTTCAACAGTCTGGATGTTTAGTATGGCACCCTTTGGGTGACATGCGACGCATTCACTCTCAGGTCATAGTCTTTAGTGCGATTGAAATTGCAAACACAATAAAAAAACACTTCTTCCGTAAAAGACAGAAAACAAACTTCAAACCTTTTTGCCCCGTGGGCCCATAATTCAAAGGAAAGCTTTTCTGAAGAAAAGAGTGTCGTTAAACTTCAGCGCCAACGCAAACAGGCTTTGTCCCTAACTGCTGGAACTGTTGTTTAACCCTACTCGATAAAACAGATGAATCTGAATCCCCGTAATCCGTATTATCCCGAACTACGTAAGCTCTGATCTCTCATATCTGTTGAGAGTACGTAGGCACAATACTGATGTATTGGCGAGCCACCTTCCCCGTAACCCGTAGTAGGTCGAACTACGTTGACTCTGATTTCTCATTCTCTGATGAGAATACGTAGGCATAAAGTGCGACGCTTTGCCGAGTCATTTTCTTTTTCTGTTTAAGCCAGCCTTGATAGGTAGATAGATAAACCAACTCGTCCAGTAAACACAACAAGCATGGATCCCGTCGAGTACGACGGACGTGAGGGGTGCTAATACCTTCCCCTTGTGTAACCGACTCCCGAACCCAGACAATGGTTGCGACGACCTTGTCCTATACCTTTTTTCGTCAGGTTTTTCCGATCGTTTCCTTTCCCGTTCCGAGGGATAAATAACGAAAGGTGGCGACTCTTCTGTTTTGCCGGAACCTTATTTTCGCGGAAGCGACAGCTGGCCATCTGATTTTGCCGTAGATATGCGTCCTCAAGTCATCTAGGGGTTACCAATTACACGATAACTGGTAATGGATGGTTAATCGTGCCGTCAGGCATTCTTCGTCACTACGGCAGAAGGATTCCTCGGGACTCATTAGGTCATTAGGAACTTTTTAACAATCAAGTTAATCATGCCATCGGGCATTCAAATAAATTTTCGGGCGTCAGCCGGACTTCGTCAGTAAGTCGGGAATAGACTCCTCAATCAATCATGAACCCAATAGGGATATCTATTCTTTTACCGTCGGGCACTCCGAGTCAGCTGAGACAACTGCTTCGACATCGCGGTTGGACTTCAGCAGTAAGTCTTGAAATGGGATCCTTAATCATTCACGGATCAATAAGGATACACAATCCTTTGCCGTCAGGCACTCTGCGCCAGCTAGGAGAACTACTTCGACATCACACTGAGACTTCATCAGTAAGTCAGGGGTTTTGGCACCGCTGCCGGACTTCAATCATCAAGTCTTCAAGGGAAGTTTCAACTTTGCTGTTCAGAACCTGTTGGGGATGACACATCTCCGTTGGGGATTCTGGAGAACTATCAAGTAACTCTGCTTCGGGGATCTAGAAATCATTCTGGGTAAATCAACTCTGCTGAGGACTTCAAGAATCATCTTGGACAAACAACTCCGCCGGGGACTTCAAGAATCATCCTGAACCAATAACTCTGCTGGAGATTTCAGGAATCATCCTGAGCAAACACTCTGCCGGGGACTTTAAGCATCAACTTAAGCAACCCTCTCTGGCGGCTTCACTGGGGATTTTAAGAATCATCTTAAACAATCAACTTCGTTGGGGAATTCAAGAATCATCTTGAGCAAACTAATCTGCGTAGGAACACTTGCAAAACAAGAACGGTAACAACCTAGCTCATGTTTCATATGCATACGTTAGATAATGGTGCAATGCTCCACACGGTGGAAATGCTACGCATTTTTAGGGTAAATGCTATTGAATCATGCAAGATGCTACGACCCCATCAGCAAAATAAATGTTGAAGGGAGAATCCTCCTGTCAAGGAGAAAGAACCACTCTGGTGGAGGAAGGAATCATCCCGCCGAGGAGAAGAAGTCACACCAATCTCAATTAGATTCCGCCTGGGGAACGAACTTCAGCCGACTGCTGCAGGGGAAAAAAGTTCTACAAGAACCTAAACCCGCTCAACCAGGTATTCAAACCACAAACTGTCGAGGAAACGATATCAATCGCAGAAATAAACTGCACGACATTCACAGCAAAACTTTCCTAGAAATAACGACTCCGGTGGGGAAATACAGCATCAACTATTCAACACTCTACTGGGGAAAACCAATCATGGCGTCGACTCTTTCCAAGGACTCGACTCTCTTGGGGATTTGCAAACTCGGCTGGGGAGAAGGAATCATCCTGCTTGCTGGGGAGAATACAACTCTGTGGGGAATCTCAATTCCGCTGGAGACTTCAGTCTTGAACTATCGAGTGTTGCATACTTGCGGATAGTTTTCTATGAGAATCTTCATATTTACCCAGTGTTGGGGAATGAACGCACACTTCAGCGTATTGCTCAGCTGGGGAGATGACGATCATGCAGGATACCTCTGATTGGGGAGAATCTTCTCTGCTTGGGGATACATATCAACGTTCACCATCCCACGTTCCGGCTCCGTGGGGAGATGCTGCTAAACTCGCTGGGGTAGAAGGAATCATCCTGCTTGGGGATGCATACGGCGTACTGCCTGGAATATGCTACCTGCAACAACACAAACAAACAGACAAGATATCCTCCTCAAAGGGACCTATCAAGGTTATCATCTTGTGACAATGTTCAAATAATTCATTATTTCAACAATCAGTGGCCTAGGCCAGTAAGTTTATGTATGCACATTTTATCAAAAACATCGGCGTTCTTTTTCGCAAACAAAACAGACAGATGCTAAACAAACAAACAGAATTGCTGAATAGTATATATTTCATTGATGACGAACCCCTGAATGGGTGAAAATGTTTTACAACAGATGCAAGCTCCTGGAATGAGGAAGCTGCACAAATATAAAAACATAAATATACATCAGTGTATACACAAATGTCGGCAACGCGGCATAGACGAACACCATGAGTTGATCCCTCTATGACCCACTCGACTTTGATACTTCTCCGATGCTTCAGCTTTAGAAGAGATTGATTCAGATAAACGGACCTCAGGTCTTCCAACCACTAAACAATGAAAGTCCACACGCGGAACGCAATCATTTGCTTTTTCAAATCCCTAACTTTTGCCTGAATCGCCCTTTCGGGTTTTCGATTCACCGGGATTCCCTTTTTTGCCAAAGTCGCCCATCCGGGTTTTCAACTTTGCGGGTGTACATTTTTCCATCTATATCCCTAATTTTTGCCCGAACCCTTTTCCTTTTTTATGGTTCACCGGGATGCCCCTTTTTTGCCTGGATATTCATTTTCTTTCCAGCGGGTCATTCTTTAAGCAAAGTATTTTTTAACTGCGTCCGCGTTCACCGGGGATGCAAAATCTTCGCCATCCATCGTGGATAACAACAAGGCTCCTCCCGAGAAGACCTTGCTGACGATGTACGGACCTTCATAATTGGGAGTCCACTTGCCCCGGTGATCGGAGTGTGGAGGAAGAATCTTCTTCATGACGAGATCACCCGTCTGAAAGCTTCTAGGATGCACCTTTTTATCATAAGCTTTCTTCATTCGGCTCTGGTACAGATGACCATATGCAATCAATGCTAACCTCTGCTCGTCTATCAGGCTGAGTTGGTTTAGTCGGTTCTTAATTCATTCTGCCTCATCGAGTTTCACGTCAACCAAAACTCGTAAAGAAGGAATCTCAACTTCTAACGGTAGGACAGCTTCCATACCGTACACCAGTGAGAAAGGAGTTGCCCCGGTTGATGTATGTATTGTCGTACGATAGCCGTGCAATGCAAATGGCAACATCTCGTGCCAATCCTTATAGGTCACAACCATCTTCTGCACAATCTTCTTGATGTTCTTATTGGCCGCTTCAACGGCGCCATTCATCTTCGGCCGGTAAGGAGATGAGTTGTGGTGTTCAATCTTGAAACTCTGGCAGAGCTCCTTCATCATCTTGTTATTCAGATTCGAACCATTATCAGTAATGATCCGCTCGAGAATTCTGTAACGACAGATGATGTCTCTCTTTATGAATTTATCCACCACCTGCTTGGTCACATTAGCATACGAGGCTGCCTCCACCCACTTGGTGAAGTAGTCAATGGCTACTAGAATGAAGCGATGACCGTTAGATGCAGTGGGCTCGATCTTGCCTATCATGTTGATGCCCCACATGGAAAATGGCCACGGGGAGGACATGACATTCAACGGGCACGGCGGCACATGAATCTTATCAGCATAAATCTGGAATTTATGACATCTCTTCGCGAATTTAAAGCAATCTGATTCCATCGTCAGCCAGTAGTACCCTGCTCTCAGGATCTTTCTTGTCATAGCATGCCCGCCGGCGTGCGTACCAAATGTGCCTTTATGGACTTCTTCCATGAGCATACTCGCCTCTTTCTCATCTACACATCTGAGTAGCACGAAATCGTGGTTTCTTTTATACAAAACTCCATCAGGATTGAGATAAAAGTTTCTAGACAGCCTCCTCAGAGTCTTCTTATCCTGGGTTGACGCTCCCGCAGGATACTTCTTAGTCATAAGGAAAGTATGGATGTCATGGAACCATGGCTTGTCATCGGAGGCTTCCTCGATCGCAAAGACGAATGCAGGTCTATCAAGACGAGAAAGGACAATCCTTGGAGCTTCATTCCAAAAATTGACTTTATACATTGAAGCGAACGTGGCTAAGGCATCAGCCATCTGGTTTTCAGCTCTGGGCACATGATGGAGTTCCACTCGATCAAAGAACGGAAGCAGCCTTCTGGCATAATTCATGTACGGCACCAAGTTTGATTGACGAGTCTCCCACTCCCTTTTAATCTGGTTAATAACAAGTGCCGAGTCACCATATACATCTAGGTTCTTGATTCTCAAATCAATTTCTTCTTCTAGATCCATGACGCATGATTCGTACTCTGCTTCGTTATTGGTGACCGGAAACGTCAGTCTAGCGGTGAACGGGATGTGGAATCCATGGGGAGTCGTGATGATTACCCCAATTCCACTTCCGTAAGAATTAACCGCCCCTTCAAATATCAATTTCCATTGGGATTTCCTGTCTGGACCCTCATCGGGAAACGGTTCATCGTAATCTTTTGCTTTGAGAAACATGATATCCTCATCAGGGAATTCAAATTTCATCGGCTGATAATCTTCGATTGGCTGTTCAGCAAGGTATTCAGACAATACGCTTCCCTTGATGGCCTTCTGGGAAACATACTGAATGTCATATTCTGTCAACGCCATTTGCCATCTGGCAATCCTGCCCGAAAGCGCTTGCTTCTCGAAGACGTACTTGATCGGATCCATATTCGAAATTAGCATGGTCGTGTGATTGAGCATGTACTGTCGCAAACGTTTGGCAGCCCAGGCTAGTGCACAACACGTCTTTTCCAGCATCGAGTAACGAGATTCACAATCTGTGAACTTTTTACTCAAATAGTAAATGGCATGCTCCTTTCTGCCCGTCTCGTCGTGCTGACCGAGAACACACCCCATACTATTCTCAAGAACTGTCAAGTACATGATTAAGGGACTTCCGGCCACTGGGGGTATCAAGATCGGAGGTTCCTGTAAATATTGTTTTATCTTATCAAATGCCTTCTGGAAATCCTCGTTCCAGATAATCACCTGATCTTTCTTTCGCAGTTTGAACATCGGTTCACACGTGGCCATGAGTTGAGAGATAAACCTTGCAATGTAGTTTATTCTGCCCAGGAAACCACGAACTTCTTTCTTGGTTTTTGGCGCTGGAATTTCTTGTATCGCTTTTATCTTTGCAGGATCAACCTCAATGCCTCTTTCACTCACGATAAACCCCAGTAGTTTTCCAGACCGTACTCCGAAAGTACACTTGTTAGGATTCAACCTCAACCTGGACTTCCTAAGCCTCTCAAAAAGCTTCAGCAAATTGACCAGATGTCCCTACTCCGTTTGGGACTTTGCATTCATGTCATCAATATAGACTTCAATCTCATGATGAATCATATCATGAAACAAAGTAACCATTGCTCGTTGGTAAGTGGCCCCTGCATTCTTCAGACCGAAAGGCATCACCTTGTAGCAAAATGTTCCCCAAGGAGTGATAAACGTAGTTTTCTCCATGTCCTTTGGCGCCATCTTGATCTGATTGTAGCCGAAGAAGCCATCCATGAACGAAAACACAGAGAACTGAGCTGTATTGTCGACCAACACATCAATATGAGGGAGCGGGAAATCATCTTTAGGGCTCGCCCTATTCAAATCCCGATAATCGACGCACATTCGTACCTTACCGTCCTTCTTCGGTACAGGCACTATGTTGGCGACCCACGGAGGGCAAGTGGTGACCGCTAAGAAGCCAGCATCAAGCTACTTTTTCACTTCTTCTTTGATCTTAACGGCCATATCTGGTCGCGTTCTTCTAAGCTTCTACTTAACGGGAGGACAATCTTCTCGCAGCGGCAAGTGATGACCACGATGTCTGTATCAAGTCCGGGCATATCTTTGTATGACCAAACAAATATGTCACTATACTCTCTCAGCATCTCGACCAGTCTCTGCTTGACATCACTCTGCAATGCAGCCCATATCCTGACGTTCCTGACCAGTTCCTCAGAACCCAAATTCACAATCTCAATCTCTTCTTCGTGAGGTAGAATAACTTTCTCTTCTTGTTTCAACAAGCGGGCCAACTCTTCGAGAAGGTCTTCTTCTTCATCAATCTCTTCTTCGGCTTGATAGATCGGGCAATCAAAGTCGATGTGAGTCGTAGAAGGTCCAGAGTCGATGTCATCTGCTATGTGGATCCTACAATAACAAGGGTTAAGCTTAAAACAACGATATGCAGGTTAGCACAAACCCTATTGCCATTTTATTATTTTTCAAAACAAATATAAAACAGGAATAACAGAGATCACAACATTTGAATGCGAAGAAAAACGCCTCTTGATTTATTGATAAAATGCATGTACATAATCAAACAAGGCCCTGACAATAAAACCACTATGCCCCGGGTAGGACATAGGGTTGTACAACAATTGGAGAAAGTAAATCATTACTCTTTGCCTGTCACTTGGATGGTATCCCTGATGGACCAGTTGGTGAGGCTATGGCCTGGTTTGCTTGGCTGGATCCAAGAATCTAGGTCGCAGTCGCTATCTTCGCCGTCTTCAGACACTGCGTTGACACTTTCAAATATTACCCCGCCACTGGTAAACTGGATCGGCCCTTTACCTCGCGACGCACTGTACGAAGAGGAGGCTTCAGCCGTAGGAGAGTATCCTAACCCAAACTTGTCCTGTTTGTTGGGTAATTCTAGAACCTGCCCCCAGCCTGGGGTAGATCCGGCTTGAACAACGGCCCGGGCTTCCTTGAAGGAAGAGAGAGTCATCTCTGGTTTCTCAGTCATTACTGGAGCCACGTCCTTGACTTTAACAGCTTCGAATGCCTGACATAGGGTTTCGTGAATTTCCCCATCCATCTCAACATATTTGAAGGACGACAAATGGCTCACCATTATGTCTTCCTCGCCACATACAGTCATGATGCTGCCTCCGACAGCATACTTGAGTTTTTGGTGCAACGTGGAGGTCACGGCGCCAGCATAATGGATCCATGGCCGGCCTAAGAGACAGCTGTAGGCAGGCATGATGTCCATGATGTAGAAGACTGCGTCTAAATGTTCCGGCCCAACTTGGATTGGCAGGGTTACCTCTCCAAAGACATGCCGTTTGGTTCCATCGAAAGCCTTCACAACCAGATCACTGGGTGTGCAAATCAATCCTCGAGTATCTAACTTCATCAATGCCTTCTTTGGAAGAACATTGAGCGATGACCCAGTGTCCACCAGCACATGAGCCATAACTGTTCCCCTACACTCTATCGAGATGTGCAGGGCGTTGTTGTGGTTTCTTCCCTTCGGCGTCAGCTCCAAGTCAGTGAACCCTAACCCGTTTCCAGCATTCACGTGGGCTACTTCCAACTGGTTGACCGAGATTTCCTGCGGTACATACGTGGCATTCAAAACCTTTAAGAGCGCGTTGCGATGTGTCTCTGAACACAACAACAAATTCAGGATGGAAATTTTCGAGGGTGTTTGATGGAGGTGATCCACGATCTTGTAATCACTCTTCTTGATCAACCTCATGAACTCTTCAGCGTCCTTTACAAGTAAGTCCTTCTCTACCCCACGAGGGGTTTCCTCAACGACTTTACTTTTTCCCTTATCAGTTTCCTCAGCCTTGTCTGCTTTGTCCCCCACAATCTCAGGTGGAGCAAATACTCTTCTGCTTCGCGTGATTCTGCCAATTCCCACTAGGTTACCCACAGACTGCCCAGATGGTTCTAGTTCCAACTTCTGTCAGTTACAGTAGACGTCTGCCCCATAATGCCACGGGACAGCGTTGGTGCTTTCAAAAGGTATCGGCCCAGCCTTGGTGATGGTAACTGTGGGCGGTCTGGGTGCAGAAATGGTTATCGTCTGGCGAGGGATGGTGATGGTGGCAACCTCATCATCTTGCTTCAGCATTACCTCTCCATATCCACATTCGGCCCTTCGGATAAACTGCAAGATTCCTTCGGTCATCAGCCTCTGAATCCCCACTATCAACTGTTCACATCCATCAGGACGAGTCGCACAGCCCAGACATAATTCTCCACAGCCCGGAAAGAAGCCTCTCTTCATCAGCTTGGCTTTAACGAAGCTAAGCGGTGTCTTCAGATCCTTGACGTCTGTCAATAAATCCAAGTTCTCGTCTTCAATAATGGCATTCACCCCACCTCCCCTATGATTCGGCATAGGATTCTTTGTGACATTTGGCACATTATCTGAGAAATTGATGATCTTAGAATCCACCATATCTTGCACCTTGTGCTTGAAGGCTTTGCAGTTTTCTATCGTGTGGCCGGGTGCCCCTGAGTGAAAATCACATGTTGCATTCGCATCATAACCCTGCGGAGGTGCCCCTGTCAAGGGAGCCAGGGTTCTCTTCTGGACTAGCTGTAACTGAAGCAGAGTTTGTAATAGCTGGGCATAAGACATGGGCGGTGTCTCAAGGTGACGACTTGATAGAGGTGCCCGGTTCTGATAATTTTTGTACCCTTGCTGATTTGGCTGCTGCTGCTGCTGTGGCTGGGGTTGTTGGACAACAGGGATGGTTATGCTAGCCACCTGCTGGCGCTGGCTCTTACCCCTCCTTCGAGTGTTAGACACGGCGCTCGTCTCTCCTTCACGCCTCTTGTTACTGTACGGTTTCTTTACTCCTCCGGTTGAGGATAGATCACCTCCCTGAATTTTCCCTAACTTGATCCTATTTTCAACGTGCTCGTCAGTAATGATGAGATCTGAGAAACTCCCTGACATACCACTGACCAGTTTCTCGTAATAAACCCCTGGGAGAGTGGCTACAAACATCTCAACAAGCTCTCGTTCAACCATCGGCGGCTGAACTCTAGCTGCTAATTCACGCCATCGCTGGGCGTATTCTTTGAACCCCTCGTTGTTCCTCTGTGACAAGTTTTGCAGCTGAACCCGGTTCGGAGCCAAGTCACTGTTATACTGATAATGGTGTACAAAGGCCTCAGCAAGTTCCTTCCACGTGCGCACACTGGTGGGTTCCAAACTCATGTACCACTCTAGGGATGGTCCGGACAAGCTATCCTGAAAGAAGTGCATCAACAGCTTCTCGTCTTCAGAGTGAGCGGACATCTTTCGGTAGTACGACCTTAAGTGGACACGAGGGCAAGTGGTGCCCTTGTACTTCTCAAAGTAGGGTACCTTGAATTTGGGAGGCACCTTGAAATCGTAAATCAATCCCAATTTAGACATGTCGACACCCATAGTGTTCAGGTTCTCGAAATTCCTCATTTTGTCCTCGAGTGCCTTAAACCTCAGACGTCCTTCAGCAGTCAGTTCTCCTTCAGCACTCCTCTGTGAGAATAAATCTTCTTGACGATCTTCTAGCCATGGCTGAGGCCCATACAGATTCACAGCACTTGTGTTGCCGTTGCCTAGTCCAGTGTTGCCATTAGCTTCAAAGTTTCCATTACCGATGCCAGTCGTATTACCATTGAGCCCGATGTTAGTGACCACATTGCCGTTACCACTGCCATTCCCCCCGGTCACGGGTATGCCACCCTGAGGGGTTTCAACAGGTGGAGGGGTTGGAACATTCCCACCATGGAGTACACCGTTGCTGTCAACCCTTGAGATCAGAGGCTGGACCAATATTCTGAGCTGGTCTTGGCCGTTGGCAACCACTTGCATGAGCTCCATGAAGCAGTCCATCCTCTCTCGGAGTTCCTGGACGTTAGTCTGCACTTGTTCCATTGCTCTAGCTTGATTCGCTCTAGTCGGATATCAGTGGATTGGTCTTCGGTCAATCCTGGAACAACCTGCATACACAAAGGGTTAGAAGAAAAAACGACAAGGTGCTCGTTATGCAAATGCTTCATGCAGATGCAAACGTGTGTCTGTGCCTTGGGGAGATTCCCCCCCGATCCTAGTTTCCGAGACAAATAAAGTCTATGATCCAATCATGGAAAAGAAGTCCTCATATATTCATATGAAAAGCCCGCTCGGGTAGCGTACAACTGTAATCACATACAACTGAAGCAATAAGGCATGACCCCAACCAACAGACCTGGCGGTAATCAACATATCAATGCATAAAAACGTACAAAGAGAATACAAAAAGATTAGGTGCGGCCACGGGCACAGGAATATTCTATCAACTTCTTTGTAGCGGGATGATCTGACTGAGCAAGCAAACCCCGGGCCAGCAGGTCCCTCTGACTGATGGACTTTGGGAGGTTCTCGACAACGCTCCTAGAAATACCTTCTTCAGAATGGTTCTCGACTCTTCTCCTTTTAGCATCAACTCGGAGTTGAGAATCTTGCATATCTGCCTCGGCCTCAGCCAATCTATACTGGACGTCTTGTCGCAGCGAGGCTTCAGCCTCTGTGTTCTCATCTTTCACCATAATCCGAGCTTCTAGCTCGACTACTCGCTGCTTCAGCTTTTATTTCCGCTCTCTGTACTTGGCTATGGTGCTGCTCCAGACCCTCTCGTACTGGGTTAACTTCCGGTATACTCTGTCCAGATCCTGTTTCTTGGTTGTCAACACGCCGTGTACTGATTTCATATCCAACCCCAGACGTTCCCTAGCATCAGTTTCTTTGGTCAGGTTGGAGCTTAGACGGTTGATCATCTCAGTCTGCTTCTTGCAGGTATAAACGGCTTCACTTTTCTTTTTCCGAAGTTGAGCGATCTCTTTCTCCAACTCTTCGTTGGCTTTTCGTAGCTCTTCCTTCTCTTGGAGTACCTGGTTGAATTTCTGGATATCAACTGTAGTAGGCTCTTTGTACACGGGAGCATATAATGGTTCCACAGCAGGAAACTGCATTAGAAACTTGGCAGCTCTTTCTCGAACCCAAGTCACGTACGGATCAAAGGCCTTGTTGTTGCTTTTTCCAAGCAAGACTTTCCCCTTCCGGTGAATTTTGCTCCAAGCATTCTGTACCTTGATCAAAGTGTCACCTTCAAGCAACCCTGTGAGATACAGAGATTCCCGTATCTCTTCCTCTTCAGGAGGACCTCGTAGTGCATACCCAAATTGTCGTACCAGCAGAGCTGGATTGTAGTTGATACATCCATTGCTTCCGACCAAGGGGACGTTAGGAAAGCCACAGCAGCTATACACAATATCTTTGCCCAGCAGATCTCTATCAAACCAGATAATATTGTCAGCAGTCAAACCCATCAAACGCGCAGACCAGGGTGAAGACTCAGCAGGATCAATGAACGGCCCTAACTTAGGAAGATGGCTAGCAAACCACTTATACAGTAAAGGAGCACAACATGCCACGTTCTTCCCCTTTCTGTTTTCATTCTTGCTGTGAACTGAATGGTAGACGTCTCCGAGGAGAGTGGGTACTGGATTTCCGGAGGCAAATATATGGCAAGCATCCATACTTATGAAGTCCGGATGACTTGGGAATAGCACGATCCCATAGATACAAAGGGCTAAGAAGGCATTGAACACATCCCAGCGACCCTTCTCTGCAAACTTTTGGGCTTTTTTCCATCAGGAAATGCAAAAGGAAACCATGAACTCCAATCTTTCTGGATACCATTCCTTCCAATTCAGACTCATCTACATGAAGAGCGTCAGTCAGCTTATTCAGTTTGGGCTCACCCTCAACATGGTAGTAAGGCATTTGATTCATCAGAGGCACCCCTAACAGGTCAGAGTACTCTTCCAAGGTCGGGGCGAGGACATAGTCTAGAAACACGAAACATCTGAGCTGTGGGTCGTAAAATTGCAGCAGGGCGTAGAGGCCATTCAAATCGTACGTAGGAAGCTTATACACAATACTCAGCAATCTCCCATAACTCTGTCTGAAACTCTCCATAACTGTCTTATCAGCCAAGGAAATTAAAGTTCGTAACTCTCGGAAGTCAGGTGTTGGTAGCTTGTAAGTCACAGTCTTCTTCAGAGATGCCATATCTGCCATGAGGATCAAGATCACTAGAACCAGGGGAGAAATATGCACATGCAATACAGACACACGTTAATGACATGCAAATGAGGATGCAAACAATGCAAAATGCAATCATGCAGCAGGAGATCGGGACGACTGTGTTGTTGAAGAGATGAAGGCTCTGTATCAACAAAACCATAATACTGCTCTGTCAAGAACAACCATACTCTGAGGAGAAGAAACCCCTGATACCAGACCAACAATCTACTCTGTCAAGAACAACCATATATCTGGTGATGGGACCCTCTGATACCAGACCATAAATTTGCTCTGTCAAGAGCACACATATCTGATGATGAGAACCTCTGATACCGACAAAACTGATTCAGTGTCAAGAAAACCAGATAGTCTGAAGGTTAAGGTTTCCTGTAACAAACCCGACCCTGCTCACAGGTATGGACCTAATCACGGAAAAGGTTCGGCATCCTATGCGGTCATCAGCGTCACAGACTTTCAAGAAACGATGATACGATACCCAGAAGGTGTGGCATCATCATCTCTTGAAGCGGCCTCACTTAGCTGAATTCCAAATGATCGGTTCCCAGAGTCGACAATCCTCAAATCCGACAACCCCTCGAGTCCAAAGGACCAATAGGAAGCCATCAAAGAGAACCTCGTCTGAGTGTGGATTACATGGGAACAGATGCAAGCAAAGCAAGCACGTCCTCAACTAACCCACTCTAATACTATGTAGCTCTCAAGCCTGGGTCTGGCTTCTCACTCATCAGAATGCCCCTCCCACAATAATGCAGATAATCATATCATACTGAAAATAAAGTGCGGGAAATAAAATGCGATAAATAAACACAACCCAACAAGTAATCATACAAGCGCTAGGATTGACTCTCGCGGGGGACGTTGGATCCCCAAATTGACTCGCATAAGGGACGTTGGATCCCAGGAAACTATCAAGTCCCCAGCAGAGTCGCCAGCTATCGCTACCGCGAAAATAAGGTGCCGGCAAAACAGAAGAGTCGCCACCTTTCGTTATTTATCCCTCAGAACGGGAAAGGAAACGATCGGAAAAACCTGACGAAAAGGTATAAGACAAGGTCATTGCAACCGTTGTCTGGGCTCGGGAGTCGGTTACGCAAGGGGAAGGTATTAGCACCCCTTACGTCCATCGTACTCGATGGGATCCACGCTTGTTGTGTTTATCTGACGGGTTGGTTTTATCTATCTACCTATCAAGGCTGGTCTGAAAAGGAAAAGAAAAATGACTCGGCAAAGCATCGCGCTTTATGCCTACGTATTCCCATCAGAGAATGAGAAATCAGAGTCTACGTAGTTCGCCTAACTACGGGTGGGGGAAGGTGGCTCGCCAATACGTCAATATTGTGCCTACGTACTCTCAACAGGTATAAGAGATCAGAGCTTACGTAGTTCGGGATAATATGGATTACGGGTGTTTAGATTCATCTATTTTTCGAGTAGGGTTAACAAACAGTTCCAGTAGTTTGGCGTACGCAGCTCGACCCTTGGAGACTTAGGTGTTACCGTTTGCGGTAGAACTGGGAGTTAACGACACTCTTTTCTTCAGAAAAGCTTCCTTTGAATTATGGGCCCACGGGGCAAAAAGGTTTGATGTTTGTTTTCTGTCTTTTACGGAAGAACTGTTTTTTAGTTGTCTGTAGTTTGTACAGCACTAGAGACTATGACCTGGGAACGAATGCGTCGCATATCGTCCAAAGGACGTATACTACACATTCTAGATGATTGAGAGGAGGCCGCTCAATTATCATTACCAAGTAGCTTAAGGCTCATATCGCGCTTATACTAACTTGCCTTTATTACGTTTTTTACTGTTGTTTCAAGATGAGAAGAGAGGGACAACTACGGGAAGACTACCAAGTCCTAATGTTGTCATGCCAAGGATTCATCCTATGGTTAGGGTTTGAAACAGGGAACTCCTAGAAGTTATCATGCATAGGTTTCAACCTAAAGTTCTAATCATCACTTCCTTATCAAAGGAAGTGAGATTCCTAGGGGATCATGTCAATGATAAACAGAAACAGATAAAGCATCAGCTTAAACAGTAAACAGTAAACGATTGTAAAATGCATGCAATGCAAGTGAGGGAGGAAATGTGTGTGGGGCATCAGCCTCCACAAGCTTATCTTGACCTCAAGCCAGATATGAATAACTGCAATCATACAGAAGAAATAAAATGCCATCAAGCAAAACACAAACCACATAGGCAAGGGAGCAGGGCTCTACCGAATACCCGCAAGCAAAGCCATACAGTAAAAGTACAAGCAGAGGGAGAAACTCAACCTCTAGTGCAATCATGCTCCTAGCTTAAAACAATCTAAACATGAACTTATTCTAATGCATCAAGCAAATCAAACAAGTCACATCAATACTGTTGCACAGAAAGCAAACAGACAGGAAAGAAAGCAGATCAACAGCTTCCACAGCTTCACAGCAAAGCAATCTTCTGACAGCAGTTCAGTCCTCAATCTGTAACTGTTCTTCAGGTCTATCCTCTTCAATGGCAAGTATCAACTTGCTTCTTCAAGCTTTCAATGCATCAAACACAAGTATCAACTTGCTCTCCCTCCTCTTCAAGCTTCAGCTCTTTCTTCAATCTCAATTTGATCTTCTTCACAAGTGTCAACTTATTCTTCTGGATCTTCAAGCTTCAGCTCCCAGGGCAATCTTCAAACAAAGGGGAAGTGCAACCTCTGACATCTTCAGTCCTCTAGCAAGGAAATCCATCCTGTAGCAAGGGAGAAAGATTCATCTAACAAGAGCAAGGTGGGGATAGGGAGAAGCAAAGTGAAGACCAAAGGTCACCTCTAAGCACTCCACCATCAAGGAAAGGAACCCTTAAAGGTTCTACCAATTTGTGAGGAGCCACTCGTCCTACCAAAGGAGGGATGGGGCCTTCACAATGGGACCTTACATCATAGGGAGGAATGGAAGTGATCAACACCTTCCATGTTTCATGAAGGAAGAAAATCTATTCTAAGAGATCTCCCTAAAACCCTAATCCTTAACCCTAAACAAACTACACCAAAGGGAGAGAAATCTTCAAGTCCAAGCTCCACCATGCATTCCACAGCAGCCCACACATGTCTTCATCATCATCCAAGAGCAAGAGAAGCCACACCCTAATATAAGGGAACTAAAGAAATCATTCTAGTTGAGTTAGCAAGTTAGGATTACCTAAAACCTAGTACTAAAGTTAATCCTAACTAAAATACTAAAACCAATTGTAAAATCCTACAAAAATAACTATGGGAACCTAAGTCAATCATGACTCTACCATGTTAATTCCAGAGATCAAATTGTCAAATAAGACCTAGAAATAAATTCTACACTACAAGGTACTAAACCTAAACCCTAAAAGGAAGCACCTAAAGTTTCAATCTAAAAACCACGCCTAATTTCATCACAAAAATGTGAGAAAAATACTATGCGAGCATACATGTCTAAGTTAATCACTCACAAAATATCAAGCCAAAAATCATCACCAAGTGCTCACACTAAAATCATCAAACAGAGGTATCAACCATGGCCATTTTATTATCAAATAAAATGTAAAAAATGCACAAAAATTGAAAATGCATGATTTTCCTAATATTTTTATTCAACAAAATTCTAGGTTCAATCATGAATCAGGGGGAAAAAAATTGGAATTAATTGACTTATTTTTCTATTTTTTATGAATTGTTTTCAAACCAACATGAAATGCACAAAAATAATAAAACAAAAAAAAGGGAAGATGAACAGAGGGTGTATTCAGCAACTAAATCCAACTAGATTCGCTTGGTCCCGGCACAATAGGGGTGCACATAGCAACAAGGCGTGAGGCCCATCTGAACATCAATTCAGCCAAGAAAAATAGTGCCAGGAGGGGGTGCGTTGAGTAACCAAATGCCTTGAAAAACCTTGTTGGGCCTGGAGATGGGGGTGAGGATAGCAACTGAAGCCAAGGCCCATGCGCTCTGAATTCCTCATCTTCACTTCAATTCATAAACTGAAAAAATAAAAAGAACACACGCCAGGACTCGAACTCATGCATGTTTGGTTCACCCAGCGAAGATTCACAAGCTTGGATTTCTGACAATCAAAACCCTGCGTTGAGGGGAGGGTATACATGGCGCAACATACGCGCTAGGATGAATAGACTGAGTCAATATTTCCACACAAACGGACATGTCGCTACCACGAAAATAAGGTGCTGGCAAAACAGAAGAGTCGCGACCTTTCGTTATTTATCCCTCAGAACGGGAAAGGAAACGATCAGAAAAACCTGACGAAAAGGTATAAGACAAGGTCACCGCAACCGTTGTCTGGGTTCGGGAGTCGGTTACGCAAGGGGAAGGTATTAGCACCCCTCACGTCCATCGTACTCGATGGGATCCACGCTTGTAGTGTTTATTTGATGGGTTTGTTTTATCTATCTATCTATCAAGGCCGGTCTGAAAAGGAAAAGAAAAATGACTCGGCAAAGCATCGCGCTTTATGCCTACGTATTCTCATCAGAGAATGAGAAATCAGAGTCAATGTAGTTCGGCTAACTACGGGTTACGGGGAAGGTGGCTCGCCAATACATCAGTATTGTGCCTACGTACTCTCAACAGATATGAGAGATCAGAGCTTACGTAGTTCGGGATAATACGGATTACGGGAATTCAAATTCATTTGTTTTTTCCGAGTAGGGTTAACAAACAGTTCCAGCAGTTTGGTGTACGCAGCTCGACACTTGGAGACTTAGGCGTTACCGTTTGCGGTAGAACAGGGAGTTAACGACACTCTTTTCTTCAGAAAAGCTTCCTTTGAATTATGGGCCCACGGGGCAAAAAGGTTTGAAGTTTGTTTTCTGTCGTTTACGGAAGAACTGTTTTTTTAGTTGTTTGCAACCAATATCGCACTAGAGACTATGACCTGAGAGTGAATGCGTCGCATGTCACCCAAAGGGTGCCATACTAAACATCCAGACTGTTGAAAAGAAACTCTCCAACAATCCTTTCTCAAATAGCTTAAGGCTCGTAACGTCTGACATTAGTTAACCTTTATTACTGTATTTTAATTTGTTTTGAGATGAGAAGAGTGAACGAACAGGTTCAACTAAGGGGAGACTATCAAGTCCTAATGTTGTCATGCCAAGGATTCATCCTATGGTTGAGGTTTGAAACAGGGAACTCCTAGAAGTTATCATGCATAGGTTTCAACCTAAAGTTATAATCATCACTTCCTTGTCAAAGGAAGTGAGATTCCTAGGGGATCATGTCAACGATAAACAGAAACAGATAAAGCATCAGCTTAAACAGTAAACAGTAAACGACTGTAAAATGCATGCAATGCAAGTGAGGGAGGAAATGTGTGTTGGACAACAGCCTCCACAAGCTCATCTCAACCTCAAGCCAGATATGAATAACTGCAATCGTACAAAAGAAAGGAAATAACATGCTATCAAGCAAAACACATACCACATAGGCAAGGGAGCAGGGCTCTACCAAATACCCGCAAGCAAAGCCATACAGTAAAAATACAAGCAGAGGGAGCAACTCAACCTCTAGTGCAATCATGCTCCTAGCTTAAATCAATCTAAATATGAACTTATTATAATGCATCAAGCAAATCAAACAAGTCACATCAATACAGTTGCACAGCAAGCAAACAGACAGGAAAGAAAGCAGATCAACAGCTTCCACAGCTTCACAGCAAAGCTCCTCTGACATCAGTTTAGTCCTCAGCCTTGAACAGCTCTTCAGGGTTTTCCCCTCCAATATCAAATATCAACTTGCTTCTCCAAGCTTCCAACACATCAACATAAGTATCAACTTATCCTTCTTCTTCAAGCCTCAGCTCCAAAGTAAGTATCAACTTATTCCTTCAGGCTCTCAAAGTATCAAACACAAGTATCAACTTGTTTTCCTTAAGCTTCAGCTCTTTCTTCAATCTCAATTTGATCCTCTTCACAAGTGTCAACTTGTTCTTCTGGATCTTCAAGCCTCAGCTTCAATGGCAGTCTTCAGACAAAGGGAAGTAGCAACTTTTAGCATCTTCAATCTTCTAGCAAGGAGCTCCACCCTGTAGCAAGGGAGAAAGATTCATCTAACTAGAGCAGGGTTTGGATAATAGACAACAGAGTGAAGACCAAAGGTCACCACTAAGCACTCCATCATCAAAGAAAGGAACCCTCAAAGGTTCTACCAACTTGTGAAGAGCCACACATCCTACCAAAGGAGGGATGAGGCCTTCACAAGGGGACCTTACATCATAGGGTGGAATGGAAGTCATCAATACCTTCCATGTTTATGAAAGAAGAGAATCTATCTAGAAGCTCTGCCTACAAACCCTAATCTTAACACCTAAACAACACTCAAACCAAAAGAAAGGAAATCTTCACATCCAAACTTCTTCCAGCACTCCATAGTAGATCCAAGCTTGTCTTCAACACTATCCAAGAGCAAGAGAGGCAAAACCCTAATCTAAGGGAACTAAAGAAATCAATCTAGTTGAGTTAGCAAGTTAGGATCACCTAAAACCTAGTACTAAAGTTAGTCCTAACTAAAATACTAAAACCCATTGTAAAATCCTACAAAAATAACTATGGGACCCTAATTCAATCATGAATCTACCATACAAGATCCAGAGGTTGAATCATCCACCAAGTCCTAGAAATAAAACCTAAATCACAAGGTACTAAGCTTAAACCCTAAAACTAGAGCACCTAAAGCTTCAACTTAAAACTACCACCTAATTTCATCAAAAAAATGTGAGAAAATTTCTAGGGAAACATGCATATCTATGCTAGCTACACACAAAAAATCAGGGCAAGAATCATCACCAAATGCTCAAACAAAATTCAACAAAACAAGGTACCAACCATGGCCATTTTAATATCAATTAATATTCACAAAATGCAAATAAAATGACAAATGCATGAATTCCTAATATTTTTAATCTATAAAATTCTAGATTTAATCATGAATCAGGGAAAAAAAGTTTGGAATTAATTGAGTTAGTTTCCTATTTTTTATGAATTAATCTCTAACTAACATGAAATGAAGAAATTAAAAGAAATTAAATGGAAATTGGTAAACATGCGTGGCAGATAGCAATCCAATGCAGTTTATTTCAAAGAATTGGGCCAAAGGGGGTGTGGATAACAATTTGAGTCCTAAGCCCAAAACACCAATTAAATGAAATGGTGCGTTTCATCTGGATATCTCTCTTCAGAGCTGAGATGCAATCGTGGCCTTCCATTACTCGCCTGAGTCCAAGGTCAAACCATAATCCAACGCTTGCAGTGCATCGTCCCCAATTTCAAACTAATGGAAGGAAATAACCAGACGGTGGCCTGAACAGTGGCGCCACCGTCTTCTCCGGTGAGGGGTTCTTCTCAGGTCATCAAAAATCACAAAACAAATCATCATTTCACTCCAAATTTGATGTTGATCAAGAATATCAACTCCAAATCATCTAAATCCTTCTCTAACTCAAAACACGATAACATTTTCAGAATTCATCACAATCTTGAATCTCACCATTATTCAAATTAAAGGTCTCAATCCAATCCTCATCTCATGGTGATCACTTTGCACCATCTAATCTTCATTAACAGTCCAAGAATCACTAGATTTCAGCCCTAACAGAAATTGATCATCACCTTATTTCGTCTCTAATTCACCAATTTTTGATCCTAAATCCAACTGTATCCATAGGGGAACCTAACCACATATGAATTTCTAAGCATCTCCCTATAGTTTAAGCATAAATTCAAATTATACCAACCCGGTTTCAGACGTGTAACAGAAGAGGTTTTTGATCACTTCAACTCCCAAAACGATGCAGACACACTCCAAATTCACTCCTAAAGCCTTTGCACACCTTGATTTAGCTTGATTCTTCCTTGAACTCAAAAACCGATTTCAACTTGCAAGGATGAATCTTCAATCTCACTCTCTGCAACCAGCTTCAACTCCTTCCAAAAAATGAACTGAATTCACTCAATGACTTATATAGAACTCATTGGGACTGTCTAGAACTTTCTGGAATCATCCAAATGAGATTTTGGATTTTCAAAATCTCTTCAAAATCTCATCCATGGCAGTCACTATTCTGACTCCCTTTGGGCATGGCTATGCTTGTAATTAACTTCTCATGAGATATTGAATGAGTTTAATGTGTTATTTTCCTTGTTTGCAAGCCAAAGGTGTGAGTTGGATATGTTACTTCATCATGAAGAAATGAAATGGATTGGTACGGAAATGACCTCAAATCAAAATTCTAACATTGCCATTGTTTCTAAAATCATTTTTCCAATCAATTTGACCTATTATTTTGATTCATTTGGTCAAAAATGAATTATTTGAATTTTTTGCCATTAAATCCTTTTAATTCTTCCTTTTTCAAAATTTCTTGAACCAAATCTCTCCTTGAGCCATTTGAATGCCTGCTTGATGCATGGTCAAGGTTAAAACCCCATTTTGAACAACTTTATAGTTGAACAAAATTTCATTTGAGGCCTCTAAGTTGGTGAAAATAGCCTATGATCACAAATGACCTATAATCACCAAATGTCCAAAATACCCTTGACTTGTCCAAGCCATAAGTTGAGTTATACAAATCCTATCAAGGATTTCTAGTACTATCTAGAAATATAATAGGATAAGGAACAACATTCATGTTGACCAAAGGTTAATAGGAATCATCCTTCTAGGGCAAATGTTTCATGCAAGTTGGGTACCTTTCAAGCTCCAAATTCACATGCCTCAGAGGACTTGTAACTTGTCAAAGCCATAACTTGAGTTCTACAAATCCTATCAACGACTTCTAGCACTCAAATTAAAGCTAAGATCATTCTCTACAACAATCATGTTGGGGTCAAGATTAGATGACAATCACATCTTGAGCTAAATTTCCTTGAAGATAGGGGTCAAACTAGGGGATTTTACACTGTCAAGTCTTAGAAACCCTAGCCTAAAAATTCTCAAACTCTTCAATCATGATGAGTTAACCTTGGAATCATCATTATAACATATAAATGTATCAATCTATGATCACATGGCTCTTGGATTAGGCCTCAACCTTCTTCAAATCATCAGTTGACTTAGGGTTGACCCAGTCAAACCCTAATTGCACCACTCATGGCTGAGTCTTCTTAATCTTGCACAATGACCTGTCTAGGCCTCAAAGTGATCTTCAACACTTCACGTGAGCTCTCTCAAGACCTCAAGTCCATCTTCATGGCCTCAGAATCATCTGATGGCTTTCCACAACTCTCACGTTAGGAGACCTACACACTTGGCTTCAATCACTCTCTCTGAGGATCTTTTAACTTCTCTAACAAGGATGTCAACCCTTGAACACTTGAATAACCTTCTTAGCTAGCTTCATAGTCTTGTATAGCTCTTAATTGGTAATCATACCTCTTGATATCCTGCATACATGTCAATGAAATGCAAATGATAATGCTAATGTGAATGAAATGAAACATAAGTTAGGTAAAGAAAAGTTGGGCAAATTTTGGGGTGCAACAGCTTCCCCTATTCAAACGGCTTGGACCTGACTGGGTGAGAAGAGAATGGCTCTCAAAAAATCAAGTTAAAAGACGGTTGAATACCAACAAACCCGGAAATTTGCCAACTGCCCAAGTACACGGTACTCTGATGGGGACAAATCTTCGGAAACTAAAATAATAACTGCACGACAACTAGTTGGGGAATTGGTCACACGGTAACCGGTGAAATGTATAATCTCAAATCTCCGTCAGGATGATCATCTGATTTCGCCGTAGATCTTCATCCTCAAGTCATCAAGGGGTCACCGATTACGCGGTAACTGGCGATACATAACTGATATTACCGTCAGGCATTCTGCGACACTGTGGTAGAAGGATTCCTCTGGACTCATCAGGTCATTATGAACCTTTTTTAACAATCAAGTTAATTATGCCGTCGGGCATTCAAAGAAACTTTCGGGCGTCAGCCGGATTTCGTCAGCGAATCTGAACTAGAATTATCGGTCAATTATGAACCACCTAGGGATATCCAAATTTCTGCCATCAGGCACTCCGCATCAGCTGAGGGAACTGTGTTGACATCACAGTTGGACTTCATCAGTAAGTGTTCAAATGGGCTCCTTAATCAATCAGGAACTAATAAGGATATACAGTCTTTCACCGTCAGGAAAACTGCTTCGGCATCGCAGTTGGACTTCATCAGCAAGTCTGGGGTTTTGGGCACCGCTGCCGGACTTCAATCATCAAGTTTTCAGGGAAAGTTTCAACTTCTCGGTTTAGAACCTGTTGGGGATGACACATCTCCGCTGGGGATTCTGGAGAACTATCAAGTAACTCTGCTTCGGGTGATTCAGAAATCATTCTGGGTAAATCAACTCTGCTGAGGACTTCAAGAATCAACTTGGACAAATAATTCAGCCGGGGACTTCAAGAATCATCCTGAACCAATAACTCTGCTGGAGTTTTCAGGAATTACCCTGAACAAATACGCTGCCGGGGACTCTATGCATCAACTTGAGCAACCTTCTCTGGCGACTTCAATGGGGATTTTAAGAATCATCTTAAGCAAACACATTTGCTGGAGAATTCAAGAATCGTCTTAAGCAAACCATTCTGCGGAGGTTCACCTGCAAAACAAGAACGGTAACGACCTAGATCATGTATGCATATGTTTGACAATGGCGCAATGCTCCACGCGGTGGAAATGCTACGCGTTTAGGGTAAATGTTATGCAATCATGTAAGATGCTATGACCCCATCAGCAAAATAAATGCTGAAGGGAGAATTCTCCTGTCAAGGAGAAAGGACCACTCTGGTGGAGGAAGGAATCATCCTGCCGAGGAGAGGAAGTCACACCAATCTCAATTGGATTCCGCCTGGGGAAACGAACTTCAGTCGAATGCTGTAGGGGAACAAAGTTCTACGAGAACCTGGACTCGCTCATCTGGGTATTCAAACCACAAACTGTCGAGGGAACGATATCAATCGCAGAAATAAATTGCACGGCCTTCGCGGCAAAGCTTTCCTAGAGATAACGACTCCGATGGGGAAAAACAGCATCAGCTATTCAACACTCTACTGGGGAAAACCACTCATGGCCTCAACGGCTTTCCAAGAACTCGACTCTCTTGGGGATCTGCAAACTCGGCTGGGGAAGGAGGAATCCTCCTGCTTACAGGGGAGAGTAAAACTTTGTGGGGAATTTCAATTCTCCTGGAGACTTCAGTCTGTACTATCGAGTGCTGCATACTTGTGGATAGTCTTCTACGAAAACTGCACTTTGACGCAGTGTTGGGGAATGAACGTACACTTCAGTGTATGACTCAGCTGGGGAGACGAAGATCCTTCAGGATACTTCTGCTTGAGGAGAGAATCTTCTCTGGTTGGGGAGACATATCAATGCTTACGATCTCATTTTCAGATGCCACGGGGAGATGCTGCTGAACTTGCTGGAGAAGAAGGAATCATCCTGCTTGGAAAACATACGGCATACTGCCTGGAATATGCCCTACCTGTAACAACACAAACAAACAGACAAGATACCCTTCTCAAAGGGACCTATCAAGGTTATCATCTTGTGACAATGTTCAAGTAATTCATTGTTTCAACAATCAGTGGACTAGGCTAGTGAGTTTATGTATGCGCATTTTATCAAAACATTGGCGTTCTTTTTCGCAAACAAAACAGGTAGATGCTAAACAAACAAACAGAATTGTTGAATAGTATATTTTTCATTGATAACAAACCCCTGAATGGGCAAAAATGTTTTACAACAGATGCAAGCTCCTGGAATGAGGAAGCTGCACAAATATAAAACATAAATATACATCAGTATATACACAAATGTCGGCAATGCGGCGTGGACGAACACCATGAGTTGATCCCTCTATGACCCACTCGACTTCGATACTTCTTCGACGCTTCAGCTTCCGAAGAGATTGATTCAGATAAACGGCCCTCAGGTCTTCCAAACCACTAAACAAATACAGTCCACACGCGGAACGCAGTCATTTGCTTTTTCAAATCCCTAACTTTTGCCTGAATCGCCCTTTCGGGTTTTCGATTCACCGGGATACCCTTTTTTGCCAAAGTCGCCCTTCCAGGTTTTCGACTTTGCGGGTGTACATTCTTTTCTTTTATATCCCTAATTTTTGCCCGAACCTTTTCCTTTTTTATGGTTCGCCGGGATGCCCCATTTTTGCCTGGATATTCTTTTTCTTTCCAGCGGGTCATTTTTTAAGCAAAGTATTTTTTAACTGCGTCCGCGTTCACCGGGGATGCGAAATCTTCGCCATCCATCGTGGATAACAACAAGGCTCCTCCTGAGAAGACCTTGCTGACGACGTACGGACCTTCGTAATTGGGAGTCCACTTGCCCTGGTGATCGGAGTGTGGAGGAAGAATCTTCTTCAGGACGAGATCACCCGTCTGGAAGCTTCTAGGACGCACCTTCTTATCATAAGCTTTCTTCATTCGGCTGTGGTACAGACGACCATATGTGATCGATGCTAACCTCTTCTCGTTCATCAGGCTGAGTTGGTTTAGTCGGGTCTTAATCCATTCTGCCTCATCGAGTTTCACATCAACCAAAACTCGTAAAGAAGGAATCTCAACTTCTAACGGTAGGACAGCTTCCATATCGTACACCAGTGAGAAAGGAGTTGCCCCGATTGATGTACGTATCATTGTACGATAACCGTGCAGTGCAAATGGCAACATCTCGTGCCAATCCTTATAGGTCACAACCATCTTCTATACAATTTTCTTAATGTTCTTATTGGCCGCTTCAACAACGCCATTCATCTTCGGCCGGTAAGGAGATGAGTTGTGGTGTTCAATCTTGAAACTTCGGCACAGCTCCTTCATCATCTTGTTATTCAGATTTGAACCATTATCAGTAATGATCCGCTCGGGAATTCCGTATCGACAGATGATGTCCCTCTTTATGAATTTAGCCACCACCTGCTTGGTCACATTAGCATATGAGGCTGCCTCCACCCACTTGGTGAAGTAGTCGATAGCTACTAGAATGAAGCGATGACCGTTAGATGCAGTGGGCTCGATCTTGCCTATCATGTCGATGCCCCACATGGAGAACGGCCACGGGGAGGGCATGACATTTAACGGGCACGGCAGCACATGAATCTTATCAGCATAAATCTGGCATTTATGACATCTTTTCGCGAATTTGATGCAATCCGACTCCATCGTCAGCCAGTAATATCCTGCTCTCAGGATCTTTCTTGTCATAGCATGCCCGCCGGCGTGCGTACCAAATGTGCCTTCATGGACTTCTTCCATGAGCATACTCGCTTCTTTCTCATCTACACATCTGAGTAGCACGAGATCGTGGTTTCTTTTATACAAAACTCCATCAGGATTGATATAAAAATTCCCAAACAGCCTCCTCAGAGTCTTCTTATCATGGGTTGACGCTCCCGCCGGATATTCCTTAGTCATAAGGAAGGTCTGGATATCACGGAACCATGGCTTGCCGTCGGAGGCTTCCTCGATCGCATAGACAAATACAGGTCTATCAAGACGAGAAAGGACAATTCTTGGGGCTTCATTCCAAAAATTGACTTTATACATCGAAGCCAATGTGGTTAAGGCATCAGCCATCTGATTTTCAGCTCGGGGCACATGATGGAGTTCTACTTGATCAAAGAACGGAAGCAGCCTTCTGGCATAGTTTATGTACGGCACCAAGTTCGATTGGCGAGTCTCCCACTCCCCTTTGATCTGGTTGATCACAAGCGCCGAGTCACCATATACATCTAGGTTCTTGATTCTCAAATTAATTGCCTCTTCTAGACCCATGATGCATGCTTCGTAATCCGCTTCGTTATTGGTGACCGGAAACATCAATCTCGCAGTGAACGGGATATGGGATCCATGGGGAGTCGTGATGATCGCCCCAATGCCACTTCTGTAAGAATTAACCGCCCCGTCAAATATCAATTTCCATTGGGATTTCCTATCTGGACCCTCGTCGGGCAACGGTTCATCGCAATCTTTCGCTTTAAGAAACATGATATCCTCATCAGGGAATTCAAATTTCATCGGCTGGTAATCTTCGATCGGCTGTTCGGCAAGGTATTCAGACAATACGCTGCCCTTGATGGCCTTTTGGGAAACGTACTGAATGTCATATTCCGTCAACACCATTTTCCATCTGGCAATCCTGCCCGAAAGCGCTTGTTTCTTGAAGACATACTTGATCAGATCCATCTTCGAAATTAGCATGGTTGTGTGATTGAGCATGTACTGTCGTAAATGTTTGGCAGCCCAGGCGAGTGCACAACACGTTTTCTCCAGCATCGAGTAACGAGATTCACAATTCGCGAACTTTTTACTCAAGTAATAGATGGCATGCTCCTTTCTGCCCGTCCCGTCGTGCTGACAGAGAACACACCCCATACTATTCTCAAGAACTGTCAAGTACATGATTAAGGGTCTTCCGGCCACTGGGGGTATCAAGATCGGAGGTTCCTGTAGATACTGTTTTATCTTATCGAATGCCTTCTGGCAATCCTCGTTCCAGATAATCGCCTGATCTTTCTTTAACAGTTTGAACATCGGTTCACACGTGGCCATGAGCTGAGAAATAAACCTTGTAATGTAGTTTATTCTGCCCAGGAAACCACGAACTTCTTTTTCTGTTTTTGGCGCTGGCATTTCTTGTATTGCTTTTATCTTCGCAGGATCAACCTCAATGCCTTTTTCACTCACGATAAACCCCAATAGTTTTCCAGACCGTACTCCGAAAGTACACTTGTTAGGATTCAGCCTCAACCTGAACTTCCTAAGCCTCTCAAAAAGCTTCAGCAAATTAACCAAATGTCCCTCCTTCGTTTGGGACTTCACAATCATGTCATCAACATAGACTTCAATCTCATGATGAATCATGTCATGAAACAAAGTGACCATTGCTCGTTGGTAGGTAGCCCCCGCGTTCTTCAGACTGAAAGGTATTACCTTGTAGCAAAACGTCCCCCAAGGGGTGATAAACGTAGTTTTCTCCATGTCCTCCGGCGCCATCTTGATCTGATTGTAGCCGGAGAAGCCATCCATGAACGAAAATACGGAGAATTGAGTTGTATTGTCGACCAACACATCAATATGAAGGAGCGGGAAGTCATCTTTAGGGCTCGCCCTATTCAAATCCCGATAATCGACGCACATTCGTACCTTACCGTCCTTTTTCGGTACCGGCACTATGTTGGCGACCCACGGAGGGTAAGTAGTGACCGCTAAGAAGCCAGCATCAAGCTGTTTCTGCACTTCTTCTTTGATCTTAACGGCTATATCTGGTCGCGTCCTCCTAAGCTTCTGCTTAACGGGTGGACAATCTTCTCGCAGCGGCAAGTGATGGACCACGATGTCAGTATCAAGTCCGGGCATATCCTCGTTTGACCAAGAAAAGATGTCACTATACTCTCTCAGCATCTCGACTAATCTCTACTTGACATCACCCTACAATGCAGCCCCTATCCTGACGTTCCTGACCAATTCTTCAGAACCTAGATTCACAATCTCAATCTCTTCTTCGTGAGACAGAATAACTTTCTCTTCTTGTTTCAACAAGCGGGCCAACTCTTCGGGGAGGTCTTCGTCTTCATCAATCTCTTCTTCGGCTTGATAAATCGAGCAATCAAAGTCGAAGTGAGTCGTAGAAGGTCCAGAGTCGATGTCATCTGCTATGTGGATCCTGCAATAACAAGGGTTAAGCTTAAAACAAGGATATGCAGGTTAGCACAAACCCCATTGCCATTTTATTGTTTTTCAAAACAAATATAAAACAGGAATAACAGAGATCACAACATTTGAAGGCGAAAAAAAATGCCTTTTGATTTATTGGTAAAATGCATGTACATAACCAAACAAGGCCCTGACAATAAAACCACTATGCCCCGGGTAAGACATAGGGTTGTACAACAATTGGAGAAAGTAAATCATTACTCTTTTCCTGTCACTTGGATGGTATCCCTGATGGACCATTTTTTGAGGCTCTCGCCTGGTTTGCTTGGCTGGATCCAAGAGTCTAGGTCGTAATCGCTGTCTTCGCCGTCTTCAGACATTGCGTTGACACTTTCGAATATTACTCCGCCGCTTGTAAACTGGATCGGTCCTTTACCTCGCGACGCACTGTGAGAAGAGGAGGCTTCAGCTGCAGGAGAGTATCCTAACCCAAACTTGTCCTGTTTGTTAGGTATTTCTAGAATTCGCCCCCAGCCTAGGGTAGATCTGGCCTGAACAACGGCCCGGGCTTCCTTGAAGGAAGAGAGAGTCATCTCTGGTTTTTCAGTCATTACAGGAGCCACATTCTTGACTTTAACAACTTCGAACGCCTGACATAGGGTTTCGTGGATTTCTCCATCCATCTCAACATACTTGAAGGACGACAAATGGCTCACCATTATGTCTTCCTCGCCGCAAACAGTCACGATGCTGCCTCCGACAACATACTTGAGCTTCTGGTGCAACGTGGAGGTCACGGCGCCCGCAGAATGGATCCATGGCCGGCCTAGGAGACAGCCGTAGGCTGGCATGATGTCCATAATATAAAAGACTGCGTCGAATGTTTCCGGCCCCACTTGGATTGGCAACATCACCTCTCCAAAGACATGACACTTGGTTCCATCGAAAGCCTTCATAACCAGGTCACTGGGTGTGCAAATCAACCCTCGAGTATCTAACTTCATCAATGCTTTCTTCGGAAGAACATTGAGCGATGACCCTGTGTCCACCAACACATGAGACATAATCGTTCCCCTACACTCTATCGAGATGTGCAGGGCGCTGTTGTGGTTTCTTCCCTTCGGCGTCAGCTCCTGGCCAGTGAACCCTAGCCCGTTTCTAGCATTCACGTGGGCTACGAACCCTTCCAACTGGTTGACCGATATTTCCTGCGGTACATACGTGGCATTCAAAACCTTTAACAGCGCGTTGCGATGTGACTCCGAACACAGCAACAAATTCAGGATGGAGATTTTCGAGGGTGTTTGATGGAGGTGATCCACGATCCTGTAATCACTCTTCTTGATCAGCCTCATGAACTCTTCAGCGTCCTTAACAAGTAAGTCTTTCTCTACCCCACGAGGGGTTTCCTCAATGACTTTATTCTTTCTCTTATCGGTTACATCAGTTTTGCCTGCTTTGTCCGCCACAATCTCGGGTGGAGCAAATATTCTTCCGCTGCACGTGATTCCGCCAATTCCTACTAGGTTATCCACAGACCGCCCAGATGGTTCTAGTTCCAATTTCTGTCCGTTACAGTAGACGTCTGCCCCATAGTGCCATGGGACAGCATTAGTACTTTCAAAAGGTATCGGTCCGGCCTTGGTGATGGTAATCGTGGGCGGTCTGGGTGCAGAAATGGTGATCGTCCGGCGAGGGATGGTGATGGTGGCAACCTCATCATCTTGCTTCAGCATTACCTCTCCAGATCCACATTCGGCCCTTCGGCTAAACTTCAAGATTCCTTCGGTCATCAGACTCTGAATCCCTTCTACCAACTGTTCACATCCATCAGGACGAGTCACACAGCCCATACACAGTTCTCCACAGCCCGGAAAGAAGCCTCTCTTCATCAGCTTGGCTTTGATGAAGCTAAGCGGTGTCTTCAGATCCCTGACGTCAGTCAACACATCTAAGTTTTTGTCTTCAATAATGGCGTTTACCCCACCTCCCCTATGATTCAACATAGGATTCTTCGTGACATTTGGCACATTATCTGAGAAATTGATGATCTTAGTATCCACCATATCTTGCACCTTGTGCTTGAAGGCTTTGTAGTTTTCTATCGTATGGCCGGGTGCCCCTGAGTTTCACTCACAAGTTGCATTCGCATCATAACCTGGCGGAGGTGCCCCTGTCAAGGGAGCCAGGGTTCTCTTCTGGACTAGCTGTAACTGAAGCAAAGTTTGTAACAGCTGGGCATACGACATGGGCGGCGTCTCGAGGTAACGACTTGACAGAGGTACCCTGTTCTGATACTTTCTATATCCTTGTTGATTCGACTGCTGCTGTGGCTGGGGTTGTTGGACTGCAGGGATGGTTATGCTAGCCACCTGCTGGCGAGGGCCTTTGCCTTTCCTTCGAGCGTTGGACACGACGCTCGTCTCTCCTTCCCGCCTTTTACCACCATACGGTTTCTTTCCTCCTCCAGCTGAGGCTAGATCGACACCTTGGATTTTCCCCAGTTTGATCCCATTTTCAACGTGCTCGTCGGTGATGATGAGATCTGAGAAACTTCCAGACATACCACTGACCAATTTCTCGTAATAAACCCCTGGGAGGGTGGCTACAAACATCTCGACAAGCTCCCGTTCAACCATCGGCGGCTGAACTCTAGCTGCCAATTCACGCCACCGCTGGGCGTACTCTTTGAACCCTTCGTTGTTCCTCTGCAACAAGTTCTGCAGCTGGATTCGGTTCGGAGCCAAGTCACTGTTATATTGGTAATGGTGCACGAATGCCTCAGCAAGTTCCTTCCACATGCGCACACTAGTAGGCTCCAAACTCATGTACCATTCCAAGGATGGCCCGAACAAGCTATCCTAAAAGAAGTGCATCAGCAACTTCTCGTCTTCAGAGTGAGCGGACATCTTTCGGTAGTATGACCTTAAGTGGACACGAGGGCAGGTGGTGCCTTTGTACTTCTCAAAGTCGAGTACCTTGGATTTGGGAGGCACCTTGAAATCAGCAATCAATCCCAATTTAGACATGTCGACACCCATAATGTTCAGGTTCTCGAAATTCCTCATCTTGTCCTCGAGTGCCTTAAACCTCAGACGTGCTTCAGCAGTCATCTCTCCTTCAGCACCCTTCTAGGAGAAAAAAATCTTCTTGACGGTCTTCTAACCATGGCTGAGGCCCATACAGATTTCCAACACCTGTGTTGCCGTTGCCCAGTCCAACATTGACATTAGCTTCAAAATTTCCATTACCGACGCCAGTCGTATTACCATTGAGCCCCATGTTAGCGATCACATTGCCATTACCACTGCCATTCCCCCCGATCACGGGGATGCCATTCTGAGGACTTTCAACAGGTGGAGGGGTTGGAACATTCCCACCATGGAGTACACCGTTGCTGTCAACCCTTGAGATCAGAGGCTGGACCAATGTTCTGAGCTGGTCTTGGCCGTTGGCAACCACTTGCATGAGCTCCATGAAGCGGTCCATCCTCTCTCAGAGGTCTTGAACGTCAGTCTGCACTTGTTCCATTGCTCTAGCTTGATTTGCTCTGGTCGGATAGCGGTGGATTGGTCTTTGATCAATCCTGGAACAACCTGCAAACACAAAGGGTTAGAAAAAACGACAAAGTGCTCGTTATGCAAATGCTTCATGCAAATGCAAACGTGTGTCTGTGTGTTAGGGAGATTCCCCCCGCTCCTAGTGCCTGAGTGCCAGTGCTGATAATAAGAAGTCTGAGTCCAGTCATGGAAATAACATCTCATATATATAAAGAAAGCCCATCAAGGCGGTACACCACGTCACTGAGTACAAGCAGAATCAATAGCATAACCTCGACCAACAAGCCTGGTGATGGTCAGCATATAGCAATGATTAAAACAAAAGGATTACAAACATAGTCATGCACGACCACGGGCCCGGAACTCTTCTAACAGGTCCCTCGTTTCTAGATGATCAGGCCGAGTGAGCAACCCTTCGACGAGTAACTCCCTCTGCGTAATAGTGTATTGAAGACCTTCAACTGAGTCCTCCCATGCTCCTTCGCTGAAACAATCTTCTAACTCCCGCTTCTTGGATTCAAACGTCTGTTTGCGCTCCTTCAGGTTTGCAAGAGCCTTGTTTAGTAGGCCTTCAGCGGCATATCTGCGAGCGGTTTCTTCATCAAACCTCTTCTCACCAGCCTTCACCTAGGCTTTCAATTTGGAGATCTGCTGTTTCAGTTTATCCTCCCGTTTCTTGCCGTTGGCTAGGGTGGCCTTCCAATGCTGATTAAACTTGGATATTCTCCGGTACGCTTCATCCAAGTGCTGCTTCTTAGTGGCTAGTACGTCATTGACAGCTTTGAATTCCCGACCCAAAAGCTCGCGCTCAGCCATCTGCTTAGTCAAATTCGTCCCTAACTTGTTCACCAGCTTTGTTTGCCTCTTGAAGGAATGGACGGCTTCGCTTCTCTCGCTTCTGAGTTGAGCCAATTCTTTCTCCAGTTCTTCATTTGCCTTCTTTAGCTCATCTCTCTCAGCTAACACCTGATTATGCTGCTGAATGGGCACGGCGGTAGGCTCTTCAATCACTGGAGGGCTTTCTGGCTGGGCAGGTGGAAACGGCATCCCTATAATATCTGCTCTGGCTCTGATCCAGGTCACATACGGAGCGTAGGCTTGGCTATTACTTTTTCCAAGCAACGGTTTTCCCCGCTTATTGATACCATTCCAAGCGTGCTGAAGCTTAGATAACATATCCCCCTCTAGAAGACCAGTGAGGTACAGAGATTCCTGCACCTCTTCATCCTTCGGCGGAGCTTTCAAAGCATAAGCAAACTGTCGGACCAGCAGGGATGGATTATAGTTGATACAACCCTTCTTGCCTATCAAAGGCACATTCGGAAACCCGCTGCAGCTGAAGATAATCTCAGTACCCAACCTATCTCTATCAAACCAGGCAATATCCTCCGCTGATAGACTCATCAAACGCTCAGACCACTCAGCTGTGGCTGCAGACGAAGCAAAGGGACCCTTCTTGGGTAGGTGACTGTCAAGCCATCTATAGAGCAGGGGCACACAGCACGAGACGTTCTTACCCCTTCTGTTCTCGTTCTTGTAGTGGATGGAATGGTAGACGTCTCCTATCAAGGTAGGGACTGGATTCCCTGCTGCAAAGATGTGAAAGGCGTCGAAGTCTACAAAGTCAGGCATATTGGGGAACAGAATGATGCCATATATGCACAGAGCAAGAATAGCGTTGAACACGATCCAACATCCATCTTTGGCACACTGCTGGGCCTTTCCCACTAAGAACTGCAAGGAGAAACCGGGAACCCTGTTCCAACTAGACAAGACCAACTCGGAGGCATCCAGGTGAAGTGAAGGGGCTAGACTAGCCAGATTAGGCGCAGCATCCATATGAACAAAGGGCATCTGACTCTTGATAGGCACACCTAATAAATCCGCATACTCCTCTAGTGTAGGTGCGAGGATAAAGTCCGGGAAAGTAAAGCATCTCAAAGGAGGATCGTAGAACTGCAACAAGGCGTGCAACCCATTCAACTCAAACACGGAGGGTTTACGAACCAAGCTGAGCTGTTTCCCATAAGACTTTTTGAATTCACCTCTCATAGAATCATCTACCAAAGTAATCAAACCAGTCAGCTGAACAACATTAGGAGTGGGGAGCTTGTAAGCCACAGTCTTCCTCAGAGAGCCCATGATAGCACAAGAGAAGGCAAGAAAACCTGGACCGGGGGAGACGGTACCTGCAACACAGACACACGTTAATGATATGCAAATGAGTATGCAAAACAATGCAAAATGCAATCATGCAGCAGGAGATCAAGACGACTGCGCTGTTGAGGAGATGAAGGTTCTGTATCAACAAAACCACAATATTGCTCTGTCAAGAACAACCCTATCTCTGATGAGAAGAAAACCCTGATATCGGACCATAAATCTGCTCTATCAAGAACAAACACACATCTGATAATAAGGACCTCTGATACAGGACCATAAATCTTCTCTATCAAGAACAAATACACATCTGATGATGAGAAGCCCTCATGTCGGGCTATTACTCTGCTCTGTCAAGAACACACATATATCTGATGACGAGAACCTCCGCTATCAACAAAACTGATTTACTGTCAAGAAAACCAGGTAGTCTGAAGGTTAAGGTTTCCTGCAGCAAACCCAACCCTGCTCACAGGTATGGACCTAAACTGACACAAGTTCGGCATCCTATGCGGTTATCAGCGTCACAGACATTCAAGAGGGATGATACGATACCCAGAAGGTGTGGCATCACCATCTCCTGAAGCGGCCTCACTTAGCTGAATCCCAAATGATCGGTCCCCAGAGTCGACAATCCTCCAAACCAACAACCCCTTAGGCCCAAAGGGCCGGAAAAGAAGTCAACCGGGAGAACCTCGTCTGAGCGTGGATTTTATGAGTCGGTTACGGAAGGGGAAGGTATTAGCACCCCTCACGTCCATCGTACTCGATGGGATCCACGCTTGTAGTGTTTATATGATGGGTTTGTTTTATCTATCTACCTATCAAGGCCGGTCTGAAAAGGAAAAGAAAAATGACTCGGCAAAGCATCGCGCTTTATGCCTACGTATTCTCATCAGAGAATGAGAAATCAGAGTCAACATAGTTCGGCTAACTACGAGTTACGGGGAAGGTGGCTCGCCAATACATCAGTATTGTGCCTACATACTCTCAACAGATATGAGAGATCAGAGCTTACGTAGTTCGGGATAATACGGATTACGGGAATTCAAATTCATCTATTTTTTCCGAGTAGGGTTAACAAACAGTTCCAACAGTTTGGTGTACGTAGCTCGACCCTTTGAGACTTAGGCGTTACCGTTTGCGGTAGAACTGGGAGTTAACGACACTCTTTTCTTCAGAAAAGCTTCCTTTGAATTATGGGCCCACGGGGCAAAAAGGTTTGAAGTTTGTTTTCTGTCTTTTACGGAAGAACTGTTTTTTTAGTTGTTTGCAACCAATATCGCACTAGAGACTATGACCTGAGAGTGAACGCGTCGCATGTCACCCAAAGGGTGCCATACTAAACATCCAGACTGTTGAAAAGAAACTCTCCAACAATCCTTTCTCAAATAGCTTAAGGCTCGTAACGTCCGACATCAGTTAACCTTTATTACTGTATTTTAATTTGTTTTGAGATGAGAAGAATGAACAAACAGGTTCAACTAAGGGGAGACTATCAAGTCCTAATGTTGTCATGCCAAGGATTCATCCTATGGTTGAGGTTTGAAACATGGAACTCCTAGAAGTTATCATGCATAGGTTTCAACCTAAAGTTCTAATCATCACTTCCTTGTCAAAGGAAGTGAGATTCCTAGGGGATCATGTCAACGATAAACAGAAACAGATAAAGCAACAACTTAAACAGTAAACAGTAAACGACTGTAAAATGCATGCAATGCAAGTGAGGGAGGAAATGTGTGTGGGACAACAGCCTCCACAAGCTCATCTCAACCTCAAGCCAGATATGAATAACTGCAATCATATAGAAGAAAGGAAATAACATGCTATCAAGCAAAACATAAACCACATAGGCAAGGGAGCAGGGCTCTACCGAATACCCGCAAGAAAAGCCATACAGTAAAAATACAAGCAGAGGGAGCAACTCAACCTCTAGTGCAATCATGCTCCTAGCTTAAATCAATCTAAATATGAACTTATTATAATGCATCAAGCAAATCAAACAAGTCACATCAATACAGTTGCACAGCAAGCAAACAGACAGGAAAGAAAGCAGATCAACAGCTTCAACAGCTTCACAGCAAAGCTCCTCTGACATCAGTTTAGTCCTCAGCCTTCAACAGCTCTTCAGGGCTTTCCCCTCCAATAGCAAATATCAACTTGCTTCTCCAAGCTTCCAACACATCAACATAAGTATCAACTTATCCTTCTTCTTCAAGCCTCAGCTCCAAAGTATGTATCAACTTGTTCCTTCAGGCTCTCAAAGTATCAAACACAAGTATCAACTTGTTTTCCTTAAGCTTCAGCTCTTTCTTCAATCTCAATTTGATCCTCTTCACAAGTGTCAACTTGTTCTTCTGGATCTTCAAGCCTCAGCTTCAATGGCAGTCTTCAGACAAAGGGAAGTAGCAACTTTTAGCATCTTCAATCTTCTAGCAAGGAGCTCCACCCTGTAGCAAGGGAGAAAGATTCATATAACAAGAGCAGGGTTTGGATAATAGACAGCAGAGTGAAGACCAAAGGTCACCACTAAGCACTCCATCATCAAAGAAAGGAACCCTCAAAGGTTCTACCAACTTGTGAAGAGCCACACATCCTACCAAAGGAAGGATGAGGCCTTCACAAGGGGACCTTACATCATAGGGAGGAATGGAAGTGATCAATACCTTCCATGTTTATGAAAGAAGAGAATCTATCTAGAAGCTCTGCCTACAAACCCTAATCTTAACACCTAAACAACACTCAAACCAAAAGAAAGGAAATCTTCACATCCAAACTTCTTCCAGCACTCCATAGTAGCTCCAAGCTTGTCTTCAACACTATCCAAGAGCAAGAGAGGCAAAACCCTAATCTAAGGGAACTAAAGAAATCAATCTGGTTGAGTTAGCAAGTTAGGATCACCTAAAACCTAGTACTAAAATTAGTCCTAACTAAAATACTAAAACCCATTGTAAAATCCTACAAAAATAACTATGGGACCCTAATTCAATCATGAATCTACCATACAAGATCCAGAGGTTGAATCATCCACCAAGTCCTAGAAATAAAACCTAAATCACAAGGTACTAAGCTTAAACCCTAAAACTAGAGCACCTAAAGCTTCAACTTAAAACTACCACCTAATTTCATCAAAAAAATGTGAGAAAATTTCTAGGGAAACATGCATATCTATGCTAGCTACACACAAAAAATTAGGGCAAGAATCATCACCAAATGCTCAAACAAAATTCAACAAAACAAGGTACCAACCATGGCCATTTTAATATCAATTAATATTCACAAAATGCAAATAAAATCACAAATGCATGAATTCCTAATATTTTTAATCTATAAAATTCTAGATTTAATCATGAATCAGGGGTAAAAAGTTTGGAATTAATTGAGTTAGTTTCCTATTTTTTATGAATTAATCTCTAACTAACATGAAATGAAGAAATTAAAAGAAATTAAATGGAAATTGGTAAACATGCGTGGCAGATAGCAATCCAATGCAGTTTATTTCAAAGAATTGGGCCAAAGGGGGTGTGGATAACAATCTGAGTCCTAAGCCCAAAACACCAATTAAATGAAATGGTGCGTTTCATCTGGATATCTCTCTTCAGAGCTGAGATGCAATCGTGGCCTTCCATTGCTCGCCTGAGTCCAAGGTCAAACCATAATTCAACGCTTGCAGTGCATCGTCCCCAATTTCAAACTAATGGAGGGAAATAACCAGACGGTGGCCTGAACAGTGGCGCCACCGTCTTCTCCGGTGAGGGGTTCTTCTCAGGTCATCAAAAATCACAAAACAAATCATCATTTCACTCCAAATTTGATGCTGATCAAGAATATCAACTCCAAATCATCTAAATCCTTCTCTAACTCAAAACACGATAACATTTTTAGAATTCATCACAATATTGAATCTCACCATTATTCAAATTAAAGGTCTCAATCCAATCCTCATCTCATGGTGATCACTTTGCACCATCTGATCTTGATTAACAGTCCAAGAATCACTAGATTTCAGCCCTAACAAAAATTGATCATCACCTTATTTCGTCTCTAATTCACCAATTTTTGATCCTAAATCCAACTATATCCATAGGGGAACCTAGCCACATATGAATTTCTAAGCATCTCCCTATAGTTTAAGCATAAATTCAAATTATACCAACCTGGTTTCAGACGTGTAACAGAAGAGGTTTTTGATCACTTCAACTCCCAAAGCGATGCAGACACACTCCAAATTCACTCCTAAAGCCTTTGCACACCTTGATTTAGCTTGATTCTTCCTTTAACTCAAAAACCGATTTCAACTTGCAAGGATGAATCTTCAATCTCACTCTCTACAACCAGCTTCAACTCCTTCCAAAAAATGAACTGAATTCACTCAATGACTTATATAGAACTCATTGGGACTGTCTAGAACTTTCTGGAATCATCCAAATGAGATTTTGGATTTTCAAAATCTCTTCAAAATCTCATCCATGGCAGTCACTATTCTGACTCCCTTTGGGCATGGCTATGCTTGTAATTAACTTCTCATGAGATATTGAATGAGTTTAATGTGTTATTTTCCTTGTTTGCAAGCCAAAGGTGTGAGTTGGATATGTTACTTCATCATGAAGAAATGAAATGGAATGGTATGGAAATGACCTCAAATCAAAATTCTAACATTTCAATTGTTTCTAAAATCATCTTTCCAATCAATTTGACCTATTATTTTGCTTCATTTGGTCACAAAATGAATTATTTGAATTTTTAGCCATTAAATCCTTTTAATTCTTCCTTTTTCAAAATTTCTTGAACCAAATCTCTCCTTGAGCCATTTCAATGCCTCCTTGATGCATTGTCAAGGTTAAAACACCATTTTGAACAACTTTCTAGTTGAACAAAATTTCATTTGAGGCCTCTAAGTTTGTGAAAATAGCCTATGATCACAAATGACCTATAATCATCAAATGTCAAAAATACCCTTGACTTGTCCAAGCAATAAGTTGAGTTCTACAAATCCTATCAAGGATTTCTAGTACTCTATAGAAAGCTAAGATAATAAGGAACAACATTCATGTTGACCAAAAGTTCATAGGAATCATCCTTCTAGGGCAAAAGTTTCATGCAAGTTGGGTAACTTTCAAGCTCCAAATTCACATGCCTCAGATGACTTGTAACTTGTCAAAGCCATAACTTGAGTTCTACAAATCCTATAAAGGACTTTTAGCACTCAAATTAAAGCTAAGATCATTATCTACAACAATCATGTTATGGTCAAGATGATATGACAATCACATCTTGAGCTAAATTGCCTTGAAGATAGGGGTCAAACTAGGGAATTTTACACTGTCAAGTCTTAGAAACCCTAGCCTGAAAATTCTCAAACTCTTCAATCATGATGAGTTAACCTTGGAATCATCATTAGAACATATAAATGTATTAATCCATGATCACATGGCTCTTGGGTTAGGCCTCAACCTTCTTCAAATCATCAGTTGACTTAGGGTTGACCCAGTCAAACCCTAATTGCACCACTCATGGCTGAGTCTTCTTAATCTTGCACAATGACCTGTGTAGGCCTCAAAGTGATCTTCAACACTTCACATGAGCTCTCTCAAAACCTCAAATCCATCTTCATGGCCTCAGAATCATCTGATGGCTTTCCACAACTCTCAAGTTAGGAGACCTACACACTTGGCTTCAATCACTCTCTCTGAGGATCTTTTAACTTCTCTAACAAGGATGTCAACCCTTGAACACTTGAATAACCTTCTTATCTAGCTTCATAGTCTTGTATAGCTCTTAATTTGTAATCATACCTCTTGATCTCTGTCGCACCTCGAAAAATCACGGAGACATTTCAGAGAACGCGACCCTCGCGTGAAAGGCGCGGAAATGCGGTTCGACAGAGTCGCCACCGAACTTTATTTTTCCCGAATAAACGGGAGAGGAAAATATCGAGAAAACCTTTTAAAACGAAAAGGATAGGAACAGGGTTGTCGCAACCAAGTTCCGGGTTCGGGAGTCGGTTACGTGAGGGGAAGGTATTAGCACCCCTCATGTCCGTCGTACTCGACGGGAACCTCTTAAGGTGAATGTGGGGAGTGTTGTCTAGGTTTACTTGTTTTATTCTCTTTTGTTAAAGGTAGAATTGGTAGGTTTAAAAGGTTGAAGATGCTAAGGAGAGATGGGTGGTTAGAAGATAGGGTGCTCGCCAAGGATTGGGGCCCTTGTGCCTACGTATGCTCATTCGGACGAGAATGAGAAATCAGAGCGTCGTAGTTCGACTACGGGAAAGGATGGGGGGAAACGGAAGATGGGTAGAAGTGTGCTCGCCAAGATCATCGCAATCTTGTGCCTACGTATCTTATATTCAAGAATGAATAAAGAATCATAGCGTCCGTAGTTTGTGGTAACAACCACGAAAAGATAAGGTTGAATAGGTTAGAAGTTTGAGAAAGAGACGAAAGAGTGACTGACAAGCAACCCAAGAGCGCGCCTCAAGAGCTTATCACTCAAGAATTCATGGAATGCAAGATTCCAAGAACTCAGTTCTTTCGGGAATTGACTGAATAAGTTGAAGATAAAGAGTTGGATGTTTTGAAATCGAAAGAATGAACTAATAACAACTCAAGGGCGCGCCTCGAGAGTTACTCATTCGAATATTCAAAGAATGCTAGATTCTAAAAATATCCCTCTTTCGTAAAAAAAACGTATGTGAAAAGATCGAATCGAAAGATGGTATGCGAGGCCAAAAAGGAAGTTGTTTTGAAGTAGCTCGACGACGTATCGAGGATTTGTTTGAAAATGAAACCGACTTGACGACGTGCCAAGTGTTAGGATTGTGAGAAATGATATTAGTCCCTGAGGGTGCCCCTAATATCGAAACAACGAGGAATTGTGAATGAAATGGGTTGCGAATGCGGACGAGCATTCGACTTAGGAGAATGTTTGAAAATGATTGAATCTGAAAGAGTCGAAAGGTTGAGTGAATAATGACTCAAAGGGCGTGCCTCGAGAATTATTCACTCGAAGGCACAAGGAATGCTAGGTTCCAAGAGCTTCCTTCTTTCGAAGTTTTAATCGAGAAATATATTTTGAAATAAATTGGATTGAATCGAGAGTGTGAAAAGAGTTTGCGGTACGAGAGGTGAGAACACGAGATTGAATTTGAAGATGACAATTATTTAGTAAATGAGACGTCGGCCTCACAACTAATTAATCGAAGTATTATCAAGATGCTAGATCCTAACAACACTTTTTCAATTCGGGAAATGTTTGGATGAACAACGAGAATATCGCACAGAATTGCTGGATTCTTATGATATTTCTTTGTCTAAATAAGAGAATGTTTAAAGAGCGAAAAGTTTGAACAATACATTATTTAAGGTGTACACCTCAATAATATTCATTCGAAAACTCAAGAAGTGCTAGACTTCAAGAGTTTAATTTTTTCGTAATTTGGTTTAAAAAAATAAATTAATGTTTTAAAAAGAAGTTAGATGAAGATTAGAAAAAGAAATTATTAGTTTTGAGGATGATTTATCTGAGAAAGTAATTTGTATCGAAAAATTTATTGGAATGGAAACAGAAAAAAAATGATGTCAATTTTGAAAATAAAGTATGAAAATAGTTTGAAGTTTTATTTAGAAAATGATTTAGGATTGTCTCAAAATAACTATCTATTAAATTGAATATAAATCAATTTTGATTTAAAAAAAGATAATTATTGGCATTTGGAAATGTTTAATGAAATTTTGTTTGCTCCAAAGTTTTTCTTTAAAATAGAACCTCTTTTGAAATTGCCTTATTAAATAAATTGCTTAAAAAAGAGTGATTTTGATTTAAATTATAAAATACTGTTTGAATAAACAACAAAAGTATCATGTGGAGTGCTAGACTCCAATGACATTTCCTTGTTTAAATAATTAAAGGGCGCATTTTAAAACGAAAAGTCGAATGATGCACTACCCAAGGCGTACGCCCCAATAGTGATTATTCAAGAACTCAAAAGATGCTAGACCTTAAAAGGTTCTTTCTCTTCATGATTTATTATTTTTTTTAAAAAAAAATAATTTAAATATAAAAAATAAGTTGAATTAGGATTAGGGAAAAAATGCTTAATCAAATTTTGAAAATATATTTTAAAATAGTAAGATTTTGTTTAAAATTATTTTGAGTAGCTTTACAAACTAATAAATTAACTAAATGAATAAAAAATGTGAGATTATTGAATCATTTAAAATAAATAAACTTAGAATGAAACAAAATTTGACCAGAGTTGTATATTAACACCAACGTAGTATTATGCGAAAACTAAACTTAGAAAAAAAACAGAAAGACTCAGAATTTACACAATGCTAATTCCAAGTATTAATAAGGAATTGTGCATCAGTATGATATTAATAGAAAACAAGCAATGATAGAAACCAAACATACATAAAACGTGACCAAACTTTAATGAACAACACTTGAAAACGTCGGCTGCCCAATTTATTACGCAAAGAAAAACACACGCCAATAGTACACATCGGCAAATGAATGACAGTTTGATGGATAAAGCAACTTAAAAAGCATTCAAACCTTGTGAATTCAGTAATGACTCGCAAACAAAATCAACAACCAACCCCATTTGCCAACACTTAATCTTTCAATCTCATAAGCGTGCTTATAAAAAAATGAGAATCTTAAAAAGTTGAAACATGGCTACGGTAACAACAGTTTAACACAAAACACGAGGTCCGACCGCAAATGTCGAGATATTTATGACCAAGAAATCAATGTTTGTAAGTCAAAACAGCAGGCATGGTGCAAAAGTCGTAACAGTAAGAGTCTCACAATGATATTCGCATGGTTCTCATACATAGCTATCGCAATCTTAAAACCAGAACCAGAAACCGACCCCTAAAACAATACCACAATCAGGTCCTTAACTATTTTCTTTAAGAGAAACACATGATATTTACGAATCAAAATTGATGTCACCCTAAATTCTGTCAGTAAAAAAAAACAGTAGCAGTCATCCCTCAGTTCACAAAACAAAAATATTACGTGTATGCAAGCCATTCTTCAAGCCAACCTATCAGTTCAAAGCAAAACGATTCAAGTTTTATCTCTTGCAGGCATTGACTACTACTAACAGCAATAGGTACAAAGAGAACAAACAATAGATAAAATCAGAACACCTATATCAACATCCAACTATGAGACCTTAAAAAAAACATAACAGCAACCGCATAAAATGATTTCAGACTCCAAATTGTCACGTGCTTATGTATACTAAACAGCTTAGCATCCATAAAACTCATTATCAGTACACAGAAATACATATGCAAACCTCATGAAATCAAAGTAAATGTAACACAAAACCGTGCTACGACAACAACTTACTTACGGCGTTTACGCACTCAAAGCATAACATTCAAAACAAGCATGATAAAATTGAAACGAAAAAATAAGCTACAGCAGCAAATCATATCTGGTCTAATAGCTTCTCCCAAAAACAAACAAATTCTCAAAATCGAATAAGCGTCACGCCACCGGTTCAAGGAAAACAAACTAGCTATGAACATAACAGATTGAAATGGCGAGACACAACAACATAATTCATGAAACTGAGTTGGAAAACAAACACTCATCCACTGATTTCAACTTAATACATTTGTACGAAATCATGAATTAAAAGACAGGCCGCACAATGAATCGTTCTGAGTTTTTTAAAATGGACTTTGCAGGAAAAACAAGAATGACAGTTCGTAACAGTGATCATAGTATCTAATCTTATGGCATACATAGAAGCTATACTCTTAGTAAAAGAAAAAAAACATTAATCTATACAACAACATGCTTATATCGTATTATGACCTTAATACAAGACCAAAGCATAACGAAATGATCCCGAAATTACCGCACAGATGCTCGTATTTGACTGGGACTCACGAACTGCCTCCACAGCTAAGTTCTCGAACCAGAAGAATTCTCGTCCTAGTTGCAATCACCACGCGCCCTTCGAATGAATTCTTAACTTTGCAGGATGGACTGAGGACCACGGCTGTATACAGTCGGCGACGACTCGTTGTTGTGAGAAAGCTTCGAAACTGCGACAATCACCACATTCGAGTCTGAATCGCGGATTCAACGCATTGCTAGACGATGTTGTAGATGGATGCTTCGCAAAACGAATCGGGATCGGTTTGTCGCTGAAATCCAAAGGTTACCCTTCGGCGAGGTGCTTTGATGACGGACACCGATGTTGAAACTCATCTCATGGCGATAATGGTGGAGAACAGGGAGGGTAATGATAACGGATTAACTCGAGGAGTGTTGGTGAGGTTCACAAATGATGAACGAAAGGGAGGGTGGCGAATGAAATTGACAGAGATTTCTTTAGGGTTTTCTTCCTAGGGGGTGGCGGTAGCTTTTGAGGCTTTTTAAGGTTTTTCGGAGTTCTGCGAAGATGAACAGTATCCTCTGCCCCTCTCTCCATCGGTCTTCCTCTCTTTAAGAACCATCCTCAAGACAAACCCTAACGGGCCGCCGTAATTGGGCCTCCTTCCCAACTTGTTTCTTTCTTTTTTTTTTTTTAATTATTATTAAAAAACATTAATAAATATAATATTTAATTTACCTTAAATAAAAAACTATTTAAATATATAAATACTAAATAATATATAAAAAACAAAGATATTAACAAATATATAAGTAAAACACAAAAAATAATATTTTAAAAAAAAAAGAACTATACATGTGCATATTAAGAAGAAAAAGATTTAGGAAATTAAGGAAAGAATAAATATTCACAAAAAATACTCTTTTAGGCCACGTGTCGCGCCTTAATTGGTCAGAAAGAAAAAATTTTGAAAAACGCCCAATTACGGGTGGATACATGTCTAAATGATTTGAAATAATAAATGCAAAAATATTTACGAAAGGGGTAGGACAAATTTAGGGTATGACAGATGCCCCTATCTAATCGGCTTAAACCTAGGAAAATGAACTGCATTAGCGTTCATATTCCTGATGTAGAAGTCAATTAGATATGAAGAAGACCCTGAATTTGTTCGAAAGAAAAAGAGATGTTTGAGAATTGAAAATACTTGATAAATGTAAACCTCAAAGTAAACTGCAAATAATAGGCAAAAAAGTTGTCATCACCAAAAGGATGATGGAATAAAACACACACGGCCACTACCACCAAAAGGATGATAGGGCAAACACAAAACACATCGCACAATCTATCATTAATGACCATGATAGACCCCCCACCAAAAGGATGACAGAGCGAGACACAAAACACATCGCACAATCTATCATTAATGACCATGATAGACCCCCCACCAAAAGGATGACGGAGCGAGACACAAAACACATCGCACAATCTATCATTAATGACCATGATAGACCCCCCCACCAAAAGGATGACGGAGCGAGACACAAAACACATCGCACAATCTATCATTAATAACCATGATAGACCCCCCACCAAAAGGATGACGGAGCGAGACACAAAACACATCGCACAATCTATCATTAATGACCATGATAGACCCCCCACCAAAAGGATGACAGAGCGAAACTCACACCAGCCACTGCCACCAAAAGGATGATAGGGCAAACACAATCGCACAATCTGACATCGACGAAATGCCAGACCCACCACCAAAAGGATGACGGAGCGAAACACAACCAAAATATCGCACAATCTGACATCGACGAAATGCCAGACCCACCACCAAAAGGATGATGGAGTGAAACACAAACAAAATATCGCGCAATCTGACATCGACGAAATGCCAGACCCAACACCAAAAGGATGATGGAGCGAAACTCACACAAATAACAATATCGCACAATCTGACATCGACGAAATGCCAGACCCACCACGAAAAGGATGATGGAGCGAAACACAAACAAAATATCGTGCAATCTGACATCGACGAAATGCCAGACCCACCACCAAAAGGATGATGGAGCGAAACACAAACAAAAATATCGCACAATCTGACATCGACGAAATGCCAGACCCACCACCAAAAGGATGATGGAGCGAAACACAAACAAAATATCGCGCAATCTGACATCGACGAAATGCCAGACCCACCACCAAAAGGATGACGGAGCGAAACACAAACAAAAATATCGCGCAATCCGACATCGACGAAATGCCAGACCCACCACCAAAAGGATGGCAGAGCGAAACACAAACAAAATATAGCACAATCTGACATCGACGAAATGCCAGACCCACCACCAAAAGGATGACGGAGCAAAACTCATACGCACAGGTCGCTATCACCAAAAGGATGATAGGACAACACAGATTTGAAGTTTACCAACACCAAAAGGATGCAGGCTAGGTTGAACTGACGAGGTTCAACTATCACCAAAAGGATGATAGTAAGGTAATTGACAACGGTCACGCTTGCCGGGTACAACTCATTGGGGAACCCCTGAGAAGAAGATTGAATTGAAATGAGTCAACGGGGTACGCCCACCGTCTTGTTTGAAGATCATAGTTTTGCTGAAATGATTTCATGGTTACGCCCATGAATTCTGAAGAGGATGCCCCTGACTAGGCTGAGTTTGTCTTGGAATTTTGTCTTGTCCTGCTCAGCAAAAGGCTAAACAACTCATGAGGTACGCTCACGGTTTTGCTGAAGATGCCCCTGCTCGGGCTGGATCTTGCATTAAACTTCTTGGATTTGCCCGACAAAAGGTTGAACAACTTCGTGGGGAATGCCCACGGTCTTAAATGGTATGCCCCTGGCTAGGATGTTGTTAACTTGAAGATCTGATCAACCACGAGGTTGAAATACGTCATGGGAAATACCCATGGTCTTGAAAAGAATGCCCCTGACTAGGCTGGATTTTGTCTTGAATATTTTGAACTTTTGTGGGAGAAAACCCACAATCGCGGAAGATTGCCCCTGACTGGGCTGATGAATGCTTTGAAGCTTTTGAACTTTGTGGGAGAAACCCACATTCTTGCGGAGGATGCCCCGGACTGGGCTAATGGCGGTCTTGGAAATCTTCAAGATTGATCCTGGACCTTGACTTGCATATATGAATGCTGGATGATAAATGTTATTCCATATGAGTGGAAGTGCAAATGCAAATGCTGACGCGCGGAGATGCAAGATCTTGGGGAAGTATGATATGGTTAGGTATGCATATGATGCAAGATGCTTATGATAGCGAATGTAATGCGCATGATGCATATGATTGCAGACGGGTAATTGGAAATGCAGGTGAAGACGCCAGCGTGGTGGACTTTTGGTAGTTGTCAATGCGGATTGGACTTCGGGTGGTGGGAGGGATTGACTTCCTCGACACGCAGTTGGTTGGAGACGCCATGACCAAAGCAGACGAAGATACTCTATATGCCCCAAGTCTGGGTACTTGGTGATTTGTCGTGAATTTGCTTCAGAGAAGGTTGCAGCCCTGCCTGATGATTAGGATAACTTGGTCCTGCCCCAGTCTAAATATGGTAATGATATGCCTCAGATTAACCAATTCTGAAGTTGAAACCGAACTCTGATGGCTTGCCCCTGCTCGAGCTGTTGAATGACCTGCCCCAGCCTATGGGATTTGAAGTACTCTTGCTTCGTGTACGCCACTGAAAGTCAAGTTCCTCCTCGGTTGCCCCTTGTTGAGATGCCCTTGAATACCTAGCACTGATTTGCGATTAAAATTGTACATTCACAAATGGTAATATTAATGCAAAGTTCAATGCAAGTTTCAAAAAAAAAGTGTCGTTTTATTGAAGTGTCATGATAGTGAGACGAATGGACTGTTAGTCCAAACATTGTGCTAATTTTGATTGGTGCGTGAGATATAGCAAGGATAATGACACCAATGCTGATGATTAGCAATCATGTAAGGAGTCAGGTTACGCAACCTTGCGATAATATGCTTTCAAAACGAACCTTGCCTCAATTAGGTCTTTCGAGGGTTGTAACGTGGTCTGGTTTGCGGTTATGAAACAAAGGATATTAGGCTGAAAGTATGATTTGTACCCACCCCTTCTTCTTAATGATCTCCAGTCCTACGCTCAGTTAATTCTACACTTGTCTAGACGGTGTAAGCTTGAAGGTTCAAGGTTTGCTCGACGTGGCAGTCACCTTATTTTGGTTTTTTGATGGATGTCAGTGCCCTTTTTGATTTGGATGGCCACTGTATCTCATTTTGTTTTTGTTGAGGGTTTCGGGGTCCTCTTTTGCTTTTGTTTTTGATCCCTAACTTTTGCATGGATTGACTTTGTTTGTCAGATCCATCGGGATTGTCTTTGATTTTGCCTAAGTCCCCTCTAAGGTGCTTGACTTAGCGGCTTTTGATTTTTTTTTATTTTGTTGCAACTGCCATAGCATGGGCCTTTGATGAACCACCGTCTTTTGGGTTTTCTTTGTTGATTCGGGATTGGATTAACTGAACACTACCCTGCCCCCGGTTAAATGTAAAAGGTTTGAATATCCGAATAAAACTGCTACTTCTAGGCTCGAAGTGGTTGACTAAGGATTACTTCCTTATATCTCCAGTGTTTGGGGAATTGAAGCAATGCCTGCATCATTGGCGAGTTTCGGTCTGAAAGCATACAATTTGGCAATTATGGGTATCTCGTTTTCATCATCCTCCCTCAAATCATGCTAAACAACAGTGAATATAGTGGAGTGAATAAATATGTCGGTGATAAGTGAAATGAGTGAATACGACATAACTAATTCAAAACATGCATAACGATACATTAATGAAAACCAAATACGAAATGGCAATTGTTCAAAGCATACAGTACTTAAACACACAAAGACAAAATATAAGAAATGCGAAAGATTAAATGGCAGCATGACGACCTTCTTCAGAGAATGGACTTGACTTGATTGGATTTGACGTTGGCACTAGTTGGATGGCGGCATCAGGTTGTTGATGATATTTGGACACTTCCCATTGAAGTTGATAGCATCCCCATCGATCATGTCTTGAATTATGTGCTTGAAAGCTCTGCAGTCCTCAATGGTATGACCTGGAGCGCCCTTATGAAACTCACAATGAGCATTTGCATCGTAATCGGCGGGAATGACAGTTGGAGGAGCCAAATCTCTCGGAACAACAACTTTCTTCTCCATCAACTGAGGAAAGATTTTGGCATATGTCATTGGTAGACGATCAAAGACTCTATCTGGTCTCCATGTTCTCTGCAGACGCTGTGGGCGAGTACCTTGTCGTTGCTGAGTAGCTTGCATCTGCTGTTGCTGAGGAGGATACTGATATCCTTGCTGGTTGTAGGCTTGTTGTTGAGGAGCCTGTTGCCGTGGCATCTGAGCTTGCACTGCTTGAACAGCTGGCTGATAAGGCATTGAAGCATATTGCGCAGCAGCAACATACAGATACTGATAATAGGGAACTTGATAAGGCATAGGAGCAGGAGCTTGTTGAGAAGCTTGCCCTTTCTGCAAAAAGATGGCATTTGTCTCACCCTCTTTCTTCTTGTATCCGTTAAAAGGCTTCTTGGCATTAGCCTGGCTGTTAGAACCTCCTGGGATCTTCCCACTCTTCAGCCCTTCTTCAATTCTCTCACCGATGATCACCAAGTCAGAGAATCCAGCGGAGACACTACCGATCAGCTTTTCGTAGTACTGGCCTTGCAAAGTACCCATGAAGATGTCAATCAATTCACGGTCAACAAGAGGTGGATGCACCCTTGCGGCTAGCTCTCTCCATCGTTGCGCGTGCTCTTTGAAGGATTCGCCATCCTTCTGAGTTATACTCTGAAGCTGAGTACGGTTAGGAGCAAGGTCAGTGTTGTACTTGTACTGCTTGACAAATGCATCAGCTAGCTCGGCCCAAGTGCGCACACTATTACGCTCCAACTGCATATACCATTCGAGTGATGCCCCAGACAAGCTGTCTTGGAAGCAATGAATCATGAGCTTCTCATCTCTGGCATAGGCAGCCATCTTACGACAATACATCTTAAGATGAATATTCGGGCAACTGAGACCTTTGTACTTCGAAAATTCGGGCACCTTGAACTTGGGAGGAATGACAACATCAGGCACCAAGCACAATTCCAGGGCACTGAAAGAATTTGAGTTATGCCCCTCCATGGCTCGGAGTTTCTCGGCTAGATCTCGGCACATCTTCATGGCTTCTGAATCCTGGGCGGCAACAGGACTGGCGATGGGAATAGCAGCATGATAATTCTGAACATCGTCATACTGATCCATCAAAGTATCTTCGATATGAGGAACCGGGATTTGCACAACAGTAGGCTGGGTCTGCGGGATAACTCCAACAGTAACTCCGGGTGTCGGGATTGGCTGAGAAGTGTTTCCTTCGACTGCGTTGTTGAAGTTCAACGGCATCCCATGAGAATTTGGAATTGGAACCAAAGGGATGGCAGTAGACCCCTGTCCTTGACCATTGTTGACGACAGCAGCGGCTTCATGCTGTTCTTCTTCTCTCCTGGCTGCGAGGATGGCTTCGAGGATCTGGTCGATCTTTCCTTTCATAGAATCCAACTCTTCCCTGAAGGCAACTTGCTCCTGCTGAATCTGCTCCATCATTCGTCTGGTATTGGCTCTAGTTGCGTACTGGTGTCGGGGAATCAACTTAATTTACTGGAGAAGAAGGAACGGAGACATAAGATTTTGTTGGAGGACTGGAAATGCAAAATGCACAACATATGAAATGCAATGCGAATGATATGCAAGATGCAATGCAAGGTACAAGATCCAGGATCACAGGATCACAATCAAACAACTCCTGAAGCTGGTAACTGTAATAGATAAGTAACCATAATTCCTGCTCAAAGAACATTGACAGGTACGACCTATGCGGGAAGATCTAAACATTCTACCCATAGACCCTCTTACGGGATGGTTTCTATGTTTGGTTCCCAAGATCACAGACACTAGTCGTATTAGCGTCACGCAACAGGCTGGCTATATTACGATGATAATGACGATAAGGTCTCTCCTGAGCGGGGTCCTCATGCTAGGCGCACAAGGAGCGAGTCCTTGGAGACTAACACTACACGACCACCAATATCAGAACTGGTGCTAACAAAAGGTTCCCAGAATCACGGACCCTTCATTAATCAAGTCGTGCAACAGGCTAGCTGCGTTACGACGAGATCTACGAATAGGTCTCCTCTGGAGGAGCTTTCATGCTAGGCACACAAGGAGCAAGTCCTCGGAGACTAACACTACTCGACTACCAATTCTAAACTATGTGTTCTCTCTGCTTTTACCAAAGCTCGGGCGTAGAGCCTTACTCATGATGTCATCCAGACAGGCAACCAAGATAACAAGCACAAATAAAAACCACAAGAGAACGAATACAAAAAGAAAACAAATTAAAAAACAAACACTCCTCACAAACCAAAAGATAGGCTCGACTCTCTCTTTGCATGGAGCAAAAACGTCCCCAGCAGAGTCGCCAGCTGTCGCACCTCAAAAAATGACGGAGACATTTCGGAGAACGCGACCCTCGCGCGAAAGGCGCGGAAATGCGGTTCGACAGAGTCGCCACCGAACTTTATTTTTCCCGAATAAACGGGAGAGGAAAATATCGAGAAAACCTCTTAAAACGAAAAGCATAGGAACAGGGTTGTCGCAACCAAGTTCCGGGTTCGGGAGTCGGTTACGTGAGGGGAAGGTATTAGCACCCCTCATGTCCGTCGTACTCGACGAGAACCTCTTAAGGTGAATATGGGGAGTGTTGTCTAGGTTTACTTGTTTTCTTCTCGTTTGTTAAAGGTAGAATTGGTAGGTTTAAAAGGTTGAAGATGCTAAGGAGAGATGGGTGGTTAGAAGATAGGGTGCTCGCCAAGGATTGGGGCCCTTGTGCCTACGTATGCTCATTCGGACAAGAATGAGAAATCAGAGCGTCGTAGTTCGACTACGGGAAAGGATGGGGGGAAACGGAAGATGGGTAGAAGTGTGCTCGCCAAGATCATCGCAATCTTGTGCCTACGTATCTTATATTCAAGAATGAATAAATAATCAGAGCGTCCATAGTTTGTGGTAACAACCACGAAAAGATGAGGTTGAATAGGTTAGAAGTTTGAGAAAGAGACGAAAGAGTGACTGACAAGCAACCCAAGAGCGCGCCTCAAGAGCTTATCACTCAAGAATTCATGGAATGCAAGATTCCAAGAACTCAGTTCTTTCGGGAATTGACTGAATAAGTTGAAGATAAAGAGTTGGATGTTTTGAAATCGAAAGAATGAACTAATAACAACTCAAGGGCGCGCCTCGAGAGTTACTCATTCGAATATTCAAAGAATGCTAGATTCTAAAAATATCCCTCTTTCGTAAAAAAAAGTATGTGAAAAGATCGAATCGAAAGATGGTATGCAAGGCCAAAAAGGAAGTTGTTTTGAAGTAGCTCGACGACGTATCGAGGATTTGTTTGAAAATGAAACCGACTTGACGACGTGCCAAGTGTTAGGATTGTGAGAAATGATATTAGTCCCTGAGGGTGCCCCTAATATCGAAACAACGAGGAATTGTGAATGAAATGGGTTGCGAATGCGGACGAGCATTCGACTTAGGAGAATGTTTGAAAATGATTGAATCTGAAAGAGTCGAAAGGTTGAGTGAATAACGACTCAAAGGGCGTGCCTCGAGAATTATTCACTCGAAGGCACAAGGAATGCTAGGTTCCAAGAGCTTCCTTCTTTCGAAGTTTTAATCGAGAAATATATTTTGAAATAAATTGGATTGAATCGAGAGTGTGAAAAGAGTTTGCGGTACGAGAGGTGAGAACACGAGATTGAATTTGAAGATGACAATTATTTAGTAAATGAGACGTCGGCCTCACAACTAATTAATCGAAGTATTATCAAGATGCTAGATCCTAACAACACTTTTTCAATTCGGGAAATGTTTGGATGAACAACGAGAATATCGCACAGAATTGCTGGATTCTTATGATATTTCTTTGTCTAAATAAGAGAATGTTTAAAGAGCGAAAAGTTTGAACAATACATTATTTAAGGTGTACACCTCAATAATATTCATTCGAAAACTCAAGAAGTGTTAGACTTCAAGAGTTTAATTTTTTCGTAATTTGGTTTAAAAAAATAAATTAATGTTTTAAAAAGAAGTTAGATGAAGATTAGAAAAAGAAATTATTAGTTTTGAGGATGATTTATCTGAGAAAGTAATTTGTATCGAAAAATTTATTGGAATGGAAACAGAAAAAAAATGATGTCAATTTTGAAAATAAAGTATGAAAATAGTTTGAAGTTTTATTTAGAAAATGATTTAGGATTGTCTCAAAATAACTATCTATTAAATTGAATATAAATCAATTTTGATTTAAAAAAAGATAATTATTGGCATTTGGAAATGTTTAATGAAATTTTGTTTGCTCCAAAGTTTTTCTTTAAAATAGAATCTCTTTTGAAATTGCCTTATTAAATAAATTGCTTAAAAAAGAGTGCTTTTGATTTAAATTATAAAATACTGTTTGAATAAACAACAAAAGTATCATGTGGAGTGCTAGACTCCAATGACATTTCCTTGTTTAAATAATTAAAGGGCGCATTTTAAAACAAAAAGTCGAATGATGCACTACCCAAGGCGTACGCCCCAATAGTGATTATTCAAGAACTCAAAAGATGCTAGACCTTAAAAGGTTCTTTCTCTTCATGATTTATTATTTTTTTTTTAAAAAAAAATTTAAATATAAAAAATAAGTTGAATGAGGATTAGGGAAAAAATGCTAAATCAAATTTTGAAAATATATTTTAAAATAGTAAGATTTTGTTTAAAATTATTTTGAGTAGCTTTACAAACTAATAAATTAACTAAATGAATAAAAAATGTGAGATTATTGAATCATTTAAAATAAATAAACTTAGAATGAAACAAAATTTGACCAGAGTTGTATATTAACACCAACGTAGTATTATGCGAAAACTAAACTTAGAAAAAAACAGAAAGACTCAGAATTTACACAATGCTAATTCCAAGTATTAATAAGGAATTGTGCATCGGTATGATATTAATAGAAAACAAGCAATGATAGAAACCAAACATACATAAAACGTGACCAAACTTTAATGAACAACACTTGAAAACGCCGGCTGCCCAATTTATTACGCAAAGCAAAACACACGCCAATAGTACACATCGGCAAATGAATGACAGTTTGATGGATAAAGCAACTTAAAAAGCATTCAAACCTTGTGAATTCAGTAATGACTTGCAAACAAAATCAACAACCAACCCCATTTGCCAACGCTTAATCTTTCAATCTCATAAGAGTGCTTATAAAAAAATGAGAATCTTAAAAAGTTGAAACATGGCTACGGTAACAACAGTTTAACACAAAACACGAGGTCCGACCGCAAATGTCGGGATATTTATGACCAAGAAATCAATGTTTGTAAGTCAAAACAGCAGGCATGGTGCAAAAGTCGTAACGGTAAGAGTCTCACAATGATATTCGCATGGTTCTCATACATAGCTATCGCAATCTTAAAACCAGAACCAGAAATCGACCCCTAAAACAATACCACAATCAGGTCCTTAACTATTTTCTTTAAGAGAAACACATGATATTTACGAATCAAAATTGATGTCACCCTAAATTCTGTCAGTAAAAAAAAAACAGTAGCAGTCATCCCTCAGTTCACAAAACAAAAATATTACGTGTATGCAAGCCATTCTTCAAGCCAACCTATCAGTTCAAAGCAAAACGATTCAAGTTTTATCTCTTGCAGGCATTGACTACTACTAACAGCAATAGGTACATAGAGAACAAACAATAGATAAAATCAGAACACCTATATCAACATCCAACTATGAGACCTTAAAAAAAGCATAACAGCAACCGCATAAAATGATTTCAGACTCCAAATTGTCACGCGCTTATGTATACTAAACAACTTAGCATCCATAAAACTCATTATCAGTACACAGAAATACATATGCAAACCTCATGAAATCAATGTAAATGCAACACAAAACTGTGCTACGACAACAGCTTACTTACGGCGTTTACGCACTCAAAGCATAACATTCAAAACAAGCATGATAAAATTGAAACAAAAAAATCAGCTACAGCAGCAAATCATATCTGGTCTAATAGCTTCTCCCAAAAACAAACAAATTCTCAAAATTGAATAAGTGTCACGCCACCGGTTCAAGGAAAATAAACTAGCTATGAACATAACAGATTGAAATGGCGAGACACAACAACATAATTCATGAAACTGAGTTGGAAAACAAACATTCATCCACCGATTTCAACTTAATACATTTGTATGAAATCATGAATTAAAAGACAGGCCGCACAATGAATCGTTCTGAGTTTTTTAAAATGGACTTTGCAGGAAAAACAAGAATGACAGTTCGTAACAGTGATCATAGTATCTAATCTTATGGCATACATAGAAGCTATACTCTTAGTAAAAGAAAAAAAACATTAATCTATACAACAGCATGCTTATATCGTATTATGACCTTAATACAAGACCAAAGCATAACGAAATGATCCCGAAATTACCGCACAGATGCTCGTATTTGACTGGGACTCACGAACTGCCTCCACAGCTAAGTTCTCGAACCAGAAGAATTCTCGTCCTAGTTGGAATCACCACGCGCCCTTCGAATGAATTCTTAACTTTGCAGGATGGACTGAGGACCACGGCTGTATACAGTCGGCGACGACTCGTTGTTGTGAGAAAGCTTCGGAACTGCGACAATCACCACATTAGAGTCTGAATCGCGGATTCAACGCATTGCTAGACGATGTTGTAGATGGATGCTTCGCAAAACGAATTGGGATCGGTTTGTCGCTGAAATCCAAAGGTTACCCTTCGGCGAGGTGCTTTGATGACGGACACCGATGTTGAAACTCATCTCATGGCGATAATGGTGGAGAACGGAGAGGGTGATGATAACGGATGAACTCGAGGAGTGTTGGTGAGGTTCACAAATGATGAACGAAAGGGAGGGTGGCGGATGAAATTGACAGAGATTTCTTTAGGGTTTTCTTCCTAGGGGGTGGCGGTAGCTTTTGAGGCTTTTTAAGGTTTTTCGGAGTTCTGCGAAGATGAACAGTATCCTCTGCCCCTCTCTCCATCGGTCTTCCTCTCTTTAAGAACCATCCTCAAGACAAACCCTAACGGGCCGCCGTAATTGGGCCTCCTTCCCAACTTGTTTCTTTCTTCTTTTTTTTTTAAAATTTTTATTAAAAACATTAATAAATATAATATTTAATTTACCTTAAATAAAAAACTATTTAAATACATAAATACTAAATAATATATAAAAAACAAAGATTTTGACAAATATATAAGTAAAACACAAAAAATAATATTTAAAAAAAAAAAGAACTATATATGTGCATATTAAGAAGAAAAAGATTTAGGAAATTAAGGAAAGAATAAATATTCACAAAAAATACTCTTTTAGGCCACGTGTCGCACCTTAATTGGTCATAAAGAAATTTTTTTGAAAAACGCCCAATTACGGGTGGATACATGTCTAAATGATATGAAATAATAAATGCAAAAATATTTACGAAAGGGGTAGGACAAATTTAGGGTATGACAATCTCCTGCATACATGCCAATGAAATGCAAATGATAATGCTAATGTGAATGAAATGAAACATAAGCTAGGTAAAGAAAAGTTGGGCAAATTTTGGGGTGCAACAGGACGGTCAATGCTTCGTCTTCTTCATTCAAATCTGCAACACTCGCGCGCAGCCCACGGCCACCGCCGGTGACATCCCCGGTCACCCTGCACAACCCTAACTTCCTCTACACACATCCATTTGCCACGATCTTTACATGAAACTTGACCAGAATTTCACCAGGAACTCAACCATAGCATCTATTCGCTCTAAAAACGCAAGAATCTTGAGATAACCATCTCAACCGAAAATGCAATTAACCCTAAATTGTCTCTAAAGTTGAAATTAACTATCCAAAATCCATCTAGATCATGAATAGAACCTAACCGCATGCTTCTAGTTCACTAAAAACACATAATCAGAGAGAGATTTCAAGAATTTAAAACCTGTCTTTGAGATTGGATTGCAGTGGATTCAAGCCTCAATTCTCTTCCAAACCTTGCAGAAACGTTCAGTGATCAATGGTGAATGCTTCTTGATGCTCAATTCTGGTTAAAAACTCTTGATTCTCCAAAATGAAATTTCAATTCCAAGCTTGCTTCTTCACTTCTCTCCAATGGCTTTTCCACGAAAATGATCACCAGAACCTTCCAATTCTATTTTAAATCCTTTTTATGTTCTGTTTCAAGGGATTAGAGGCCCAAACCAGGCCCATTCATGAGTTTTGGATTTTCACTTTTCTTCCAAATTTCCAAAGTTGATATCCACCTTTAAGCCTTGATCATACTCCAATTTCAGTCCCAATCATTCACTTAAGCCTTGTGGAATGTAGTGATGTGGTTTCCTTCCTTTGATTTCAACCTATGGAGTGTGTGAGGTGTGTTTCTTATTTGTGAAGCAACCTTTCAAATGGCCATGTTATGGACTTCAAACCAAAAATGTAATAATGCCAATCTCTCTAAAACGTTAATTCCATTCAAATTGACCACAAATTTGACTTGAAAACAAGTTATTCTCAATTGTTTTGAATTTTCCCATCTTAATTCATTAAAATGGCTTTTATATGAACTTTCTTCCACCAATGCTTGATATAATCCATATCAATGGACTCTTGATACTTAGAAAAGCTAAAAACATCATTTTGAACAACTTTCATGTTGAACAAAAATCCATTTGAGGCATGCAAGATGGTGAAATTGACTTATGATTCAAAATGACCTGTAATGTCCAAATACCCAAAATACCCTTGACTTGTCAAAGCCATAACTTGAGTTCTACAAATCCTATCAAGGACTTATAGTACTCTTTAGAAAGATAAGAGAATAAGGAACAACATTCATGTTGACCAAACATTCATAGGAATCATCCTTCTAGGGCAAAAGAGTCATGCAAGTTGGGTGACTTTCAAGCTCCAAATTCACATTCCTCAGATGACTTGTAACTTGTCTGGCTCATAACTTGAGTTCTATAAACACTATCAAGGACTTATAGTACTAAAATTAAAGCCAAGATCATGCCCTACAACAATCATGTTGGGGTCAAGATGAGATGACAATCATATCTTGGGCTACATAGCCTTGAAGTCAGGGGTCAAACTAGGGGATTTTACACTGTCAAGTCTTAGAAACCCTAGCTTGAAACTTCTCAAACTCTTCAATCATGATGAGTTAACCTTGGAATCATCCTTAGAATATATCAATGTATCAATCCAGGATCACATGGCTCTTGAATTAGGTCTCAACCTTCTTCAAATCATCAGTTGACTTAGGGTTGACCCAGTCAAACCCTAGCTGCACCACTCATGGCTGAGCCTTCTTATTCTTGCACAATGACCTGTCTAGGCCTCAAAGTGATTTTCAACATTTCTCATGAGCTTTCTCAAGACCTCAAGTCTAACTTCATGGCTTCAGAATCATCTGATGACTTCCCACAACTCTCAAGTTAGGAGACACACCCTCTTGGCTTCAATCACTCTCTCTGAGGATCTTTTAACTTCTCTGACAAGGATATCAACCCTTAAACACTTGAATAACCTTCTTAGCTTAGCTTCATAGTCTTGTATAGCTCCTAATTGGTAATCATACCTCTGTATCTCCTGCATATATGTCAATGAAATGCAAATGATAATGCTAATGTGAATGAAATGAAACACAGGCTATGTAAAGAAAAGTTAGGCAAATTTTGGGGTGCAACAGCTGCCCCTATTCAAACGGCTTGGACCTGACTGGGTGAGAAGTGAACGGTTCTCAAACAATCAAGGTACGAGACGGTTGGATACCAACAAACCCGGAAATTTGCAACCTGCACAAGTACACGGTACTCTGATGAGGACAAATCTTTGGAAACTGAAATAATAGCTGCACGGCAGCTAGCTGGAGAAATACTGATCTGAATCTCCTTTAGGATGATTCTCTGATTTATCTGATATCATTGCATCCTCGAATCATCGAGGGATCACTGGTTACACGGTAACGGGTGATTTTCCAACCACGTACAGGTAAACGATACTCTGATTGTTAGGAACATCTTCAAAAACTGAGAATGACAGTTGCACGGCAACTCTGCTGGGGAATTGGTCACACGGTAACCGGTGAAAGGTCTAATCTCAAATCTCCGTCAGGATGGTCATCTGATTTTGCCGCAGATATGCGTCCTCAAGTCATCAAGGGGTTACCAATTACACGGTAACTGGTAATGGATGGTTGATCGTGCCGTCAGGCATTCTGCGTCACTACGGCAGAAGGACTCCTCGGGACTCATCAGGTCATTAGGAACTTTTTAACAATCAAGTTAATCATGCCATCGGGCATTCAAAGAAATTTTCGGGCGTCAGCCGGACTTCGTCAGTAAGTCGGGAATAGACTCCTCAATCAATCATGAACCCAATAGGGATATCTATTCTTTCGTCGTCGGGCACTCCGTGTCAGCTGAGACAACTGCTTCGACATCGCGGTTGGACTTCAGCAGTAAGTCTTGAAATGGGATCCTTAATCATTCATGGATCAATAAGGATACACAATCCTTTGCCGTCAGGCACTCTGCGTCAGCTAGGAGAACTACTTCGACATCGCAGTGAGACTTCATCAGTAAGTCAGGGGTTTTGGCACCACTGCCGGACTTCAATCGTCAAGTCTTCAAGGGAAGTTTCAACTTTGCTGTTCAGAACCTGCTGGGGATGACACATCTCCGCTGGGGATTCTGGAGAACTATCAAGTAACTCTGCTTCGGGGATCCAGAAATCATTCTGGGTAAATCAACTCTGCTGAGGACTTCAAGAATCATCTTGGACAAACAACTCCGCCGGGGACTTCAAGAATCATCCTGAACCAATAACTCTGCTGGAGATTTCTGGAATCATCCTGAGCAAACACTCTGTCGGGGACTCTAAGCATCAACTTAAGCAACCCTCTCTGGCGGCTTCACTAGGGATTTTAAGAATCATCTTAAACAATCAACTTCGTTGGGGAATTCAGGAATCATCTTGAGCAAACTAATTTGCGTAGGAACACTTGCAAAACAAGAACGGTAACAACCTAGCTCATGTTTCATATGCATACGTTAGATAATGGCGCAATGCTCCACACGATGGAAATGCTACGCATTTTTAGGGTAAATGCTATGCAATCATGCAAGATGCTACGACCCCATCAGCAAAATAAATGCTGAAGGGAGAATCCTCTTGTCAAGGAGAAAGAACCACTCTGGTGGAGGAAGGAATCATCACGTCGAGGAGAAGAAGTCACACCAATCTCAATTGGATTCCTCCTGGGGAACGAACTTCAGCCGACTGCTGCAGGGGAACAAAGTTCTACAAGAACCTGAACCCGCTCAACCAGGTATTCAAACCACAAACTGTCGTGGAAACGATATCAATCGCAGAAATAAACTGCACGACATTCGCAGCAAAACTTTCCTGGAGATAATGACTCCGGTGGGGAAATACAGCATCAGCTATTCAACACTCTACTGGGGAAAACCAATCATGGCGTCGACGCTTTCCAAGGACTCGACTCTCTTGGGGATTTGCAAACTCGGTTGGGGAAGAAGGAATCATCCTGCTTGCTGGGGAGAATACAATTCTGTGGGGAATCTCAATTCCGCTGGAGACTTCAGTCTTGAACTATCGAGTGCTGCATACTTGCGGATAGTTTTCTATGAGAATCTGCATATTGACCCAGTGCTGGGGAATGAACGCACACTTCAGTGTATTGCTCAGCTGGGGAGATGATGATCCTGCAGGATACCTCTGATTGGGGAGAATCTTCTCTGCTTGGGGAGACATATCAATGTTCACCATCCCACGTTTCGGCTCCGTGGGGAGATGCTGCTAAACTCGCTGGGGTAGAAGGAATCATCCTGCTTGGGGACGCATACGGCGTACTGCCTGGAATATGCTACCTGCAACAACATAAACAAATAGACAAGATACCCTCCTCAAAGGGACCTATCAAGGTTATCATCTTGTGACAATGTTCAAGTAATTCATTGTTTCAACAATCAGTGGCCTAGGCCAATAAGTTTATGTATGCACATTTTATCAAAAACATCGGAGTTCTTTTTCGCAAACAAAACAGACAGATGCTAAACAAACAAACAGAATTGTTGAATAGTATATATTTCATTGATGGCGAACCCTTGAATGGGTGAAAATGTTTTACAACAGATGCAAGCTCCTGGAATGAGGAAGCTGCGCAAATATAAAAACATAAATATACATCAGTATATACACAAATGTCGGCAACGCGGCGTAGACGAACACCATGAGTTGATCCCTCTATGACCCACTCGACTTCGATACTTCTCCAACACTTCAGCTTTAGAAGAGATTGATTCAGATAAATGGCCCTCAGGTCATCCAACCACTAAACAATGAAAGTCCATACGCGGAACGCAATCATTTGCTTTTTCAAATCCCTAACTTTTGCCTGAATCACCCTTTCGGGTTTTCGATTCACCGGGATTCCCTTTTTTGCCAAAGTCGCCCATCCAGGTTTTCGACTTTGCGGGTGTACATTTTTCCATCTATATCCCTAATTTTTGCCCGAACCCTTTTCCTTTTTTATGGTTCGCCGGGATGCCCCTTTTTTGCCTGGATATTCATTTTCTTTCCGGCGGGTCATTCTTTAAGCAAAGTATTTTTTTAACTGCGTCCGCGTTCACCGGTGATGCAAAATCTTCGCCATCCATCGTGGATAACAACAAGGCTCCTCCCGAGAAGACCTTGCTGACGACGTACGGACCTTCGTAATTGGGAGTCCACTTGCCCCGGTGATCGGAGTGTGGAGGAAGAATCTTCTTCCGGACGAGATCACCCGTCTGAAAGCTTCTAGGACGCACCTTTTTATCATAAGCTTTCTTCATTCGGCTCTGGTACAGACGACCATATGCAATCGATGCTAACCTCTTCTCGTCCATCAGGCTGAGTTGGTTTAGTCGGTTCTTTATCCATTCTGCCTCATCGAGTTTCACGTCAACCAAAACTCGTAAAGAAGGAATCTCAACTTCTAACGGTAGGACAACTTCCATACCGTACACCAGTGAGAAAGGAGTTGCCCCGGTTGATGTACGTACTGTCGTACGATAGCCATGCAACGCAAATGGCAACATCTCGTGCCAATCCTTATAGGTCACAACCATCTTCTGCACAATCTTCTTGATGTTCTTATTGGTCGCTTCAACGGCGCCATTGATCTTCGGCCGGTAAGGAGATGAGTTGTGGGGGTTAATCTTGAAACTCTGGCACAGCTCCTTCATCATCTTGTTATTCAGATTCGAACCATTATCAGTAATGATCTGCTCGGGAATTTCGTAACGACAGATGATGTCTCTCTTTATGAATTTAGCCACCACCTGCTTGGTCACGTTAGCATACGAGGCTGCCTCCACCCACTTGGTGAAGTAGTCAATGGCTACTAGAATGAAGCGATGACCGTTAGATGCAGTGGGCTCGATCTTACCTATCATGTCGATGCCCCACATGGAAAACGGCCACGGGGAGGACATGACATTCAACGGGCACGGCGGCACATGAATCTTATCAGCATAAATCTGGCATTTATGACATCTCTTCGCGAATTTAAAGCAATCTGATTCCATCGTCAGCCAGTAATACCATGCTCTCAAGATCTTTCTTGTCATAGCATGCCCGCCGGCGTGCGTACCAAATGTGCCTTCATGGACTTCTTCCATGAGCATACTCGCCTCTTTCTCATCTACACATCTGAGTAGCACGAGATCGTGGTTTCTTTTATACAAAACTCCATCAGGATTGAGATAAAAGTTTCCAGACAGCCTCCTCAGAGTCTTCTTATCCTGGGTTGACGCTCCCGTAGGATACTCCTTAGTAATAAGGAAAGTCTGGATGTCATGGAACCATGGCTTGCCATCAGAGGCTTCCTCGATTGCAAAGACGAATGCAGGTCTACCAAGACGAGAAAGGACAATCCTTGGAGCTTCATTCCAAAAATTAACTTTATACATTGAAGCCAACGTGGCTAAGGCATCAGCCATCTGATTTTCAGCTCTGGGCACATGATGGAGTTCCACTCGATCAAAGAACGGAAGCAGCCTTCTGGCATAATTCATGTACGACACCAAGTTTGATTGACGAGTCTCCCACTCCCCTTTAATCTGGTTAATCACAAGTGCTGAGTCACCATATACATCTAGGTTCTTGATTCTCAAATCAATTGCTTCTTCTAGACCCATGATGCATGCTTCGTACTCTGCTTCGTTATTGGTGACCGGAAACGTCAGTCTAGCGGTGAACGTGATGTGGGATCCATGGGGAGTCGTGATGATTGCCCCAATGCCACTTCCGTAAGAATTAACCGCCCCGTCAAATATCAATTTCCATTGGGATTTCCTGTCTGGACCCTCATCGGGCAACGGTTCATCGCAATCTTTCGCTTTGAGAAACATGATATCCTCATCAGGGAATTCAAATTTCATCGGCTGATAATCTTCGATCGGCTGTTCGGTAAGGTATTCAGACAATACGCTTCCCTTGATGGCCTTTTGGGAAACATAATGAATGTCATATTCTGTCAACACCATTTGCCATCTGGCAATCCTGCCCGAAAGCGCTTGCTTCTCGAAGACGTACTTGATCGGATCCATCTTCGAAATTGGCATGGTCGTGTGATTGAGCATGTACTGTCGCAAACGTTTGGCAGCCCAGGCTAGTGCACAACACGTCTTTTCCAGCATTGAGTAACGAGATTCACAATCTGTGAACTTTTTACTCAAATAGTAAATGGCATGCTCCTTTCTGCCCGTCTCGTCGTGCTGACCGAGAACACACCCCATACTATTCTCAAGAACTGTCAAGTACATGATTAAGGGTCTTCCGGCCACTGGGGGTATCAATATCGGAGGTTTTTGTAGATACTGTTTTATCTTATCAAATGCCTTCTGGAAATCCTCGTTCCAGATAATCGCCTGATCTTTCTTTAGCAGTTTGAACATCGGTTCACACGTGGCCGTGAGTTGAGAGATACACCTTGCAATGTAGTTTATTCTGCCCAGGAAACCACAGACTTCTTTCTCGGTTTTTGGCGCTGGCATTTCTTGTATCGCTTTTATCTTTGCAGGATCAACCTCAATGCCTCTTTCACTCACGATAAACCCCAGTAGTTTTCCAGACCGTACTCCGAAAGTACACTTGTTAGGATTCAGCCTCAACCTGAACTTCCTAAGCCTCTCAAAAAGCTTCAGCAAATTGACCAGATGTCCCTCCTTCGTTTGGGACTTTGCAATCATGTCATCAACATGGACTTCAATCTCATGATGAATTATATCATGAAACAAAGTAACCATTGCTCGTTGGTAAGTGGCCCCTGCGTTCTTCAGACCGAAAGGCATCACCTTGTAGCAAAACGTTCCCCAAGGAGTGATAAACGTAGTTTTCTCCATGTCCTTCGGTGCCATCTCGATCTGATTGTAGCCGGAGAAGCCATCCATGAACGAAAACACGGAGAGCTGAGCTGTATTGTCGACCAACACATCAATATGAGAGAGCGGGAAATCATCTTTAGGGCTCGCCCTATTCAAATCCCGATAATCGACGCACATTCGTACCTTACCGTCCTTCTTCGGTACAGGCACTATGTTAGCGACCCACGAAGGGTAAGTGGTGACCGCTAAGAAGCAAACATCAAGCTACTTTTGCACTTCTTCTTTGATCTTAACGGCCATATCTAGTCGCGTTCTTCTAAGCTTCTGCTTAACGGGAGGACAATCTTCTCGCAGCGGCAAGTGATGGACCACGATGTCTGTATCAAGTCCGGGCATATCTTCGTATGACCAAGAAAATATGTCACTATACTCTCTCAGCATCTCGACCAGTCTCTGCTTGACATCACTCTGCAATTCAGCCCTTATCCTGACGTTCCTGACCAGTTCCTCAGAACCCAGATTCACAATCTCAATCTCTTCTTCGTGAGGCAGAATAACTTTCTCTTCTTGTTTCAACAAGCGGGCCGACTCTTCGGGAAGGTCTTCGTCTTCATTAATCTCTTCTTCGGCTTGATAGATCGGGCAATCGAAGTCGAAGTGAGTCGTAGAAGGTCCAGAGTCGATGTCATCTGCTCTGTGGATCCTGCAATAACAAGGGTTAAGCTTAAAACAAGGATATGCAGGTTAGCACAAACCCTATTTCCATTTTATTATTTTTCAAAACAAATATAAAACAGGAATAACAGAGATCACAACATTTAAATACGAAGAAAAACGCCTCTTGATTTATTGATAAAATGCATGTACATAATCAAACAAGGCACTGACAATAAAACCACTATGCCCCGGGTAGGACATAGGGTTGTACAACAATTGGAGAAAGTAAATCATTACTCTTTGCTTGTCACTTGGATGGTATCCCTGATGGACCAGTTGGTGAGGCTATGGCCTGGTTTGCTTGGCTGGATCCAAGAATCTAGGTCGCAGTCACTATCTTCGCCGTCTTCAGACACTGCGTTGACACTTTCAAATATTACCCCGCCACTGGTAAACTGGATCGGCCCTTTACCTCGCGATGCATTGTGCAAAGAGGAGGCTTCAGCCGTAGGAGAGTATCCTAACCCAAACTTGTCCTATTTGTTGGGTAATTCTAGAACCTGCCCCCATCCTGGGGTAGATCTGGCTTGAACAACGGCCCGGGCTTCCTTGAAGGAAGAGAGAGTCATCTCTGGTTTCTCAGTCATTACTGGAGCCACGTCCTTGACTTTAACAGCTTCAAATGCCTGAAATAGGGTTTCGTGGATTTCCCCATCCATCTCAACATATTTTAAGGACGACAAATGGCTCACCATTATGTCTTCCTCGCCACATACAGTCACAATGCTGCCTCCAACAGCATACTTGAGTTTCTGGTGCAACGTGGAGGTCACGGCGCCAGCAGAATAGATCCATGGCCGGCCTAAGAGACAGCTGTAGGCAGGCATGATGTCCATGATGTAGAAGACTGCGTCGAAAGTTTCCGGCCCAACTTGGATTGGCAGGGTTACCTCTCCAAAGACACGACGTTTGGTTCCATCGAAAGCCTTCACAACCAGATCACTGGGTGTGCAAATCAATCCTCGAGTATCTAACTTCATCAATGCCTTCTTCGGAAGAACATTGAGCGATGACCCAGTGTCCACCAGCACATGAGCCATAACTGTTCCCCTACACTCTATCGAGATGTGCAGGGTGCTATTGTGGTTTCTTCCCTTCGGCGTCAGCTCCAGGTCAGTGAACCCTAACCCGTTTCCAGCATTCACGTGGGCTACTACCCCTTCCAACTGGTTGACCGAGATTTCCTGTGGTACATAAGTGGCATTCAAAACCTTTAACAGCGCGTTGCGATGTGTCTCCGAACACAACAACACATTTAGGATGGAAATTTTCGAGGGTGTTTGATGGAGGTGATCCACGATCTTGTATCACTCTTCTTGATCAACCTCATGAACTCTTCAGTGTCCTTTACAAGTAAGTCTTTCTCTACCCCACGAGGGGTTTCCTCAACGACTTTACTTTTTCCCTTATCAGTTTCTTCAGCCTTGTCTGCTTTGTCCCCCACAATCTCAGGTGGAGCAAATACTCTTCCGTTTCGCGTGATTTCGCCAATTCCCACTAGGTTACCCACATACTGCCCAGATGGTTCTAGTTCCAACTTCTGTCCGTTACAGTAGACGTCTGCCCCATAATGCCACAGGACAGCGTTGGTGCTTTCAAAAGGTATCGGCCCAACCTTGGTGATGGTAATTGTGGGCGGTCTGGGTGCAGAAATGGTTATCGTCAGGCGAGGGATGGTGATGGTGGCAACCTCATCATCTTGCTTCAGCATTACCTCTCCAGATCCACATTCGGCCCTTCGGCTAAACTGCAAGATTCCTTCTGTTATCAGACTCTGAATCCCCACTATCAACTGTTCACATCCATAAGGACGAGTCACACAGCCCAGACATAATTCTCCACAGCCCGGAAAGAAGCCTCTCTTCATCAGCTTGGCTTTAACGAAGCTAAGCGGTGTCTTCAGATCCTTGACGTCTGTCAATAAATTCAAGTTCTCGTCTTCAATAATGGTATTCACCCCACCTCCCCTATGATTCAGCATAGGGTTCTTTGTGACATTTGGCACATTATCTGAGAAATTGATGATCTTAGCATCCACCATATCTTGCATCTTGTGCTTGAAGGCTTTGCAGTTTTCTATCGTGTGGCCGGGTGCCCCTGAGTGAAAATCACATGTTGCATTCGCATCATAACCCTACGGAGGTGCCCCTGTCAAGGGAGCCGGGGTTCTCTTCTGGACTAGCTGTAACTGAAGCAGAGTTTGTAATAGCTAGGCATAAGAAATGGGCGGTGTCTCAAGGTGACGACTTGATAGAGGTGCCCGGTTCTGATACTTTCTGTACCCTTGCTGATTTGGCTGCTGCTGCTGCGGCTGCTGCTGTGGCTGGGGTTGTTGGACAGCAGGGATGGTTATGCTAGCCACCTGCTGGCGCTGGCTCTTACCCCTCCTTCGAGCGTTAGACACGGCGCTCGTCTCTCCTTCACGCCTCTTGTTACTGTACGGTTTCTTTCCTCCTCCGGCTGAGGATAAATCACCTCCCTGAATTTTCCCCAACTTGATCCCATTTTCAACGTCCTCGCCAGTAATGATGAGATCTGAGAAACTCCCTGACATACCAATGACCAGTTTCTCGTAATAAACCCCTGGGAGAGTGGCTACAAATATCTTAACAAGCTCTCGTTCAACCATCGGCGGCTGAACTCTAGCTGCTAATTCACGCCATCACTGGGCGTATTCTTTGAACCCCTCGTTGTTCCTCTGTGACAAGTTCTGCAGATGAACCCGGTTCGGAGCCAAGTCACTGTTATACTGATAATGGTGTACAAAGGCCTCAGTAAGTTACTTCCACGTGCGCACACTGGTGGGTTCCAAACTCATGTACCACTCTAGGGATGGCCCGAACAAGCTATCTTGAAAGAAGTGCATCAGCAGCTTCTCGTCTTCAGAGTGAGCAGACATCTTTCGGTAGTACGTCCTTAAGTGGACACGAGGGCAAGTGGTGCCCTTGTACTTCTCAAAGTCGGGTACCTTGAATTTGGGAGGCACCTTGAAATCGGAAATCAATCCCAATTTAGACATGTCGACACCCATAGTGTTCAGGTTCTCGAAATTCCTCATTTTGTCCTTGAGTGCCTTAAACCTCAGACGTGCTTCAGCAGTCAGTTCTCCTTCAGCACTCCTCTATGAGAATAAATCTTCTTGGCGATCTTCTAGCCATGGCTTAGGCCCATACAGATTCCCAGCACCTGTGTTGCCGTTGCCTAGTCCAGTGTTGCCATTAGCTTCAAAGTTTCCATTACCGACGCCAGTCGTATTACCATTGAGCCCGATGTTAGTGACCACATTGTCGTTACCACTGCCATTCCCCCCGGTCACGGGTATGCCACCTTGAGGGGTTTCAACAGGTGGAGGGGTTGGAACATTCCCACCATGGAGTACACCGTTGCTGTTAACCCTTGATATCAGAGGCTGGACCAATGTTCTGAGCTGGTCTTGGCCGTTGGCAACCACTTGCATGAGCTCCATGAAGCGGTCCATCCTCTCTCGAAGTTCCTGGACGTCAGTCTGCACTTGTTCCATTGCTCTAGCTTGATTAGCTCTAGTCGGATAGCAGTGAATTGGTCTTCGGTCAATCCTGGAACAACCTGCATACACAAAGGGTTACAAGAAAAAACGACAAGGTGCTCGTTATGCAAATGCTTCATGCAGATGCAAACGCGTGTCTGTGCCTTGGGGAGATTCCCCCCCGATCCTAGTTTCCGAGACAAATAAAGTCTATGATCCAATCATGGAAAAAAAGTCCTCATATATTCATCCGAAAAGCCCGCTCGGGTAGCGTACAACTATAATCACATACAACTGAAGCAATAAGGCATGACCCCAACCAACAGACCTGGCGGTGATCAGCATATCAATGCATAAAAACGTACAAAGAGAATACAAAAAGATCAGGTGCCGCCACGGGCACGGGAATCGTCTATCAACTTCTTTGTAGCGGGATGATCTGAATGAGCAAGCAAACCCCGGGCCAGCAGGTCCCTCTGACTGATGGACTTTGGGAGGTTCTCGGAAACGCTTCTAGAAATACCTTCTTCAGAATGGTTCTCGACTCTTCTCCTTTTAGCATCAGCTCGGAGTTGAGAATCTTGCAGATCCGCCTCGGCCTCAGCCAACCTATACTGGACGTCTTGTCGCAGGGAGGCTTCAGCCTCTGTGTTCTCATCTTTCACCATAATCCGAGCTTCTAGCTCGGCTACTCGCTGCTTCAGCTTTTCTTCCCGCTCTCTGTACTTGGCAATGGTGCTGCTCCAGACCCTCTCGTACTGGGTTAACTTCCGGTATACTCTGTCCAGATCCTGTTTCTTGGTTGTCAACACGCCGTGTACTGACTTCAGATCCAACCCCAGACGTTCCCTAGCATCAGTTTCTTTGGTCAGGTTGGAGCCTAGACGGTTGATCATCTCAGTCTGCTTCTTGCAGGTATAAACGACTTCACTTTTCTCTTTCCGAAGTTGAGCGATCTCTTTCTCCAACTCTTCGTTGGCTTTTCGTAGCTCTTCCTTCTCTTGGAGTACCTGGTTGAATTTCTGGATATCAACTGTAGTAGGCTCTTTGTACACGGGAGCATATAATGGTTCCACAGCAGGAAATGACATTAGAAACTTGGCGGCTCTTTCTCGAACCCAAGTCACGTACGGATCAAAGGCCTTGTTGTTGCTTTTTCCCAGCAAGACTTTCCCCTTCCGGTGAATTTGGCTCCAAGCATTCTGTACCTTGATCAAAGTGTCACCTTCAAGCAACCCTGTGAGATACAGAGATTCCCGTATCTCTTCCTCTTCAGGAGGACCTCGTAGTGCATACCTAAATTGTCGTACTAGCAGAGCTGGATTGTAGTTGATACATCCATTCCTTCCGACCAAGGGGACGTTAGGAAAGCCACAACAGCTATACACAATATCTTTGCCCAGCAGATCTCTATCAAACCAGATAATATTGTCAGCAGTCAAACCCATCAAACGTGTAGACCAGGGTGAAGACTCAGCAGGATCAATGAACGGCCTTGACTTAGGAAGATGGCTAGCAAACCACTTATATAGTAAAGGAGCACAACATGCCGCGTTCTTCCCCTTTCTGTTTTCATTCTTGCTGTGAACTGAATGGTAGACGTTTTCGAGGAGAGTGGGTACTGGATTCCCGGAGGCAAATATATGGCAAGCATCCATACATATGAAGTCCGGATGACTCGGGAATAGCATGATCCCATAGATACAAAGGGCTAAGAAGGCATTGAACACATCCCATCGACCCTTCTCTGCAAACTTTCGGGCTTTTTCCATCAGGAAATGTAAAAGGAAACCATGAACTCCAATCTTTCTGGATACCATTCCTTCCAATTCAGACTCATCTACATGAAGAGCGTCAGTCAGCTTATTCAGTTTGGGCTCACCCTCAACACTGTAGTCAGGCATTTGATTCATCAGAGGCACCCCTAACAGGTCAGAGTACTCTTCCAAGGTCTGGGAGAGGACATAGTCTGGAAACACGAAGCATCTGAGCTGTGGGTCGTAAAACTGCAGCAGGGCGTAGAGGCCATTCAACTCGTACGTAGGAAGCTTATACATAATACTCAACAATCTCCCATAACTCTGTCTGAAACTCTCCATCACTGTCTTATCAGCCAAGGAAATCAAAGTTCGTAACTCTCGGATGTCAGGTGTTGGTAGCTTGTAAGCCACAGTCTTCTTCAGAGATGCCATATCTGCCATGAGGATCAAGATCACTAGAACCAGGGGAGAAATATGCACATGCAATACAGACACACGTTAATGACATGCAAATGAGGATGCAAACAATGCAAAATGCAATCATGCAGCAGGAGATCAGGACAACTGTGTTGTTGAAGAGATGAAGGCTCTGTATCAACAAAACCATAATACTGCTCTGTCAAGAACAACCATACTTTGAGGAGAAGAAACCCCTGATACCAGACCAACAATCTGCTCTGTCAAGAACAACCATAGATCTGATGATGGGACCCTCTGATACCAGACCATAAATCTGCTCTGTCAAGAGCACACATATCTGATGATGAGAACCTCTGATACCGACAAAACTGATTCACTGTCAAGAAAACCAGATAGTCTGAAGGTTAAGGTTTCCTGTAACAAACCCGACCCTGCTCACAGGTATGGACCTAATCACGGAAAAGGTTCGGCATCCTATGCGGTCATCAGCGTCACAGACTTTCAAGAAACGATGATACGATACCCAGAAGGTGTGGCATCATCATCTCTTGAAGCGGCCTCACTTAGCTGAATTCCAAATGATCGGTTCCCAGTGTCGACAATCCTCAAATCCGACAACCCCTCGAGTCCAAAGGACCAATAGGAAGCCATCAAAGAGAACCTCGTCTGAGTGTGGATTACATGGGAACAGATGCAAGCAAAGCAAGCACGTCCTCAACTAACCCACTCTAATACTATGTAGCTCTCAAGCCTGGGTCTGGCTTCTCACTCATCAGAATGCCCCTCCCATAATAATGCAGATAATCATATCATACTGAAAATAAAGTGCGGGAAATAAAATGCGATAAATAAACACAACCCAACAAGTAATCATACAAGCGCTAGGATTGACTCTCGCGGGGGATGTTGGATCCCCAAATTGACTCGTATAAGGGACGTTGGATCCCAGGAAACTATCAAGTCCCCAGCAGAGTTGCCAGTTGTTGCTACCGCGAAAATAAGGTGCCGGCAAAACAAAAGAGTCGCCACCTTTCGTTATTTATCCCTCAGAACGAGAAAGGAAACGATCGGAAAAACCTGACGAAAAGGTATAAGACAAGGTCATTGCAACCGTTGTCTGGGTTCGGGAGTCGATTACGCAAGGGGAAGGTATTAGCACCCCTCACGTCCATCGTACTCGATGGGATCCACGCTTGTTGTGTTTATCTGACGGGTTGGTTTTATCTATCTACCTATCAAGGATGGTCTAAAAAGGAAAAGAAAAATGACTCGGCAAAGCATTGTGCTTTATGTATACGTATTCCCATCAGAGAATGAGAAATCAGAGTCTACGTAGTTCGCCTAACTACGGGTGGGGGAAGGTGGCTTGCCAATACGTCAGTATTGTGCCTACGTACTCTCAACAGGTATGAGAGATTAGAGCTTACGTAGTTCGGGATAATACGGATTACGGGTGTTTAGATTCATCTGTTTTTTGAGTAGGGTTAACAAACAGTTCCAGCAGTTTGGCGTACGCAGCTCGACCCTTGGAGACTTAGGCGTTATCGTTGCGGTAGAACTGGGAGTTAACGACACTCTTTTCTTCAGAAAAGCTTCCTTTGAATAATGGGCCCACGGGGCAAAAAGGTTTGAAGTTTGTTTTCTGTCTTTTACGAAAGAACTGTTTTTTAGTTGTCTGTAGTTTGTACAGCACTAGAGACTATGACCTGGGAACGAATGCGTCGCATATCGTCCAAATGACGTATCCTGCACATTCTTGACGATTGAGAGGAGGCCGCTCAATTATCATTACCCAAGTAGCTTAAGGCTCATATCGCGCTTATACTAACTTGCCTTTATTATGTTTTTTACTGTTGTTTCAAGATGAGAAGAGAGGGACAACTACGGGGAGACTATCAAGTCCTAATATTGTCATGCCAAGGATTCATCCTATGGTTGGGGTTTGAAACAGGGAACTCCTAGAAGTTATCATGCATAGGTTTCAACCTAAAGTTCTAATCATCACTTCCTTATCAAAGGAAGTGAGATTCCTAGGGGATCATGTCAATGATAAACAGAAACAGATAAAGCATCAGCTTAAACAGTAAACAGTAAACGACTGTAAAATGCATGCAATGCAAGTGAGGGAGGAAATGTGTGTGGGGCATCAGCCTCCACAAGCTCGTCTCGACCTCAAGCCAGATATGAATAACTGCAATCATACAGAAGAAATAAAATCCCATCAAGCAAAACACAAACCACATAGGCAAGGGAGCAGGGCTCTACCGAATACCCGCAAGCAAAGCCATATAGTAAAAGTACAAGCAGAGGGAGAAACTCAACCTCTAGTGCAATCATGCTCCTAGCTTAAAACACTATAAACATGAACTTATTCAAATGCATCAAGCAAATCAAACAAGTCACATCAATACCGTTGCACAGAAAGCAAACAGACAGGAAAGAAAGCAGATCAACAGCTTCCACAGCTTCACAGTAAAGCAATCTTCTGACAGCAGTTCAGTCCTCAGTCTGTAACTGTTCTTCAAGTCTATCCTCTTCAATGGCAAGTATCAACTTGCTTATTCAAGCTTTCAATGCATCAAACACAAGTATCAACTTGCTCTCCCTCCTCTTCAAGCTTCAGCTCTTTCTTCAATCTCAATTTGATCTTCTTCACAAGTGTCAACTTATTCTTCTGGATCTTCAAGCTTTAGCTCCCAGGGCAATCTTCAAACAAAGGGGAAGTGCAACCTCTGACATCTTCAATCCTCTAGCAAGGAACTCCATCCTCTAGAAAGGGAGAAAGATTCATCTAACAAGAGCAAGGTGGGGATAGGGAGAAGCAAAGTGAAGACCAAAGGTCACCTCTAAGCACTCCACCATCAAGGAAAGGAACCCTCAAAGGTTCTACCAATTTGTGAGGAGCCACTCATCCTACCAAAGGAGGGATGTGGCCTTCACAATGGGACCTTACATCATAGGGAGGAATGGAAGTGATCAACACCTTTCATGTTTCATGAAGGAAGAAAATCTATTCTAAGAGATCTCCCTAAAACCCTAATCCTTAACCCTAAACAAACTACACCAAAGGGAGAGAAATCTTCAAGTCCAAGCTCCACCATGCATTCCACAGCAGCCCACACATGTCTTCATCATCATCCAAGAGAAAGAGAAGCCACACCCTAATCTAAGGGAACTAAAGAAATCATTCTAGTTGAGTTATCAAGTTAGGATCACCTAAAACCTAGTACTAAAGTTAATCCTAACTAAAATACTAAAACCAATTGTAAAATCCTAAAAAAATAACTATGGGAACCTAAGTCAATCATGACTCTATCATGTTAATTCCAGAGATCAAATCCTCAAATAAGACCTAGAAATAAATTCTACACTACAAGGTACTAAACCTAAACCCTAAAAGGAAGCACCTAAAGTTTCAATCTAAAAACCACACCTAATTTCATCACAAAAATGTTAGCAAATTACTATGGGAGAATACATGTCTAAGCTAATCACCCACAAAAATTCAAGCCAAAAATCATCACCAAGTTCTCACACTAAAATCATCAAACAGAGGTATCAACCATGGACATTTTATTATCAAATAAAATGTAAAAAATGCACAAAAATTGAAAATGCATGATTTTCCTAATATTTTTATTCAAAACAATTCTAGATTCAATCATGAATCAGGGGGAAAAAAGTTGGAATTAATTGACTTATTTTTCTATTTTTCATGAATTGTTTTCAAACCAACATGAAATGCACAAAAATAATAAAACAATAAAAAGAGAAGATGAACAGAGGGTGTATTCAGCAACGAAATCCAACTAGTTTCGCTTGGGCCCAACACAATAGGGGTGCACATAGCAACAGGGCGTGAGGCCCATCTGAACATCAATTCAGCCAAGAAAAATAGTGCCAGGAGGGGGTGCATTGAGTAACCAAATGCCTTGAAAAACCTTGTTGGGCCTGGAGATGGGGGTGAGGATAGCAACTGAAAGCCAAGGCCCATGCGCTCTGAATTCCTCATCTTCACTTCAATTCTCAAACTGAAAAATAAAAAGAACACACGCCAGGACTCGAACTCATGCGTGTTTGGTTCACCCAGCGAAGATTCACAAGCTTGGATTTCTGACAATCGAAACGCTGCGTTGAGGGGAGGGTATACGTGGCGCAACATACGCGCTAGGATGAATAGACTGAGTAAATATTTCCACACAAACGGACAGTCAATGCTTCGTCTTCTTCATTCAAACCTGCAACACTCGCGCGCAGCCCACGGCCACCGCCGGTGACATCTCCGGTCACCCTGCACAACCCTAACTTCCTCTACACACATCCATTTGCCACGATCTTTATATGAAACTTGACCAGAATTTCACCAGGAACTCAACCATAGCATCTATTCGCTCTAACAACGCAAGAATCTTGACATAACCATCTCAACCGAAAATGCAATTAACCCTAAATTTTCTCTAAAGTTGAAATTAACTATTCAAAATCCATCTAGATCATGAATAGAACCTAACCGCATGCTTCTAGTTCACTAAAAACAAATAATCAGAAAGAGATTTCAAGAATTTAAAACTTGTCTTTGAGCTTGGATTGCAGTGGATTCAAGCCTAAATTCTCTTCCAAACCTTGCAGAAACGTTCAGTGATCAATGGTGAATGCTTCTTGATGCTCAATTCTGGTTGAAAACTCTTGATTCTCCAAAATGAAATTTCAATTCCAAGCTTGCTTCTTCACTTCTCTCCAATGGCTTCTCCACGAAAATGATCACCATAACCTTCCAATTCTGTTCTAAATCCTTTTTATATTCTGTTTAAATAGATTAGATGCCCAAACCAGGCCCATTCATGAGTTTTGGATTTTCACTTTTCTTCCAAATTTCCAAATTTGATATCCACCTTCAAGCCTTGCTCATACTCCAATTTCAGTCCCAATCATTCACTTAAGCCTTGTGGAATGTAGTGATGTGGTTTCCTTCCTTTGATTTCAACCTATGGAGTGTGTGAGGTGTGTTTCTTATTTGTGAAGCAACGTTTCAAATGGTCATGTTATGGACTTCAAAACAAAAATGTAATAATGCCAATCTCTCTAAAACATTAATTCCATTCAAATTGACCACAAATTTGACTTGAAAACAAGTTATTCTCAATTGTTTTGAATTTTCCCATCTTAATTCATTAAAATGGCTTTTATATGAACTTTCTTCCACCAATGCTTGATATAATCCATATCAATGGACCCTTGATACTTAGACAAGCTAAAAACATCATTTTGAACAACTTTCATGTTGAAAAAAAATCCATTTGAGGCATGCAAGATGGTGATATTGACTTATGATTCAAAATGACCTGTAATGTCCAAATACCCAAAATACCCTTGACTTGTCAAAGCCATAACTTGAGTTCTACAAATCCTATCAAGGACTTCTAGTACTCTTTAGACAGATAAGAGAATAAGGAACAACATTCATGTTGACCAAAAGTTCATAGGAATCATCCTTCTAGGGAAAACGTGTCATGCAAGTTGGGTGACTTTCAAGCTCCAAATTCACATTCCTCAGATGACTTGTAACTTGTCTGGCTCATAACTTGAGTTCTATAAACCCTATCAAGGACTTCTAGTACTAAAATTAAAGCCAAGATCATGCCCTACAACAATCATGTTGGGGTCAAGATGAGATGACAATCATATCTTGGGCTACATAGCCTTGAAGTCAGGGGTCAAACTAGGGGATTTTACATTGTCAAGTCTTAGAAACCCTAGCTTGAAACTTCTCAAACTCTTCAATCATGATGAGTTAACCTTGGAATAATCCTTAGAATATCTCAATGTATCAATATAGGATCACATGGCTCTTGAATTTGGTCTCAACCTTCTTCAAATCATCAGTTGACTTAGGGTTGACCCAGTCAAACCCTAGCTGCACCACTCATGGCTGAGCCTTCTTATTCTTGCACAATTACCTCTCTAGGCCTCAAAGTGATCTTCAAAACTTCTCATGAGCTCTCTCAAGACCTCAAGTCTAACTTCATGGCTTCAGAATCATCTGATAACTTCTCACAACTCTCAAGTTAGGAGACACACCCTCTTGGCTTCAATCACTCTCTCTGAGGATCTTTTAACTTCTCTGACAAGGATATCAACCCTTAAACACTTGAATAACTTTCTTAGCTTAGCTTCATAGTCTTTTATAGCTCCTAATTGGTAATCATACCTCTTGATCTCCTGCATACATGTCAATGAAATGCAAATGATAATGCTAATGTGAATGAAATGAAACACAAGCTAGGTAAACAAAAGTTAGGCAAATTTTGGGGTGCAACAACTCGCATTCCCATATGATCCTAAAAATCCCCAGCAGCCCAAGCATGCATCAGAATTTTGGATACATTAATTATCATTATATGAACGGTTAGCATAAGCATTATTCAAGTCTTTCTCAAAAGCACAAAAGCTCCTTTTGGACATCTCGACAAGATTTCCTTAGAGTTTTCCTCCTCTGTTACTTGTCTTTTGCAAGTTCCATCTTGCCTTTTACAGCGGGAAAATTTGAGATTAAGTTGTTGATTAACTTAACTCATAAAGCAAGAGTCGCGACCGCACTTTTATTTTTCCAAAGGAATGGGGAAAAACGAACAAAACCCACAAAAGTTTTTAAACAAAAATAATAAAAACAGAGACAGGGGTAAGAGGGTTGGTTATGTAATGGGAAGGTGTTAGCACCTAAAACATCTATATTACTCAATAGGAACCTCTTGAAAATCTATGTTTGGCTTAAAAGGTGTTGTTTGCAAAAGATGGTGGAGATGAGAAGAGAAATGTTACAAGACTTCCTGAACCTCGTGCCTAGGTAGCCACAAAGTGCAACGGAGGATCAAAACCTCGTAGTTCATGGTAAAAATAACAAAAGTGTTTGTTATGATTGATTTTAAATGGAAAAAACGAGTTGTCATTTTAAGGAGAAAACCCAACTAGTCGCCCACAAGTTTATGAAAATGGACCTTTGCATTACTATTGAGAAGGGCTCCAACTTAGATAGGGATCAACAAGTATACCACTAACTCTCTCAAGTGGAAAAGAATCGACATAAAACATTACTATGAGGATAAGAGAATTACATCTCAACTATGAAAAAACTCACGTCTAAACCTTAAGGAAAAGTTTAAAAGGAAAAGGGCACGAAGGGCACAAAATGGTTTCAATGAGTTGTGTATCTTTTATGTCTTATGAAAATGCTCTTTGCTGCAGTGAGAATCGGATATCAAGCTATCGATTAACTTGAATCACACATCTTTGAATTAATAACCGATCTTTGCTTTATCCGAAGGAATGGTTAAAGAAAGAAGAACCTAATTTGCATTGTAAACACAAAGAGGGGAGATCTAGGATTCGGGGGTTGGTTATACCTAGGGAAGGTGTCAGCATCCTAAGAATATGCAGTAATCTACAGGAACCTCTTATTTATTATGTTATTTGTTACTTTATTCGTTATCTGCTAAAGGGTTGAAGGTAAAGAGAGAGACCTAAGGGCTTAGTCCTAAGTATACTCGCCAAGAAACCGCATCTTGTGCCTACGTATCATGACGGGAATAGAATCATAGTAATAATAGTAATCATAGTTCCTCTCAAAGAGGGTGAGGAACTTCTTGATTATAGTCAAGGTTCCAGGGGGAAGTAAGTGTTCATAGTGATACACTTACTTGGAGTGCGACAACTCCAAGTCTAAGTTGAGTTGAAAGGTAGGTAAATAAGTATCCACGACAGGAACTTACATGGAGTGCGACGACTCTTGATCCTAAGGCTAGGATTGAGGATAGATAATTGAGTGTCCATGGCAGGACATTATAGGGAGCACATCGACTCCTATCCTAAGGCTAGGATGAAGATGATCCAAAGTTCAGGATTTGACATGGCAACCTATGGGAAGGAACCCTTTCCTTTGGAAATGGGATGGAAGCAATCAATAGAGTTAAGAGCGTATTAATGAATAAGTAAACACAATGTACCAGATAAAGATCAAGTCAATGCAATCAAAATGCGATGGATAAGTAGTATGGAGATAACGCGATCAAATATATAAAGTCAAATGAAATTGAGCCACAACGGGATCATACGACATCTATGTCATAGGTTAATTATGAAATGAGATTATCGTGTTTGGAATTCAAAAACTAAATGACAATAGGTAAGATTTATATATAAAATCGAATAAACTAAACTTTAATAAAATTGAAACTAATAATTAAATTAACTATATCTAAATAAAAGTTAAATACTTTGTTAAAAAACCAAAACTTAATTTATTTAAATTTTAAACTAAAACTAATTTTCTAATTAATTTAAGTTAAAGATTTAAAATTAATTAAACTTGTTTGTTTTTTTTAATTAAAAAGTAAATAAACTTGGGCCAAGCCTAAGTGTTAAAAAAAAGAGAATGAAATAAATAAATAAAACGTTGGGCCGGTGGCGATCAAGCCCACCCGACCCCAACAAACAGCAGCATTCGTTTAGAAATTAAAAAAATGGAAAAGGAGAGAGGAGTTGAGCTGGTGAGTTTCTGACAATAAAAAACAAAATGGGTTGAGGCACTAAGCCCACCTGAGCCTCCTATGAGTGGAAAATCCCATAACCCGCATGTCACCAACTGAACATTAGCAACAACCCTTGTATCTTAAACCTAGAAAGCTTCTCAACCACAATACTCATGGCGACACATCCAATCTCATACAGTCACCACCCTCGTTATTGGTTCACTGAAGTAAAACGACATTGCACAGACCAACGTTTCATCTTACAGTTACTCGTCACCACCATCAACAACAAACCTCAAACAAAATTCATGGAAAGGGGTTACACATTCTAAATCGATTGGAAAAAAAACATGTCGTGAACAAGTAGATCAGAACGAAAAAAGTATAGAACACGTTCAAAATCATAACATACCGTTAATTAGGCACGAGATTACATACCTTCGAGTAGTTTTGACATGGCGGTTGCAATAGGGTCGATAATTCTAAAGGTACCCTATACTTTCTTCTTTGTTTCTCTAATATTTCAATTGTGTTTTTGTCCTTCTTCCGAAATTGTGTTGTACCCGTTGCTGGTGCGAGACTGATGTTGTGTTGCTTTTACTTTTCCACTGTTGTATTTCTCTTTATTTTTCTATGCTACGTTTGTACTAATGTTTCTCCTCTTTCAAACGTTCATTGCTGTGTGTAAACTTGCTCTCTCAATTTTGTGCGTGTATGGATCCCTTAGTATGGGAATTTTTCTACAATGCGTCTGTTCTCCCCTTTTCTTGCTGTGAGTTTTTTTTTATATATAAGCCTCTGCCGATTGAATACCAATATTGTCTTGCCGATCATGGCTTTGGAAATAAATATAACTACATGATTCCAACTTTAATATGATTCAAAAATTTCTCATTTCGTTGGAACATGTCGGGATTGTGTTTGAAATTTTATTTTGGAAAGAATCGGTCTTGATTGTGCTTGATTGTGTGTAATATTTTCTTAAATGTGTCTTGGGCTGCTTTAGAAATAAAGATGTAGGAAATTTCTACTCTTTTCAAGAATTGTTTTTTTATTACATGATTGATGACGACTAAATTAGGAATTGTCGGTTACTTTAAAAAAAATAGCTTTTTATGTCAAAATCTTTCTAAACCTTTCCTTCATTATTTAGACTCAATGCAGGAATCCATAGGAACATGAAGGCATATATTGAAATTTCGGCAAGGGACTAAATGGCATCCAACAATACTATTTTCAAGAACAAAGGCCTTCGAGAGTGTTAATGATAACTATTGTTGATCAAATCCCCTCTTGGAATACTCAACAACAAACCATAATTCAACTGCTGACAATAAAAATTAAATGGCAATGTCTCCCAAGATACGGCCCACCATCAAAATTCTTTGAGGGTGAAATTTTGGAACAACAAATGCCCCTCTTATAATTGAAATTTTTTTTCTCTCTTAGGAACCCACTTTGGAAAATAAATTGCACTTTTAAACTTTAGTAAATGTAACTTGTACCAAGATTTCTTGAATTTGAAATGATGCAAAGAAATATGGGTGATGCTCTTTAGGCGCTAATAATGAAATGCTTGTTTTGCACTTGGACTCTGGTGCATGACCCTTTGGAGTTAATGTATATCTTTAATAAATCTTCAAACTTGGATACTTGAATACTTGGGATTCTATAGCATAATTTGATTCAGAGCTCTTATTCCTATTTGAAACCTCACGTCATCAACACGAGAAAATTCCAATTCTTTTTCTTAAGATCCAAAGATCATAATAATTCCAATTCCTAAATAAGAACATGTTTTAAACAAAATCTAGGGAACCAGTACATTCCAACCTGATGAAGCTTTAAATCTATATATGAAGGCATGGTTTTTTCACCCTTTCTTGAAAATGAGTACACAAACTTGTCAGTATCATACAACACACCATGCTCAAAATAACCATGCTTCGTGTTAATGGTGAGGAAAACTTAATCTTCCTTGGGGAACTTCTGAGGCATCTTGAAGAAAAAAGGCCCTGTATTGACCAACGGACTATAAGAGTAAGGGCATATCATTCTTTTATATCTACAGGAATTCAAACATGACTTGGTGGAAACTATGATCACACACAAAGCTTTGACAACTTTGAGCCTTCCACAGCGACCCTAACTTTGTAAATGAAACAAATAAACAAAATCTAATAAATTGGTTAGCTTATGCATGAATGATTGACCTAATATGATATGTAGATGATCAAATAATCTAAGGGTAAAATTTGGGGTATAACAGTTGCCCCTATTTAAATATCTTCATCGGATGACACGAACGATGAAAATCTTCGTGAAATCATGGTGCAAGATATTTAAATATAGTTAACCGAAAATTTTGCCCTTAGATGCAATCACATACAATGCTATGGACAAAAGAAGCTAATCTACAAATGCTGACATGCAATGGTTTCTAATATGATAAAAATGATAAATGCAAAATACAGACGAAACAAAAGCGAAATAGGGAACAAAGTCAGCACAATGAGTAACCACTCACCGGGGATGACAACGCACTAGGGAAACGAAACAAACTGGAGGAATCTAAAGTGATGGACCAACAGGTTTAGGCATGACCAGTTGACACTTTAGAAAGAAAGACAACAAAAGATTCTCAATGGGGATGGAACCTGGAAAGACGGCCCCCACCGGGGAATATCCAGAGTAGTTGACCAACAGGTTCAAGCATGACCGATTGACACTCTAGGACAAAAGATAAAGCAGGATCCATATGGCAGTAGGATCATGCAAACAAATGTTGGAGTTTTCAAACAAGAAAATGACATCCGAGTCTCTGGAAATTCCTTAAAAGAAGAGATCAAACGGGATCTTCAAGAAACATCAGGAAGGATACAGGGTGATTACACTCTTTTGTACGCCAAAATAATTAGACTTCATGGGGAAACTCCCTGATAAGCTTCTCGATAGAGATTCCCACTTATCGTCGCAGGGACTTACACACCACAAAAAAAATGCTAAGTTTCTCAAAGAAAGAGACTATCACTTATCTAGAAAAGGACAAAGGAAACAAGCTTCTCAAGAGAGACTACCACTTGTTGGAAATAACGAAATGATAAGCTTCGCACATGAGACTGCCACTTATCATCGAAAGATAAACATGCTAAGCTTCTCAGGTGAGACTACCACTTATCCGAAAAATGCTAAAATGATAAGCTTCTCAGATGAGACTACCACTTATTAACAATGAGGATTTGTAAATGATTCTTCTTGAGACATATAGTTCAAAATAAATGCACACTTCAGCTAGGTTCGACAACCTAAATAGGTTTAGAAAATAATCTTCAGGGACCAAAGTTCAATCTAGGAATAAACTAGAAAGAAACGGTCAAACAAGACTCCAACCATTGAGGAATGAACTCAAATGAGGATTTACTTTATCCAGGCATGGAAAATATAACTGAAGTAACCATCATCCACGAGGGCTGAACTCTGTGCGGAAATTAGAAATAATAGGTACTTTTATGCTTAGGGTTGATGACTCTACTTGGAGAGAAAGGACAAACCTAGTTATTTGGTGATAAACATAACCAAAGTAAACGAAAAAAAACAACAAGGATAACAAACATGCTGATACTATGCCCATGTCTATATGTATGAATGAATGTATGTCATGCTTATGCTTATGCTGACAAAACAGATAAAAGAAGGAGTAAAAGCGAGATGAAATAAACATCTCGACTAGGATACTCGACAACCTCTGCAAAGTGTACATATACCAAGAGATGGATAGAAAGTCATAGGAGGAACCATAATCTTGCTTCAAAGTTCCAAATTCTCTTGGGAAAAGGTATTCCACTTGGGGATCTAATATCATGGCTTCATTTGAGGGATTACCATCATGAATATGCATTCCTTATCAAAGAAGACATCATCACTAGGGAGAGTCATCTTATAATTAGAGGCTTTGTAGGGGATAAAATAAATATCCTCTTCAACAGGGAAGTATGGAGCCAAGGCAGCTTACTGGAGAAAGTATGGTAACTTCAGTGAGGAACATAGATGATTCCATTGGGGAGTGAATCCTCAATATCAGTAGATAAGTATCATATAACGGATACTGGGGAGATTCTCTGTAGTCTTGAAAATCCGTTATGATCATAGGATCAGTCCAAGATGTGTTGTCAGTTTATGCTTCACTGGGAATTTGGCTGAAAATGGTCTAAAAGTGCTTCTGCAACATTAAGACTTTATGGGGAATAGTGATTTCCTTCAGATCTTTCCACAGGTCAAAGCAAATTTATGTTCTTTTTCAAGTGTTTTCAAATTTTTTTTTAAGTTTTTGAAAAATCTTTTCACTTTCAAAATTATTAACAAATAACATTTTGCATAACAAGAAGAAGTAAAGAAAATATAAATGGCAAGATTGAATAGACAAAAAGTATGATTTTATTTAAGAAAGGTAGCTTGCTAATGGCAAAGCTCCATAGAGTATTACAATTGAAATTGGCAATAGGGAAAGGTTACATTGAATCCAACGACACCTACTAACCCTAATAACTAAGACTACCCAAAACCCTGCTTCTGACGAGAGCGGTTGGATTAGATTTTATCGTTGTAAAAATGAATGTCATCTGATGCAGTGAAATGCCTTTTGTCCCTAACTTTTCCTGGATTGCCCTTTCGGGTTTTCAATCCACCGGGACGCTCATTTTTGCCTAAACTGCCCTTTCGGGTTTTCAGTTTAGAGAGCTCTTATTTTGATTTTTATTTTCATCCCTAATTTTTTCCTGGATCTCTTTCATAGGTTGTGATCCACCGGGATACCCATTTTTGCCTAAGTCGCCTTTTCAGGTTTTCGACTTAGTGGGTGTTTTTAGGCATAGTATTTTCGAACTGCATTAGAGTTTATAGGATATGAAAGCTCTTCACCATCCATTGTTACGAGAATTAATGGTCCTCCTGAGAAGACTATCTTCACCATAAATGGACCTTCATAATTGGGCATTCGTTTACCATGCATGTCTTTATGAACTGGCAAGATCTTTTTAAGTACAAGCTCTCCTTCTCGGAATTCTCGGATTCAGACTTTCTTGTCGAATGCCCTCTTCGTTCATTTCTGGTACAACTGACCATGGGACATCACATTCATGCGCTTCTCGTCTATGAGATTCAGCTGGTCAAATCTTTCTTAGACCCATTCTGCTTCATCAAGCTTAGTTTCCATAAATACCCTCAAGGACGAAATCTCTACTAGAAAAGATTGCATCCATTCCATACATTAATTAAAAAGGGGTTTCCCCTGTCGAAGTTCGCACTAAAGTTCTGTATCCGTGCAAAGCAAATGGTAGCATTTCATGCCAATCTTTGTAAGTTTTTACCATCTTTTGCAGGATTTTCTTGATGTTTTTATTTGCAGCTTCAACAACTCCATTCATTTTAGGACGATAAGGATAAGAATTATGGTGTGCAATCTTGAAACTTTCACACAACTCCTTCATGGTTTTATTGTTCAAATTAGTCCCATTATCTGTTATGATCCGACTTGGAATTCTATGATGGTAGATAACATCTTTCTTGATGAAGCGGGCAACCACTTGCTTGGTTAGGTTGGCATAAGAAGTAGCTTCTACCCACTTGGTGAAATAGTCGATGGCGACCAAGATAAATCGGTGACCGTTGGAAGCTTTAGGCTCAATTTCCATAATCATGTCAATGCCCTACATTGAGAAAGGCCATGGTGATGATAAAACATTCAACGGTGCTGGAGGTACGTGCACCTTATCAACATAAATTTGGCACTTATGGCATTTTCTGGCATATTGGATGCAATCAGATTCCATAGTTACCAGTACTACCCAGCTCTCAAAATTTCTTAGACATAGCATAACCGTTGGCGTGAGTTCCAAAGGTTCCTTCATGAATTTCCTGAAGTAGCATGTCAGCTTCACGTCTATCGACACGTCTAAGCAGGACCATGTCATAGTTTCTTTTATACAACACATCATTGCTAAGGAAGAACTTGGATGCTAATTGTTGCGGTGAAAATTGGATATCAAGCTATTAAGTTAACTTGAATCTTAATTCTTTTACAACCGAACTTTATTTTATCCAAAGGAAAGGTCTAAAGAAAGAAAAACCTTTTTCGCGATGTAACGACAACGCTTAAGAGATTCGGGGATCGGGGGTTGGTTATACCTAGGGAAGGTGTTAGCACCCTAAGCGTCTGTAGTACTCTACAGGAACCTTTCATTTGATTGCTTGCTAAGTTTGTGAATATGTGTTATGGATTGGGAAAAGATTAGGGATAGGTAAAGGCCTAGATGGTTTTCTAAGTTTGCTCGCAAAGACATCGCATCTTCTGCCTACGTATCCTAACTAGGATAGAATCAGAGCAATCATAGTTCACCTCACAAGGGATGAAGAACACTTGATTATGATCAAGGTTCAAAGGGGAACAAACATGACAACGTTTGTGTAGAGTTTTGACAAAACTCCCTATTCTAAGTTGTAATATTCAAAAGGGGAAGTAAGAAATCATGACGATGATTCTCACATAGAGTTGACAAACTCTATCCTAGGGTTCTAGTTGAAGAACACTCCTAGTACATGTGGATTTCTTAGACTTTAAAGCAAAGTCTAATGGTTTCTAAACTGAGGTTGAAATGACTTGATAAAGTCAAGGGAATGGGTGAATGAATTGTCCATAACATAAGGGTTATTGGAGAGATCTTTTCCTTTGGAGGAAGACAGGAGAGGCAACTTGGATGAGAGCTAACAAGCTTCATCATTTGGGGAAAGAAAATTTTGAACAAGATAACAACATAATAAATATGCATCCATGGTGAAAACCATTAAGTGAGCATGTGAAATGATAAAAATGAAAATGCATTGATCGTAAGAACACAAATTGTTTCTTAGTAATATCTCTATGTTTTGATGATAACTCTTATGAAATTTTGTATTAAAGAATTATATAATCTAAAATTTGTTCATGAATATTTGCTGCAGATAATTAAAGTGTATATATACATCAAAGAGCAAATTAATCTGAACATAGAACTATGGAAGGCTCTGAAGAGTCAGAATCATCTTATAGAAGAATCTGAGCGCTGTCTGCAGAAGAATCTAAAGCAGAAGCTACAGAAGAATCTGAAGCAAAAGCTACAGAAGAATCTGAAGCAGAAGACTCTAATAAGATCTGAAGACTCTGAAGCATTAAAGAACTTTGTATGATAGTTAAGAAGCACAATTTTTTAGAAGAATCTGAGAGTACTACACGCTACATGTATTGAGGATCTGATTCAAAAAACTCTGCTCTGATAGAACTACACGCTAAAGCACACTTGCTGCCTTACTCTGATTCAGCAAAATCTGATGGGTATCCAAGACTCTGATCATGCAAAATCTGATGATCAACTTTGCTGAAAAGAAATACTTGTTGAAGAAGAATTCAAAGTAATATCTTTTGATTTAGCTCAACGACTCTTTCCTCTTTCATGCTTCACACTAGAACACAGACCAAAAGCATTTCTCTTTGCATTCTACTTCCAGGAAAAGTCATGTGATGTAAAGACAAAAAGGTTCAGGCCTTTTCAGTACACAGCCTCCAATGTCAAGACTTTGTGGACTACTGTGCATATAAAAGCAAGTCTTCATCATCTTCTTCAAAGTGATCAACTACCAACGAATCTAAAACAGAAACTCTTACAAGCTCTCATAAAACATTCTTATTGCTGAGTTTATTCTTTTGTTCTTAACATTAAGTGAAATATCAATGTTGTGATAAAGCTTATTAGAAGCATTCATACACTTGTATTGATCTTACATTTTATTGTAATAGTTCCTTAAGAAGATCCAGTTGGGATCAGAAGTTCTTGAGAAGACTTTGAACAGTTGATCTTAGTGCTTACTATTGTAATCAGTTGATTAAATAATGGATTAAGTCCTTGTTTGAGAAAGGCAAATCACTCTAGGTAGGGTGGACTAGAGTAGTTGAGTTCAACGAACCAGGATAAAAATACTTGTGTTTTTACTACTGAGTTTTTATCTTCATACTTATTCAACCCCCCTTTCTAAGTATTTTCTAACCTTTAGTTGGCATCTGAGCTCCGGTTCTGTGTGTGCTACCACTTCACAGTGACAAAAAAGATCCAGTGAGAAAAACTTTGATATTTATATTTGGTTGTTTATAATGGCTGATGTTTCAACATCTAACAAGTATGAAGAAAGAGACAGAATCAGTACTAAACCCCCTATGTTTGATGGGGAGAAATTTGATTATTGGAAAGATAGGATTGAAAGTTTTTTCCTTGGTTATGATGCTGATTTGTGGGATTTGGTCATAGATGGATATGTTCATCCCATTGATGGGAATGGCAAGAAAGTAGATAGAAAATCTATGACAGTAGCCCAAAAGAAGGAATTTAGAAATCACCACAAGGCTAGAACAATATTGTTAAATGCAATATCTCACACTGAGTATGAAAAGATCACAAACAGAGAAACTGCATTTGACATGTTTGAGTCCTTGAAAATGACTCATGAGGGAAACTCTCAAGTCAAGAAAACAAAGGCTCTGGCTCTAATTCAGAAGTATGAAGCCTTCAAGATGGAAGAAGTTGAATCTGTTGAAGCCATGTTCTCCAGATTTCAAATACTTACAGCTGGACTAAAGGTTCTGGATAAAGGTTACTCTACTGCTGATCACGTGAAGAAGATCATCAAAAGCTTACCTACCAGATGGAGACCTATGGTGACTGCGCTGAAAATGGCTAAAGATCTGAACCATATTTCCTTGGAAGAACTAATCAGCTCATTAAGGAGCCATGAAATTGAACTTGAGGAAGATGAGCCTCAGAAGAAAGGTAAGTCAATTGCCTTAAAATCTAATAAATCTGCTAAAGCGTTGCAGGTAATAGAGGAATGCTCTGAAGAATCCTCATCCTCATCTGAAGATGAATTATCCATGCTGTCCAGAAGAATAAACAAACTCTGGAAGCATAAAGGAAAGAAGTTTAGAAACTTTAAGAAGCCTGACCAAAGAAAGGAATCTTCTGGACACAGAAGATCTGGCAAAAAAGAGGTTGTCTGCTACGAATGTAAAGAACCTGGGCATTACAAAAATGATTGTCCAAAGCTTCTGAAAGAAAAGCCTAAAGGAAAATTTGATAAGAAGAAGAAGGTTCTAATGGCAACCTGGGATGATTCAGATACATCTGAATCTGAATCTGAGACAGAAGAAGAATGTGCCAATGTAGCATTGATGGCAGACATAGAAGATCAGGAGGAAGGAATTTCAGGTTCTGAATCTGACTCTGACGCTGAAGAGGTAATGGCTAAACTCACTAAAGATGAACTTATCAAAGTGTTATCATAGGTTCTGAAGAGCTATAACAATATTAAGCTCAAATACAAGGAGCGTCAAAGCAATCTTGTATCTGAGAATAATATTCTCAAATCAGAAGTGGCTGAGCTAAATGAAAAGAACTTAAAAATGAAAAATGATTTTGAATTAGCTCAACAAAACTCTGATTCTGAAACTGAGTCTGAATACAAAAATATTTTGGAAAAATATGACTACAGCTTTCAGAAGTTTCTTGCTAAAAGCATAGACAAAAGCAAAATGGCTTCTATGATCTATGGAGTTAGCAGAAATAACAGAAAAGGAATTGGATATAAATCTTCCTCTAATTTAAATCCAAAATCTGTTGATAAAATTATCATCAAGAAGACTCCTTTATATTCCAATTTTAAATTTGGTCACTTGAATGATATTGAACACACTCGTTCTGAAAAGAACATTCATGTGTTTAAATCTAAGGCTAGTCAGAATAAACCCTATGTTGAAAAACAGAAGTTTAGACGAACCTTTAGAACAACTAACCCAAAAGGACCCAAGAAGATCTGGGTACCTAAGAGTAAAATAATTCCTGTTGCAGATGTTCTTAGCAGCAAGATCAGGACGCCAGTCATGGTACCTGGACTCTGGATGCTCGCGACATATGACGGGAGAAAGGTCTATGTTCCAAATTCTGGAGCTTAGATCTGGAGGTGACGTGAAATTTGGAGGGAATCAGAAGGGAAAGATCATTGGATCTGACACTATTGGAAATGGTAATCTTCCCTCTATCACTAATGTTTTACTTGTAGAAGGACTGAAGCATAATCTATTGTCCATAAGTCAATTAAGTGACAATGGTTATGACATAGTATTTAATCAAAAAATGTTGTTTCTACTTCCAGACCATTAGAATTACTTCATATTGATCTGTTTGGACCAGTGAAAACTGCATCCATCAGAGGCAAGAAGTATGGATTAGTCATTGTTGATGACTATAGTAGATGGACATGGGTAAAGTTTTTAAAACACAAGGATGAGTCACATTCTGTGTTCTTTGACTTCTGCAAACAAGTCCAGAATGAAAAAGATTTCAAAATTATAAAAGTCAGAAGTGATCATGGTGGTGAATTTGAAAATAAATACTTTGAAAAATATTTTAATGAAAATGGCATTGCTCATGATTTTTCCTGTCCTAGAACTCCACTACAGAATGGAGTTGTAGAGAGGAAAAATAGAACTCTGCAAGAAATGGCCAGAACCATGATCAATGAGACTAACCTGGCAAAACACTTTTGGGCAGAAGCAATCAACACAACATGTTACATTCAGAACAGATTGTCTGTAAGACCTCTTCTGGAAAAGACTCCCTATGAATTGTGGAGGAACAGAAAGCCCAACATTGCTTATTTTCATCCTTTTGGATGCATTTGCTATATGTTGAATACTAAAGAAAATTTGAACAAGTTTGATTCTAAAGCACAAAAGTGTTTCATGCTTGGGTATTCTGAACGCTCTAAAGGCTACAGAGTATACAATACTGAAACATAGATTATGGAAGAATCTATTCATGTTAGATTTGATGATAAGCTTGGCATTAAAAAGCCAAAGCAGTTTGAAAGTTCTGCAGATAGAGAAGTAATCTTCACAGATTCTGAAGGCTCAGAGACAGACAAAGCTCAAGTGAGGGAACCAGAAGCAATGCCAGATGCAATTCCTTTGACTTCTCAGATGAACAACTTAAACATTTCTGAAGAATCAACTGTTAGAGGATCATATTCCAGAATCAAAGCTTCTCATCCAGAGAATGTGATCATTGGAAAGAAGGATGACCCTATTAGAACAAGATCCTTCCTCAGATCCTCTGAAGCATCATTATTTGGATTAGTGTCAGTAATTGAACCAACCACTGTGGATGAAGCTCTACAAGACAATGACTGGATTATTGCCATGTAAGAAGAGCTAAATCAGTTCACTAGAAATGATGTGTGGGACTTAGTTCCAAGACCAAAAGGATTCAACATAATTGGAACTAAGTGGGTCTTCAGAAATAAGCTTAATGAGAAAGGAGAAGTTGAAAGAAATAAGGCAAGGCTTGTTGCTCAAGGGTACAGTCAACAAGAAGGTATTGACTACACTGAAACTTATGCTCCAGTGGCAAGGTTAGAATCTATACGCCTTCTTATTTCATTTGCTGCACAATATAACATCACTCTATATGAGATGGATGTTAAAAGTGCCTTTATAAATGGTATTATAGAAGAAGAAGTTTATGTTCACCAGCCTCCTGGTTTTGAGAGTGAAAAATTTCCAGAACATGTTTTCAAACTAAAGAAATCTCTATATGGTTTAAAACAAGCTTCCAGAGCTTGGTATGAGAGGTTAAGCAATTTTCTTCTGGAGAAAAATTTCATTAGAGGCAAGGTGGACACAACACTCTTTTGTAAAACATTTAAGAAAGATCTTCTAATATGTCAAATATATGTGGATGATATTATATTTGGATCTACCAATACTATGCTGGGAAAGGAGTTTGCTCAATGTATGCAAGCAGAATTTGAAATGAGCATGATGGGAGAATTGAAATTCTTTCTGGGAATTCAAGTCAACCAAACTCCAGAGTGCACTTACATTCATCAGACCAAATATGTTAAAGAACTTCTGAAGAAATTTAACATGACTGATAGTAAGATGGCAAAGACTCCCATGCATCCAACTAGTACACTAGGCAAGGAAGAGGTAAGTAAGAAAGTAGATCAGAAACTCTACAGAGGTATGATAGGATCTCTTCTCTACTTAACTGCTTCTAGACCTGACATTCTGTTCAGTGTATGTTTATGTGCAAGATTCCAATCAGATCCTAGAGAATCTCACTTAACTGCTGTTAAGAGGATTCTAAGGTATCTGAAAGGTACTACTAACGTGGGTCTGTGTTACAGAAGATCTGATAAATATACATTAGTTGGATTCTGTGATGCTGACTATGTTGGAGACAGAGTAGAACGTAAAAGTACATCTAGAAGCTGTCAGTTCCTTGGAAGTCATCTGATCTCATGGTACAGCAAGAAGCAACCCATAATTGCACTTTCTACAACAGAGGCAGAATACATTGCTGCTGCTGGATGTAGCACGCAGATGCTCTGGATGAAGAGTCAATTAGAGGACTATCAGATATTTGAGAGTAATGTATCTATCTTCTGTGATAATACTTCTGCTATATGTCTGTCTAAAAATCCAATTTTACACTCTAAGGCAAAACATATAGAAATTAAACATCATTTCATCAGAGACTATGTTCAGAAGGGTATTATAAACCTAGCTTTTGTTGATACAAATCATCAATGGGCTGATATATTTACAAAACCCCTTGCTGAAGATAGGTTCAAGTTTATTATGAAAAATATTGGTATGGATTTTTGTCCAGAATAATATTTATCAGAGGCAAACTTCTCAGATGCAAAATGTTTAATGCTCTGAAGTATTTCATCTGTTAATTTATTCATTTTCTTAAATTATTTTACTTGTGTAAATCTGAACTAGCAATGCTTAGAGGATCTGAACGTTGTCTAACGTTTCATTTCTCAAAATATTTCAGAGGCACAAGCAATCAAACACGTGTAGCTCAGAACTGAAAAGGTAGAGTGCACTTTACTAAATTAACGTTTGAAGTACTGCTTTGAAAATCTGAATTTTCTTGATTTTCCCCCATCTGTCAGAATCATAATTGCTGTGCAATGATGTTTTTAATTTTTCATTAAATGCTATGTGAAGCGTGCCTATGTGACTGTCTGTGTATCTGATTTTATCTATAAATATCACAAATCACACCATTTCACACTTTTCACCTCACGAACCTTTTATGCATTTCTGTCGTCTCTTTGCTCTCCATCTAAACCCTAAACCTAAAACCTCTCTCTCAAGAACATCAATGGCATCTTCTTCATCAACATCTGCTCAGATGCAATCAACCATTGTTGGGTCTGTTACTAATGCTGAAGCTTACAAAGAACCTGTAAGAACTCTTCTCACTCCAACCATAGAACTGGAAGTTCTGAGTGAATGCTTCATAGACCTTGAGTCCATTGAAGAAAATGGATTTAATCTCTCCTCAACCATTCAAACTCAAAGTTGGACAAAGTATTTTGACAGGCTTATGGGTCCTGTTTATCCAACCTTGGTGAAAGAATTCTGGATACATGCTCAGGTGTGCCCTAAGTTCGTCCATTCTTCTATCCTTGGGAAGGAGATTGTGATTACTGAGAAGTTGATCAGACAACTAATTGGTTACTCTGAAACTGATGGTGAAACCAGTCTACAATCTGCTCGTGTGGATCTTCCTGATGTGTTTCAAGAAGTGACTATTTCTGGGGCGCCAACTAGCAAAGTAAGGGAACTAAAGCCAATCTACAGGATCTGGGCCAAGATTTTCATGAGTTCCATCTTTCACAGAAAATCATCAAATTCCCCAGACTATGTCAGTGCTGAACAACTATATTCTATGTTCTGTATGAGCAAGGGAAAGAAGGTGGACTTGCCTTATCTTCTGTTCAGTCACCTTCTGAATCATGTAAAGGAAACAAGAGAAGATCTAAGAGTCAAAGCTGGAAAAGTTAGGAATTGGATTCCTATGGGTAGGCTGATATCAGACATTCTAACAGAGAATGGTCTTGTGAAATATCTGTATGACACTGGTTTGACAGAGGATCTGTCTTATGTCATAGATTCTGTCATAAATGGAAATACTCTGAAGAGGATGAAGGTCATCACAGAGCTTGCCAGCAAACCCAAGAAAATTCCTACTAAGGATGTAAGCAACAGAAGGATTCCTATTGAAGATTTTACAATGTTCACTGCTGATGAGCCTAGGCACATCATTCTGACATTCATTGCTGAGTGTTTAAAAGAAGGTATTCCTCTGCCTATGAACATAGTACAAAAGGAAGGAGAAGTTCTGCCCAATCCTGTTAGAGAAAGACGCTCAAAGAAGATTGCTGAAGAAGGATCTGAGGCTCAACCAAAGAGAAAAGCCTCTGAAGCTACTGCGAAGCCTCAGAAGGTAAAGAAAGTGAAACCCACTCCTCCAGAAGCTAGTCTGGAAGACATAAGAGAAACTATCAAGCAGGTATTAACATCTGATCCAACTCCAACCATTCACTCTCCATTACATTCACCTCCTCCATCACCTTCTAGATCATATTCATCTGTACCACCATCATCTGGAATTCATGCATTTGAACCACCTCAAACAAAAATCCAACCAGAACATCAACAACAAGAACCATCTCAGCCAGAACCTCAACAACAACAACCAGAACTTCAACAACAACAACAACCAGAACCTCAACAACAACAACAAACACCACCGGAACAACAACAACAATCATCAGAACATCAATCTCAACCCATCTCATCTGAACCTCCCCAACCAACACCATCTGAACATCCCTCAATAATAGAACAACCATTACCTGTTCCAGAACCATCAAATGACATTCTTGATCTGGAACCACTTGCAACCATGGTTGTTTTGTCATTCACCTCATGGCACTCCACTGAATCATCTGATTCTGAATCAGAAGTTCCATCACCCACTTGTTTACACATTCCTGATCCATTCAAACCTGCATTTTCTGATCTTTCAGCATCTGAACAAATAAATCATAGACTTGCACTTCGTTCAAATTTCAACCTCTGAGATTTTCAGAATTCATCCTCTGAAGCTGAAATTTCACCAACCCCTACACCTCAACTCACAATCCCACAACCATCTGAACCTCAACAGTCTGAACCTCAACCATCTGCATTTCAACCATCTGATCAACCATCATCTGATCCAACACCTCCTAATATCACTTGCGAACAACCTCAGCCAAACTCTGAATCTGCTAAGAAAGTGACCCCTGAGGAATTTCTTTACACCAACCCTAGATCAGATGTTGATAAACGGCTTGATAATTTCAAAAAGGAAGTTCGTATGGGGATTGCACGTGTGGAAGAAAAGTGTCTGTTCAGTATAGATCCTGCTAAGTCTGAAGCTGCTTGGGATAAATTTATCTCTAAGATCAACGTGGTGGCCTCTCATCTCAAGACAGTCTGTGCTGAAGATGCTAAGGCAAAGTTTGTTGAGTTGGTAAGACAAACTCGGATGAGCATTCCCAAACTACCAGTGCTGCTTCTGGAAGCTGCTCCTGCTGAAGACTCTCCATCTGAAGATGTTGCATCTGATATGGACATTAATGCATCTGCACCTGAAGAAAAGGCTGACAATTCAGAACTTGTAAAAGAGGTTAAGGAAATCAAGTCCTTGATGATCAAACAAGAACAAACCACTAAAGAGATTAATACTTGGATGGCCAAGCAAGACGAGTCTACTTCAAAGATCACAGATCTTCTGACCCTGATTGCATCTCGTCAACCCTAGTTTCTTTTCATGTTTTTGCACTGCTGTTTTGAATCTGTTTTCTCTTGTTTGTTTGTTATCATCTGTTATGTGAACCATCTGAATGAATGAAATTGTTTGCTGTGTTTTTCTTCTATTATCTTTTCTGTCTTTACACATCTTTTTTATTATGACAAAAAAGGGGAGAAAAAGAATCTGATTGTTCAATCCATAAGCAAATACTAAAACAAAATTCAGACATATTATTAACTATCTATGAATTTAAGTCTTTCAGATAGTCTTTCAGATTCTATTGTTTCATCTGACAAAATAAATTCATTGAAATTATCCTGAGAATTACCCAACCAGAATTTGATTCTTGAAGCAAATTGTACTCTGAGTCTAAACGCAAAACCAGACTCGGTGTTTGAAAGAAGTCATCAGACTCTGATTAACCAGACTCTGCGTTTGAAAGAAGTCATCAGACTCTGATTCTGAAATACACTCAAGCAAAAAGGGAAGTATTCTTTTCCTTAGAGTATTCATTTTAGGGTGAGATTCTTAATCTCAGGGGGAGTTATAATTATTATTTTTTATTATTGAACAAAATTTCTCATGTTTTGTCATCATCAAAAAGGGGGAGATTGTAAGAACACAAATTGTTTCTTAGTAATATCTCTATGTTTTGATGATAACTCTTATGAAATTTTGTATTAAAGAATTATATACTCTAAAATTTGTTCATGAATATTTGCTGCAGATAATTAAAGTATATATACATCCAAGAGCAAATTAATCTGAACATAGAACTATGGAAGGCTCTAAAGAGTCAGAATCATCTTATAGAAGAATCTAAGCGCTGTCTGCAGAAGAATCTGAAGCAGAAGCTACAGAAGAATCTGAAGCAGAAGCTACAGAAGAATCTGAAGCAGAAGACTCTAATAAGATCTGAAGACTCTGAAGCATTAAAGAACTTTGTATGAGAGTTAAGAAGCACAGTTTTTCAGAAGACTCTGAGAGTACTACACGCTGCATGTACTGAGGATCTGATTCATAAAACTCTGCTCTGATAGAACTACACGCTAAAGCACACTTGTTGCCTTACTCTGATTCAGCAAAATCTGATGGGTATCCAAGACTCTGATCATGCAAAATCTGATGATCAACTTTGCTGAAAAGAAATACTTGTTGAAGAAGAATTCAAAGTAATATCTTTTGATTTAGCTCAACGACTCTTTCCTCTTTCATGCTTGACACTAGAACACAGACCAAAAGCATTTCTCTGTGCATTCTACTTCCAGGAAAAGTCATGTGATGTAAAGACAAAAAGGTTCAGGCCTTTTCAGTACACAACCTCTAATGTCAAGACTTTGTGGACTACTGTGCATATAAAAGAAAGTCTTCATCATATTTTTCAAAGTGATCAACTACCAACAAATCTAAAACAGAAACTCTTACATGCTTTCATAAAACATTCTTATTGCTGAGTTTATTCTTTTGTTCTTAACATTAAGTGAAATATCACTGTTGTGATAAAGCTTATTAGAAGCATTCATACACTTGTATTGATCTTACATTTTATTGTAATAGTTCCTTAAGAAGATCCAGTTGGGATCAGAAGTTCTTGAGAAGACTTTGAACAGTTGTTCTTAGTGCTTACTATTGTAATCAGTTGATTAAATAGTGGATTAAGTCCTTGTTTAAGAAAGGCAAATCACTCTAGGTAGGGTGGACTGGAGTTGTTGAGTTCAACGAACCAGGATAAAAATACTTGTGTTTTTACTACTAAGTTTTTATCTTCATACTTATTCAACCCCCCCTTCTAAGTATTTTCTCACCTTCATTGATGACAATCAAAGCAGTTGATTAAGCAGGAAGTGTGACAATCAAGCTTCAGTGTATTTAGCAGATGAAGTAAAATGAACATGGTAACAACCAAAGATGAAGTCCTAGAATGTTAGCTAACATTTAAGAACATGAATGCAAACAAGTATCACAAATAATCACAAGTATATCAAAAGAAAAATTCATCTGCATACGCGAAAACGATCACAGAACGTACACAACTTGTACATAGTCAAAAGAGATGAAAAATTAGGCAAACATGAAAATAAAAAATATGACATGAAAGTAGACGTCAAGATGAACAAAATGTAAAAACATTGGGTGAAAAATGATTAAAATTGAGAGAGATATGGATTTTTAAAGATGGGATGAAAAATTAACAAAAGGGTTGCCCTCCTCAGGGGTCGAACCCAGGTATGTAAGGTAAGAGGCGCTTAAGTTACAAGGTGAGTACCACTGGGGTGGCTATACATCCGTTGATGAAAGCCACCCCATAAATATATATGGGATACCCTTATGAAATTCTGGGCAACAAAAACACAAGCACAAAACTGAAATGCAAAACCATGTGTAACTTTGTCAATTCTCAACCTTTTCCAATGAAATTTAAGCCTAACTTCTGTGTTTTTAAATGAGGAACATGATGGCAATATTAGTTTTTTGAAATTCTCCCTCTATTTGAAAACCCGATAGCACATGTATGTTGAAGTTTTGAAAATGCATTTTGATAGGTAAAACCTGTTCTAAACGTTTCCAACTCAAACCAAACACACACATACACACAATAAACATAATGATGGATGATTTTGAATACCAAGATTGAGCCTAAACAAACTATGACAGAAAGTGAGGTTCAAGTTGCAAATTTGTGTTTGTGGTGTGCATGAAGATATGAAGTTCTGATCCTAGGCACATACAAGCCAAATAAACTATGTGTACATATCAAAAATATGTTAATGACTGCATTTACACAAAAGAAATGATCATGATATGACTGTGGTGAGAAATGGTATGCAAATTGCAATTTGTTATGAATGAAATGCAAGTTGATGTCCATTTTTAATTCCAAACATTTTTAGGTCAATTGAAACATACACACACCTTTCATACATGTTATTGAATGATGTTAGGCACAAGAATGAATTCAAAACAGGCTGGTGTGAAAAGTGGTGTTCATGCTGAAATTTTGGGTGTTTGTGAAGTGCAGTAGGATGTCAGCTCAAGTTTGAATACAAAATTATGTAGAACAAAACATACCTACAGCTGGTACATATGATAACAAATGAATTGATCATGGAAATTGGTTCAAAGTAGATTGATATGCAAACTGAGGGGTTAAAATGCAACATGATGCTCTTATGTACAAGTTGAATGACCAGTTCATGTTTTATGCAAAATTAAGGCAGGCAAACCATGCGCACACACTACATATATGTTGTTAAGTGATTTTAAGCAAAATTAGTGGTCTGAAACAGTTTGGCATGACAGATAACCTCTAAGTTGCATTTTGGTATTTTGATGCATTCATGAGAAAACTCAAAAACAGGTTCCATGCATATTTCCACCAAATCAACATTTCAAACATGTTACAAATATCCATACAAATGATTTTAAACAGGTAGACAAGTCACCAAAACAGTTGAAGTGGAAATGACCTACTTATGACAAAATGACATGTTTGAGATGCAAGTTGGAAATTTAAACAGGCTCTATGTATTTTCAGGCTAGGCAACTTACATACACACATCACATATCCATAGACAAATGAATTCAAGCAAGAGAAATGGTCTGAGACAGTTTCGTATAAAAATGACATTCAAGTTTCATTTTGGTATTTTGACAAGGCATGAAGAGATTCAAAACAGTTTCCATGTACATTCAAGTCAAACAAATTGTGCACCCCCTTTTCAAATATGCTAACAAATGAGTTCAAGCACAAGAATGGTTTCAAAATAGGCTGTGACAAAATATGACCTTCAAACTGCACTTTGGTGTTTTGATGAATACATGAAAAGTTCAAAATCAAGTTTAATGCATATTTAAGTCAAACAAACTTCATACACAGCTCATGCACATGTTAGCCAATGATTTTAAACACAAAGATCATCTATAAAGTCAATTGAAATAATAATGGCATGCTTGATGCAAGTAACACATGATATAATGCAGTTGGAGAATCAAGTCAGGATTGATGCAAAATCAGGTCATGTAAACCATATGTACATCTCATATATTTGATAATGAATGAGTGCAAACAAAGAAACCAGACCAGAATGCTTTGGAATGCAAAGTGAGGTGTGTGCTGTAGATTGGCATTTCTTGTGATGCAGCAGGATGTTCAAATTCAAATTCAAGCACATTTTGACCATATGAATCACATACACATCTCTCATATATACAAACAAGTGATTTCAAACAAGGAAAATGGTTCAAACAGGGCTGATAAGAAACTTGGTGAGTTAAGTGCAAGTTTTGACAAGTGAAAAGCAACATGGTGTTCAGTTTTGATCCTAGTCACATTTTGATCAATCTAGTCATGCACACAAGTCATATGTATGAGGATGAGTGTGTTCAAACATAAAATAGAACTCAAATTGTGCTGTAGTGAAAATTGGCTGTCAAGTTGCAAAATTATGTTGTGATATGCATGAAGATACTCAAACTCAAATACAAACATTCCTAGACTGAAGTAACCATATACACACCATACATACATGATATTGAATAAGTTCAAACACAGTTTGGGGCTAACATAGGACTGTCATGAAAAATGTGGGTTTGAGTTGCAAATTGGTCATTTTGATGCAAGACATGAAAAAGTGCAGTTCAACATTTTAAGCACTATTGACCAAGTTAACTCCACACACATATTGAATACATGATGTTGGATGAATTTGAGCACAAATTTAACCATTTCTAGGCCTGAGATCACAACTGGTATATTCATGGTAGAGTTTTGATACAAGACATAACATACTTCCAACATAATGAATCAAAAATGCTAAAACATGAAATTATGGTGTAAAGCATAGATGAAGTGTCTACATACCTCTAGTGGACTGTGTTAAGCAAGTTAGAACACCAAGAAACCCAGAGGAATTCCCAAATAACACTAGCTTTGAAGCTTTCTTCCTTTTAAAGCAAGAATGCAAACCTTGAGGCAGTTAGAGAAATAAACTCCACCAGTGATCTTTAACACTTTAGACAGATGAGAAATGATATATGAGAGGTGTTTGATTTATTAAAACACCAAGCAAAGGCATAGGACAAGTTTTGGCAGATTTTATGGCTTTTGGTCAAAGTAACTTGGTATGGAAGTTGACTTTTTGAATGGTGAGGTTTTTAAGTGGTCTAAGATCTTGGACACCTTCTATATCATATTTATAGATTGTGTGGATGATTGTTGAGGTGTTTGAATGGGGAGAAATGAGTTTGGCAGCAAATGTACCAAGACAGATTTTTGGTGGTTTTTGACAATTTAGTGATTTTGGTGATTTTGAACCAAAGAGTGGGAAAGTGAGAGCTTTGTGTTTCTCTGGTTTTTAGAATCAATATTGTGTGTCAAATGAAGTGATGAGGGCTCCCTTTTATAGGGAAATGAAGAGAGGGGGCAGATTTTGAGATTTCTTCACATGAAAGAAAGGTTTTACACCTTTGGATCAAACCTCCACAAAAGGGTTTCCTTGGCAGCTAGGTAAGCTTGAAGTCAAGTGTTATGATGATTTTGAAAGGGCTAAATGCAGTCTAGGAGGTGTAGGCTTGTGGCTGATTCAGAATTGCTTTTACACCTCTTGCTTGTTAATAACTTTTTAATGCAAGTTGCAAGGCAACTTGCAAGCCAACTTGTCAAAGCCTCCAATTTCCATTCTCTGCATAATTCTTCACATTTCAATGCTTCAAAACATCCAAATATTAGAAATAATAAGATTCAAAGGCTGAGAAATGATCCAAGTGACTAAAGGATGAATTTATGAAAAATCACCAATGTGGGATTCAAGTATGAAAACACCATCTTGCCAAATCCATAACTCTCAGCTCACAAATGCTATTGAGATGTTCTAGTACTTTTTAGAAAGCCCTCAAATAGCTCTAAAACATTCATGTTTTCATGAGTTTCAAATTCCCAAAGGAACTTGGTCAAAAAGTCTCTCAAAGTTGCTAAAAAATGAACTTAAAAGTGAAATTTTTCTAAGTCTTTTTCCCTTCTTGAAATGAATTTGATCATAACTCCAAGTCTATGCATTTTCTGATCATGGACCATTTAGGGACTTTTGTAGGATTTGTCAAGAGCTTTCAAATGAGCTTTGAACCAACTCAATTGGATGTGTGGTTAAGGAGTTATGGTTTAGCCCCTTTCAAAACCCTAATTTCCCGATTTTTCGATTACTCCTTCATCCTTGATCCAATGGTCATGAAAATTTATAGGCAAGTGCAACATGATATAAGGAACATTTTCGATTCACACTTTGAAGTCCAATTCCTTAAATTTGAAGAGTTGACTTTTTGGTCAATCGTACGATCGATCGGTGACTACCGAGTCGTCTGTTGACACTCTGAACCTCCTGAGACTTTGAAACTTCTTGAATGAACTTTATTAAGCTATATGAACTTCATGGATCATAATACCACCATTAAAACACCTTCCTACATCAAAGTCAAACTACAGTTGACTTTTACTAGTCAAAAACCCTAATTGAGTGCCCTGAAATACACTGTTCTTGATTCTGGGGTAACAACCTCAAATTGGGTATTCAATTGACATCATATGATACCCTTGATCTTTTCCATGATTGAATTAGCCTACAACTTGGATTGATCAGAAACCCTGAAGCTTCGATTTGACTGTACAAAACCATGACTCATCTGTAATTTGACAAAGACAAACTTGTACTGGGTTAAGGTTAGATGATTCATGAGAATGCTCCTAAAATGATAATGAGAATCTAAGGGGTCAAAATTTGGGGTGCAACACTAATCTTCTCAGTCTTTTTGTCAAGAGTCGTAGCATCGGCCGGATATTCCTGGTTTTGTAGATATTTCTTAATGTCGTGGAACCATGGTTTGTCATCAGTTTCTTCTTCAACCACCTGGAAGTAGGCTGGCTCAGTCTTCCTTTCAATCCTAATAAGTGTATCTTCGTCAACGAATCTGACTTTCCAAATTGAGGCTAACATGGCTAAAGCATCATCGATATGATTTTCAGTCCTCGAAACATGTTTAAAAGTGATCTCGTCAAAGTACTCAATCATTTCAAAAATGTAAGCTCTGTATGGGATCAGTTTTTCATCTCTAGTCTCCCACTCACCCTTGACTTGGTAAATCACCAACGCTGAGTCACCACTCACTTCAAGAATTTTGATTCGAAGGTCTATAACTTCTTCAAGGCCTAAGATACAAGCTTCATACTCGACAATATTGTTGGTACACTCAAAACACAATCTGGCGATAAATGAAGTATAACCACCATCTGGATTCATCAGAATGGCGCCTATGCTATGCCCACTATAATTGGAGGAACAATTGAACATCATTTTCCAACGGGAACCAGGCTCGGGGCCCTTGTCATACCCCAAATTTGTCCTACCCATATAAGATTCATTTTGTACATCCACTAACTATTGTACTAAAAAATATAGAATATGCTGCTGTTTAAACTTAACTTGCTGCAAAGATGAGTTAGATTTCAGGAAAAACTACCAGGGTAAGAGTATGTACGGTAGTGCGTAAGGTTTATGTGGTTTGACCTAATCATGGTCAAACAAGATTTGGTTTACTGGTAGAGGCCATGATTTACTTTTATTTGAGTGATGAGGGTCAGAGCTTTCAGCCGGTGTTTTGGGGATTAGTTTAGGGCATTTGTATGTCAAAGTTGATAGTCGTCCAAATCCTTTCTGTTCTGTAGTTAGGGTTATTTGTGCAAGGTATTTTGTGGATCATTTCCTTTGTTTTTAAAAGAAGATATAATTCAAGAGGACTCATAATGAAGTTTATCAAGATTTAATTAGGTTTATGATCCATAGTAAAGGTTTCGATTTCTCATAGTTCAAATGAAAATTCAAGGACGAAATCTATTTTCTTTAGTTCAAAGCTTTGGTTCTCTTTCAAGAGAGTATTCACATGGAGTTTTCGTTTAACAATGTTATTATATTATCCAAGATCAAAGAATTGCAAAATCAAGATCTTAGTTTCAAACATTATGATAGGGGTGCAAACACTAATTAAAACCCAATTACAAGATCGTAAAAAAAAAAGAAAAAAATATCACATTTGCATTAGGCCCATTAACATTACATATTACAAGAATCAATTAACATTCAAAGTTATCAAAAAGAAAAATTCATGACTACACGGCCCAATTCCCAAAAGAAAAAGGAAAATGGTGAAACACAAGAATCCAAGTCAATCGTCCAAGTGGTAGAGAAAACGTCGTCTGACCCCACAAAAGCATTTTGGTACCTTGATTCCACAAAAGTCCTTTACGCAACAATCATTCGAAAAGCCACAACGCACCTTTAGCAAGAGTGCCATTAACCTGCAAAGAAACAAAGGAAGATTGATTTCGATACATGCTTTCCACAATCCCTCAATATTAAAACGCAGCAAGATTAACGCATCACTACGTATCAACCCTGTCCCACTCTTTGAAAAGCTGCAGTGATAGTACAAAATCACCCACCACCACTCGGAAATGACCGGCACGTAAGACACAAAATGAAATCACAGCTGCCAAGCAATTTTCCCCAACAAATGAATCTGCTAAAGTCTGTTTCTCATACCGGTTCATGACTCCTCACGTACTCCCCATAATACCCTCAAGGGTCCCCATAAAATCCACCCTCCAATATCTCCTCAGGGGCTCGAAAATCCTTCTTCCATCTTTATATTTATCTTCTGCAAAATACATAACAAATTCAGCCAACAACAAAGCACAACCATACCAAAATAAAGCAGCAAAATGTACGTACAAAGCCAAGACACACACTTTGCCAAATAACACAACGCACATGGTAACCCGCAAAAAAATTCCAACTCACCATTCACAAATCATTTCCATTTCTACCTTTAATCCTCGCTAGACTCTCTCCATATAAAGCTGCGTGAGACACTGCAGCAAGGTGTCGCTACTACGGAAAAAGGTGCCGGCAATGACAGAAGAGTCACCACATATCGCTATTTATCCCAAAGGAGGGAAAGGAAACGATCAGTAAAAACCTAGCAAAAAGGGATAAGATCGGTCATCGCAACCAAATCTCTGGGTTCGAGAGTCTGTTACTCGATGGGATCCACACTTGTGTTGTTTATCTAAAGGGTGTTAATCTGTCTAAGCTACAGGCCTGGGTTAAAAGAAAAGAAAACGGACTCGATAGAGCGTCACAGCTCTGGGCCTACGTATTCCCTCGCGCAATGGGAAAGTCAGAGTCAACGTAGTTCGACTAACTACGACTAAAGGATGGGGGAAGGTTGCTCGCCAAGATATCACACAAAATGCAAACTAGGCAAGTGGTAAGGTTGAAACCACACAAATGTAGGCCAAAATGTAAAATCTACCAAAAATAGTAAAATGAACCTAAAAAATCTAAGAAATTCCTAGGAGACCTCCCTGGTGTTAGGAACCAGGCGTCAAAATTTGGGAGCAAAACTCTAAGTCTAGGTATGCCAACAGAAATCAAAACCCTAAGGTAAGAAAAGAGGTTCTAAAGGCACTATCTAAACCCTAATCAAATGACATCTAAAAAATAATAAGAAAATGTCACAATGTCAATTGAGGTATCAAGAATAAGCACAAAAAATATCAAGAATTTATTTGATGTTTTGATTAAGAAAGAAAAATCAAGAAGTGAACATGTTATTTTCACATTTACAAAAGCATACTAAAAGGAAAAATGCACAATTAAATGAAAAAGAAATGGAAAATTCAATAAAAAAATATGGAAAACTAAAACACATGCCAAAGTATCTAAATTTATTTTTTCATGAATTTTGGGATTATTTAACATTTTTTAACGAATTAATATGCAAACAGAAAATAAAATGCAAATAAAGAAAAAGAAATAAAATGAAAAAAAAGTTGGTGCAATCAGCAATCCATCAACGCGTGATTTATAGGGCTTAGGCGCGTGGGGGTACGAATAGTAATCTGGCCCAGTCAAGTTGACTTCAGTCAACTAAAACCAAGCTCAATCTCAGCCCTTCATTGCAAAGACTAGTCAAGCATATAGTGACTACAACCAAGACATGTGTGCATCAACAATCAAATACAAAATAAAACAAATCTCAGCCTCATGATCTAAAGACCAGTCATGGGATCTAATGGCTGTGGTGCACGCTGATGAAACACACTGTTTCATTAAGAGGGAAGTCAATCCCTGAAAACCAATCAGGGCCATCCATTATGATTTAAGTCATGCAATCTAAGGGATATGGTTATGCCATGCAAGCTTCAAATTTCCAATACAAGATGTCATTGAATCATGGCCACAAGATTAAGTCTAAGTCAATGGTTCAGCATGGATCCAAGGGTAATGGTTACGCCACGTCCTCATCAGAGGCTTTAAAAGTAAAAAAGAGGGGGAAGAACCAGACGGTGGCCGGATTCCCTCTGGTCATCTTCTCCGTTCACTGTGCACACTAGCAGGTTCAAAAACCTTCATGAAACTCAAAACTTCTTGCATCAGTCAATTCGCCTTGCTACACTGATCAATAATCCACCATTCCTTTTCATTTTTCTCCTAAGATTAGCCCTAACCAAATCTATCAAGATTTGAGCTCTAATCCTAAAAGTTCAAGAAACTATGCCAAACTTATCCAGAATCAATTTATGAAGCACAAGGATCATAATCATGTGAAAATGGCGTTCAATTACATCACATACAGAGAGCAATCTTGATTGAAAGCTTACCTAGTGGAGAGCTTCCATCGAGCCTTCAAAAGTGGTGAATTCCTGATGCTTTTGATCCAGAAACACTCAATGAACCTTCCTAGAGCTGTTAGGATGATCAATTTTGCTTGAAGCTTCAAGAATATGAAAACACGATTTCACTCCTTCTTCTCCAACTGTTTTCTAACTGTTTTTGGCTCCAAATTCTTCCCTTCTTTGATTGTACACGATCATGAGTTTATATAGAATGTATTTGGATGGATAAAAAGCCCAATGGCAGCCTGAATCAGCCCAATTGAATTTCAATTCTTCTTCACTTGAAGCTTCATGGAACACATGAAAACAAAGCTCGCCATGCCTTGAAATTGCTTCAGATAGCTTGCATATGTTACAATGAATCCAATGGTGGAGGTTTGTTCCTTAAAATGGGACCAATGGTTGATTTGGAATGTGTTACTTCAAGATGAAGAAACATGTACAAGCCATGGTTTTGAACCTCAATTTGCAAATCTAAAAATGCCATTGTGTTTAGAATATGTAATGCACTCAAAATATGCACAAATTTGCACAAAGTTGGTCCATTATGATTTAATTTGATTTTTGGCTTTTAAAGACTTTTTCATGGAAATTCCTTTATCAAATTTCCCATCCAAGCCAATTCAATGGTTCCTTGAGATTTGGTTGATAAATTTACCCCATTTGGAGGAAGTTTCAAGTTGGAAATATTTCCATTTGAATTATGCAAAGTGGTGAAATTGACCTATAATCAAAAGTGGCCTATAATCCAAGTTTCCCAAAATACCCCTGCCTTACAAGCTTTATATCTTGAGATTCACAAGTCATCTTGAGGACTTCTAGTACTTTTTAGAAAGCTAAGATCATAATTAAGAACTTTCATGTTTGGGTCAAGGTCAGGAGAAACATTCTTCTAGGTCAAAAATGTCTTGGAAGTTTGTTGACTTTTGTTGACCAAAATCACATTCATCTGATGACCTGTAACTTGCAAGCTTCATATCTTGAGTTCTAGAAATTAGATGAATGACTTCTAGTACTCAAAATAAATCTAGAAACAAGACCTAAAAGATTCATGTTGATATCAAGATGAGATGAAACTTCTATCTTGAGATATGTGGTCTTGAAGTTAGACACTAAATAGGGGATTTTACACTGACAAAGCTGGAAAAACCCTAGCTTAGCAACTTCTCACACTCTTGAATATTGATGAATTGATCTTGAAATGGTATTTGACATGTCTCAACATGACATTCCATGATCACAAAGACTTGGAATTGAGTCTTAATCTCCCCTAATTACACAGTTGACTTGAGGTTGACCAGGTGAAAACCCTAACTGCACCACCTTTAGCTGTGGCTTCTTGAACTTGGTATAATGACTTGCACAAACTCCATAATGTCTCTCAAGACTTACCATGATCTCTCTCAATATATTCTATCCATACCCATGGACTCAACATCATCAGATGACTTTCAATGACCCCCCCCCCCCCCCCCCAAAAAAAAAAAGAGGTAAGCAAACTTGTATCCATCCCTTTTCCCAAGGAGCATTGACTTCTTCATGAAGGCTTGTTGAGGATGATAACTTGACTATAGCTTCTTGATTAGCCCTAGAACCTTTGGTAACCACTTCTTAATAGGCACATCTCTTAATCCCCTGCACAAATGACAATGCAATGCATATGCTAATGCTACAATGAATGCAATGGAACATAAGCTAGGTAAAGAAAAAAAGGTTGGGCAAATTTTGGGGTGCAACAGCTGCCCCTATTCAAACGGCTTGGACCTGACTGGGTGAGAAGCAAACGACTCTCAAACAATCAAGGTGAAAGACGGTTGAATACCAACAAACCCGGAAATTTGCCAACCGCAAAAGTAAACTGTACTATAATTGGTGCGAGATCTCCGGAGACTGAAATGATAGTTGCGCGACAATTCGCTGGTGAATTATTAATTCAAATACTTGACACTAAGCCTGAAAGATTATCTGATTTCGCCGTCGGACTTCATCATCAAGTCGGGAAGAAACCACTGATTAAACGGTAACTGATAAAGGTAACTGATTTTACCGTCAGGCACTCTGCATCAACTGGCAGAATTTCTTCACATCGCCTCCGGACTTCCTCATCAAGTCGGTAAGGAAATTTGACATTACAGTTTGACTTCATCATCAACTCGGTAAGAAAATTTCAGTTGAACTTCGTCATCAAGTCTGGAATAAATTTCTGACATCGTTGTCGATCTTCGTCATCAAGTCGAAAGGAAAATTTATCATCGTTGCCGGACTTCGTCATCAACTCGGTAAGAACGTTTGTGGCGTCGCTGCCGGACTTCATCATCAAGTCAGTAGGAAAATCGTTGTCGTTGTCAGAATTCTTCATCAAGTCATTGTCGGACTTCGTCATCAAGTCGTTGTCGGACTTCTTCATCAAGTCGTTGTAGGACTTCGTCATCAAGTCTATAAGAAATACATTTGGCGTCGCTGCCTGAAACCTACTAGGGATAAAACTTCTTGACATCACCGCTAATTTAATAAACACCTGACCTCACCGTCGGTATAGAGCATCTGACCTTGTCGTCGAACAACCACACATAGCTGATAAACACCTGACCTCACTGCCAAGACTCCCTAATCAATCGGAAGAACTCATCTGACATCACTGTCAATCCTCTGTTGGGGATAACATTCCTGATCTCGCCACCAGTCATCCATGAAGTTGGTAACCAAACTACTGACATCACTGCCAAATAAAGCATGAAGCTGATAAACCTCTAACATTGTCGTCGAGCAGTCTTCTCTGATAACCTCCTGACATCACCGACATATAAATGGAGAATCACAATCTTGGTAAACTTTTGACATCTTCGTCAGATATCCATAAACACATCATCTGAATTGGATAGCCCCTAACATCGTCGTCAGACCCTTGCAAAGAGAAGCTTCAACCATACTACTCTGAGGAGAGATGAGGAGAAATTTAACCAAACAACTCTGCTGAGGATTCTGGAGAACTTATTCGAACAACGTCGCTGGAGACACCTGCACACAAGAACGGTACCCACCTAGCTCATGCTTCACGTGCATATATTTGACAATGGCGTAATGCTCCACATGACATGGAAATCCTACGCGTTTAGGGTAGATGCTATGCATGCATGCAAAAATGCTACGAAACCAAATCAGCAAACTAAATGCTGAAGAGAGAACCCTCCTGTCAAGGAGGCGGAGCCACCCTGCTGGGGAGGTGCGACCTGCCAATCTCAATTGGACTTAACCTGGGGAAACGAGCCTCGGACGAATTTTCTGCTGGGAAACATAATTCTATGAGAACCTGTACCTGCTCAACTGGGGGATCAACTTCAAAACCTGCTGAGGAAACGATGCCTTGGACGACCTTTCAAGATGCAACTTCCCTGGAGATACGGACTCCGTTGGGGAAATATAGCAACAACTACACAACCACTCTCACCTGCTAGAGAAAGCAAACAACGCCCTAAACAGCCTCCCAAGATACGACTCTCCTGGGGAACAACGAACTTGGCTGAGGAAATACTGCCAGACCACTGGAACCAAACTTACGTGCCGGAGGACTAACAACTCTGCAAGGAGAATCAGGATCGACCACTGAGAAATAGCTGCTCTACCGGAGAGAATAGCCCTGATTGGCCTTCTAGAATGCCGAAGTTGTCCCAGGGTACATAACAACATTTGGGAATGATCCCACTCTGCTGACTTACCGGAGATATGCTCGGTTGGGGAGAGAATCTACCTTCGCTGTAGAGTACCCAGTGAAGAACACCCTTCTTACCTGACTTTACTGAGAATTACCCCAGGGGGGAGAACACTGCTTCTGCTCGGGGAAGCAAATTACTGACATGATCACGCGTTCAGAATTTGTGGGGAAGTCAAAGCTTGCCTGTTGGGAGAGGCCTCATACTTTCCTAGCCACCTTTGACTTGCTGAAGAGTAGGTCTCACACCTGTACTCGGAGAAGATTAAGTGTGCACTGGTCGACCACTGGGGATGGAGACACAATCATTTGACCTGCTTGGGGATATCACCAGGGAAACCCAACGGAGAGGATTTGGCGCTGACCAGGCCAAACATTGAGTATACCAGACCCACTGCTGGGAACAAGTGTACACACTTGGATATTCAATTCTGCACATGACTCAGCTGGGGATATGACGATCTTGTCGAGGGTACATCTTCGGCGAATTGCCCCGAGGGTCACAACCCTGCAACAAAATGAACAAACAGACAAGATACCCTTCACAAAGGGACCCATCGAGGTTATCATCCGTGACCTTATTTAAGCAAATCAATGTTTTAACCGTTATTGGCCTAGGCCTGCAAGTTTATGTATGCGCATTTTAATAAAAACGTCGGGCGTTTTTCCACAAACAAAATAGATAAAAGCTAAAACAAACACCAAGAAAACAAAGTACTGAATAATATATGTTCATTGATAAATGAGCCTGTAAATAGGCAAAATGTTTTACAACAGATGCAAACTCCTGAAAAGACAAAGCTGCACAAATATATATACAGATATACAACAATATGTTCAAATGTCGCCGATGTGGTGCAGACGAACACCACGAGCTGATCCCTCCATGACTCACTCGACTTTGATACCTCTCTGATGCTTCATCTTTAGAAGAGATTGATTTGGATAAACGACCCTCAGGTCTCTCCAAACCACTAAGCAATGAAAGTTCATACGTGGACCGCAATCATTTACTTTTTCAATCCCTAACTTTTGCCTGAATTGCCCTTTCGGGTTTTTGATTCACCGGGATACCCATTTTTGCCAAAGCCGCCCTTCCAGGTTTTCGGCTTTGCGGGTGTACATCTTTTCGTTTATATCCCTAACTTTTGTCCGAACCTTTTATTTTTTCTGTTTCGCCGGGATGCCCCATTCTTGCCTGGATATTCTTTTTTCTTTCTAGCGGGTCATTTTAAGCAAAGTATTTTTTAACTGTGTCCGCGTTCACAGGGGATGTGAAATCTTTGCCATCCATCATGGATAACAGTAAGGCTCCTCCCGAGAAGACCTTTCTGACGACATATGGACCTTCATAATTGGGAGTCCACTTGCCCTTGTGATCTGAGTGTGGTGCGAGAATCTTTTTTAGCACAAGATCGCCCGTCTGAAAGCTTCGAGGGCGCACCTTCTTGTCGTAAGCTTTCTTCATCCTCTCTGATACAACCGATCGTATGCAATGGAGGCTAACCTCTTTTCATCCATCAGGCTCAATTGATTCAATCTATTCTTTATCCATTATGCCTCATCAAGCTTCACGTTAACCATAACTCTTAAAGAAGGGATCTCGACCTCCAACGGTAGGACAACTTCCATACCGTATACTAGCGAGAAAGGAGTTGCCTCGGTTGATGTGTGTACCATCGTGCGATAACCGTGCAGAGCAAAAGGAAACATCTCATGCCAATCTTTGTACGTGATAACCATCTTTTGCACTATCTTTTTGATATTTTTATTGGCCGCTTCAACAGCGCCATTCATCTTCGGCCGATAGGGCGATGAGTTGTGATGTTCAATTTTGAATTTCTGGCATAACTCCTTCATTATCTTATTGTTCAAGTTCGAACCATTGTCAGTAATGATCCACTCAGGAATTCCATATCTACAGATGATGTCCTTCATTATGAATCGTGCTACCACTTGCTTGGTCACATTAGCGTACGACGCTGCCTCCACCCACTTGGTGAAATAGTCAATGGCCACCAGGATGAAGCGGTGTTCGTTGGATGCAGTGGGCTCGATCTTGCCCATCATATTGATGCCCCACATGGAGAACAGCCACAGGGACGACATAACATTCAACGGGAACGGCGGCACATGAATTTTGTCTGCATAAATCTAGCATTTATGCCATTTCTTCGTGAATTTGAAACAGTTCGACTCCATCGTCAGCCAGTAATACCCTTCTCATAATATCTTCTGAGTCATGACATGTCCGCCGGCGTGCGTACCAAATATGCCTTCATGAACCTCTTCCATAAGCAAACTTGCTTTTCTGAATGAGCTATAATTATAGTAATGTCTGCAATTGCTGAGAGTAAGGCATGGGTGGAGTGTCAATATGGCGATTTGCCAGTAGCCCTTTGTTTTGGTACCTCCGGTACCCCTGCTGGTTCTACTGTTGTTGCTGAAGTTGTTGTTGTGGCGGGGCAGCAAGGATAGTAATGCTTGCGACCCTTTGTTGTTGACGGTTCTATGTTTGCTTCTTGTTCCCTCGGGAACTGGATACAGAGTTGACTTCACCTTCTCTTTTCTTTCCTCCAAACACTTTCTTTCCTCCAGCTGAGGAACTTTCGTCGGACTGGATCTTTCCCAGCTTGATCCCATTCTCAACCTGCTCGCCAGTGATGATTAAATCGGAGAAACTCCCTAACATGTTGCTGATTAACTTTTCATAATAAACACCCAGCAGAGTAGCCACAAACATATCTACCAGTTCATGTTCAACCATAGGTGGTTGAACTCCGGCCGCCAGTTCACGCCACCGTTGGGTGTATTCCTTGAAGCATTCTCCATTCTTTTATGACAGATTTTGCAGCTGGACCCGGTTAGGAGCCAGGTCACTATTGTACTGGTAGTGTTTTACAAAAGTTTCAGCAAGATCTTTCCAGCTACGTACACTCACAGGTTCCAATCCCATGTACCATTCAAGTGAAGGCCCAGATAGACTATCTTGGAAGAAGTGCATCAGTAGCTTCTCGTCATCTGAGTACACCGACAATTTCCTGTAGTAAGACCTTAGGTGGACACAAGGGCAAGTAGTACCCTTGTACTTATCAAAGTCTGGCACTTTGAATTTTTGTGGTATTTTGAGGTCGGGGATTAGCCCCAGGTTGGCCATGTCGAGACCCATAGAATTTAGATTCTCAAAGCTCTTCGTCTTATCCTCAAGTGCTTTGAATCTCTGGCGAGCCTTAGAAGGAAGCTCATCCTCAGCGCCTCTCATAGAGAATACGTCATCTTGACGATCCTCATTCCAGGGTTGATGAACATTTCCATGAACGATACTTGCAGCTTCAGGTCCATGGAAGTTTCTAGTGTTACCAGCATTAACTCCAGCGTTGTTACCACTTGTGCCAATGTTACCATTAGCAACCCCAATGGTGCCATTACCAGCCCCAGCATGGCCAGTACCCATTCCAGCGTTCCCATTGCCCACAATGTTGGGGATGACCACAGTTGGTCCAGAGTTGTCATCCCGGGGAGTCTCAACATGAGGAGGGTTGGTAGTTTCACCTTCGTGCAAAATCCCATTGGCGTCGACGCGTGCAATCAAGGGCTACACGAGGGTTCGTAGTTGCTCTTGCCCACTGGAAACCACCTGCATGATGTCCATGAACTGGGAGATCCTCTCCCTAAACTCTTGCATTTTCGCTTGGACTTGCTCCATAGCTCTGAGTTGATTAGCTCGGGTAGAGTAACGGTGAATTGGTCTACGGTCAATCCTGAAACATAGCTAGTGGATTAAACACAGGGGGTTAGATAAACAAGTTCAAGGTACCTGTTATGCAAAAAATGAGATGCAAATGCAAACATGTGTCTGTGCATTAGGGATATTTCCCTTCGATTCTAGTTCCAGAATAACAGTGAGACAAATAAGAAGCCAATCACGGAAATGATCAATATCTGATATATAACGAGCCCACATAGGAAGCACACAGGAGTAACCGAGTACAACTGAATCAATGGTAATAAAGTGACCTCAACCAACAAGCCTGGTGATGGTCAGCATACAGCAAGTGCACAAAAGATACAAAGGAATATAACAGAAATCAGGTGCGACAACGAGCACAGAAATCCTCTAATAGCTCCCTCGTCTCGGGGTGATCAGGCCTGGTGAGCAATCCTCAAATAAGCAGCTCTCTCTGTCCGATGGTGCTCTGGATGTCCTTAGCAAAGTCTTCCCAGGATCTCTCTCCGAAGCAATCTTCCAATTTACATCTCTTGGAATCAGATCTCAGTCTGCAATCCTTCAGGTTTGCTATAGCCTCATTCAACCGGCACTCAGCGTCACGCCTGAGTGATGCCTCAGCTTCAATCTTCTCGTCTTTGGCCTCAAGCTGGATCTTCAATTTGTTGATTTGCAGCTTCAAATTGTCTTCACGCTCTTTGTGGTTGGACAAGGTGGTATTCCACTGAATATTGAATTTGGAGATCTTTAGATAGGCTTTGTCTAAATCCTGCTTCTTGGTGGTAAGAACACTGTTAACAACTTTCAAGTCCAAGCCTAGGCGCTCACGAGCGTCGATCTGCTGAGTCAATTCCGTACCCAATCTATTTACAAGTTCAGTTTTCTTTTTGAAGGAGTATACGACATCATTCTTCTCTCCCCGGAGCTGAACAATTTCCTTTTCTAACTCCTCGTTGGCTTTCCGTAGCTCTTCTTTTTCACCCCACAACTGATTGTACTTCTGAATGTCTACGGTGGTGGGTTCTTCGATCACAGGAAAACGTACAGGCTTAGAAGATGGGTAAGGCATCATCAACTTCTCGACTCTGCTTCGAATCCAAACCAAATAGGGGTCGTAGGCTCGACTATTGCTCTTCCCTAAGGAAACCTTCCCTCTTTTGTGGACATTGCTCCAAGCATGCTCAACTCTGGCTAAGGTATCCCCTTCCAATAACCCGGTGAGATACAGAGATTCCTGTATCTCTTCATCCTTCAGAGGGCTCCTCAATGCATACCCAAATTGCCTGATTGCAATGGACGGGTTATAGTTTATGCAACCCTTCTTTCCAACCAGCAGGACATTTGGAAAGCTTCCACTACTATAAATAATCTTGATACCCAGTATGTCCCTATCAAACCAGACAATATCTTCAACAGATAATCTCATCAAACATTCAGACCATTCCGAGGTACCTGCAGTATCAGAGAACGGACCAGTCTTGGGAAGATGGCTTACAAATCATAGATAGAGCAAAGGTGAGCAACAAGATACACTCTTCCCTCTTCTGCTCTCATTCTTATAGTGTATGGAATGATTAACGGCACCTAACAACGTAGGTATAGGATTCCTCGAAGCAAAGATACGGAATGCATCCACATCTACGAAGTCCGGAATATTAGGGAACAACAAAATACTATAGATACATAGGGCCAAGATAGCATTGAACACCACCCAACAACCCTCCTTGGCAAAATGTCGGGCTTTATCCACCAGAAAAGGTAACGGAAACCCAAATATTCCATTTCTCTTAGATACTTTCCCCGCCAACTCAGAGGCATCTAAATGTAACGATGCAACAAGCTTAGCCATATTCGGCTCATCTTCAGTATGATAGAATGGTATCTGGTTAAGAATAGGCACTCCTAGCAGTGTAGAGAATTCCTCTAACGTTGGTGCCAACACATAACTCTGAAAAGTAAAGCCTCTCAACTGATGATCATAGAACTGCAACAGAGTCTGAAGACCATTCAACTCATTCAAAGAAGGTTTACATACAACGCTCAAAAGCCTCCCATAGGACTGTCTGAAGTCTTCCATAACTTTCTTGTCGGATAAAGAAATCAAACTCCGCAAGGCTCCAATATCAGGTGTTGGAAATTTATAGGCCAATGTCCTCCTTAAGGGCTCCATGTCAGATGAAAGAACACTAGAATAAGAGGGAAATATGCACCTGCAACATAGATACATGTTAATGAAATGTAATATGAAAATGCACATGCAAATGCAAATAGGGGATCAAGATTGTTGTGTTGTAGATCGTGAAGAAACGGCGCTCCGCTTTAGCAAAACATAACACTGACATTAGGACCCCTTGCACCAAGAACACAGATTCACACTGTAAAGAAACTGGGTAGTCTGAAAGTCAAGGTTTCCTGCATACCCCAATCCCTCTCACAGGTATCGACCTATCCATTGATAAGGTTCGGCATCCTATGCATTCATCAGCGTCACAGAGTTTCAAGAAAGTATGATACGTTCACCATCTCTGGTTTGGCATCATCATCTCCTGAAGAGGCCTCACTTAGCTGAATCACAAATGATCGGTCCTCAGAGTCGACAACCCTCAGATCTGAAATCCTTTCAATGGCCCACAGGGTTGGAAAGAAAGTCATCAAAGAGAATCTCGTCTGAGCGAAAATTTCGTGGGAACTAGTGCATGCCTAACATACAGGTTCACCACTACTTTCCGCTTCTAGCTATGTTTATACTCAAGCCTGGGTCTGACTTATCTCTCAGTATCAACCCCCCCACAATAGCACAATAATAATGATATAATGCTGAAAAAGTAAGTGCGGGAAAATAAAGATAAAGTAAAGTACAACACGTATGTACAAAACCCAAAAAGATAAACAAACAAGCGCTAGGATTGACTCGCATAGGGAACCGTTGGAGTCCCCAGCAGAGTCGCTAACTGTCGCTACTGTGAAAAAAGGTGCCGACAATGACAGAAGAGTCTCCACCTATCACTATTTATCCTAAAGGAGGGAAAGAAAACGATCAGGAAAAACCTAGCGAAAAGGGATAAGATCAGTCATCGCAACCAAATCTCTGGGTTCGGGAGTCGGTTACGCAAGGGGAAGGTATTAGCACCCTTCACGTCCGTCGTACTCGACGGGATCCATGCTTGTGTTGTTTATCTAAAGGGTGTTAATCTGTCTAAGCTACAGGCCTGGGTTAAAAGAAAACAAAACGGACTCGACAGAGCGTCGCAGCTCTAGGCCTACGTATTCCCTCGTGTAATGGGAAAGTCAGAGTCAACGTAGTTCAACTAACTACGACTAAAGGATGGGGGAAGGTTGCTCGCCAAGATATTGCATCTTGTGCCTACGTACCCTCAACAGGTATGAGAGATCAGAGATTACGTAGTTCGGGATAAAGAGAACACATATTTGTTCAACTGTTTTTTACCCGAGTAAGGTTAACAGGTAGTTCTAGCAGTTTGGTGTATGCAGCTCGCTCGTTGGAGACTTAGGCGTTACCGTTTGCGGTAGAACTAAGAGTTAACAACACTCTTTTATTTGAAAAGAGTTTTCTAATTAAAGGTCCCAAAGGCAAAAGGAAGTTAGATGTTTGTTTTTGAAGTCTTTTATGGAAGAAGTGTTTTGAATGAATGTTTGTAATTCATATTGCACTAGAGACTATAACCTAGGAATGAATGCGTCGCATATCGTCCGAAGGACATATGCTAACACTCTAGATAATTGAGAGGCAACCACCCAATCATCATTTCCCAGGTAGCTTAAGGCTCGTAACGTACAATATTCACTAACGTTTATTAGGTGTTTTATTATTGTTTGAAGATGAGAAGAGAGAGAGAGAGAGGACTTTAAGGGGGAACTAATCAAAACCCTACTATTATCATGCAAGATGGTCCTAAGGTCGAGTTTAGAAAGGGAGTCTATCCTACTGTTATCATGCAAAGGGTTAGAACCTAGTGTCTATCATCACCATCCTTAAACAAGGAAGTGAGGGTCCTAGGGGGACATGGCAATGGAAAGGAAAACAACAGGAAATCATCATGATTATTCAACTGAAGTGTAAAATGTGAATGAATGCACATGCAATGTAATAGTACAAGCAAGGGAGGACACCTCAACCTTTAATGCACACATGGACTTAAAAGGAAGAATGCATATCCTAATGCACTTAATCAAACTAATATGCAGGGGAGATGATAAACCAGATAATGGGAAAGCAAAAGGAGAACTAAACTCACTAAGTTCAATGTGTAAAGACACAGGAGTCCACAAAGGTTCAACTTCTTTATGGAATGCCCGTAGTTCGAACAAAGGAAGAATTGGGCTCTCACAAGAAGGATCCTATGATTGTAGGACAGAGAGGGATGAAGAGAAGCATAGTGAGAACCAAAGGAACCCACTATGTTCAATGTGTATCAACACAAGAGTCCATCAAAGGCTCAACTTCTTTATGGAATGCCCTTAGTTTGACCAAAGGAAGAATTGGGCTCTCACAAGAAGGATCCTATGATTGTAGGACAAAGAGGAAGAATATGTGTACAAACACAAGAGTCCATCAAAGGCTCAACTTCTTTTTGGAATGCCCTTAGTTCGACTAAAGGAAGAACTAGGCTCTCACAAGAAGGATCCTAAGATTGAAGGACAAAAAGGGATGAAGAGAAGCATAGTGAGAACCAAAGGAACCTACTATGTTCAATGTGTATCAACACAAGAGTCCATCAAAGGCTCAACTTCTTTATGGAATGCCCTTAGTTCGACCAAAGGAAGAACTGGGCTCTCACAAGAAGGATCCTAAGATTGTAGGACTTGGAGGAATTAGGAAAGGAAAAATGTGGAGGAAGAATAAGCAAAAGATGGAAGTTATTCAAGGGCATTCACATGGAAAGACTAAAGGAAAGTCCTAAAGGAAGCCTAGGTTAGGTACTAGTTAGGAACAATACTAGGACTTGGAAATGCATATACAAGGGCCTTAAGATGTATAGGACATAGGATATGGAAGAGTTAGATGTACAACCATTGCAAAGAGTTCACACAAAATGCAAACTAGGCAAGTGGTAAGGTTGAAACCACACAAATGTAGGCCAGAATGTAAAATCTACCAAAAATAGTAAAATGAACCTAAAAAATAAAAGAAACTTCCTAGGAGACCTCCCTGGTGTTAGGAACCAAGGGTCAAAATTTGGGAGAAAAACTCTAAGTCTAGGTATGCCAACAGAAATCAAAACCCTAAGGTATTCCATGGATAAGGCAAGAAAAGAGGGTTCTAAAGGCACTATCTAAACCCTAATCAAATGACATCTAAAAAATAATGAGAAAATGTCACAATGTCAATTTAAGTATCAAGAAAAAGCACAAAAAATATCAAGAATTTATTTGATGTTTTGATTAAGAAAGAAAAATCAAGAAGTGAACATGTAATTTTCACATTTACAAAAGCATACTAAAAGGAAAAATGCACAATTAAATGAAAAAGAAATGGAAAATTGAATAAAAAATTTGGAAAATTAAAACACATGCCAAAGTATCTAAATTATTTTTTTCATGATTTTTGGGATTATTTAACATTTTTTAACGAATTAATATGCAAACAGAAAATAAAATGCAAATAAAGAAAAATAAATAAAATGAAAAAAAAGTTGGTGCAATCAGCAATCCATCAACGCGTGTTTTATTGGGCTTAGGCGCATGGGGGTACGAATAGCAATCTGGCCCAGTCAACTTGACTTTAGTAAACTAAAACCAAGACTCAATCTCAGCCCTTCATTGCAAAGACTAGTCAAGCATCTAGTGACTACAACCAAGACACGTGTGCATCAGCAATCAAATACAAAATAAAACAAATCTCAGCCTCACGATCTAAAGACCAGTCATGGGATCTAATGGCTGTGGTGCACGCTGATGAAACGCACCGTTTCATTAAAAGGGAAGTCAATCCCTGAAAACCAATGAGGGTCATCCATTATGATTTAAGTCATGCAATCTAAGGGATATGGTTATGCCACGCAAGCTTCAGATTTCCAATACAAGATGTCATTGAATCATGGCCACAAGATTAAGTCTAAGTCAATGCTTCAACATAAATCCAAGGGTAATGGTTATGGCACGTCCTCATCTGAGGCTTTAAAAGTAAAAAAGAGGGGGAAGAACTAGACGGTGGCCGGATTCTCTTCGGTCATCTTCTCCGTTCACTATGCACAGTAGCAGGTTCAAAAACCTTCATGAAACTCAAAACTTCTTGCATCAGTCAATTCGCCTTGCTACACTGATCAATAATCCACCATTCCTTTTCATTTTTCTCCTAAGATTAGCCCTAACCGAATCTATCAAGATTTGAGCTCTAATCCTAAAAGTTCAAGAAACTATGCCAAACTTATCCAAAATCAATCTATGAAGCACAAGGATCATAATCATGTGAAAATGGCGTTCAATTACATCACATACAGAGAGCAATATTGATTGAAAGCTTACCTAGTGGAGAGCTTCCACAGAGCCTTCAAAAGTGGTGAATTCCTGATGCTTTTGATCCATAAACACTCAATGAACTTTCCTAGAGCTGTTAGGATGATCAATTTTGCTTGAAGCTTCAAGAATATGAAAACACGATTTCACTCCTTCTTCTAACTTCTCCAACTATTTTCTAACTGTTTTTGGCTCCAAATTCTTCCCTTCTTTGATTGTACACGATCATGAGTTTATATAGAATGTATTTGGATGGATAAAAAGCCCAATGGCAGCCTGAATCAGCCCAATTGAATTTCAATTGTTCTTCACTTGAAGCTTCATGGAACGCATGAAAACAGAGCTGGCCATGCCTTGAAATTGCTTCAAATAACTTTCATATGTTACAATGAATCCAATGGTGGAGGTTTCTTCCTTAAAATGGGATCAATGGTTGATTTGGAATGTGTTACTTCAAGATGAAGAAACATGTACAAGCCATGGTTTTGAACCTCAATTTGCAAATCTAAAAATGCCATTGTGTTTAGAATATGTAATGCACTCAAAATATGCACAAATGTGCACAAAGTTGGTCCATTATGATTTAATTTGAATTTTGGCTTTTAAAGACTTTTTCATGGAAATTCCTTCATTCAATCTCCCATCCAAGCCAATTCAATGGTTCCTTGAGGTTTGGTTGAGCAATTGACTCCATTTGGAGCAAGTTTCAAGTTGGAAAGATTTCCATTTGAATTATGCAAAGTGGTGAAATTGACCTATAATCAAAAGTGGCCTATAATCCAAATTTCCCAAAATACCCCTGCCTTGCAAGCTTCATATCTTGAGCTTCACAAATCAGCTTGAGGACTTCTAGTACTTTTTAGAAATCTAAGATCATAAGGAAGAACTTTCATGTTTGGCTCAAGGTGAGGAGAAACATCCTTCTAGGTCAAAAATGTCTTGGAAGTTGGTTGACTTTTGTTGACCAAAATCACATTCATCTGATGACCTGTAACTTGCAAGCTTCATATCTTGAGTTCTAGAAATCAGATAAATGACTTCTAGTACTCAAAAGAAAGCTAGAAAAAAGCCCTACAAGATTCATGTTGGTGTCAAGATGATATGAAACTTCTATCTTGAGATATGTGGTCTTGAAGTTAGACACTAAATAGGGGATTTTACACTGACAAAGCTTAGAAACCCTAACTTAGCAACTTCTCACACTCTTGAATATTGATGAATTGATATTGAAATGGTATTTTACATGTCTTAACACAACATTCCATGATCACAAAGACTAGGAATTGAGTCTTAATCTCTTCCAATTACACAGTTAACTTGAGGTTGACCAGGTGAAAACCCTAACTGCACCACCTTTGGCTGTGGCTTCATGCACTTGGTATAATGACTTGCACAAACTCCATAATGTCTCTCAAGACTTCCTATAAGCTCTCTCAATAGATTCTATCCATACCCATGGACTCAACATCATCAGATGACTTTCAATGACCCCCTCCAAATAGGAGGTAGGAAAACTTGTATCCATCCCTTTTCCCAAGGAGCTTTGACTTCTTCATGAAGGCTTGTTGAGGATGATAACTTGACTATAGATTCTTGATTAGCCCTAGAACATTTGGTAACCTCTTCTTAATAGTCACATCTCTTAATCCCCTACACGAATGACAATGCAATGCATATGCTAATGCTACAATGAATGCAATGAAACATAAGCTAGGTAAAGAAAAAAGGTTGGGCAAATTTTGGGGTGCAACACAAGGGCTGGAAGAAAAGGGGCCTCTCATCTAATAAACTGTTATGACTTTCATTCTGAAGAATCACAAAAAAACTCCACAGCAAAAAAGGGCCACCTTCTTCATCATGAATTATGAACCATTATAAATTAAAATTTCTTCAATCCCAAACATTTCAAACCTTCAAATCAACCTTTTTTTTCAAAACCCAGATTCAGAGTCTTCAATCAAAATAACTTCAACCTTTATATTCCTAAATCAAACCCAGAGATCAAAACTTTCTGCTTTCCCTTCTAACCTTCACTACCCTTCTTCAACCTCCAAATCTCCCACCTTCCCAACAACAACAACCCTAAGCCTGAAACCCTTCTTCAACCCCCTCCACAAACATAAACCCAATCATTCCAAAAAACTAGAAGATTGATGAGATGAAGAGAAAATTCAAAACACGAACAAAGCGAAACCGAGTTTAAATACAAACCAAAGTCGACAAAGGAAAAAACACCTGGAAGTTCCTAGGTTATCCGCGAGCAAAAATGGGTTCGAGAAAAGGGGATTCGGAGAAGGGAAATTCGCATGACTAGTAGTTGGATGTTGCTTTCTGCATTTCATCTCGTTGATGCTAACGTTTCATCTCGTTGATGCTACCGTTTCATCATCGATTGAGGTTGATGGTGGTTTTGTTTTTTCATTTCAACCGGTTGTGGACGTTGTGTTTCGTTTGGTTCTAATGTAGTGATTTTTTGTTTTCTTTTTGATTGTTTTGTAGAACCAGTGTGGGCTTTGGGTTCAATGAGCCCGCTTTTATTTCTTTTCAATCTCTTTTTTTAAAAAAAGAAAACATTCTTATTTGTATGAATGGGTGATGGGCTTAGCCCAAGTGATCCTCCCTTTTGGATTCACACACCCACCTCCATATTCAGCATCCCTTTTTATTTTAGATTTTGAGTTTAGTTTGTAAATTCATTAAATATTAGGTTTTTCTTTAATTATTTTATTAATTATATTTGTTAAGTACTTTACTAATTGTTTTTGTAATTACAATTCGGTTTCTTAAATCATTCTAGATTTTATGTCGAGTACCCCCGGGTCCTTCATTATTCACTTTGATTTCATCTTGGGTTCTATTTTCATTTTTTCCGGTCGATGAAGAGACCTCAAAGTTGTAGTTCGTCAAATTATTGATGAATAACAAAAAATCTGAGACCAAACTTCTTTTTAACTTTTCATTTTTGATTTTATTCATTTTTATTCTTTTTATCATTTTTCGGTCAATGACGAAATTTTACAAGTTGTTATCGGTCAAACTATTGATAGATGACAAAATATCCGAGACTATTTTATTTTCTATTTCATTTTCTTCTTCATTATCAATTTTATTTATTTATTTTCAATCTATGATGTCTTTAGATTCGTAAACGCCATTTTATCGAAGTCGATAACCTTCTCGATTTCAAATCTATAGAAAATGACCATTTGGGTCATTTTCTTTACTTTGGGGTCGTGATAGGCTACCTTTGATTAATCGACACGATGTTTATGATTAAGACGAGATACCACCTTTCTTTGGCCTGTGCGACACTATTAAATCTGAGAATGATCCTCAATATCATTTCTTTATCTTGTTTTAGCACGAATATCAATTTACGTGACCTCCTATAGTTCGAATTTCATCATAAGTCGAGCTACGACGGTTTAGCGTTACATTTTGCTCCAATTCAATTCATAACAAACTAATGATTAACTTTTACTTTCTGTCAAATATCAACTGTTTTATCTTTCAGTCAATTATATCTCGATTGTATTATATTGTTATATTATCTTGTATACTATTTATATTGTTATATTCATATTCGTTCTATTCATATCTTATTCACCCGTATCCGAAAACACGTAATAATGATTGAAATGCTAAAACCCTAAATTGGTGGATTGTTGGATCATTGGTCATATACAGGAACCCTAGCATGGATCTTGTGCCCGACTTTGCTCAAGGCTTAGTTTAGGACACCTTGCACACATACGGCTTTCTCTTGGGCTACCTGACAATGAGACCCTTTATTTCATGCAATCCCGTGTAATTTACTTTGTACCCCTCTCCCATTCTGATGTATGTTTCGTCTTTCTTTGATTATTGGTTTATCTTCTAGGAGCACCCATAGGGACTAGCGTAGATCAAACTATTTTCAAACTAAATCTCGATTAGTCATCGAGCCATTTTCAAAAACCCCCTGTAAGTTGAGTGCTCGTCTGCATTCGCCATCAACCTCTTACACACACTTCATCATAGTTTCGATATTGAGAGCAGCCTCAGGGACTAGTATCGTTTATCACAACTTGACCCTTGATTCGTCGTCAAGCCGGTTCCATTTTCAAACCAAACCCTCGACTCGTCATCGAGCTGTTTGTCAAACCATTTCCATCCCAACACGTTTTGCACGCAAAATAGGTCAAACCTTTGATCCAACTTCAAGCGCATTTTCATAATCAAACTTCAATCAATTAACAACTATTTAAATTCTTTTTAAGGTGTAAAGAGGGGGATTAAGTCTTTGGTCTCTCTTTCAGTTGTTTGGATGCGAGTTATCTTACTCACGTGTGAGCAATCGACGCCTCAAATAACATTAAATAACTCGACATCATTCAACCATCATCCAACCAATCATCATTTCAAACACCATTCACTACAACCTTATTTTCACGATGAAGAAGAGAGATAGTCAAGTCTTTGACTCTTTTTCCCGATTACTTAGGCCCGAGGAGTCTTTCTTAAGCTTCAAGTAATCGTCATCCGATCAAACTCACCTTTCAAACACAACTTCTTTCAAGATGAAAAAGAGAGATAGTCAAGTCTTTGACTCGCTCTCACGATTACTTGGGCCCGATGAGCCTTTCTTAAGCTTCGAGTAATCGTCATCCAATCAAACTCACCTTTCAAACACAACTTCTTTCAAGATGAAAAAGAGAGATAGTCATGTCTTTGACTCTCTCTCCCGATTACTTGGGCCCGAGGAGCCTTTCTTAAGCTTCGAGTAATCGTCATCCGTACCCACTTCAAACCAATTCAACCCCTCGTCTTTTTTGTGGTTGTTACCACGAACTGCGACTGCTCTGATTCTTCATTCACTCTTGAATGTAAGATACGTAGGCACAAATTGTGATGATCTTCGCTAGCTACCTTCCCTCCATCTTCCGTTTTCCCCCATCCTTTCCCGTAGTCGAACTACGATGCTCTGATTTCTCATTCTCGTCCAAATGAGCATACGTAGGCACAAGGGCCCCAATCCTTGGCGAGCGCCCTATCCTATAACCACCCATTTCCCCTAGTGCCTTTATCCTTTTATCATATCGTTTAGTATTTAGTATTGAGAAGAGAAGAACTAAGCCTAGCTAACGCTCGTCACAATTCGAATCAAGAGGTTCTCGTTGAGTACAACGGACATGAGGGGTGCTAATACCTTTCCCTTGCGCAACCGACTCCCGAACCCAAAACGTCAGGTAGTGACGACCGTGTTCCTTTTCGTTTTTAAGAGGTTTTATCGATATTTTCCTCTCCCATTTATTTGGGATAAATAAAGTTTGGTGACGACTTTGTCGAACCGCATTTCCGCGCCTTTAGCACGAGGGTCGTATGTTCGAATGAATTTTCGAGGTGCGACAGCTGGCGACTCTGCTGGGGACATTTTCTCCATGCAAGAGAGAGTCGAGCCTATCTTAGTTCGGATTGTGAGCTTGTTAGCATTTCTTAAAGTTTTTTCTCTTCTCGTTTGTTCGTTTATTTATTTGTATGCTTATTTTTATTGCTTGTGCTTGTGACATTGTTAGGTTGTCTTGCTTATGGGTACTTTGTGAGATGGCTCTATACCCGAGTCTGAGTAAAACCCTAGGATTAGGATGGTGGTTGTGTAGTGGAAACTTGTTGGGTTCTTCCACGTGAAGTTGAAGAGAAAACCCCGTTTGGAGTAGATTCCCTTGGAGATGTTATTGTGGTAAGTCTTTGCCATAATAATAATGTTTTCGAGCCTGAATCATTAATCCCAAGGACCATGAACCTGTTTTTATCCATGGTGGTTGGTAGTGTAGATTCCTTTTAGATTAATATGAATGCCATAATCAGATGAGATCCCTTGAATGTATTACTTCCTGACAGTAGTATTTTCAACCTCGATCTATGACTCTGAGAACCTGTTCTAGAACCCGTGTGTTGATGGTTATGTAGTTGATGCCTCTGAGAAGTCTTTCTCGTGTGGAAGATACGAAAACCTCACCTAGATTAGATTCTTTTGAGGATATTATCATCGTGATGAGGCTTTGTCATGGCTGTGATATCTTTGAAAGATATTCATGACTCTAGGCACTTACCCGTTTTAGAATCCTACCCGTGGAGTTTCTTTGAGCAGTGACTGTGGTCCTTGATCCGTTCACCCGACTAACCTCGGAACTGTTTAAATTTGTGATTTTTGATCCTAGATCTTGCATCTTGCATTGCATATCATTTGCATTGCATTTCATTTGTTGTGCATCTTGCATTTTCTTTCCTTCAGCGGTTTCTCATTTTCCTTCCTTCCTATCCAATAAATCAAGCTGATTCCTCGACACCAGTATGCAACTAGAGCCAATACAAGACGAATGATGGAGCAGATTCAGCAGGAGCAAGTTGCTTTTAGAGAAGAGTTGGATTCTCTCAAAGGAAAGATTGACCAGATCCTTGAAGCCATCATTGCGGCCTGAAAGGAAGAGGAGCTGCGTGAAACTACTGTCGTCAACAACAATGGTCAAGGGCAAGGGTCTACCACCAGACTTCCAGTTCCTATTCCCAATCCTTATGGAGTGACAATGAACTTCTCAACCAATCCCAGCGCCTGGAGTCACTGTTGGAGCTGTCCCGCATGCCCAACCTACTGTTGTTCAGATTCCCGTCCCTCATACCGAAGATAATCTGTTGGATCAGTATGACGATGTGCAAAACTATCATGTTGTTATCCCCATTTCCAGTTGTGTTGCTGCTCAAGATTCAGAAGCTATGAAGATGTGCCGAGATCTGGCTGAGAAACTCTGAGTCATGGTGGGGCACAACTCAAACTCTCTTAGTGCTTTGGAAATGTGCTTGGTACCTGATGTTGTCATTCCTCCCAAGTTCAAAGTGCCTGAATTTTCAAAGTACAAAGGCCTCAGCTACCCAAACATTCATCTGAAGATGTACTGTCGCAAGATGACCGCATATGCCAGAGATGAAAAGCTAATGATTCATTGCTTCCGAGACAGTTTGTCTGGGGCATCACTCGAATGGTATATGTAGTTGGACGTAATAGTGTGTTCACTTAGGCTGAGCTAGATGATGCTTTTGTCAAGCAGTACAAATACAACACCGAACTTGCTCTAAATCGTACTCAACTTTAGAGTATGACTCAGAAGGACAGTGAATCCTTCAAGGAGTACGTGCAACAATGGAAAGAGCTAGCCATAAGAGTGCATTCACCATTGGTTGATCGTGAACTGATGGAAATATTCATGTGTACCTTGCAAGGCCAATACTATGAGAAACTAATCGGTAGTGTCTCTGCTGGATTCTATGATTTGGTGATTATCGGTGAGAGAATTGAAGAAGGGTTGAAGAGTGGAAAGATCCAAAGAGGTTCTAACATCCAAGATAGTGCCAAGAAGCCTTTTAATGGATACAAAAAGAAAGAGGGTGAAACAAATGCCATCTCTGTGCAGAAAGTGCAAGCTCCTCAACAAGCTCTGCTCCCATGCCTTATCAAATCCCCTACTATCCATATCTGTATGTTGTAGCACAATATGCTCCAATTCCTTATCAGCCAACTGTTCAAGCAGTTCAAGCTCAGATGCCACATCAACAGGCTCCTCAGCAACAAGCCTACAACCAACAAGGATATCAACATCCTCCTCAACAACAACAACTGCAAGCTGCTCAATAACATCAAGGTGTTCGCCAACAATGTTAGGAAAGAACGTGGAGACCAGATAGAGTCTTTGATCGTCTACCAATGACATATGTTAGTATCTTTGCTCAGTTGATGGAGAAAAAGGCTATCATTCCAAGAGATTTGGCTCCCCCAACTGTCATTCATGCCGACTACGATGCGAATGCTTGTTGTGAATTTTATAAGGGTGCTCCAGGTCATACCATTGAGAACTGCAGGGCTTTCAAGCACAAAGTTCAAGACATGATTGACAAGGATGCTATCAATTTCAATGGGAAGTCCCCAAATGTCATCAACAATCCAATGCCACCGGCCAAATAGTACCAGCATCAACTCAGATCAAATCCAGTCAAGTCAAGTTCATCCTCCGAAGAAGGCCGTCATGTTTCCATTTCATTATTTGCTTTCTTGTATTTGTTTAAATAATGTATGCTTTGAACAATTTCCATTTCGTATTTGGTTTTCATTAATGTACTGTTTATGCATGTTTTGAATTAGTTATGTCGTATCCAGTCATTTATCACGAATCACCGACATATTTGTTCACTTCACTCTATAAATTCTTATTTAGCATGGTTTGAGGGAGGACGATGAAAACGAAATACTCATAATTGCAAACCGTATGCTTTTAGACAAAATCTCGTCGATGATGTACAGACATTGTTTCAATTCCCCAAACACTGGAGATATAAGGAGTTAATCCCTAGTAAACCACTTCGAGCATAGAAGTAGCAATTTCCTTTGGATCTATCAAACCTTTACACTCAACCTGGGGCAGGGTAATGTTCACTTAATCCAATTCCGCATTCGAATCAACAAGGCAAAATCCAAAAGACGGTTGTTCATCAATGACCCATGACATGGCAGTCACAATCCTCCAACAACAAAAAAAAAATCATAAGCCTGCTAAGTCAAGCATCTTAAAGGGGACTTAGGCAAAAATCAAGGCAATCCCGATGGATCTGACAAGCAAAATCAGTCCATGCAAAAGTTAAGGATCAAAAACAAAATCAAGAGAGGTCCTCAAACCCTCAACAAAAACAAAGGGTCACTGACTCCGTCAAAATCCAAATAAGGTGACTGCCATTTCAAGCAAACCTTGAACCTTCAAGTTTAAATCGTCAAGACAAATATGTGCAGAATTAACTGAACGTAGGACTGGAGATCATTGCAAAGAAGGGGTGGGTACGAATCATACTTTGAGCCTAACATCCTTTTGTTTCATAAAACACGAACCAGACCATGTTACAACTCTCGAAAGACCTAATTGAGGCGAGGTTTATTCTGAAAGCATACTATTGCAAGGTTGCGTAAACTGACTCCTCACATATTTTCTAATCATCATCATTGGTGTCATTATCCTTGCTATATCTTTCACACTAATCAAGTTAGCATAAAGTATGGGCTAACGGTCCATTAATCTCGCACTATCACAACACTTTAATAAACGACACTTTTCCAAAACTTGCATGAGCTTTGCATTAAGATTACCATCTGTGATCAGTGTTAGACGTCAAAGACACTCCAACAAGGGGAAATCAAAAGAGGAACTTGACTTCCAGTAACTGACACGAAGCAAGACTACCTCAAAACCCACAGGCTGGGGCAAATCACTCAGCAGCTCGAGCAGGGGCAAGTCATCTCCAATGCATTAAAGTCTAACTTCAGCTTCAAGAACTGGTTAATCTGGAGCAGACCATTAACATGTCTTGAATAGGGCAAGACCAAGTCATCCTGACCATCAAGCAGAGTTTCAAACTTCTTTGAAGAAAATTCACAAGAAAACCACAAAGTACCCAGACTTGAGGCATCGAGTGCATCTTCTGCTTCAATCATGGCGTCTTCAGCAAACTGCGTGTCGAGGAAATCAATCCCTCCCACCACCTGAAGTCTAATCTGCATTGGCAACTACCAAAAGTCCACCAAGCTGGCGTCCTCCACCTGCATTTCCAATTACCCGTCTACAATCATATGCATCATACGCATCACATTCGGTATCATAAGCATCTAGCATCATATGCATATCGAAACCTTATCATACTTCCCCTTTTGCATCTCCGCGTGTCAGCATTTGCATTTGCATGTCCATTTAATATGGAACATCATTATCATCAAGCATTCGCATATGCAAGTCAAGGTCCAGGATCAATCTCGAAGATTTCCAAGACCATCATCAGCCCAGTTAGGGGCATCCTCTGCAAGACCGTGGGCTTTCCCATGAAGTTGTTCAACCTGTTGTTGGGCAGATTCAAGAGCTTCAAAAAAATTATCAGCCCAGTCAGGGGCATATTCTGCAAGACCGTGGGTTTCCCCCCATGAAATTCAAAGATTTCAAAGCAAGATTCAGCTCAGTCAGGGGCATCTTTTTCAAGACCATGGGTGTTTCCCATGACGTATTTCAACCTCGTGGTTGATCACATCTTCAAATCAACATACAGTGCAGTCAGGGGCATATCATTCATCCCTGAGTGTTCCCCACGAAGTTGTTCAACCTTTTAATGGGAAAATTCAAGAGTTTTAATACAACATTCAGCCCAGACAAGGGCATCTCCTCCAAAGCCGTGAGCATTCCTCACGAAGTTGTTGAACCTTTTGTTGAGCAAATCCAAGACAAGACTTCAAAGACAAATTTATCCCAGCCAGGGGCATCCTCTTCAAAGTTCATGGGTGTTTCTCATGAAGTTATTTCAAACTTTGTGGTCAAAGCTGTGACCTCCAAGCAAGACGGTGGGCGTACCCCGTTGGTTCATTTCAATCCAGCCTTCCTCCTGGGCGTTCCCTAGTGAGTTGTATCCAGCAAACATGACATTTGTCAATTGCATTAGTATCATCCTTTTGGTGATAGCCGAACGTCGTCAGTTTAACCTAGCCTGCATCCTTTTGGTGTTGGTAACCTTCAAATTTGTGTCGTTCTATCATCCTTTTGGTGATAGCAACCTATTTGTGTGTGTATTCGCTTCATCATCCTTTTGGTGTTGGGTCTGTCATCATGTTGATGTCAGATTGCGCGAGGATTGCTCTATCATCCTTTTGGTGATAGTAGCCAGTGTGAGTTTTGCTCCGCCATCCTTTTGGTGGGGGGTCTGTCATCTTGTTGATGTCAGATTGTGCGAGGGTTTTGTTCTATCATCCTTTTAGTGGTTGTAGCCGGTGTGAGTTTTCTCCATCATCCGTTTGGTGGTGGGTCTGTCTCCTTGTTGATGTCAGATTGTGCGAGGGTTTGCTCTATCATCCTTTTGGTGGTTATAGCCTGTGTGAGTTTGCTCCGTCATCCTTTTGGTGGTGGGTCTATCATCTTGTTGATGTTAGATTGTGCAAGTGTTTTGCTCTATCATCCTTTTGGTGGTAGTAGCCGGTGTGAGTTCGCTTTGTCATTCTTTTGGTGGTGGGTCTGTCACCTTGTTGATGTCAGATTGTGCGAGGGTTTGCCCTATCATCCTTTTGGTGGTAGTAGCCGGTGTGAGTTTGCTCCGTGATCCTTTTGGCGGTGGGTCTGTCATCTTGTTGATGTTAAGTTGTGTGAGTGTTTTGCTCTATCATCCTTTTGGTGGTAGTAGCCGGTGTGATTTTGCTCTGTCATCCTTTTGGCGATGGGTCTGGCATTTCGTAAATGTCAGATTGTGCGAGTGTTTGCTCTATCATCCTTTCGGTGGTAGCAGCCCGTCTGTGTTTCGTCCCATCATCCTTTTGGTGATGGCGACCTTTTGCTAGTTGTTCATTATATGCTCGAGGGTAGATATCGGTCCATTAGTTCAACTCTCGAGCATTTCTTTTCTTTTCGGACAAATTCAGGGTTTTTTTCATATCTAATTGACTTCTACCTTGAAAGAGTGAACGCTGTAGCAGTTCATCTTACTCAGTCTAAGTTAATTAGATAGGGGCATCTGTTATACCCCAAATTTGTCCTACTCATATAAGATTCATTATGTATATCCACTAACTATTGTACTCAAAAATCTAGAATATGTTGTTGTCTAAACTTAAGTTGCTACAAAGATGAGTTAGATTTCAAGCAAAACTACTAAGGTAAAAGTATGTATGGTGTGCGTAAGGTTTATCTGGTTTGACCTAATCATGGTCAAACAAGATTTAGTTTAATGGTCGAGGCCAAGAATTTCTTTTATTTGAGTGATGAGACTCAGAGCTTTCAGCCGGTGTTTTGGGGATTAGTTTAGGGCATTCGTATGTCAAAGTTGATAGTCGTCCAAATCCTTTATATTTTGTAGTTAGGGTTATTTATGAAAGGTATTTTGTGGATCATTTCCTTTGTTCTAAAAGAAGATATAATTCAAGAGGACTCATAATAAAGTTTATCAAGATTTAATTAGGTTTGTGATCCATAGTAAAGGTTTCAATTTCTCATAGTACAAATGAAAATTCAAGGACGAATTCTATTTTCTTTAGTTCAAAGCTTTGGTGGGGTTTTCGTTTAAGAATGTTATTATATTATCCAAGATTAAAGAATTGCAAAATCAAGACCTTAGTTTCAAACATTATGATGGGGGTGCAAACACTAATTAAAACCCAATTACCAGGTCGTCAAAAAAAAGAAAAATAAAAAAATCTCACATTTGCATTAGGCCCATTAACATTACATATTACAAGAATCAATTAACATTCAAAGTTATCATAAAGAAAAATTCATGACTACACGGTTCAATTCCCAAAAGAAAAAGGAAAATGGTGAAACACAAGAATCCAAGTCAACCGTCCAAGTGGTAGAGAAAGCGTCGTCCGACCCCACAAAAGCATTGCGGTGCCTTGATTCCACAAAAGTCCTTTACGCAACAATCATTCGAAAATCCACAACGCACCTTTAGCAAGAGTGCCACTAACCTACAAAGAAACAAAGGAAGATTGATTTCATACATGCTTTCCATAATCCCTCAATATCAAAACACAACAACATTAACGCATCACTACGTAGCAACCATGTCCCACTCTTTGAAAAGCTGCAGTGATAGGACAAAATAACCCACCACCACTCGGAAATGACCGGCACGCAAGAGACAAAATGAAAACACAGTGTTGCACCCCAAAATTTGACCAACATTTATTTACCTAGCTTGTGTTTCATTTCATTCACATTAGCATTATCATTTGCATTTCATTGACATGTATGCAGGAGATCAAGAGGTATGAGTACCAATCAAGAGCTATACAAGACTTTGAAGCTAGCCAAGAAGGTTATTCAAGTGGTCAAGGGTTGATATCTTTGTCAGAGAAGTTAGAAGATCCTCAAAATGAGTGGTTGAAACCAAGGATGTGTGCCTCCTAGCTTGAGAGTTGTGGGGAGCTCCTCAGATGATTCTGAAGCCAAGAATGTGGACTTGAAGCCTTGAGAGAGCTCATGAGAAGTGTTGAAGATCACTTTGAGGCCTAGACAGGTCATTGTGCAAGATTAGGAAGACCCAACCATGAGTGGTGTAATTAGGGTTTGACTGGGTCAACCCTAGGTCAACTGATGATTTGGAGAGGGTTGATGAAGGTGAGAAAATAACTTAGAAGGGGGGGGGGGTTGAATAAGTAAGACTAAAAATCAAAGATTAGAACACAGATATTTTTATCCTGGTTCGCTGAAAACAACTAGTCCAGTCCACCCTCTCAAGAGTGATTTGCCTTTCTCTGTCAAGGACTTAATCCACTATTTTAATCAAACAGATTACAAATAGTAACACCTAAGAACAACCGTTCTTAGTCTTCTCAAGAGCAGCTGATCCCAACTGGATCCTCTTAAGGAAAACCTTTTACAAACAAAGTAAAACTTTTACAAGAGTAAGAATGCTTCTAATAAGCTGTTATCACAACAGTGATATTTCTCTTAAGTTAAGAATAAAGATAAAGCAAAGTAATATGATTAAGAGCTTTTTGAGATTTGCTTTGAGGAGTAATTTTTCTAGAGATTCGATACTGAAGAAGATGGAGTGGACTTCTTTATATAGGCACTAACATCCAAGAAGTCTTGTTACGTTGAAGGCTGTGCAGAAAAGCCTAGAGCCTTTTGTCTTCACATTGGAGGCTGTGCTGAAACAGGCCTGATGCTTTTTGTCTTCACTTGCAGAATACTTTCCTCAGAATGGAATGCACAGATAAAACCTTTTTGTCTGTGTCCTTGTGTCTAACACAAAATAGGAAAGAGCTGTTGAGAAAAAACCAACGTACATATTTAAATCTTCTTCAAAGTAAGTTCAGCTTTCAACATAAGAATCTGAATCTTCAGAGTCTTCTGATCACGGATCATCTGGATCTTCAGAGTCTTGAAAGTTCTTCAGATTGAGCTGAATCAGAGTATGTGCAGCTTGTGTGCTTGAGCGTGTAAATCCTTCAGAGCAGAGTCTTCTATGCTTTAGAGGCTCCTTCTTCAGAATCTTCAAGAGACAGTAGTCAGATTCTTCTGGGAGCAATGTTCAGATCTTCACTTAAGATGCTCTTGAACTTATGAAGTCTTTCATACAAACAATGTTCAGATGCAATTTTGCTTTCTTAAGATAATTTACTTTAGTGCCTGTAGCACACAATCTAGAACACGTTTAGAGTATATAATTCTTGAATACAAAATTTATAATTGTTATCATCAAAACATAGAGATATAACTAAGACACAATCTGTGCTCTTACAATCTCCCCCTTTTTGATGATGACAAAACATGAGAAAATTTTGTTCAATAAAGAGTAAGAATTAGAAACTCTCCCTGAAATAAATACTACAATAGAATAGAATACTTCCCTTTCTGATTGAGTATATTTCAGATTCAGAGCCTGATGAATGAGTTCAGAGTAAAATCTTGATGCCAGATGATTGAATAAATGTATCAGAGTAAGATATCAGAGTTGATTGAATACTCAGATTTTCTTTAGAGAATCAGGTTCTGGTTGACACAGTCTCAGGGTAACTTCAATGAATTATGTCAGATATAACAGTATAATCTGAAAGACTTAAATTCAAATAAGTTAATAAAATGTCTGAATTTTAGTTTTGGTAAATGCTTATAGGTTGAACACTCAGTTTCTCTTTTTCTCCCCCTTTTTGTCATAATCAAAAAGATTTTCAAAGACGGAAGGAAATAAAAGAGAAGAAGCAAATAGGAGCAAAACATGTTAGCATGCAATTAAAACAAAACAAACCAAAGTTCACAGACAAACAGGCAGAGGCCAAAAAACACCTAACACAATAACGATAACCAAACATCAAAAAACTCAGTTCATGTGTAAAACAACAAATAAAACTAGGTCTGGCGAGAGGCAATGAGGGTCAGAAGCTCTGTCATCTTGGCAGCTGACTCTTCTTGCTTAGACATCCAGGTCTTGATTTCATCGGTTGTTTTCTCTTTCTTGATCATCCAGTCCTTGATATCCTTCACATCATTCACAAGTTCTGAAACCACAGATGAAGACGGAGCAGATGCAGCAGCAGCAGGGTTCCCTTCAGATTGGTTTTCAACAGAAGCTTGTTCAACCATTTCAAAATCAGGAACAACTGGAGGAGCAGCTTCCAATAGTAACACAGGAGGAGGAGGAGGCATGTTCATCAGTGTCACCTTTATTAACTCAGCAAATTTAGTCTTAGCAAGCTTAGAGCATTTTGCTCTAACTTTTAGGGCAGCTTTGTTAAACATCCAGATGAAGCGCTTCCACGCAGTATTCGAAACATTTGGGTCCAAACTAGACATACATACAGCCTTAACACGATCATATTCAGAATCTAACTCCTTTTTGAAAATATCAAACATAGCATTAACACAAGATCCTAAATCTGACTGTTCATTCTGACCAGAGGAAAAAGGATTAGGGGTGTTAGTAGGAGTAGGTTCAGATGGTTGTGGTTGAGGTGTGGGTGGTTGAGATGTGTGGATGACAGATTGAGGGAGTTCAGCTGAGTGAGGAATAGTTTGATTCTCAGATGGATTAGTTTCAGGTGGTTGTGGAATGGTTTGGTTTTCAGCTGTTTGAGTGTCAGAGGGTTGAGCTTCAGATGGTTGTTGAGATGGAGAGTTTGGTGGGGTATGAAACAAAGCAATGTTAAGATGTTTCTTCATAACACTCTCAGAGCGAGCTTGTTTGAGTGATTCTGAATCATAGTCAGATGAATCAGATGAATCAGAGGATTCATCTGAGTGAACAGATGTAGACGAAATTTCAATTGTTTGGTTGAGGGGTGGAATATCAAGAATATTGTCAGAAAGATTTGGATCTTCTGAGGGAATTGCTTGTTCAGAGTGTTCAGTTTGAACAGTCTCTGGATGATTTTGTTCTGAAATAATTATTTGTGGTTGGGGAGTCTCTAAGTGGGGATTCTCTTGTTGCGACAAAGTTGGTTGTGGAGGTGTTGTTGGAGAATTTTCTGGTTGAGTTGGTTCTGATGGAGTTATTGTTGGAGAGTTTTCAGATAAAATTGGTTCTGGTGGTGGAATTTCTGTTTGAATAGTTTGATGTTGTGGATTAGATGGGATTGGTGCTGGAGATGATTGTAAATTTACTGGTTCAGAGGATAGTGGTTCGGATGAGATATTGACAGACTTTCTAGATTTTGAAGTTCTTGGTATGAGGCTTGGAGAGAGTTGTGGTGAAGATAGTGGTGAATGAACAGTAGGAGTAGGATCAGAGGCTAATACATGTTGAATGGTGTCTCTGATTTCTTCCAGAGTAGCTTCTCTTGGACTGCTTCTGGCCTTCTTTCCTTCTTTCCTCTTCTTTCTTGATGCTTCAGGAGCTTTTCTCTTCTTCTGAACGGATTCTTCGCCAGCCTTCCTCTTACTGCGCCTTTCCTTCATCTGATTAGGCAATTCTTCTCCAGGCTTCTGAACGAGATTGGCAGGTAAAGGGATTCCTTCCTTTAGGCATTCAGTAATGTACAACCAGAAAAATTCCTTAGGTTCATCTGCACTGAACAGTGGAAAATCTTCCACAGGAACTCTTCTACCTTGAATCTCGTCAGAGTTGATCTTCCTGAGTTGTCCCTTCAATTCTGAGATGATTTTCATCCTCTTCAGATTGAGCCCATTAATTTCAGAGCCAATGATGTGAGTCAGATCTTCTGTAATCTTCGCATCAGTCAGATGTTGAACCAGCTTGTTCTCAACAAGTATATCAGAAATCAACCTTCCCAGGGGTATCCATGTCCTTACTTTACCAGCTTTCGCCCTTACTTCCTCTCTGGTTTCTTTGACATGAGTTAATAAATGACTGAAGATGAGATACGGTAGATCCACTTTGACATTTTTGCTAATGCAGTACATAAAATACAAATGTTCAGAACTCACATAATCTGGAGAGTTTGAAGGTTTTCTGTGGAAAAACGTACTCATAAAGATTTTCGCCCAGATCCTATAAATGGGTTTTAAATCTTTAACCTTACTTGACGGCAAACCAGCAATAGTAACTTCTTCATAAACCCTAGCCATATCGATGCGAGAAGAAGCAAGATTTGAAACACCATCAGACTCAGTATAGCTAAACAGTTGTCTGATCAGGTTTTCAGTGATGACTATCTCCACTCCAAGAACCGAAGAATGTATAAACTTGGGACCAGCGCTTGCATGTATCCAAAATTCCTTAACCAGTGTTGGGAAAACAGGCCCCATTAGCCTTTCAAAATATTTTTCCCACCCTTGAGCTTTGATGGCAGAAATGAGATCAAACCCATTTTCCTTTAAAGAGTCGAGGTCAATGAAGCTTTCACAGAGCACCTCTAGATCAGCCACTGGAGTGAATAAGGTTCGTTCAGGTTCTTTGTACATGATGGTCTTGTTAGGTTTTGCAGCAGTGTTTGAAGTTGACGCCATTGAAGAAGAAGAATACCTTGGTTTCGGTTTAGGGTTTTGGAAGAGATTGAAAAGGAAGCAGAAACGCATGAATAAAGTGAATGTGGAAAGTGTGATAGAAGTGTGATAGGTGATATATATAGGAAACCAAAAAAAAACATAGGGCACACAAAAGACACTTACGCACGTTTGGACAACATTAAATGAAAAGTAATCATATCACATTAAATTATGACAGCTGGGGGAAAAACAAGAAAAGTGAGATTTTCAAAGCATTACCTCAAACGTCAAATCAGTTAAGCACTCAATCTTTTCAGAAATTGAATGCCACGTGTTTGCTTTGTTGGCTCATTTGATTTCTCTCACGAAATGAAACGTTTCCAACTTTCAGATCTTCTGAGCTTGTTAGTTCAGAGTTTTACCCAAAACGAAATAATCAAATAAATATAAATGAATAAAATAGACAGATGAAATACTTCAGATTATTAAGCATTTTGCATCTGAGATGTTGCCTCTGAGAAATATTACTCTGGACATAAATCCATACAAATATTTTTCAGAATAAACTTAAATCTATCTTCAGCAAGGGGTTTTGTGAAAATGTCAGCCCATTGATGATCTGTATCAACAAAAGCTAAATTAATTACACCCTTCTGAACATAGTCTCTGATGAAGTGATGTTTAATTTCTATATGTTTTGCCTTAGAATGCAAGATTGGATTTTTTGACAAACATATAGCAGAAGTATTATCACAGAAGATAGAAAGGTTACTCTCATAGATTTGATAATCTTCTAATTGACTCTTCATCCAGAGCATCTGAGTACAACATCCAGCAGCAGCAATGTATTCTGCCTCTGTAGTTGATAGTGCAATGGTAGGTTGCTTCTTGCTGTACCATGAGATCAGATGACTTCCAAGAAACTGACAGCTTCCAGAAGTGCTTTTACGTTCAACTCTGTCTCTAGCATAGTCAGCATCACAGAATCCAACTAATGAAAATTCATCAGATCTTCTGTAACACAAACCCATGTTAGCAGTACCTTTCAGATACCTCAGAATCCTCTTAACAGCTGTTAAGTGTGATTCTCTAGGATCTGATTGGAATCTAGCACATAAGCAGACACTAAATAGAATATCTGGTCTAGAAGCAGTCAAATATAGAAGAGATCCTATCATACCTCTGTAGAGTTTTTGATCTACCTTCTTACTTACCTCTTCCTTACCTAGAGTGCTTGTAGGATGCATTGGAGTCTTTGCCATTTTGCTATCAACCATGTTGAACTTCTTCAGAAGCTCTTTAACATATTTGGTTTGATGTATGTAGGTGCATTCTGGAGTCTGATTGACTTGGATTCCCAAGAAGAATCTCAATTCTCCCATCATGCTCATTTCAAATTCTTCCTGCATACATTTAGCAAACTCCTTTCCAAGCGTAATATTTGTTGATCCAAAAATAATGTCATCTACATAAATCTGACAAATCAACAGATCTTTCTTAACAGATTTACAGAATAAAGTTGTATCCACTTTTCCTCTGATAAAATTTTTCTTCAGAAGGAAGTTGCTCAACCTCTCATACCAAGCTCTGGGAGCTTGTTTTAATCCATAAAGGGATTTCTTTAATTTGAAAACATGATCTGGAAAGTTTTCACTTTCAAAACCAGGAGGTTGGTGGACATATACTTCTTCTTCTATAATACCATTAAGAAAAGCACTTTTAACATCCATCTGATACAGAGTGATGTTATTCTGTGCAGCAAATGAAATAAGAAGACGAATAGATTCTAACCTTGCCACTGGAGCATATGTCTCAGTGTAATCAATACCTTCTTGTTGACTATATCCTTGAGCAACCAGCCTTGCTTTATTTCTTTCTACTTCTCCCTTTTCATTCAGCTTATTCCTGAAGACCCATTTTGTTCCAATGACATTGAATCCTTTAGGTCTAGGAACCAGATCCCAAACTTCATTTCTGGCGAATTGATTCAGCTCTTCTTGCATAGCTATAATCCATTCATTATCTTCCAGAGCCTCATCTACAGATGTTGGTTCTATCATTGACACTAAGCCAAATAAGGAAGATTCAGAAGTTCTGAGATATGATCTTGTCCTTATGGGATCATCTTTCTTTCCAATTATCACATCTTCTGGATGAGAAGCTTTGATTCTGGAAGAAGATCCTCTGACGGTTGGTCTTTCAGAAATATGCAAGTTGTTTAGTTGGGAAGTCAAAGGTGTAGCATCTGGGGTTGCGTCAGATTCTTTGTTCTTTGCCTTTTCTGCCTCTGAGCCTTCAGAGTCTGTGAGAATTACTTCTCTATCTGCAGAACTTTCAAACTGCTTTGGCTTTTCAGAGCCAAGCTTATCATCAAATCTGACATGAATAGATTCTTCCACAATCTGTGTTTCAGTATTGAATACTCTGTAGCCTTTAGAGCGTTCAGAATAACCAAGCATGAAACACTTCTGTGCTTTGGAATCAAACTTGTTCAGATTATCTTTAGTATTAAGCATATAACAAATACATCCAAAAGGATGAAAATAAGCAATGTTGGGCTTTCTGTTTCTCCACAATTCATAGGGAGTCTTTTTCAGAAGAGGTCTTACAGACACTCTGTTCTGAATATAACAAGCTGTGTTAATTGCTTCTGCCCAGAAATATTTTGCCAGATTTGTCTCGTTGATCATGGTTCTGGCCATTTCTTGCAATGTTCTATTTTTCCTTTCTACAACTCCATTTTGTTGTGGAGTTCTAGGGCAGGAGAAATCATGTGCAATGCCTTTTTCAGAAAAGTATTTTTCAAAATGTTTATTTTCAAATTCTCCACCATGATCACTTCTGACTTTAATAATTTTACAATCTTTTTCAGTCTGGACTTGATTGCAGAAGTCAAAGAACACAGAATGAGACTCGTCCTTGTGTTTTAGAAACTTTACCCATGTCCATCTGTTGTAGTCATCTACAATGACTAACCCATACTTCTTGCCTCTGATGGATGCAGTTTTCACTGGTCCAAACAGATCAATGTGAAGTAATTCCAATGGTCTGGAGGTAGAAACAACATTTTTTGATTTAAAATGAGATTTTGAAAATTTACCTCTTTGACATGCTTCACACAGAGCATCTGAGTTGAACTTCAACTTAGGAAGTCCTCTGACCAGATTGAGTTTATTAATCTGAGATATACGTCTCATATTAATATGCCCCAATCTTCTATGCCAGACCCATTGCTCATCATTCATAGATAAGAGGCATTTTACATTTTGAACTTTAAGTTCTGAAAGGTTAATTTTATAAATGTTGTGTTTCCTCTTTCCATTGAATAGGATAGAACCATCCTTTTGACATACAGCTTTGCAACATTTTTGATTAAAGATGATATCATAACCATTGTCACTTAATTGACTTATGGACAATAGATTATGTTTCAATCCTTCAACTAACAGAACATTAGAAATAGAGGGTAGGTTGCCATTACCTATAGTTCCAGAGCCAATGATCTTGCCCTTCTGGTTCCCTCCAAATTTCACGTCCCCTCCAGATCTAAGTTCCAGACTTTGGAACATAGACCTTTCTCCCGTCATGTGTCGTGAGCATCCAGAGTCCAGGTACCATGATTGGTGTCCTGACTTTGCTGCTAAGGACATCTGCAACAGGGATTATTTTGTCTTTAGGTACCCAGATCTTCTTGGGTCCTTTAGGGTTAGTTGCCTTGTAGGTTTGTCTAAACTTTTGTTTTTCAACATAGTTTTTGTTTAGACTTGCCTTAGATCTAAACACATGAGTATTCTTTTCAGAGCTCGTGTGTATAATATCATTTAAATGACCAAATTTAAAATTAGAGTATAAAGGAGTTATCTTAATAATCAGATCATCTACAGGTATTGGTCTTACATCTTTTTCAAGAGAAGAAGATTGAAATCCAATTCCCTTTCTTTTATTCCTACTAACTCCATAGATCATAGAAGCCATCTTGCTTCTGTCTATGCTTTTAGTGAGGAACCTCTGAAAACTAGAGTCATATTTTTCCAAAATATTTTCAGATGACTTAGCTTCAGAGTCAGATTCTTGTTGAACAGTTTCCAAATCATTTTTTATTTTTAAATTTATTTCTCTCTGCTCAACAAGTTCTGTTTTCAGATTATCAATCTCAGATTCAAGATTTCTTTTCAGCTTCTTGTTCTTGAGTTTGATATTATTGTAGCTTTTCAAGACTTCAGATAACACCTTTATAAGTTCATCTTTGGTAAGTTTGGACATTACCTCTTCAGCATCAGAGTCGGAGTCTGACTCAGATTCAGATGATAATTCTTCATTCTGATCTTCTATTCCAGCCATTAATGCCATGTTGGCACACTCTTCTTCTGCTTCAGATTCAGATTCAGATTCATCTGAATCATCCCAAGTTGCCATAAGAACCTTTTTCTTTTTATCAAACTTTCTCTTGGGTTTCTCCTTGAGAAGTTTGGGGCAGTCATTTTTGTAGTGCCCAGGTTCCTTGCATTCATAGCATGTGACCTCTTTCTTTCCAGATCTTCTGTGTCCAGAAGATTCCTTCCTGTGGTCAGCTTTCCTGAAGTTGTTAAACTTCCTTCCCTTGTGCTTCCAGAGCTTGTTGATTCTTCTGGAAAGCATGGACAGTTCATCTTCTTCTTCAGAAGACGATTCTTCAGAACTTTCTTCTTTTACCTGCAAAGCTTTAACAGGTTTGTTAGATTTTAAAGCTATGGATTTACCTTTATCTTTCTTCTGGGGCTCATCTTCCTCCAGCTCTATTTCATGACTTCTCAAAGAACTGATAAGTTCTTCTAAGGAGATCTTATTCAGATCTTTTGCCATCTTCAGTGCAGTCACCATTGGTCTCCATCTGGTGGGAAGACTTCTGATGATCTTCTTGACATGATCTGACGTTGAGTAGCCCTTATCCAGAACTTTCAGACCAGCAGTAAGAATCTGAAATCTAGAAAACATAGTTTCTACATTTTCAGACTCTTCCATTTTAAATGCCTCATACTTCTGTATGAGCGCCAGCGCCTTGGTCTCTTTAACCTGAGAATTTCCCTCATGAGTCATTTTGAGTGACTCAAACATGTCATGAGCAGTATCTCTGTTTGTAATCTTCTCATACTCAGTATGAGAGATTGCATTAAGCAATATAGTTCTGGCTTTGTGGTGATTCTTGAAATCTCTTTTCTGTACTTCAGTCATTGACTTTCTATCAATCTTTTTGCCATCCTCATCAGTAGGATGTTTATATCCATCAATGACCATATCCCAAAGATCAGCATCATACCCGAGGAAAAAACTTTCTATTCTATCTTTCCAATAGTCAAATTTTTCCCCATCAAACATGGGTGGCTTGGTACTGATCCTATCTCCTTCATATTTGTTGTTGCAAGTTGATGTAGCTGTTTCCATAATGACAACAACACAAATATCAAAGTATCTTTCTCACAGGATCTTTAACTGTCACGGTTAAGTGGAGCACACGCAGAACCGGAGCTCTGATGCCAACTGAAGGTGAGAAAATAACTTAGAAGGGGGGGGGGTTGAATAAGTAAGACTAAAAATCAAAGATTAGAACACAGATATTTTTATCCTGGTTCGCTGAAAACAACTAGTCCAGTCCACCCTCTCAAGAGTGATTTGCCTTTCTCTGTCAAGGACTTAATCCACTATTTTAATCAAACAGATTACAAATAGTAACACCTAAGAACAACCGTTCTTAGTCTTCTCAAGAGCAGCTGATCCCAACTGGATCCTCTTAAGGAAAACCTTTTACAAACAAAGTAAAACTTTTACAAGAGTAAGAATGCTTCTAATAAGCTGTTATCACAACAGTGATATTTCTCTTAAGTTAAGAATAAAGATAAAGCAAAGTAATATGATTAAGAGCTTTTTGAGATTTGCTTTGAGGAGTAATTTTTCTAGAGATTCGATACTGAAGAAGATGGAGTGGACTTCTTTATATAGGCACTAACATCCAAGAAGTCTTGTTACGTTGAAGGCTGTGCAGAAAAGCCTAGAGCCTTTTGTCTTCACATTGGAGGCTGTGCTGAAACAGGCCTGATGCTTTTTGTCTTCACTTGCAGAATACTTTCCTCAGAATGGAATGCACAGATAAAACCTTTTTGTCTGTGTCCTTGTGTCTAGCACAAAATAGGAAAGAGCTGTTGAGAAAAAACCAACGTACATATTTAAATCTTCTTCAAAGTAAGTTCAGCTTTCAACATAAGAATCTGAATCTTCAGAGTCTTCTGATCACGGATCATCTGGATCTTCAGAGTCTTGAAAGTTCTTCAGATTGAGCTGAATCAGAGTATGTGCAGCTTGTGTGCTTGAGCGTGTAAATCCTTCAGAGCAGAGTCTTCTATGCTTTAGAGGCTCCTTCTTCAGAATCTTCAAGAGACAGTAGTCAGATTCTTCTGGGAGCAATGTTCAGATCTTCACTTAAGATGCTCTTGAACTTATGAAGTCTTTCATACAAACAATGTTCAGATGCAATTTTGCTTTCTTAAGATAATTTACTTTAGTGCCTGTAGCACACAATCTAGAACACGTTTAGAGTATATAATTCTTGAATACAAAATTTATAATTGTTATCATCAAAACATAGAGATATAACTAAGACACAATCTGTGCTCTTACAGTTGAGACTTAATCCAAGAGCCATGTGATCATGGATTGATGCATTGAGATTCTATAAGGATGATTCCAAGGTCAACTCATCATGATTGAAGAGTTTGAGAAGTTTCAAGCTAGGGTTTCTAAGGCTTGACAGTGTAAAATCCCCAAGTTTGACCCCTGTCTTCAAGGAAGTTTAGCTTAAGATGTGATTGTCATCTCATCTTACCCCCAACACGAATGTTGTAGAGCTTTTTCTTAGCTTTAATTTGAGTACTATAAGTCCTTGATAGGATTTGTAGAGCTCAAGTTATGACTTTGACAAGTTACAGGTCATCTGAGGTATGTGAATCTGGGGCCTTGAAAGGTACCCAACTTGCATCAAACCTTTTCCCAAGAAGGATGATTCCTATGAACTTTTGGTCAACATGAATGTTGTTCCTTATCTTCTTAGCTTTCTAGAGGGTACTAGAAGTCCTTGATAGGATTTGTAGAACTCAAGTTATGGCTTTGACAAGTCAAGCGCATTTTGGTCATTTGGAGATTACAGGTCATTTCAAGCATAAGGCCATAACTCCTATATCCAAGCTTCAAATGGAAAAATCTTCAACATAAATCTTGTTCAAAATGATTTTTTAAGGCTAGTAAAGAGGTAATGAGATGTTGGAAATGCTTGTAGCTCAAAGTTGCAAAAATGACCTAAAATAAGGGCATAAGTTAAATAAACCAAAGTTGGAAATTGATATTTTCAACCTACACATCCAAACCATGGCATGTGATATATCATTTTGACTCTAGAAAACATTTTAAGAACATTGGTTTAGCCACATTTTTTATTTGAGGTCTAAATTGTGGACTTGCTTTGAAAAGCACTTGCTTGCATATTAAGTAACACTTGCAATACTCAAAATCAAGGCATGGGCAAGGCTTTTTGCAAGCTAAACACCTCTAATATCTCACTTGGGGAGATTTTGGGATGAGAACAAGTTGCTGCACCAAGGGAAACAAAATTGTACATGTCATGATATGTGATTGAAAAACTCATGACATGAGAAGTGGAAAATCTCATTGGAAGGATCTAGAGGGTTCTAGATCATCCAAACATCATCTATATATTGAGTAGAGATGATCCATTGAAGAGGTTGGTGATCATTGAAGGATTGAGCATAGCTTGAGATTGAGTTTTCTTGGATTGCAATTGAAATCGGTTTCACCAAATTCTCCATTTCCTTCCATTTTCTTGATTGATACTTCTTCCATGGATGTCAAGGAGTGATTCCATATCATTATCAAGAAGAATTGGTGGCTAGATCGTGTATGAGCAAGTGATTTTCAGCACCTGCAGCTAACCATCGGGTTTCAAGATTCAAGCACTTTCAGCTGGTTCTTTTGCATACAGAAGCAAGAAGAAGGTTCCTTGATCGTGTCCAGAAGATTAGAGAGCTTGATTTGGAGGATTAGTGCATCTGTTCATCCAAGATTTTCAGGTTGGTAACCTTCTTCCTATAGCATGATTTAGGTAGAATTAGGTTGAATTAAGGTGCTAGATTTATTGTAGAATGGTGTAGGATGGATTTCAGATAGTTAATTGGAGAGTTAGAGACAAATTAGGTGAAGTGCCATTTTCGGTTGAGATTGGGATATGGTGAATCTTGAGGTTTCAGAGGAAACTAAGGGTATGGTTGAATTCGTGGCAAGATTTGGGATGAGTTTCATGTTTTGACCATTTGGATTGGAGGCCTCTAGGGAGAACTAGGGTTGAGGAAGATGATCGGAGCTCCACCGGCGGTGGCCAGAGCTGGGCGCGAGTTGCAGAGGTTTGAAAATGTTGAAGATGACTCTGACACCATTGGATCTTATTTTGACTTGGACTTTGAGGCTGATCCAATGGCCACGTTTTAAAGTTGATTTGTGAAGGATTTCTGAGCATGAAACACACCGTTTCATTTATTCAGGCATTTTGGGCTTAGTGAAATAAGTGTTATCCACACCCCCCTGATGGCCCAACCCAAAGTTTTAACTGAAAATGATTACTATCCACACCGCACGCTTGTTTATTTTAATTGGATTTTCTTATTTTTTTCATTTTGTTCATGATTCTTGAAAAATTCATAATTAATTGAAAATTAATCCAATCAAACCCATTCTTTTTGGATTCTACTCATGATTGAGTCTATTACTTTTTAGAGAAAAAATATTTTCGTTTCATGTAATTTCTGATTTTATTGGAATTTTATATTTTAATTGACATTAAAATGATTATGTTTGATGCATATTTTTGTGGAATTTTGTATGATCTCATGGTGATGATTTTGATCCTAATTTTTTGTGTGTAATTAGGTTAGACATGTATGATCCCATAGACGTTTTCTCACATTTTTGTGATGAAAATAGGTGTGCTTTCTAGATTGATATTTAGGTGTTCCCTTTTAGGGTTTAGGTTTGATACCTTGTAATGTAGGATTTAGTTCTAGGTCTAATTTGATGATTTGATCTTTGAAATTAATATGGTAGAGTCATGATTGACCTAGGTTCCCATAGTAATTTTTGTAGGATTTTACAATTGATTTTAGTATTTTAGTTAGGACTAACTTTAGTACTAGGTTTTAGGTGATCCTAACTTACTAATTCAACTAGTTTAACTTCCCTAGTCCCCTTAGATTAGGGTTTGTGCTTGGTTTGCCTTTGGTTGAGATTGAAGACAAGTTGAAGACAATGAAAGGGAGTTGCTTGAGGATGCTTGAAGTTGCTTGGTGCTTTGGATTTGTTTGTGCCTGAAGGTGTCTGATGAAGATTAGGAGATAGGACATAGGGAGGGCCTTATAGTTAGAATGATTTCTTTCAGAAACATGGAAAGCATCTTGTGCTTCCATTCCTCCCAATGACTAAAAGTCCTTCTCAGATATTCACATCTCTCCTTTGGAGGGATGAGTGGCTTTATCTGGGAAGTAGAACTTTGAGGGAACCATTCTCTCATAATGATGAACCCTTACAGGCTTCCTTTGGTTATCAGTAAGCTGTTTATCATTTCCTCTCATTCTGTTAAATCAACTGTCTTCTGGTTTGAGTATCTTGAGAGATGTTGGGCTTGAGTTTGAAGATGAGGACTTCATTGAAGAGTGTGGAAAAGGATGATTCCTTGAGTATGGCCATTGCAGCTGAAGCTTGAAGAGCAAGAAGCACAAGTTGATACTTGAAGACCCCAGGGAGATTGAATGAAGAGCTGAGGCTTGGAAAGGAATTGAATAGTGAAGTTGACACTTCCATGTGATTGAAGATTACCCTGAGAAGCTGAAGCTTGTAGATGAAGAGGAAAGCTAGTTGATACTGGTAAAGCAAAGAGAGCTGAAGCTTGAAGACTAACTTGATACTTATGAGGAGGATTCAATTGAGATTAAGTGAAGAGCTGAGGCTTGAGGAATAAAGGATGAGTTGATACTTACATTGATGCATTGAAAGCCTGAAGGAATCAAGTTGATACTTGTAGTTAGGAGTGAAGCCTGAAGGTAGAATTGACTGAAGAGCTGAAGCTTGAAGAAGAGAGAACAAGTTGACACTTGTGTTTGATGGATTGAAACCTTGGAGAAGCAAATTGATATTTGTCATGAAAGCTGATAGCCTTGAAGGGTGATTGAAGTCTGAAGACTAGGTTGCTGTTAGAAGAGCTGAAGCTTGGAATTGAAAGAGAGGGGTTGATCTGCTTTCTTGTCTGTTTTTTCTGTATTGTTGTACCTTGTGTGATTTGCTTGATGCATTAGAATAAGTCCATATCTAGACTGACTTTAATCTAGGAGCATGATTGCACTAGAGGTTGAGTTGCTCCCTCTGCTTGTATTGTTATTGTATGGCTTTGCTTGCGGGTATTCGGTATAGCCCTGCTCCCATGCCCATGTGGTTTATTCTGCTTGATAGCATGTTTTACTTTTACTGTATGATTGCAGTTTATCCTATTCTGCTTGATAGCATGTATTTCCTCTGTATGATTGCAGTTTACTGTATTCTGCTTGATAGCATGTTTTTATTTCTTCTGTATGATTATTGTTATTCATATCTGGCTTGAGGTTGAGATGAGCTTGTGGAGGCTGCTGCCCCACACACATTTCCTCCCTCACTTGCATTGCATGCATTTTACAGTCGTTTACTGTTTACTGTTTAAGCTGATGCTTTATCTGTTTCTATTTATCATTGACATGATCCCTTAGGACTCTCACTTCCTTTGATAAGGAAGTGATGATTAGAACATTAGGTTGAAACCTATGCATGATAACTTCTAGGAGTTCCCTGTTTCAAACCTCAACTATAGGATGAATCCTTGGCATGACAACATTAGGACTTGATAGTCTCCCTTTAGTTGAGCCTGTTCTCTTCTCATCTCAAAACATCTTAAGATACAGTAATCATGAATGATTTCTTTCGTATGTTACGAGCCTTAAGCTATCTGAGAAAGGATTGTTGGAGAGCTTCTTTTCAACAGTTTGGATGTTTAGTATGGCACCCTTTGGGTGACATGCGACGCATTCACTCTCAGGTCATAGTCTTTAGTGCGATTGAAATTGCAAAAACAATAAAAAACACTTCTTTCGTAAAAGACAGAAAACAAACTCCAAATCTTTTTGCCCCGTGGGCCCATAATTTAAAGGAAAAATTTTCTGAAGAAAAGAATGTCGTTAAACTTCAGCGCCAACGCAAACAGGCTTTGTCCCTAACTGCTGGAATTGTTGTTTAACCCTACTCGATAAAACAGATGAATCTGAACTCCCGTAAACCATAGTATCCCGAACTACGTAAGCTCTAATCTCTCATATCTATTGAGAGTACGTAGGCACAATACTGATGTATTGGCGAGCCACCTTCCCCCGTAACCCGTAGTAGGCCGAACTACGTTGACTCTGATTTCTCATTCTCTGATGAGAATACGTAGGCATAAAGCGCGACGCTTTGCCGAGTCATTTTTCTTTTCTTTTTAAGCCAGCCTTGATAGGTAGATAGATAAACCAACTCGTCCAGTAAACACAACAAGCGTGGATCCCGTCGAGTACGACGGACGTGAGGGGTGCTAATACCTTCCCCTTGCGTAACCGACTCCCGAACCCAGACAATGGTTGCGACGACCTTGTCTTACCCTTTTCGTCAGGTTTTTCCGATCGTTTCCTTTCCCGTTCTGAGGGATAAATAACGAAAGGTGGCGACTCTTCTGTTTTGCCGGCACCTTATTTTCGCGGAAGCGACAACTGGTGACTCTGCTGGGGACTTGATAGTTTCCTGGGATCCAACGTCCCGAATGCGAGTCAGTTTGGGGATCTGACATCCCCTGCGAGAGTCAATCCTAGCGCTTGTATGATTACTTGTTAGGTTGTGTTTATTTATCGCATTTTATTTCCCGCATTTTATTTTCAGTATGATATGATTATCTATGATGTTGTGGGAGGGGCATTCTGATGAGTGAGAAGCCAAACCCAGGCTTGAGTGAACATAACATTAGTTGTGGAAATTAGTGGGCGCGTGCTTGCTTGGCAGGCACTAGTGTCTCATGAAATCCACGCTCAGACGAGGTTCTCCCGGTTGGCTTCTTTTTCAACCCTTTGGGTTGAGGGGGTTGTTGGTTTGGAGGATTGTCGACTCTGGGGACCGATCATTTGTGATTCAGCCAAGTGAGGCCGCTTCATGAGCTGGTGATGCCACACCTTCTGGGTATCGTATCACCCCTCTTGAATGTTTGTGACGCTGGTGAACGCATAGGATTCCGAACTTGAGTCAGTTTAGGTCCATACCTGTGAGCAGGGTTGGGTTTGTTGCAGGAAACTTTGACCTTCAGACTACCTGGTTTTCTTGACAGTGAATCAATTTTGATTGGGATCAGAGGATCTCATTACCAGATGGTTGTTCTTGACAGAGCATGTTTTTGATTGGGATCAGAGGGTCTCATCATTATATATATGTTTGTTTTTGACAGGGCAGGTTTATGATTGGGGCCTGAGGATCTCATCAGCAGATGTATGTTTGTTCTTGACAGAGCAGAGTTGTGGTTATCAGATGTTTGTTCTTGACAGAGCAGATTTATGGTCCTGTATCAGAGATCCTTATTATCAGATGTTTGTTCTTGACAGAGCAGATTTATGGTCCTATGTGTGTGTGTGTGTGTTCTTGACAGAGCAGATTTGTGGTCCGATACCAGGGTTTTCTTCTTATCAGAGATAATGGTTGTTCTTGATAGAGCAGGATTATGGTTTTGTTGATGCAGAATCTCCACAGCACAGTTGCCTTGATCTCCTGCTGCATGATTGCATTTTACATTGCTTTGCATACTCATTTGCATTTCATTAACATGTGTCTGTGTTGCAGGTACCGTTTTCCCGGATCCAGGATTTCTTGCCTTTTATTGTATTGTTATGGGTTCTCTGAGGAAGACCGTGGCTTACAAGCTCCCTGCCCCTGATGTCGTTCAGCTGACTGGTTTAATTGCTTTAGCAGATGATTCTGTGAGAGATGAGTTCAGAAAATCTTACGGCAAATTGCTCAGTTTGGTTCGTAAACCTTCTGCGTTCGAGTTGAATGAGTTGCACGCTCTGCTGCAGTTCTACGACCCTCCGTTGAGATGCTTTACTTTCCAGGATTTTGTTCTTGCACCCACGCTAGAAGAATATGTTGATTTGTTAGGTGTGCCTATCAAGAGGCAGATGCCTTTTGTTCATATGGATGCTGAGCCTGATCTGGCTAGTCTAGCTCCTTCACTTCATCTGGATGCCTCCGAGTTGGTATTGTCTAGTTGGAATAAGGTTCTCGGTTTCTCCTTGCAGTTCTTAGTGGGAAAGGCTCAGCAGTCCGCCAAAGACGGATGTTGGGTCGTGTTCAACGCCATTCTCGCTCTGTGCATATATGGCATCATTCTGTTCCCCAATATGCCCGATTTTGTAGACTTCGACGCCTTTCGCATCTTTGCTTCAGGGAATCCAGTCCCTACCTTGATGGGAGATGTCTACCATTCTGTCCACTACAAAAACGAGAACAGAAGGGGCAAGAATGTCTCGTGTTGTATGCCCTTGCTTTATAAATGGCTTGATAGTCATCTGCCCAAGAGGGGTCCCTTTGTTTCGTCTGCAGCCACAGCTGAGTGGTCTGAGCGGTTGATGAGTTTGTCAGCGGAGGATATTGACTGGTTTGACAGAGATAGGTTGGGTACCGAGATTATCTTCAGCTGCAGCGGGTTTCCGAACGTGCCTTTGATAGGCAGGAAAGGCTGTATAAACTACAATCCGTCTTTGCTGGTCCGACAGTTCGCGTACGCTTTGAGAACTCCGCCGAAGGATGAAGAGGTGCAGGAATCTCTGTACTTCACTGGTCTTCTAGAGGGGGATCTGTTATCTAAGCTTCAGCGCGCTTGGAATGGCATCAGTAAGAAGGGAAAACCATTGCTGGGGAGAAGCAATAATCAAGCCTACCCTCCGTACGTGACGTGGATCAGAGCCAGAGCCGATGCTATAGGGATGATGTTTCTTCCTGCAAAGCCAGAAAGCCTTCCAATGATTGAAGAGCCTACTACCGTGCCCATTCAGCAGCATAATCAGGTGTTAGCTGAGCGAGATGAATTGAAGAGGGCAAATGAAGAATTGGAGAAAGAATTGGCTCAGCTCTGAAGCGAGAGAAACGAAGTCATTCATTCCTTCAAGAGGCAGACAGAGCTGGTGAACCAGCTGAGGACAGATTTGACTAAGCAGATAGCCGAGCGTGAACGCATGGGTCGAGACTTCAAAGTTGTCAACGATGTACTGGCCACGAAGAAGCAGCACTTGGACGAAGCATATCGGAGGATATCCAAGTTTAACCAGCACTGGAAGGCCTCCCTAGCCAACAGGAAAGAGCGGGAGGATAAGCTGATGCAACAGATCTCCAAGCTGAAAGCCCAGGTGAAAGCTAGTGAGAAGAGGTTTGATGAAGAAACCGCTCGCAGATATGCCGCCGAAGGCCAGCTCAACAGAGCTCTCGCTAACCTGAAGGAGCGCAAACTGATGTTTGAATCCAAGAAGCGGAAGCTAGAAGATTGTTTCGGCGAAGGAGCATGGGAAGATTCGGTCGAAGGTCTTCAATACACCATTATGCAGAGGGAGCTACTCGTCGAAGGGTTGCTCACTCGGCCTGATCATCCAGAAACGAAGGGGTTGTTAGAAGAGTTTCGCGCCCGTGGCCGTGCTTGACTAGTTGTATTCCTTTTGTTTGATCATTGTTGTATGCTGACCATCACCAGGCTTGTTGGCTGAGGTCATGCTGTTGATTCTGCTTGTACTCACTGATGTCGTGTACTGCCTTGATGGGCTTTCTTTATATATGAGATTGTTATTTCCTTGACTGGACTCAGACTTCTTATCATCAGGACTGGCACTCAGGCACTAGGATCGGGGGAGATCTCCCCAACGCACAGACACACGTTTGCATTTGCATGAAGCATTTGCATAACGAGCACTTTATCGTTTTTTCCTAACCCTTTTGTGTTTTACAGGTTATTTCAGGTTGTTCCAGGATTGATCAGAGACCAATTCACCGCTACCCGACCAGAGCAAATCAAACCAGAATCATGGAGCAAGTGCAAACTGATGTTCAGGAACTCCGCGAAAGAATGGATCGCTTCATGGAGCTTATGCAAGCGGTCGCCAATGGCCAGGATCAGCTCAGGACCTTGGTTCAGCCTTTGATTTCAAGGGTCGATAGCAATGGGGTACTCCATGGCGGGACTGTGCCTACCCCTCCACCAGTTGAAACTCCTCAGAATGGTGTCTCCGTGACTGGGGGGAACGGCAGTGCCAACGGCAATGTGATAGCCAACATGGGACTCAACATCAATACGACGGGCGTCAGTAATGGGAGTCTGGAAGCTAACGTCAATGTTGGGCTGGGCAACGGCAATGCAGGTGTCGGGAATCTGTTCGGGCCTCAACCGTGGTTAGAAGACCGTCAAGACGATGTGTTCTCTCAGAGAGGTGCTGGAGGGGAGCTGACTGCTGAAGCACGGCTTAGGTTCAAGGCACTCGAAGATAAGATGAGAAACATCGAGAACCAGAACACCCTGGGTGTTGATATGTCCAAGTTGGGACTGATTGTTGATTTCAAGGTGCCTCCCAAGTTCAAGGTACCTGACTTTGAAAAGTACAAGGGCACCACTTGCCCTCGCGTCCACCTGAGATCATACTACCGGAAAATGTCAGCTCATTCTGAGGACGAGAAGTTGCTGATGCACTTCTTTCAGGACAGTCTGTCCGGACCCTCCCTCGAATGGTACATGAGTCTGGAACCTACCAGTGTGCGCACGTGGAAGGACCTTGCTGAAGCATTTGTGCACCACTACTAATACAACAGCGACTTGGCCCCGAACCGAGTCCAACTGCAGAATCTGTCGCAAAGGAACAATGAAGGGTTTAAGGAATACGCCCAGCGATGGCGTGAATTGGCAGCTAGGGTTCAGCCGCCGATGGTTGAACGTGAGCTTGTGCAGATGTTCGTGCCACCCTCCCAGGGGTTTACTATGAGAAATTGGTCAGCGGTATGTCTGGAACCTTCTCGGATCTCATTATCACAGGTGAGCACATCGAAAATGGGATCAAACTCGGGAAAATTCAAGGTGAGTCATCCTCAGCTGGAGGAGGCGGAAAGAAACCTTATGGTGGCAAAAGACGGGAAGGAGAAACGAGCGCTGTGTCCAATGCTCGAAGAAAGGGTAAAGGTCCTCACCAACAGGTGGCCAGTATAACTATCCCGGCAGTTCAACGGTCACAGCAGCAGCAGCAGCCGAATCAACAAGGGTACAGAAAGTATCAGAACCGGGCACCTCTGTCGAGCCGTCACCTCGAGACACCGCCCATGTCGTACGCGCAACTATTGCAGACTTTGCTTCAACTAAAGTTGATCCAGAAGAGAACCTTGGCTCCCTTGACAGGGGCACCTCCGCCAGGTTATGACGCGAATGCAACTTATGAGTTTCACTCAAGGGCACCGGGCCACACAATAGAGAACTGCAAAGCCTTCAAGCATAAGGTGCAGGACATGGTGGACGCTAAGATCATCAACTTCTCGGATAATGTGCCAAATGTCACGAAGAACCCTATGCCGAATCATAGGGGAGGTGGAGTAAACGCCATTATCGAAGACGAGGGTTTGGATTTGTTGACTGACGTCAGAGATCTGAAGACACCGCTTAGCTTCGTTAAGGCTAAGCTGATGAAAAGAGGTTTCTTTCCAGGTTGCGGAGAGCTGTGTATGGGTTGTGCTACTAGTCCTGATGGATGTGAACAGTTGATAGAGGGAATTCAAAGTCTGATGACTGAAGGGATTTTACAGTTTAGCCGGAGGGCCGAATGTGGATCGGGAGAGGTAATGCTGAAGCAAGATGATGAGGTCGCCACCATCACCATCCCTCGCCAAACGATAACTATTTCTGCACCCAGGCCGCCTACGATTACTATCACCAAAGCTGGGCCGATACCGTTCGAAAGCACTAATGTTGTCCCATGGCATTACGGGGCTGAGGTCTACTGCAATGGACAGAAGTTGGAGCTAGAACCGTTTGGGTCTTCTGTGGAGAACCTTGCGGGAATCAGTGGTATTACTCGCAGCGGAAGAGTGTTTGCACCACCCGAGGTCGTGGCAGACAAAGCGGACAGAGCTGATGCAACTGACAAAGGGAAGAGTAAAGTCGTTGAAGAGATCCCGCGTGGGGCAGAAAAAGACTTACTTGTTAAAGACGCCGAGGAATTTATGAGGTTGATTAAAAAGAGTGACTACAAGATTGTGGATCATCTCCATCAGACACCCTCGAAGATTTCCATTCTGAACTTGTTGTTGTGTTCTGAAGCACACCGCAACGCACTGCTGAAGGTGTTGGACGCCGCATACGTACCGCAGGAAATATCGGTAAACCAGCTGGAAGAGGTCGTAGCCCACGTAAATGCTGGAAATGGGTTAGGGTTCACTGACCTAGAGTTGACGCCGAAAGGGAGGAACCACAATAGCGCCCTGCACATCTCGATAGAGTGCAGAGGAACGATTATGTCTCACGTGTTGGTGGACACGGGGTCGTCACTCAATGTTCTTCCGAAGAAGGCATTAATGAAGTTGGATACTCCTGCAGTGATTTGCACACCCAGTGATCTGGTTGTGAAAGCGTTCGATGGAACTAAACGCCATGTTTTCGGGGAGGTGACGTTGCCAATCCAAGTCGGGCCGGAAACATTCGACGCGATCTTTTACATTATGGACATCATGCCTGCCTACAGCTGTCTCTTGGGCCAGCCATGGATCCATTCCGCAGGTGCCGTGACCTCCACGTTGCACCAGAAGCTCAAATATGCTGTCGGAGGTAGCATCGTGACTGTATGTGGCGAGGAAGACATAATGGTGAGTCATTTGTCGTCCTTCAAGTATGTTGAGATGGATGGGGAAATCCACGAAACCCTATGCCAAGCGTTCGAAGCTGTTAAAGTCAAGGACGTAGCTCCTGTAGTCACCGAGAAGCTAGAGATGACTCTCTCTTCCTTCAAAGAAGCCCGGGCTGTTGTCCAAGCCGGATCTACCCCAGGCTGGGGGCGAATTTTGGAGATACCTAACAAGCAAGACAAGTTTGGGTTGGGATACTCTCCTGGAGCTGAAGCTTCTTCTTCTGGCAGTGCGTCGCGAGGTAAAGGGCCGATCCAGTTTACCAGTGGCGGGGTGATATTTGAAAGCGTCAATGCGGTGTTTGAAGACAACAGAGATAGCGACTGTGACCTCGACTCTTGGATCCAGCCAAGCAAGCCAGGCGAGGGCCTTACCAAATGGTCCGTCAAGGATATCATCCAGATGACAAGCGAAGAGTAATGATTTACTTTTTCCAATCATTGTACAACCCTATGTCCTACCCGGGGCATAGTGGTTTTATTGTCAGGGCCTCGTTTGATTATGTACATGCATTTTATCAATAAATCAAAAGGCGTTTTTCTTCGTATTCAAATCTTGTGATCTATGTTATTCCTGTTTTATATTTGTTTTGAAAAACAATAAAATGGCAATGGGGTCTGTGCTAACCTGCACATCCTTGTTTTAAACTTAACCCTTGTTATTGCAGGATCCACATGACAAATGACATCGACTTTGGACCTTCTACGACTCACTTCGACTTTGATTGCCCGATCTATCAAGCCAAAGAAGAGATTGATGAAGACGAAGACCTTCCTGAAGAGTTGGCCCGCTTGTTGAAACAAGAAGAGAAAGTTATTCTGCCTCATGAAGAGGAGATCGAGATTGTGAATCTGGGTTCTGAAGAACTCGTCAGAAACGCCAGGATAGGGGCGGCATTGCAGAGTGATGTCAAGCAGAGATTGGTCGAGATGCTAAGAGAGTATAGTGACGTCTTTGCTTGGTCATACGAAGATATGCCTGGACTCGATACTGACATCGTGGTCCACCACTTGCCGCTGTGAGAAGATTGTCCCCCCGTCAAGCAGAAGCTTAGGAGGACGCGACCAGATATGGCCGTTAAGATCAAAGAAGAAGTGCAAAAACAGCTTGATGCTGGCTTCTAGCGGTCACTACCTACCCTCCGTGGGTCGCCAACATAGTGCCTGTACCGAAGAAGGACGGTAAGGTACGAATGTGCATCGATTATCGGGATTTGAATAGGGCGTGCCCTAAAGATGATTTCCCGCTGCCTCATATTGATGTGTTGGTCGACAATACAGCGCAGTTCTCTGTGTTTTCGTTCATGGATGGCTTCTCCGGTTACAACCAGATCAAGATGGCGCCGGAGGACATGGAGAAAACTACGTTTATCACTCCCTGGGGAACATTTTGCTATAAGGTAATGCCTTTCGGTCTGAAGAACACAGGGGCCACTTACCAACGAGCAATGGTTACTTTGTTTCATGACATGATTCATCATGAGATTGAAGTCTATGTTGATGACATGATTGCGAAGTCCCAAACGGAGGAGGGACATCTTGTCAATTTGCTAAAGCTTTTTGAGAGGCTTAGGAAGTTCAAGTTGAGGCTGAATCCTAACAAGTGTACTTTCGGAGTACAGTCCGGAAAGTTACTGGGGTTTATCGTGAGTGAAAGAGGCATCGAGGTTGATCCTGCGAAGATAAAAGCGATACAAGAAATGTCAGTGCCAAAAACAGAAAAAAGAAGTTCGTGGTTTCCTGGGCAGAATAAACTACATTGCAAGGTTTATTTCTCAGCTCACGGCCACGTGTGAACCGATGTTCAAACTATTAAAGAAAGATCAGGCGATTATCTGGAACGAGGATTGCTAGAAGGCATTCAATAAGATAAAACAGTATATGTAGGAACCTCCAATCTTGATACCCCCAGTGGCTGGACAGCCATTAATCATGTACTTGACAGTTCTTGAGAATAGTATGGGGTGTGTTCTCGGTCAGCACGACGAGACAGGCAGAAAAGAGCATGCCATTTACTATTTGAGTAAAAAGTTCACAGACTGTGAATCTCGTTACTCGATGCTGGAGAAGACGTGTTGTGCACTAGCCTGGGCTGCCAAACGTTTACGACAGTACATGCTCAATCACACCACTATGCTAATTTCGAAGATGGATCCAATCAAGTACGTCTTCGAGAAGCAAGCACTTTCGGGCAGGATTGCCAGGTGGCAAATGGTGTTGACGGAATATGATATTCAGTACGTGTCCTAGAAGGCCATCAAGGGAAGCGTATTGTCTGAGTACCTTGCCGAACAGCCGATCGAGGATTACCAGCCGATGAAATTTGAATACCCTGATGAGGATATCATGTTTCTCAAAGCGAAGGATTGCGATGAACCGTTGCCCGACGAGGGTCCAGATAGGAAATCCCAGTGGAAATTGATATTTGATGGGGCGGTTAATTCCTACGGAAGTGGCATTGGAGCGATCATCACGACTCCTCACGGATCCCACATCCCGTTCACTGCGAGACTGACGTTTCCAGTCACCAATGACGAAGCGGAGTACGAAGCATGCATCATGGGTCTAGAAGAAGCAATTGATTTGAGAATCAAGAACCTAGATGTATATGGTGACTCGGCGCTTGTGATTAACCAGATTAAAAGGGAGTGGGAGACTCGTCAATCAAATTTGGTGCCGTACATGAACTATGCCAGAAGGCTACTTCCGTTCTTTGATCGAGTGGAACTCCATCATGTGCCCAGGGCCGAAAATCAGATGGCTGATGCCTTAGCCACGTTGGCTTCGATGTATAAAGCCAATTTTTAGAATGAAGCTCCAAGAATTGTCCTTTCTCGTCTTGATAGACCTGCATTCGTCTTTGCGATCGAGGAAGCCTCCGATGGCAAGCCATGGTTCCATGACATCCAGGCCTTCCTTATGACTAAGGAGTATCCAGCGGGAGCGTCAACCCAGGATAAGAAGACTCTGAGGAGGCTTTCTGGAAATTTTTATCTCAATCCTGATGGAGTTTTGTATAAAAGAAACCACGATCTCGTGCTACTCATATGTGTAGATGAGAAAGAGGCGAGTATGCTCATGGAAGAAGTCCATGAAGGCACATTTGGTACACACGCCGGCGGGCATGCTATGACAAGAAAGATCCTGAGAGCAGGATATTACTGGTTGACGATGGAATCGGATTGCTTCAAATTCGTGAAGAGGTGTCACAAATGCCAGATTTATGCTGATAAAGTTCATGTGCCGTCGTGCCTGTTAAATGTCATGTCCTCCCCGTGGCCGTTCTTCATGTGGGCATCGACATGATAGGCAAGATCGAGCCCACTGCATCTAACGGTCATGGCTTCATTCCAGTAGCTATCGACTACTTCACCAAGTGGGTGAAGGCAGCCTCATATGCTAATGTGACCAAGCAGGTGGTGGCTAAATTCATAAAGAGGGATATCATCTGTCGTTACGGAATTCCCGAACGGATCATTACTGATAATGGTTCGAATCTGAATAACAAGATGATGAAGGAGTTGTGCAAGAGTTTCAAGATTGAACACCACAACTCATCTCCTTATCGGCCGAAGATGAATGGCGCCGTTGAAGCGGCCAATAAGAACATAAAGAAGATTGTTCAGAAGATGGTTGTGACCTATAAAGATTGGCACGAGATGCTGCCGTTTGCACTGCACGGTTATCGTACGACGGTACGTACGTCAACCGGGGCAACTCCTTTCTCCTTAGTGTATGGTATGGAAGTTGTCCTACCGTTAGAAGTGGAGATCCCTTCTTTACGAGTTTTGGTTGATGTGAAACTCGACGAGGCAGAATGGATTAAGAGCCGACTGAACCAACTCAGCCTGATGGACGAGAAGAGGTTAGCATCAATTGCGCATGGTCGTCTGTATCAAAGCCGAATGAAGAAAGCTTATGATAAGAAGGTGCGTCCTAGAAGCTTTCAGACGGGTGATCTCGTCCTGAAGAAGATTCTTCCGCCACAATCCGATCACCGGGGCAAGTGGACTCCTAATTACGAAGGTCCGTACGTTGTCAGCAAGGTCTTCTCGGGAGGAGCTTTGTTGTTATCCATGATGGATGGTGAAGATTTTGCATCCCCGGTGAACGCGGGCGCAGTTAAAAAATACTTTGCTTAAAAGTGACCCGCTGGAAAGAAAAAGAGTATCTAGGCAAAAATGGGGCATCCCGGCGAACCATAAAAAAGGGAAAAAGTTTCGGGCAAAAATTAGGGATATAAATTGAAAAATGTACACCCGCAAAGTCGAAAACCCGGATGGGCGGCTTTGGCAAAAAAGGGTATCCCGGTGAATCGAAAACCCGCAAAGGGCGGTTCACGCAAAAGTTAGGGATTTGAAAAAGGAAATGACTGCGTTCGGCGTGTGGACTCTCATTGTTTAGTGGTTTGGAAGACCTGAGGGCCGTTTATCTGAGTCAATCTCTTCTGAAGCTGAAGCGTCGGAGAAGTATCGAAGTCGAGTGGGTCATAGAGGGATTAACTCATGGTGTTCGTCTACGCCTCGTTGCCGACATTTGTATATACTGATGTATATTTATGTTTTATTTTTGCGCGGCTTCCTCATTCCAGGAGCTTGCATCCATTGTAAAACATTTTTACCCATTCAGGGGTTCGTTATCAATAAAACGTATACTATTCAGCAATTATGTTTGTCTGTTTAGCATTTATCTGTTTTGTTTGCGAAAAAGAACGCCGATGTTTTTGACAAAATGCGCATACATAAACTTACTGGCCTAGGCCACTGATTGTTGGAACAATGAATTACTTGAACATTGTCGCAAGATGATAACCTTGATAGGTCCCTTTGAGAAGGGTATCTTGTCTATTTGTTTGTGTTGTTGCAGGTGTAGCATGTTCCAGGCAGTACGCCGTACGCGTCCCCAAGCAGGGTGACTCCTTCTTCTCCAGCAAAGTTCAGCAGCCTCTCCCCGCAGAGTCTGAACATCAGATCGTCAAGCCTTGATACGTCTCCCCAGGAAGAGAAGATTCTCTCCCCAATCAGATGCATCCCGAAGGAACGACATCTTCCCAGCTGAGTCAGGCGTCGAAGCGTGTGTTCATCCCCCAGCACCGGGTCACAAGTGCAAGTCTCGTAGGAGACCATTCACTGAAGTGTGTAGTAATTGATAGTTCCAGACTGAAGTCCCTATCGGAATTGAGATTCCCCACAGATTCGTACTCCCCTAGCCAGCAGGGGGATTCCTTCTTCCCCAGTCGAGTTTGCAGATCCCCAAGGGAGCCGAGTCCTTGGAAGCAGTTGGGACCATGATTGATTTTCCCCAGTAGAGTGTTGAATAGCTGATGCTGTATTTCTCCACCGGAGTCGTTGTCTCCAGGAGGGCGAGCCGTGAAGGCCGTGCAGTTTATTTCCACGATTGACATCGCTTTCCTCAGCAGGTCCAGGTTCTCGTAGAGCTTCATTCCCCTGCAGCAATCAACTGAAGTTTGCTTCCCCGTGCGGAGTCCGATTGAGATTGGCGTGACTTCCTCTCCTCGGCAGGATGAGTCCTCCCCCACCAGAGTGGTTCTTTCTCCTTGACAGGAGGATTCGCCCTACAACATTTATTTTGCTGACGGGGCCGTAGCATTTTGCATGATTGCATAGCATTTATCATAAACGCGTAGCATTTTCACCATGTGGAGCATTGCGCCGTTGTCGAAGCAGATGCATACTAAACATGAGCTAGGTCGTTACCGTTCTTGTTTTGCAGGTGTTCCTCCGCAGAGTCGCTTGCCCAAGATGATTCTTGAATTCCCCAGCAAGGTCGTTTGCTTAAGATGATTCTTAAGATCCCCAGTGAAATGGCCAGAGAGGGTCGCCCAAGTTGACACTTAGAGTCCCCGGTAGAGTGTTTTGCTCAGGATGATTCATGAAATCTACAGCATAGTTATTGGTTCAGGATGATTCTTGAAGTCCCCGCGGAGTTATTTGTCCAAGATGAGTCTTGATGTCCTCAGCAGAGTTGATTCGCCCAAAATGATTTCTGGATCCCCGAAGCAGAGTTACTTGATAGTTCTCCAGAATCCCCAGCGGAGGTGCGTCATCCCCAGAAGGTTTCTGAACAGCGAAGTTGAAAATCCTTCGAAGACTTGAGGATTGAAGTCCAACCGTGGTAACAAAGCAGTTCTCTCAGCTGATGCGGAGCGCCTGATGGCAGGAGTTGGATATCCCCAACTGGTTCATGATTGACCGAGAATTCGATTGCCGACTTACTGATGAAGTCCGGCTGATGCCCGAAAGTTTTCTTTGACGCCTGATGGCATGGTTAACATGATTGTTGACCTGATGGGTCCCGAGAAATCTTGATGCCTGACGGCATGATCGACCATGTATTACCGATTATCGTGTGACCAATCCCCCAGCTAGTTGCCGTGCAGCTAATATTTCAGTTTTCGAAGATTTATTCCCATCTGAGTACCGTGTACTTGTGCAGTTGGCAAATTTCTGGGTTTGTCGGTATTCAACCGTCTCGCACCTTGATTGGATGAGAGTCGTTCACTTCTCACCTAGTCAGGTTCAAGCCGTTTGAATAGGGGCAGCTGTTGCACCCCAAAATTTGACCAACATTTATTTACCTAGCTTGTGTTTCATTTCATTCACATTAGCATTATCATTTGCATTTCATTGACATGTATGCAGGAGATCAAGAGGTATGAGTACCAATCAAGAGCTATAAAAGACTTTGAAGCTAGCCAAGAAGGTTATTCAAGTGGTCAAGGGTTGATATCTTTGTCAGAGAAGTTAGAAGATCCTCAGAATGAGTGGTTGAAACCAAGGATGTGTGCCTCCTAGCTTAAGAGTTGTGGGGAGCTCCTCAGATGATTCTAAAGCCAAGAATGTGGACTTGAAGCCTTGAGAGAGCTCATGAGAAGTTTTGAAGATCACTTTGAGGCCTAGACAGGTCATTGTGCAAGATTAGGAAGACCCAGCCATGAGTGGTGTAATTAGGGTTTGACTGGGTCAACCCTAGGTCAACTGATGATTTGGAGAGGGTTGAGACCTAATCCAAGAGCCATGTGATCATGGATTGATGCATTGAGATGCTATAAGGATGATTCCAAGGTCAACTCATCATGATTAAAGAGTTTGAGAAGTTTCAAGCTAGGGTTTCTAAGGCTTGACAGTGTAAAATCCCCTAGTTTGACCCCTGTCTTCAAGGCAGTTTAGCTCAAGATGTGATTGTCATCTCATCTTACCCCCAACATGAATGTTGTAGAGCTTGTTCTTAGCTTTAATTTTAGTACTATAAATCCTTGATAGGATTTGTAGAGCTCAAGTTATGACTTTGACAAGTTACAGGTCATCTGAGGTATGTGAATCTGGGGCCTTGAAAGTTACCCAACTTGCATCAAACTTTTTCCCGAGAAGCATGCTTCCTATGAACTTTTGGTTAACATGAATGTTGTTCTTTATCTTCTTAGCTTTCTATAGAGTACTAGAAGTCCTTGATAGGATTTGTAGAACTCAAGTTATGGCTTTGACAAGTCAAGGGCATTTTGGTCATTTGGAGATTACAGGTCATTTCAAGCATAAGGCCATAACTCCTATTTCCAAGCTTCAAATGGAAAAATCTTCAACATCAATCTTGTTCAAAATGATGTTTTAAGGCTAGTAAAGAGGTAATGAGATGTTGGAAATGCTTGTAGCTCAAAGTTGCAAAAATGACCTAAAATAAGGGCATAAGTTAAATAAACCAAAGTTGGAAATTGATATTTTCAACCTACACATCCAAACCATGGCATGTGATATATCATTTTGACTCTAGAAAACATTTTAAGAACATTGGTTTAGCCACATTTTTTATTTGAGGTCTAAATTGTGGACTTGCTTTGAAAAGCACTTGCTTGCATATTAAGTAACACTTGCAAAACTCAAAATCAAAGCATGAGCAAGGCTTTTTGCAAGCTAAACACCTCTAATATCTCACTTGGGGAGATTTTGGGATAAGAACAAGTTGCTGCACCAAGGGAAACAGAATTGTACATGTCATGATATGTGATTGAAAAACTCATGACATGAGAAGTGGAAAATCTCATTGGAAGGATCTAGAGGGTTCTAGATCATCCAAACATCATCTATATATTGAGTAGAGATGATACATTGAAGAGGTTGGTGATCATTGAAGGATTGAGCATAGCTTGAGATTGAGTTTTCTTGGATTGCAATTGAAATCGGTTTCACCAAATTCTCCATTTTCCTTCCATTTTCTTGATTGATACTTCTTCCATGGATGTGAAGGAGTGATTCCAGATCATTATCAAGAAGAATTGGTGGCTAGATCGTGTATGAGCAAGTGATTTTCAGCACCTGCAACTCACCATCGGGTTTCAAGATTCAAGCACTTTCAGCTGGTTCTTTTGCATACAGAAGCAAGAAGAAGGTTGCTTGATCGTGTCCAGAAGATTAGAGAGCTTGATTTGGAGGATTAGTGCATCTGTTCATCCAAGATTTTCAGGTTGGTAACCTTCTTCCTATAGCATGATTTAGGTAGAATTAGGTTGAATTAAGGTGCTAGATTTATTGTAGAATGGCGTAGGATGGATTTCAGATAGTTAATTGGAGAGTTAGAGACAAATTAGGTGAATTGCCATTTTCGGTTGAGATTGGGATATGGTGAATCTTGAGGTTTTAGAGGAAACTAAGGGTATGGTTGAATTCGTGGCAAGATTTGGGATGAGTTTCATGTTTTGACCATTTGGATTGGAGGCCTCTAGGGAGAACTAGGGTTGAGGAAGATGATCGGAGCTCCACCGGCGGTGGCCGGAGCTGGGCGCGAGTTGCAGAGGTTTGAAAAGGTTGAAGATGACTCTGACACCATTGGACCTTGTTTTGACTTGGACTTTGAGGTTAATCCAATGGCCACGTTTTAAAGTTGATTTGTGAAGGATTTCTGAGCATGAAACGCACTGTTTCATTTATTCAGGCGTTTTGGGCTTAGTGAAATAAGTGTTATCCACACCCCCTGATGGCCCAAACCAAAGTTTTAACTGAAAATGATTACTATCCACACCGCGCGCTTGTTTATTTTAATTGGATTTTCTTATTTTTTTTCATTTTGTTCATGATTCTTGAAAAATTCATAATTAATTGAAAATTAATCCAATCAAACCCATTCTTTTTGCATTCTACTTGTGATTGAGTCTATTATTTTTTAGAGAAAAAATATTTTCATTTCATGTAATTTCTGAATTTATTGGAATTTTATATTTTAATTGACATTAAAATGATTATGTTTGATGCATATTTTTGTGGAATTTTGTATGATCTCATGGTGATGATTTTGATCCCAATTTTTTGTGTGTAATTAGGTTAGACATGTATGATACCATATAATTTTCCTCACATTTTTGTGATGAAAATAGGTGTGCTTTCTAGATTGATATTTAGGTGTTCCCTTTTAGGGTTTAGGTTTGATACCTTGTAATGTAGGATTTAGTTCTAGGTCTAATTTGATGATTTGATCTTTGAAATTAATGTGGTAGAGTCATGATTGACCTAGGTTCCCATAGTAATTTTTGTAGGATTTTACAATTGATTTTAGTATTTTAGTTAGGACTAACTTTAGTACTAGGTTTTAGGTGATCCTAACTTACTAATTCAACTAGTTTAACTTCCCTAGTCCCCTTAGATTAGGGTTTGTGCTTGGTTTGCCTTTGGTTGAGATTGAAGACAAGTTGAAGACAAGGAGAGGGAGTTGCTTGAGGATGCTTGAAGTTGCTTGGAGCTTTGGATTTGTTTGTGCCTGAAGGTGTCTGATGAAGATTAGGAGATAGGACATAGGGAGGGCCTTATAGTTAGAATGATTTCTTTCACAAACATGGAAAGCATCTTGTGCTTCCATTCCTCCCAATGACTAAAAGTCCTTCTCAGATATTCACATCTCTCCTTTGGAAGGATGAGTGGCTTTATCTGGGAAGTAGAACTTTGAGGGAACCAGTCTCTCATAATGATGAACCCTTACAGGCTTCCTTTGGTTGTCAGTAAGCTGTTTATCATTTCCTCTCATTCTGTTAAATCAACTGCCTTCTGGTTTGAGTATCTTGAGAGATGTTGGGCTTGAGTTTGAAGATGAGGACTTTATTGAAGAGTGTGGAAAAGGATGATTCCTTGAGTATGGCCATTGCAGCTGAAGCTTGAAGAGCAAGAAGCACAACTTGATACTTGAAGACCCCAGGGAGATTGAATGAAGAGCTGAGGCTTGGAAAGGAATTGAATAGTGAAGTTGACACTTCCATGTGATTGAAGATTACCCTGAGAAGCTGAAGCTTGTAGATGAAGAGGAAAGCTAGTTGATACTGGTAAAGCAAAGAGAGATGAAGCTTGAAGACTAAGTTGATACTTATGAGGAGGATTCAATTGAGATTAAGTGAAGAGCTGAGGCTTGAGGAATAAAGGATGAGTTGATACTTACATTGATGCATTGAAAGCTTGAAGGAATTAAGTTGATACTTGTAGTTAGGAGTGAAGCCTGAAGGTAGAATTGACTGAAGAGCTGAAGCTTGAAGAAGAGAGAACAAGTTGACACTTGTGTTTGATGGATTGAAACCTTGGAGAAGCAAATTGATATTTGTCATGAAAGCTGATAGCCTTGAAGGGTGATTGAAGTCTGAAGACTGGGTTGCTGTTAGAAGAGCTGAAGCTTGGAATTGAAAGAGAGGGGTTGATCTGCTTTCTTGTCTGTTTTTTCTGTATTGTTGTGCCTTGTGTGATTTGCTTGATGCATTAGAATAAGTTCATATCTAGACTGACTTTAATCTAGGAGCATGATTGCACTAGAGGTTGAGTTGCTCCCTCTGCTTGTATTGTTATTGTATGGCTTTGCTTGCGGGTATTCGGTAGAGCCCTGCTCCCTTGCCCATGTGGTTTATTCTGCTTGATAGCATGTTTTACTTTTACTGTATGATTGCAGTTTATCCTATTCTGCTTGATAGCATGTATTTCCTCTGTATGATTGCAGTTTACTGTATTCTGCTTGATAGCATGTTTTTATTTCTTCTGTATGATTACTGTTATTCATATCTGGCTTGAGGTTGAGATGAGCTTGTGGAGGCTGCTGCCCCACACACATTTCCTCCCTCACTTGCATTGCATGCATTTTACAGTCATTTACTGTTTACTGTTTAAGCTGATGCTTTATCTGTTTCTGTTTATCATTGACATGATCCCTTAGGACTCTCACTTCCTTTGATAAGGAAGTGATGATTAGAACTTTAGGTTGAAACCTATGCGTGATATCTTCTAGGAGTTCCCTATTTCAAACCTCAACTATAGGATGAATTCTTGGCATGACAACATTAGGACTTGATAGTCTCCCTTTAGTTGAGCCTGTTCTCTTCTCATCTCAAAACAGCTTAAGATACAGTAATCATGAATGATTTCTTTCGTACGTTACGAGCCTTAAGCTATCTGAGAAAGGATTGTTGGAGAGCTTCTTTTCAACAGTCTGGATGTTTAGTATGGCACCCTTTGGGTGACATGCGACGCATTCACTCTCAGGTCATAGTCTTTAGTGCGATTGAAATTGCAAACACAATAAAAAACACTTCTTTCGTAAAAGACAGAAAACAAACTCCAAATCTTTTTGCCCCGTGGGCGCATAATTTAAAGGAAAACTTTTCTGAAGAAAAGAGTGTCGTTAAACTTCAGCGCCAACGCAAACAGGCTTTGTCCCTAACTGCTGGAACTGTTGTTTAACCCTACTCGATAAAACAGATGAATCTGAACTCCCGTAAACCATAGTATCCCGAACTACGTAAGCTCTGATCTCTCATATCTGTTGAGAGTACTTAGGCACAATACTGATGTATTGGCGAGCCACCTTCCCCCGTAACCCGTAGTAGGCCGAACTACGTTGACTCTGATTTCTCATTCTTTGATGAGAATACGTAGGCATAAAGCGCGACGCTTTGCCGAGTCATTTTTCTTTTCTTTTTAAGCCAGCCTTGATAGGTAGATAGATAAACCAACTCGTCCAGTAAACACAACAAGCGTGGATCCCGTCGAGTACGACGGACGTGAGGGGTGCTAATACCTTCCCCTTGCGTAACCGACTCCCGAACCCAGACAATGGTTGCGACGACCTTGTCTTACCCTTTTCGTCAGGTTTTTCCGATCGTTTCCTTTCCCGTTCTGAGGGATAAATAACGAAAGGTGGCGACTCTTCTGTTTTTCCGGCACCTTATTTTCGCGGAAGCGACACACAGCTGCCAAGCAATTTTTCCCAAAAAATGAATCTGCTGAAGACTGTTTCTCATACTGGTTCATGACTCCTCACGTACTCCCCACAATGCCCTCAAGGGTCCCCATAAATACCACCCTCCAATATCTCCTCAGGGGATTGAAAATCCTTCTTCCATCTTCATTTTTTCCTTCTGCAAAATACATAATGAATTCGGCCAATAACAAAGCACAACCCCAACCAAAATAAAGCAGCATAATGTACGTACAAAGCCAAGACGCACACTTTTCCAAACAACACAACGCACATGGTAACCCGCAAAAAAAAATCCATCTCACCATTCAAAAATGATTTCTGTTTCTGCCCTCAATCCTCCCTAGACTCTCTCCATATAAAGCCGCGTGAGACGTTGCAGCAAGGGCTTGAAGAAAAGGGGCCCCACATCTCCTAAACTGTTATGGATTTCATTCTGAAGAATCACAAAAAAACTTCACGGCAAAAAAGGGCCACCTTCTTCATCATGAATTATAAACCATTATAAACTAAAATCTCTTCGATCCCAAACCTTTTAAACCTTCAAATCAACCCTTTTTTTTCAAAACCCAGATTCAGAGTCTTCAATCAAAATAACTTCAACCTTTATATTCCTAAATCAAACCCAGAAGTCAAAACTTTCTGCTTTGCCTTCTAACCTTTGTCATACCCTAAATTTATCCCACTTTTCCTCACCTTTGCCATACTTGGCTTTTTGGGTGATTATCTGGACTCTAGCATGATCATCTTTAATTTATGTTATGAGGGTCTTGCATGCCCTTATAAATATGTTTAAGGTCAAGAGAAAGAATTGTTCATCCGAAGTCATATTCCAATTTTGAGTCATATTCCAAGATGAATCCTGGTGGTATTTCGAGTATATAATATAGGTCATTTGGTCATTATTGCGGGTGAATTGATGCAAAGAATGGGTGTATGACTTTAGACCGTACGCATAGCAAATAGCCCAACCGTCGTATGGTCAAAATGCATAGTGTTATCCAAGGGCTTGTTCAAGACATAATAAGGCATGTGGCTAGAGACTTAAATTCTATATTGTCTAAAATTTTAGGACTAAAGTGACCAAATTTGTTTATGCTTAAAGAATTCAAAGTATCAATACAAGTTATGTTTCAAAGATAAATTGCCCACGGAACCCATACATTTCCAAAGCAAATCATTTAGTCTTGTCCATATGAGCATTCCTTTGAAGATGGGGTTAAATGGCAAATCAATGTGTCGGGTGAGAGTTCAATACAAAAGTTAACATTGTCCCCAATGAGCTCTTTTCATTCACATACAAAAAGCAGAAGCCGTGGCATTTTTTCATGAAGAAACATATGCAGAAACAGGGGGTCAAAATTTCCCATGCTTTGCCAAGCTTCCTTACTACCCAAGCGGTGATATGATAATTTTAAGTGGGAGTTTCAAGTCATGCTTATCCAAACTAGCAAGAAATAAGTGGAAGATGAGATTATTCTCAAGATTTAATTTGCAAATCCTGTCTGGTTTCAAAACATTAGTAATATACAATGTTTAAGCTAAAAAAATACAACCAAATTGTGCCTAGCTAAATGGTTCATAATTAATGCACAAGACAAATTGCTTGCTCCAAACGTGTAGTACAAAAGGGGTACTTTCAATGCCGGTGAAGCTACGAGTTTCAGATGCAGCTTTATGGAGAATTTGCAGACCTCTCTGGCGCATATCTCCACCTGTGGTTATATCCATGTCCTGATAAGCAAACACAGAAATACTTTTTTCCCGCAACAGTACTAATCTGCTGTCTGAATTGCTGAAGGTGTGGGTTCTCGCCGTTGAATTTCATTAGTCATTACCACCTACATGAAATAGAGGAGAAATCAATTACAGTTACGCACTCAAGAAAACGTTCTTAAAGTTACAGAACTGGAGCTTTAAAGCGAAAAGGTAGGAAGCACACACATGTGAACCGTAAAGATGTTGCTGCTGATGCCTTGGGGGTCGCTGAGATCCCAAGAAAAATTCAGCTCCCGTGATGAAAGATGATGCCAGTAATTTTGATGTTCAAGCCAGGTGCAAGTCACGCATGAAAACGAACTGAGAATATCAGATGAAGAAGTTTTAAAAAAAAACAATGGACCAAAGCATAATCTGAAGAAATTAAATGGAATTACATACCATCCATGACTCCAATGTATGCTACAGTTCTTAGGTGTGACTTAAAGCTCCTGCTCCCGTTATCGTCCTTCACACCATCGCTGCCGGTATCCGTAAAGTTGTTTGAAATCATAAAAAGCAATAAGCACATGAAAGAAGATACAGTCATAGTCAGTTTACAACTCAGAATTAAAACACAAAAACAAGGAATTATCTACATAAAGTGATGGGGACAGTCAATATTCGAGTTTTTCCCTTATACTCGTGCGTAATCAGTTAAATCGTGTAAATTCTACGTTGAGACTTCAGCATGCTGCCAAAGCTGATTCACATACCATGACCTGCAAAAAAGACCTTCAGCTAGCAAGTTGAAAACAAATTTCTGCCAAAACCTCATACCGGACAATAAAACCAATACCTCCAAGTCGAAGGCGGTACCTCACAGCATTCTACCTAGAAAAAGATAGCAAAGCCCTCATAACATGTACAGCAAAACCAAGTGCCTCCACATGACGACAATTCGCGATATGGCAATGTCTTCCGCCAGTCTTCCAATGTATTAGCTGCAGCTCTATCCCTTCAAGTGATCTTGCTCTAGTTGCATAAAGGTCCAGCCAATAATAAAAACAAAGGAATGAACTTGAGAAAAACCAACATGATCACCAGCCATGGACAAAAGCACTTCAATTGCCTTCACAAAGATAAATGGCAGCATGTCCACAGGGCTTTCTACCACCAACTTTGAGAAATGAGGAATTCACGCAACATGCCAGCTCCACGAGCATTCATCCTGTACAACCACTATGACCATTACCAATTGCCCAGAGAAAACATTTGCAAAACTTGTTAGATAAAACAATTGGTAATATGAGAGATGAAAAGACAAAGCTAATGAAGAGCGGAGAAATCACGCTGATTATAGACCTATAATCGAGTATGATTGGGTTCATCGGCAGCGTTCATATCAACAGGGAACCCAAAAAGAGAAGACAATTGAGGAGTTAATACTGCACCAAGTCCTCATGCCAACTTCAGCTCCAGCATAGCAGCATAACCCATCACCAATTTGTGGTTTTCCATACAACCCAGGCAGTGGTCCTACAATTCACAATAGGACAAAAATAACATAACAAAACCAGCAATAAAACTTTAACCAAAGTACACACAGCACCAGACAATACCTGTATAGCACAGCTCACACCTGCTGTACACATCAGACATCCTGCATTTGAAAATGACCCAGCAACACAACCCACAAGGTGAAAGAGATAGGGCATGAGCATCAAGACAAATCCACACTATTAAAAGAGCCTCCAAACCCTAATCTGAAGGGGGAGCTCCAACAAAACTGAAAACACCTTTATATCAGAACTGGAATCTTACTTCATGACTCCTCCGGTTTTGGAGAGAAAAATCGCTCCCACAACTTCAAATCTCCAAAAACCCTTCCATATTCTCAAGTCTCTTACCTTCTCCTTCAACAATCCTTCAAAACCCTAAATCCCTTCGAATCACAGCTTCATAATCTCTGCTATAAAAACTCTACCTTTCAATCTTCCACCCTTCAATGTTGTTTCACCAATCAAAATGACAAAACCTTCAGCCTTCCATCCATTCCACGTAGCTTCTTAATAACCTTCCTCAGATATCCAAACAACAACTCAGCGCAACCCAAACCCAATAGACTGTTCGAAATTTCTCTTTAGCTTCACTATCAGCAAGACAACACAAACCATCATTAACAGAACCTCATCTTCAACCTTCAACTCTTTTAAACCCTAACCTTCATATCCTTTTCGATACCCACCCGCAAAATGATTTTCAAAATCATCCCCCTCAAACACTGAACACAAAACCCCTTCCTCCATAACTGCAAACCCTCTAACCTTGTCATCAAGCTCAGAAATTTCGGATCCAAAACCAAAGGGAAAGTTGAATGAGGTCGTAGTGAAAAATGAAACCTTACAAACTTGAAAAAAAATGCTCGAACAAGGAGAGTGATTATGGAGTGAGGAAGCGAGAACGACAAACAGATCATACAAAGAAGAAACTTGAAGGGTACTCTGATTCGCGGAAGCTTTACCCTGTTTCTCTTGAGTTTAAATGTTGACTGTTTTTTTTTATGCTTTCAATGGGATTTTGTTTAACTTGTTTTGTTAATTTTCATTTTTATTTCGTTTTATTATTTTATTTTAGAATTGGAAGTAACAAACTTATCTCACTTTAAAACACGGATCCTGTTGTAATTTTTGACCGAGTAACATTTGTTGTTGTTGGGCTCATAAGCCCGTGGTGTTTACACGCATAACCTCTATTTTTGCATCGTCTGTTTCACCTTTTGGACGGATGATGGGCTTTGCAAAACCCAAAGGATTCCAAATATTTAATCCTTTCTTTTTTTAGCGCCCCTCTTCTTTTTCTATTAAATTTCTTTTAAAGAGTTTTAATGTAAGGTTTTCATATTTGTTTTAAATATTTCTATCAAGATTTCATTTATATACATATTTCTTTTGTTAATATCATCAACTAATATTTTAGGTTTTCTTTTGTAAATAATGTGGGGTATACTTTCACTTTCGATTTAGTTCATGTTTTTAGACGAGATTACCAACGTTTAACCGTCAAATTATTGGCGTGAAACAAAGGATCCGAGACCACTTTATTTCTTCGATTTTATTTCGATTTTTGGATCGATGAAGTCTTTTATTCGTAAGCGTCGCGTATCGGAGTTGATAACCTTCTCGATTTCAAATCTATGGTGAATGACCATGGGGGTCATTTTCCGTACTTTAGGATCGTGATAGGCTACCTTCGATTAATCAGCATTATGTTTGCGGTTAAGACGAGATCTTGTTTTTTCATGCCCCGATTCGATTCACTAAACTAACCAATAACTTTAATTTTCGTTAAATATTATTGTGAATATTATCGTTATATTATCTTGCCATATTCATTTATCATATCTCATTATTCATATTCATTCACCCATATTCAAAAATACCTAAAAAATTATCAAAACTCCTAAAAGCCAAATTGGTGGACTGTTGGATCTTTGGTCATTTGTAGGTATCCTAACTTTGAGTCGTGTCCGACTTTGCTCAAGGCATAGTTTAGGACACTAACGCACACACACGGCTTTCTCTTGGGCTACCTTACAATGAGACCCCTTTATTTCGTGCAATCCCGTGTAAATTACATGTACCCCTCTCCCATTCCGATGTATGTTTTGGATTTCTTTGATTATCAGTTTATCTCCTAGGAGCACCCATAGGGACTAGAGCGGATCAAACTATTTTCAAACTAATTCTCGATTCATCGTCGAGCCATTTTCCAACAACTTGTAAGTTGAGTGCTCATACGCATTCGCCATCAACCTATTACAACTCGACCCTTGATGCGTAAGTCAAGTCGGTCTCTTTTTTCAAACCATTTCATTTCCAACACGCTTTGTGCGTGATAATAAGTTAAACCCTTGATCCAACGTCAAGCGGATTTTCGAAACAAACCATCAATCAATTAACAACTATTTAATTCTTTTCAAGGTGTAAAGAGTAGGTTCAAATCTTTGATCTTGCTTTCAGTTGTTTACACGCGAGTTATCTTATTCGGGTGTGAACAATTGACGCCTCTAAATAACATTAACAACTCGACATCGTTCAACTATTTCCAACTCAAACAACTTTCCTTTCACGATGAAAAAGAGAGTGTTCCAAGTCTTTGGTTCGCTCTCCCGATTATTTAGAGTTTGAGAAGTCTTTCTTAAGCTTCAATTAATCGTCATCATTTTAACCTCGTCCTTTCAAACACAACTTCTCTTACGATGAAAAAAAGAGAGTGTTCCAAGTCTTTGGTTCGCCCTCCCGATTATTTTGGTCTGAGAAATCTTTCTTAAGCTAAAGTAATCGTCATCAGTTCAAACACCATTCAAACATAACATATTCTTCAAGATGAAAGAGAGAGTGTTCCAAGTCTTTGGTTCGCTCTCCCGATTACTTGGGTACGAGAAGTCTTTCTTAAGCTTCGAGTAATCGTCATCCATACCCATTTCAAACCAATTCAATCCAGTTTCTTTCGTGGTCGTTACCACGAACTACGACTGCTCTGATTCTTCATTCACTCTTGAATGTAAGATACGTAGGCACAAGATTGTGATGATATTGGCGAGCACAATCCCCTCCATTTTCCATTTTCCCCTTTCCTTTCCCGTAGTCGAACTACGACGCTATGATTTCTCATTCTCGTCTGAATGAGCATACGTAGGCACAAGGGCCCCAATCCTTGGCGAGCACCCTATCCTTTATCCATCCCCTTTCCCCTAGCGTCTTTAGCCCTTATAGTATCCTTTAGCATTTAATAGCGAAAAGAGAAGAATTAAGTTTAGCTAACATCATCACAACTCGAATTAAGAGGTTCCCGTCGAGTACGACAGACGTGAGGGGTGCTAATACCTTCCCCTCGCGTCACCGACTCCCGAACCCAGGAATATGGTTGTGACGGCCGTGTTCCTTCCACGTTTATGAGGTTTTCTTGATATTTTCCTCTCCCGTTCATTCGGGAAAAATAAAGTTCGGTGGCAACTCTGTCGAACCGCATTTTCGCGCCTTTTGCGCGAGGGTCGTATGTTTGAAAATGAATTTTCGAGGTGCGACAGGCGGCGACTCTGCTGGGGACTATTGCTCCATGCAAGAGAGAGTCGTGCCTATCTTAGTTTGAGTTGTTAGCTTGTTGTCTTTTATGTTCTTCTCGCTTATTTATTCGTATCCTTGTCTTGGTTACTCGTGCTTGTGGCATTATGGGGTTGTTCTGCTTATGGTTGTTTTGTGAGATGGCTCTACACCCGAGTCCGAGTATAACCCTAGGATTAGGATGGTGGTTGTGTAGTGGAGACTTGCGTGGAGTCTTTCACGTTTAAGTTGAAGCGAAAACCCCGCTTGGAGTAGATTCCTTGGAGATATTGTTGTTGTGGTGAGTCTTTGCCATGACAATAATGTTTTCGAGTTTGAATCGTTGATCCCAAGGACCATTAACCGTTTTATCCATGGTGGTTGGTAGTGTTAATTCTTTGTGAATTAATATGAACGCCCCAATCAGATGAGATCCCTTGAACGTATTACTTTCTTACAGTAATATTTTCAACCTCGATCTATGACTCTGAGAACCTTTGCTAGAATCCGTGTGTCGATGGTTGTGTAGTTGATGCCTCCGAGAAGTCTTTCTCGCATGGAAGATACGAGAACCTCACCTAGAGGAGATTCTTTTAAGGATATTACCGTCGTGATGAGGCTTTGTCATGGCAGTAATATCTTTGAAATATGTCCATGACTCTAGGCACCTACCCATTTTAGAATCCTACCTGTGGGGGTTTCTTTGAGCAGTGACCGTGATCCTTGAATCGTTCACCCGGCTAATCTCAGAATTGTTTGAATTTGTGATCCTGTGATCCTGGATCTTGCATCTTGCATTGCATATCATTCGCATTGCATCTCATTTGTTGTGCATCTTGCATTCTCCTTCCTTCAACAGTTTCTCATATTTCTCTTTCCTTCATATCCAGTAAATCAAGTTGAGCCCTCGACACCAGTACGCAACTAGAGCCAATACAAGACGAATGATGGAGCAGATTCAGCAGGAGCAAGCTACCTTCAGGGAAGAGTTGGATTCTATGAAAGGAAAGATCGACCAGATCCTTGAAGCAATCCTCGCGGCCAGGAGAGAGGAAGAACAGCGTGAAGCCGCTGCTGTCGTCAACAACAATGGTCAAGGACAAGGGTCTACTGCCGTCCCTTTGGTTCCAATTCCAAACCCTCATGGGATGCCGTTGAACTTCAATAACGCAGCCGAAGGGAACGCTTCTCATCCAACCCCAGCGCCTGGAGTTACCATTGGAGCTATCCCGCAGGCCCAGCCTACTGCTGTGCAAATCCCAGCTCCCCATACTGAAGATACTCTGATGGATCATTATGACGACGTTCAGAATTATCATGCTGCTATCCCCATTTCTAGTCCTGTTGCTGTTCAGGATTCAGAAGCCATGAAGATGTGTCGAGATCTAGCCGAGAAACTCCGAGCCATGGAGGGGCACAGTTCAAATTCTTTTAGTGCTTTGGAATTATGCTTGGTGCCTGATGTTGTCATTCCTCCCAAGTTCAAAGTGCCGAAATTTTCGAAGTACAAAGGTCTCAGTTGTCCAAACATTCATCTGAAGATGTATTGTTGCAAGATGGCTGCCTATGCCAGAGACGAAAAGCTCATGATTCATTGCTTCCAAGACAGTTTGTCTGGGGCATCACTTGAATGGTATATGCAACTGGAACGTAACAGTGTGCGCACTTGGGCCGAGCTAGCCGATGCATTTGTCAAGCAGTATAAGTACAACACAGATCTTGCTCCGAATCGTACTCAGCTTCAAAGTATGACTCAGAAGGACAACGAATCCTTCAAGGAGTACGTGCAACGATGGAGAGAGCTAGCCGCAAGGGTGCATCCACCTCTTGTTGACCGTGAACTAATTGACATCTTCATGGGTACTTTACAAGGCCAGTACTACGAAAAGCTGATCGGTAGTGTCTCTGCTGGATTCTCTGACCTAGTGATCGTCGGTGAGAGAATTGAAGAAGGGTTGAAGAGTGGAAAGATCCCAGGAGGTTCCAACAATCAGACCAATGCCAAGAAGCCTTTCAATGGATACAAGAAGAAGAAGGGCGAAACAAATGCCATCTTTTTGCAGAAAGGGCAAGCTTCTCAACAAGCCCCCGCTCCTATGCCTTATCAAGTTCCCTATTATCAGTATTTGTATGTTGCTGCCGCACAATATGCTCCAATGCCTAATCAGCCAGTTGTTCAAGCAGTGCAAGCTCAGATGCCACGGCAACAGGCTCCTCAGCAACAAGCCTACAACCAGCAAGGATATCAGTATCCTCCTCAGCAACAGCAGATGCAAGCTACTCAGCAACGACAAGGTACTCGCCCACAGCGTCCGCAGAGAACATGGAGACCAGATAGAGTCTTTGATTGTCTACCAATGACATATGCCAAAATCTTTGCTCAGTTGATGGAGAAGAAAGCTGTTGTTCCGAGAGATTTGGCTCCTCCAACTGTCATTCCTGCCGATTATGATGCAAATGCTCATTGTGAGTTTTATAAGGGCGCTCCAGGCCACACCATTGAGGACTGCAAGGCTTTCAAGCACATAATTCAAGACATGATCGATAGGGATGCTATCAACTTCAATGGGAAGTCTCCAGATATCATCAACAATCCGATGCCACCAGCCAACTGGTGCCAACATCAGATCAAGTCCAGTCAAGTCCCTTCTCTGAAGAAGGCCGTCATGCTGCCATTTAATCTTTCGCATTTCTTATATTTTGTCCTTGTGTGTTTAAGTACTGTATGCTTTAGACAATTTCCATTCGTATTTGGTTTCATTAATGTATCGTTTATGCATGTTTTGAATTAGTTATGTCGTATTCACTCATTTTTCACTTATCACCGACATGTTTATTCACTCCACTCTATTCACTGTTGTTTAGCATGATTTGAGGGAGGATGATGAAAACGAGATACCCATAATTGCAAACCGTATGCTTTCAGACAGAATCTCGTCAATGATGTACATGCATTGTTTCAATTCCCCATACACAGGATATATAAGGAGTTAATCCCTAGTAAACCACTTCAAGCCTAGGAGTAGCAGTTTCTTTCGGATATTCAAACCCTTTACATTTAACCTGGGGCAGGGTAGTGTTAAGTTAATTCAACCCCGCGCTCGAATCAACAAGCAAAATCCAGAAGACGATTGTTCATCAATGACCCATGCTATGGCAGTCACAATCCTCCAACAAAATCAAAAAAATCAAAAGCCTACTAAGTCAAACACCTTAGAGGAGACTTAGGCAAAATCAAGGCAATCCCGATGGATCTGACAAGCAAAGTCAATCCATGCAAAAGTTAGGGATCAAAAACAAAAACAAAAGAGGACCCCAAAACCCTAAACAAAAATAAAATAATATTCAGTGGCCACCCAAATCAAAAGGATCACTGACGTCCATTAGAATAAGGTGACTGTCATTTCGAGCATACCTTGAAGACAAGTGCAGAATTAACTGAACGTAGGACTGAAGATCATTAAGAAGAAGGGGTAGGTACAAATCATACTTTGAGCCTAATATCCTTTGTTTCATAACCGTGAACCAGACCACGTTACAACCCTCGAAAGACCTAATTGAGGCAAGGTTTATTCTGAAAGCATACTGCCGCAAGGTTGCGTAACCTGATTCCTCACATGATTGTTAATCATCAACATTGGTGTCATTATCCTTGCTATATCATCTACACCAATCAAAGTTAGCACAATGTTTGGGCTAACTGTCCATTCATCTCACTACCACAACACTTTCAAATAAACGATACTTTTTCAAACTTGCATCGAACTTTGCATTAATTATTACCATTTGTGAATGTACAGTTTTAATTGCAAATCAGTGCTAGGTATTCAAGGACATCTCAACAAGGGGAAATCAGGGAGGAACTTGACTTTCAGTGGCGTACACGAGGCAAGATTATTTCAAAGCCCATAGGCTGGGGAAAATCATTCAACAGCTCGAGTAGGGGCAAGCCATTAACAAGTTCTGACTGGGGGCAAGACCAGGTCGTCCTGACCATCAAGCAGAGTTGCAACCTTCTCTGAAGGAAATTCACAACAAATCACCAAGTACCCAGACTTGGGGCATCTAGAGCATCATCTTCTGCTTCAATCATGGTGTCTTCAACAAACTACGTGTCGAGGAATTCAACCCCTCCCGCCACCCAAAGTCCAATCCGCATTGGCAACTACAAGAGGCCACCACGCTGGCGTTTCCACCTGCATTTCCAATCACCTGTCTGCAATCATGTGCATCATACGCATTGCATTCGCTATTATAAGCATCTTGCATCATATGCATACTCCAATCATACCATACCTCCCCAGCTCTTGCATCTCTGTGTGTCAGCATTTGCATTTGCACTTCCACTCGTATGAAATATCATTTAGCATTCATATATGCGAGTCAAGGTCCAGGATCAATTTCGAAGATTTCCAAGACCATAATCAACCCAGTCAGGGGCATTCTCCGCAAGACTGTGGGTTTCTCCCACAAACTTCAAGAGTTCAAAACAATCATCAGCCCAATCAGGGGAAATCTTCTGCAATTGTGGGTTTCTCCCACGAAATTTCAAAGGATATTCAAAGACAAACTCAGCCCAGTCAGGGACATCCTCTTCAGAGTTCATGGGCGTAACCATGAAATCATTTCAACAAAATTATGATCTCCAAACAAGGCGGTGGGCGTACCCCGTTGATTCATTTCAACCCAATCTTCCTCTTGGGTGTTCCCCAATGAGTCGTACCCAGCAAGCGTGACCGTTGTCAATTGCCTCACTATCATCCTTTTGGTCATAGCCGAACTTCGTCGGTTCAACCTAGCCTGCATCCTTTTGGTGTTGGTAACTCTCAATTTGTGTCGTTCTATCATCCTTTTGATAGCAACCTGTGTGTGTTTCGCTTCGTCATCCTTTTGGTGGGGGGTCTATCATGTTCATTAATGATAGATTGTGGGATAGTTGTTTGTGTTTCGCTCCGTCATCCTTTTGGTGAGGGGTCTGTCATAGTCATTAATGATATATTGTGTGATGTGTTTGGTTTGTGTTTTGCTCCGTCATCCTTTTGGTGGGGGGTCTATCATGGTCATTAATGATAGATTGTGCGATATTGTTTGTGTTTCGCTCCGTCATCCTTTTGGTGAGGGGTCTATCATGGTCATTAATGATAGATTGTGCGATAGTTTGTTTGAGTTTCGCTCCGTCATCCTTTTGGTGGGGGGTCTATCATAGTCATTAATGATGGATTGAGCGATGTGTTTTGTGTTTCGCTCCGTCATCCTTTTGGTGGGGGGTCTATCATGGTCATTAATGATAGATTGTGCAATGTGTTTTGTGTTTCGCTCCGTCATTCTTTTGGTGGGGGGTCTATCATGGTCATTAATGATAGATTGTGCGATGTGTTTTGTGTTTCGCTCCGTCATCCTTTTGGTGGGGGGTCTATCATAGTCATTAATGATAGACTGTGCGATCTGTGTTGTGTTTCGCTCCATCATCCTTTTGGTGAGGGGTCTGTCATAGTCATTAATGATAGATTGTGTGATATCGTTTGGCATGTGTTTCGCTCCGTCATCCTTTTGGTGAGGGGTCTGTCATAGTCATTAATGATAGATTGTGTGATATCATTTGGCGTGTGTTTCGCTTCGTCATCCTTTTGGTGAGGGGTCTATCATAGTCATTAATGATAGATTGTGCGATATTGTTTTGTGTGAGTTTCGCTCCGTCATCCTTTTGGTGGGGGGGTCTATCATAGTCATTGATGATAGATTGTACGATAGTTTGCGTGTGTTTCGCTCCGTCATCCTTTTGGTGAGGGGTCTATCATAGTCATTAATGATAGATTGTGCGATATTGTTTTGTGTGAGTTTCGCTCCGTCATCCTTTTGGTGAGTGGGGTGTCATAGTCATTAATGATAGATTGTGCGATACTGTTTGGCGTGTGTTTCGCTCAGTCATCCTTTTGGTGAGGGTCTGTCATAGTCATTAATGATAGATTGTGCGATATGTGTTATGTTTCGCTCCGTCATCCTTTTGGTGGGGGGTCTGTCATAGTCATTAATGATAGATTGTGCGATATGTGTTGTGTTTCGCTCCGTCATCCTTTTGGTGGGGGGTCTGTCATAGTCATTAATGATAGATTGTGTGATAGTTTATTTGAGTTTCGCTTCGTCATCCTTTTGATGGGGGGTCTATCATAGTCATTAATGATAGATTGTGCGATAGTTTGTTTATGTCTCGCTCCGTCATCCTTTTGGTGGGAGGTCTGTCATAGTCATTAATGACAAATTGTGCGATAGTGTTTGTCCTATCATCCTTTTGGGTGTTAGAGACTTGTGTGTGAGTTGCACTCCGTCATCCTTTTGGTGGGGGATTTGACATAGTTATTAATGTCAAATTGTGCAACTGTGTTTTGCTCTACCATCCTTTTGGTGGTAGTAGCCGCGTATGTTTCATTCCATCATCCTTTTGGTGATGTGGACCCTTTGCCAGTTATTCACTTCCTAGCATTTCTTTTCATTTTGAACAAATTCAGGGTTTTCTTTGTATCTAATTGACTTCTACCTTGAAAGAATGGACTCCATAGTAGTTCATCCTACTCGGTCTAAGTCACTTAGATAGGGGCATTTGTCATACCCTAAATTTGTCCCACTTTTCCTCACCTTTGCCATACTTGGCTTTGTGGGTGATTATCTGGACTCTAGCATGATCATCTTTAATTTATGTTATGAGGGTCTTGTATGCCCTTATAAATATGTTTAAGGTCAAGAGAAAGAATTGTTCATCCGAAGTCATATTCCAATTTTGAGTCATATTCCAAGATGAATCCTGGTGGTATTTCGAGTGTATGTTATAGGTCATTTGGTCATTATTGCGAGTGAATTGATGCAAAGAATGGGTGTATGACTTTAGACCGTACGCATAGCAAATAGCCCAACCGTCGTATGGTCAAAATGCATAGTGTTATCCAAGGGCTTGTTCAAGACATAATAAGGCATGTGGCGAGAGAGTTAAATTCCATATTGTCTAAAATTTTAGGACTAAAGTGACCAAATTTGTTTATGCTTAAAGAATTCAAAGTATCAATACAAGTTATGTTTCAAAGATAAGTTGCCCACGGAACCCATACATTTCCAAAGCAAATCATTTAGTCTTGTCCATATGAGCATTCCTTTAAAGATGGGGTTAAATGGAAAATCAATGTGTCGGGTGAGAGTTCAATACAAAAGTTAACATTGTCCCCAATGAGCTCTTTTCATTCACATACAAAAAGCAGAAGCCGTGGCATTTTTTCATGAAGAAACATATGCAGAAACAGGGGGTCAAAATTTCCCATGCTTTGCCAAGCTTCCTTACTACCCAAGCGGTGATATGAGAATTTTAAGTGGGAGTTTCAAGTCATGCTTATCCAAAGTAGCAAGAAATAAGTGGAAGATGAGATTATTCTCAAGATTTAATTTGCAAATCCTGTCTGGTTTCAAAACATTAGTAATATACAATGTTTAAGCTCAAAAAATACAACCAAATTGTGCCTAGCTAAATGGTTCATAATTAATGCACAAGACAAATTGCTTGCTCCAAACGTGTAGTACAAAAGGGGTACTTTCAATGTCGGTGAAGCTACGGGTTTCAGATGCAGCTTTATGGAGAATTTGCAGACCTCTCTGGCGCATATCTCCACCTGTGGTTATATCCATGTCCTGATAAGCAAACACAGAAATACTTTTTTCCCGCAGCAGCACTAATCTCCTGTCTGAATTGCTGAAGGTGTGGGTTCTCGCTGTTGAATTTTATTAGTCATTACCACCTACATGAAATAGAGGAGAAATCAATTACAGTTACGCACTCAAGCCAACGTTCTTAAAGTTACAGAACTGGAGCTTTAAAGCGAAAAGGTAGGAAGCAAACACATGTGAACCGAAAAGAAGCTGCTGCTGATGCCTTGGGGGTTGCTGAGATCCCGAGACAAATTCAGCTCCCGTGATGAAAGATGATGCCGGTAATTTTGATGTTCAAGCCAGGTGCAAGTCACGCATGAAAAAGAACTGAGAAAATCAGATGAAGAGGTTTTAAAAAAAAACAATGGACCAAAGCATAATCCGAAGAAATTAAATGGCATTACATACCATCCATGACTCCAATGTATGCTACAGTTCTTAGGTGTGACTTAAAGCTCCTGCTCCCGTTATCGTCCTTCACACCATCGCTGCCGGTATCCGTAAAGTTGTTTGAAATCATAAAAAGCAATAAGCACATGAAAGAAGATACAGTCATAGTCAGTTTACAACTCAGAATTAAAACACAAAACCAAGGAATTATCTACATAAAGTGATGGGGACAGTCAATATTCGAGTTTTGCTCTCATACTCGTGCGTAATCAGTTAAATCGTGTAAATTCTACGTTGAGACTTCAGCATGCTGCCAAAGTTGATTCACATACCATGACCTGCAAAAAAGACCTTCAGCTAGCAAGTTGAAAACAAATTTCTGCCAAAACCTCATACCGGACAATAAAACCAATACCTCCAAGTCGAAGGCGGTACCTCACAGCATTCTACCGAGAAAAAGATAGCAAAGTCCTCATAACATGTACAGCAAAACCAAGTGCCTCCACATGACGACAATTCGCGATATGGCAATGTCTTCCGCCAGTCTTCCAATGTATTAGTTGTAGCTCTATCCCTTCAAGTGATCTTGCTCTAGTTGCATAAAGGTCCAGCCAATAATAAAAACAAAGGAATGAACTTGAGAAAAACCAACATGATCACCAGCCATGGACAAAAGCACTTCAATTGCCTTCACAAAGATAAATGGAAGCATGTCCACAGGGCTTTCTACCACAAACTTTGCGAAATGAGGAATTCACGCAACATGCCAGCTCCACGAGCCTTCATCCTATACAACCACTATGACCATTACCAACTGCCCAGAGAAAACATTTGCAAAACTTGTTAGATAAAACAATTGGTAATATGAGAGATGAAAAGACAAAGATAATGAAGAGCGGAGAAATCACGCTGATTATAGACCTATAATCGAGTATGATTGGGTTCATCGGCAGCATAAATATCAACAGGGAACCCAAAAAGAGAAGACAATTGAGGAGTTAATACTGCACCAAGTCCTCATGCCAACTTCAGCTCCAGCATAGCAGCATAACCCATCACCAATTTGTGGTTTTCCATACAACCCAGGCAGTGGTCCTACAATTCACAATAGGACAAAAATAACATAACAAAAAAAAACCAGCAACAAAACTTTAACCAAAGTACACACAGCACCAGACAATACCTGCATAGCACAGCTCACACCTGCTGCACACACCAGACATCCTGCATTTGAAAATGACTCAGCAACACAACCCACAAGGTGAAAGAGACAGGGCATGAGCATCAAGACAAATCCACACTGTTAAAAGAGCCTTCAAACCCTAATATGAAGGGGGAGCTCCAACAAAACTGAAAACACCTTTATATCAGAACTGGAATCTCACTTCATGACTCATCCGGTTTTGGAGAGAAAAATCGCTCCCTCAACTTCAAATCTCCAAAAACCCTTCCATATTCTCAAGTCTCTTACCTTCTCCTTAAACAATCCTTCAAAACCCTAAATCCCTTCGAATCACAGCTTCATAATCTCTGCTATAAAAACTCTACCTTTCAATCTTCCACCCTTCAATGTTGTTTCACCAATCAAAATGACAAAACCTTCAGCCTTCCATCCATTCCGCGTAGCTTCTTAATAACCTTCCTCAGATATCCAAACAACAACTCAGCGTAACCCAAACCCAATAAACTGTTCGAAATTTCTCTTTAGCTTCACTATCAGCAAGACAACACAAACCATCATTAACAGAACCTCATCTTCAACCTTCAACTCTTTTAAACCCTAACCTTCATATCCTTTTCGATACCCACCCGCAAAATGATTTTCAAAATCATCCCCCTCAAACACTGAACACAAAACCCCTTCCTCCATAACTGCAAACCCTCTAACCTTGTCATCAAGCTCAGAAATTTCGGATCCAAAACCAAAGGGAAAGTTGAATGAGGTCGTAGTGAAAAATGAAACCTTATAAACTTGAAAAAAATGTTCGAACAAGGAGAGTGATTATGGAGTGAGGAAGCGAGAACGGCAAACAGATCATACAAAGAAGAAACTTGAAGGGTACTCTGATTCGCAGAAGCTTTACCCTGTTTCTCTTGAGTTTAAGTGTTGACTGTTTTTTTTATGCTTTCAATGGGATTTCGTTTAACTTGTTTTGTTAATTTTCATTTTTATTTGGTTTTATTATTTAATTTTAGAATTGGAAGTAACAAACTTATCTCGCTTTAAAACACGGATCCTGTTGTAATTTTTGACCGAGTAACATTTGCTGTTGTTGGGCTCATAAGCCCATGGTGTTTACACGCATAACCTCTGTTTTTGCACCGTCTGTTTCACCTTTTGGACGGATGATGGGCTTTGCAAAACCCAAAGGATTCCAAATATTTAATCCTTTCTTTTTTTCAGCGCTCCTCTTCTTTTTCTATTAAATTTCTTTTAAAGAGTTTTAATGTAAGGTTTTCATATTTGTTTTAAATATTTCTATCAAGATTTCATTTATATACATATTTCTTTTGTTAATATCATCAACTAATATTTTAGGTTTTCTTTTGTAAATAATGTTGGGTATACTTTCACTTTCGATTTAGTTCATGTTTTTAGACGAGATTACCAACGTTTAACCGTAAAATTATTGGCGTGAAACAAAGGATCCGAGAACACTTTATTTCTCCGATTTTATTTCGATTTTTGGATCAATGAAGTCTTTTATTCGTAAGCGTCGCGTATCGGAGTTGATAACCTTCTCGATTTCAAATCTATGGTGAATGACCATGGGGGTCATTTTCCGTACTTTGGGATCGTGATAGGCTACCTTCGATTAATCAGCATTATGTTTGCGGTTAAGACGAGATCTTGTTCTTTTATGCCCCGATTCGATTCACTAAACTAACCAATAACTTTAATTTTCTTTAAATATTATTGTGAATATTATCGTTATATTATCTTGCCATATTCATATTATCATATCTCATTATTCATATTCATTCACCCATATTCAAAAATACCTAATAAATTATCGAAACTCCTAAAAGCCAAATTGGTGGACTGTTGGATCTTTGGTCATTTGTAGGTATCCTAACTTTGAGTCGTGTCCGACTTTGCTCAAGGCGTAGTTTAGGACACTAACGCACACACACAGCTTTCTCTTGGGCTACCTTACAATGAGACCCTTTTATTTCGTGCAATCCCGTGTAAATTACATGTACCCCTCTCCCATTCCGATGTATGTTTTGTATTTCTTTGATTATCAGTTTATCTCCTAGGAGCACCCATAGGGACTAGAGCGGATCAAACTATTTTCAAACTAATTCTCGATTCATCGTCGAGCCATTTTCCAACAACCCGTAAGTCGAGTGCTCATACGCATTCGCCATCAACCTATTACAACTCGACCCTTGATGCGTAAGTCAAGTCGGTCTCTCTTTTTTCAAACCATTTCATTTCCAACACGCTTTGTGCGCGATAATAAGTTTAACCCTTGATCCAACGTCAAGCGGATTTTCGAAACAAACCATCAATCAATTAACAATTATTTAATTCTTTTCAAGGTGTAAAGAGTAGGTTCAAATATTTGATCTTGCTTTCAGTTGTTTACATGCGAGTTGTCTTATTCGGGTGTGAACAATTGACGCCTCTAAATAACATTAACAACTCGACATCGTTCAACTATTTCCAACTCAAACAACTTTCCTTTCACGATGAAAAAGAGAGTGTTCCAAGTCTTTGGTTCGCTCTCCCGATTATTTAGAGTTTGAGAAGTCTTTCTTAAGCTTCAATTAATCGTCATCATTTCAACCTCATCCTTTCAAACACAACTTCTCTTACAATGAAAAAAAGAGAGTGTTCCAAGTCTTTGGCCGTTCGCCCTCCCGATTATTTTGGTCCGAGAAATATTTCTTAAGCTAAAGTAATCGTCATCAGTTCAAACACCATTCAAACATAACATTATTCTTCAAGATGAAAAAGAGAGTGTTCCAAGTCTTTGGTTCGCTCTCCCGATTACTTGGGTACGAGAAGTCTTTCTTAAGCTTCGAGTAATCGTCATCCATACCCATTTCGAACCAATTCAATTCAGTTTCTTTCGTGGTCGTTACCACGAACTACGACTGCTCTGATTCTTCATTCACTCTTGAATGTAAGATACGTAGGCACAAGATTGCGATGATCTTGGCGAGCACAATCCCCTCCATTTTCCATTTTCCCCTTTCCTTTCCCGTAGTCGAACTACGACGCTATGATTTCTCATTCTCGTCCGAATGAGCATACGTAGGCACAAGGGCCCCAATCCTTGGCGAGCACCCTATCCTTTATCCATCCCCTTTCCCCTAGCGTCTTTAGCCCTTATAGTATCCTTTAGCATTTAATAGCGAAAAGAGAAGAATTAAGTTTAGCTAACATCATCACAACTCGAATTAAGAGGTTCCCGTCGAGTACGACAGACGTGAGGGGTGCTAATACCTTCCCCTCGCGTAACCGACTCCCGAACCCAGGAATATGGTTGCGACGGCCGTGTTCCTTCCGTGTTTATGAGGTTTTCTCGATATTTTCCTCTCCCGTTCATTCGGGAAAAATAAAGTTCGGTGGCGACTCTGTCGAACCGCATTTCCGCGCCTTTTGCGCGAGGGTCGTATGTTCGAAAATGAATTTTCGAGGTGCGACAACCTTCACTACCCTTCTTCAACCTCCAAATTTCCCACCTTCCCAACAACAACAACACCTCAACCTGAAACCCTTCTTCAACCTCCTCCACAAACATAAACCCAATCATTCCAAAAAACTAGAAGATTGATGAGATGAAGAGAAAATTCAAAACACGGACAAAGCGAAATTGAGTTTAAATACAAACCAAAGTCGACAAAGGAAAAAACACCTGGAAGTTCCTAGGTTATCCGCAAGCAAAAATGGGTTCGAGAAAAGGGGATTTGGAGAAGGGAAATTTGCATGACGAGTTGTTGGATGTTGCTTTCTGCGTTTCGTCTCGTTGATGCTACTGTTTCATCATCGATTAAGGTTGATGGCGGTTTTTTTTTCATTTCAATCGGTTGTGGACGTTGTGTTTCGTTTTGTTCTGAAGTAGTGATTTTTTGTTTTCTTTTTGATTGTTTTGTAGAACCCGTGTGGTCTTTGGGTTCCATGAGCCCATTTTTATTTCTTTTCAATTTCTTTTTTTAAAAAAGAAAACATTGTTATTTGTATGAAGGGTTGATGGGCTTAGCCCAAGTGATCCTCCCTTTTGGATTCACACACCCACCTCCATATTTAGCATCCCTTTTTTTTAATTTAGATTTTGAGTTTAGTTTGTAAATTCATTAAATATTAGGTTTTGCTTTCATTATTTTATTAATTATCTTGTTAAGTACTTTACTAATTACTTTGGTATCGTGATAGGCTACCTTCGATTAATCGACATGATGTTTATGATTAAGACGAGATCCCACCTTTCTTTGGCCCGTGCGACATGATTAAATCGGATAATGATCCTCAATATCATTTCTCTATCTTGTTTTAACACGGATATCAATTACGCGACCTCCTATAGTTCGACTTTCATCATAAGTCGAGCTACGACGGTTTAGCATTACATTTCGCCCCGATTAAATTCATAACAAACTAACGATTAACTTTTACTTTATGTCAAATATCAATTGTTTTATCTTTCAGTCAATTATATCTCGATTGTATTATATTGTTATATTATCTTGATATTATTATTTTCTTGTATATTATTCATATTGTCATATTCATATTCGTTCTATTCATATCTTATTCACCCGTATCCGAAAACACGTAATAATGATCGAAATGCTAAAACCCTAAATTGGTGGACTATTGGATCATTGGTCATTTGCAGGAACCCTAACATGAATGTTGTGCCCAACTTTGCTCAAGGCTTTGTTTAGGACACCTTGCACACACACGACTTTCTCTTGGGCAACTTGACAATGAAACCCTTTAATTCGTGCAATCCCGTGTAATTTACTTTGTACCCCTCTCCCATTCCGATGTATGTTTCGTGTAATCCCGTATAATTTCATGATGAAGAAGAGAGATAGTCAAGTCTTTGACTCTTTCTCCCGATTACTTGAGCCCGAGGAGTCTTCCTTAAGCTTCAAGTAATCGTCATCCGATCAAATTCACCTTTCAAACACAACTTCTTTCAAGATGAAAAAGAGAGTTAGTCAAGTCTTTGACTCGCTCTCCCGATTACTTGGACCCGATGAGCCTTTCTTAAGCTTCGAGTAATCGTCATCCGTACCCACTTCAAACCAATTCAATCCCTCGTGTTTTTCGGGGTTGTTACCATGAACTACGACTGCTCCGATTCTTCATTCACTCTTTAATGTATGATAACTAGGCACAAGATTGCGATGATCTTGGTGAGCTACCTTCCCTCCATATTCCATTTTCCCCTATCCTTTCCCGTAGTCGAACTACGACGCTCTAATTTCTCATTCTCGTCCAAATGAGCATACGTAGACACCAGGTCCCCAATCCTTGGCGAGAACCCTATCCTATAACCACCCATTTCCCCTAGTGTCTTTATCCTTTTATCATATCGTTTAGTATTGAGAAGAGAAGAACTAAGCCTAGCTAACGCTCGTCATAATTCGAATTAAGAGGTTCTCGTTGAGTACAACAGACGTGAGGGGTGCTAATACCTTCCCCTTATGTAACCGACTCTCAAACCCGGAACATCAGGTAGCGACGACCGTGTTTCTTTTCATTTTTAAGAGGTTTTCTCGATATTTTCCTCTCCCGTTTATTCGGGATAAATAAAGTCCGATGGTGACTCTGTCGAACCACATTTCCGATCCTTTAGCGTGAGGGTCGTATGTTCGAATGAATTTTCAAGGTGCGATAACCCTCATCTGGCCCTAGCTTTTTATAATCCTTCTTTATCAACATAATATCTTCATCAGGAAAGTCAAACTTGAGGGGTTCATAATCTTCAACCCGGTTGGTCTGCAAGTTAATCTGACAAGATATTTCCTTTAATAGCTTTTTGAGTCACATACTAGATGTTGTATTCGGATAACAACATATGCAAACGGGCAAGTCGTCCAGTCTGAACAGGTTTCTCAAAAATATACTTTATGGGATCCACTTTCGAGATTAACAAAGTAGTGTGACAGATCATGTATTACCTGAGACGCTTAGCAGCCCATGCTAAAGCACAACGAGTCTTTTCTAAAAGTGAATATCGGCTTTCACAATCAGTAAACTTCTTGCTCAAGTAGTAGATGGCATGTTCTTTTCGTTCGGTCTTATCGTGTTGGCCCAGTACACAACCCATAGACTTCTCGAGAACAATCAGATACATGAAGAGCGGTCTTCCAAGAACAGAAGGAATGAAGATAAGAGGCTCTTGTAAATAACCCTTGATCTTCTCAAATGCCTGCTAACAATCAGAATTCCAGTCAATAATCTAACCCTTGAAAAGTAGCTTGAATATTGGCTCACAGGTAGTAGTCATGTTGGAAATGAATCTAGAGATATAGTTCAGTCGTCCAAGAAAACATCTGACTTGTGTTTCAGTTTGTGGAGCTGGCATTTCTTGAATGGTTCGGACTTTATCAGGGTCTACTTCGATTCCTCATTGGCTAACGATAAATCCAAGTAACTTTCTAGATCTAACACCAAAAGTACACTTAGCAGGATTCAGTTTCAACTAGTACTTCCTGAGTCGTTCAAACAGTTTTAGCAAATGATCTAAATGGTCCTCCTTATTTTGGGATTTAGCAATCATATAATCAATGTACACTTCGATCTCTTTATGCATCATGTCATGAAATAGAGCGACCATACCTCTTTGATATGTTGCCCCTGTGTTCTTCAAACCGAAGGGCATAACTTTGTAGCAATTGGTTCCCTAAGGAGTAATGAATGTAGTATTTTCTCTATCGGTCGGGTCCATCTTGATCTGATTATAACCAGAGAAACCATCCATAAAAGAGAAAACTACAAAACTAGATGTATTATCCACAAGCATATCAATATGCGGCAGAGGGAAATCATCTTTTGAGCTTGCTTTGTTTAAATCCCTATAGTCCACACACATTCTGACTTTACCGTCCTTTTTGGGCACTGGCACAATGTTGGCTACCCATTCAGGGTACTTCGCAATTGTTAGAAAACCTGCATCAAGTTGTTTCTTAACCTCATCTCGAATCTTCAAAGCCATGTCAGGTCTTGTTCTTCGAAGTTTCTACTTTATAGATGGGCATTCTGGTTTAAGCGGCAACTTGTGCACAACAATATCAGTGCCTAAGTCGGGCCTATCTTGATATGACCACGCAAACACATCAACATATTCCTCTAGAAGCTTGACTAATCTCTGCTTGACATCATCCCCAAGTTTTGTACCGATCTTGACCTCTTTCCTTTCTTCATCAGTGCCAAGATTAATCAAATCTACCTGCTCTTTATGCGGTTAAAGTTCAGTGTACTCATACTCAACCAATCTTTCCAGTTCAATGGGAACTTTGAAATCTTCCCCACCCTCATCTTTGTGCTTGATAAATGGGTGAATCAAAGTTAGGAGTGAAATCAGGGTCATTAGATCTAACATGGTTTGGGATTACTCTGCACGTTCAGAATGACTTATTTTATTAAATGTGCAAAGAAAAATACGAGAGAAAGAAATGTTCTTCTTTTTTTTTAGTTTCGAAAGATTGCCAATTTTTTTTGAAGTGAAAGTGAAAAACGGTAAATGAAACAAACAAGAATTGAACTAAATGCATTTATTGATAATCATTTGAAAGTAAAAAGGCAGCCCTACAAAATAGTCCAGTAGCTTTGGGCACAACTATGAAATTTTTGAAAAAAACAAATAAAAGACAATAAATTACTTTGACGAAGGAAAAAACACTGGGATCTCTACTACTTCCCAATTGTCTAGAGCTGCATCACACTTGAATACCAGGTTGTTCAAGTCTTCGGCTTCATTATTATCTTGGATAGCATTGACTTAAAAACCTTCGCTGACAAACACTTCCTGGACATACTTTGGACGACTTTTGACAGATGTAGAAGCTTTATCATTAGTTGGTTTGTAACCCAAACCATGAAGATTCATCTTGGTCTTGACATCTATTACCTCTCCCCAACCTTCAGGTATGCCTCCTTCGGTTGTTGATCTGTTACTCTTGAAAGATGCAAAAGATGGATTACTCTTGCCCATTGTTTCTTTGACTTCCAACAAGACAACATTGGAGATCTCGAGTGCTTGGAAAGAAGCTTCTAAAGCATCTTTATCAGCTTCTATATAACTAAAATAAGGCAGGTTGCTTACCATCAAATCCTCCTCACCATGCACAATAACCAACTTATCATCCACCACAAACTTCATCTTTTGGTGTAATGTTGAAGTTATAACACCAGGAGTATGGATCCATGGCCTTCCAAGTAAACAACTATTTTTAAGATTTATGTCTAGTACTTGGAATGTGATGTTGAATACATGAGGGCCAATTAAGATTGGTAACTCCATTTCTCCAATCACAGTTCTGTGGGAACCATCAAAAGCTTTGACTATCAAAGAAGTAGGTCTCATCTCAGTTTCTTTGTAAGCCAACTTGGTAAGAATCCTCTTAGGTAAAACATTCAGAGAGGAACCGGTATCCACAAGCACTTTTGATAAACTATCCTCTTGAAATTTCACGGTCACGTGTAAAGCACGGTTGTGATTCTGACCTTCTCTTGGTAACTCCTCATTACTGAAGCTAAGGGTGTTGCAGGCAGTAATATTGAAAATTACACTATCAAACTGACCAGTAGTAATATCTTGGGCGACATGAGCTTGAGCCAACAACTTCTGTAATGCAGCTCGGTGAGCAGGTGAGTTCATCAACAGAGATAAAATTGAGATCTTAGAAGGAGTCTGGTGAAGCTGATCAATGACTTTGTAATCACTTTTTCTGATGATCCTCAAGAACTCAGCATCTTTGTCATCTGCAACCACTTCTTTTTCTTTATCTTTGGCAGGCACAGTAGTAACGGTTTCCTTAGGCGGAGCCTCATTGAAAGGGGAGTATAAACGCGACTACTTCATGTCATTTTGCTTGCCCCGTCTATATTAGTCACATCTTCACTAACACTTTTCAATTTTTCCCTCGGAATAACCTTCCCAAATTCTTTGTTGATCATTTTCACATCATACTTCCAAGATACAACTTTAGGTTCTCTGAAGTGAAAAGGACTAGGTTTTTGAATGATCACCGGCTTTGGTTGATTAACTGCAGAAGCTACAGCAGATTCTGGCATGTTAAACACATGCTTTGGTGCGTTGAAAACAGGTATTGCAAAACTTGATTTTAGAAAATTGAAAATGAGCACTTTAGCACTTGGTTCTGGCAAGTTAAAAACGGGCTCAATCACAACAATTTCATCCTTATTCACTTTTCTACTCACTTGTAGGAAACCATCGTTGATCAAATTCTGAATATCGTTCTGAACCCACATACATCCTTTGGCATTGGCATTGCAGTTTGTGCAATCATCATGACAAACATTCACTAAACTTGCTTCAAATAGCTTTGAATGGAAGACTCGGAGAGAAGTCTTAATCTCGGAGACATCAAGAATTAGGCTCTCATCAGATACCTCATCAACAACATTAACAGACCCATGAGTAGGCAAATGATTACTTTTAACATTAGGTTGAGGATCATCAAAAGACAGAATCTTTTTTTCCATTAATTCTCTTACGAGGTGCTTGAGAGCATAACAACTTTCTAGACCATGGCCAGGTGCCCCTTCATGAAATAAACAATGAGCACTAGGATTGTAATCAGTTGGCAGCGGATTAGGAGGTGGACCCAAAGCCCTTGTAGTTATCAAACCTTATTTCACTAATGAAGGGTACAACTTAGTATAAGTCATTAGAATAGGAGGACATGGCTTATATTTTCTTATGTTAGGAACATTTTGGCGAGGTTCCTAATTCTTCGGTTGTTGATAGGCAGGGGCGTTGGGCGCTCGTTGATAATTGGATGAAGCTTGTACAGGCTGATAACCAGGAATAGTTTGATAGACCGGAGGTTGATAGACAGGAGCTGGTTACGCAGGATGATAAACAAGAGCTTGTTGGTTGAAAGCAGGTGTAACAGCAGCTACATACGGTTGTTGAGCAAACTAGACATGGTAACCTTGTTGTTGAACATAATTTTGCTGATGTTGCCAAGGTTGATTTCTTCTTCTGTTTGATATCGCAACATTAGTTTCACCCTCTTTTTTCTTGTGAGAACTAAATGAAGGCTTCTTAGCATGGTCTTTGTTGGAGCTTGAACTACCAGTAGCACTTGACATCTTTCCACTTTTCAAACCCAGTTCCACCTTCACACCAACAACAACAATATCAGAAAAGTTAGCAGTCACACTTCCAACCATTCTTTCATAAAATTCAGGACGAACAGTGTCAACAAACTAATCAGCTAGTTCTTTTTCATTCAAAGGAGGTTCCACTTGCGAAGCGATCTCTCTCAATCTATGAGCATATTCCTTGAATGATTCAGAACTCTTCTGGGACATACTCAGAAGTTGCCTTCGGTTAGAAGCCAAGTCCGTGTTGTATTTGTAATGTTTGAAGTAAGCATCAGATAGATCTTGGAAACTCTTAATACGAGACTGATCTAAACTTAAATACCACTTCAGCGAAGCACCTTTTAAACTGTCTTGGAAACCATGAATCATCAGCTTATCATGATCAACATGAGCGGCCATTTTTCGATAGTACATGATCATATGACTTTTTGGATATGTAGCTCCTTCATAATGATCAAAGCTAGGAGTTTTGAACTTTGGAGGGATAACCAGACCAGATACAAGACACACTTCTCTAGTAGCAGCACCAAAGACTTGATCTCCTTCCATCATTCTCAACATTTTATCAATAATTTCCACATTTCCTCTGAGTTTCTCATGACGTTCGTCTTCATCTTAGTTCATATCAAGGACATCATATACTGGTTGATGCTCATTGAAGTATGGTTGCACATGAGTATGCACAGCAGCTGGTGCAAAAGTTGGGATCACCTGAGGAGCTTCAGTAACCAAATAAACAACTTGTTGAGCAATATGAACTGCAGTAGGTGCCGGAATAAAACCCGATGGAAGACCATATGGAGGTACACTTGCAATAGTAACAATAGATGGTTGAGGATCCACAACTGTATTGGAAATCTCAGAAACGACAGTGGGCTGAGTACCCATCCTCGCACGTATAACATGTAGCATTTCCATAATCTATCCCACACTTCCCCTAAGGTCTTCTAATTCATTGCCGACACACTCAAGTTCTTAATTTTGTTCCGCCATATTTTTACGAGCTCAAGCTCTGGTGTTGTACTGGTGCAGAGGACTCAGGGTGAAAGAACTGAAGACCAGAGAACAGGATGAGAAAAAACGGAAGGAAAATGCACATGCAAAGACATGAATGCAATGCAATGTAGTGATTTCAAGGAATCCAAAAGCAAGCTGCGGAGGTTTTTGGAAAGGCTGAAAAAGTTTAGATTTTAAAATCTTTATTGAATTTGCAAAGGAATAGCAATTGAATTCCTTGAAACCGAAATGTTATGAATGCTTGAGTCCAAAAAAACACGTATAAAAATATACAAATAAGAAAACAAAGTCCTAGGTTAAAGGGTCACAAGCATGGGGTCATGGTCTACCCATCCCGAAAGGTAGTGTACTAAGGGTTATTGTACCTGCAGAACAAGGGTTCTAAGAGGTGCCCAAAGTCATCAGTCCATCTTTTGGATATTATCAATTTCCCGAATACTCGGTGGTTAATAATATTCTCAAGAGAACCTCTTTTAAGTGTAGTATCGCGTATCAACTACTTTGGGACTACTCCTTCATAGTCATCACTACGTCCTAAGAAATCCAAAGTGGGGTAAAAAGGTAACTAAAGTTTCCCAGTATGACATGCTCCTAGGTCGATAGTAGTGATGTCTTCATGAATACTCATTCAACAACACTACTCTCGAGAGGGCCTCAAGTGAGCGGTGATTCTCAAGTCAGCTTGGTCGGGAATCACTCCCTATTAGCCTCGTCGAATATATCACCTTCCTATAATAAGTACACTTAAGTCCGGGTGTAGGACTTATCTCACAACAACATATAACCCAAGCAGATATAGTCATATATATACAAACATATATTAAGCAAATAACACACATAAACAAGTTAGGGGTAACCCACGAAAAATATGTTCTTCTCAGTGAAGTCTCCATTTCTATTGCGGTGAGAATCGGATATTAAGCTATCAATTAACTTGAAACACACATCTTTGATTTTACAACCGATCTTTGATTTACCCGAAGGAAAGGTTAAATAAAGAATAACCTAATTTGCATTGTAAACACAATGCGGGGAGATCTAGGGTTCGGGGGTTGGTTATACCTAGGGAAGGTGTTAGCATTCTAAGCATCTGTAGTACTTTACAGAAACCTCTTGTTTATTGCGTTATTTGTTAATCTATCTGTTATCTTCTAAAGGGTTGAAGGTAAAGAGAGAGACCTAAGGGGTTAGTCCTAAGTATACTCGCCAAGAAATTGCATCTTGTACCTACGTATCCTGACGGGAATGGAATCAGAGTAATCGTAGTTCCCCTTAAAGAGGGTGAGGAAATTCTTGACTGTGGTCATGGTTCCAGGGGGAAGTAAGTGTTCATAGTGAGATACTTACGTGGAGTGCAGCGACTCCAAGTCTAAGCTGAGTTGAAAGGTAGGTAAATAAGTATCTACGGCGGGAACTTACATGGAGTGCGGCGACTCTTGATCCTAAGGCTAGGATTGAGGATAGATAATTGAGTGTCCATGGCAGGACTTTTAGGGAGCACGGCGACTCCGATCCTAAGGCTAGGATGAAGATGATCCAAAGTTCAGGATTTGACGTGGCAGCCATTGGGAAGGAACCCTTTCCTTTGGAAATGGGATGTAAGCAATCAATAGAGTTAAGAGTGTATTGATGAATAAGTAAACGCAATGTACCAGATAAAGATCAAATCAATGCAATCAAAATGCAGTGGATAAGTATTATGGAGATAACACGATCAAATATATAAAGTCAAATGAGATTGAGCCACAACAGGATCATACGACGTCTATGTCATAGGTTAATTATGAAATGAGATTATCGTGTTTGAAATTAAATAACTAAATAACAATATGTAAGATTCATATAGAAAATCAAATAAACTAAACTTTAATAAAATTGAAACTAATAATTCAATTAACTATATCTAAATAAAAGTTAAATACTTCGTTAAAAATCCAAAACTTAATTTATTTAAGTTTTAAACTAAAACTAATTTTCTAATTAATTTAAGTTAAAGATTTAAAATTAATAAAATTTCTTGTTTGTTTTTTTAAATAAAAAAATAAAAAAACTTGGGCCAAGCCCAAGTGTTAAAAAAAACAGAGAATGAAATAAATAAATAAAACGTTGGGCCGGTGGAGATCAAGCCCACCTGGTCCCTAACAAACAGCAGCATTCGTTTAGAAATAATAAAAAATGGAAAAGGAGAGAGAATTTGGGCTGGTGAGATCTAACAATAAAAAACAAAATGGGTTGAGGCACTAAGCCCACCCGAGCCTCCTATGAGTGGAAAATCCCATAACCCGCATGTCCCTAATTGAACATCAGTAACAAACCTTGTATCTTAAACCTAGAAAGCTTTTCAACCACAATACTCATGGCGACACATCCAATCTCAGACAGTCACCACCCTCGTTATTGGTTCACCGAAGTAAAAGAACATTGCACAGACCAACGTTTCATCTTACAGTTGCTCGTCGCCACCATCAACAACAAACCTCAAACAAAATTCACAGAAAGGGGGTACACATTCTAAATCGATTGGAAAAAAAACACGTCGCGAACAAGTAGATCAGAACGAAAAAATTATAAAACACGTTCGGAATCATAGCATACCATTAATTAGACACGAGATTACATACCTTCGAGTAGTTTCGACATGGCGGTTGTAATAACGTCGATAATTCTAAAAGGTACCCTGTAGTTTCTTCTCTGCTTCTCTAATATTTCAATTTTGTTTTTGTCCTTCTTGTGAAACTGTGTTGTACCCGTTGCTGCTGCGAGACTGATGTTGTGTTGCTTTTACTTTTCCACTGTGGTGTTTCTCTTTGTTTTTTTCTATGTTGCATTTGTACTAATGTTTCTCCTCTTTCAAACGTCCATTGTAATGTGTAAACTTGCTCTCTAAATTTTGGGTGTGTATGGATCCCTTAGTATGGGAATTTTTCTACAACGCGTCTGTTCTCCCCTTTTCTTGCTATGAGTCTTTTTTTTCTATATAAGCCTCTGTGTTGATTAAATACCAATATTTTCTTGTCGGTCACAGCTTTGGAAAGAAATATAACTACGTGATTCCAACTTTAATATGATTCAAAAATTTCTCATTTCGCCAGAACATGTCGAGATTGTGTTTGACATTTTGTTTTGGAAAGAATCAGTCTTGATTGTGTGTAAAATTTTCTTAAATGTGTCTTGGACTGCTTTGGAAATAAAGATGTAGGAAATTGTGACTCTTTTCAAGAATTGTTTTTCTATTACATGATTGATGGCGGTTAAACTAGTAATTGTCGGTTACTTAAAAAAAATAGCTTTTTATGTCAAAATCTTTCTGAACCTTCTCTTCATTATTTAGACTCAATGCAGGAATTTGTAGGAACATGAAGGCATATATTGAAATTGTGAAATCAAGATTCCCAGAGATCAACATATGTTTTGATGAAGACAAATCACTTGACAAAGAAGGCAAAGATGATCAACCATTTCAAGACATCAAGAAGTAGGACAAAGACTTGACATGGAGAATATTTCCCTCAGAAGGTATAATGAGAATTTTCATCAAGTGTTTAAGTCCTGATTGCTCAAAACCATAAAAATCTTTTACATTTCTTTTCACACTAACACAAGCTTTTTAAAACAGAATTTTTCTAAGTTTTTGTAAGTGCAATTGGTTGAACTCTTAGAGAAATCAATTGCATGATCAAAATTTTAAATCATTTTTGCTTCTATTTCAGTAAGCAATCGATTGATGCCTTGATGCAATCAATTGCATGCTTGAAAATTTCTCTTCTTTTCGCTTCTTTTTAGTGTGCAATCGATTGGTCCTTTTGGTGCATTCGATTGTTCTTTTGAAAATTTGAATTTTCAAGTGTTTTTATGAAGGTACAATCCATTGGTCTATATGTGCAATCGATTGCTCACTGAACGTTTTTAAAAAAAATCATTCTAAAAAATTGCATCTCTTCAACCAATCTTCCATGAAATGTTTCCTTTGAAACATGGCAATTGTTCATCAATTTTTCTGAAGATTTGCATGATTTTTTTCAAGATGTGTTTTTATAATATAAATACCCAAATCTTTCAAATTCAAAAAACACATCTCTTTCAATTCTCTTTCAAAATTCACAATTTCATCTTTCCACATCTAAGTAAAATCACTTTTACAAAGAATTTTCTGCATAATTTTCATATCCTTTGAAAGAAAATTCTTGAGCAATAAGTCTTAGATACTTGTGGAAACTCTCATTGAAAGAGAATATCAATCTACAACATTGATAAACATTGTATACATTGTTGCAAACTCATTACAAAATTAGATTGTATTATTTCCCTTTGCTGTTCAGGATTGTTGAAAGCAAGTGTGTGCATTGAAGAGGACTGTTCTTCCTGCACTTAGTGTTTTAGATCTTAAAGGTGTTTAAGAGCCTTTGATCTACCTATAGGTTAGAAAGAATTGTACACTGATCCTAACTATAGTGAAATCTCTTTCATGTTGAAAGGGGACTGGAGTACCTTCAGAGTGTGAAGGGAACCAGGATATTTCTTGGCGTTCTTTACTTTCTGCACTTTACCGCTTTCATACCTTCATCATATCTCAAGAAAGTAATAAATCAGTCTCTAAAAATCAGAAAATTTCAAAGAACCTAATTCACCCCCCCCCCCCTCTTAGGTGCAACTCAGACTTTCAATTGGCATCAGAGCAGGTTTAGGTAACCTGTTCCTAATCGATCCAATATGGCTTCCGCAAACAATAGAGGTGTATTCAAAGATGGTGGGAGTAACAACAAGCCTCCACTGTTCTGTGGTGAATATTTTGATTTTTGGAAAATTCGCATGAATGCTCACTTAGAAGCACTAGGAGATGAAATATGGGATGCTATCCAAAATGGCCCCTTCATTCCTACAACGGTCGTTAACGGTGTTGGATCGACAAAGCCCAAAGCTACATGGGATGACGATGATAAGAAAAAGGTTCTCTATGACAAAAAGGAAATCAATCTTCTGCAAAGTACGCTAAGCATGGATGAATTCTTTCGCGTCTCAAGATGTACAACAACAAAGGAAATCTGGGATACTTTAGTGGAAACCCATGAGGGAACTACTGAAGTTAAGAGATCAAGATTAAACACGTTGAATCAGGAATACGAGTTATTCAGAATGCAGCCAGGAGAATCAATTCTTGATTTGCAGAAAAGATTCTTGCACTTGACAAATCATCTCATAGCACTCGGTAAGACATTAACTAACGATGAATTTAATCTTAAAGTGCTTAGATCTTTATCCAGAGAATGGCAGCCCAAGGTGACAGCAATTTCTGAAAAGAAAAGTCTATCCACGATGGCATCTGCTACATTATTTGGAAAACTCTAAGAATATGAGATGGAACTTAGGCGATTGGAAAAACATGAGAATCAAGAAAAGAAATCTAAAAGCATCGCATTAAAGGTTGATTCCAAAGAAGTAGAAAAAGCAGACGATCCAGTTGAAGACGAAAACTTCATGCTTCTCGTAAAAAGGTTAGGAAAATATTTTGGTTCTAAAAATAATATTGGAAATTCTAACTATATGAAAAGGAAGAAGTTTTCAAAGAACAAAGAGAAGGAGGCGTAAACATCCACACAAGATGTCAAATGCTATAAATGTGGAAAACAAAGACACATCAAACCAAACTATTCTAAACTCTCCAAGAACGATGCCTATAAAAGCAAAAAAAGGGTTCAAGAAAAATAAAGCATACGTAGCATGGGAGGATAACGAGATAAGTTCTTCATCAGAATCAGATAGTGATCAAAATGCAAATCTAGCACTAACGGCCTCACATCACTCTGATAATGAAGACGACAAGGTTAATAATAATTTTTCAATCTATGATAGTGATGCTCAAGGGGCAATTGATGAACTTCTGGGTGAATGCAAAATTCTGTACAAAACCATTTCATCACAAAAGAACCAAATCTCAAATTTAGAGAAAAAGATTGAGGCAATGGAAAATAATTTCAAAAATGAAAAACATAAATTAATTGGTAATCAAAAATAGAATTTTACATGCACAAAAGTGTGAGTCACTTTTGTAACACCCATTTTAATTATTTAGTCTTTTTGGTGTTATTCTATTTTTGGTGTGTCCTTATGTGGGGGTGTGTATGAGCGCGTTGGTGGGTGTCCTTAATTTATAGGGATTATTTAATAAGCTATAGAGTTTAATATTAAGATAATATAATTAATAATGATGATAATTTGATAATAATAATAATAATAATAATAATAATTATTATTATTATTAATATTATTATTATTTGTATTATTAGTGGATGGAATAAGTATAATAAGGATTTAGAAATATAAGAAGAGTTTTGGGGTAAAGAGGAGTTAGAATTTCACGATAAAACCAGTGGAGAGAAAAGAGCAAGGAGGAAGAGAAGCAAGACTAGGGCTGCCCATTCTTTAGAGTTCTTCAATAATCTTAGCAATTAATCGAGGTAAGGGGGGAGAAACTGATTGGGATTGGTATTTTACATGAATTGGGTAGAGGGGATTCCTTAACCCCATAGGGATTTGATGAATATGATTGGTATGTTGATGAGTGTTGCTGCCATGGATGAATTTGTGCATATGTTGTTATGAGATTGGTGAAACTCTGTGATTCCATCCATGCATGTGATTATGTAGGGATTGTTTGGATGTTTTTGTGTAGTTTACCATTTTAGGTCAGAAATGGTTTAGTCGGTAGAATTGATGTTTTATTGGGTAAAATCTGGATTAAGTCGTGTAGTTTAGTCGGGGAATGTTGGGCTAAAGCTACAAGAACTGGTTTGGTGAAAATCGGGTGATCTACGAGCTTCTGATGATTTTGGGACAGTGAGGGTTTTGAGTATCACAGACACTCGCTAGCAGGTTCGCTAAGCGAGCAGGGTAGCGATCATTCGTTAGGGACTCACTATGCAAGCTAGGTAGCGAACACTTCCACTAGCCACTGCCTGCCTTTGCTAGCATATTCGCTAGGCGAGCAGGTAGCGAACGTTTGCTAGAGCCTCGCTAAGCGAGCAGGGTGGCGAGCATGACGGCATCGTTTGATTTTTGTGGTTTCCAACCAACGCTGATGTTTGGTAGGATCCCTTTGGCCATGATGGATATAAAGATGATGTTTGGTGGTGAAGAGTATATACTGGGTATTAGAATATGAATTCCCATGGTATTTGAATTAATTGATATGATTAATTAGTGTATATTATATATATATGATGTATGGTGATGTGATCAGGAGGATCGTGTGCACTTAGTGTACTTGAATTTATTGGTTGTGTATGGTGATGTGATCAGTAGGATCGTGTGCACGTAGCGTACTTGAGTTATTTGTTGTGCATTTGGTGTCGTGCATATCATAATGTTTTGGTGGGATGAAATCATTGCTCAGGAGGAGTGTATGTGATCACCCGTACTCCTTTGTGGAGAATGGTGGGGATATATCATTGCCAAGGAGGGGTGTATGTGATTTATCCGGGGTTCGATTGAATGAACCAATGAGTCGGTACCGCATGCATGGTGTTGAGTTGCATATTTGCATTATTGTGGGTTGTGTTTGATGATTCGACAGTAGGTCGTGGTTGATGCATGTTGGGTGATATTTTATATGATTGCTAACTTTATTTCATGTATCTTATTACCGATAATTTTGATCATGTTTTCTCACCCCTTTGTGGTTGTTTGGTCTGTGCTTCTTCAGAGGTACAGATAATCCAGGTACTTAGCTAGCTTGGATAGTGGTGTGCGAGTCGAGTCTTAGGATGCTCTGATACATAACACGAGACTTGGGTGTTTATTTTTTTATGTTTAACTTGCTTTACTCTTGTGACGTATCATGTTTGGTGAACTTATTAATGGATAATTTTATGTAAATTGGGCGGATGGCCGAGAATATTGGATTAATGATTATTTCCGCTGTTTATTTTGAAAACCAACTGATGAAGATTTATGTTGAACTATTTGATGTGATATCCCACTTGTGAGGGGAAACTCTGATGTTTATTTGAAATAATTGTATTTTATTTAATTTTGGGAAAGTGGGGTGTTACAACTTTTATTTCAAATTGTCCAATTAAAAAGAGTCCTTGAGAGGTATGAAAAAGGACAGATTGGACTGGAGACTGTTCTTAGTCAACAAAGATTCTAAAATGATAAAAGTGGACTTGGTTACTCAAAATTTTCTAAACCAAGTTCCAACAAAACCATCTTTGTTAAATCTAGTGAACAAAGTCTTAAAGAGAAAGTGGTCAAGCCTAAAGTGGTTCATCAATACCCCAAGAAGAAAGTATCTAGTAAGAAAAAGTCTTATCCTCCTAGATACAAAAGTAATTTTGAGCCCACCTATTTTTATTGTGGTATCAAAGGCCATACACCTAATGCCTGTTATGTAAGAAACTTTAGTGTTGCAAAAGGGCATTATGTGTGGGTCAAGAAAGGCAGTAACTATGAAGGACCCATGGCAATTTGGGTACCTAATGAAACTTAATCTTGTTTTGTAGGTATGCTTGAAGACCTCTTCATATTAGTGTTATCTTGATAGTGGGTATTCAAGGCATATGACGGGCGGCATTACCAAATTTTCACATCTAACGCTTAAGGCCAAAGGATTCATAACCTATGGTGATAACAAAAGAAAGATCCTTGGCATAGGCAGCATTGGTGCACCACCTTTTACAACCATAGAAGATGTCCTCTATGTAGAAGGCCTAAAGCATAACCTACTTAGCATTAGGAAACTTTGTGATAAAGGTTTCAAAATCAACTTCACTAAAGATGAATGTTTGATAGAAAACGAAGTCACTCATGAGGTAATGTTAAAAGGTAATTGAATTAACAATATTTTCATGATTTCCCTTGATAACATGTCTTTGAAGGTTAAGTGTCTTATGGCGAACAATAACGACTCTTGGTTATGGCACAAAAGATTTGCTCACATTCATATGGAGCATTTGAACAAATTGATCAAACATGACTTAGTTGTTGGTCTCCCAAAGATAAAATTCATCAAAGATAGATTGTGTGGCGCATGCCAAAAAGGGAAACAGACCAAGTCAACTTTCATATCCAAGAATGTGGTGTCCACAACAAGGCCACTACAATTGTTACACATGGATCTCTTCGGACCATCAAGAACAAAAAGTTTTTGAGGTAATGTTTATGCATTAGTAATTGTTGATGACTTCTCTAGATATACATGGATTTTCTTCTTAGTACAGAAAAGTGAAGCTTTCAAGGCATTCAAGAAGTATGCAAAACAAATTCAAAATAAGAAGTCACTTTCAATTGTCTCCATTAAAAGTGACCATGGTAGAGAATTCCAGAATGCTTTATTTGAAGAATTTTGCGAAGAAAATGGAATCTCACACAACTTCTCCGCACCAAGAACTCCACAATAAAATGGTGTCGTAGAAAGAAAGAATCGGTCGTTGGTAGAACTTGCAAGAATAATGCTTAGCGATTCAAATCTTCCTAAATATTTTTGGGCAGATGCAGTAAGCACGACATATTTTGTAAGTAATCGTGTCAACATCCGACCAATTCTCAAGAAGACCCTCTATGAACTCTTCAAAGGAAGAAAACCGAACATATCATTCTTTCACAAATTTGGGTGTAGATGCTTTGTCCTGAATAATGACAAAGATAATCTCAGTAAGTTTGACGAGAAATCTGATGAAGGTAGTTTTCTCGGCTATTCTCTCTCTAGTAAAGCTTTTAGAAGTTTTAACAAAAGAACTTTAACAATTGAAGAATCTATGCATGTTTCTTTTGATGAATCTAACCCCTCCAAGGAGGAAGAATTATTGTTAATGATGATGATGTAGTAGAAACCTCTCAAAATGATAATCTCAATGGTGTTGCAAGTAATCAACCAAAATAACAACAAAAGGAGTCACAACAAAATGAAGAACACAGTGATCTACCTAAAGAATGGAGAACTCATAGAGATCACCTGATCGATAAAGTCATTGGTGATATCAGTCAAGGTATTACAATAAGATTAAATCTCAAGGATGCTTGTCTGAACATGGCATTTGTCTCGAAAATTGAACCGGACAAAATCGATGATGCCCTAGGCGATGATCTATGGATAATAGCTATGCAAGAAGAACTGAACCAGTTTGAAAAAAATCAAGTTTAGAATCTTGTCCTTAGGCCAAACAACAAGAATATCATTGGAACAAGATGGCTCTTCAAGAACAAACTCGATGAAAATGGAATTATAGTTCGGAATAAAGCAAGATTGGTCGCCCAAGGATACAACCAAGAAAAAGGAAGCGATTTTGACGAAACAATCGCTCCGGTTGCAAGGTTAGAAGCAATTAGACTTTTATTGGCTTATGCATCTTCTATGAATTTTTAGCTTTTCCAAATGGATGTCAAAAGTGCATTCTTGAATGGATTCATAAATGAGGAAGTTTATGCCAAGCAACCCCCTGGCTTTGAAGATTACAAATATCCTTCTCGTGTCTTCGAACTAAAGAAAGCCCTCTATGGATTGAAACAAGCATCGAGAGCATGGTATGATTGTTTGAGCAATTTCTTATGTGACAAAGGCTTTAAAAAAGGAAAGGCAGACAAGACTTTGTTCATCAAGCAAATAAAAGAAGACACTCTCTTGGTACAAGTATATGTTGATGACATAATCTTCGGTTCAACAAACACAAAGTCATGTGAGGAATTCTCATCCATGATGCAAGGAGAATTTGAAATGTCTATGATGGGAAAAATGGACTAATTTCTTGGACTTCAGATCAAGAAACTTGAGAATGGGATCTTTATCAGTCAATCCAAGTATTGCAAAGAATTATTGAAGAAATTTGATATGGACAATTGCAAAACCTTGTCTACACCTATGGGATCCGATACATATGTAGATCAAGATGAATCCAGTGTGTCGGTTGATATCACAAAATACAGAGGTATGATTGGTTCCTTACTATACTTGACAGCAAGTCACCCTGACATAATGTTCAGTGTGTGTCTCTGTGCTTGCTTTCAAGCAAATCCAAAGGAATCTCACTTAATGGCGGTCAAGCGGATCATGAAGTATCTCAAAGGAACAACAAATGCCGGCTTATGGTATCCTAAAGGTAGTATTTGCAATTTAAGTGGATACTTTAACGCGGATTATGCAGGTTGTAAAACTGATAGAAAGAGCACAAGTGGAACATGCCACATTTGGGAAATGCACTAGTCTCGTGGGCATGCAAAAAGCAAGCATGCGTAGCACTTAGTACGGATGAAGCAAAATACATAGCAGCAGGTAGTTGCTATGCACAGATACTTTGGCTCAAGCAACAACTTCGTGACTATAGACTCGACCTTGGCAGCATTCCTCTTTGTTGTGACAACACAAGTGCAATCAACATAATAAAGAATCCAGTCATGCATTTAAGAATTAAGCACATCGACATACGACATCATTTCTTGCGAGATCATGTTCTTCAAGGAGATGTCGAGATAAAATTTGTGGGTACTCATAATCAGCTTGCCGATATATTCACAAAGCCTTTGGCAAAGGAATCTTTCTTCAAAATTTGAAGAGAACTTGGAATCCTGGATGAAACTGACGTTGAATCATGAAAGATCTTCTTCTGTGGTGTTTTTCTCAATTTTCACTGCTTGCAATATGTTGCTACTGCGAAAAAAGGTGTCGGCAATGACAAAAGATTCGCCACCTATTGTTATTTATTCCAAAGGAGGGAAAGGAAACAATCAGGAAAAAAACCTAGCAAAAAGGATAAGGTTGGTCATCGCAACCAAATCTCGGCTTCGGGAGTCGATTACGCAAGGGGAAGGTATTAGCACCCCTCACGTCCGTTGTACTCAACGGGATCCACACTTGTTTTGTTTATCTAAAAGGTTTGTTTATCTATCTACGCTAATGGTCTGGGTTAAAAGAAAGAAAAGTGACTCGACAGAGCGTCGCTGCTCTGGGCCTACGTATTCTCTCGTGCAATGGGAAAGTCAGAGTCAATGTAGTTCGCCTAACTACGGGTAAAGGGGGAAAGGCTGCTCGCCAAGATATCGCATCTTGTGCCTACGTACTCTCAACAGGTATGAGAGATCAGAGCGAACGTAATTTGGTATAAAGAGAACACAGGTTTGTTCATCTGTTTTTTACCCGAGTAAGGTTAACAAGTAGTTCCAGCAGTTAGGGACAACGCCTGTTTACGGTAGAACTAAGAGTTAACAACACTCTTTTATCTGAAAAGATTTTCCAGGTTAAAGAAACCCCAAAGGGCAAAAGGAGTTTGGTGTTTATTTTGATGTCTTTTAAGGGAGAAGTGTTTTTGAATTAATGTTTGTAATTCATACTGCACTAGAGACTATGACTTAGGAGTGAATGTGTCGCATATCGTCCAAAGGACATACGCTAACACTCTAGATAATTGAAAGGAAACCACCCAATCATCATTTCCCAAGTAGCTTAAGGCTCATAACGTACAATACAAATTTTCCTTTATTATGTGATTTATTATTGTTTGAAGATGAGAAGAGAGAAAAGGACTCTACAGGGGGACTAATCAAAACCCTAATGTTGTCATGCAAAATGGTCCTAAGGTTGAGTTTAGAAGGGAATCTATCCTACTTGTTATCATGCAAAGGATTCAACCTATAGTTCTATCATCACTCCTTAAACAAGGAAGTGAGAGCCCTAAGGGAACATGCTAGAGGGAAACAAAAGAGAGCTATCAAGCAGATGAAGTATAAAATGTAAATGCACATGCAATGCAACAATACAAGCAAAGGGAGACAAACTTAACCTTTAAATGCAAGCAAGAGATGCACAGAGAAAGCACACAATCCTACCCTACTTCTAATGCACAACATCATGCAATCATGAAGATGAAAGGACAAACAAGAGGAGGGAATCAAAGTGAGAGACCACTCACCAAGTTCAATGTGCATCAACACAAGAGTCCCCAAAGGTTCAACTTTTTTATGGAATGCACAGACTTCCTCCACAGGAGGAATTAGGCTCTCACAAGAAGGATCCTAAGAGTGTAGGACAGATAGGAAGGAATGAAGAGAATGATGGTGGGAGGAAAAGTAAGATCCACAGGAACTTAATATGGCACTCAACCAAGTTCATCATACGAGGATAGTCCTCAAAGGATCTACCACTCATGGAATGCACAGAGTTCTTCCACAGGAAGAACTAGGCTCTCACAAATGGGATCCTTAAATCATAGGACTAAGTAAGGAATGAGGAGAAGCATAGTGAAAACCAAAGGGAACTCACCATGTTCAATGTGCATCAGCACAAGAGTCCATCAAAGGCTCAAACTTCTTATGGAATGCACAGAATTCCTCCACATGAGGAATTAGGCTCTCACAAGAGGGATTCTAAGAATGTAGGACATGATAAGAAGGTGTGTACAAAGTACTTGAATCCTCAAGGCTCAACTCCTTATGGAATGCAAAGAAATTCCTCCACAGGAGGAATTATGCTCTCACAAGAAGGATCCTAATATCACAGGATTTAGAAAGAAGAGAGGAGGATGAGGATGGGAAGAAAAGTAAGATCCACAGGAACTTACTATGGAACTCAACCAATCTCATCACATTCAAAGTCCTCAACGGTTCAACTTCTTTATGGAATGCACAGAATTCCTCCTGTGGAGGAATTAGGCTCTCACAAGAAGGATCCAAAAGAGGCCTAGGAAAGACTAATGGAAAAGGGTCTTAAAAGAAGCCTAGGTTAGGAACTAGTTAGGAGTATGGTTTGAACTTGGAAATGCACTTACAAGTGCCTTAATATTTCTAGGATATGGATAGGGGAGAATGGGATGCTCAAGCATGGCAAAAGGATCACACCAAATGCAAACTAGGTCAAAGGTATAGTGGAAACTACCCTAATGAAGGTCAGAAAGATAAAATCCACTAAAAATAGTAAATCACTCTAAAAATCCTAATAAAAATACTAGGGGGTCTTCATGATGTTATGAATCTATGGTTAAAATTGTGGATCAAAACTCCAAGCCTAAGTATGCTAACAGGGGGCAAAACTCTAAGGTGCTCTATGAATGAGGCAAAGAGAAAGGGTGCTAAAGATCTAATCCAAAACCTAATACAATGGCATCTAAGAATAACAAAAAAAATACCTAAAAATCAATCAAGGTGTGTAGAATCATCACACAAAAAATCAGAAATTTGCTCAATGCTTTGACAAGGAAATAAAATCAAAAAAGCATGGCATGTCATTTTTCCATTTATTAAAAGCACATAACATGAAAATTATCCAATTAAATGGAAAAAGAATTAAAATGCAATAAAAAAATATGAAAAATTAATATACATGTCAAGGTATACAGACATATTTTTTAATGATTTATTGAATAAATTATCATTTTCAAATGAATTAAAATGAAACAGAAAATAAAAATGGAAATAAAAGAAAAGGAAAATAAAGTGGGAAAAATGTGGTGCAGAAAGCAAGTGATACACGTGCATTATCGTGGGCCTATGCGAAGGGTAGGTGCAATGAGTAAAAGGCCCAGTCCAAAATCTGATGGCAAGGAACGTGACACGCAGGCATCAACCTCTGGTACAAAACAACATGAAATCATGGCCACTAGATCTGTGACTAGTCAAGGGATCCAATGGCTGTGGCAAGCGTTGATGAAACGCGCCGTTTCATTAAAGGGGAGGGTCAACCCCTGAGAATACATCAAGGCCATTGGATGCCACCTGAGTCAAGCTATCCTATGGATCTTATGCTGCCACGCGTGCCTTAGACTTTTAAAACTAAATGAGGAGAAATCACAATCGCGTGATGGGATGAAAGTCAAGTCTCCAAACATAATCCAAGGGTTCTCATTAGGACACTCGTGCTTGGGGATTTGAATGTAAATGGAGGGAGGACATGAAGACGCCAGAGCCACCATGCTCCGGTCTTCTTCTTCGACGATGCACTCACTGTAGCACATTCTCAACTTCAACAAAACTCAAAATTGATTACATCCATGGATTCATCTTGTTGCATACATCAAGAATATCATGTTCTTTTTCATTTCTAACCTATAAATAAGCCTAATCAAAGCTCTTAAAGTTTGGAGGTCAATTCAAAGTTCATCACAAACAAGCCTAAAACATATACAGAAACGTTATTTATGGCTAAAGGAACATGAATCCACAACAATGGCAGGCTATATGTACATGTATGAAGATAATTTTGTAAGAATTACTTACTCAATGGAGCACCTCCATTGGGTCTTCAATTGAGGTTGAAGCTTCACCAAAACTTCCAGAATCCTTTCCTGAATCTCCCTAAAGCTCCTGGTAATCTTGATTTGGGTTGAAAATGGATGATTCTCCAGAAACGATTTTCAACTTTCTTCACTTTTCTTCTCAACCGTTTTCTGTTTTTTCCCTCCAATTTTCGTTATGATGCATTGTGAATGATGAAAAAATTATATGGAATGAATCTCAATCACTTTTGAGCCCAATTGAAGCCCATGGAAGTCCAATGGAAAATCCACATTTTCTCACTTGAAGCTTTGTAATTCCCTCCAAAACAGAGCTAAAGCTGTTGCAAATTGCTTCATATCAATTTCCTATGATGCAAGGAACATGAATGAATGAGATTAGCTCCTTGGATTTGAATCAATGGTGGATTTGGATTATGTTACTTCAAGGTGAAGTAATCTTGAATTTTGCCATGTAAATGACCTCAAAACTGGTTTATGGTTTTGGTATTGTATTTAGAACATTTAGGGAACTCAAAGTATGCACACATATGACATGAATTGACTTAATTTGAATTGGATCCAAACTAGCCCTTTTCAAACTTCTTTTCATGGAAATTTTTTCAAGCATTCTCATATCCAAGCCAATTTAATGATGCCTTGATGTTTGGTTGAGAAAATGATCCTATTTTGAACAACTTTCAAGTTGGAAAGATCTTTATTTTAATTATGCAAGGTGGTGAAATTGACCTATAATAAAAAGTGACCTATAATCAAAGTTTCCCAAAATACCCCTGCCTTGCAAGCTTCATATCTTGAGCTTCACAAATCAGATGAAGGAATTCTAGTACTCTTTGGAAATCTAAGATCATTAGGAACAACTTTCATGTTTGGGTCAAGATGAGGATAGATATCCTTCTAGGTCAAAAATGTCTTGGAAGTTGGTTGACTTTCATGGACCAAAATCACATTCATCTGATGACCTGTAACTTGTCTGCTTCATAACTTGAGTTCTAGAAATCAGATGAATGACTTCTAGTACTCAAAATAAAGTTAAGAACATGCTTTACAAGTCTCAAGTTAGAGTCAAGATGACATGAAACTTGTATCGTGAGTTATGTGGTCTTGAAGTTAGGCACTAAAATAGGGGATTTTACACTGTCAAGCTTAGAAACCTTATCTTAGTAACTTCTCACATTCTTGATTATTGATGAATTGATCTTGAAATGATATATTACATGTCTCAACACAACATTCCATGATCATAGTTTCTTAGAATTGAGTCTCAAACTCCTCCAATTGAACTGTTGACTTAGGGTTGACCAGATGGAAACCCTAATTGCGCCAATCTTGGTTGTGACTCCTTGTATTGGATATAATGACTTACATAAGCTCCTTAATGACCCTCAAGGACTTTCATGAGCTCCTTTAATGTTCTCCACCCACATCCTTGGACTCATTTTCATCTGGTGATGTTTTCATGGCCTTCCAGATAGGAGGTGAACCACATTCGGCTCTTTGACTTTTCTGATGGTGGTAAGCTCTTGAATGCTTGAATACATCCTCTTGATTAGGCTTAGACCTTGATAAACTCTTCTTGATAAGCACACCTCTTGATCCCCTGCACAAATGACAATGTAATGCATATTCTAATGAAACAATGAATGCAATGAAACATAAGTTAGGTAAAGAAAAAGGTTAGGCAAATTTTAGGGTGCAACACAATCGATTGCACCCTTGTGTCAATCGATTGCTCACTGTAACTTTTCTAAAAAAATTGAATTTTTGAAGCTTGCAATCGATTGCACCCTAGTGTCAATCAATTGCACCCTAGTTTCAATCAATTGCACCCTGTAGCTTTTGTTTTATTTCGTTTCTGTTATGTAGAGCAATTGATTGCACCACTATGCCAATCGATTGCACCTACAGTAAATCTATTTTTTTAATTTATTTAATAGATCCATGGGTTTTTTTAACCTTTCCAATTACCCTATGATTATAAATTTTGACCTACCTATGTCTATCTCTTCTACCTAGCCCTATTCTCAAGACTTTGACCAAAACTTCTTACCTTTCCTAAGTCATAAAAATCCATAACCCTCAACTACTCATATCCCACAATAAATCCTCTCTTAATCATTATAAAACCCAACTTCTCATAACCACTCTTAACCATCTCTTCCAAAACATAACCTCTCAACAAAAAAAAACTCTTCCTTCCCTCACAAACCCTAACTCCATCCTTTCATCTTTTTTCTCATGGCTTCACGATCAAAAAGGAAGATTTCAGCACAAAGCAAAGGAAAAGGTCTGATCTCTTCATCAGAGACTCCACTTATTCTTCAACACTTGAACAATGAACAACAAGAAAGATTCACTACGTACTTTCAAAAGAAGGTTGTGCAAACCCCAAATAATTTACAAATGGAAGACGGAAAAATGGTAACATATGTTAGAGGAAAGAGAATCCTACTTCACTCAAAGACGCTTGGAAGGATTCTGAATATTCTAACCTCTGGTGGAAGACTCTATGAAGAAAACGAAGAAGTCTGGAATGCATACAACAAAAGATAATTTTATTGGAGTCTTGGCCGAATGACTGAAGCAGAATTCCATGCAAAACATGTTAGATCCTTAAGCGGCATGGAACCCTCTCGAACTTCATGGTCGGCAGGTATTTTCAACATTGATGATCGGCTATTTCATTATTTTTTGGTATACATAATGTTTCCAAGGGGTAGAAACCACTGCATTGTGACTGACCTAGAAATGCAGATCTTATATACAATTAAGCATGACATTCAAATAAGTTGGGCTTATTTAATTTTGGTTCACATGCGAGGAATCAACGAAAAATCAAAGTTTCTGCCATATGCATGGTTTATCACAAAAATTTTGGAACATTTTGAAGTATATTTTGAAGGATTTGATAAGTATCTCATGGACTCAAATATCAACAAAATTTCCATCAAGAATGTGGACTCTCGGATGGGCGTCAAATACGACCCAGAAACAAAAACCATTGTGTACCTTGGTGAAGGAATGGCTGAAAATGATGAGCAAGAAGATGAAGGAGATGATGATGTTCCTCCTTATCCAAATGAACATGACCCTAGTAGCCAACAATTGATGGATTACATGACTCAACAGTTTGGAAATCTCAACACCTCTATCAACAACCAATACAATGCAATTCAAGAGTCGACAAACCTAGGATCAAAAATTTCCAAGAGGCCGTCAATCAACAATTCTCCTATCTCTACTCTCACTTCTACATTCCGCACTACGATCCTTCTAACCCGGCTGTCCCTCCAACTCGTCCATCACCTCTCCAGCAAACATTTCCAGACCAACAACCCTTTGACGCAAACATGGATCTGTCATAAATTATTAAACATTGTTTCTTTATGTTTTCCTAAAGTTATTTATGTTGTTTAAATTCTGTCCTTTCAACTCTGTACTTTCTCTTTGTATGTACTCTTTAAATTTGTAATTTTAATTTATGACTAGCTGGTATGTTATTTTCAAATTATTATCTATGCCTCTTGTCTATATATATATATATATATATATATATATATATATATATATATATATATATATATATATATATATATATATATATATATATATATATATATATATATATATATATATATATATATATATATATATATATATGTATATATATATATATATATATATGTATATATATATATATATGTATATATATATATATATATATATATATATATATATATATATATATATATATATATATATATATATATATATATATATATATATATATATATATATATATATATATATATATATATATATATATATATATATATATATATATATATATATATATATATATATATATATATATATATATATATATATATATATATATATCTGTTTTTTTATCAAACTTTCCCTTCTTTTTGATAATGTCAAAAGGGGGAGAAGGATATTACCCTTTTCTTGCTTGTTATCTTTCCTTGATCCTTAAGGTACAAATACAAGGCTATTCGAACCTCAATACAAATTCAGAACTTTTCAACACTTCATATTTTGAGGGGGAGAAAAACTTGCCGAAAATAACATCGCAACAAAAGGAGGATGCTTTGTCATCATCAAAAAGGGGGAGAATGTGAAATCAAGATTCTCAGAGATCAACATATGTTTTGATGAAGACAAATCACTTGACAAAGAAGGCAAAGATGATCAACCATTTCAAGACATCAAGAAGCAGAACAAAGACTTGACATGAAGAATATTTCCCTCAGAAGGTATAATGAGAATTTTCATCAAGTGTTTAAGTCCTGATTGCTCAAAACATTAAAAATCTTTTACATTTCTTTTCACACTAACACAAGCTTTTTAAAACAGAATTTTTCTAAGTTTTTATAAGTGCAATCGATTGAACTCTTAGAGAAATCAATTGCATGATCAAAATTTTAAATCATTTTTTCTTCTGTTTCAGTAAGCAATCGATTGATGCCTTGGTGCAATCAATTGTATGCTTGAAAATTTCTCTTCTTTTCGCTTCTTTTTTAGTGTGCAATCGATTGGTCCTTTTGGTGCAGTCGATTGTTCTTTTGAAATTTTGAATTTTCAAGTGTTTTTATGAAGGTGTAATTAATTGGTCTATATGTGCAATCGATTGCTCACTGAACGTTTTTTTTTAAAATCATTCTGAAAAATTGCATCTCTTCAACCAATCTTCCATGAAATGTTTCCTTTGAAACATGGCAATTGTTCATCAATTTTTCTGAAGATTTGCATGATTTTTTTCAAGAGGTGTTTGTATAATATAAATACCCAAATCTTTCAAATTCAAAAAGTACATCTCTTTCAATTCTCTTTCAAAATCTCTATCACAATTTCATCTTTCCACATCTAAGTAAAATCACTTTTACAAAGAATTTTCTGCATAATTTTCATATCCTTTGAAAGAAAATTCTTGAGCAATAAGTCTTAGATACTTGTGGAAACTCTCATTGAAAGAGAATATCAATCTACAACATTGATAAACATTGTATACATTGTTGCAAACTCATTACAAAATTAGATTGTATTATTTCCCCTTGTTGTTCAGGATTGTTGAAAGCAAGTGCGTGCATTGAAAAGGATTGTTCTTCCTGCACTTAGTATTTTAGATCTTAAAGGTGCTTAAGAGCCTTTGATCTACCTATAGTTTAGAAACAATTGTACACTGATCCTAACTATAGTGAAATCTCTTTCATGTTGAAAGAGGACTGGAGTACCTTCGGAGTGTGAAGGAAACCAAGATATTTCTTGGTGTTCTTTACTTTCTGCAATTTACCGCTTTCATACCTTCATCATATCTCAAGAAAGTAATAAATCAGTCTCTAAAAATCAGAAAATTTCAATGAACCTAATTCACCCCCCCCCCCCCCCCTCTTAGGTGCAACTCAGACTTGCAGAAATTTCTGCAAGGGACTAAATGGCATCCAGCAAGACTATTTTCAAGACCAAAGGCCTTCGAGAGTGTTAATGACAACTATTTCTAATCAAATCCCCTCTTGGAATGCTCAACAACAAACCACAATTCAACTGCTGACAATAGAAATGAAATGGCAATGTCTCCCAAGATACGTCCCACCATCAAAATTCTGGAACAACAAATGCCCCTCTTACAATTGAAATTTTTTTTCTCTCTTAGGAACCCACTTTGGAAACTAAATTTTACTTTTAAACTTTAGTGAATGCAACTTGTACCAAGATTTCTTGAATTTGTAATGATGCAAAGAAATATGGGTGATTCTCTTTTGGGGCTAATAATGAAATGCTTGTTTTAGACTTGGACTCTGGTGCATGATCCTTTGGAGTTAATGTAAATCTTTAATAAATCTTTAAACTCGAATACTTGAATACTTGGGATTCTATAGAAAAATTTGATTCAGAGCTCTTATTCCTATTTGAAACCTCACGTCATCAGCACGAGCAAATTCCAATTCTTTTTCTTAAGATCCAAAGATCATAATAATTCCAATTCCTAAATAAGAACATGTTTTAAACAAAATCTGGGGAACCATTACATTCCAACCTGATGAAGCTTTAAATCTATACAATGAAGGCATGTTCTTTATCACCCTTTCTTGAAAATGAGTACACAAACTTGTCAACACCGTACGACACACCATGCTCAAAATAACCATGCTTTTATGTTAATGGTGAGGAAAACTTAATCTTCCTTGGGGAACTTCTGAGGCATCTTGAAGAAAAAATGGTCATGTATTGACCAAAGAATCATAAGAGTAAGGGCATATCATTCTTTTATATCCACAGGAATTCAAACATGACTTGCAGGGGACTATGATCACACACAAAGCTTCCATAACTTCTGAGCCTTCCACAACGACCCTAACTTCGCATTTGAAATAAACAAACAAAATCTAACAATTGGTTAGCTTATGCATGGATGATTGAGCTAATATGATATGTAGATGATCAAAGAATCTAAGGGTAAAATTTGGGGTATAACACTCTTGATATGCTTAAGATGAATTAGAATTTACTGAAGAAAAATAGTTTGAAAATCACTTGACAAAGTCAAGGTTTATTGAGAAAGTTGTTCAAGTTTGAAAATAATAAGGTTTTGAAAAAGGGAGAAGATTTTGAAAATTTAAGAAGGGGAGGAGATAAAGAGACTACCCTAATGCACAAAGTAAAAGCTAAGGAAATAAAGATCTAACCAAAAGCAAGCCTTTGACACAAGTCAATCCAAAAATCCCATCCTTTCGATTAAGAACCAAGCAACCAAATAAGCAGAGAAATAACCAAGCATGAGATAAAGAAGAACTTAAGCCAAAGCCAAATATGAGGTAACATAGCTAAGTCTTTCAAAAGTTAACTCAAGGTCAAGGTACCAGATTACAAGGTCTCAAGACATAACTCCAAAGCATAGGATCAAGAACCTAATTCTAATTCAATAAGTCCAACATCCAAGCATGGGATAGTAACCAATAGTCCAATGGAGACATTAAGTCTTTTAATGGTTTTTCCTTTATTAATGTTTTTTTAGTTGAAGCTCAAAGGTTCAACAATGGTGAAATGGAAAGCTTGGATTCAGGTTGTCTTAAGTTATGACAATACTTCAGTTAGCTTCAAATAAGGCGGATGATGGATTATGGGCAAAGAATTGAAGCAAAACAAGCTGAATTTGGAAAATGAGTTTCTAGCTTTGAAATGGTTTCAAGCTTCAGAGTATCTAACATTTCTTGGCTTTCAAAGCTGGAAAATGAATGGGAAAGCTTCCTCTATTTATAAGATATGAAATAATGAGCTCAAGTGTGTGAGTTTAGATCTAGAATGTGTAAACTCATTCTAGAATTTTCTCATTTTTGCAATCGTGTGAAGCAAGCTGAAATGTGTGATTCAGGGCTTGAAATGAGTCATTTTGCACTTGGTGAGATGCGTTTTAGTGATTGAAATAAGTTGCACATGTGCTGGTGGTCCCAAATTCAGATTAGCACAAAACATGTGACCTGAAGCTTGAACCAAGAGCAGAGTCCATGAGGTCATGTTCATAGCTAGGCCAAATACAATTCACTTGTGCGTTTTGTGATTTCCTTTGAGCCAAATGATATATTCATGGAGTAGAACACAATGCAAAAGGAACCAATACAAAAGGATTCTTGAGGTTAAAATGGTATGAGGTAAAAGTTTAGGTCGTGGCCCTAAAAATCAGGTAAGCCATTAGGTCAAACAAGTCATGACCTAGTTTTGTACACAAGTGGCCTTCAAGATATTAGGTCCTTAGAGAATGAATTGATGTTTGACCTCTAAAGAAAATTTGTAGAGGAAATCAAGAGGGATATTTGGCAAAAAGAAGCGCCCATAAAAGTTGAATACTAAAGGAGCTATGATCTTTGGAAGTTAAGCATGCCAAGCTTGAATTTAGGCCAAAACTTTCTAAGTCCACAAAATGACCTATAATGTCTTCAAACGTTTGATGGTCTTTCAAGCCCAATTGGCTCTTGACTTGTGAAGAGAAGTTGGAGAGGATGTCAAGATGAGTCATTTTCCCAAAGAAGCATTAAAAAATGTTGAAGTATGAAGAAGTTGTAAAGTCTTGAACTTAGGCTTAAAACATTGACTTTTTGGTCAAACTCCCTTGAACAAACTTGCAACCTTTTGAATTTTCTTGAATTTAAAAGCACATTGATGATCATATAAGCTCAAAATGATGTACCCTTGATTGTATTTTGATGAAGCATGACATGGCTTGATGAAACTTGTTGATGAAGGCATGGAAATAAACACATGAACCTTGGAAATTTCTTGAGAAACAAGCCATCCAATATTGAGATATCTTTGATAAAATGAGGTTGAATGATGCTTGGGACTCTATGATTTGAGATTAGAGTTCAAGCTTTGGTGAATATCATTTGAAGATCAATGATTGACCATACTTTGACTTGAGGAGTTCAACTTCTAGCTGAGGATACATTCATATGAAGCTCTTGATTCTAAACCCTACCTTGCAAAAGAAACAAAAGGGACAAGGAATATATTTTTGTATCTTGGTTAGAGGTTAGTAACATATAAAACATATAAGTACAAAAAAAAAGATACACAAAAGGTGCTTGGTTGTATCTACAAAGGCAAACCTAAGGATGAAAGGGTTAGTGGATAACCAAGTTTGTGATCTTGATGCATTGTGAAGATGCAAAGGAGGTGGGATCTTAGGGGTAAAAATTAGGGTATGATAGATGCCCCTATTTAAGTTTCTTCTATCTAAAGATATGAAGATTGGCATCATCGTCTCGTTTAGATTGAAGAGACTTAAATACAGAAGACCCAATTTTTGGCCCTAAGATACCGCACAATGCTTATGCTTATGATTTTGTATGATATGATATTGTTAGACGACGACGACTTTTCTAAAGGGGGGTGAATAGACGCCCAAGCCAAAATCACCAAATAAAATTTGGGTTTTAAAGTTATTTGAGAAAGAGTGCACGTAGAAGGTTTTGGTGTGGATCGACAAAAATCATCACACGAACCTAGTTATTGGAACTCGGATATACAAAGCCAATTATGAAATGACAAACACAATAATCAAATTTAACCTTTAATCGAGTATCACATTATTACTTGTTTAAACTAATTACTTAGTAATGCTATTTCCAATGATAATACGCATAAAATATTGAACTAAGCAATTTATCAAACACTTGGTGTGCGAACGAGTTTTCAGAATATCCTTTGTGCTGTTTTTGATATGAAAACCACTTATAATAAAAAGTGATTATAAGATAATAAACAACCATGTTAAAACAAAAAGATCATACGAAAATTCTTAAGAGTTAATCGATTAATCAATACTATTTGAGAAATTATGTAATGAAAAATAAAGCGAGTAAAGAGATAATAGAGAGATCGACACGAGGATTTGTTCACGCAGTTCCCCACTTTCATCCTCGCATGTGGGTACGTTTGCACCAAATTTCCAATGTGGAATTAGGATACTTTCTTACTATGCAAAAATTCGATATACAAGAAAAGTGTTTAGAGCAGCCATACAAATACAATCGCTTCTGATGTTGATTCAACCCCTTTTCTTCTTTTGATCTTGAGTAAGACCAAGACAATAATGGGTGCCAATTGACTTGTCGGTATTTGTCGCTACTGCGAAAATCGGCGCCAGCTGACAGAAGAGTCGCCACCGTGCGTTATTTATCCCAACGGAGGGAAAGGAAACGCTCAGAGTAAACCTCGCAAAGACGGGAAAAGGTATGGTCATCGCAACCAAAACCTGGATTCGGGAGTCGGTTACGCAAGGGGAAGGTATTAGCACACCCCACGTCCATCGTACTCGATGGGATCCACGCTTGCTTGGTTTGTACGGATTACACTTCTATCTAAACTAAAGGATGAGGTATGAAAAGAAAAGAAAACATGACTCGGCAAAGCATCGCACTTTATGCCTACGTATTCCCGTCTGGAACGAGAAATCAGAGTCAACGTAGTTCGCCTAACTACGGGTGAAGGATGGGTGAAGGTTGCTCGCTAGGATATCGCATCCTATGCTTACGTACTTCCACACAGCATGGAAGATCAGAGCAAACGTAGTTCGGGCTACGCACGACACAAGCTGTTCAAGTTTCTTTTATGAAAAATCTCACCTTAAACAAGGGTTTTCTTATTGCAAAAAGGTTGATGTTTGTTCAAATCTTTTGACGGAAGAAATGAATTGATTTCTGTTATCACCATTACTAATGTTTTTCTGTTGTTTTGAGAAAGGAAAGAGATAACACTCTAAAATCCTATGGTTGAAAAGGGAATAAAATCTACCCTAATGTTATCATGCATGGGTTAACTCCTAATGTCTATCATGCTCCTCTCTTGCGCAGAGAGAAACAGAGATCCTAAGGGAAAAACGAAAATAGAAACAACAGATATATACAGTAAAGCAGTAAAATGCATGGATGCAACAATACAAGCGAGGCAAGGGAGTCACACTCAACCTCGAACCTAGAAAACAATAGGCAAAAGTGAATAGAATTCACTTTCAACCCAACAGGTTAAACAGCAAACAATACAGTCTGGGAAAATCACACAATACATCAAGAAATTAAAACAGCTAAAACTAAACAGCAAAGCAGTCTTCATCAGCATCTGCAACCATCTTCCGGCTTCAAGCAAGCATCAGCTATCCACAGGCTTCAAGCAAGCATCAGTCTCTAATCTTCAATCTCCCAGTGGCTTTTCTTCAAGTCTCACTCTCCAAGCTGAGGAACCAATCACAAGAATGAGCTGGATGTTAAGCAATTAGTTGACCACCAAGGGTGGCAAACCGACTGCTAACAACACATAGAATATTTCTCTCAAGAGTTCTATCTCTTAGACACTATCACCAAGCCTTCCAAAGGAAGGGGGTGAGTGTCTTAGAGAGGCTCTGCATCACAGAGAAGGAATGGAGGCAATCAAGACCTTCCATGTTTGAGAATCAAGTTTTCTACTCTAGAGCTCTGCCTAACTCCTAGATCCTACAAACTTCAACAGCTGCCAGCAGGGGATACTCCTCATCAACTCTGGAAGTTGGTCTTCAGTCTTTAATCTTCAAATGGTCTTCATCATCACAGTCTTCAGCTCAAACCCCAAGCCCCAAATAAACCCAATACCCCACACAGACAAATAATAACCCTAAAGAGGGCACACCACACAATCAATCACATATAAGCAATATACTAATAGCAGTAGGGGAATCCTAATATTTTCTAAGGGATCTATCATCTACCCATAACCCCTATAGTCCCATACCCCAAAATCAAATCAAAATCCCTAAAGAAATTAATCTATCTCACTTATGCTCACTTAAAACCCTAATTTTAACCACTCTAATCTCACCTAATCAAATCACCTAAAAATTAATCCTAAAAATATGAATTAAATCCTATATACAAGTTGAAGTCCTAAATGACATATCCTAAAAAGAATGGGTCCTAAATTTAAAGGGAACTATTAGAACTAAAATCAACAAAATTTAAGTGCTAAACTAAACTCATTAAAAATCTATTTAAAAGAAAAATGCACAAAAAATATTAAAACAAAATAAAATGCCAATTTTATCATTTAGTATTTTTCTTAACAAAATTATGAATCTACCACAAAAAGAACCAATTAAAAACAAGCTTTTTTCAATTTTATATGGATTTTTAAAGATCAAAGAAAATTAAAGAAAATGAAAATCAAAAACATGAATTAAATGGGGAGGGGGTGTTATAAGCAGATGCGCCTAGTTATATTGATCATTGGGCCAGGAAGTGGGGCGTGAATATCAAAAGCGTAGGGCCCAGCATGCATCAGAAAATCAATTAAAAAAAATAAAATAAAAAGATTAGATCCACGGTGCAAATAGCAACTAATTTCCAGTGTTATTTCAATTGGGCTCGCTGATGGGGGTGGGGTTAGCAAATTTCAATCCAGGCCCAGGAAAATGGTTTAATGGAACGCTGCGTTTCCATGGCTTCGTATTCCCTCCGTTTTCATTTTCAAATAGGGGCCGTTGGATGAGATTAAAAGGTCAAATATTCAGGGTGATCTGACGGTGCATGGTCATCGTCTCCAACACACCATCTAGGGTTTCAGCTTAACAGAATCCATGCACGAAATTTCAAGCTCATCGTGCTCTCTCAATTCACAATAAAAATAAAAAATTCCAAAGGCAAAAACGTGCCATTTTCTTCCAAGAACATTACTGTATTCATAGTTTCATCTAAATCCTCCTATATCTCATCAACAGAAAGCACGAATGCATGGGTTCAACCAACTTACACTGAGATCAAACATGGTAATCCTTGGTATTAATGGCCCTATCTTTCTCATGGTATTACACTGATTTCATTAAGCTATAATTCGTGCATTAAAACTCATTACAGAACCTAATCTTGATCATCAAAGAAAATGCACCCTGCCATTGAACCTCATGGAATCCTCTCTAACTTTCAGAAATCAATCACCTATGGTCTCTAATCATGCTTATCCTAACCATTTCATCTAATGCTGCATAAATAAAGAGATTCGAAAGCTTTTGCAAACCTGAAAATTGGTGATGGCAAGTATGGTTACCCTTCAATCCAATGCTTGAAACTTGCCACAAATGATCTTTAATGGATGATAACCTTTCTGTTTGCAAGATCTTGGATGGACAGTGCTTGGATTGTGAGTTTGGATCCAACTTGCTTCTCTTGCAATTTTGAAGCCACACCTTCAAACCTTCATCAATGGCCACTCAATTCTGTATGCACATGTTCAGTATGATCCAGAGAATTGATTTGTGGAGAAGAATTAAATGGAGATGAAGAAGAAAGTGGAGTTTGATATTGATTTGAAAAAATGGAAGAAAAGGTATTTCACTCTCCCTTCACTCTCTTTTCACCAACCTTTTGCACTAATGATCCACACTCATTATATAGATGATGATGGACAGATCTAGAAGTTTCTGGATGCCTCTAGGATGATTCTAGAATGTGGTGGAAATTCATGGAAATCTCACTTGATGACATGTTGAATATCTCTCATCTCATGCATACACCCTTCTAAACTTGTGTTAAAATCTCTCCTCATGAGATATTGGGATGGTATGTGTGAAAAACAAGCCTTTCCTTGCCTTGTGTTGAGTTTTGCCAAGTTGCCTTATGATGCAAGAAAGAACTTTACAAAGCAAGTCCAAAATTTAAGCCCTAACTCAAAAAAGTGGCTGAACCAATGTCTTTAAAATGTTGTTTGGAATCAATTTGGTATATTGGATGACCCATTTTGGATTTGTAGATCTCTCAAACCATTTTCCAACTTGAACTTTTTCAAGTTATATGCCTTTTTTAGGTCATTTTTCACCAACTTTGGTCAAGTCTTGTTCTATGCATTTACAAACTTCCATGACCTCTTTTCTAGACTTAAAATGACATTTTGAGCAACTTTGATGTTGTGAAGTTTTTCATTTGAAGCTTCCTTGTATGAGTTTTAGGCATAGGCTAAGAATGACCTGTAACTCTCAAATGACCAAAATACCCTTTGCTTGCCAAGACCATAAGTAGAGTTCCACAAATCATATGAAGGCATACCATACCTTTATAGAAAGATAAGAAAATTAGGAACAACTCTCATGTTGGCTACAAATCCATTTGAAAAACCCTTGAAGGTCAAAAGTTGCTTGGAAGACAGACAACTTTCACAGACAAATTTCAGTGCCCTCAGATGACCTGTAACTTGCAAGAGCTATAACTTGAGTTCTATAAATCATCTTGATGACTTCCACCACTCAAATTAAATCTATGAAGATGCTCTACAAGTTTCATGTGGACCAGAAATTCATATGAAGCTTGTATCTTGAGTTACACTGCTTTGAAGTTTGACCTAAATTAGGGGATTTTACACTGAAACCCTAATTTGGTAACTCCTCTTCTCCTTGATTCCTTCTGATTTTTATTTAGCACAACACCATACCCATATCCATATAGCAAATAATGAATCCCACATTCTTCAAATGATCCTTGATGCCTTTCAAAATAAGTCTTTGACCTAGGATTGACCTGGTGTTGACCCTAGTTGACTGACTTCCACTGAGGCTCTTGCAATCATTCCAATGACTTGGTTCTTCTTCAAAATGATCCTCTAGGCTCTTCATAACATCCATACACACCTCATGCTCTTGGCTCATGGCTCCCACTTCCTCTGATGATCCCCAAACAACCTCAAGGTAGGAAAGAACTCACTGATCAACCTTTCAACTATTCAAAGCTCAAATTCTTCCCTGATAACCTGAGTAGTCTTGAATATGAATGAAACCCTTGGATATGCCTCTTGAGATAAGAATAGCACTTGATCCCCTGATTAAGATAGCTTGCTTATGCTATGCAATGCAGATGAATACACTATGTACATGATGACAATGCAAATGACTATGCAATTGAAACATAAACCTAGGTTAGAAAAGGTTAGGCAAATTTTGGGGTGCAACAGCTGCCCCTATTCAAGCAACTTGGACCCGACTGGATGAAGAGCGCGCAACCTTCAGACATTCGAGGTACGAGACGGTTGAATACGAAAGAACCCGGAAATTTGCCAACCGCAAAAATAAATTGCTTATGACCACTGCTTGGGGAAAACCCTTCAGGGAAATGACTTCTGTTGTCACAGCAACAACTAGCCATCCATCTGTCAATCTGTTTTTTGTAAAATACTCTGATATTGTCCGCAGACCACTCCATTCCGAAGAAATGAGCACACACGAGAAATTGTTGATATCACTTATCAACCTCTGTTGATCTCACTTATCAACCTCTGTTGATCTCACTTATCAACCTCTGTTGATCTCACTTATCAACCAAGCACACGCTAAACAGCGGGAGAATACTGACTTCACTTGTCATGTTGACTTCACTGATCAACCTTTCGTATCCTGAAGGAACGAGCGAACGCTTAACCAAGCGGGGCAATGTTCGAAGACATGAACAACCGACTCTGCGGGGAAATGAGAAACTTAACCAAATAAATCTGAGGACAATTCTGACGACTGTCGTCAAACACCTGCTGGGGAAATTGGGAACTTAACCAAGTACCCTTGTCGAAAAATACGAGGGATTTAACCAAACAACTCCTGTGGCGAGCATCCTGCCGGAGACTATGAGGGACTTAACCAAGCAACTCATTGAAGTGACACCCTGCTGGAGCACATAACTCTGCTGGAGGAACTACGGGTAACAACCAAAAAATCTGCATTACCGCCTTCTAATACTGATACCACCGCATCCTGAGAAAGACTCAGCTGGGGAATGCAAGTAACTTAACCAAGCGACTTGTCAAAGAATACTCTGTCGGGGACTACGAGGAACTTAACCAAGTATCTCGTTGAGTACCCCCCGCTGGGGATTATATCTCTATTGGGGAAACTGCGGGTAACCACCCAAGATCTGTCTCCACCACGCTTTGAGAAGGACTCGGCTGGGGAGAAAAAGGTGCTTGACCAAGCAAATCTGCTAGGGGAATGTGTGGCATAACAAACACGATCACTGCATGCCTGGCACAACAACCCTCTGTAACAAGATGAACACGATCACTGCGCGCCTTGACGCCACAAACAAAATCACATAATGGGACAAACACGATCACTGCGTATTGCGTTACAACCAAAATCATATCGACCATAAATCCAACCGGATGAGGTAAACACGATCACTGCGTGCCAGACGGAATAAATCCACATAGAAGAGGCGAACACGTTCACTGCGTACTTCAACCACCAATATGATGAGCACGATCATTGCGTGTGCTGTAATAGGACGAATACGATCACTGCGCATCTCGATCACTGCGTATGCCGACCAACAAAACCAACTGATATAATAGCCACGATCACTGCGTGCTCCGCGTCACAAGTTCCCATGGTATTATCAACACGATCACTACGTGCCATATGAATACGGTCTCTGCGTATCTTGAACACGATCACTGAGCGTTCGAACACGATCACTGCGCGTTTTGAGCCACGATCCTCTTGACTGGAGAAAAAACACGATCACTGCATGCTGTGTGTCTCAACTAACCCACATAACTGGACAAATACGATCACTGCATATTCTAACCATACATAGGGTGAACGCGATCACTGCGCGTTTCATGTCACGACCCTCTTGACTGGAGGAAACACGATCGCTGCGTGCTGTGACACAACTTCAAACATTGGACGAATACGATTACTGCATACTTCGGCCACCAACAACTAGATGAACACGTTCACTGCGTGCCTCACCTCATAACCAACCCGTATAACGGACGAATACGATCACTGCGTACACCGACCAACAAAAACTGGATGAACACGATCACTGCGTGTCAATCTATGACCACTGTATAACGGACGAATACGATCACTGCATATATCGACCAACAAACATCACATGATATGGTAAACACGATCACTGCGCGTCCTGCCCAAATAAACCCCCGAGACGATACCAACACGATCACTGCGTGCCTTACAACACAACCTTCTTAGATCGGGACGAATACGATCACTGCGCCATTCGACCACTGATACGCATACCAAGATCAACACGATCACTGCGTGTCACACAACATGAACCCCATAGATGGTACCAATACGATCCCTGCGTACTTGGACCACAAATCAACACTTCAAAATCAACACGATCACTGCGTGCCTTACAATATGAACCCCGTAGCCGGGACAAAATACGATCACTGCGTACTTTGACCATAAAACAACATCTTCCTGAATCACGATTTCTCTTATCGGCGAGGAACAAACATAGCTGAAACCGAAGAGGTAACCACCTGGCTTATGTTTCAAAAATGCATGTTTGATAATGACGTAATGCTTCCACACAGCATGGAAATGCTACGTACTTGTGTAAAATGCAAATGCTCATGATGCATGCTTATGCAAAGAGCTACTTCAGCAAAATAAATGTTGAAGACACACTGGATCCGCTGGGGATGACCGGATTACTACCGATATGCTTCCAACAAAATAAATGTCGGAAAGATGACCTAACTCCGCTGGGGATAACCATCCTGCTGGGAAGGTAGCTCACAAACTCAAAACTCCAAAATCTGCTGAGGACGATCCTCCTGACGAGGAAGAGCAACTTGCTGGGGAAAGCAAGGACAATCCTGCTCGGGAAAACTCCTTTCAGCAGCTCCAACCACCTGATCACACTCTGTGGGGAACCTCTCTTGCTATCACTGAGCTGGGGAAATCATCCCACTATCACTGAGCTGGGGATTGAACTGCACGATTTGCACTGCACAAGACCTCTCTGGGAAGTTTATCAAATTCATCTCGACCTTCGCTGGGGAGGACTCTGCTCTGCTTGATAAGCCAATTCTGAGCTGAAGATACATTGATCTTTTCCTTTGACTCAATCTCCTCTCTCCTGGGGAGACAACATTCAATCTTGCCTGGGGCGACTTCACCGGGGAAGACACAACATTCATCCTCTAGAGAGGGTACCAGCCTGCCATGGACTCTGGCGGGGAACTTTGCGAGCTTTTGAATACCTGCAAAAGTCAACTATGCAAAAAGCAACATCTTGGTAATCACCCAAGACAACTATTCAGGTAATTTTCGGTTTTAACAATCATTGGCCGAGGCCCGCCGGTTTACACGCATGTAAGTTTATCAAAAACATCGGCGCTTTTTACAAACAAAACTGTAAAGAATTAAAACCAAAGTCACACACTACACTGAATGAAACACTTTATTGATAACAGCCTGAGAATAGGCAAGATTTGTACATCAGATGCAACTCCTGAAAAGAGGTAGTCACACATAAACAAAATGCAGAAGTATACAAATATACGGAATAAAATTTGTACACATGTCGGCAACGTGTTACAGACGAACACCATGAACCGATCCTCCTATGACTCGTCGGACTCTGACGATTCCCCGATCTCCGTCTTCGGAAGGAATTGCTTTGGATAATTGACCCCCAGATGCTCCCAAACCGCTAACAAGCAAACTCGGACCGCAGTCATTTGCTTCTTAAATCCCTAACTTTTGCGTGAATCGCCCTTTGCGGGTTTTCGATTCACCGGGATACCCTTTTTTGCCGAAGTCGCCCAGTGTAGGTTTTCGACTTCGCGGGTGTACATTTTTTCATTTTATCCCTAACTTTTGCCCGAACCTTTTTATTCTGTTTTTGGTTCGCCAGGATGCCCCATTTTTGCCTGGACTCTCTTTTTACTGTCCAGCGGGTCAATTTTAAGCAAAGTATTTTTTAACTGCGTCCGAGTTCACAGGGGATGAAAAGTCTTCACCATCCATGGTGGATAACAATAAGGCTCCTCCGGAGAAGACCTTTCTCACGACGTATGGACCTTCGTAATTGGGAGTCCATTTGCCCCTGTGATCCGATTGCGGTGGGAGAATCTTCAGCACAAGATCACCCGTCTGAAAGCTTCGAGGTCGAATCTTCTTGTCGAACGCTTTCTTCATCCGGCTCTGATACAGCCTACCATGCGCAATGGATGCCAGTCTTTTCTCATCTATCAAGCTCAGCTGATTCAATCTACTTTTCACCCATTATGCCTCGTCCAGCTTAACATCAAGCAAAACCCTCAAAGATGGTATCTCAACCTCCAATGGCAGGACAACCTCCATGCCATATACTAGTGAGAACGGTGTTGCCCCGGTTGATGTACGCACTGTAGTACGATAACCGTGCAAAGCGAATGGCAGCATCTCATGCCAATCCTTATACGTTACCACCATCTTCTGAACAATCTTCTTTATGTTCTTGTTAGCCGCTTCAACAGCGCCATTCATCTTGGGTCTGTAGGGAGATGAATTATAATGCTCGATCTTGAAATCCCGACACAGATCTTTCATCATCTTGTTGTTCAAATTCGAACCATTATCAGTAATGATCCGTTCAGGAATACCGTATCTGCAGATTATATCCTTCTTGATAAATCTGGCCACCACCTGCTTCGTCACATTGGCGTAAGATGCTGCTTCCACCCACTTGGTGAAGTAATCGATCGCGACCAGAATGAAGCGATGCCCATTAGAAGCAATAGGCTCAATCTTTCCGATCATATCAATTCCCCACATGGAGAAAGGCCACGGAGATGCCATAACGTTCAGTGGACTGGGCGGCACATGGATCTTATCTGCATAGATCTGGCACTTGTGACACCGCTTGGCAAATTTGAAACAGTCAGTTTCCATCGTTAACCAGTAGTACCCCGCTCGCAACAACTTTCGGGTCATAGCATGCCCACCTGCATGTGTACCAAAAGTTCCTTCATGGACCTCTTCCATGAGCAAGTTGGATTCCTTCTCATCTACACACCGGAGGAGTACCAAATCGTGGTTCCTTCTGTATAAAACGCCTTCGGGATTCAGATAGAAGTTGCCTGCTAATCTCCTTAGAGTCTTCTGATCACGACTGGATGCCCCAGCCGGATATTCCTTATTCTTCAGGAAGTTCTGTATATCGAAGTACCAAGGTTTACCGTCAAATGCTTCATCAATTGCAAACACAAAGGCCGGCCTATCAAGGCGAGAGATGACAATGCTGGGAGCCTCATTCCAGCGGTTGACTTTATACATCGAGGATAACGTTGCAAGGGCGTCCGCCATTTGATTCTCCGCCCGAGGTACATGATGGAACTCCACTCTATCAAAGAAAGGTAGCAACCTTCTCGCATAATTCATGTACGGCACCAGATTAGGTTGGCACGTCTCCCATTCTCCCTTAATTTGGTTCACAACCAACGCTGAATCCCCATATACGTCCAGATTCTTGATCCTCAGATCAATAGCCTCTTCTAGCCCCATAATGCAAGCTTCGTACTCGGCTTTGTTATTCGTCACTGAAAAAGTCAATCTGGCTGTGAACGGGATGTGCGACCCGTGGGGAGTTGTAATGATTGCCCCGATCCCGCTACCGTACGAATTGACAGCCCCATCAAAAATCAATCGCCATTGGGAACTCCGCTCAGGTCCTTCACCAAGCAACGACTCATCACAATCTTTAGCTTTCAAGTACATTATGTCCTCATCAGGAAACTCAAACTTCATAGGCTGATAATCCTCAATTGGCTGTTCGGCGAGATATTCGGACAGAACACTTCCCTTAATGGCCTTCTGGGAAACGTACTGGATATCGTATTCTGTCAATACCATCTGCCACCTAGCAATCCTTCCAGAGAGCGCTTATTTTTCAAACACATATTTGATCAGATCCATCTTTGATATCAGCATGGTTGTATGATTCAGCATATATTGTCTTAGACGTTTGGCAGCCCACGCCAATGCACAACACGTCTTTTCGAGCATAGAGTATCAAGATTCACAATCCGTGAACTTTTTACTCAAGTAGTAAATTGCATGCTCTTTTCGCCCTGTCTCGTCATGTTGACCGAGAACACAACCCATACTGTTCTCCAGAACCGTCAGATACATAATCAGTGGTCGTCCCGCTACTGGGGGTATCAACACCGGAGGTTCCTGCAAGTATTCTTTTATCTTTTCAAATGCCTTTTGGCAATTGTCGTTCCAGACCACCGCTTGATCTTTCTTTAACAGCTTGAATAATGGTTCACACGTGGTCGTTAGGTGAGAGATGAACCTAGCAATGTAGTTCAACCTCCCTAAGAATCCACAGACTTCTTTTTCTGTTCTCGCTGCTGGCATCTCTTGTATTGCTTTTATTTTTGCAGGATCGACCTCGATTCCTTTCTGGCTCACAATGAACCCCAGTAGCTTCCCGGATCTCACTCCGAAGGTACATTTATTAGGATTCAGCCTCAGCCTGAACTTCCTCAGCCTCTTGAACAGCTTCAACAGATTAACCAGATGTTCTTCCTCTGTTTGAGACTTGGAAATCATGTCATCGACATACACCTCAATCTCTCTGTGCATCATGTCATGAAAAAGCATTGTCATGGCCCGCTGGTACGTTGCCCCAGCATTTTTCAAACCAAAGGGCATCACCTTGTAGCAGAAGGTTCCCCACGGGGTGATAAAGGTCGTTTTTTCCATATCCTCCGGAGCCATTTTGATCTGGTTGTACCCCGAAAATCCATCCATGAAGGAGAATACCGAAAACTGAGCTGTGTTGTCAACTAACACGTCAATATGCGGCAGCGGGAAATCATCCTTCGGGCTCGCTTTGTTTAGATCTCTATAATCAACACACATTCGAACCTTGCCATCTTTCTTTGGTACAGGCACGATATGAGCGACCCAAGTGGGATAAGTGGTAACAGCCAGGAACCCAGCATCCCATTGCTTCTGCACTTCTTCCTTTATTTTCACGGCCATGTCAGGACGAGTCCTTCTGAGTTTCTGCTTCACAGGCGGACAATCTTCCTTCCACGGCAGACGATGAACAACCATATCAGTATCCAAACCTGGCATGTCCTCATAAGACCAAGCAAATATATCACTGTATTCGCGCAGCATTTCAATAAGCTCCTGCTTGATGTCAACTTGCAATGCAGCCCCTATACGGATATTCCTGACGCATTCTTCAGACCCCAAGTTGACAATATCAATCTCTTCTTGGTGAGGCAGAATGACCCTCTCCTCTTGCTTCAATAACCGACTAAGCTCTTCTGGTAAGTCACTATCCTCCACAATCTCCTCCTCAGCTTGGAAGATCGGATGCTCGAAGTCTAAACGAGTCATAGGAAGTTTTTGGTCGGTGTCATCTGAAAATTCATGAATCCTGCGAGGGAAACGGTTAAGTGCTTCAAAAATGATGTACAAGCAAAATGCATAACCTCGCTGCCATTTTATTGAAAGATAAAATAAAAACATAAAGAAAAGGATCACAACATTTGAATGTAAAAAACGCCTTCATTTATTGATTATGCAAACATACAAGTAAACAGTTAGGCCGTAAGACAAGATCATCGATGCCCGGGGCAAGGCATGTGATCATACAATGATTAAAAAACAATGCATTACTGTTTGGTGACTTGGATGACGTCCTGGATGGACCAATTGCATAGGCTTTGCCCCGGCGTGCTGGGTCGAATCCATGCGTCCATGTCGCAATCGCTATCCGCTTCTTTCGTATCAGACACGACATTAATCCTTTCGAAGCTAACTCCTCCGGGCGTGAACACCACAGGTCCCTTGTACTTAGGCGCACTCTGCGAGGGAGATGGGCGGTACCCCAAACCATACCTATCTTGCTTCATCGGGATGTCCAGAACCTGCCCCCACTTCTGAGTCTCTCCTACTTGTACCAACGCCTTGGCTTCTTTATATGAGGAGACGGCCACCTCTTGCCCTTCACTCGTCACTGGAGCTTCTTCTTTAACCTTCACCCCTTCGAACGCCTGGCACAGCGTTTCATGAATCTCTCCATCTACCTCCACGTACTTGAAAGAAGACAAATGACTGACTAAGATATCCTCTTCGCCACATACCGTCACAATACTCCCCTCAACCATATATTTCAGCTTCTGATGGAGCGTAGAAGTCACTGCCCCAGCGGCATGAATCCAAGGCCTCCCGATCAAACAGCTATATGCAGGCTGGATGTCCATGATGTAAAACACTGTATCAAACACCTCCGCCCCTACCTGGATGGGCAACGTTATTGACCCGAATACTGACCTCCTGGTTCCGTCAAAGGCCCTCACTACCAAATCACTAGGTGTGCACAACAACCCCCAGGTATCCAATTTCAACAGGGCTTTCTTTGGTAACACATTCAACGAGGACGCAGTGTCTACCAGCACATGGGATAACACAGTGCCCCGGCATTCGATAGAGATGTGCAAGGCATTATTGTGATCACGCCCTCGAGGCGTTAGGTCAAAATCCGTGAATCCCAGTCCATGCCCAGCGTTAACATGTGCCATAACTCCCTCCAGCTGATTAACTAAAATCTCTTGCGGCACGAAGGATGTCTCAAGTACCTTCAATAGGGCATTTCTATGCGCCTCCGAACACAACAACAGCGATAATATGGAGATCTTTGACGGGGTCTGCTGCAGATGATCTACAATCTTGTAATCACTTTTGCGGATTAACCTCATGAATTCTTCCACATCTTTGGTTATCGGCTCTTTCTCTTTACTTCCCGAAGATTCCCCCTCAACAACTTTGTTCTTACCCCTGGCCAGCCTCTCTGCTTCAACCTCAGGTGAAGTGAAAATTCTCCCGCTCCGGGTTATACCACCCGCTCCCACTATGTTATCAACGGATCCCGCAGGCGAATCATTCAAGTCAATCTTTTCCCCATTACAATACACCTCAGCACCATAACTCCACGGGACTGCTTTTGTGCTTTCAAAAGGGACTGGCTTAGCCTTGGTAATAGTAATGGTTGGCCTTTTCGATGATGCCGAAATTGTCACTGATTTGAATGGAATAGTGATCGTAGCAACCTCCCTACGCTCTCCAGATTCTGTCTCAACAGACTTTTCTCACCCCACAACCCTGTCAAACTACAAAATTCCTTCATCAATCAAACTTTGAACTCCCCTCTTCAACTTCTCACAGCCCCCAGGTTGAACCAAACAGTCAACACACTCTTCGCTGCAACCGGGATAGACACCTCCTTTCAATAAACGCTGCTTTACGCAACTCAAAGGGGTTTTCAGCTCACTCACTTCTGACACCAAGTTCAACTCATCATCTAACATGATTGCATTGGCCCCAGCCCCACCATGCTTGGGCATTGGCTGCTGCGTAATATTGGTACTTTCCTTCCCGAAGTTAATAGCTGTACTATCAAGCAAATCCTGTACTTTATGCTTGAAAGCTAGGCAATTTTCAATATTGTGCCCTGGTGCACCCGAATGGAAGTCACAGTGCTCATTAACATCATATCCGACTGGTGGTTGGCCAGTTGGTGGTGCTAAGGTCCTCTTCTCGACTAGCTACAATTTCAACAAAGTTTGAAGGAGTTCTGCATATGATACCGGCGGCACTTCAAATACTCTCCTCGGTCGTGAGTTCTGAAGTCTGCGTTGATTATTATTAGGCTGCTGCTGAGCCTGCTGCGGTGGTTGTTGTCGCTGCTGCTGAGAAGGCCCTGGAATGGTTACACTTGCAACTTGCGACTGCTGACGCCAGTTCTGACCTTTATTCTTTCGCCGAGCACTGTATACAGCATTGGTGTCACCCTACCTCTTACCACCAAACGTCTTCTTATTACCTCCTACTGAACTGGACTCACCCGCTTGAATTTTACCAATTTTCACCCCGTTTTCAATGCGCTCCCCCATCAAGATCAACTCAGAGAAAGTACTCATCGAAAAATTGAGCAACCGGTCATAGTACATTCCAGAGAAAGTTCCTATGAACATATCCATCATTTCGCGCTCCACCATGGGAGGGTGTACCCTAGTAGCCAGATCTCGCCATCTTTGGGCGTATTCTTTAAAGCTCTCGCTAGACTTCTGAGACATGCTCTGCAACTGGACTCGGTTAGGAGCGAGATCACTATTATATTGATAATGTCGAACAAAAGCCTCTGCCAGCTCTTTCCAACTCCTGATCTAGGTAGGCTCTAAGCCCATGTACCACTCCAGCGATGGCCCTGACAGGCTATCCTGGAAGAAGTGCATTAGCATCTTTTCATCCTCAGAATATGCAGACATACGCCTGTAAAATGCGCGCACATGCACCCTAGGGCATGTATCCCCTTTGTACTTATCAAATGACGGCGCTTTGAATTTCAGCGGGACCCTCAACCCTGGGACTAATCCCATATTTGACATATCCAGCCCAAGAGCATTCTGGCTGGCCAACCCGTTCACCTTCTCTTCTAGCAATCTCATTCGATGGTTGTCATCCCTGGCTCTTTCATAACCTTCATTCTGACCAGAGAACACATCCTCCTGACGATCCTCCCAGCAAGGTACTGCATCATATCCACCATAATCGGCATCACGGCCCGGACCCATTTGGACGTACCTGGGGTCATACCTCAGATTACCCATTTCTTGAGTGTTGTATGCGCCAGCTCCATATCCAAGATTACCATAGCCACCAAACCCTGCCTTGGCGCCAGCCATGCTGCCATATCCCATATTCACACCATTGAAGCCCTGGTTACCATTAATACCATTCATTCTGACATTCTCAACGCCCCCATTGAAACCCTGGTTGACATTACCCACAAATACCCCAGCAGTATCTGCATTGGCATTCATATTACCGGGGTTCCCACCTCCACCTACAGGACCAGTTTCTCCAGCATTCAAACCGGTTACGGGAATAACATCAGCACTTTGACGATTCTCAACTCGGGGAGAAGCAGCAATATTTTCACCATGCGGTGTCCCGTTGTTTTCAGCCCGTGCGACTATCGGTTGAACCAGATTCTGCAGCTGCTCTTGTCCTTTGGCGATAGTCTCCATGGTTTGCATGAGCAGGGCCATCCTGTCACGCATCTCTTGCATTTCACTCTGCACGTTGTCCATGATCTTCTTCTGGTTAATCCTTGTAGAGTAACAGTGGACCCGCTTTTCTGCAATCCTGAAGATACCTGAATTAAAGATGCAGGAGATAAGATACACGAATCACAAACCTGCAATGCAAATATGAGTATGTATGCAAAATGCAATATGTGTCTGTGCATTAGGGATTATCATTCCCCGATTCTAGTGTGAATGTGCCAGTGCAGTGACAGTGCTAGCGAGACAGTGATTGGAGCCGAATCATAGAAAACCTCGTATATTGCAGAGAAACCCAAGAATACAATACTACTGAGTGAACAAATAAGAAGGCATGACCTCAACCAACAATCCTGGTGATGGTCAGCACAAATGCAAATAAAGCATACAAGTTAATACATGAAATGATCAAGTACTCCCATAAGCCCGGTACTCTTCTATTAACTTCTTGGTCTCTGGGTGACTTGGTCGGGTAAGCAGACCCTCGACAAGCTGGTTTCTTCTCTTGAGAACACGTCGCACGTCACCAGCAGTTTCCTCCCATGCCCCTTCTCCGAAGCGATCCTCTAGCTTCCGCTTCTGAGACACAACTTCGTTCCTGCCTTCGATGGCTTTGTTCAATGCTTTCTGGAGACTATATTTGGTCATCACCTCTTCTTCATGCTTCTCAATGCTAGCCTTCAACTGCCCTTCGAGGTCAGAAATTTGCTGCTTCAATTTGTCTTCCCTCTTTTTATTGTTGGTCAGCGTAGCGTTCCATGTCTTGTTACAAGAAGAGATTTCTCGGTGAGCGGCATCAAGTGCTTTCTTTTTGGACTCCAACATGTCATGAGAGCTTCTGAACTCTTGACCCAGACGCTCGCGCTTCTTTTTCTCCTCAGTCAACTCAGCACCTAGCCTGTTTACTAGTTCGATCTGCTGTTGGAAAGAGCGTACAGCCTTATTCTTCTCACTCCGCATCTGAGCTAGCTCCTTCTCTAGCTCCTCATTAATCTTCATCAAGGCTTCCTTTTCTTTCACAACTTGCTCGTAGACCTCCATAGTGACAGTGGTTGGCTCCTCTACCGGCATATGAACAGGGACCGGCGCAGCTGGAAATGGCATCAATAACTGTCTTGCCCTTTCCTGGATCCAAACTTTGTAGGGTGCATATGCCTGACAGTCATTCTTCCCTAACAGTGGCTTCCCTCTTCTGTTAATACGCACCCAGGCATGCCGAAGCTTGGCTAACAACTCTCCATTCACATCATCGGTGAAGTACAGAGATTCCTGTACTTCTTCCTCCTGAGGCGGGTTCTTCAACGCATATCCAAACTGGCGGACAAACAGAGATGGGTTGTAATTGATACACCCTTTTCTCCCTATCAACGGAACATTAGGATACCCAGAACAACTGAAAATAAGCTCAGACCCCAGTAAGTCTCGGTCGAACCACTCAATGTCTTCAGAAGATAGCCTCATCATACGCTCTGGCCAGTCAGCTATAGTTGCACTATCCACAAAAGGTCCCTTCAGGGGAAGATGGCTCTTAAACCACATGTACAGCAGAGGCACGCAACAAGAGACGTTCTTGCCTCTCCTGTTCTCATTTCTGTAGCGCATCGAATGGTAAAAGTCCCCGATCAGTGTGGGTACCGGATTGCCAGCAGCAAACAGATGAAATGCATCCATGTCCACGAAGTTTGGGAAATTGGGAAACAACACTATCCCGTAAATGCATAGAGCCAGAATAGCGTTAAAGACCACCCAACACCCATTCTTGGCGTACTCTTGAGCCTTGTCAACCAGAAACTGAAGAGAGAAACCTGGAACCCCTTGCCATGAAGTCATCAACATCTCAGAAGCATTCATATGCAAGGCCTTAGCTAAATCCTCCAACTTGGGCTCAGCGGCAGAGTGAATAAAAGGAACTGCATTCTGTACCGGCAACTCAGTAAACTCTACATACTCCTCCATGGTGGGCCCCAAGATAAAATCAGCAAATGTGAAACACCTCAAAGCCGGGTCATAGAATTGCATCAAGGTGTACAACCCATTCAATTCATCATCAGTGGATTTGCGAACCAAACTCAACAGCCGTCCGTAACTCTGCCTGAAGCTTCTACGGACATCCTCATCAGCAAGAGAAATCAGACCCATGAGGGGAGCAATATCAGGGATAGGTAGCTTATAGGCAACTGTCATCCTCAAACCAGCCATGATCGATACTCAGAAGTCCAGACACTAGAACCAGGGAATATGCAAATGCACCTGCAGCACAGACACACGTTAATGGGATGCAATGATAATGATTATGCAAACAATGCAATGCAAGCAACATGCAGCAGGGACCAAGTGCCATAGCTGAGAAGCCTGAACCATATCAAAAGTCTCAGATAGACCTTCCAGAATTCCTCAAACCCTGGTCTCAGATAGACCCAACACAAAGCTCCAACACTGGTCTCGGATAGACCTCATAACATAACTCCAATTGGCCTCTGATAGACCTCCTACCATAAATCTGACTGGTCTCTGATAGACCTCACAACTATCCATAAATACCCAGGATCTCTGATCAAGAAATAACCGGTATCTGAAGGTCTAGTTACCTGCATAACCCCAAACCCTCTCACAGGTGGATGTCCTAGTAACTGACAAAGGTATGGCATCCTATACGGTCGTCGGCGTCACAGACTTTCAGGATTGATGATACGATTCCCAGAGGAGTGGCATCATCAAATCCTGAAGAGGCCTCACTTAGCCAACTTCCAAATGATCGGTTCCCAGAGTCGACAATCCAACTAACCAGCAACCCGAGCCACCCAAAGGGCAGGACAGGAGGCCAACCAGAAGAACCTCGTCTGAGTGTAGATTTCGCTGGACACTAGGACATGCAAAGCACGTGCGCGCCCACTAATATCTACTCTAAGTCTAGGTGCACTCAAGCCCAGGTCCGGCTTACCTCTCAATCATGGAACACCCGTCACACCCCACAATACAACAATAATACTAATAATAAAATGCTGAAATGTAGATACAGAAATATAAATCCATACAAAATCCTCGACGGGAAAACAAGCGCTAGGATTGACTCTCTTAAGGGACATTGGATCCCAAATGCATAAGGAACTATCGCAGTCCTTAGCAGCCAGGGGACGTTGAGTCCCCAGCAGAGTCGCCAGCTGTCGCTACTGCGAAAATCGGCGCCGGCTGACAGAAGAGTCGCCACCGTGCGTTATTTATCCCAACGGAGGGAAAGGAAACGCTCAGAGTAAACTCGCAAAGACGGGAAAAGGTATGGTCATCGCAACCAAAACCTGGATTCGGGAGTCGGTTACGCAAGGGGAAGGTATTAGCACCCCACACGTCCATCGTACTCGATGGGATCCACGCTTGCTTGGTTTGTACGGATTACACTTCTATCTAAACTAAAGGATGAGGTCTGAAAAGAAAAGAAAACATGACTCGGCAAAGCATCACACTTTATGCCTACGTATTCCCGTCTAGAACGAGAAATCAGAGTCAACGTAGTTCGCCTAACTACGGGTGAAGGATGGGTGAAGGTTGCTCGCTAGGATATCGCATCCTATGCCTACGTACTTCCACACATCATGGAAGATCAGAGAAAACGTAGTTCGGGCTACGCACGACACAAGCTGTTCAAGTGTCTTTTATGAAAAATCTCACCTTAAACAAGGGTTTTCTTATTGCAAAAAGGTTGATGTTTGTTCAAATCTTTTGACGGAAGAAATGAATTGATTTCTGTTATCACCTTTATTAATGTTTTTCTGTTGTTTTGAGAAAGGAAAGAGATGACACTCTAAAATCCTATGGTTGAAAAGGGAATAAAATCTACCCTAATGTTATCATGCATGGGTTAACTCCTAATGTCTATCATGCTCCTGTCTTGCGCAGAGAGAAACAGAGATCCTAAGGGAAAAACGAAAACAGAAACAGCAGATATATACAGTAAAGCAGTAAAATGCATGGATGCAACAATACAAGCGAGGCAAGGGAGTCACACTCAACCTCGAACCTAGAAAACATTAGGCAAAAGTGAATAGAATTCACTTTCAACCCAACAGGTTAAACAGCAAACAATACAGTCTGGGAAAATCACACAATACATCAAGAAATTAAAACAGCTAAAACTAAACAGCAAAGCAGTCTTCATCAGCATCTGCAACCATCTTCCGGCTTCAAGCAAGCATCAGCTATCCACAGGCTTCAAGCAAGCATCAGTCTCTAATCTTCAATCTCCCAGTGGCTTTTCTTCAAGTCTCACTCTCCAAGCTGAGGAACCAATCACAAGAATGAGCTGGGTGTTAAGCAATTAGTTGACCACCAAGGGTGGCAAACCGACTGCTAACAACACATAGAATATTTCTCTCAAGAGTTCTATCTCTTAGACACTATCACCAAGCCTTCCAAAGGAAGGGGGTGAGTGTCTTAGAGAGACTATGCATCACAGAGAAGGAATGGAGGCAATCAAGACCTTCCATGTTTGAGAATCAAGTTTTCTACTCTAGAGCTCTGCCTAACTCCTAGATCCTACAAACTTCAACAGCTGCCAGCAGGGGATACTCCTCATCAACTCTGGAAGTTGGTCTTCAGTCTTTAATCTTCAAATGGTCTTCATCATCACAGTCTTCAGCTCAAACCCCTAGCCCCAAATAAACCCAATACCCCACACAGACAAATAATAACCCTAAAGAGGGTACACCACACAATCAATCACATATAAGCAATATACTAATAGCAGTAGGGGAATCCTAATATTTTCTAAGGGATCTATCATCTACCCATAACCCCTATAGTCCCATACCCCAAAATCAAATCAAAATCCCTAAAGAAATTAATCTATCTCACCTATGCTCACTTAAAACCCTAATTTTAACCACTCTAATCTCACCTAAACAAATCACCTAAAAATTAATCCTAAAAATATGAATTAAATCCTATATACAAGTTGAAGTCCTAAATGACATATCCTAAAAAGAATGGGTCCTAAATTTAAAGGGAACTATTAGAACTAAAATCAACAAAATTTAAGTGCTAAACTAAACTCATTAAAAAGCTATTTAAAAGAAAAATGCACAAAAAATATTAAAACAAAATAAAATGCCAATTTTATCATTTAGTATTTTTCTTAACAAAATTATGAATCTACCACAAAAAGAACCAATTAAAAAAAAGCTTTTTTCAATTTTATATGGATTTTTAAAGATCAAAGAAAATTAAAGAAAATGAAAATCAAAAACATGACTTAAATGGGGAGGGGGTGTTATAAGCAGATGCGCCTAGTTATATTGATCATTGGGCCAGGAAGTGGGGGCGTGAATATCAAAAGCGTAGGGCCCAGCATGCATCAGAAAATCAATTAAAAAAAAATAAAAGAAAAAGATTAGATCTACGGTGCAAATAGCAACTAATTTCCAGTGTTATTTCAATTGGGCTCGCTGATGGGGGTGGGGTTAGCAAATTTCAATCCAGGCCCAGGAAAATGGTTTAATGGAACGTTGCGTTTCCATGGCTTCGTATTCCCTCCGTTTTCGTTTTCAAATAGGGGCCGTTGGATGAGATTAAAAGGTCAAATATTCAGGGTGATCTGACGGTGCATGGTCATCGTCTCCAACACACCATCTAGGGTTTCAGCTTAACAGAATCCATGCACGAAATTTCAAGCTCATCGTGCTCTCTCAATTCACAATAAAAATAAAAATTTCCAAAGGCAAAAACGTGCCATTTTCTTCCAAGAACATTACTGTATTCATAGTTTCATCTAAATCCTCCTATATCTCATCAACAGAAAGCACAAATGCATGGGTTCAACCAACTTACACTGAGATCAAACATGGTAATCCTTGGTATTAATGGCCCTATCTTTCTCATGGTATTACACTGATTTCATTAAGCTATAATTCGTGCATTAAAACTCATTACAGAACCTAATCTTGATCATCAAAGAAAATGCACCCTGCCATTGAACCTCATGGAATCCTCTCTAACTTTCAGAAATCAATCACCTATGGTCTCTAATCATGCTTATCCTAACCATTTCATCTAATGCTGCATAAATAAAGAGATTCGAAAGCTTTTGCAAACCTGAAAATTGGTGATGGCAAGTATGGTTACCCTTCAATCCAATGCTTGAAACTTGCCACAAATGATCTTTAATGGATGATAACCTTTCTGTTTGCAAGATCTTGGATGGACAGTGCTTGGATTGTGAGTTTGGATCCAACTTGCTTCTCTTGCAATTTTGAAGCCACACCTTCAAACCTTCATCAATGGCCACTCAATTCTGTATGCACATGTTCAGTATGATCCAGAGAATTGATTTGTGGAGAAGAATTAAATGGAGATGAAGAAGAAAGTGGAGTTTGATATTGATTTGAAAAAATGGAAGAAAAGGTATTTCACTCTCCCTTCACTCTCTTTTCACCAACCTTTTGCACTAATGATCCACACTCATTATATAGATGATGATGGACAGATCTAGAAGTTTCTGGATGCCTCTAGGATGATTCTAGAATGTGGTGGAAATTCATGGAAATCTCACTTGATGACATGTTGAATATCTCTCATCTCATGCATACACCCTTCTAAACTTGTGTTAAAATCTCTCCTCATGAGATATTGGGATGGTATGTGTGAAAAACAAGCCTTTCCTTGCCTTGTGTTGAGTTTTGCCAAGTTGCCTTATGATGCAAGAAAGAACTTTACAAAGCAAGTCCAAAATTTAAGCCCTAACTCAAAAAAGTGGCTGAACCAATGTCTTTAAAATGTTGTTTGGAATCAATTTGGTATATTGGATGACCCATTTTGGATTTGTAGATCTCTCAAACCATTTTCCAACTTGAACTTTTTCAAGTTATATGCCTTTTTTAGGTCATTTTTCACCAACTTTGGTCAAGTCTTGTTCTATGAATTTACAAACTTCCATGACCTCTTTTCTAGACTAAAAATGATATTTTGAGCAACTTTGATGTTGTGAAGTTTTTCATTTGAAGCTTCCTTGTATGAGTTTTAGGCATAGGCTAAGAATGACCTGTAATTCTCAAATGACCAAAATACCCTTTGCTTGCCAAGACCATAAGTAGAGTTCCACAAATAATATTAAGGCATACCATACCTTTCTAGAAAGCTAAGACAATGAGGAACAACTCTCATGTTTTCCAGAAATCCATTTGAAAAACCCTTGAAGGTCAAAAGTTGCTTGGAAGACAGACAACTTTCACAGACAAATTTCAGTGCCCTCAGATGACCTGTAACTTGCAAGAGCTATAACTTGAGTTCTATAAATCATCTTGATGACTTCCACAACTCAAATTAAATCTATGAAGATGCTCTACAAGTTTCATGTGGACCAGAAATTCATATGAAGCTTGCATCTTGAGTTACACTGCTTTGAAGTTTGACCTAAATTAGGGGATTTTACACTGAAACCCTAATTTGGTAACTCCTCTTCTCCTTGATTCCTTCTGATTTTTCTTTAGCACAACACCATACCCATATCCATATAGAAAATAATGAATCCCACATTCTTCAAATGATCCTTGATGCCTTTCAAAATAAGTCTTTGACCTAGGATTGACCTGGTGTTGACCCTAGTTGACTGACTTCCACTGAGGCTCTTGCAATCATTCCAATGACTTGGTTCTTATTCAAAATGATCCTCTAGGCTCTTCATAACATCCATACACACCTCATGCTCTTGGATCATGGCTCCCACTTCCTCTGATGATCCCCAAACAACCTCAAGGTAGGAAAGAACTCACTAATCAACCTGTCAACTTTTCAAAGCTCAAATTCTTCCCTGATAACCTGAGTAGTCTTGAATATGAATGAAACCCTTGGATATGCCTCTTGAGATAAGAATAGCACTTGATCCCCTGATTAAGATAGCTTGCTTATGCTATGCAATGCAGATGAATACACTATGTACATGATGACAATGCAAATGACTATGCAATTGAAACATAAACCTAGGTTAGAAAAGGTTGGGCAAAATTTGGGGTGCAACAGCTGCCCCTATTCAAGCGACTTGGACCCGACTGGATGAAGAGCGCGCAACCTTCAGACATTCGAGGTACGAGAAGGTTGGATACGAAAGAACCCGGAAATTTGCCAACCACAAAAATAAATTGCTTATGACCACTGCTTGGGGAAAACCCTTCAGGGAAATGACTTCTGTTGTCACAGCAACAACTAGCCATCCATCTGTCAATCTGTTTTTTGTAAAATACTCTGATATTGTCCGTAGACCACTCCATTCCGAAGAAATGAGCACACACGAGAAATTGTTGATATCACTTATCAACCTCTGTTGATCTCACTTATCAACCTCTGTTGATCTCACTTATCAACCTCTGTTGATCTCACTTATCAACCAAGCACACGCTAAACAGCGGGAGAATACTGACTTCACTTGTCATGTTGACTTCACTGATCAACCTTTCGTATCCTGAAGGAACGAGCGAACGCTTAACCAAGCGGGGCAATGTTCGAAGACATGAACAACCGACTCTGCGGGGAAATAAGAAACTTAAACAAATAACTCTGAGGACAATTCTGACGACTACCGTCAAACACCTGCTAGAGAAATTGGGAACTTAACCAAGTACCCTTGTCGAAAAATACGAGGGATTTAACCAAACAAATCCTGTGGCGAGCATCCTGCCGGGGACTATGAGGGACTTAACCAAGCAACTCATTGAAGTGACACCCTGCTGGAGCACATAACTCTGCTGGAGGAACTACGGGTAACGACCCAAAAATCTGCATTACCGCCTTCTAATACTGATACCACCGCATCCTGAGAAAGACTCAGCTGGGGAATGCAAGTAACTTAACCAAGCGACTTGTCAAAGAATACTCTGCCGGGGACTACGAGGAACTTAACCAAGTATCTCGTTGAGTACCCCCCCGCTGGGGATTATATCTCTATTGGGGAAAACTGCGGGTAACCACCCAAGATCTGTCTCCACCACGCTCTGAGAAGGACTCGGCTGGGGAGAAAAAGGTGTTTGACCAAGCAAATCTTCTAGGGGAATGTGTGGCATAACAAACACGATCACTGCATGCCTGGCATAACAACCCTCTGTAACAAGATGAACACGATCATTGCGCGCCTTGATGCCACAAACAAAATCACATAATGGGACAAACACGATCACTGCGTGTTATGTTACAACCAAAATCATATCGACCATAAATCCAACCGGATGAGGTAAACACGATCACTGCGTGCCAGACGGAATAAATCCACATAGAAGAGGCGAACACGTTCACTGCGTACTTTAACCACCAATATGATGAGCACGATCACTGCGTGTGCTGTAATAGGACGAATACGATCACTGCACATCTCGATCACTGCGTATGCCGACCAACAAAACCAACTGATACAATAGCCACGATCACTGCGTGCTCCGCGTTACAAGTTCCCATGGTATTATCAACACGATCACTACGTGCCATATGAATACGGTCTCTGCGTATCTTGAACACGATCACTGAGCGTTCGAACACGATCACTGCGCGTTTTGAGCCACGATCCTCTTGACTGGAGAAAAAACACGATCACTGCATGCAGTGTGTCTCAACTAACCCACATAACTGGACGAATACGATCACTGCATATTCTAACCATACATAGGGTGAACGCGATCACTGCGCGTTTCATGTCACGACCCTCTTGACTGGAGGAAACACGATCACTGCGTGCTGTGACATAACTTCAAACATGGGACGAATACGATTACTGCATACTTCGGCCACCAATAACTAGATGAACACGTTCACTGCGTGCCTCACCCCATAACCAACCCGTATAACGGACGAATACGATCACTACGTACACCGACCAACAAAAACTGGATGAACACGATCACTGCGTGTCAATCTATGACCACTGTATAACGGACGAATACGATCACTGCATATATCGACCAACAAACATCACATGATATGGTAAACATGATCACTACGCGTCCTGCCCAAATAAACCCCCGAGACGATACCAACACGATCACTGCGTGCCTTACAACACAACCTTCTTAGATCTAGACGAATACGATCACTGCGCCATTCGACCACTGATACGCATACCAAGATCAACACGATCACTGCGTGTCACACAACATGAACCCCATAGATGGTACCAATACGATCCCTGCGTACTTGGACCACAAATCAACACTTCAAAATCAACACGATCACTGCGTGCCTTACAATATGAACCCCGTAGCCGGGACAAAATACAATCACTGCGTACTTTGACCATAAAACAACATCTTCCTGAATCACGATTTCTCTTATCGGCGAGGAACAAACATAGCTGAAACCGAAGAGGTAACCACCTGGCTTATGTTTCAAAAATGCATGTTTGATAATGACGTAATGCTTCCACACAGCATGGAAATGCTACGTACTTGTGTAAAATGCAAATGCTCATGATGCATGCTTATGCAAAGAGCTACTTCAGCAAAATAAATGTTGAAGACACACTGGATCCGCTGGGGATGACCGGATTACTACCGATACGCTTCCAACAAAATAAATGTCGGAAAGATGTCCTAACTCCGCTGGGGATAACCATCCTGCTGGGAAGGTAGCTCACAAACTCAAAACTCCAAAATCTGCTGAGGACGATCCTCCTGACGAGGAAGAGCGACTTGCTGGGGAAAGCAAGGACAATCCTGCTCGGGAAAACTCCTTTCAGCAGCTCCAACCACCTGATCACACTCTGTGGGGAACCTCTCCTGCTATCACTGAGCTGGGGAAATCATCCCGCTATCACTGAGTTGGGGATTGAACTGCACGATTTGCACTGCACAAGACCTCTCTGGGAAGTTTATCAAATTCATCTCGACCTTCGCTGGGGAGGACTCTGCTCTGCTTGATAAGTCAATTCTGAGCTGAAGATACATTGATCTTTTCCTTTGACGCAATCTCCTCTCTCCTGGGGAGACAACATTCAATCTTGCCTGAGGCGACTTCACCGGGGAAGACACAACATTCATCCTCTGGAGAGGGTACCAGCCTGCCATGGACTCTGGCGGGGAACTTTGCGAGCTTTTGAATACCTGCAAAAGTCAACTATGCAAAAAGCAACATCTTGGTAATCACCCAAGACAACTATTCAGGTAATTTTCGGTTTTAACAATCATTGGCCGAGGCCCGCCGGTTTACACGCATGTAAGTTTATCAAAAACATCGGCGCTTTTTACAAACAAAACTGTAAAGAATTAAAACCAAAGTCACACACTACACTGAATGAAACACTTTATTGATAACAGCCTGAGAATAGGCAAGATTTGTACATCAGATGCAATTCCTGAAAAGAGGTAGTCACACATAAACAAAATGCAGAAGTATACAAATATACGGAATAAAATTTGTACACATGTCGGCAACGTGTTACAGACGAACACCATGAACCGATCCTCCTATGACTCGTCGGACTCTGACGCTTCCCCGATCTCCGTCTTCGGAAGGAATTGCTTTGGATAATTGACCCCCAGATGCTCCCAAACCGCTAACAAGCAAACTCGGACCGCAGTCATTTGCTTCTTAAATCCCTAACTTTTGCGTGAATCGCCCTTTGCGGGTTTTCGATTCACCGGGATACCCTTTTTTGCCGAAGTCGCCCAGTGTAGGTTTTCGACTTCGCGGGTGTACATTTTTTCATTTTATCCCTAACTTTTGCCCGAACCTTTTTATTCTGTTTTTGGTTCGCCAGGATGCCCCATTTTTGCCTGGACTCTCTTTTTACTGTACAGCGGGTCAATTTTAAGCAAAGTATTTTTTAACTGCGTCCGAGTTCACATGGGACGAAAAGTCTTCACCATCCATGGTGGATAACAATAAGGCTCCTCCGGAGAAGACCTTTCTCACGACGTATGGACCTTCGTAATTGGGAGTCCATTTGCCCCTGTGATCCGATTGCGGTGGGAGAATCTTCTTCAGCACAAGATCACCCGTCTGAAAGCTTCGAGGTCGAATCTTCTTGTCGAACGCTTTCTTCATCCGGCTCTGATACAGCCTACCATGCGCAATGGATGCCAGTCTTTTCTCATCTATCAAGCTCAGCTGATTCAATCTACTTCTCACCCATTCTGCCTCGTCCAGCTTAACATCAAGCAAAACCCTCAAAAATGGTATCTCAACCTCCAATGGCAGGACAACCTCCATGCCATATACTAGTGAGGACGGTGTTGCCCCGGTTGATGTACGCACTGTAGTACGATAACCGTGCAAAGCGAATGGCAGCATCTCATGCCAATCCTTATACGTTACCACCATCTTCTGAACAATCTTCTTTATGTTCTTGTTAGCCGCTTCAACAGCGCCATTCATCTTGGGTCTGTAGGGAGATGAATTATGATGCTCGATCTTGAAATCCCGACACAGATCTTTCATCATCTTGTTGTTCAAATTCGAACCATTATCAGTAATGATCCGTTCAGGAATACCATATCTGCAGATTATATCCTTCTTGATAAATCTGGCCACCACCTGCTTCGTCACATTGGCGTAAGATGCTGCTTCCACCCACTTGGTGAAGTAATCGATCGCGACCAGAATGAAGAGATGCCCATTAGAAGCAGTAGGCTCAATCTTTCCGATCATATCAATTCCCCACATGGAGAAAGGCCACGGAGATGCCATAACGTTCAGTGGACTGGGCGGCACATGGATCTTATCTGCATAGATCTGGCACTTGTGACACCGCTTGGCAAATTTGAAACAGTCAGTTTCCATCGTTAACCAGTAGTACCCCGCTCGCAACAACTTTCGGGTCATAGCATGCCCACCTGCATGTGTACCAAAAGTTCCTTCATGGACCTCTTCCATGAGCAAGTTGGCTTCCTTCTCATCTACACACCGGAGGAGTACCAAATCGTGGTTCCTTCTGTATAAAACACCGTCGGGATTCAGATAGAAGTTGCCTGCTAATCTCCTTAGAGTCTTCTGATCACGACTGGATGCCCCAGCCGGATATTCCTTATTCTTCAGGAAGTTCTGTATATCGAAGTACCAAGGTTTACCGTCAGATGCTTCATCAATTGCAAACACAAAGGCCGGCCTATCAAGGCGAGAGATGACAATGCTGGGAGCCTCATTCCAGCGGTTGACTTTATACATCGAGGATAACGTTGCAAGGGCGTCCGCCATTTGATTCTCCGCCCGAGTTACATGATGGAACTCCACTCTATCAAAGAAAGGTAGCAACCTTCTCGCATAATTCATGTACGACACCAGATTAGGTTGGCGCGTCTCCCATTCTCCCTTAATCTGGTTCACAACCAACGTTGAATCCCCATATACGTCCAGATTCTTGATCCTCAGATCAATAGCCTCTTCTAGCCCCATAATGCAAGCTTCGTACTCGGCTTCGTTATTCTTCACTGAAAAAGTCAATCTGGCTGTGAACGGGATGTGCGACCCGTGGGGAGTTGTAATGATTGCCCCGATCCCGCTACCGTACGAATTGACAGCCCCATCAAAAATCAATCGCCATTGGGAACTCCGCTCAGGTCCTTCACCAGGCAACGGCTCATCACAATCTTTAGATTTCAAGTACATTATGTCCTCATCAGGAAACTCAAACTTCATAGGCTGATAATCCTCAATTGGCTGTTCGGCAAGATATTCGGACATAACACTTCCCTTAATGGCCTTCTGGGTAACGTACTGGATATCGTATTCTATCAATACCATCTGCCACCTAGCAATCCTTCCAGAGAGCGCTTGTTTTTCAAACACATATTTGATTGGATCCATCTTTGATATCAGCATGGTTGTATGATTCAGCATATACTGTCTTAGACGTTTGGCAGCCCACGCCAATGCACAACACGTCTTTTCGAGCATAGAGTATCGAGATTCACAATCCGTGAACTTTTTACTCAAGTAGTAAATTGCATGCTCTTTTCGCCCTGTCTCGTCATGTTGACCGAGAACACAACCCATACTGTTCTCCAGAACCGTCAGATACATAATCAGTGGTCGTCCCGCTACTGGGGGTATCAACACCGGAGGTTCCTGCAAGTATTCTTTTATCTTTTCAAATGCCTTTTGGCAATTGCCGTTCCAGACCACCGCTTGATCTTTCTTTAACAGCTTGAATAATGGTTCACACGTGGTCGTTAGGTGAGAGATGAACCTAGCAATGTAGTTCAACCTCCCTAAGAATCCACAGACTTCTTTTTCTGTTCTCGGTGCTGGCATCTCTTGTATTGCTTTTATTTTTGCAGGATCGACCTCGATTCCTTTCTGGCTCACAATGAACCCCAGTAGCTTCCCGGATCTCACTCCGAAGGTACATTTATTAGGATTCAGCCTCAGCCTGAACTTCCTCAGCCTCTTGAACAGCTTCAACAGATTAACCAGATGTTCTTCCTCTGTTTGAGACTTGGCAATCATGTCATCGACATACACCTCAATCTCTCTGTGCATCATGTCGTGAAAAAGCGTTGTCATGGCCCGCTGGTACGTTGCCCCAGCATTTTTCAAACCAAAGGGCATCACCTTGTAGCAGAAGGTTCCCCACAGGGTGATAAAGGTCGTTTTTTCCATATCCTCCGGAGCCATTTTGATCTGGTTGTACCCCGAAAATCCATCCATGAAGGAGAATACCGAAAACTGAGCTGTGTTGTCAACTAACACGTCAATATGCGGCAGCGGGAAATCATCCTTCAGGCTCGCTTTGTTTAGATCTCTATAATCAACACACATTCGAACCTTGCCATCTTTCTTTGGCACAGACACGATATTAGCGACCCAAGTGGGATAAGTGGTAACAGCCAGGAACCCAGCATCCCATTGCTTCTGCACTTCTTCCTTTATTTTCACGGCCATGTCAGGACGAGTCCTTCTGAGTTTCTGCTTCACAGGCGGGCAATCTTCCTTCAACGGCAGACGATGAACAACCATATCAGTATCCAAACCTGGCATGTCCTCATAAGACCAAGCAAATATATCACTGTATTCGCGCAGCATTTCAGTAAGCTCCTGCTTGATGTCAACTTGCAATGCAGCCCCTATACGGATATTCCTGACGCATTCTTCAGACCCCAAGTTGACAATATCAATCTCTTCTTGGTGAGGCAGAATGACCCTCTCCTCTTGCTTCAATAACCGACTAAGCTCTTCTGGTAAGTCACTATCCTCCACAATCTCCTCCTCAGCTTGGAAGATCGGATGCTCGAAGTCTAAACGAGTCATAGGAAGTTTTTGGTCGGTGTCATCTGAAAATTCATGAATCCTGCGAGGGAAACGATTAAGTGCTTCAAAAATGATGTACAAGCAAAATGCATAACCTCGCTGCCATTTTATTGAAAGATAAAATAAAAACAGAAAGAAAAGGATCACAACATTTGAATGTAAAAAACGCCGTCATTTATTGATTATGCAAACATACAAGTAAACAGTTAGGCCGTAAGACAAGATCATCGATGCCCGGGGCAAGGCATGTGATCATACAATGATTAAAAAACAATGCATTACTGTTTGGTGACTTGGATGACGTCCTGGATGGACCAATTGCATAGGCTTTGCCCCGGCGTGCTGGGTCGAATCCATGCGTCCATGTCGCAATCGCTATCCGCTTCTTCCGTATCAGACACGGCATTAATCCTTTCGAAGCTAACTCCTCCGGGCGTGAACACCACAGGTCCCTTGTACTTAGGCGCACTCTGCGAGGGAGATGGGCGGTACCCCAAACCATACCTATCTTGCTTCATCGGGATGTCCAGAACCTGCCCCCACTTCTGAGTCTCTCCTGCTTGTACCAACGCCTTGGCTTCTTTATATGAGGAGACGGCCACCTCTTGCCCTTCACTCGTCACTGGAGCTTCTTCTTTAACCTTCACCCCTTCGAACGCCTGGCACAACGTTTCATGAATCTCTCCATCTACCTCCACGTACTTGAAAGAAGACAAATGACTGACTAAGATATCCTCTTCGCCACATACCGTCACAATACTCCCCTCAACCATATATTTCAGCTTTTGATGGAGCGTAGAAGTCACTGCCCCAGCAGCATGAATCCAAGGCCTCCCGATCAAACAACTATATGCAGGCTGGATGTCCATGATGTAAAACACTGTATCAAACACCTCCGACCCTACCTGGATGGGCAACGTTATTGACCCGAATACTGACCTCCTGGTTTCGTCAAAGGCCCTCACTACCAAATCACTAGGTGTGCACAACAACCCCCGGGTATCCAATTTCAACAGGGCTTTCTTTGGTAACACATTCAACGAGGACCCAGTGTCTACCAGCACATGGGATAACACAGTGCCCCGACATTCGATAGAGATGTGCAAGGCATTATTGTGATCACGCCCTCGAGGCGTTAGGTCAAAATCCGTGAATCCCAGTCCATGCCCAGCGTTAACATGTGCCATAACTCCCTCCAGCTGATTAACTGAAATCTCTTGCGGCACGAAGGATGTCTCAAGTACCTTCAATAGGGCATTTCTATGCGCCTCCGAACACAACAACAGCGATAATATGGAGATCTTTGACGGGGTCTGCTGCAGATGATCTACAATCTTGTAATCACTTTTACGGATTAACCTCATGAATTCTTCCACATCTTTGGTTATCGGCTCTTTCTCTTTACTTCCCGAAGATTCCCCCTCAACAACTTTGTTCTTACCCCTGGCCAGCCTCTCTGCTTCAACCTCAGGTGAAGTGAAAATTCTCCCGCTCCGGGTTATACCACCCGCTCCCACTATGTTATCAACGGATCCCGCAGGCGAATCATTCAAGTCAATCATTTCCCCATTACAATACACCTCAACACCATAACTCCACGGGACTGCTTTTGTGCTTTCAAAAGGGACTGGCTTAGCCTTGGTAATAGTAATGGTCGGCCTTTTCGATGATGCCGAAATTGTCACTGATTTGAACGGAATAGTGATCGTAGCAACCTCCCTACGCTCTTCAGATTCTGTCTCAACAGACTTTTCTCGCCCCACAGCCCTGTCAAACTGCAAAATTCCTTCATCAATCAAACATTGAACTCCCCTCTTCAACTTCTCACAGCCCCCAGGTTGAACCAAACAGTCAACACACTCTTCGCTGCAACCGGGATAGACACCTCCTTTCAATAAATGCTGCTTTACGCAACTCAAAGGGGTTTTCAGCTCACTCACTTCTGACACTAAGTTCAACTCATCATCTAACATGATTGCATTGGCCCCAGCCCCACCATGCTTGGGCATTGGCTGCTGCGTAATATTGGGACTTTCCTTCCCGAAGTTAATAGCCGTACTATCAAGCAAATCCTGTACTTTATGCTTGAAAGCTAGGCAATTTTCAATATTGTGCCCTGGCGCACCCGAATGGAAGTCACAGTGCTCATTAACATCATATCCGACTGGTGGTTGGCCAGTTGGTGGTGCTAAGGTCCTCTTCTCGACTAGCTGCAATTTCAACAAAGTTTGAAGGAGTTCTGCATATGATACCGGCGGCACTTCAAATACTCTCCTCGGTCGTGAGTTCTGAAGTCTGCGCTGATTATTATTAGGCTGCTGCTGAGCCTGCTGCGGTGGTTGTTGTCGCTGCTGCTGAGAAGGCCCTGGAATGGTTACACTTGCAACTTGCGACTGCTGACGCCAGTTCTGACCTTTATTCTTTCGCCGAGCACTGTATACAGCATTGGTGTCACCCTGCCTCTTACCACCAAACGTCTTCTTATTACCTCCTGCTGAACTGGACTCACCCGCTTGAATTTTACCAATTTTCACCCCGTTTTCAATGCGCTCCCCCATCAAGATCAACTCAGAGAAAGTACTCATCAAAAAATTGAGCAACCGGTCATAGTACATTCCAGAGAAAGTTCCTATGAACATATCCATCATTTCGCGCTCCACCATGGGAGGGTGTACCCTAGCAGCCAGATCTCGCCATCTTTGGGCGTATTCTTTAAAGCTCTCGCTAGACTTCTGAGACATGCTCTGCAACTGGACTCGGTTAGGAGCGAGATCACTATTATATTGATAATGTCGAACAAAAGCCTCTGCCAGCTCTTTCCAACTCCTGATCTGAGTAGGCTCTAAGCCTATGTACCACTTCAGCGATGACCCTGACAGGCTATCCTGGAAGAAGTGCATTAGCATCTTTTCATCCTCAGAATATGCAGACATACGCCTGTAAAATGCGCGCACATGCACCCTAGGGCATGTATCCCCTTTGTACTTATCAAATAACGGCGCTTTGAATTTCAGCGGGACCCTCAACCCTGGGACTAATCCCATATTTGACATATCCAGCCCAAGAGCATTCTGGCTGGCCAACCCGTTCACCTTCTCTTCTAGCAATCTCATCCGATGGTTGTCATCCCTGGCTCTTTCATAACATTCATTCTGACCAGAGAACACATCCTCCTGACGATCCTCCCAGCGAGGTACTGCATCATATCCACCATAATCGGCATCACGGCCCGGACCCGTTTGGACGTACCTGGGGTCATACCTCAGATTACCCATTTCTTGAGTGTTGTATGCGCCAGCTCCATATCCAAGATTACCATAGCCACAAAACCCACCCTTGGCGCCAGCCATGCTGCCATATCCCATATTCACACCATTGAAGCCCTGGTTACCATTAATACCATTCATTCCGACATTCTCAACACCCCCATTGAAACCCTGGTTGACATTACCCACAAATACCCCAGCAGTATCTGCATTGGCATTCATATTACCGGTGTTCCCACCTCCACCTACATGACCAGTTTCTCCAGCATTCAAACCGGTTACGGGAATAGCATCAGCACTTTGACGATTCTCAACTCGGGGAGAAGCAGCAATATTTTCACCATGCGGTGTCCCGTTGTTTTCAGCCCGTGCGACTATCGGTTGAACCAGATTCTGCAGCTGCTCTTGTCCTTTGGCGATAGTCTCCATGGTTTGCATGAGCAGGGCCATCCTGTCACGCATCTCTTGCATTTCACTCTGCACGTTGTCCATGATCTTCTTCTGGTTAATCCTTGTAGAGTAACGGTGGACCCGCTTTTCTGCAATCCTGAAGATACCTGAATTAAAGATGCAGGAGATAAGATACACGAATCACAAACCTGCAATGCAAATATGAGTATGTATGCAAAATGCAATATGTGTCTATGCATTAGGGATTATCATTCCCCGATTCTAGTGTGAATGTGCCAGTGCAGTGACAGTGCTAGCGAGACAGTGATTGGAGCCGAATCATAGAAAACCTCGTATATTGCAGAGAAACCCAAGAATACAATACTACTGAGTGTACAAATAAGAAGGCATGACCTCAACCAACAATCCTGGTGATGGTCAGCACAAATGCAAATAAAGCATACAAGTTAATACATGAAATGATCAAGTACTCCCATAAGCCCGGTACTCTTCTATTAACTTCTTGGTCTCTGGGTGACTTGGTCGAGTAAGCAGACCCTCGACAAGCTGGTTTCTTCTCTTGAGAACACGTCGCACGTCACCAGCAGTTTCCTCCCATGCCCCTTCTCCGAAGCGATCCTCTAGCTTCCGCTTCTGAGACACAACTTCGTTCCTGCCTTCGATGGCTTTGTTCAATGCTTTCTGGAGACTATATCTGGTCATCACCTCTTCTTCATGCTTCTCAATGCTAGCCTTCAACTGCCCTTCGAGGTCAGAAATTTGCTGCTTCAATTTGTCTTCCCTCTTTTTATTGTTGGTCAGCGTAGCGTTCCATGTCTTGTTACAAGAAGAGATTTCTCGGTGACCGGCGTCGAGTGCTTTCTTTTTGGACTCCAACATGTCATGAGAGCTTCTGAACTCTTGACCCAGACGCTCGCGCTTCTTTTTCTCCTCAGTCAACTCAGCACCTAGCCTGTTTACTAGTTCGATCTGCTGTTGGAAAGAGCGTACAGCCTTATTCTTCTCACTCCGCATCTGAGCTAGCTCCTTCTCTAGCTCCTCATTAATCTTCATCAAGGCTTCCTTTTCTTTCACAACTTGCTCGTAGACCTCCATAGTGACAGTGGTTGGCTCCTTTACCGGCATATGAACAGGGACCGACGCAGCTGGAAATGGCATCAATAACTGTCTTGCCCTTTCCTGGATCCAAACTTTGTAGGGTGCATATGCCTGACAGTCATTCTTCCCTAACAGTGGCTTCCCTCTTCTGTTAATACGCACCCAGGCATGCCGAAGCTTGGCTAACAACTATCCATTCACATCACCGGTGAAGTACAGAGATTCCTGTACTTCTTCCTCCTGAGGCGGGTTCTTTAACGCATATCCAAACTGGCGGACGAACAGAGATGGGTTGTAATTGATACACCCTTTTCTCCCTATCAACGGAACATTAGGATACCCAGAACAACTGAAAATAAGCTCAGACCCCAGCAAGTCTCGGTCGAACCACTCAATGTCTTCAGAAGATAGCCTCATCATACGCTCTGGCCAGTCAGCTGTAGTTGCACTATCCACAAAAGGTCCCTTCAGGGGAAGATGGCTCTTAAACCACATGTACAGCAGAGGCACGCAACAAGAGACGTTCTTGCCTCTCCTGTTCTTATTTCTGTAGTGCATCGAATGGTAAAAGTCCCCGATCAGTGTGGGTACCGGATTGCCAGCAGCAAACAGATGAAATGCATCATGTCCACGAAGTTTGGGAAATTGGGAAACAACACTATCCCGTAAATGCATAGAGCCAGAATAGCGTTAAAGACCACCCAACACCCATTCTTGGCGTACTCTTGAGCCTTGTCAACCAGAAACTGAAGAGAGAAACCTGGAACCCCTTGCCATGAAGTCATCAACAGCTCAGAAGCATTCATATGCAAGGCCTTAGCTAAATCCTCCAACTTGGGCTCAGCGGCAGAGTGAATAAAAGGAACTGCATTCTGTACCGGCAACTCAGTAAACTCTACATACTCCTCCATGGTGGGACCCAAGATAAAATCAGCAAATGTGAAACACCTCAAAGCCGGGTCATAGAATTGCATCAAGGTGTACAGCCCATTCAATTCATCATCAGTGGATTTGCGAACCAAACTCAACAGTCGTCTGTAACTCTGCCTGAAGCTTCTACGGACATCCTCATCAGCAAGAGAAATCAGACCCATGAGGGGAGCAATATCAGGGATAGGTAGCTTATAGGCAACTGTCATCCTCAAACCAGCCATGATCGATACTCAGAAGTCCAGACACTAGAACCAGGGAATATGCAAATGCACCTGCAGCACAGACACACGTTAATGGGATGCAATGATAATGATTATGCAAACAATGTAATGCAAGCAACATGCAGCAGGGACCAAGTGCCATAGCTGAGAAGCCTGAACCATATCAAAAGTCTCAGATAGACCTTCCAGAATTCCTCAAACCCTGGTCTCAGATAGACCCAACACAAAGCTCCAACACTGGTCTCGGATAGACCTCATAACATAACTCCAATTGGCCTCTGATAGACCTCCTACCATAAATCTGACTGGTCTCTGATAAACCTCACAACTATCCATAAATACCCAGGATCTCTGATCAAGAAATAACCGGTATCTGAAGGTCTAGTTACCTGCATAACCCCAAACCCTCTCACAGGTGGATGTCCTAGTAACTGACAAAGGTATGGCATCCTATACGGTCGTCGGCGTCACAGACTTTCAGGGTTGATGATACGATTCCCAGAGGAGTGGCATCATCAAATCCTGAAGAGGCCTCACTTAGCCAACTTCCAAATGATCGGTTCCCAGAGTCGACAATCCAACTAACCAGCAACCCGAGCCACCCAAAGGGCAGGACAGGAGGCCAACCAGAAGAACCTCGTCTGAGTGTAGATTTCGCTGGACACTAGGACATGCAAAGCACGTGCGCGCCCACTAATCTCTACTCTAAGTCTAGGTGCACTCAAGCCCAGGTCCGGCTTACCTCTCAATCATGGAACACCCGTCACACCCCACAATACAGCAATAATACTAATAATAAAATGCTGAAATGTAGATACAGAAATATAAATCCATACAAAATCCTCGACGGGAAAACAAGCGCTAGGATTGACTCTCTTAAGGGACGTTGGATCCCAAATGCATAAGGAACTATCGCAGTCCTTAGCAGCCAGGGGACGTTGAGTCCCCAGCAGAGTCGCCAGCTGTCGCTACTGCGAAAATCGGCGCCGGCTGACAGAAGAGTCGCCACCGTGCGTTATTTATCCCAACGGAGGGAAAGGAAACGCTCAGAGTAAACTCGCAAAGACGGGAAAAGGTATGGTCATCGCAACCAAAACCTGGATTTGGGAGTCGGTTACGCAAGGGGAAGGTATTAGCACCCCTCACGTCCATCGTACTCGATGGGATCCATGCTTGCTTGGTTTGTACGGATTACACTTCTATCTAAACTAAAGGATGAGGTCTGAAAAGAAAAGAAAACATGACTCGGCAAAGCATCGCACTTTATGCCTACGTATTCCCGTCTGGAACGAGAAATCAGAGTCAACGTAGTTCGCCTAACTACGGGTGAAGGATGGGTGAAGGTTGCTCGCTAGGATATCGCATCCTATGCCTACGTACTTCCACACAACATGGAAGATCAGAGAAAACGTATTTCGGGCTACGCACGACACAAGCTGTTCAAGTGTCTTTTATGAAAAATCTCACGTTAAACAAAGGTTTTCTTATTGCAAAAAGGTTGATGTTTGTTCAAATCTTTTGACGGAAGAAATGAATTGATTTCTGTTATCACCTTTAATAATGTTTTTCTGTTGTTTTGAGAAAGGAAAGAGATGACACTCTAAAATCCTATGGTTGAAAAGGGAATAAAATCTACCCTAATGTTATCATGCATGGGTTAACTCCTAATGTCTATCATGCTCCTCTCTTGCGCAGAGAGAAACAGAGATCCTAAGGGGAAAACGAAAACAGAAACAGCAGATATATACAGTAAAGCAGTAAAATGCATGGATGCAACAATACAAGCGAGGCAAGGGAGTCACACTCAACCTCGAACCTAGAAAACAATAGGCAAAAGTGAATAGAATTCACTTTCAACCCAACAGATTAAACAGCAAACAATACAGTCTGGGAAAATCACACAATACATCAAGAAATTAAAACAGCTAAAACTAAACAGCAAAGCAGTCTTCATTAGCATCTGCAACCATCTTCCGGCTTCAAGCAAGCATCATCTATCCACAGGCTTCAAGCAAGCATCAGTCTCTAATCTTCAATCTCCCAGTGGCTTTTCTTCAAGTCTCACTCTCCAAGCTGAGGAACCAATCACAAGAATGAGTTGGGTGTTAAGCAATTAGTTGACCACCAAGGGTGGCAAACCGACTGCTAACAACACATAGAATATTTCTCTCAAGAGTTCTATCTCTTAGACACTATCACCAAGCCTTACAAAGGAAGGGGGTGAGTGTCTTAGAGAGACTCTGCATCACAGAGAAGGAATGGAGGCAATCAAGACCTTCCATGTTTGAGAATCAAGTTTTCTACTCTAGAGCTCTGCCTAACTCCTAGATCCTACAAACTTCAACAGCTGCCAGCAGGGGATACTCCTCATCAACTCTGGAAGTTGGTCTTCAGTCTTTAATCTTCAAATGGTCTTCATCATCACAGTCTTCAGCTCAAACCCCAAGCCCCAAATAAACCCAATACCCCACACAGACAAATAATAACCCTAAAGAGGGCACACCACACAATCAATCACATATAAGCAATATACTAATAGCAGTAGGGGAATCCTAATATTTTCTAAGGGATCTATCATCTACCCATAACCCCTATAGTCCCATACCCCAAAATCAAATCAAAATCCCTAAAGAAATTAATCTATCTCACCTATGCTCACTTAAAACCCTAATTTTAACCACTCTAATCTCACCTAATCAAATCACCTAAAAATTAATCCTAAAAATATGAATTAAATCCTATATACAAGTTGAAGTCCTAAATGACATATCCTAAAAAGAATGGGTCCTAAATTTAAAGGGAACTATTAGAACTAAAATCAACAAAATTTAAGTGCTAAACTAAACTCATTAAAAAGCTATTTAAAATAAAAATGCACAAAAAATATTAAAACAAAATAAAATGCCAATTTTATCATTTAGTATTTTTCTTAACAAAATTATGAATCTACCACAAAAAGAACCAATTAAAAACAAGCTTTTTTCAATTTTATATGGATTTTTAAAGATCAAAGAAAATTAAAGAAAATGAAAATCAAAAACATGAATTAAATGGGGAGGGGGTGTTATAAGCAGATGCGCCTAGTTATATTGATCATTGGGCCAGGAAGTGGGGGCGTGAATATCAAAAGCGTAGGGCCCAGCATGCATCAGAAAATCAATTAAAAAAAAAATAAAAGAAAAAGATTAGATCCACGGTGCAAATAACAACTAATTTCCAGTGTTATTTCAATTGGGCTCGCTGATGGGGGTGGGGTTAGCAATTTTCAATCCAGGCCCAGGAAAATGGTTTAATGGAACGCTGCGTTTCCATGGCTTCGTATTCCCTCCGTTTTCGTTTTCAAATAGGGGCCGTTGGATGAGATTAAAAGGTCAAATATTCAGGGTGATCTGACGGTGCATGGTCATCGTCTCCAACACACCATCTAGGGTTTCAGCTTAACAGAATCCATGCACGAAATTTCAAGCTCATCGTGCTCTCTCAATTCACAATAAAAATAAAAAATTCCAAAGGCATAAACGTGCCATTTTCTTCCAAGAACATTACTGTATTCATAGTTTCATCTAAATCCTCCTATATCTCATCAACAGAAAGCACGAATGCATGGGTTCAACCAACTTACACTGAGATCAAACATGGTAATCCTTGGTATTAATGGACCTATCTTGCTCATGGTATTACACTGATTTCATTAAGCTATAATTCGTGCATTAAAACTCATTACAGAACCTAATCTTGATCATCAAAGAAAATGCACCCTGCCATTGAACCTCATGGAATCCTCTCTAACTTTCAGAAATCAATCACCTATGGTCTCTAATCATGCTTATCCTAACCATTTCATCTAATGTTGTATAAATAAAGAGATTCGAAAGCTTTTGCAAACCTGAAAATTGGTGATGGCAAGTATGGTTACCCTTCAATCCAATGCTTGAAACTTGCCACAAATGATCTTTAATGGATGATAACCTTTCTGTTTGCAAGATCTTGGATGGACAGTGCTTGGATTGTGAGTTTGGATCCAACTTGCTTCTCTTGCAATTTTGAAGCCACAGCTTCAAACCTTCATCAATGGCCACTCAATTCTGTATGCACATGTTCAGTATGATCCAGAGAATTGATTTGTGGAGAAGAATTAAATGGAGATGAAGAAGAAAGTGGCGTTTGATATTGATTTGCAAAAATGGAAGAAAAGGTATTTCACTCTCCCTTCACTCTCTTTTCACCAACCTTTTGCACTAATGATCCACACTCATTATATAGATGATGATGGACAGATCTAGAAGTTTCTGGATGCCTCTAGGATGATTCTAGAATGTGGTGGAAATTCATGGAAATCTCACTTGATGACATGTTGAATATCTCTCATCTCATGCATACACCCTTCTAAACTTGTGTTAAAATCTCTCCTCATGAGATATTGGGATGGTATGTGTGAAAAACAAGCCTTTCCTTGCCTTGTGTTGAGTTTTGCCAAGTTGCCTTATGATGCAAGAAAGAACTTTACAAAGCAAGTCCAAAATTTAAGCCCTAACTCAAAAAAGTGGCTGAACCAATGTCTTTAAAATGTTGTTTGGAATCAATTTGGTATATTGGATGACCCATTTTGGATTTGTAGATCTCTCAAACCATTTTCCAACATGAACTTTTTCAAGTTATATGCCTTTTTTAGGTCATTTTTCACCAACTTTGGTCAAGTCTTGTTATATGCATTTACAAACTTCCATGACCTCTTTTCTAGACTTAAAATGACATTTTTAGCAACTTTGATGTTGTGAAGTTTTTCATTTGAAGCTTCCTTGTATGAGTTTTAGGCATAGGCTAAGAATGACCTGTAATTCTCAAATGACCAAAATACCCTTTGCTTGCCAAGACCATAAGTAGAGTTCCACAAATCATATTAAGGCATACCATAACTTTCTAGAAATCTAATACAATGAGGAACAACTCTCATGTTGGTCAGAAATCCATTTGAAAAACCCTTGAAGGTCAAAAGTTGCTTGGAAGACAGACAACTTTCACAGACAAATTTCAGTGCCCTCAGATGACCTGTAACTTGCAAGAGCTATAACTTGAGTTCTATAAATCATCTTGATGACTTAAACCACTCAAATTAAATCTATGAAGATGCTATACAAGTTTCATGTGGACCAGAAATTCATATGAAGCTTGCATCTTGAGTTACACTGTTTTGAAGTTTGACCTAAATCAGGGGATTTTACACTGAAACCCTAATTTGGTAACTCCTCTTCTCCTTGATTCCTTCTGATTTTTCTTTAGCACAACACCATACCCATATCCATATAGCAAATAATGAATCCCACATTCTTCAAATGATCCTTGATGCCTTTCAAAATAAGTCTTTGACCTAGGATTGACCTGGTGTTGACCCTAGTTGACTGACTTCCACTGAGGCTCTTGCAATCATTCCAATGACTTGGTTCTTCTTCAAAATGATCCTCTAGGCTCTTCATAACATCCATACACACCTCATGCTCTTGGCTCATGGCTCCCACTTCCTCTGATGATCCCCAAACAACCTCAAGGTAGGAAAGAACTCACTGATCAACCTGTCAACTTTTCAAAGCTCAAATTCTTCCCTGATAACCTGAGTAGTCTTGAATATGAATGAAACCCTTGGATATGCCTCTTGAGATAAGAATAGCACTTGATCCCCTGATTAAGATAGCTTGCTTATGCTATGCAATGCAGATGAATACACTATGTACATGATGACAATGCAAATGACTATGCAATTGAAACATAAACCTAGGTTAGAAAAGGTTGGGAAAATTTTGGGGTGCAACAGTATTGCTACTCCTTTGTGTTATTTATCTCGAAAGCTTTCCTGCACGATCAATTGCACCTATGTTTCCACAAGACTTCAATTTGATTCGATGTTCTCCGCTACTTCCTTTGCATTCTTTATCTCCAAAGGGTCCTTTGTGTACTTTAACTCCAAAGGGTCCTTTGTGTACTTTATCTCGAAAGGCTTTCACAATGTCGCAATCCTCTCTTGAACGTCTTGCACGAAAACCCCCAAATCTTCACTCGATCTTGGAGGACAAACCCGCAGTTTTTCTGGATGAAGACCCCTGCAAATCTCAAACCAATATCTTGGCTACACAAGAACCTAATTGGACCTTATCAGGCCTTCAACTAGCTGGCAGCCCAACAAAAGATTATTATGTGTGATTTTTCAGTGTGTATATATAGGATGGAGGTTGAAGATGATGAGAAAATGCAGGCTAATTTTATGGTATCACCAGTTTGGAATGAAGGATGAATGATGTATTTATAGTTTTGGAAGATTGGTGGCAAAGAGGAAATTTTCGAAATAGAAGAGAAAAAAATTGACTAACTTAACCAGTATGTATCGGCCTGAAGGTTGGATGTGTCGGCACATACTGTCAAAAATAACAACATGTGCCGACCTAAAAGGACATAAGGGTCAACCCAAAGGAAACATAACCTACAACCTTATTTAGGATAATAGATGTGTCGGCCTGAAACATGTATGTGCCGACACATAATGTTGAAACTTTAAGTATGTGCCGACCTGAAGAAGGTGTGTGTCAACCGAAACAAAACAAAAGCTACAGGCTTAAAAAATTAGTTACATGTGTTGGCACATATGCAATGCATTTTTGTGCTAAAACTGAGTTTTGTGATTTGAGTTGATGATTTCTGATACCTCTTCCACACAAACTTAGAGATACCTTCGGACTTACAGAAATGCTAAGTTTTCTGCAAGTTTTGACATCATGCAAAACATCTAATGAAGAAGTTGCACTCACATACTCCCCCTTTTTTATGATGGCAAAACATGCAATAAGGCTCCCCCTGACTTTGTGCTTTCCCACTTCATCTTGCATATGATTTCTCCCCCGTTGACAACATCAAAAAGAAGCAAATCTTGAGAAGTAGCATGTTCCAATACAAGTATTAATATATCACTCAGATGCGTTTTTACACAGAAGAGCAACCATCACATATCCCCAGATATATGTAATGATGCGAAATTGATAAATAAACAGCAAAAAAGGGAAAACTATTCAAGTTGCTTCAAATAGCATCATAACTATGTAACACAATACAATGGAACTCCCAATGCTGCACACGCATGTGCCTAGCATAGTGACAAGAGCATGTCACTACTAACCAACACAAAAATGTGACATAACATATAACACATTCACAACAAGAACAATAACAACTAATTATCATGCTAGAAGAAATAATACTAGATGGAGACAATATAAAAACATATTATCCATTAATACATAAACCAAAACAAAGTCGCACACACATTGTTCAAATAACATAGCCAAACCAACAGCTTGTTCAAATTGGAAATAAAATGAAACAGAAATGCGTGAAACAAAGACATTAAAACATCTCTTAATAACATAACACATCAACGTCCACCAGCTCCATCCTGACGTCTGCGATAGGTCCTTAAACCCCTACGCATTTCGTCATAAAATTCAGAGGCTTCCTCATCATGCTGAGTAACTGTGGAGTACATGTTGTTGATCTTCCCTTGTACAACCCTGTTGTTTATGTTCATGACATCATGGATTGATTTTAATGTTGCACTTGGAGAGACATAGACCAAGTTTAGGAAAGTGATTTTGAAATGGTTGAGAATCTTGGAAACCATAAACGGATATCAAAAAGCACCTCCTTTGTTGCATGCTTGAATGCTGAACATATGATGCACAAAATACTATGGCCAATTTATCTTAATCTTGTTGTGAATAAGATAAACAAGGTGAATCTCTGTATTATCAACCCTTGAAAACCCCCACTTTTGGGACGCAATACATGAAAAACAATCCAATGGAGAATACATGGCAATTTCTTAAGGCACCCAGTAGTGTTCTGTTCATTATTATACTCATCTCTTGGAGCCTTCAAATGCTCATTTGAATTCAATTTCCACTTAAAATCAGAATGAAAATTTGTGTCTTTAACTAAAGGCTCATTTCTAATTGTGATACCAAAGACATTTTTCCACAAATAATTTGTAAATATGTAGGATTTACCTCCAATCTGAAAACTAAACTCAACTTTGTTGCGCTTGTGCAGCCCCACATAAAAGACTCAAACCAAGTCTTCATTGTAGTCTTGATTCAATGATATAAAGGAGTTTATTTTTTGATGATTGATGCGATCTACGACCTCAAAAATGTGGAGTTTCTCAGTAGTTTCAACCTTCTAGTAATTTTTCCTTGACACACTCCTGCCACGACACTTTTCTTCAAAGAACTCCGAATTTTCTTGGTCAACCAATAAAAAATAGTTTCTGGTTCCCTAGATGAGGAGCCAACCTTGTCTTTACCTCTACCAACAACCTTACGTCTTGCAAGCTTATGAGCCAGGATGAAATTTCACAAACAGAAGACACGCACAAGGTGTTTGAAAAAATGTCCCAACTAGAACAGTTGGAATTTGAGAGTTTGAAGTAAACCCACAACCAACAATGTTGTTATACCAGATATAGATGCAAAGAAATAACATATGAATATATAATGTATAGGATTTTCGTATGAACATGCAATGTATGAAGAAGGGAAAACTAAAGACCACACTAGTGGGTGTTGAATGATATTAACGAAGGAATATTGAAGGAGTTTTAGTGGGTTTTGAATATCTTTGATGACCAAATTAAAGGAAGGAAGAGAGTTAGACCGAAAATTTATTATGAGGACAGAGATTTGACTTGAAATTATGACTAAGAGGGATAATGAAAGGATAGAGAAGATGAAAATAGATAAAACTCTTACTCTTCTGTTACACGTGTCATCCTGACTTGATTACATGCCGAACATGTGTCTTATGTGCCAACCTGTACTGAAGCATTTTCAGAAAAATCAACATTATGTGTCAACCTGTACGACTTTCGTGTCGGCACATACTGAACCAACCTTTTTAAAAAACAAAGTTGAAAAATGAGTTTATGTGTCTACACATATGAATTATGTGTCGGCACATACTAAGGCAAACTCATCAAACTTTAAATTACTTCATCTCAGGTTGACCTGACTGGATCATGTGTCGACACATGCTTGCAGGTTTTTAGAGAAACACCAAGAGACACAGTTTTACATATTTTGAGACATGTGACTTGACTCATGCATGACTAAAAACAACTTATACGTATGTTTTGAACCATATTTTTTAAGGCTATGGATTTGTACAATTTAGAGAAATAATCATGCATAGATAAGAAATAAAAGGAAAAAACAAGTATATTTGTATCATTTGATCTAGGTTACTATAAACATGTAAATTGAGATAATCACATATTCAATAGAAATTTTCGAAGAAACATAAGACCAAATAACATCTAGCATAAAATAGGATAAAAGACATAGCTTAGTTTTAGAAGGAACATGAAATGATACAACCTCACTATACAAGCGGAGTATGCATGAGCATTTCACGAGAAGCTCTAGAAGAAGAGCTTTAGCAAATGCTAACCGTACCATCAACAAAATCTTTTCAACATATCTTCATTCACCTTCACCTTTCTAAGTTGTCTCAATATATTTTACCAAAAGTCTTTTTATTGTTGATGCTTCTAGAAAACATATTCCTTCTTCTTGACACCAAGTCAATCTAATTAGAATATGTTATCTAGAAAATGTCTTGATGTTACTATAACTGAAGCACAACAGCTTCTTCATAGAATCAAGATACTTCTTCCTACAAAATCAATAAGATAAACTAGGTACCCAATCTTTGTTGGGTCCTTGAGGGTGAGTAACACAATTGTTGCATTTAGGTGACCATTGAGAAATGCCATCAAGAATTAAGGATCTCCTAAGTTTGCATTTAGAAATAGTATGACCTTTTATACAACAGTAGTAACAAATCATATTACGAGAAATGTCATGTTTCCTATTCAATTTCTTTTCAACAAATATCTACTTACTATATAGAGGATTTAAATGCATGTTAAACTTTGTTGTATCTATATCATAGGTAATCTTTGGCTGTTGAGCCTTGATTAACTTGTCCTTAAGAGTCTTAACCTCTTTTTTCCAAATATAGTAAGTATCACATCTAAAGTTGAATTGATTTTCATCTCCATTATTATTGACATTTTGATCATCTACTAACGAGTCCTTTAATGCTTTCATTTTCTTTTCCGTTTCTGAAATTTTTGCCTCCAAGTATGAAAACATTTGTCTATTTGAGGCCAAATTTTTGAATGCTTCAATAGCTTCTTTGTGCAAGACTTCAAAAGCATTAAGTAACTCTAAATGAGACAATTCATCAACATATTTATTTTGAGAAGAGTTTACCTTAGTTTTATTAACTCCTTGATGATGACTAGAGAGACATATCTCATCACGTCTCGATGATTCATAGTCTTTCTTCTTGTCTTCACAATAATGACCAGAGAAACAAACTTCATCATGATTTAATGGTTTGTAATCGTTCTTCTTTTCATTTTTGATATGAGTTTAAATGAAGAAGTTGGATAATTCTTCATCATCATTGGATTCTTCATCACTCAAGGATTCAACGTTGCTTCCATAAGCCACACAGACCTTTCTAGGTTTGACATGTTGTTTACGTTGATTTCTCTTATCATTTTTATTGGAGTATGAAGGTATTGTATTTTTTTTTTCCTTTGGAGTTATCTTCCCTTGAGGATATAATTTTTCCTTTAGGCTTAATACCTCCTTTATTTAAGTTTTCTCACCTTTCTTTTGCAAGTATTTATGATACATTTTGACAAACAAATTCATCTCTTCATCATTCAAAACAAATTTGTTGCTACTATCATTGTCATAAATATGCTCATCCTTTGAGGACTTAGAATTTGAAGCCCTAAGAGCTTTAGACTTCATTCCTTCCTCCTTATTTGTTTCCTTATTCTTTTTCTTCTTTTTCTCAAGCTTCTTTTCATGTTCATCCAAGCAATTTAGTTCTTGCCCGTATTCTTCTAACTTTCCAAACAAGGTGGTGAGATCAAGAGTTGTAAGATCGTTGAATTCTTTGATGGATGTAACCTTCAGTTGCCATTTTCTAGTAAGACACCTCAAAACCTTGTTAATAAAAATAGCATTGGAAATAGGATTACCTAGCAAGTTTAAATGACTAATAAGATGTGAGATCCACGTTTGCATTTGAGCAATGGTTTCACCATGCTTCATGCGAATGAGGTTGAATTATTGATTAAGTGTATTAAATCGGGATTTTTTGACCTCATTAGTTCCCTCATGGGCAACTTGTAGAGCACCCCACATAGCCTTAACAATTTCACAATGAGAAACATGATAAAACTCATCGACACCGAGAGCGAATATCAAAATGTTTTTCTCCTTCCAATCGTGTGACCACTTCTTATTATCTTCGTTATCCCATAGTGCTTCGGGCTTAGGTAAGGTAACACCTAACACAACTTGTGTGATTGGTGTAGGTCCATTTTAAATGACCTCCCAAACAGCTTTATCATAAGAGTTCACAAGACAACAGTGGATGTTAATTGACTTATCGATATTGCTACTCTTTTGCATCCTTTATCTCCAAAGGTTTCATGCATGATCAATTGCACCGATTGTTCCACAAGACTTCAATTTGATTTTTCGTTCTCCGCTACTTCCTTTACGTTCTTTATCTCAAAAGGGTCCTGTTACGGTGAGAATCGTGATACCAAGCTACTGAATTAACTTGAATCTTTAATTCATTGAATTCACAATCAGACTTTAATTTATCTAAAGTAAAGGTCTAAAGAAAGAAAGAACCTTTTGCGCGATGTAAAAACAATGCTAAGAGATTCGGGGATCGGGGGTTGGTTATGCATAGGGTAGGTATTTCACATCCTAAACATCAGTACTACTCTACAGGAACCTTTTGTTTGTTTGTGTGCTAAGTTTGTTAAGTGTTTGCTATGGATTGGGATTGGGTAAAAGATGTAAGTAAAAACCTAAAGATATATACACTAAGTTGCTCGCAAAGACATCGCGTCTTTTGCCTATGTATCCTAACTAGGATAGAATTAGAGCAATCGTAGTTCACCTCACTATGTTTGAAGAACACTTGATTATGATCAAGGTTCAAAGGGGAACAAACATTACAATGCTTGTGTGGAGTTTAAAGAAACTCTCTAGATCTAAGTTGAACACTCAAGAAGGGGAAGTAAGTAATCATCTCCATGATTCTTACATAGAGTTAACAAACTCCATCCTAAGTTCTAATTGAAAGAGCACTCCTAACAAGGGGTAGGCTTCTTAGACTTAAGCAAAGTCTAAAGGACAGGTTCTAACTTAACTAAGTGGGTAGATGACTTAACAAAGTCAAGGGAGGGTGATGAGCTATCTTTGACCTAAAGGTCAACAAAGAGACTTTCCTTTGGAAGGATAAAAGGGGAGGCAACTTGGATGAGAACTAAAGAGTTCCATCACTTGGGGAAACTAAACTTAACAAAGCATGAACATTAAACAGGAGGAATACAAGAAACGTGGTTACAACCAAGCATATACAAGCATATTACGATAAGCAAGTACGTCAAATAGGAGGAATGGTTACAACCAAAGCATGCAAGCGTATTACAATAGGCAAGCAAAGATGAGTTCTTACAAGACTCAATGAAGGATGAAGACTCAAGCATATCTTGACAAAGATGAAGGTAATAACCAATGCAAATAAGTCAACTATCATAGGGCTATTACATGGAAATCAATAATGAATCAAACACAATGCTCACTAGCAACAAGTAATTACAATTACACCAAGGGTTTGACAAACATAGAGCTCACATTAAGTACAACAACAAATAGGAGAAGAATGAATCAAAAGCTTAAAACGGTTAGGAGGGTAAAAACCCTAAAAGAAACATGAGCGTTTTCAATGCAAAGTTGTTTTCACAATGAGAATTCTAGAATATTAATGCACCACATGAAAATATATACAAATACGAGATAGTTGCAAAAAGAACCGATCAAAAATAATAAAAAAATGAAGAAGTTATGATTTTTATGAAATTAATAACAATTAAAATAAAACAAGGAAATTAATGATAAAAAAGAAAGGGAGGCGCTTGGTGGGTGTTGAACCCATCACCCTTGGAATACGAACTCAAAACTATGCCAACTGAGCCAAGCAGCGCGTGCATGTTATGTGAGAGGAAAGGAACACAAAATAATTAAAACATGGCAAAGCGTGAAAAATCAAAAAGGGTTGATCTCCACTGTGGATCGAACCCAGGATCTAGAGGTACAAGGCGCATGAGAGAGTGAGGATTTAAACACTGGGGTGGCGATACATCCGTGTATTTTGCCATCCCTAAAATTTAAATACTTAATAAAGCCAATGAAATCTGGGCATGGCAAAACTTGGGAACCAAGCAAAACATGAAAAACGACAACACCATAACTTCATCAATACTCAACCAAATTGAACAAACTTTTAGCCTATCTCATGTGAAATTTCATAAGGAATTCAATGGTAATCTCAGTTTTTTAAGATGATGCACACAATTCAAAATTCGAATGTAAATGCAAGTTGAAGCATAGAAATGCATTAGAGTATCTACAACTCATGACATCAAGATTTAATGACATGTAAAGGTATGCACAAATCATAAATACATAAACCAATGATTCTTGATGCAAAAAGTCATACCAAATCAAGTCCAATCAAAAAAGGATTGCAAGTTGCACAAATTGCCTTGAAAATGCATTATGATGATCCTAGCTCAAAATAGAAGAGATCAAGATTAAATGAAGGTGGGCACATCTTATAAACATGTTATCCAATGATCCTAGATGCCTAGATCAATCAAAATCAGTTACAAACCAAAACTGGCATGTAAGTTGCAATTATGGACAAAAATGCTTAGTATGCAAAATGCTAGCTTCAGCTCATGACAGAAGGGATTAATGATGTGTAATGGTATGCACAAGTCACAAATGCTATGTTCATGGGATTTGGATGCAAGAATCATGCAGTGATGGCTTCAAAAAGAAACTGGTGTGTGACTATTAGTGGTGTGCACAAACATGCTTAAAATGTTGTTGGCAAATGGAAACAATCATAATGCAGCCTATATACTTATCATACACAACATGATTTATGCAAATAAAATCAAAGTTTCAACAAGATACAAGAACTTAACACAAGTGATGGCATATTGAAATGGAATAGAAAACATAAACAAGACAACAAAGATTATGACAGCAAATATGGCAATATCAATGATCAAAGAATAGCCCTAGTTCCATATGCACAAATTACCTTGCAAGCACATATTAAATATGATCATATAATGAGAGTGGTGCCATGGTAATTCAAGTGAACCTAGGCATATAACATCAAATATGAATTTTGCAAAAAGGCAAGGCTAGCACAAATCATTCAAATCAGTCCTAATGTTTCTAATGCACACCAGTTGCAAGATTAACAAAGCATCATGGCAGTTGGTTTCTCAATAGAAAAATACATGATACAAGAATGCAAGTACTCAAAAATGATCCAAAAGACTGTCTAGCAGGTTCAAACAGAATGACATGCATTATTCATGGTATATGCAATTTCTTCAAAGATACAACAACAAGGCAACAGGTTTGAGAAAGGCATACACATACATCTATCACAGAAAACTGTCCTATGCTAGACTTTAGCAGCAAAGATCAAGCATTTCAAAAATCATGTTAGGCACAAACACACAAGATGCTCAAAAACAAGTCAACATCTTATTTTGAACTAAAACAGCACCAACATCAAAATGTTCATGAAAGCAAACTTGATATTCCAACCAAACATGCACAACAGTTGTGAACTAAAAAACTCCTAGAGTTCAAACATGACTTAGGTGCAAAGGTACATCATGAAATGGTTAACAAACAACTTAGGCATAACAATGATAAAAGCAAACAACAGAACTGGCAGATTTGCATATAGACCACATTTTGCATTTAACACCAAGCACATTCAATATGTTCATGACAGAAAATGAAAGGGATGGTACCTACCAACCTCTTGTAGACCTCCAAGCAAGCTTGTTGCAATATGGAATGCCTTGAGAAAGCTCCAGCTGCTGTCCAACTCTGCTTGATGAAAACAACCCTTGCTTGCACTTGAAGGAACTTGTGACAAATCTCAAAATAAATGAGGATGAGGTTGTTTTATGTTATGGATAGTTGATACATCATATATCAAAGGTGTATGGAGGGTTAGGATGATCAAAAGAGGTCTGGACAGAGATTTGCTTGATTTTGTGTATGAGGTCAAACTTGATTGGTTTGAAAGTTAACTTTTGATAGAATGGAGTTTGTGAGTGGTTTAAGAGTATGAGAACCTTCCACACATCATTTATGGATTGCATAGATGGTTTTTGAAGGATTGGAATGTGTGGAAATGGATTTGGGAAGCCAACTGCCGAAGACATATTTTGATAAAACTTGAGATTTTGAAAATGAGGCAAACAAGAAAGGAATGAGAGTTGTGATTTTCTCTTGGTTCTAAGAGTGCTCTGGTGTGGAAATGACATAGAGGGAGCCTCTATTTAAAGGAAAAATGAAGGGTGAGGAAAAATTTGTAACTTGGCACTTTTGGAGGGATTTTGAAAAAGTGACTTGCTTGATATTTTGATGCAACTGCAAGATCAGATCCTTGGCTCAAGATGATACATTGTTCAAGTGGTATGAATGACATAATAGTGATTGGAGTGGCTAGGCAGTAGGGGGCTATTTGCTGCAAGTGTGCAATAAAGTTTCTCTTTCTTCCATTATATGATTAAAATACTCCCACTTGCCTCCAAGTTGCAAGATTCATTAAACCTCCTTATTTTCTGCATTTCTTCTCTTCAAATCCTCTAAATATCAGATAGAAATAAGATCCAAGGGCTGAGAAGAGCTCAAGTGGTCAAAGGATGAGTTTGTGAGAAAATGAAAGTGTGGGACTCAAGTGTTAAAACCTCATCTTGTTAAATTCATAACTCTCAGCTCATAAGGGCTATGGAGGAATTCTAGTACATTTTGGAAAGCCCTCATGTAGCTCTACAACTTTCATGTTTTCATGAGTTTCAGATTCCCAAAGGAACTTGGCCAAAAAACCTCTCAAAGTTGCTGAAAAACAAGCCTAAAAGTGAAATAACTTAGAATTTTTCAAAGTTACTTTTCCCTCTTATAATGAATTTGGTCATAACTCCAAATCTATGCATTTTCTGACCATGAACCACTTTGGGACTTTTGTAGGACTTGTCAAGAGCTTTCCAATGAGCTTTGAACTAACTCAATTGGATGTGTGGTTAAGGAGTTATGGTCTTGCCCCTTTCAAAACCCTAATTCCCGACTTTTGCAATTACTCCTCAATCCTTGATCCAATGGTCATGAAATTTTGTGGGTAGGTGAAATATGTCATTAGGAACATTTTTTATTCATATCTTGAGGTCAAATTCCTTATGAGTGAAGAGTTGACTTTTCGGTCAATCGAACGATCGATCGGTAACTACCGAGTCGACTGTTGATGCTCCGGATCTTTTGAGTCCTTGAAACTTCTTGAGTAGACTTTACCAAGCCATATGAACTTTATGGACCATGATCCCACCCTTGTAACACCTTTTAAATCAAAAGTCAAACCATAGTTGACTTTTCCTAATCGAAAACCCTAATCGGGTATCCTGAACTGCACTGTTCTTGATTCCTGGGTGACAACCTCAAATTGGATTCATACTTGATCCAATGGATTATCCTTGATCTTGTTTCATGGAGAACCAATCCAAGACATTGACTGATCAAACCTTTGAAACCTCGATTTTCGGCTGTATGGAACCCTGATTCCTGTATCTTAACAAAGACAAACTTGAAACCGGTTAAGGTTAGATAATCAAATGAATATGATCCTAAAATGATGATGGAGATCTAAGCGGTCAAAATTTGGGGTATGACAGTTGCCCCTATTTAAATATTTTCATTAGATGACCATGAGAGTTGACAATCCTCACAGAATTGTAGTGAAAGGTATTTAAATATAGCAAACCAAAATTTTTGTCCCTTAGATCCGATGGTATGCAAAAGGAAAAATGAGAATATGCCATGAATCTAGATGATGCTTTATGATGCTTGAATGCAAGACGGATGCAGACACACGAGCAAAGATAAAAGAATGGCAATACAACGAGTAACTACTCACGGGGGACCCAACACACTGGGGAAAGATTCAAGGCAAAACAAACAAAATAGTTCAAACGTGACTAAAGATGCTGCTCAGGGGGAATCTTTCATACAGGGGACACAAACTCCAATAGAGAAGACAAATCTTCATTGGGGAAAAGGAGACGACACTCCGTTGGGGAAGAAGGCAATTCTCCACCGGGGAAACGAAAGAAAAGAGATGCAAACCTCACTGGAGATAATCAAATGAGGAATTTCCTATAACGAAGAGTTCGAACGGGATCTTCAGGAAAAGAATAGAAACAAGACCAGACGCACCGGGGATGCTAGTATCCACTAGATCTCCGAGACTCGAATGGGAAAGCAACGCTTTGCTGGGAACACTGGTGACGACCAGAACAACAAACAATTTCAAGGGGTGCTAGTTTCTACTAGACTTACAGGGGGTAACGGTGACAACCAAACCAAAATTGGGAACTTTGAATTGCATTGATACAATACAGGACTTTTATGGGGAAATTGGTAACAACAAACTCTCGGTACTAATAACTGTTACACCCTAATTTTTCACCTTAAGATTCTGCCTCTCTTTTTTCTCTTGCGTTTCCTCCTTTCTTTTACTTTGTGCGTATTTATCACAGTTAACCAGTTTATGCAGGTTCGCGTAGGATGCTTATTTCAAGGGGAAATAATACCCATTCTCACAGTCAGAACTCTTCCTTCATTCTTAGGCCATCGTGAATAAAAACTTTGAGGACATCCTAGATGGGTTTTTTTTACTGTATCTCGCTAAGGTTTGGAGTTCACTCATGCATGCTCTAAATTTGTTATTTTGCCAAGCGACTATGTAGTGTGCTTTGCTTTACGGATTCCTTAATGACATCACTAGCCAAAGGATGGATATAGCATGATCGCGAGAATCATTTGTATTCAACTTAAGAAAGTTTGGTGTAGAGTTTGACATTTGATTATACTCAATAGTCTATGGAGTTTTCCCAATTGGTATAATAACGAATTGAAAAGGGAATTTGTCTCAAATCACAGTACGGGTGCAAATCAGGAGGGAGCTTCAAATTTATTTCCAATTCAAACCATAATTTACAAACCATTTAAGGTTGAGTTGATTCTAGGCCAGGTCTCAAATTGGGTTTTGAGCCATATTCCAAGACTGATTGGATTTATTCCTAGTCTGTTTCAAGCCTATATCAGGAAAATCACTACTCGAGAAATCCAAGACTAGTTCAATATATACGATGAATATGAAAGTTTAAAGAGTAACTACGGTAAAAGTTTCATTACAAAACTTTGTCTCAAAATTACAAAACCCAAACAATTGGAAATAACTTGTTTAATTTCTTTTGGCACTATCTACTTAAAGCCATATTACATTTCGATGTTGTACATGTTGTATATAGTTTTTTGCCAGCATCCATGTTGTCACTGCCATGACTCTAACTTGTTGCGAAGGATCCATAACGCACACTTGCTCACATCAGAACCATGCTTTAAGCCATTTTCAGCCACAATACCAGGCCATGAGAAGTGCAAGCCAAGAACAACATGACCTGAAACTTGCACAAACGAAAGTCTAACATTAATTCTTAAGACAAAATCAGGATGGAGATCAAAATTGAAATGGAATAATGCTCACCAGATAGGGAACATATTCTGATGGATTAGAGTTCTTCCTGAAATGAACCCTGAGTGTGTCCCTTCGGAGGTCAATCATAATCCACATTTTCTAGATAAAAAGAAGGAGATAAATGCAGAACTTATCTATGACAGAAACAACATGTTTTCCCCGTGTAGAAGTTCTATGAAAACTGGATATTACCGTAAGACGCCAGAAGGAGTTCGCAGAGTTTGAGCCATAAAAACATAGAATGAGGACAACAACAGTGTTGGGAAGGCATGTCGTTTGGCAGTGAAAGAAGTCCCTGACCTCCAGCTTACTATGCAGCAATGCACATTTCCTTCTAATTCCAGATGATCCTAACTGTTCTGATTTCCCTGCATTAGAACGTAAACGTCTTCATGAGTTGTTAACTTTGGAACAATTAAGTAATATAATGCTCCATTGGCATGCCAAAGTTCTAGAGGATTACCGTGTAACGAAATCATCAAAGTACCGAGTGTAGCTTCAAGAGTAAACAACCACATCCTTAGCATCAATAATCTAACCAGAAAGTCTCAATAAACCAACCGAGGTTTCTACCCAAATCTTTCTCAAGTGTGAATCTTGCACCAAATGAATTAAGGTCAAAACACTACTTCGTTTAAAACATTAAAATCCAACATTGTGCCAAGTGGCCAGAAGTTCAGAATAACACCAGTCAACAGAAGTTCAAGAGGGAATCATGGGAAGAAGGTTTCTACACCTTGTCGGTGCTACCGGTTTCGCCCTAAGGGGATTTTCTTATCTCGTGAAAGCATTAAGATCAAACAACTTCGTAAACGGCAACAAGATTCCATCAGAAAGGCAACAACCCACAAGAAGACTGAAAATAGGCAGGCGCAAAGCAGAGATAACAGTCTCACGTTCACTCTTTTTCAAACTCTGCCCAAAGTGCCAACCTGTCGGAAAACAAGGAAAATATCGTAAGATTGTTGTCACAAGAGAGCAGACCAACAAAGTTCCTGATTTCATTTTAAGGTCCTGGTGTGTACTATCTTACCATTACGAGAGCTTCCAGAAATCCAAGTATGAGCATAATTTGCAGCAGCTCCATACGCCCACATCTACTCAAAGCCGGCCACAAACAACAAGGTTCAGAAAAGAGTTTGAACTCGCATCTTGCTATTGAATATAAAACGGGCAGCGAAACTGTTGGGATTAAGTTCGTCAGTTCCGTTTTGTTTCAAGTGAAGTGTCACTTCTGTATTAGCCTCAAATACGCCTGGATCCTGACGACATCGACCGCAGTTACCATTGTGTATGTCATACAACTATAAATGAAGAAATTCAAACGTACTCAAGAGGTTGATAAGAAGGATAAAGAACCAAAGGACCAGCGAGTTAGAATATTGACAGTAAACATAGACATATACTACTCATGTGACAACTAGTTGTTTCCAAAGTACAAACTCCCTAATTGAATAGCCAGATTAATCAGTACCTGTAGAATTTAGAAGGAATGTTTGAAGACGTCTCCAAGTAGTCAAATGCAATTTTGCTCACAAAACGCTTCAGAGTAACCGTGACCTCAGACACAACCGCACCAAAATCACAACGTCAATTTCATTTAAGGAAGGGATACAACCCTTCAAAACATAATCAAACATGTTCTTGCAAGGAAGCAAAAAGAATTAAAACAAAGCAAGGCAGATTAGAGTTCATTCCAAAACAAGAGCAGATACGCATTGAAAGGGGTTTAAATTGTGTCTTGAACATGTTTCTTTAAAAATCAAATGTAATTTACCCCTTTGTCTGCAATATAGGACATATCGGACGAAGACGGAAAGAAAGGATCAACGCTTTATCTCCAGCCATCATTCCTGCACCAAGAGGATCCGCGTGTGCCTATAAAGGACAAGGAATTGAGATAAGAAAGGGAGGCATAACGATTCGCAGACATTAACAACCATTCAAAATCCCAAATTCACAAAATCCCAAATTCAAAGAAACCCCAGTTTATCAAAGAAAGAGAAGAACTCATCTCATTGTTCTTCCGTCGCACCGTCGTGACTCATCCACCGGAAATACCGCCGATAACCTACGAAACTCATCGTTTCCATAGCCGCCGCGAAGACCCCGTCAGAATACCGTGAAGTCACCGGCGAAGCCATCGTCATCGTTGTTTTGGGTAACGCATCCTTTAATGAACATTTTCATTCTTGTGATTGAAGTTTTGGTTTTGTGGTTTTTTTGTTGTTGCTAGGTCTTAAGGAAAGAACAGGAGAATACGAAGAAGAAGAAGAGGAGGCGCGACGAAGAGGAAGGAAGAAAGAGACCGAGGGAGAAGAGAGAACCATCAGCGATCTAACGAGGGGGGAGACGGGAGAAGAAGGGGATTTGGGAATTAGGGTTCTTTTTCTCTTTTGATTATTTGTATTGTAATTTGATCCCACCATGCGCACACACCGCAACTCACATACACCCTCACATTACAGACACTTATCACCACTTAATTAATATCACATGATTTGCACGGCTGCACACGGTAAACCCTCCTAACCCGCGTCACACGTAAACCCGACCGCTCAACTTAACCTTTCATTATCCACTAATCAGCACTTAATTAGCCTTTACCTCACCGTTATCTTTTAATTAACCCATTATCCCTTAATTAATCATTGCTTAAACCAATTTAATTAACCTTTAAAACCAGTTTTTTATTTAATTAAAACAAACTAATAATCTTTTAATTAATCCGTTTATTTAAATCAACCTTTTAATTTACATTTTTTTAATAACCTCACTTTATTAAATAAGATGATATTTTTTACCATAAAGCCTTTTTTAAAATAACAAAATAATTAATTTATTTAATGATAAAATAATAATTTATTTCTTTTCTAAATAATACAAGGACAATTTTCATATAATTCAAAATAATTTGTATTTATTTAATAATATTAACTAAAAAACCTATTTCATAATCAATTTGTAATAATTAATAAAACTTTTTTCTCACTTACTACAATTTATTTTATTTGAATAAATCTTCATTTAATTAAAATTATCCAACCTAAAATCTAATCAATTTATAATCTAATATAAAATTAAAACTAATATAATTAATACAACCTTTTATAAAATCAATCTCACCAAAATAATATAATTTTCTCTTAATTTAATCTCACCTAAAGTGAATTACCATTTTCTCATAAAATCAATTCAACCATTTTCTTAAAATAATCAAAATCAGTCGCTTATTAAAATCAATCACACCCTTAATCAACATTCAACCAATCGCGCACGCTCCCTATCTACACCGATTCACTCTTACACAATTCACACACTCACTTAGCGCTCTTATGCGTTCGTGTATGGATTTATTTACTTGCTTTTACTTTCTGCAATTTACATTTACCGCATTTACTTTATCGCATTGCATTCTGTCCAAAGAAAGAACTTGCACGTAACGTAAGACTTGCGCGTATGCATCTCATTTGCATCACTTCCCCATGATCCTTGATCCCATTCAAGTCGATCTTCTAAGTTAGATCCTACCCCATAGAAAGGACCTTTATCTTTACAACTTAGAAATAAACAATCAACTCAATTCAAACTCTTGCAAACACATTAGAGAATAAGATGTTAATCATGTTAAGTGAGATAAAACTCCTACCCCATAACAATTCAATCAATTCGTAGGGACTTTGCCTTAAGAGAGATAGAGGCGTACTTGTCGATTAAATTCTGAGTGCTTGAGCCCTTCTCTTAAGACGATGCAAAGACTATTTTCCTACAAAGTTGTGGCGGTTAAATCAAAGTAATCTCCCTTAAAATGACAAATCATCTTTTCTCCTAAAATCAATCAATCAACTACCCTAAACCCGTAGGAACTTTGACCAACGTCAAAGAACTCCTCAAACCCTTTAGGGGAACTACAAATACTCTGATTCCACTCCCGTAAGGATATGTAGGCATAAGATGCGATATCTTATCGAGTATACTTAGAAATAAACCCCTAGGTCTTTTACCCTTAAACAGATAAACCTTAGCAATAAAACAAACATAAAACAAGAGGTTCCTGTAGAGTACTACAGAAACTTAGGATGCTAGCACCTTCCCTAAGTTTAACCAACCCCCGAACCTAAAACTCTCTAGCTTGCATTTGCATTGCATTGTGGGTATTTCGATCTTTATCTCTTCCTTTGGACAAATCAAAGTTCGGTTGCAAATGAATTAGATTCAAGCTCATCAATGGCTTGGTATCCAAATTTCACTGCGACAAAAATGGCGACTTCACTGGGGAATCCTCAGTGGGTTTCCCTAACTTCTTTTTTTACTTGTTTATTGCTTTATATCTGTTATTTGTATAATTGTTTATCTATTGTCTTTGGGTTGATACTCTTGAGTGGTGAGACAAAGTCCTACACCCGGACTTGAGTGAACTTAAGATAGGATAGTGATATGTTCGACGAGGCTTATAGGGGGTGGAATCCCGACCAAGCTAACTTGAAAATCACGCTCAATTGAGGCCCTCTCGAAAGCTTTATTGCTGAACAAGTTCTTAATCGTGAAAACATGCACTATATTCGATGTTGGAGCCTATGATATTGAGGACCGTAGTTACCTTAACCCCACTTTGACCTTTATTAGGATGTAGTGCGGGACTATGAGGGAGTACCCCCAAAATAGTGCTACGCGATGCTACACTCAAAAGAGGTTCTCTTGAGAATATTATTAACCACCAAGTACTTGGGAAGTTGATAATATCTGAAAGATGGGCTAATGACTTTGGGAACCTTTTTAGAACCTTTTTCTACAGGTACAATCAACCTTTAGTCCACATCATTTGGGAATGGGTATACCCTTTGGCTCCATGCTCGTTGCAAACCTAGGGTCTCCCTCGTTTGTTTACCTTTGTGTCCTTATATGCTTACTTGTATTTGTTGCATCCATAAAGCATCATATTGCATTGGTTTCATGGAATCCCGAGTTTATTTATAAACATTGTAGAACCAATAGGGATTACAAAAGAAAATATTTTGAAATATTCTCTTAAGAGTCCTAACTCGGATGACCTAAGGAAGTTAAGGACACTAATTGAAGAATCAAGAAACTCAAAAGGACAAATACAAGAGGCTTCCCTTTATTATCGAAGATCAATAGAAGTTCAAAGGACTGTCATCAATAAACAAAGGATTTCTCCCTTATTTTCCAGCAAAGAAAAGAAGAGAGATGGAGGATTTATTTTCCTCTATCAGAATATTCCTTAGAAGTTGATCGCGAACAACCTATATTCCAGAAAGTCCAGGTAGAAGAGTAAATCAACAAGCACGATGAAGGACTTCCTTAGGGCTTTATTAGCTTTTATTTAGCTATTAGGTCAGGACTCTTATAAGAATGTTCACTTGTAATCCAATATCAAAAGAATAATAAATGAATTTTCTTTGGTATTCTGAAACGTTTATAAACACTTGAGTTCCATGAAACCTTTCATTCATGCATTCTTTGCATAGCATCCTGCATTTAGCATTTGCATATGCATGTGTCTCTTTTCTACCGTGGCTCATTCCGGTCTTCTGTCTTTGTCTATCAGCTGACATCTTGACCATCTAACCAAGCTTGAAGTATCTATTAAAGGATAGTAAATAAAACAAGGATATGGATTCCAAGACTGGTTTTTGAATGAGGACTAATCCGTTATTTGATCTTCCTTCTGATGATAATGTTCAACAAGTGGATGTTCTGACGCAATCTCAGCCTATGCAAGATAACCTGGTTGGTTAAGTTGATGAAAGAGTTTCCTAGTTTCCACAGCCCATACCTAATCTTCAGAATGTCCATATTGATAAAAAGATGGATGATCCTAGATTCATAGCAATGGAGAAAGAATTTTGTGACCTTAAAGAACAATTGAAAATGATGAAAGGAGCTGATGCATCTGATCTGGATGCTCATGACTTATGTTTAGTTCCAGGCGTAATTATTCCCCCGAAGTTCAAGATGCCTGTCTTTGAAGTTTACAAGGGTGTTAGTTGTCCAAGATACCATTTGACGATGTTTTGTCGAAAGATGGCCGCTTATGTTGGCGATGACGAATTGATGATTCACTGCTTTCAAGAAAGTTTGAGTGGGGCATCCTTGATATGGTATATGAAGCTACAAAGGAATCATATTCAATCTTGGAGAAACTAAGCTGATGCTTTTGTGAAGCAATACAATTATAATTTGGATGTGGCTCCAAACAGTGATCAATTGATGAACATGAGTAAGAATGACGATGAATCTTTCAGGGAATACGCGTAACGATGGAAAGAGTTGGTAGCCCAAGTTCATCCACCACTTCAAGAGAAAGAATTAAGCAAGATGTTTCTAAGAACGCTGCCAGGATCTTATTATGATAGGATGGTAGGCGTTGTGCCATTAGATTTTTCCAAAATTGTGGAAGTTGGAGTAAACATCGAGAATGCACTCAAAAGTGGAAGAATTCAGGATAACTCGAATGGCCAAGAAATTTCAGTTGATGATTCCCAAAAGGAAGGAAGTGTTGATGTTAATGCAATCCTGCCAGGTCCATTTCCAGTACCTTACCCTCAACATCAGTATGCAGCGTCTGCTCAGCGCAAACAACGATTACCTCATAAACAAAGATTAACTTCTCCAGATCAACATCAGGATCGACGAGTTCAAAGACAGTTTCAAAATCAGAAGACGCCTCTGAGTATTCCGAAAGAAGAAACTCGCTGGTTTGATCTTATCCCAATGACTTACAGTCAGCTATGGTCTTATTTTGCTATAAACTCGGTAATGACACCCATAAAGACTTGAATCATGAAGTCTCACCCACCGTGGTTCAACTCGAACGCCAACTGTGAATTTCATGATGGAGTGTTGGGGCATTCGATTGAAGAATGCAAAGTTTTCCAAGAGAAAGTTCAAGAAATGATAGATGACGAAGTGCTGACTTTCAAAAAAGGAAACCGAGTCGTGAATGGAACACCATTATGTTGATATACACTCCAGGAATTCTGAGAAGGGCTCATCATATTGTTTATCTTGTCCGCTCATATTTACTTTTATTTCTTTGATTAAAAGCATGATTAGCATATAAGAACTTGTTATTTTGAATAAGTAGTGCAATAAATGTATGCCTTAAAGAAATCCATTTGTTTCACTCGTAAAATGTTTTTCACACTTTATAAAGCTATTTTACCTAATTTCTTCTCACTGTGATGAAGAGTTGGAAGGAGGATGACGAAGTAAAATGTTTGGTCTATTGTTGTATGCTTTTGAATAAAACCTTACTGATGATGTAAGGCATTGTTTCAAACCTCCTAAACACTAGATATAAAGCGGTTAATTCCTCTTTAACCATTTTTCAACCTCATTTTAGCCTGGGGCAATTTTCAGTCAGCTTGATTGAACATTTAAAAATTTTCAAAAAAACTAATGAACATCTTTCAAAATGGGTGGGTACAAATAAGCTTTGACCCTTATTCCTTTATTTTACAAATCGTAAGCTAAACCACATTACAACCTTCAAAAGTCCTAATTGAAGTAAGGTTTACTTTGAAAGCATACTCAGTGAGATAACGTTTCCTGACTCCTATGAGCTACGCTCAACTTTTTATTGGCTTTATAAAATAAATCTATATTCTAACTAGTGATTTTGGTCCTAAGTTATTGTGATATCTTTTTTCAAAACTTCAAGACAAACATATATTGCATTAACAGTTTCAGAATTAACATTTCATACGTGTTGATTTTTGTCGATGTCATAGAAGGTTTATATACAAGCATCAACATTAAGTTTGTTCTGTTGGAATTTGAAGACTTTGCTGACTTGGGGCAAGTTATTTTCCAAGAGGTTTGATCCGTACAAGTTTGGATTCACTTAAAGTGCAAGTTCGAAGACTCAGTAATAATACCGTCGATCTGGGTTAGTTACGTCGAGATTCGGCGAATCTCTCCAGAGAGTTTGAAAACATTGGGACGCCACGTTTTCTATAAAATGCTCTCGAGATGACTTTTTTCTCGTGAACCATGTGACTTGGGGCATTTGAAAATCAAAGGTGTTTGTGACAAATCTGCAACGCACATTTCCCATACAAGAAATCTCCAGTTAGTAACCTGGGAATTGCCAATGATGTTTCTTAAACTTCACTTCCCCGATGAAGTGGATAATATTTTCAATCCTCAGTGAATCTTCTTAAAACTTCACATTCCTAGTGAAGTAGATGTTATTTCATTCCCCAGTGGATCTTTTGCAGCGCCGATCTTCCCCAACGAGGCGGGTGTTTATTTCATCCCCTTTGAGTCCGGCTATAACATTTTCAACGACTATGATGATCCAAGATTCCTTATCAAAATGGATATTTATTCCGTGAAGTTTCTCCAGCTATGAGTTTTATCCACCCCTGGTAGATCTTTATTCTCATCTTCAACAAGACAACTATGATTTATCCTGATAAATTCTTCAGTAAAATCAAGTTGTTACATCCCCAAGTGGAGAGTTATCTATTCCCCAGAAGAGTTTTGAAGCCCTGAAGCAGGATTGTAATCCCATATTTGGTTCTCCACCTACCTCCAATGATGCTTCTATCTTTGAAGATTGGTCAGATGTTCGCTTCGAGATGTTTGCTTCATCTCCGGTTGCCTCTTTCCGTTTGTTTTGTCAGCATACCATACATATAGCATATAAATAGATAGCATGGCATGTGCATCTTGCATCTTTGTGTTGGTTTGTTCTGTCACTTCGACCGTGTTTATCCTCGGGTGGTTGGGCGTGTCTTCTCCTTCCAATTAGAGTCGTCAGCCTTAGGCAGAAAAGGCATCATATTTCTATTTCCCCACAGAGTTCGATCCTCGTGGAAGACAGTTGCTTTAGTTAAATTCCCATTTGAGTTCATACCTCAATGGTTGAGTCTTGCTTGACAGTTTCTCTTCAGTTATTTCCTGAATTGAACTTCAGTCCCTGACAATCACATTTTGGACATCTCCAGGCTTTTCAACTTGGGTTTGGAGTGAATTTATTTTGCACTTGGCTCCCCAGGAAGAGTTTTATGAAGATAACTATTGAAGATGGATATTTCTCCAACAATATTATCAGATTTCCTCGACAATTTGCATCCAGATTATAAGCAACCTCTTTATTTGAGCAACTCGTTTTGACCAAGATCTTATTCAAAACGACAAATGACAGTCTCCTCAAGATAGTTTGTCCATCCCTAGTGATTATCGACTTGGTAAATGGAAAACCTTACAGATATTTCTCTTTATTTGAGAATTCACACATTTTGCAACAGCTAGGATGCTCCTCAGGAATGTATTCCCCAGCGAGTTCATCACACAAGTTTATTTCCATCAAGCGACATCTCCCTAGAGAAGTCGAGGATGTTTACCGCATTAGTCTCTCTTTATTTGAGAAGACATACTTTAAAATTCAACTGGCTTACATCTCCTGAAGATCCCCGGTGAAGTTTTGCAACCTCCAGTACATTATGGCTTACAGCCGAAAATCTACAATAACATCTACAATCTACAAAATTTTAAATCCCCTGTGAAGATGCTCTCACAAGTTTTCATCATTTCGAGTAGAGACTGAGACCAGCTCATGGCACCCAGACCATGACGCTCGGGGATGTTCTACATCAAGAGACTGAGACCAGCTCATGGCACCCAGACCATGATGCTCGTGGAGGTTTTACATCAAGAGACTGAGACCAGCTCATGGCATCCAGACCATGACGCTCGGGGAGGCTTATCATCCTTTTGAATAGTTATTCGAAGATATCTCATTCCCTGGCGAATCTCGGCAGTAGATTTCCGGAAGACCTCGTCAGTAGGTATTTCTATTTTATATCCTGGAAAATCTCGGCAATAGATTTCCAAAAGACTTCGTCGGAAGTATATCTCCAGCAGACTTTAAACATAGAATCTCGACAGCAGATTCCACAAAGTTTTAACAGTATATACTTTGGCAAAAGTATTCTCGATTGAAGTTACAAGTCCCGACAGTAGACTTCTCCAACTGACATCCCGAGTTTATTACATTTGACCTATACAGCAGGTTCTTCAAAGGTTTTTCTCTCGCAAGTTCTTCACAATATACCTAGAGATACCTTGTGATTGTCAATATCTCCCCGTGGAGTCTCGCTTTGTTGAGCATATCCTTCCCGTGTGTCCTGTCAGATTTCTCCTCTATGGCGCCATTTTCTCCACAGAACTGTCTGTCTTGCATTCTCATATCATTACATGTCATATGCATTCGGTGGCATCTTAGGGCCAAAAATTCGTGCAATGTTTGTATTTAAGTCTCTCCTATATCGTCGAGACGAAGATTTCAATCTCCATATCTCCGAATAGAAGTAACTTAAATAGGGGCATCTGTCACACCCTAATTTTTGACCTTAAGATTCTGCCTCTCTTTTTTCTCTTGCGTTTCCTCCTTTCTTTTATTTTGTGCGTATTTATCACAGTTAACCAATTTATGCATGTTCGCGTAAGATGCTTATTTCAAGGGGAAATAATACCCATTCTCACAGTCAGAACTCTTCCTTCATTCTTAGGCCATTCGTGAATAAACACTTCGAGGACATCCTAGATGGGTTTTTTTTATTGTATCTTGCTAAGGTTTGGAGTTCACTCATGCATGCTCTAAATTTGTTATTTTGCCAAGCGACTATGTAGTGTGCTTTACTTTACGGATTCCTTAATGACATCACTAGCCAAAGGATGGATATGGCATGATCGCGAGAATCATTTGTATTCATCTTAAGAAAGTTTGGTGTAGAGTTTGACATTTGATTATACTCAAGAGTCTATGGAGTTTTCCCAATTGGTATAATAACGAATTGAAAAGGGAATTTGTCTCAAATCACAGTACGGGTGCAAATCAGGAGGGAGCTTCAAATTTATTTCCAATTCAAACCATAATTTACAAACCATTTAAGGTTGAGTTGATTCTAGGCCAGGTCTCAAATTGGGTTTTGAGCCATATTCCAAGACTGATTGGATTTATTCCTAGTCTGTTTCAAGCCTATATCAGGAAAATCACTACTCGAGAAATCCAAGACTAGTTCAATATGTACGATGAATATGAAAGTTTAAAGAGTAACTACGGTAAAAGTTTCATTACAAAACTTTGTCTCAAAATTACAAAACCCAAACAATTGGAAATAACTTGTTTAATTTCTTTTGGCACTATCTACTTAAAGCCATATTACATTTCGATGTTGTACATGTTGTATATAGTTTTTTGCAAGCATCCATGTTGTCACTGCCATGACTCTAACTTGTTGCGAAGGATCCATAACGCACACTTGCTCACATCAGAACCATGCTTTAAGCCATTTTCAGCCACAATACCAGGCCATGAGAAGTGCAAGCCAAGAACAACATGACCTGAAACTTGCACAAACGGAAGTCTAACATTAATTCTTAAGACAAAATCAGGATGGAGATCAAAATTGAAATGGAATAATGCTCACCAGATATGGAACATATTCTGATGGATTAGAGTTCTTCCTGAAATGAACCCTGAGTGTGTCCCTTCGGAGGTCAATCATAATCCACATTTTCTAGATAAAAAGAAGGAGACAAATGCAGAACTTATCTATGACAGAAACAACATGTTTTCCCCGTGTAGAAGTTGTATGAAAACTGGATATTACCGTAAGACGCCAGAAGGAGTTCGCAGAGTTTGAGCCATAAAAACATAGAATGAGGACAACAGCAGTGTTGGGAAGGCATGTCGTTTGGCAGTGAAAGAAGTCCCTGACCTCCAGCTTACTATGCAGCAGTGCACATTTCCTTCTAATTCCAGATGATCCTAACTGTTCTGATTTCCCTGCATTAGAACGTAAACGTCTTCATGAGTTGTTAACTTTGGAACAATTAAGTAATATAATGCTCCATTGGCACGCCAAAGTTCTAGAGGATTACCGAGTAACGAAATAATCAAAATACCGAGTGTAGCTTCAAGAGTAAATAACCACATCCTTAGCATCAATAATCTAGCCAGAAAGTCTCAATAAACCAACCGAGGTTTCTACCCAAATCTTTCTCAAGTGTGAATCCTGCAGCAAATGAATTAAGGTCAAAACACTACTTCGTTTAAAACATTAAAATCCAACATTGTGCCAAGTGGCCAGAAGTTCAGAATAGTACCAGTCAACAGAAGTTCAAGAGGGAATCATGGAAAGAAGGTTTCTACACCTTGTCGGTGCTACCGGTTTCACCGTAAGGGGATTTACTTATCTTGTGAAAGCATTAAGATCAAACAACTTCGTAAACAGCAGCAAGATTCCATCAGAAAAGCAGCAGCCCACAGGAAGACTGAAAATAGGCAGGAGCAAAGCAGAGATAACAGTCTCACGTTCACTCTTTTTCAAACTCTGCCCAAAGCGCCAACCTGCCGGAAAACAAGGAAAATATCGTAAGATTGTTGTCACAAGAGAGCGGACCAACAAAGTTACTGATTTCATTTTAAGGTCCTGGTGTGAACCATCTTACCATTACGAGAGCTTCCAGAAATCCAAGTCTGAGCATAATTTGCAGCCGCTCCATACGCCCACAACTACTCAAAGTCTGCCACAAACAACAAGGTTTAGAAAAGAGTTTGAACTCGCATCTTGCTATTGAATATAAAACGGGCAGTGAGATTGTTGGGGTTAAGTTCGTCAGTTCCGTTTTGTTTCAAGTGAAGTTTCACTTATGTATTAGCCTTAAATACGCCCGGATCCTGACGACATCGATCGCAGTTACCATTGTGTATGTCATACACCTGTAAATGAAGAAATTCAAACGTACTCAAGAGGTTGATAAGAAGGATAAAGAACCAAAGGACCAGTGAGTCAGAATATTGGCAGTAAACATAGACATATCGTACTCATGTGACAACAAGTTGTTTCCAAAGTACAAACTCCCTAACTGAATAGCCAGATTAATCAGTACCTGTAGAATTTAGAAGGAATGTTTGAAGACGTCTCCAAGTAGTCAAATGCAATTTTGCTCGCAAAACGCTTCATAGTAACCGTGACCTCAGACACAACCGCACCAAAATCACAATGTCAATTTCATTTAAGGAAGGGATACCAACCTTCAAAACATAATCAAACATGTTCCTGCAAGGAAGCGGAAAGAATTAAAACAAAGCAAGGCAGATTAGATTTCATTCCAAAACAAGAGCAGACACGCATTGAAAGGGGTTTAAACTGTGTCTCGAACATGTTTCTTTAAAAATGGAAAGTAATTTACCCCTTTGTCTGCAATATAAGACATATCGAATGAAGACGGAAAGAAAGGATCAACGCTTTAATTCTGGCCATCACTTCTGCACCAAGAGGGTCCGCGTGTGCCTATAAAGGACAAGGAATTCAGATAAGAAAGGGAGGCATAACAATTCGCAGAAATTAACAGCCATTAAAAATCCCAAATTCCCAAAATCCAAAATTCACAAAATCCAAAATTCACAAAATCCCAAATTCAAAGAAACCCCAGTTTATCGAAGAAAGAGAAGAACTCATCTCATTGTTCTTCCGTCGCACCGTCGTGACTCATCCACCGGAAATACCGCCGAGAACCTACGAAACTCATCGTTTCCATAGTCGCCGCGAAGACCCCATCAGAATACCGTGAAGTCACTGGCGAAGCCATCGTCATCGTTGTTTTGGGTAACGCATCCTTTAAGGAACATTTTCATTCTTGTGATGGAAGTTTTGGTTTTGTGGTTTTTTTTTGTTGCTAGGTCTTAAGGAAAGAACAGGAGAATACGAAGAAGAAGAAGAGGAGGCGCGACGAAGAGGAAGGAAGAAAGAGACCGATGGAGAAGAGAGAGCCATCAACGATCAACGAGGGGAGAGACGGGAGAAGAAGGGGATTTAGGAATTAGGGTTCGTTTTCTCTTTTGATTATTTGTGTTGTAATTTGATCCCACCACGCGCACACACCGAAACTCACATACACCCTCACATCACAGACACTTATCACTACTTAATTAATATCACACGATCTGCACGGCTGCCCACGGTAAACCTTCATAACCCGCGTCACACGTAAACCCGACCGCTCAACTTAACCTTTCATTATCCACTAATCAGCACTTAATTAGCCTTTACATCACCGTTATCTTTTAATTAACCCATTATCCCTTAATTAATCATTGCTTAAACCAATTTAATTAACATTTAAAACCAGTTTTTTATTTAATTAAAACAAACTAATAATCTTTTAATTAATCCATTTATTTAAATCAACCTTTTAATTTACATTTTTTTAATAACCTCACTTTATTAAATAAGATGATATTTTTTACCATAAAGCCTTTTTTAAAATAAAAAGATAATTAATTTATTTAATGATAAAATAATAATTTATTTCTTTTCTAAATAATACAAGGACAATTGTCATATAATTCAAAATAATTTGTATTTATTTAATAATATTAACTAAAAAACCTATTTCATAATCAATTTGTAATAATTAATAAAACTTTTTCTCACTTACTACAATTTATTTTATTTGAATAAATCTTCATTTAATTAAAATTATCCTACCTAAAATCTAATCAATTTATAATCTAATATAAAATTAAAACTAATATAATTAATACAACCTTTTATAAAATCAATCTCACCAAAATAATATAATTTTCTCTTAATTTAATCTCACCTAAAGTGAATTACCATTTTCTCATAAAATCAATTCAACCATTTTCTTAAAATAATCAAAATCAGCCGCTTATTAAAATCAATCACACCCTTAATCAACATTCAACCAATCGTGCACGCTCCCGTATCCGCACCGATTCACTCTTATAGAATTCACACACTCACTTAGCGCTTTCATTCGTTCGTGTATGGATTTATTTACTTGCTTTTACTTTCTGCAATTTACGTTTACTGCATTTACTTTATCGCGTTGCATTCTGTCCAAAGGAAGAACTTGCACGTAACGTAAAACTTGCGCGTATGCATCTCATTTGCATCATTTCCCCATGATCCTTGACCCCATTCAAGTCGATCTTCTAAGTTAGATCCTACCCCATAGGAATGACCTTTATCTTTACCACTTAGAAATAAACAATCAACTCAATTCAAACTCTTTCAAACACATTAGAGAATAAGATGTTAATCATCTTAAGTGAGATAAAACTCCTACCCCATAACAATTCAATCAATTCGTAGAAACTTTGCCTTAAGAAAGATAGAGGCGTACTTGTCGATTAAATTCCGAGTGCTTTAGCCCTTCTCTTAAGACGAGGCAAAGACTATTTTCCTACAAAGTTGTGGCGGTTAAATCAAAGTAATCTCCCTTAAAATGACAACTCATCTTTTCTCCTAAAATCAATCAAGCAACTACCCTAAACCCGTAGGAACTTTGACCACAATCAAAGAACTCCTCAAACCCTTTAGGGGAACTACAGATACTCTGATTCCACTCCTGTAAGGATATGTAGGCATAAGATGCGATATCTTATCGAGTATACTTAGAAATAAACCCCTAGGTCTTTTACCCTTAAGCATATAAACCTTAGCAATAAAACAAACATAAAACAAGAGGTTCCTGTAGAGTACTACAAAAACTTAGGATGCTAGCACCTTCCCTAAGTTTAACCAACCCTCGAACCTAAAACTCTCTAGCTTGCATTTGCATTGCATTGTGGGTATTTCGATCTTTATCCCTTCCTTTGGACAAATCAAAGTTCAGTTGCAAATGAATTAGATTCAAGCTCATCAATGGCTTGGTATCCAAATTTCACCGTTACAATAACGATTAGCTCTCAAGCAAAGCCAGTAACCACTGGACTTTTGAAGATATGGTGACGACCAAAGCCACGATACCAATAACGATTGGATTTTAAACAGTGTCAATTACCACTGGACTTTCAAGAGATATGGTGACGACCAAAGCTACAATACCAATAACGATTGGATTTTAAACAGTGCCAGTTACCATTGGTCTTTCAAGAGATATAGTGACGACCAAAGCTACAATACTAATAACGATTGGATTTCAACAGTGCCAGTTACCACTAGACTTTCAAAAGAGCTGCCAATTATCATTGGCCTTTAAAAAATGGGGATTGTTAGTAACGACTAGACTTCAAGGAGAGAAATTGGTGACGACCAGAATAACAATATCAGTAACAAATGGGAACATCCAAAGGTACTAGTAACGACTAGAATCAAAAGGGGTACAGGTGACGACCTACAACCACAAACAAAATCAGTAACAACTGAAGTAGAGAAATTGGTGACGACCAACACCCTAAAAAGACAGAGGATGCCCGAAGAATAACAAGCAAGATCGCTGGTAACAACCAGGAAACAAACAAGACAACAGGTAACATCCAAAGACAACAGAGGCAAGCCAGATGCACATGAAACGCCATGATGCCAATGATTAATGATATGCAAGAGTCGACTCTGACGAGAGACAGAAGAATTTGGAGACTCTAGAGGGAAGATAGATAAGCCAATCTATCTCGCCAAGGACACAATGAATCACACTAAATCCCTAAAACAAAGGTGTCTGTAGATTCCTTGGGAAATAAACCCACTTCTCTTGGGAAATAAAGCTTAAGGCAGCTTGCCAGAGTTGACAATGTGACTCTAAATAGACGCTCTGAATGCTTCCGCTGAGGATGGGTCCACCATCACAAGAACGTATCTCGTAAAGAAACCTGGGGAGATGGTCTTCAATCTTGGTAACTACACACGACTGAATGAGCAAACTAACAAATCAAATCAACTGACGTTTCAATGGGAGATGTATTGAGATTTCACATCAAAGCTTCTGCCACGTTAAGATCTTTCGAGAGGTATGATTTCCACCGAATCTTTCCATGAGCCAAAGTATTTTATGTTTTGTTAATCTTCAAAAGTTATTTTTAAATTCGAACCTGGTGCTTTCAAAATTATCATTGATCAATAAACGGTGTTTTGCATAACAAAGGAAATAAAGAAAATGGTAAATTGCAAAAGAATGGTCCAAAAACTGATTTCATTTAAGAATGAAAGTTTGTTAATGACAGAACTCCATGGAACTTTTACAATTGAAAATGGAAATATGAAAAAGGTTACATTGAATCCATTGACAATCTACCCCTAAAGACTAAAGCTTTCCAAAACCTTGCTTCTGACAAGAACGGTTGAAATGGACTTCCTGTAAAATCTTCTGCAGAGGTGACAACCCATCTGATGCAGTGAAACGCCTTTGTCCCTAACTTTTTCCTGGATTTCCCTTTCAGGTTTTCAATCCACCGGGACGCTCTTTTTTGCCTAAGCCGCCCTTTCGGGTTTTCAACTTAGCGAGCTCATCATTTTTTATCTCATCCCTAACTTTTGCCTGGACCTCCTTCATAGGTTATGATCCAACGGGATACCCATTGTTGCATAAGCCGCCCTTGCGGGTTTTTGACTTATCAAGTTCTTTAGGCGTAATATTTTCGTACTGCATCAGAATTCACCGGATGTGTAAGCTGTTCCCCATCCATTGTTGTGAGAATTAACGAGCCCCCTAAGAAAACTGTTTTTACAACAAACGGGCCATCATAATTTGGCATCCATTTTCCCCGTGCATCTTTGTGAACTGGCAAAATCTTTTTTAGTACAAGCTCCCCTTCTCGGAATTCTCGGATACGAACCTTCTTGTCAAAAGCTCTCTTGATCCTTTTCTGATATAACTGACCGTGACATACCGCAGTCATGCGCTTTTCGTCAATAAGGTTCAACTGATCAAATCTTTCCCTCACCCATTCTGCTTCTTCAAGCTCGGTTTCCATTATGACTCTTAAGGAAGGTATCTCAACCTCAGTAGGAAGTACTGCATCCATCCCATACACCAAGGAAAAAGGGGTTTCCCCTGTTGAAGTGCGAACGAACGTTCTATACCCATGCAAGGCAAATGGCAGCATCTCATGCCAATCCTTATATGTTTTCACCATCTTTTGCAAAATCTTCTTGATGTTCTTGTTTGCAGCTTCGACAACTCCATTCATCTTGGGACGATAAGGAGAAGAATTGTGATGTTCAATTTTGAAGTCCCCATACAACTCTTTCATGGTTTTGTTATTCAGATTAGTACTGTTATCTGTTATGATTCGGCTTGGGATTCCGTATCGGCAGATAATCTCCTTTTTAATAAAACAGGCCACCACTTGTCGAGTAACATTGGCATAGGATGCGGCTTCAACCCATTTTGTTAAGTAAACAATAGCGACCATAATGAATCGGTGTCCGTTAGAAGCCTTTGGCTCGATTTCCCCAATCATATCAATGCCCCACATAGATAACGGTCATGGCGATGTCAACACATTTAACAACGTTGGAGGCACATGCATCTTATCCGCATAAATCTGGCATTTGTAACATTTCCTGGCATATTGGATACAGTCAGTTTCTAAGGTCAACCAATAATATCCAGCCCTCAAGATCTTTTTTGACATGGCATATCCATTAGCGTGAGTGCCAAATGTTCCTTCGTGAATATCTTGCATTAACAAATTTGCTTCTCGTCTATCGACACATCTAAGCAGGACCATATCATGATTTGTTTTATAGAGCACATCATTACTGAGAAAGAACTTAGAGGCCAATCTTCTCAAGGTTTTCTTGTCAAGTGATGTAGCATCAACCAGATACACTTGTTTTAACAGATAATTTTTTATGTCGTGGAACCATGGCTTGTTATCAATTTCTTCTTCAACCATCTGACAGTAGGCAGGCTCAGTCTTGCGTTCAATTCGAATGAGAGTAGCATCATTGAGATACCTGACTTTCCACATTGAGGCTAACATGGCTAGAGCATCGGCAATATGATTTTCAAATCTCAGAAGATGCTTGAAAGTGATTTCATCAAAGTATTCAATCATTTCAACGATGTAGGCTCTGTAAGGGATCAAATTCTCATGTCTGGTCTCCCATTCACCTATAACTTGATAAATAACTAAAGCTGAATCTCCACTTACTTCGAGAAGTTTGATTCTTAGGTTAATAGCTGCTTCGAGGCCAAGAATGCATGCTTCATATTCGGCAGTATTGTTTGTACATTCAAAGTCTAACCTTGCTGTAAATAGGGTATAACCACCTTCTGGATTCATCAGAATGGCGCCTACGCCATGCCCATTGTAATTTGAGGAACCATCAAACATCATTTTCCACCAAAGACCCAGCTCGGGACCTTCATCAGGACCTGGCTCTTCATAATCTTTCACCAACATAATGTCTTCATCCGAAAAATCAAACTTGAGAGATTCGTAATCTTCAACTGGCTGATCTGCAAGATAATATAATAAGACACTGCCCCTGATAGACTTCTGGGCCACATATTGGATGTCATATTCGGATAACAACATATGCCAACGGGCGAGCCTTCCTGTCTGAGCAGGCTTTTCAAAAATATACTTTATCGGGTCCATTTTTGAAATCAATAAAGTATTATGACAAATCATGTACTGCCTCAAACGTCTGGCAGCCCATGCCAAAGCACAACAAGTTTTCTCCAAAAGTGAATATCGGCTTTCACAGTCGGTGAACTTGTTGCTCAAATAATAAATGGCATGTTCCTTTCGTCCGGACTCATCCTGTTGACCCAACACGCAACCCATTGAATTCTCGAGTATTGTTAAATACATGAAACGAGGTCTTCCCGGAACAGGAGGTATTAAGATCGGAGGCTCTTGAAACCTTTAATCTTATCAAAAGCTTGTTGGCAATCTGAATTCCAAACAACTGTCTGATCCTTTCGTAACAATTTGAAAATGGGCTCGCAAGTAAGAGTCATATTAGAAATGAATCTGGATATATAGTTCAGTCTTCCAAGAAAACCTCTGACTTGTTTCTCAGTTTGCGGAGCCGGCATATCTTGAATGGCTCGAACTTTATTTGGATCTACCTCAATACCTCGGTGGCTAACAATGAAACCGAGTAATTTCCCAGATCTCACTCCAAAAGTACACTTGGCTGGGTTTAGTCTCAACTGATACTTCCTGAGTCTCTTGAACAACTTCAAAAGATGAGTCAAATGGTCTTCCTCACTCTGAGATTTGGAGATCATGTCATCAACATACACTTCTATCTACTTATGCATCATGTCATGAAACAAAGTCACCATGGCTCTTTGATAAGTGGCACCAGCATTCCTCAAACCGAAAGGCATGACTTTGTAACAGTAAGTTCCCCAAGGAGTAATGAAAGTATTCTTTTCCATATCATCTGTATCCATCTTGATTTGGTTGTATCCGGAGAAACCATCCATAAACGAGAAAACCGCAAAGCGAGCCGTATTATCCACCAATGTATCAATATGCGGCAAAGGGAAATCGTCCTTCGGACTGGCCTTGTTCAGATCCCTATAATCCACACACATTCTGACTTTCCCATATTTCTTCGGTACATGTACAATATTAGCCACCCATTCGGGGTGCTTGGATACTGCCAAGAAACCTGCATCAATCTTCTTCTTCACTTCGTCTTGAATCTTAAGAGCCATATCAGGTCTAGTTCTTCGGAGCTTTTGTTTGACTGGCGTGCATTCTGGTCGGAGCGGTAACTTGTGGACTACTATGTCTGTGTCTAAACCTGGCATATCCTGATATGACCAAGCAAATACGCCCACATACTCTTTTAAAAGCTTCAGCAATTGCTGTTTGACTTCTGCCCCAAGTGTTGCCCCAATCTTGACCACTTTCTTGTCTTCCTCGGTGCCAAGATTAATAACATCTACCTGTTCCTTGTGAGGTTGAAACTCTGGGTACTCGTAACATGCCATTTTTACCAGTTCATCAGGGATTTCAAAATCTTCGTCCTCATCTTCTGCTTGGTATATTGGTGAGTCAAAGTCAGGAGTGAAAGCAAAGTCATTGGATCCAACAAGTTTTGGGGTATCACTGCATGTTGGAATGGCTTATTCTATTAAAACACACACAAGAACAAATGCAGCAACAAACAAAAAAAAGTCTTGATGATTTTTAGAAAATTGCCATCTTCTTTTTAAACATGGAAGCAAAAACAATTAAGGAAACAACAACAAAAGGATTTAACAAAACAGTTCATTAATCATAATATTCTTGAAAGCACGGGGCCCTTACAAAATACATCCTATAGCCTTGGGCCTGGCTATGGAGGTTTAAAGATAAAAAACAACAAGTAAAGAAAAACAAACAAATTACTTTGACACAGGAAAGATCACGGGAATCTCAACAGCCTCCCAATTGCCTAAAGCAGCCTCGCAATGATATACCAAATGTTCAATATCCTCGTCTTCAAAATCTTCTCCCACAGCATTGACTTGGAATCCTCCACTGATGAACACCTTTGGATAGTCTTCGGACGTCCTTCGGCGTGTGTTGATGCTTCGACATTAGTTGGTTTGTAACCCAACCCTTGGCGACCCAGTCTTGCTTTCACTTCAATAACCTCTCCCTAACCTGCGGGAGTACCCTCTTCTAATGTAGACCTGATGCTCTGAGCGGATGTAAAAGATGGACCACTCTTTGCCACTGTGTCTTCTATCATCACCGCGTTAGCTATTTCAAGCGCTTGGAATGAAGTTTCCAACGCATCCTCATCTGCCTCAATATACCTGAATGACGATAAATTACTCACCATCAAGTCCTCTTCACCATGCACAATTACTTGTTTGTCATTTACAACAAATTTCATCCTTTGGTGCAAAATGGAAGTCACTGCCCCCGCTGCGTGAATCCAAGGTCGTCCCAACAAACAGTTGTAAGCTGGGTTAATGTCCATTACCTAAAATGTGATATCGAACACTTGAGGGCCTATCATAATTGGCAGCTCTACTTCCCCAACAACCGTTCTTCTTAAACCATCAAAAGCCTTCACAATTAACGACGTCGGCCTCATCTCCGCCCCTTCATATGCTAACTTTGCGAGCGACCTTTTAGGAAATACGTTCAACGAAGATCCAGTATCAACCAAAACTCACGCCAACGTATCCTCTTGACATCTGATAGATACGTGCAAAGCACGGTTATGATTACGTCCTCCCCTCGACAGCTCCTCATCACTGAAACTCAGAGTGTTGCAGGCTGTAATATTGGCTATCACCAAATCAAATTGGCCAGGGGTTATATCCTTCGCCACATGTGCTTGCATTAACACCTTTTGTAGAGCTTCTCTATGGGCCGGGGAGTTCATCAAGAGAGACAAAATTGATATTTTTGAGGGGGTTTAATGAAGCTGATCAACAACGTTGTAATCGCTTTTTCGGATAATCCTTAAGAACTCTTCAGCATCTCCTTCTGTGATGGGCATTTCTTTGTCTTTGGTCATCACAGCAGGGGTAACCTCTTTTGTAGCAGTCACTGTTATTTTGGGTTGATATATTCGACCACTACGGGTCATCTTGCTCGTTCCTGCAATATTTGTCACATCAACCTGGTCATCATTTACCTTCTCATTCTAAATAATCTTCCCAGATCTTTGGTCTAGCACAACCATATCATACTTCCACGGAAATACCTTTGTATTCTCAAAAGGAAACGATCTCGACTTCTGAATAACAACTGGTCGAGGCTGATCAACAGCAGATTTGTCAAAAACAGGCTTCACATTTTTGCTGATCATATTGAACACAGGGACTTTCTCGCTTTTCCTTGGTAGATTGAAAACAGGCTCAACCACTGAAACTTCCTCCTTTTTTACCTTGATACCTACTTGCAACAATCCATCGTCGATCAGGCTTTGCACATCTTTCTGTACCATACCACACCCTTTAGGATTAACATAACACTCTTCACAGTCATTATGGGTACCTTCAATCAGTCCTGCTTTCAACAGTTTCTCATGAAGTGACCTCAACGGAGTCTTGATTTCTGACACATCACAAACTAACCTTTCATCTGAAGCCTCTTCTATAGCATTAACTCCTCCATGATTTGGCAATGGGTTACTTTTCACATTAGGCGGCACATCATCGATGGACAAAATCTTCTTCTCTATGAGCTCCCTGACAATATGTTTCAAGGCAAGACACCCCTCTAAGTCATGGCCGGCAGCACCTTCATGAAAGGCACAATGAGCATTCGGATTGTAATGAGGTGATGAAGTGTCTGAAGGCGTATTCAATGGTCGCATTGTTACCAGCCCTTGTTGCACCAAAGTCGGGTACAACTCTGTATAACTCATTGGTATCTGAGGGAATGGAGGCCTCGTTGCTGGTCTTCGATTTTGGTAATTTTTCCTTGGTGCCTGAGCCCTGAACTGCTGATATTGCTGATAGGGTGGAGCGTTGGGAGCTCGTTGATACCCTTGTTGTTGAACTGGTTGATACATGGGTGCTGGTTGCACTGTCTGATAATTTAGAACAGGTTGATTAAAAGCAGGTGTTATAGCTGCCACATATGGTTGTTGAGCATACTATACTGGATACATCGGTTTTTGTGTCAAATTTTGTTGAGGTTGCTGAACATAGCCTTGTGGAGGTTGTTGAACATAGCCTTGTGGAGGCCGTTGATATCGTTGGTAGGGCTGCTTCCAAGTCTGATTATTTTTCCCCACTGTTATGGCGTTTGTTTCTCCCTCATTCTTTTTATGAAAATTACCACTGAACTTCTTAACATTGTTGTTGTTGGAATCACTGGAACTACTAGTCATTTTACCACTCTTCAATTCCAATTCCACTCTTACCCCTACAGCCACTATATCGGAGAAACTCGATGTTACATTGCTAATCATCTTCTCATAAAATTCGGGTCTTACCGTATCCACAAACCAATCTGTCAACTCTTTCTCATTTAAAGGAGGTTCCACTTGAGAGGCAGTCTCCCTCCATCGTTGTGCATACTCTTTGAATGATTCAGAACTCTTTTGTGTCATACTTAACAATTGTCTTCTGTCAGGGGCCAAATCCATATTGTATTTGTAATGCTTTATGAAAGCATCGGCCAAGTCTTGGAAACTGTGAATGCGAGACTGATCTAAACTCAAATACCACTTAGCAGGGGCTCCTTTCAAGCTATCTTGGAAACAATGGATCATCAGCTTATCATCTTCTACATGTACAATCATTCTTCGGTAATACATGATCTAATGCGTCCGAGGACAAGTAGCACCGATGTACTGATCAAAGTTGGGGATTTTGAATTTTGGCAGAATTACCAATCCAGACACTAAACACATATCTCTGGCATCAGTACATGTTGCACCCCAAAATTTGACCAACCGATTCTCTCCTAGCTGGCTCGTGGTTTAAATTCATGTTCGCATCAGATGCATGATGTGTGTGCATAGACAGAGGATATCAGAGTTACAGTTTGGGTTTCATCTATCAGATATTTCAGATCCAGTCTAGGTCATCAGGGTTATATTTCGGGAAATTGTGCGCTTCTCGGGATTTTCAGTCTGCATGGTGGTTTTCGAGATATTCTGATGCCAGGGGTTTACTGGTTGAGTTGATCTGGTCGCACGCTCTGTTATGTTGGTTATTGGCCTCTGTTTGCATTTTTAGGGCTTAATAGACTTCTGTAGATTTTAAATAGGCTTTTAATCATTTTTAGGATTTAAATAGGTTAATAGCAATTTTTAAATAGCTTAAATCTTTTTCTAGAGTTTTATAAGTTTTTTTAGAATTTAAATAGGATTTAATTGGTTTAATAGTTTTTAAATCATTTTTAGAATAATAGATTTTAAATAGTTTTAATTGTTTTTAGATAATATAGAAAGTATAGTTTTTCTTCTTTTATTAATAAATAGAGTTTGTTTTTATAGAGATTTAATAGTTTTTGTTTTAGGATAATAGAATTTTAATAGTTTTAATAAATAATATAGTTTTATTAGGATTTATAGAATTTAATTAGATTAGTTTTCAGATTTAATTAATTGAGTTTAGTTAATTAGGTTTAGTTTAGTAATTGGGCTAATTTGTTTCATTTCAGTTTTTGAAGTTTTTTAATCACATTTTCGTTTGGGCCCATTTCAATTCGCAGGCCCAGTTATTGGTTTTTTGTCCAGAAAAGTTCAGTTTTTGTCCATAATATTTCCAGCATAGTCCAGCATGTTCTAGAAGCATCCAGAACAAAGCCAGTATAAAAGTTCAGGCAGCACACGTGTTAACGGGGGAGGACCCCACGCTGCACATCTCACATCACGCCACGCATCACATTCAAACTTCCCTCTCTCCGCCACGTGGTCGCCATGCAGCGACCCACGCCACACGTCTCCACACGCTGACACCTCGCCCACTCACCCTCTCCCTCTGCCAGCGCTCCACCACGTGTCCCCCCAGCCAGCGCCTCTCAGGCCACGTGCCACACATGCAGGCTCCCCACTGACCTCACCGGAAGAGTCACCGGCGGCCATGCATCCGCCATAACCAACTCCCGCCGGCAGCCGCAACCGTCACCGGCCACCGCTACCATCACCGGTACCAATTTTCTGCCCAGAATCTCCAGAAACGCTTCGTTCTCCTCTCTTCTTCCTCCATCCACTGTCATCCATACCTCACCGGAGAACTCAACGGCGCCGGAAACTTCATCATCTTGCCCGGATTCGTCCCTCAACCTTCAAAGAAATCTCAAGAATTTCCCAGAAATTCTTCAAACCTTCATTGTGCTTCACGTTTCCCACACCTTCAATCCTCCTCCGTTCCCAGATCGTGAGGACAGCCAAGAACGCTCAAGCAACTCCGAAGACCCTCAACCTCCGTCAACCTTCATCGCTCCCAGATTTCTCCCCTCATCTTCGTACACACAGCGTTCATCGATTCTGCAAAGCACAACCAAGAACGTCCGCTGTCAGATCCCCAGAAGCTTCCAAGGTCTCCGTCCTCCTCAGCTTTTTCCCAGAAAGATTGTTGCTCTTCAAACTCATCCTTCGAGGAACTTCGTAACCCTCATCGTCTCAGTTGCGTTATTCCAGGAGCGTTCCCTTTTCACCACCTCCATCGCTGTTTGTTTCTCATTGATTTTAGGGTTATCGTTTAGGGTTTGAGTTTCGTGGGTGATGTTGTTGAGGTGAGGAAGAAGGTCTTCTGAATAGGGTTTTGTGTTTCTGGGTTTGGGGTTGATGATTCTTGAGAATTGCAGAGAGGAGGTTGGGGACGAAGCAGCTAGGGTTTGGTTGGAGTGGATGAACAGTGATCAGAAGGGATGAAGGAGGGTTAGGTTTTGTTAGGGTTAGGTTTGGGCTGGGTTAAGCCCAATGTGGTATTGCTGGAACATACTCCCACTTACTTGTTCTCCCCCCCTTTTGCGTGAGATTACTGAAGGTGTTGGGATTGGGCCTAAGGCCCCATTGCTATTGACACACCCATCATTAGGCCCATCTGGTTCAACACGTGAAAGTCTTGCTGAATGCGCCTCCAACGCGCGAGTTCTTTTAGTTTGGTTTCTGACTGAGTAGTGGGCTTATCCAGAATGCTATTTGCGCCCCCCCTGATTCAGCCCATCTGGAATTGAACTAGCGCCTTGCTATTTTCACCCCCCATCCCCTTTAATTCTTTTTTAATTTCTTTTATTGCTTGTTCTTTAAAAATTCATAAAAAATAGAAAATTACATATTTTTTAATTCTTGTTTTTTCTATATGTTAATAAATTTGTCTAGAAAATTATAAATAAATAAAATTCCCATTTTATTTTCTTTTCATATTTTTAATAGATTTTTCTTTTAAATAGCTTTTAAAATAGGATTAATTTTGTACATGATTTTGAAGAATTTCTTTTAGGGCTTTCCCTTAGGATTTTTAATTCATTCTTTTTTGTGTAATTAGATATTGAATCATAGTTCCCCATAGGATTTAATTCTTGATTTTTAGATTAAAATTTGATTAGATTAATTAGGTTAGCATTAGGGTATCCTGATTAGGGTTTAGGTTGTGCATAGGTAAGGAAATTCATTTTCTTTAGATAGTTTTGTCTTGATTTTGGGTAGGGGCATATGTGGATGTTATGGATAGATGTTGTAGACCCTTGTGAATAATTGTTAGATTTTTCCCCATTGGTTTAGTATTTTTAGGTATTTTCTGAAGTTAGATGATGGTTTTGTCTGTCCTGTGGTTATCTGTTCATCTCTGGGGTTTATTTTGGGGAATTTGTTGAGAGGCTTGTGTTGTCTTGAAGACCTTGTTGGAGAGCATGATGGAGAGAAGATTGTGGATCAAGATTCAGAGACCCAGAGCTTGGGGATTATTCCCTGTCTGTGAGGTTTGAGATCCTGAAGTTTGAAGGAAGTTCATGGTACTTTCCTGAGGAAGGCACTATGAATGACTTTCATGCTTTCTTCTCACCTCTTTCTTAAGTATCCAATGATGTTGGAGCCAACTTGTGAGTTTAATTTCTCCTGAGGAGGAATGTAAACTGATCACATGTTGTTGAGCCACATGGGATACAATTCCTAAGTGGAAGCCTCCTAGTACTTTCCTGAGGAAGGTCCTATGGGTCTATTCACTTAGTTCCATTAGTTTATCTAGGATTTCTTAAGTATCCAATGATGTTGGAGCCAACTTGTGAGTTTAATTTCTCCTGAGGAGGAATGTAGACTGATCACAGTTGTTGAGCCACATAGGATACAACTCCTAAGTGGAAGCCTCCTAGTACTTTCCTGAGGAAGGTCCTGTGAGTCTGCTCACTTAGTTCCACTAGTTCAGATAGGATTTCCTAAATATCCAGTGATGTTGGAGCCTGCTTGTGAGTTTAGTTTCTCCTGAGGAGGAATGTAAACTGATCACAGTGGTCGAGCCACATAGGATATGACTCCTGAGTATACACCTCCTAGTGCTTTCCTGAGGAAGACACTACGAGTCTGCTTACTTAGCTCCCTTTCTTTGGTAAGCTTGTTCTGAAGCTTGAAGACTGGGATTGATTTCTTTTGGTTAAGTTTTGCTTTAGGGCTTTGCTTAGATTTGATTCAAGATTTTGTGTTAGGGTTAAGATTAGAGAGTAGATTCTTTCTTTCTCGAGCATGTGTTTTGTTTGCCTGATGGCACTTCATTTCTTTTATCTGCTCATTGCTTGATAGCATGTTGTTTATCTTCAGTATGATTACTGTTATTTCATGACTGGCTTGAGGTTGAGACGAGCTTGTGGAGGCTGAAGCCCCACACACATTTCCTCCCTCACTTGCATTGCATGTATTTTACTGTTAAAGTTGATGCTTTTGTCTGTTTTGGTGTATCATTGACATGATCCCTTAGGACTCTCATTTCCTCTGATGAGGATTTGATGATAGACTTTTAGGTTGAAACCTATGCATGACAACATCTAGGAGTTCCCTGTTCAAACCTCAACCATAGGATGAATCCATGGCATGATAACAGTAGGACTTGATAGTCTCCCTCCTAGTTGAGCCCGTTCTCTTCTCATCTCAAAGCAGTTTAAGATACAGTAATCATGAATGATTTCTTTCGTACGTTACGAGCCTTAAGCTATCTGAGATTAGATGTTTAGTATGGTACCCTTTGGGTGACATGCGACGCATTCACTCTCAGGTCATAGTCTCTAGTGCGGTTGAGATCGCAAACACAATAAAAAACACTTCTTTTAGGAGATAACCCGTAGTTTCCCGAACTACGTTTGCTCTGATCTTTCATACCAGATGAAAGTACGTAGGCATAGGATGCGACATCCTAGCGAGCAACCTTCCCCACCTTCACCCGTAGGCCGAACTACGTTGACTCTGATTTCTCGTTCCAGACGGGAATACGTAGGCATAAAGTGCGACGCTTTGCCGAGTCATTTTTCTTTTCTTTTTTTTCAGCCAGCCTTGATAGGTAGATAGATTATAACCAACCCGTCCAAGTAAACAAACAAGCGAGGATCCCGTCGAGTACGACGGACGTGAGGGGTGCTAATACCTTCCCCTTGCGTAACCGACTCCCGAACCCAGACAATGGTTGCGACGACCTTGTCTTACCCTTATTCGTCAGGTTTTTCCGATCGTTTCCTTTCCCGCTCTGAGGGATAAATAACGAAAGGTGGCGACTCTTCTGTCATGCCGGCACCTTATTTTCGCGCAAGCGACAGCACCAAAGATGTCATTCCCCTCCATTTCTCTAACCTTCCTCCCTATAGTTTCTACACTCTCTTTCAATTTCTCATGTCGTCCACTTCCTTCTTCAGACCCATCAGGAACTTCAAACACTTGTGGATGGCTGTGAAAAATAGGGCGCACTTGAGTTTGTACAGAGGCTGGAGTATATGTCGGAACAGCTCGGGGAATCTCTGCCCCTAGAGGAACTGATTGTTGACTGACTGGTGGCGGAGGTACAAAACTTGGTATTAATCCATACGGCGGTATACTTGCAACAGTGACTGCTGTTGGGATCGGCTCCACAACTACGTTAGTGATTTCAGAAACTATAGTGGCCTGAGTGTCCATTTTTGCATTAATAACTTGTAAGACTTCCATAATTCGTCTTATGCTTCCTCGTAAGTCTTCAAGTTCGTTGTCAACCCTATCCATAGCCAAATTTTGTTCTTCCATTCTTTGACGAGCTTGGGCTCGTGTGTTGTATTGATGGCGAGGATTCAGTATGATTCTGGAGATAAGACAGCGAGATGAGACACAGCACAGGAAATGCACATGAAATGCTATGGGTGCAGATGCAAAAATGCAAAATTAATCATTCAAGGAATCCAAAGAAATATTTGCAAAAATTATAACAAAGGGGAAATAAAGCAAATTCAAAGTCTTCATAGATTAATAACTGAGAGTTTTACAATAACAATTCGAAACTGAAACACAAATCGTCAATACAGATAAAGGATAACACACAGAAAATAAACAGATCCTAGATCTTCTGGTTGGAGGGTCCTTCGTCTTCTGGCTGACTCTTCTTTCCACTTTGATGGACCAACTCTTGAAGATCTTCATTCTCTTGCATAACCTTGAAATACTTATCTCTCCAAGCTTTTTCTTCTTTTTCAGCTTTTGCTAGGGCAGCTTTCAATTCTTCCACAAGAGTAAGTTTTGTTGAGTTAGGCTCAAAACGGGTATAGAACATCTTCAATGCTGCTTCTTTCACCCATGATAAGTAGGATTCTGAAACAGCGGTGTCAGGGTAATCCAAAGTAGTCGTTCCCCTTGTGTGGATGCGACGCCAAGCATACACAGTCCGAGCCTTGTAGGCTGGATCCTTCCCTTCTTCAATGTAGAAACTTCTCAAAAGAACTGGGTCTGGTTCATTCTTCATCGGGTGTCCCAACTGGCGACGAGCTAAATAGGATTATAGCTAATGCAACCATCAATGCTGATAAGCGGTACATTCGGGAAATCCCCACAGATCTGAATCATAGCAATCCCCCCATACATAGGGTCATACCACTTAATATCTGAATGTTTGAGTAACAACAACCTCTATGTCCATGAAAGTCCATTCTGCATATCCCAGAGTGCTGGAAGCCTTGGCAAGTGCAAAATAAACCACTTGTATAGAAGAACGGTGCAACATACAATCTGTCCGACTCCATGACGGCTTCTGCGATGGATGGAAAAATACACATCAGCCAATGAAGTGGGTACGGGATTTTTGATTAAGAAAAGGTTGATTGCACTCGCATCCAAAAATCTATCAGCAGTTGGAAACAGGAAAAGTCCGTAAATTAGCAAAGCCAGAATGGCCTCAAATGCTTCAGAATTCTTCGACTCGGCATAACACTGAGCTTTTTCATACAGGAACATAGCTGGAAATCCATATAGCCCTCCCTTAGCATATGAGATCGTACTTTATTCACCTCCAAATGTGCGGCCTCTGCAATTACTCTTTCGCTAGGAGTCCCTTCTCTTCCAGAAAATGGTCTAGGAGTGACACCTAATCCCATTAGGGGAGAATATTCTTCCAAGGTTGGTAGCAATTGGTAGTCTGGAAACGTGAAACAATGATAGGTCGAATCATAAAACTGAACGAGCGCTGACAACATCTCTTCATCCACTTGGATTTCTAGTAAAGACAGCCTATTCCCATACTTCTCTCTGAACGCCTCAGGGTCTTCTACTAAACTTCCCTGTTTCCTCAGATTCTCCAAATTTGGGCTTCGGAATACAATCTCTGCCTTCTTTCCAGAATCCATCCTATAATATCTGCAAAACAATCTTTAGTTCCTTGAATGATTAATAAATGTGAATGCAAATGCGCAAAGTATCATGGAACTCAGATTCTATAAACATCAAAAAATGTCATAGACTTAATTTTATTGAATTACAAAATTTTAGTACATCTTACAAAAGTCTTAAACAAAAAGCTAAATAAAAGCTAACAAAAGTCCTAAGAAGGTTCTCCTAACAGTCTCAAGTTGAGCTTCTCAATCTCCTTTTCCATCTGGGCCTTCTCAAGAATGAGCTTATCCACGATCAACTTCCACGGAGTCGACTGAGGACTAGAAGAAAATAAATCTTCTTGCGCCTTTCTCTTCTTGCAGGAGAGTACTTCTTCATTCTTCAACTCTAATTGCTTATGGAGCTCTGCATTTTCTTCAACAACCACTTGATACTTGTGCTTCCAAGCGTCTTCGGTTTGTCGTTCCTTGCTCAAGGAAATCCTTAGCTTCTCCTCCTCAGACATGAAGATCAAGGTGTGCTCCTCCTTTAAAGCCATGGGTTCTTGTCGAGAATAGGCCATCTTCAACTCAATGGCTCTCTTTCGAACCCATTGGAGATAAGGTTCCAAAGAGACACAATTAGGTTTTCCCAAGTCTTTCTTTCCCTTTTTGTGCAAATGACCCCAGGCTTTTAGAATCTTCTCTTTCTGCTCCTGACTATTACTCTCTTCCTTGAAGAAAATATTTTCCACATGAACACTGTTGGGCTTGTCCTTCAAAGGATATCCCAACTTTCGAGGAGCAAGGACTGGGTTGTAACTGATTCCTCCATTAGTACCAAGAAGAGGTACATTACCAAAATCTCCACAGCTGTTAATGATCGTTATTCCCTCATAGTCTCGATTGTACCAATCAATATGAGAGTGCGTGAGAGCCATAATCTTCTGTGACCACCACCCTTTCTTCGGATCCCAAAAAGTGTTAGCTTTAGGCAAGTGTGAAACAAACCACTTGTACAGTAATGGAGCACAGCAAGTGATCATCCCTCCCTTGTGGAAATTTCTAAGATGAACAGAATGATACGCATCTGCTAGCAAAGTAGGCACATGGTTTTTCCTCAAGAAGATCTTAATGGCATTGAGGTCTACAAAGTTCTCAAAGCTAGGAAACAGAAAGATACCATAAATGAGCAAGGCAAGGATAGCCTCGAACGCATCCATGCTCAAATGATCTGCATAGTATTGAGCTTTTTCAACCAAAAATTCTGCACTCAACCCAAAAACTCCTCCTTTAGTAGTCATGTTCTTTTGAATATCAACCAATCCTAAACGTGTGGCTTTGGCAATATCTTGCTCCTTAGGGTCTTTCTCCATGATCGGAAAAGGAGATTCTTCAAGAATGGGCAACCCAACCAAGTAAGAGTACTCTTCTAGCATGGGCACTAGCTGATAATCGGGAAAGGTGAAACAGGGGTAGAGTGGATCATAAAACTGGAGAAGCGTAGAGAGAAGTCCACTATCCATTTTTATCTTTAATAGTAACAACAGCTTCCCATACCTACTCTAGAATCCCTCTGGATCCGTCACCAAGGTGCCCAACCTCCTTAAATCATCTAGTTTAAAACCTTTGTAAGTGTACTTCAAAGTTTTCTTTCTTTCACCCTCCATAGCGACCTCTGATGTTTACAAACAAAAAGTCTGAGTTCCATGAAACTTTATGATATGATGCTCATGAATGCAAGAATGCACAAACACAGGTAATGCAAATATCACACATATGCACAAACACAAGCCTAGGTTTAAAGGACGAGCGTGGATCCAAGGTCTACCCATCCCCAAAAGGTGTGTACTAGGGATTTTCAAACCTGTAGAGCAGGGTTCTAAACAGTTCTCAGAGTCATCAACCCATCTTTCGGATATTATCAACTTCCCAAATTACTTGGTAATCGATAATATTCTCAAGAGAGTCTCATCCAAGTGTAGTATCGCGTATCAACTATTTCGGAAATACTTCCTTATAGCCATTGCACTACGTCCTAGTAAGGCCAAAGTGGGGTAGAATGTAATCTAAAAGTCCACAGTGTCACGGGCTCCTTTGTCGAAAGTAGCATTGTTTTCACGAATACTCGTTCAACAATACTAAACTCTCAAGAGGGCCTACACTGAGCGGTGGTTTCTCAAGTCATCCTGGTCGGGAATCAACTCCCTATAAGCCTCCTTGAATATACCACCATCCTATCACAATTTCCCTCAAGTCCGGGTATAAGACCATCTCACCACTCAAAGGTCCCAATATCCAACAAATATATACAAATATACATGTAAAACAGATATTCACAAATATAGCACATAATCAAACAAAATAGGCTAAACCCTCAAGTTAAAAAAACCCCAGTGAAGTCGCCATTTCTGTTGCGGTGAGAATCGTGATACCAAGCTATTGAATTAATTTGAATCTTTAATTCATTGAATTCACAACCGGACTTTAATTTATCCAAAGGAAAGGTCTAAAGAAAGAAAGAACATTTTCCATGATGTAACAACAATGCTAAGAGATTCGGGGATCGGGGGTTGGTTATGCATAGGGTAGGTATTTCACATCCTAAACATCTGTAGTACTCTACAGGAACCTTTTGTTTGTTTGTGTGCTAAGTTTGTTAAGTGTTTGTTATGGATTGGGATTGGCTAAAAGATGTAAGTAAAAACCTAAAGATATATACACTAAGTTGCTCGCAAAGACATCGCGTCTTCTGCCTACGTATCGTAACTAGGATAGAATCAGAGCAATCGTAGTTCACCTCACCAGGTTTGAAGAACACTTGATTATGATCAAGGTTCAAAGGGGAACAAACATTAGAATGCTTGTGTAAAGTTTAAGGAAACTCTCTAGATCTAAGTTGAACACTCAAGAAGGGGAAGTAAGTAATCATCTCCATGATTCTTACATAGAGTTAACAAACTCTATCCTAAGTTCTAATTGAAAGGGCACTCCTAACAAGGGGTAGGCTTCTTAGACTTAAGCAAAGTCTAAAGGACAGGTTCTAACTTAACTAAGTGGGTAGATGACTTAACAAAGTCAAGGGAGGGTGATGAGCTATCTATGACCCAAAGGTCAACAGAGAGACTTTCCTTTGGAAGGATAAAAGGGGAGGCAACTTGGATGAGAACTAAAGAGTTCCATCACTTGGGGAAACTACACTTAACAAAGCATTAACATTAAACTGGAGGAATACAAGAAACGTGGTTACAACCAAGCGTATACAAGCATATTACGATAAGCAAGTACGTCAAATAGGAGGAATGGTTACAACCAAAGCATGCAAGCGTATTACAATAGGCAAGCAAAGATGAGTTCTTACAAGACTCAATGAAAGATGAAGATTCAAGCATATCTTATCAGGCCTCCACCTAGCTGGCACCCCAACGTAAGATTATTATGTGTCATTTTCAGTGTGTAGACATAGGATAGAGGTTGAAGATGATGAGAAAATGCAGGCTAATTTTATGGTATCACCAGTTTGGAATGAAGCATGAATGATGTATTTATAGTTTTAGAAGATTGGTGGCAAAGAGGAAATTTTCGAAATAGAAGAGAAAAAAAATTGACCAACTTAACCAGTATGTATCGGCACAACTGTAAAAAATAACAACATGTGCCGACCTAAAAGGACATAAGTGTCTACCCAAAGGAAACAAAACCTACATCCTTATTTAGAACAATAGATGTGTCGGCCTGAAAAATGTATGTGCTGACACATAATGTTGAAACTTTCAGTATGTGCCAACCTGAAGAAGGTGTGTCGACGCAAACAAAACAAAAGCTACAGGCTTAAAAAATGAGTTACATGTGTCGGCTTGAGTTGCGTATGTGCTAGCACATGCAGTGCGTTTTTGTGCTGAAATTGAGTTTCATGATTTGAGTTGATGATTTCTAAGACCTATGTCACACAAACTTAGAGATACCTTCCAACTTACAGAAATGCTAAGTTTTCTGCAAGTTTTGACATCATACTAAACATCTAACGAAGAAGTTGCACTCACAGATATGATATGATATGAATTCAAACACAAAACTTTGTGGGAAAAAGATGCCATATGAGACAAATGTTTGTTGGAGAATCTTAGCAAAGGAAAAAATAAACTCTGCAGGGGAACAACAAGAAGAGATCCAGCCGGGGAATGTAAAATTCACAAGAGATGGAAACATGCATAGATAAAGCTACGACTTGAAAATGCTGGAGATAAAAAGGAAAGATGATATGGGCTCCAGTGGGGAATCTCACAATCATTTGCTCTACTGGGGAAAAATCATTGGTAGACAAAGATTAACAGGGTAACAGACAGGCTTTACAAAGGATAGCCACTTGTTGAAGTTAAATAATAACTTTTGCCGAAGATACTCAAAAAGAGATACGAGCAGGTCTAATCACACAACAGACTTCTCAAATAAATAGACATCCATTTGTTAGGGATGAAAGATTCACTAAATCGCAACTCGATTCTCATTTAAGGAGATAAACACTGAAATTCTGGTATGCAGATCACATGTGTTCCAAGAACATTGATCTATGCTTAACAAGGATGAGGACAGACCATGGCCAATTTAAATTTCTTTAAATTGTCCCAATGTCATGACCAATGTCACGACCTCTGTTGTGACATCTGCAGTTTGTCATACTATTTATCTAACCATTTAAAGTACAAAATTGTAAATGCAGAAAGATAAATAACACAGTAATTGTTCACCCAGTTCGGTATCAACAATACCTACATCTGGGGGCTACCAAGCCAGGGAGGAAATTCACTATTAGTAGAATCAATTCAAAGTCAAACCTCCAGTTTGCACTTCTCACTTAATCTCTACCCAATGACACTTCAGCCTAGAGACACTCTAGTACCTGAGTATACCCACTCACTCCCCCTCAATCACATAACAGTGATATTAAATAATTACATAATTTAATATGAAGAGACACTTCATGCTCACCTTGATCTTGCTTCACAGCTCTGATCAAGGAAATCACACACTTTTGCTTCAAAGCTTCGAGTGAGACACAACCTAGAATCTACATATCCAATGCAATTATCCACCAGACAATTGCTTGGAGTACAAGTATTCCTAAGCAGAATTCATACGTGAAGACTAGCCTTCTTCACTTACAATTATGTCTACCACAATGTATCAAATGATACATAGGGTGACTTACAACACAAGGGACTCTCAAACCCTAGACCTCTATTCTACACTCTGGTTTTTCTTGATGTGAGTGCTTGCTTTTCTTTTGCTTCTGCTCCTCCTTTTATAGTCGTGCAGACTGGGCTTGGGTTGTGCAGAAGTAACAAATATTAGTTTTAACAAAATAAAACTAATTTCCACAATTCAAGGTGATGTCCAATTAGGTCATGGCATTGTCAGTATTGCCTTGCATTTCTCCTGATATAACTCAGGGGTCATAACAAGTCTTCCTGAAATCTAGCCTGAGATAACAGAAAACCAACATGCCTGCACGAATGATGTCATACGATCAATGTCATGACATTCAGTATGACATCCACTCTTCTGCAGGTTTTTCTTTACACCAGACCTGGCTTCACCCAATCTTCTGCAGAATAATATTAGAAACAATTATATTCAAGTTTCCTAAAAGGTATCCAAGATCCTTTTATGAATACCAATACAATCTGTTCTTGTTCCTAATCCATCTCCTTGACATATTTCTTGATGAGGTATTTTCAACATGGTCTCATCAATCCAAACCAATTCTGTCAAGAGATATACACCAGCAGCTCCTTTTGTTGTCATGTAACTATGTCTTGCTTAAAACACATGACAACACACCTCACTCACCACAACTCACACTGTTGTGGTTGCAAACCTCACACTGCCTGTGAGGAGCTTCATCACAACTCCAACAGCTGTGGCTACACACCTCACTCACTACCTGTGAGGAACTTCATCACAACTTAACCTGTTATGGCTGCACACCTCACACTACCTGTGAGGAACTAGGCTACTGCTAACGCATAGCAGTGCCTGTTGTGCCAGACAGCTATGTCATTACTTTGGTAATGACATCCATGACAGTTGTCCTTTCTTCAGCCTCTGCTAGCTCCTACTTGCTCTTGCTGCACTCGACCTTGATGTCAGCCTCTGCTAGCTCCTGTTGCACATAGCTCCTGCTGCACCAAATGTAATGGCATCCTGTTTACAACACATGATAGCATAACAGTTCTGTTATCAGCTCCTGCTGCACCAGATGTAAACACATGACAGCAGTTCTGTCATCAGCTCCTGCTGCACCACTACTTCTGTTGTTTCTCACACATGATAGTAGTTCTGTCATGACAGCAGATGGATGTCGTGATGGATGTCACGATATTCAGTATGACATTCACATTAAACCACTCCACAACAGTTCTTTCACCAGCTCCTACTTACTCCTTTAGCGATGTCATAACTATGGTAATGACATCCTGCTTAACATTAGTGCGGAGTCATGTTTTACCACAATTTAACCAATCATAGAACCATGGTCAATTTTATATCATAGAACCATGGAACTAACAAACTCCCCCTTTGGCAAATTTTGGCTAAAACATCTTATCAAGACATTCAACAGCATTTTACACAAACTATCATGCTCCCCCTTGATAGTTGCATCCAGTTCAGCAGCAGTTTACACAAACTATCTTGCTCCCCCTTGATAGTTGCATCCAGCATGGTAGCAACAATGCTTTCCTCATCAGCAGCAGTAGTTTTTCTTTTCTCCCCCTTGTTGCACCCCAAAATTTGCTCAACCTATTTCACCTGGTTTATGTTTCAATTGCATTGGCATTTGCATAATAAGTCATGTACATAGTCTAATCATTTGCATAGCATAGCATAACAAGTCATCTAACAGGGGACCAAGTGTCATTCTTATCAGAATGAGGCCCATCAAGGGGTTTTATTCAAGCTCAAGATCATCCAAGTAATCAAGAAATGAGTTGAAGCTTTGAAAAGTTTGAAGGTCAACCAGTGGATTTCTCTCCCAATCTTGGGGATATGTTGAAGATCATCAATGAGTGTGAGCCATGGAAGGTGTACAAAGATCATGGAAGACCTAGATGGTCATTTTGAAGATGAGACAAATCATTAATGCAAGTACTAGAGCTACAGTTGAATGCAGTCAACTAGGGTTTCATCTAGGTCAACCCTAGGTCAAATGGTTGATTGGAGAGCGTCAAGGCTTAATGGAAGGTTGTGGAATTCATGAATTGATATGTGTATAAAAGTGTGGTGTTGTGCCAAGGAGAAATAAAAAGGAACCAAGAAGAAGAGGAGTTACTAAATTAGGGTTTCAAGGTAAAAAAAACCCTAATTTAGGCCTAACTTCCAAGCCAGATAAGTCAAAATGAAAGTTTCAAATGAATTCTTGGTCAACATGAAAATTGTAGATAATCTCAATAGCTTTAATTTGAGTGGTAGAAGTCTTCAAGGAGATTTATAGAACTCAAGTTATGGATCTTGCAAGTTATGGGTCATCAGAGGACACTAAAATTTATCTGTGAAAGTCACTTGACTTCCAAGCAACTTTTGCCCATCAAGGAATTTTCAAATGGATTCTTGGCCAACATAAGAGTTGTAGGTCTTGATCTTAGATTTAATTTTAGTACTAGAAGTCCTCAAGGGGATTTATGGAACTCAAGTTATGGTCTTGGCAACCCAGGGGTATTTTGGGAAAGTTGAATTACAGGTCATTTTTCAACATAGGTCCAAATCTCCATCTTCCACTCCTCAAATGAAAAAATGTTCAACATGAGATGTGTTCAAAATGATGTTTTTAGGATAGATAAGAGGTCATGAGAGTTTGGAATGGCTTGATTCACAAAATCATAAAAATGGCCTAAAATGAAGGTATATTTTAAATGAACCAAAGTTGGAAATTGGGGTTTTTGATTTACACAACCAAACCAAGGCATATGACATACCAATTTGATTGTAAAAAGCATTTTGAGAACCTTGACATTGCCAAAATTTTGAATTGAGGTTTATTTTTAGGACTTGCTTTGTAAATGGCTTACTTGAATCATAAGGCACCATTGCAAAACCACTTGGCAAAGAAAATGTAAGGCTCCTTTCCATCCATACACCTCCAATATCTCATTTGGAGAGATTCTCAACTCAGAACAAGTGCAATTGCAAGGCAAAACATGAGCTGGTGTGAGTGCATAGCATGACATGAGATGGTGAATTTCTCATTGGATCAACCTAGAACTTTCTAGAGTCTTCATTCACACTCTCTCTCTCTCTCTATATATATATATATATATATATATATATATATATATATATATATATATATATATATATATATATATATATATATATATATATATATATATATATATATATATATATATATATATATATATATATATATATATATATATATATATATATATATATATATATATATATATATATATATATATATATATATATATATATATATATATATATATATATATATATATATATATATATATATATATATATATATATATATATATATATATATATATATATATATATATATATGCATATGAAGTGATCCCAAGCAAGATTTGGTGAGAATTGAAGGAGAGAAGAGAGATTGAGATTGATATTTTTCTGTTGCAACTCAGATTCGGTTACAAGCATTTCATCCCTTTCCATCCAATTTCTTGATCCCATTTGCTTCCATTTGTGCTCGTGAGTGTTTCCTGATCAAGTTCCAAGCAAATTGGTGTAGGAATCGTGTTCTTGCCATTGAAAATTCTCATCTGCAACTCAAGATCGGTTTCCATAATCCAAGCTATTTCAACCATTTCTTTTGCATACAGAATCAAGATAGTGACTCATTGAAGGTATATTGAAGTTCTCAAAGCTTGATTTGAAGGTTTCATACCTCTGTGCATCAAGATTTTGCAGAAAGGTACTTTTCAATCCATAGCTTGATTTAGGTAGTTTCTATTGGTTTTGATTAGTTAGATTCATTGTAGATGATCATGTGGAGCTTTCTGGTAGCTTTAAGGTTGATTTAGAGACAATTAGTGTAGTGATGCAATTTCTGTTCATGTGTGTATCTTGTTGTTCTTGGTGATATAACCTTAGATTAATGGTTAGAAATGATCAGTGTGAAGTGGGGAAGAGATTGAGCCACTCAATTTCAAGATTGGTGAGTTTTGATCATGGACCAATTTTTGAAGTTTGAATCGTGTTTGGAGCTAGGATTAGTTTCAAGGTGTTTGGTTACCATAGATGAATTCCTGGTGAAATTCTGAGTGGATTAGGGTTTTGAATTTTTGCATTTGATGGAGATTTGATGAGATACGATTGGGAGGAAGATGAAGTTCAAGCTCTGCATCCATGGCTTGTTTCCCTCCATTTTTGTTTCAAAGGTTGAAGACGAGTTAGGCACCCTTAGATTAGAGGGAGACTTTGACTAGAATCAACATCCAATGGCCAGGATTCGTTTTCAATTTGTGAAGGAAGGGTCTGAGATTAAAACGAGGCGTTTCATTTAAGTTGTAACATTGGGCCTAGTGGAAATATTCTATCAACACCCCCTCTAGAGGCCCATCCAAGAAATACACTAAATTGGATTGCTTCCTGCACCGTGGTTTTTTCATTTTCCTTTATATTTTCAAGTTAATTTTCTAAATAATATTTGGGCTTAAGCGTGCTTACTAGCCACACCCCCTTTTGGGCCCAGATGTCTGTTTACATTGCTTTTCAATTGCTATTCAACACACATATTTTTCATTTTCTCATATTTTTCTTTATTTTCACATATTTCTTTTAATTCTTTGAAAATTCATAATAAATTGAAAACATAATATTTTTGCATGGGAGTTTTTTCTCCATTCTCATAATTGTCTCAAGAAAATTGTAGGAAAATAAAATTAGCATTTTAGTCATTTTTCTATTTTTGGTGAATTTTTACATTTAATTGCTTTGATTGCATTTTATTTTGTATATCCATTTTGTTGAATTTGGTTTAGCCATTATAATTTACATTTTGATGTGATTCCTTTTGTTTTAGTTAGATTAAAGCATTAGGTTCCCCCTGGAATTATTTCACATTTTTGTGATTCAATTTTAATTAGTTTTGAATAAGGAACATTAGGTTGATTAGAATTAGGGTTAAACTTGGCATAGGTGCATTCAACACATAGTTCTTGGGTTTTTAGCTTGATTTAGGCCTTGGGGTTTATGTGGGGTAAAGGGTACATAGTTAGGGTCCCTTAGAAATTAATCTAGGGTTTTATAATGAGTTTTGCCATTTTATTTGATTTTTGCAAGTTGATTGATATTGGTGTGTTTCCCTCTTGGAAAATTGTTTGTTTGCTGGGTTTTGGGCCTTTTCTTTGGATATTGGGGCTTGTGCTTGGCTTGAGGAGCATGTGAAGACCTTGAGGATGATTGTAGACAAATAATGATGCTTGGATCTTAAGTTGCTTGTGCTTGAAGATTGCTTGATGAAGGCTTAGGAGATAGGAGACATAGGGAGAGCTCTAGAGTAGACTGATTTCTTCTGTAAAACATAGAGAGCTTCTTGTGCCTCTATTCCATCCTATGACACAAGGTCCCCTAAAAAGAGTTCCATCTCTCCTTAGGAGGGATGTAGAGCATGCTTTGACTAGGTAGAACCTTGAGGATACCTTTCACCTATTGTGTGAAGATCTTAGTGATTTCCCTTGGTTATCATTAAGCCTCTTAACATTCCAACTCCCTCTATCAGTTGATTCTCTCCTGTGAGTGTCTGAATTGAAGTTGAAGACCTATTGAAGGTAAGAAGTTCATTCAAGACTAGAGAAGATAAAGCTTGTGCCTGTCAAAGATGGTTAACTGTGAATTAGGGTTCTGTCGCTACTGCGAAAAATCGGCGCCGGATGAACAGAAGAGTCGCCACCGTGCGTTATTTATCCCAAAGGAGGGAAAGGAAACGCTCAGAGTAAACCTCGCAAAAAAAGGGAAAGGAATGGTCATCGCAACCAAAACCTGGATTCGGGAGTCGTTTACGCAAGGGGAAGGTATTAGCACCCCTCACGTCCGTCGTACTCGACGGGATCCACGCTTGTTTGGTTTGTCTAAAGGATGCAAAACAATCTATCTAAGGCTGCTAAATCTAAACGGAAGGGAATTGACTCGATAGAGTGTCGCACTCTATGCCTACGTATTCTCAAGAGAGAAAGTCAGAGTCAACGTAGTTCGGGAAACTACAGGGAATTGGCTCGCCAAGACTTCGCGTCTTGTGCCTACGTACTTCCACACAGCATGGAAGATCAGAGCTTTCGTAGTTCAGGCTAACTACGGCTAAGCAGGGTGTTCTCACACAAAAGTGAGATATTCAGCTGGTTTTGAGAGGTACGGGAACCTATGGGAACTAAACCTACGGTCTGGTCTCAAATGCACTCGGGCAAGAGAAAGGATAATATCAGCAGGAAAGTCTCGATCGCACAGCAGCGAGAGAACAAAAGGTTAGTTGTTAGTGTGCTCGCTAGGATATCGCATCCTATGCCTACATATTCTCGTCTGGTACGAGAAATCAGAGCAGCTGTAGTTCGGCTACTTTCGGGACCACAGCTCAAATCTCGTTTTATTAATATTCTGAAAAATGGTTACAATGATTGAGAACTGAAAAATAAACTCCTAGAAAATACTATCCTATCCATCTATAATGGAGAATCAAGTGGAAAATAGTCCCCTAACAAGTGGACTTCTAAAACTACCTCTAAAAAGGTGAAATAAACTCTAAGAAAAATTGTATCCTAAAAGAAAAATATTAAATCTACAAACTGATATTTTTATATTCTTTTTCAAGTATTTTTCTTTTTTCCAATATTTTCTCTTAATATTCTCTTATTCTTTTTTTCTCAATATTCTTTTCTTCTCTCTCTTTTTTTCAATATTCTTTTTCTTGAATCTTTTTTCAATATTCTTTTTCTTGAATCTTTTTTTTTGTCAATATTTTCTTTATGCTTTTTCCTCTTCTCTTTTTCTCATATATTTTTTTTATCTAAAATATTACAAAAGAAAAAATGATAAAAGAAAATACAAAAGGGAGGGGGGTACAGTCTGTTATAGGGGATGCAGTAGTTAGTAAAAAAAATATAAAACAGAAACAACATGGGCCCAGCCCAAGAACTCAACAAACACACACACGCAGGGGGGTAGGGGAAGTAATAAGAAGGTGTATGTTGCCAAAATTCGTTGGGCCTGAGGCCCAACGTCTAACTCCCAGCCTCATCTCTCTTCTCGTTTTTCAGCAAAACCCTAAGTCCCTCAAACTCTCCCCAAACACTGTTCATCATTTGCGTCGTTTCCATTTCTCCAACTCTCTCATACTCTCTCAATCTCTTCTCTCTCCGTTCCTCTGTTTGTTCTCCCTCTCACCCTCCTTCTCAGATTCACCTCTGTTTCCTTCATCCAGACAAACTTCTCATCATCTAATCCTGAACCCGAGCCCTCAATCAACGCAATCTCACTCACAGTTTGAAGATCTCAGAGAAAATTCTTAAAAAAACGAAGGTCCATGTTCTTGAAAACCTGATGATAGCTGGGGGATTTCTTGACGCGTTGAGGACTTTAGTGAATATGATGAATGGAGGGAGGATCTTTGAAGGTTGATGCCTTCTGAAGTGTTTCTGGAGCGTGATGATGTTTTGGAAGAAAAAAAAAAGGCGCCGCAGATGAAGATCTTCACAGATCTTTGCAACTCTTGAAGATCAACGATGAACGTTGTTGAAGGTGTGTTGAAGACGCTCTTGTTGAAGACGGTGGATCTGAAGATTTGACGAGCAAACGATGAAGAACTTGATGCATGTTCTTGATTCTGATGAGCGCCTTTGAAGATTCTAGATGAAGATCTAGAGATCTGGATGAAGCTTGATGTTGAACCTTGGAGCCTTTGGTGACTATTGAAGGACGACGAACTCTCTACAAATCCTGGAGATTACCGGCGTTGATGAACGTTCTACGTGGATGATGTGAACGAGGATGATGTATTATGATTTTGGCCAACTTGTTTGTGGAGATTTGCAGATCGATGATGACGAACATCACATGTTCTTCAATATTTTGGAAATGGCTGATGACGATCAACACGAGTTAGAGGCTTTCTGGGAATCGTTGATTACTGATGAGGACATGGTAGAATGTATGAACATTGAGGTCTTCTGGTGATTGCTTGAAGAATCTGATGAACTTCAGATGAAGAATTCTGGACAAAACGATTATTGATGATGAAGATTGGACGGAGAAGTGAAGAGATGAATTTCTGGTGATTTTATGTGTTCCGGCGGAAGTTACGGCGGTCGGAGGTAGTTGGGAGTCTGTTAGGGCTGCCGGAAATGGTTGGGTGCGGTGGTTGCATGGCCGCCGGCCATGCAACCGGTGAGGGTCAGTGGTAGACGCGTGGCAGCGATAGTGGCAGAGGGAGAAGATGCATGTATGCCACGTGGTGCGGAGAGTAGTAGTGGGAGGGTGAAGTGTCAGATTATGGGAGAAGTGTGAAAATGACGTGGGTTTTTCCTCATCAAACATGTGTGATATGGCTTTATATGGACAAGTGGCGAGGGATTTGGACTGAGAGTTTTGGACTGGGCCTCCACCACTATTCTGGGCCCACGAAAATTAATTCAACAATTGCAATTAGAGACTGATAAACCAAAATTAAAACTCATTAAAAGAAAAAGATTAACAATGGATTAACGGACTATTAATACAAAACGACAATTGATTAGTTAATAAAAGCTGCTAATGAACTATCAAATCTAATTGATATTAACTAATTAAACCTAATTAACCCTATCTAGTAAAATCTAATCAATTAACCTAGATTAAACAAAACAATTAATCCTAAACAATTAATATTCTAACTAATAGAAAAAAAACTGTTAATCTCTATTAAAACTCATTTAAAATCTAGAAAAATGCATATTAATTTCTATTAAACTTCTAGATTAATATCTAAACAAAACCTATTAAAACCCTATTAATTCTATATTAACACTATTAAAATCTAAAAACTATTATATCCTATAAAAGAAAATCTATTAAATTCTATTGAGATCCTATTAATAAAATCTATAATAAAAGCTTATGAAAATCTATAAAATCTATATTAACCCCGATAAAAGAGAAAACCTATTATTATTCTAAAAGAGATTAAAACTATTAAAATATCAAAAGGATCTATTTAAATTCTAAAAAATCTATAAAGCCTATTTAAAATCTACAAAAGACTATTAAATTCAAAAAATGCATACCAAAGGCAAATAACCAACATAAAAGAGAGCGTGAGACCAGATCGAAGCAAAACAGTAAACCCGGACACCATGAATCTCCAAAATCACTGCGAACTGAAAACACCCAGGAAGCGCGCGACTTCTCAAAATAAATTCCGATTATCCGAACCGATCTGAGATACCCGAAAAGCGACAGCAGGGCTGTAATCCCTATAAAATCACCATGATTGAGGAAATGCACTATATGCAGTATGCAAATGCGAATGCGAAATGCGTCGAAGCATAAACCGAAAGCGGGACCCGGTTGGTCAAATTTTAGGGTGCAACAGCTGCCCCTATTCAAGCGGCTTGGACCTGAATGGTTGGAGAGCGAACGGCTTTCAAACATTCAAAGGTAGAAGACGGTTGAATACTAATAGAACCCTGAAATTTGCCAACCGTGGGAATATACTGCAAAACTGCTTGGGGAACGAAATCCAGAGAACCGAGTCCAGTCGTCACGGCAACAAACTGATCAATCATCCGGTAAAGAACTCCTGATTTTAACGCCAGTTACCTGTGTGATACCACAGATAACAAACCCGAGGGTTGCAACAACACCTGATCCTCTCACATCGTCTACTGATAGACAGGAAGAGAAATATACTCATATCGTCTGAAGATAGACGGGAAGACACCATCCCGAAGGAAAAAATCAATACTCACATCGTCTAAGGATATACGGAAAGACACCCAAAATCCAAGGAAAAATTCAATACTCACATCGTCTAAGGATAGACGGAAAGACACCCACACCGAAGGAAAAATTCAATACTCACATCGTCTAAGGATAGACGGAAAGACACCCAAAATCCAAGGAAAAATTCAATACTCACATCGTCTAAGGATAGACGGAAAGACACCCATCCCGAAGGAGAAAATCAATACTCACATCGTCTAAGGATAGACGGAAAGATACCCAAAATCCAAGGAAAAATTCAATACTCACATCGTCTAAGGATAGACGGAAAGACACCCAAAATCCATACTCACATCGTCTAAGGATAGACGGAAAGACACCCATAATCCATACTCACATCGTCTAAGGATAGACGGAAAGACACCCTTAATCCATACTCACATCGTCTAAGGATAGACGGAAAGACACCCTTAATCCATACTCACATCGTCTAAGGATAGACGGAAAGACACCCATAATCCATACTCACATCGTCTAAGGATAGACGAAAATACACCCTTAATCCATACTCACATCGTCTAAGGATAGACGGAAAGACACCCTTAATCCATACTCACACCGTCTAAAGATAGACGGAAAGACACCCATAATCCATACTCACATCGTCTAAGGATAGACGGAAAGACACCCATATGCACTTCAACACCATCCCTCAAATTTCAGAATCCTTTCGTCTACGGGATTTGATGGAAAGAACAATATCCTTAAAGGGGCCACATCATCAGTAAGGACCGACGGGAAGAAAACCACCTTCAAAGAGCCATGTCGTCAATAAGAATCGACAATCAGGAAAACCGAACATTCTTCAAAGAGCCTCGACGTCAATAAGGATTGACAGTCAGAAAATCCCTCTTGAAATGTCATTTCATCCAATAAACAGAAAGAAAACCACTATCCGAAAGATCGCTTTGAAACCTCTCAACATCTAAAGATAGCCGGAGAAGACTCGCTGGGGAAACACACCATCCGTATGATCTGACGATAAGAAACCCGCTGAAAAATCACCTGAAACTTCACATCGTCTACTGATAGACGGAAAGGACACCACTTGCCAGAGAAACCCCATCTTGAAACCCCACTGAAAAAAATCACCCGAAACTTCACATCGTCTACTGATAGACGGGAAGAAAACCACTCAAACTCAAGACGTCTAATGATAGACGGAGAAATCCACTTATTGGAGGAACACATCGTCAATATGAATTGACGGGAAGAAAAGTCTGTCGATACCAAATGACTGATTGATCAAAGCATAACTGTTGTATGATCTGAAATACGAATAAACTGCTGAATTGTCTGAACACTGCTGCTGGATGAATGCCCCTGAACTGATCACAGAGTAATTCACGTGCCATATGAGGCTGATAGAAAACCTGGCTTATGCTTCGTATGCATATGCATATGTTTGAATCTTTCTAGGGCGTAATGCTCCATTTAGGATGGAAATGCTACACATTTTGAAAATGAAATGCAAGTATGATGCAAATATGATGATGTATGCAATATGCTAATGCAGGCTCGGGCTGTTGGAGAAAGTCGGGTACAGAAAACCACTTCAGCAAAATAAATGCTGAAGACGAAGCCAACTCCGCTGGGGATAAACCGGATATCACAGAATTATTCCAGCAAAATAAATGCTGGAAGAGTGAAATCAACTCCGCTGGGGGATGACATATGTGCCAAGTATGATTGGACTCCCCTGGGGATAGCTTACCCGTGCCAATGAAAATCGGGCTTTTGCTGGGGAAAATAGACGGAGTCTTCCTGCGTACTGATGAAGATTAGATTTGGAAACTGATGCGCCAACACGGATGGGCCTCACAGTGATCGCCAACATGGATTTGGGCTTTTAGGCTATCTGTGATGGGTCAGGTACAACTGACGCTGGAAAACATTCTGTCTGAATACACAGTTTTCTGGTTGAAGAGTCAAGGGATAGTAACACGACTTCCCGACATTCGTCTCGCACTCGAAAATTGGCTGAATCTGCTCGGATAGCTCTGAATAACTCTGATGATACGGAGAAGAAAAATCCCTTCGCTTCTGATATGCCCCAGCCTGCGGGACTTCTGTGGTGATGCTCCTCAAAAGGAAATCTGAAAATCTGTACCCTGATGGTCTGATATGAAATGCCCCAGTATTCTGAACTTCGGAGAGATACTTCACATCAAATGCTTCTCGAATAAAGAATAACTTTTGTGCTCTTAAGATGGCCTGCCCCTGACTGCAATGACTTTGCCCCTGATTAGCTGATTCAGAGCAGTGCCCCTGGCTACGAGAGATATACCGAATCTCGACCTGATTGCCCCAGAATAACTAACTTCAGATGGCTGACCTTACTGGGGATCACTGGATGTAGCTTGCCCTGGCTCACGGAGCATTCGGGCGTTCTGCATTCTATCCTGACCATACCTTCCATTGTAGAAAACTTTCCTGCTGTCAAGCGCTTACTCGCAAGTAAAACAAGTTGTTATGCATGAAAGATATACTAATGCAACGCATATGACAACTTTGACATCCAATCTGTTCACTGGGAAAAGGAAAAAACAGTTTATGGCATATAATGCACAAATTATTTATCAAGAATATCAACATCAGTACCATCATGGTAAGAGGAACCCTTTTAGGAGTCAGTTTCGACGCAATCTTTACCGAAGTATGCTTTCGAAACAAACCTGCTTTAATTAGGACTTTTGAAGGTTATAACGTGGTCAGGTTCACGGTTTTGAAGGAAAGGATAAAGGCTCAAAGTTTATTTTAACCCACCCATTCTCCTTGATGTTCTCCCATCCTACGTTCAGCTAATTCGACCTTAGCGCTCACCTCTCAGAGGCTGAAAGATAGGAGTGATAGTTCGAGAAACCATGAGTTTTTGGAGTGACAGTTACTCATTCTTCGTCTTTGACACTTAGGGTCACACGACTCGTATTTGTCCGAGGATTTTTCTTTTGTCATCCTTTCATCTTTTTCCTTTTCTCATTTTCTTATCCCTAACTTTTGCCTGGACTGACTCTTTTTGAGTTTCTTTTGATTTTTTAAGTCCAGCGGGATACCCTCATTTTTGCCTAAGTCATTTGTTTTGAAGTTTTGACTTAGCGGGCTTTTGATTCTCTTTTTTTCGAACAAGTCCTGTGACACTGGTTGTCTGACTCATTGGGGGATAATGTGACTGTCTCACTCTTGATTTAACCATTGTGGCTTTTTAGGCACGACCTCTAGAGGTGTGATTGATCCTCGAACGGACACTCTTTTTGCAACTTGAACGCTCGGCCAAATTAGCTAACACCTACCCTGCCCCAGGTTAAGATTGAGGGTTTTTCGTTTTCAGAAAGAACTCCTACTACTAGGCTCAAAGGGGTTGGCAAGGGATTATCTTCCTTATATCACCGGTGTTTAGGGATTTGAAACAATGTCTGTACATCATCAGCAGGTTTTATTTCCAAAGCATACATTATCGGAAGTTGCATGTCGTTCATTTCCGTCGTCCTCCTCAGATCCTTCTTAACCAAGCATTGGACATTTGTAAAAACCATTAGTGAACACAAATGGATTTAATCAAAACATGCATATTTATTTCATTATCATCAATTGAATGAAAACAACAAGTTTTACGAACAAGATTGCAATTTAAACAGGAAAGAAACTACAAACGTAAAGAAATGACAAGATAAAACAAAGAAAAATGCCAGCTTCCGAGAACCGGGCTTTCACATCTGTCCTGCTGCTGAACCAGCCATCTTCACAATCAGTTATTAGAGGCAACTCGATGTTGTCCTGATCTGCTTTCAGCGACCCAACCAAATTATAGAGCCCCTCCTCCTCATTCAGATGATTTTGGGCCCTTCCTGCCCGAAGTTGATACCTGTACTATCAAGTAGGTCCTGCACCTTGTGCTTGAAGGCCAGACAATCTTCAATGTTGTGCCCAGGTGCTCCTGAATGGAAATCACAGTGCTCATTGACATCATACCCTGCTGGAGGCGTCCCTGTCAGCGGGGCTAACTTCCTCTTCTCAACCAACTGTAATCGTAGCAACGTCTGAAGAAGTTCGGCATATGGCATCGGAGGCACATTAAATACCCTCACCGGCCTCTGATTTTGAGCTCTTCGCTGATTGGGATGCTGTTGCCTTTGCTGCTGTTGAGGTTGTTGCTGTTGTCGCTGGTATCGGGTTGACTGTTGAACAACCTTCATAGCAAATACAACATCGGTTTCTTGATTTCCACCGTACTGATTAAGGCACTCCTTATGCTTAGCCATTTTCTTTCTCAGATCTGCCCCAGGAATAGGCAACAGTTGTGGGCACGGAGATTCTGACACCATGGAGTCCAGGATACGTTTCTGACCTACTGCAGCTTTAGAAACATCCATCATCTTAGCATCAACTGGGACAGGACCAATACGTACAGCTACACCGCTTGGCATGAATTCAATATCTTTTGAGTCAATCAGGTCTTGAACATTGTGCTTAAAAGCATGACAACTCTCGATGTCGTGTCCGAGTGCCCCATAATGAAATTCACATTGCTTACTGGCATCGTACCCATAAGGCGGTATCGTTCCCTTGGGCGGTTCCATTGTCCTTTTTTCCACCATTTTAAACCTCAATAAAGTCTGAAAGAGCTCAGCATATGTTGAAGGTGGCGCCTCAAATACCCTCTTTGGCCTCCCCTCCTGAATCCTCTGTTGAGCCGGATGTATCCTTTGTTGTTTTTGTTGATGTTTGTCAACACGTTCGTTAAGCTCAGGTTCCCCATGCACAGGTGGCACGAGCTCCTTCACTGCGGCTTCAAATAGCTGATCATCCTCTTTCCTAAGCACATTCTTGACTACTTCCATGATCAAGCTCATTTGGGTCTTCAGCTGACTATTTTCCTCTTTGAGGATCTTCTGCTCCAGACGCATCTCTTGCATGTCTCTCATCATCTGCCCCAGCTGGCTTCGGACTTCGATCAATTCAACCTGATTCTGTTCCATATCTCTGAAGGAACTCCTGCAACAAACTGGATGATGAGGAAATAAGACCCACGGTTCTGATGTACCTGTTAAATGATAATGCAATGTAGAAAGCAAACACATATTCATGACAAGACAAAGAGAAACTCAAGCTATAAGCACACAGACGAACACCGCCCACACATGTACAACCAACAAAAGCAGCACATAAGCACGAATGAGTACGAATAGAATGACCCCAGCCAACAATCCTGGTGATGGTCAGCAAACAATAATGCACAAAAGCTAAACGGGTTAGGCAGAGAAAACAGATGCGACACCCGGCACAGAAACCTCTAAAAACTTCTCCCATATTCAACTGAACTCTCCGTTTGACAATCTTCAGAACACACACTTCCCGTGGAGTCTTCCATGACATTAACTGACGAACCCACACAACTGGATGACGGAGAATCGTTAATCTGAACAAAACCCTGGGGCGCGATGAAAATACGGTTAGAGTCTAACAGATCCTGAACCTGGCTTCTAAGCACCTTACAATCATTTGTTGAATGTCCCTGTGCCCCAACGTGATACTCACAGCGGGCGCTGGTATCAAAGCCTGGAGGATATGATGGAATCAATGGATTAGTCTCTTTCGGCACTATCAATCCACTTCTGACCAGATCTGGCAACAACTGACTGTACGACACCGATAGCTGAGTAAACTGCCTTTCAGGTTTCCTTGGTCTTCGTTGGGCGTGCTGACGCGATCAACGACAGGATGACTATTGACTTGAAATGTCTGAAAACCGATCCTGAGATGCTAGAGATTCTGAGACGACGTCATTTCCTTCTTCCCACTCTTCTTGAGAACTGACAACTAACTCATTCTTATCAACTGGGACATAAGGAGCATCTCGAAGCTTTCCACTCTTGAGTCCTCTCTCAACAAGCTCCCCCATTCTCATCAGGCCCACAAAGCTTGTACAACCGAACAATTTGTCATAATAATGGCCTTTCAGAGTACCCAAGAAGAGGTCAACCATTTCTCTTTCCTGAAGCGGTGGTTGAACACTAGCAGCCAATTCTTTCCATCTTTGCACATACCCTCTGAATGATTCATTCTCCGCCCGAGATAATTCTTGCAGATGTACGAGACTAGGAGCCATATCCAGGTTGTAATCGTACTGCTTCACAAAGGCATTGGCTAAATCTGACCATGATTTGATGCTATCACTTTTCAACTGCATATACCAATCCAAAGATGCTCCAATCAAACTATCCTGGAACCAGTGAATCATGAGCTTGTCATTGGTGACATGCGAAGTCATTCTTCTACAGAACATAACCAAATGTAACTTCAGACAACTATCCCCTTTGTACTTCTCAAAATTAGGCGTCTTGAACTTCGGAGGCAACACAAGGCCTGGCACCAAACACATGCTCGCAACATTCAGATCAAGAGCATTCTTATTCATCAAGGCATCAATCTGATCTTTCAACGGCTGAAGTCTTCTCGTATACTCAACAGTCCTTGGGTTCTGGACGTTAACCTGTGGAACAGCTCTTGGAGGTGGAACAATCCATGGAGAAGGAACAATCCTCGGAGAACCTGGCGTAGAGAAAGAGAAACTGTGATATTCTGTGCCATGGAGAGAAGGTATACCTCTGGTAGGGGTTTGCACAGGCTAAGCTACATTGTTCCCCGGAGTTCTCTGGATGTTAGCTTCTTCTCTATTCATAGCTGTTATGGTTTCCATGAGCTAACTCAGCTGATTTTTCAACAATTCAAACTCCGGGTACTCACCTTCAGGAAACAAAGGCTGGATCAGAACTCTGGCTAACTGGAGAAATGCTATGCAATATGATGCAAAGATGCTTATGCAAATGCAATGCAATGCAGCAAACACGGGATCACATCCCCCACAACACGCTCTGAATACTGCCGTACTGCTGACGGAGATAATCACTCTGAAGCGAAAACCAAAAAAACCGGGTCGTCTGGAGGTTAAGTTTCCTGCAAAAACCCTCCCACTCACAGGTATGGACCTAACCTGACAAGGTACGGCATCCTATGCGGTCATCAGCGTCACAGACTTTCATAAGCGACGATACGATTCCCAGAAGGAATGGCACCATCATCTCATGAAGAGGCCTCACTTAGCTGACTTCCAATTGATCGGTCCCTAGAGTCGACAATCCTCACGTCTGAACTCCCCTCAGATCCTCAGGATCGGAAAGAAGCACCTCGGAGAGAACCTCGTCTGAGCGTGAATTTCATGGGGAACTTGTGTCTGCTCAACAAACAGGTTCGTCCACTAATCTCCCCAACTATGTCTAAAATGCATACTCAAGCAGCTCAGGTCCGGCTATCACTCAAAGTATCACCCTCCCTAGCACAACAGCAACAGATAATAGCAATGAAAAAATAAACACCCAAAAGACAAGCAAACAAGCGCTAGGATTGACTCTCTTAGGGGACGTTGGATCCCACATGCATAGGGAACTATCGCAGTCCCCAGCAGAGTCGTCAGCTGTCGCTACTGCGAAAAATCGGCGCCGGCTGAATAGAAGAGTCGCCACCGTGCGTTATTTATCCCAAAGGAGGGAAAGGAAACACTCAGAGTAAACCTCGCAAAAAACGGGAAAGGAATGGTCATCGCAACCAAAACCTGGATTCGGGAGTCGGTTACGCAAGGGGAAGGTATTAGCACCCCTCACGTCCGTCGTACTCGACGGGATCCACGCTTGTTTGGTTTGTCTAAAGGATGCAAAACAATCTATCTAAGGCTGCTAAATCTAAACGGAAGGGAATTGACTCGATAGAGTGTCGCACTCTATGCCTACGTATTCTCAAGAGAGAAAGTCAGAGTCAACGTAGTTCGGGAAACTACAGGGAATTGGCTCGCCAAGACTTCGCGTCTTGTGCCTAAGTACTTCCACTCAGCATGGAAGATCAGAGCTTTCGTAGTTCAGGCTAACTACAGCTAAGCAGGGTGTTCTCACACAGAAGTGAGATATTCAGCTGGTTTTGAGAGGTACGGGAACCTATGGGAACTAAACCTACGGTCTGGTCTCAAATGCACTCGGGCAAGAGAAAGGATAATATCAGCGGGAAAGTCTCGATCGCACAGCAGCGAGAGAACAAAAGGTTAGTTGTTAGTGTGCTCGCTAGGATATCGCATCCTATGCCTACATATTCTCGTCTGGTACGAGAAATCAGAGCAGCTGTAGTTCGGCTACTTTCGGGACCACAGCTCAAATCTCGTTTTATTAATATTCTGAAAAATGGTTACAATGATTGAGAACTGAAAAATAAACTCCTAGAAAATACTATCCTATCCATCTATAATGGAGAATCAAGTGGAAAATAGTCCCCTAACAAGTGGACTTCTAAAACTACCTCTAAAAAGGTGAAATAAACTCTAAGAAAAATTGTATCCTAAAAGAAAAATATTAAATCTACAAACTGATATTTTTATATTCTTTTTCAAGTATTTTTCTTTTTTCCAATATTTTCTCTTAATATTCTCTTATTCTTTTTTTCTCAATATTCTTTTCTTCTCTCTCTTTTTTTCAATATTCTTTTTCTTGAATCTTTTTTCAATATTCTTTTTCTTGAATCTTTTTTTTTTTGTCAATATTTTCTTTATGCTTTTTCCTCTTCTCTTTTTCTCATATATTTTTTTTTATCTAAAATATTACAAAAGAAAAAATGATAAAAGAAAATACAAAAGGGAGGGGGGTACAGTCTGTTACAGGGGATGCAGTAGTTAGTAAAAAAAATATAAAACAGAAACAACATGGGCCCAGCCCAAGAACTCAACAAACACACACACGCAGGGGGGTAGGGGAAGTAATCATAAGGTGTATGTTGCCAAAGTTTGTTGGGCCTGAGGCCCAACGTCTAACTCCCAGCCTCATCTCTCTTCTCGTTTTTCAGCAAAACCCTAAGTCCCTCAAACTCTCCCCAAACACTGTTCATCATTTGCGTCGTTTCCACTTCTCCAACTCTCTCATACTCTCTCAATCTCTTCTCTCTCCGTTCCTCTGTTTGTTCTCCCTCTCACCCTCCTTCTCAGATTCACCTTCGTTTCCTTCATCCAGACAAACTTCTCATCATCTAATCCTGAACCCGAGCCCTCAATCAACGCAATCTCACTCACAGTTTGAAGATCTCAGAGAAAATTCTTAAAAAAATGAAGGTTCATGTTCTTGAAAACCTGATGATAGCTGGGGGATTTCTTGACGCGTTGAGGACTTTAGTGAATCTGATGAACGGAGGGAGGATCTTTGAAGGTTTATGCCTTCTGAAGTGTTTCTGGAGCGTGATGATGTTTTGGAAAAAAAAAAGGCGCCGCAGATGAAGATCTTCACAGATCTTTGCAACTCTTGAAGATCAACTATGAACGTTGTTGAAGGTGTGTTGAAGACGCTCTTGTTGAAGACGGTGGATCTGAAGATTTGACGAGCAAACGATGAAGAACTTGATGCATGTTCTTGATTCTGATGAGTGCCTTTGAAGATTCTAGATGAAGATCTAGAGATCTGGATGAAGCTTGATGTTGAACCTTGGAGCCTTTGGTGACTATTGAAGGACGACGAACTCTCTACAAATCCTGGAGATTACCGGCGTTGATGAACGTTCTACGTGGATGATGTGAACGAGGATGATGTATTATGATTCTGGCCAACTTGTTTGTGGAGATTTGCAGATCGATGATGACAAACATCACATGTTCTTCAATATTCTGGAAATGGCTGATGACGATCAACACGAGTTAGAGGCTTTCTGGGAATCGTTGATTACTGATGAGGACATGGTAGAATGTATGAACATTGAGGTCTTCTGGTGATTGCTTGAAGAATCTGATGAACTTCAGATGAAGAATTCTGGACAAAACGATTATTGATGATGAAGATTGGACGGAGAAGTGAAGAGATGAATTTCTGGTGATTTTATGTGTTCCGGCGGAAGTTACGGCGGCCGGAGGTAGTTGGGAGTCTGTTAGGGCTGCCGGAAATGGTTGGGTGCGGTGGTTGCATGGCCGCCGGCCATGCAACCGGTGAGGGTCAGTGGTAGACGCGTGGCAGCGATAGTGGCAGAGGGAGAAGATGCATGTATGCCACGTGGTGCGGAGAGTAGTAGTGGGAGGGTGAAGTGTCAGATTATGGGAGAAGTGTGAAAATGACGTGGGTTTTTCCTCATCAAACACGTGTGATATGGCTTTATATGGACAAGTGGCAAGGGATTTGGACTGGGAGTTTTGGACTGGGCCTCCACCACTATTCTGGGCCCACGAAAATTAATTCAACAATTGCAATTAGAGACTGATAAACCAAAATTAAAACTCATTAAAAGAAAAAGATTAACAATGGATTAACGGACTATTAATACAAAACGACAATTGATTAGTTAATAAAAGCTGCTAATGAACTATCAAATCTAATTGATATTAACTAATTAAACCTAATTAACCCTATCTAGTAAAATCTAATCAATTAACCTAGATTAAACAAAACAATTAATCCTAAACAATTAATATTCTAACTAATAGGAAAAAAAAACTGTTAATCTCTATTAAAACTTATTTAAAATCTAGAAAAATGCATATTAATTTCTATTAAACTTCTAGATTAAAATCTAAACAAAACCTATTAAAACCCTATTAATTCTATATTAACACTATTAAAATCTAAAAACTATTATATCCTATAAAAGAAAATCTATTAAATTCTATTGAGATCCTATTAATAAAATCTATAATAAAAGCTTATGAAAATCTATAAAATCTATATTAACCCCGATAAAAGAGAAAACCTATTATTATTCTAAAAGAGATTAAAACTATTAAAATATCAAAAGGATCTATTTAAATTCTAAAAAATCTATAAAGCCTATTTAAAATCTACAAAAGGCTATTAAATTCAAAAAATGTAGACCAAAGGCAAATAACCAACATAAAAGAGAGCGTGAGACCAGATCGAAGCAAAACAGTAAACCCGGACACCATGAATCTCCAAAATCACTGCGAACTGAAAACACCCAGGAAGCGCGCGACTTCTCAAAATAAATTCCGATTATCCGAACCGATCTGAGATACCCGAAAAGCGACAGCAGGGCTGTAATCCCGATAAAATCACCATGATTGAGGAAATGCACTATATGCAGTATGCAAATGCGAATGCGAAATGCGTCGAAGCATAAACCGAAAGCGGGACCCGGTTGGTCAAATTTTAGGGTGCAACAGGTTGTATTGCTGATTGAAGTTGTCTGTGCTTGCTAAAGTTGAAGATTATTGGAGATAGGAGCTTATCTGAAGCTTGAAGACCATTAGAAAGTGAAGATGGGATCTTACTGTCAACCTTTTGCTGTTTATCAACTGTAGTTGCCAGAGCTAGTGCTGTCTGAGATTGCTTATTGTAGGAGCTAGTGTTGCTGTCTGAGTTGGTGTTGGGTGTGATTTTCTTTGCTGTGTTGTCTGTTGATTTTCCCTTAGGTTGGAAGTGAAGCTGTTTCAGTTTGCCTATTGTCTTGCTGCATCTCATGCATTTTACTATTTATTGTATTTTTGTTGTTTCTTTTCCGTTTATCCCCTAGGATCTCTGATTTCCTCTGTGCAGGAGGGAATTATGACAGACATTAGGTTGTAATCCATGCATGATAACATTAGGGTAGTTTTGATTCCCTTTCAAACCCTAGGATTTTTTAGACTTCTTTCTCTTCTATCTCAGAACAATTCAAAACACAGTAATAAGGATAATCGATGTCGTACGCTACGAGCCTTAAGCTATTTGAGAAAGGTTGCTGGAGGGTCACTCTTCAGTAATCTGATTACTTCGTGTGTTACCCTTAGGGTGACATACGGCATAGTCACTCTTAAGTCATAGTCTCTAGTGCGTCAGAGATTGCAAACATCATAAAAGATAGTTCTTGCATAAAAGACTGATAACAAACATCAAAGTGTCATTTTTGTCCGCTTGCACTCTTAATCAGGAAAAACCCTTTCATAAGGAGATAAAAAAAATTCAGACAAGCTTGTGTCTTCCGTAGCCCGAACTACGTTTGCTCTGATCTTTCATGCTGTATGAAAGTACGTAGGCATAGGATGCGATATCCTAGCGAGCAACCTTTCCCTCCTTTCCCGTAGGTAGGCGAACTATGTTGACTCTGATTTCTCGTTCCAGACGGGAATACGTAGGCATAAAGTGCGATACTTTGCCGATTCATTTCCTTTTATTTTTAACCCAGACCTGTAGAGTAGATAGAATAACAATCCGTACTAGAAAACAAGTGTGGATCCCGTCGAGTACGATGGACGTGAGGGGTGCTAATATCTTCCCCTTGCGTAACCGACTCCCGAATCCAGGATTTGGTTGCGATGACCATTCCTTTCCCGTCTTTGCGTGAGGTTTACTTCGAGTGTTCCCTTTCCCTCCTTTGGGATAAACAACGCACGGTGGCGACTCTTCTGTTCAGTCGACGCCAATTTTCGCAGTAGCGACAACTGGCGACTCTGCTGGGGACAGGAATATCCCCTATGCGAGTCAATCCTAGCGCTTGTTTTCCCGTCATGGGTGTTGTGTAGATTTACTTTTCTGTCTTTACTTTCCGCCTTTTATTATCAGCCTTATACTATTATTGTTGTTATGGGAAGGGAAGATTTGTTGAGAGATAAGCCGGACTTGGGCTTGAGGTTACACATAGACTTAGAAGTAGAGAGTAGTGGTTAGCCTGCTTGCTTAGCTCGCACCAGCTAGCCACGAAATTTACGCTCGTACGAGATTCTCTTTGATGCTTCTTGCCTGGCCCTTAGGGCTCGACAAGTTGTCTGACCCGAGGATTGTCGACTCTGGGAACCTATCAATTGAGATTCAACTAAGTGAGGCTGCTTCAAGGGATGATGATGCCACACCTTCTAGGTATCGTATCATCGCTCTTGAAAGTCTGTGACGTTGAACCCGCATAGGATGCCGCACCTCGTCTGCGAGTTAAGTACACACCTGTGAGGGGTAGGTGGGTCTGTTTGCAGGAAACCTTTGACCTCAGAACACCTGGTTTATCTCTGTCAGTGAGATGTGGTTACAAGGTTCATTTGAGTGGTTGATTTGGTTTGAGATAAAGATTGGATGGTTCTCAAGCTTCAGTACAGAGCATCTCAGTCTATCAGCATTGCACTTGGTCCCTTGTTTGCATATGCATGTGCATTTTCATGATGGCATTTCATTAACATGTATTTATGTTGCAGGTGATCACTCCCCTCTGATTCTAGTATATCTTCTAGCCAGACATGGAGTCCCTGAAGAAGACAGTTGCTTACCGGTTGCATTCACCAGACATTAGTTCATTGCTGGGTTTAGTTGCTCTGGCAGATGAGAGTGTGAGGGCTGAGTTCAGAGTATCTTATGGGAGATTGCTTAGCTTGTTGTATAGACCTTCGGCATTTGAGACAACTGGGGTATATACTTTGATGCAGTTTTATGAGCCGCAGTTGAGATGTTTCTTATTTCCAGACTATATTCTGGCACCCACTTTGGAGGAGTATTCTGCAATGTTGGGAGTTCCTGTGTTGGACCAAATGCCCTTTGTACATGTTGATGATGAGCCTGAGTTATCTGCACTTGCTGAGATTGTCAGTTTGGACGCTTCTGAGTTTCCGGGAGGCTTGGTTAAGCTGAATGGAGCTTATGGTTTTCACCTACCTGTCCTAGTTGAGAAGGCTACGCAATGCGCGAAGAGTGGATGTTGGGTTGCTTTCAGTGCTATTCTAGCTGTCTGCATCTATGGGATCGTCCTGTTTCTTAATGTGCCAGACTTTGTCGACTTAGATGCCTTCCTGATTCTTGCCTCGAAGAATCCAGTTCCCACTCTCTTGGGCGATGTTTATCATTCCATTCACTACAAGAATGAGAAACGTCGTGGCAAGAATGTTTCCTGTTGTCTTCCTCTCCTGTACAGGTGGTTCCAGGGGCACCTTCCGAAGACAGGGCCTTTTGTTGATGCTGTTGATACTTTGGATTGGCCTTCCCGGTTGATGGGGTTGTCTGCTGAGAATATCATGTGGTTTGAGCGGAGTACGCTTAGTACTGACACCATATATAGTTGCAGCGGCTTTCCGAATGTCCCCCTGATTGGACGGAAAGGCTGTATTAACTATAACCCTTCATTGCTGGTACGACAGTTCGGTTACGCTTTGAGGGACGCTCCCATTGAGAAAGAGATACAGGAATCTCTATATCTCACAGGCTTATTAGACACGACTGTTTTGATCAGGTTGAGACATGCATGGGCTAACATCCATAGGAGAGGGAAATCTTTGCTCGGTAAGAGCAACAGCAGAGCTTATGATCCCTATTTGGCATGGATCCGCGAGAGAGTTAGTACTTCCTTGATGCCTTATCCTGCTGTGGAACCCTTGTATCTTCCCTTGATTGAGGTACCTCCTTCAGAAGAAAGTGAGAAGTATAACAAATTGTTGGCTGAAAACAAGGAACTGAAGAAAGCTAATGATGAGTTAGAGAAGGAGATCTTCCAGTTACGTCGTGAGAAGAATGAAGCCACCTTCACCGTGAAGGAACAGACCGAGTTTATTAACAGGTTGGGATCAGAGTTGACAGAAGCAACCAACAAGAAAGAAAAAGTGGGGATAGCCTTGAATGGTGTTAGCAAGTTGCTTACTTCCAAGAAGGAACTTCTAAGCAAAGCTTATGCTCGTATCAGCAAGTGGGAAGCTTTGTGGAGTACCATGCTTACCAAGCGGAAGGAGCGCGAGGACAAACTGAAGCTGTAGATTGCCACGCTAGAGGCACAGGTTAGAGCCCAAGACGCAAAGATCTCTGAAGCGACATCACTTAGGAGCGCTGCTGAGCTCAGAGTAAGTGACATTGATGAAAAGCCGAGAGGTTATGAAGCAAAGGCCGGTTCCAAGAGGTACAGATTTGACGAGAGTTCTAGTAAAGGAGCCTACCAGGATGACGCCCAAAAGCTAAGATCCACTACCGAGCGGCATGCTTTACTGATACAGGAGCTGATCTCCCGACTAGGGCACTCAGAGACGATGAGGATATTAGAAGACGTCAGAGCATGCCACTTGGCCTGATTTATCTTTGCCTTACCTTTGTTATTTGTACTTGTATTTGGACCATCACCAGGCTTGTTGGCCGAGGTCTCTTCAGTTGTATTCTGCTGTACTCTTGTACTCAGCCTCTTGGCATTTGTTATATATGAGGGTTTTCTGATTCCTTGCTTGTTGGATAGGGACTCCATTGTCGTGATGGCTTTCTCTCCGAAACTAGAATCGGGGGGGGGGGGGGGAATATAACCTGTAGCATATTTACATATTTGCATCCGCATTCGTATTGCATAACCGGTATTTGTGAATCGGTATCTTATTTCCTTCGTCTGCAGGTTTCCAGGATTGACGAACCAAGAGTTCACCGCTACTCAACCCGAAATAACTGCAAGAGAATCATGGATCAAGTCCAAGTGGAGATGCAGGAAATTCGCGAGAAGTTGAACCTGTTCATGCAGGCCATGGACAGTATTGCTAAAGGCCAGGAGAATCTCCAGACATTAGTGCAGCCGCTGCTGACGCAGGCTAATGGGAACGGCAACAATGACCACAACTTTGTGCATGTCGAAACTCTTCATGAAGAGGGGCCCCCTACGCCTGTGGTTCCTCCTGTGGTGACCCCACCTGTGGTGATTGTAAACAATGACGCTGGCGCTGGCAATGGCAACACCGGGAATGGAAATGAGACTATGGTTAACAATGTTGGATTTGGAGATACCAATCTGGGCGGTGGTAACTTCAATGGTGGTAATGGTTTCGGTAACAATGGGTTCGACTACAACGACCAGGGGTTTGAGTACGACAATCTGGGCGGAAAGTTCGGCTTCAACACTTCGGGGTTTGGCTATGACGGTTTTGGTAACACAAACCAGGGTTATGGTGGAAATGGTGCTGGATTGATTCCTGTCAACATTGGTTTCAGGCATGTTGGGGTTAATCAAGGTTATGGTAATGGGGGACGAGGTCCCATGAATAATCAGCAAGGGTTTGGTCGCAACACTGGTTATAACGGGTACGGAAATGAAAATATGAACTGGGGCGAAGACTGTCAAGAGGACGCCTTTTCTGGAAGAGGCATGGGATTTGAAGGGCCCGTTGACAATACTCAGAGAATCAAAATGCTTGAAGAACAGGTGAAGGGTATGGCTAATCAGAATTCTACCGGACTAGACATGACTACTATGGGCTTGGTGCCCGGGCTGAAGGTACCGCTGAAATTCAAAGCCCCTAATTTCGACAAATATAAGGGGGACACTTGCCCTAAGGTGCATGTCCGCTCTTATTACAGAAGGATGTCCGCGTATTCGGATGATGAAAGGATGCTTATGCACTTCTTTCAAGACAGCCTATCAGGACCGTCACTCGAGTGGTACATGGGGTTGGAACCTGCTCAAATCAAAACCTGGAAGCAATTGGCGGATGCTTTCGTCCTGCATTATAAGTATAACAGTGATCTGGCGCCGAACCGAGTTTAATTGCAAGGTTTGTCGTAGAAGAAAGAGGAAAGCTTTAAGGAGTATGCGTAGAGATGGCGCGACATGGCAGCAAGAGTACATCCTCCGTTGGCCGAAAGAGAAATGAATAGCATGTTCATTGGGACATTTACGGGGATATATTACGAAAAGTTGTTTAATGTTCCGTTGAGTAGTTTTTCAGATTTGATTCTCATGGGTGAGATGGTCGAAGACAGTATTAAGGTTGGAAGATTCCAAGCAGGTGAGTTTGCCCCCGCAGGAGGTACCAGAAAAGCATTTGGTGGTAGGCGTCAAGGTGATTCTAGTGCTGTGTTTGGTGGCCGAGGCCGGGGAAGAGGACAAAGTCAGTATACTCAGCATCAATAGGTCGCTAGTGTTACCATCCCTTTTCCACAACAACAGCAGCAGCAACAGCCGCAGCAACAACAACAACAAAGGCAACACCCCGCCCAACGCCGAATCCTAAAGGGCAAGCCAAGGCGAGTATTTGAAACGCCTCCTTCCACGTACGCCGAGCTGTTTCAAACATTGCCAGGATTAAAGTTGGTCGAGAAAAGGACCATGGCACCATTAACGGGAAATCCTCCGTTTGGCTATGATGCTGGTAAACACTGTGAGTTTCATTCTGGGGCGCCCGGACATGATATTGAAGGCTGTCATGCGTTTAAGCATAAAGTCCAAGACTTGTTGGACAGCAAAGCTATTAACTTTGGACAGGCAGGTCCAAATATAGTACAGCAGCCTATGCCCAATCATGGGGCAAACGCCATCCTGACCGAGGAGAATCTGAATCTAGTGACGGATGTCAGTGAGCTGAAGACACCGTTGGGTGAGATTAAGAGCAGGTTGCTAAAGGGGGGTGTATTCCCGGGGTGTGATGAATTTTGCTTGGATTGTTGGATGCAGCCAGAGGATTGTAATGAGTTGAAACAGGGTATTCAAGCTTTGATGAATGAAGGAACATTGCAGTTTGATAGAACTGCAGTTGAAGAGCCTGTAGAGGCATTGTGTGAGGAGCGGAACGATGTTGCGACGGTAACAATTCCAAGGAAAACAATAACAATAACGGCACCCGCCAGGCGGCCGACGATCACTATTACCAAAGCAGGGCCGGTCCCTTTTGAAAGTACCAAAGCAGTGCCATGGACTTACGGGTTGGAGGTATATTGCGATGGAGAGAAAATTGAAGTAAATAAACAACCAGTTGGGGTTGTAGACAATGTTTTTGGAACAGGAGGTATGACCAGAAGTGGGAGAATCTTCACGTCGCCTGAGGTAGAGGCAGAAAGATTGGCAAAGGGGAAGGCCAAGGTAGACGAGAGTGGCCCCTCGCAGACAAAGGAAAAGGAAACATCGCTTAAGGATGTGGAAGAGTTTATGAGGCTCATCCGTAAAAGTGATTACAAAATCGTAGAGCACCTCCAGCAAACGCCATCAAAGATCTCGATCTTGTCATTGCTATTATGTTCCGAGGCCCATCGGAACGCGTTGCTGAAGATTCTAGACACGTCGTTTGTACCCCAAGATGTTTCGGTTAATCAGTTAGAAGGGGTGATGGCGCATGTTAACGCAGGGCATAGTTTGGGCTTTACGGATTTTGATTTGACCCCGAGGGGGAGAGAGCATAACATGGCACTGCACGTCTCAGTTGAATGCAGGGGCACGGTCATGTCCCATGTGCTGGTGGATACTAGATCTTCCTTGAATGTGTTGCCGAAGAAAGCAATGATGAAGTTGGATATTAGGGGGATTCTCTGCACACCCAGCGACTTAGTGGTGAGAGTGTTCGATGGAACGAGGAGGTCAGTTTTTGGATCAATAACATTACCATTGCAGGTGGGGCCGGAAATTTTTGAAACTGAATTCTATATAATGGACATCCAGCCAGCATATAGTTGTCTCCTGGGACGCCCATGGATCCATGCTGCCAGAGCAGTCACATCCATGTTGCACCAAAAGTTGAAGTATATGGTGGGGGATAGTGTCGTCACTGTTTGTGGAGAAGAAGATATTCTGGTTAGCCATCTGTCTTCATTCAGATATGTGGAAGTCGACAGCGAAATCCACGAAACACCCTGTCAGGCATTTGAAGGGTTAAAGATTAAAGACAAAGCTTCAGTACCCAAGATATCAGATATGGCAGTGTCATCGTATAAAGAGGCTCAGGCTCTGGTGCAGGCAGGCCAAACCATGGGCTGGGGTCGGGTGTTGGAAATTCCCGTGAAGAACGACAGGTTCGGGCTTAGATATCATCCTTCGTCATCAGCATCCTCTTCAGGAGCGCCCAAGTTCAGAGGGCCAATAACCATAACACCAAGCGGGGTGAGCTTCGAGACTATCAATGTTGTTTTCGATTCGGAGGAAGGAGATAGCGACTGTGATATGGACGCATGGATCAAGCCAAGCGTGCCAGGACAACGTCTCTACAATTGGTCTATCCAGGAAACTGTTCCTGTGACAACTAAACAGTAATGATTTGTTTTTTTAATTGTTGAATAATCTTGTGTCATACCCGGGGCATAGTGATTTTTCTTAGGGCCATTCTGTTATGTACAGTACATTGTTTAATCATGAATAAAGGCGTTTTTTCATATACAAATGTTGTGATCCCTGTTTTTCCTGTTTTTATCTTTTAGAATAAAATGGAAACGGGGTTATTTGCTTTGTACACGTTTTGAAGCATTTAACCATTTCCTTTACAGGATTACTATTTCAGATGACATCTATGAACCGCCTATGACTCACTTCGACTTCGAGCGCCCGGTATTTCAGGCTAAGGAAGAGATTGTTGAAGATGGCGAAGTGCCAGAGGAGTTGACTTGGTTATTGAAACAAGAAGAAAGAATCATTCTGCCTCATAAGGAAGTCATTGAGATTGTCAATTTGGGGTCGGAAGGGGTTGAAAGGAACATCCGTATAGGGGCTGCACTGCATGGCGACGTCAAGCAGAGGTTGGTTGAGATGCTCAAAGAGTACAGTGATATTTTTTCTTGGTCGTATGAGGACATGCCTGGGCTGGATACGGATATGGTTGTTCACTGTCTGCCATTAAAAGAAGAATGCCTGCCGGTTAAGCAGAAACTCCAAAGAACTAGACCAGACATGGCTGTGAAGATTAAGGAGGAAGTTCAAAAACAGTGGGATGCTGGTTTCCTAGCTGTTACAAAATATCCCTCATGGGTCGCTAATATTGTGCCAGTGCCAAAGAAAGACGGTAAGGTGAGAATGTGCGTAGACTACCGTGATTTGAACAAAGCGAGCCCGAAAGATGATTTTCCACTTCCTCACATTGATGTGTTGGTTGATAACACTGCTCAATTCTCTGTATTCTCCTTCATGGATGGCTTCTCGGGTTATAATCAGATCAAAATGGCGCCAGAAGACATGGAGAAGACTACTTTCATTACTCCCTGGGGAACATTTTGTTACAAAGTGATGCCCTTCGGATTGAAGAATGTTGGGGCAACATATCAGCGTGCAATGACGAATCTCTTTCATGACATGATGCATAAAGAGATCGAGGTTTATGTTGATGATATGATTGCCAAATCCCAGACGGAGGAGGAGCATTTGGTTAATCTGCTGAAATTATTCAAGAGGCTTAGGAAGTTCAGGCTGAGACTGAACCCTAACAAGTGCACCTTCGGGGTGAGGTCGGGTAAACTGCTGGGGTTTATCGTGAGCGAAAAAGGAATAGAGGTTGATCCTGCGAAAATAAAAGCAATACAAGAAATGCCGACGCCTAAAACAGAAAAAGAAGTACGCGGGTTTTTAGGGAGATTGAAATACATCGCTCAGTTCATATCTCACCTAACGGCCATATGCGAGCCATTATTCAAGCTGTTAAAGAAAGATCAGGTTGTGACCTGGAATGAAAATTGTCAAAAGGCGTTCGACAAGATAAAAGAATACTTGCAGGAACCTCCTGTGTTGATACCCCCAGTGGCCGAGAGACCGTTGATTATGTATTTGACGGTTCTTGAGGAAAGTATGGGTTGTGTTCTCGGTCAACACGACGAGACAGGACGTAAAGAGCATGCGATTTACTATTTGAGTATGAAGTTCACAGACTGTGAGTCCAGATACTCAATGCTCGAGAAAAAGTGTTGCGTGCTAGCCTGGGCCGCCAAACGTTTGAGGCAATACATGCTAAATCATACAACCCTGCTCATTTCAAAGATGGATCCTATCAAATACGTGTTTGAGAAGCAGGCACTATCCGGGAGAATTGCCCGATGGCAGATGGTGTTAACCGAATATGATATTCAATATGTTTCTCAAAAGGCTATTAAAGGTAGCGTCTTGTCATAGTACCTTGCGGAGCAGCCTATTGAGGACTACCAATCGATGAGGTTTGATTTTCCTAACGAGGATATCATGTACCTAAAGATGAAAGATTTTGAAGAACCGTTGTCGGACGAAGGACCAGAATTGGGTTCCAAATGGCAGTTAATATTTGATGGAGCTGTGAATTCCTATGGTAGCGGAATAGGCGCAATTATTACTACTCCTCAGGGGTCGCACATCCCATTTACTGCCCGATTGACCTTTTCGGTTACCAATAATGAAGCGGAATATGAGGCTTGCATCATGGGTCTTGAAGAAGCTATTGATTTACGAATCAAACATCTGGATGTATACGGAGACTCAGCTCTAGTAGTGAACCAGATTAAAGGCGAATGGGAGACACGTCAGCCCAATTTGATACCATATATGAATTATGCAAGGAGATTGTTGCCTTTCTTTAACAAGGTGGAATTGCATCATGTACCGCGAGCAGAAAATCAAATGGCTGACGCCCTGGCAACATTGTCTTCCATGTATAAAGTTAACTTCTGGAACGAGGCTCCCCGGATTGTTATCTCTCGGCTTGATAGGACTGCCTTCATATTTGCTATTGACGAAGCATCTGATGATAAACCTTGGTACTTTGACATCCAGAATTTCCTAAAGAGCAAGGAATACCCGGCTGGGGCATCCAGTCGAGATCAAAAGACTCTCAGGAGATTGGATGGCAATTTCTATTTGAATCCTGACGGCGTCCTATACAAAAGAAACCACGACTTGGTGTTGCTACGCTGTGTAGACCAGAAGGAAGCGAAATTGCTCATGGAAGAGATACATGAGGGTACGTTTGGCACACATGTTGGTGGGCATGCTATGACGAGAAAGCTGCTGCGAGCAGGTTATTACTGGCTAACTATGGAAACAGACTGTTTCAAGTTTGCAAGGAGGTGTCATAAATGCCAAATTTATGCGGACAAGGTCCATGTACCCCCAAGTCCTCTGAATGTGATGTCATCACCGTGGTCGTTCTTGATGTGGGGAATTGATATGATTGGAAAGATTGAGCCCACGACATCCAATGGACACCGGTTCATTTTGGTGGCAATCGATTACTTCACCAAGTGGGTGGAAGCAGCGTCATATGCCAATGTCACCAAACAAGTGGTCGCCAGATTTATCAAACGAGATATCATCTGCAGATATGGAATCCTTGAGCGGATCATCACCGACAACGGTTCGAATTTAAATAACAAGATGATGAAAGAGTTGTTCCAGAATTTCAAGATCGAACATCACAACTCTTCTCCTTACCGACCCAAGATGAATGGCGCTGTTGAAGCGGCCAATAAGAACATAAAGAACATTGTTTAGAAGATGGTTGTGACGTATAAGGATTGGCACGGGATGCTACCTTTCGCTTTGCACGGTTATCGTACGACGGTACGCACATCAACCGGGGCAACCCCTTTTTTATTGGTATACGGAATGGAGGCAGTGTTACCGTTGGAGGTTGAGATTCCTTCCCTGAGGGTTTTACGAGATGTCCAACTTGACGAGGCAGAATGGGTTAAAGACAGGTTGAATCAGCTGAGCTTAATGGATGAGAAGAGGCTACCTTCTCTCGCATACGGTCGGTTGTACCAGAGCCGAATGAAGAAAGCATACGATAAGAAGATATGTCCGCGAAGCTTTCAGACGGGTGACCTTGTGCTGAAGAGGATTCTCCCCCCACAAACAGATCACAGGGGCAAGTGGACCCCTAATTACGAAGGGCCTTACGTTGTCAGAAAAGTCTTCTCAGGAGGAGCATTATTATTGTCCACCATGGACGGTGAAGACTTTACGTCGCCTGTGAATTCGGACGCAGTTAAAAAATACTTTACTTAAAATTGACCCGCTGGACAGAAAAAAGAGAGTCCAGGCAAAAATGGGGCATCCTGGCGAACCAAAAAACAGAATAAAAGGTTCGGGATAAAATTGAAAAGATGTACACCCGCGAAGTCGAAAACCTACATTGGGCGACTTCGGCAAAAAAGGGTGTCCCGGTGAATTGAAAACCCGCAAAGGGCGGTTCACGCAAAAGTTAGGGATTGAAAAAGCAAATGACTGCGGTCCGAATCTGATACTGCATTGCTTAGTGGTTTGGGAGCACCTAAGGGTTCGTTTATCCAACACAATCTCTTCCGAAAATTGAATACCGAGAAAGCGCCGGAGTCAGGCGAGTCATAGGAGGATCAGCCCACGATGTTTGTCTGCACCATGCTGCCGACATGTGTACAAATTCGAGTTGTATTTGTATTTTTATGCTTCTTGTGCATATATGTATGTGTGTGTACGTAACTTCCTCTTTTCAGGAGTTCCATCCGATGTACAAAACTTCGCCTATTTAGAGGCCCAATCAATAAAACATGTTATTTAGTATTTGATACTTGTTCTTTACTATTTTGTATATGGAAAACGCCGATGTTTTGATAAACTTGCATTTGCATAACTTTGCTGGCCCTTGCCAATAATTGCTAAAACTTCGAATTGACTGAAGTAATGTCACGGACACTAACCCGAATAGATTTGGTTGTATAGATTTGTCTTGTCTCATTTGTGTTTTGCAGGGTTCTCGCCTTTAAAGCGGACGATCAAAAAAAAATTGTGGCCACCAGCCGGAGGTTCGTGGTGAAAGACTTGACTTAGTGTGACACCAATCCCCATGCAGGTCGCACATTGTCTTCCAAAGTTAGGATGATTGTTGTCCCTTACCGAAGAGATCAATTTCCCCAGCTAGTCGCAGTTTATCCCCAGAGGATATCCCCAGCCAGTCAAGATCAGTATCCCTTGCAGAGGTTGCACTCCCTAGAGAGTCGAGTATGTGAACGATTAATCCCCATCTTGGAGGATTCATGCAGAGTTTAGCCAAGTCATAGTTGGTTCAGAAGGATTATTCCCATAGAAGATGGTTTTCTTCCTGCAGGTCGTCATGCCTTCGTCAGGATGATTATCCCTAGCAGAGCGGTAACTCCGAGTTGGTAAGCTGAGTTCAGACAACATCGTTTCCTCCAGAAGGATTTCCTCGTTCCCCAGTTGAGTTGTCAGTTTACTTTCCCCAAGAGATTCGATTCCTCCCCAGCGGAATTACTCTCCCCAGCAGGTGTTCTTTCCTCCCAGTGGAAATCAAGGTTCAATCTCCTCAGCAGAGTTGGTTGTATGTCCGACATTTATTTTGCTGGAGGACTTTATGATACTCGTTCATCCCCCAGCATGGTGATATTCGCTCTCAACAGCTGTGTTGAAGCAAGCTTGTCAAAGTTTCCCCAGCAGCTTGAGCCTGCATTTGCATTTGCATATAGTGTCATATTAGAATCTAGCCAAAAACGCGTAGCATATCCGTGCTGTACGGAGCATTACACCATTGTCAAACATGCGCATTTTGAAACATAGGCCAGGTTGGTTAACCTTTGGTATCCAAGTGTTGTTTCCCTTGCAGGTGGAGAGAGCTCTTGCTCAGATCAGTTACCAAATATTAAAAGCCTCAGACGTGTGATGACAATGTTCGTCTCGTCATTATTCCCCACAGAGTTGCGTGTTTAAGTTTCTCTTACCCCTCCAGCGGAGTATTTCTTCAATATTGTTGTTATGACGTTATCAAAAGGTTTCGCGAATCAAGTTGTAGAAGCTGCCGCCTATGTCGAAGTAGGTGTCTGGCAGTGTGATTTCAGAAAATCCCCAGTAGTGTCCTTCTCAGATTTATTGCCATGTCAGCATTAAAGATTGAAAAATTGGACCATTATGTGTTACCCATTTGATTGATGGAGTTAGCTACTGCAAAGATAGCCAGAGAAGCTGTAATCAGAATATTTACCCGTAGCGATGGCGGTGTTATTTACCGTAGTGATGGCGGAGTGTTACCCGTAGCGATGGCGGTGTTATTTTCCTATAGTGGTGACAGAGATTATTACCCGTAGCGATGGCGGTGTTATCTTCCTGTAGTGATGACAGAGTATTACCCGTAGCGATGGCGGTGTTATTTCCCCGTAGTGATGACAGAGTATTTCCCGTAGTGGTGGCGGAGTTATTACCCGTAGTGATGGCGGTGTTATTTCCCTGTAGTGATGATAGAGTATTTCCCGTAGTGGTGGCGGAGTTATTACCCGTAGTGATGGCGGTGTTATCTTCCTGTAGTGATGACAGAGTATTACCCGTAGCGATGGCGGTGTTATCTTCCTATAGTGATGACAAAGTATTACCCGTAGCGATGGCGGTGTTATTTCCCTGTAGTGATGACAGAGTATTTCCCGTAGTGGTGGCAGAGTTATTACCCGTAATGATGGCGGTGTTATCTTCTCGTAGTGATGGCAGAGTATTTCCCGTAGCGATGGCGGTGTTATTCCCCCAGAGTATTTCCCGCAGTGGTGGCGGTGGTATTTCCCGTAGTAATTGCGGAGCTCTTTTCCTGTATCGTTGGCAGAGATATGTTTGTTGACAGAAGTACTTCCCCTGTGAAGTCGTCCAAGTTATTCCTATATTGACAAGTTTTGTGCCGTACAAGCAGTTAGTGTTGAAACCAGATCTGTATCAGGTGGTTGATCAGGTGACCATAACAATCAGATTCAGTTGATGAATGGTGCAGTTTATTTCTGCGGTTGGCAAATTTCCGGGTTCTAGGTATTCAACCGTCTCGTACCTCGAATGTTTGAAGGTCGTTCGCTCTTCACACAGTCGGGTCCAAGCCGTTTGAATAGGGGCAGCTGTTGCACCCCAAAATTTGCTCAACCTATTTCACCTGGTTTATGTTTCAATTGCATTGGCATTTGTGTAATACCCCAAATTTTACCCTTTCTTTTTTATTTTTATTTTAAATTCTTATTAACTTAATAAATTAACCTTTTTTTTTAAATCTTGTTTTTTTAACTAATAATAATTTAATTAACCTTTTTTATAACTTTACTAATGTTTTTTATTAACTTTTTTTTTTTCTATTTAGTTTATTTATTTAAGTCATTTTAAGCTCTTCTTACTAACTTTTAGGATTTAGATTAAAATTTAACTTTTTTTTTTCTTTAAAGAGTAAATTTTTCATAACCTTTTTTAAATTAATTTCTAACACTTTTTTTTTTTAAATAAAAATCTAATACTTTTTTTTTAATTAAATATTTTTTTCTAACTTTTTAAAATTAAATCTTTTTTTCTAACTTTTTTAAAGCTAAATTTTTTTTTTTCTAACTTTTTTAAAGTTAAATATTTTTTTTCTTTTTCTTCTAACTTTTTTTAAAACTAAATCTTTTTTTTCTAACTTTTTTAAAATTAAATCTTTTTTCTAACTTTTTTTAAATCTTTTTCTAACTCCTCTTTAAAGTTAAATCTTTTTCTATCTTTTTTAAAATTAAATCTTTTTTTCTAACTATTTTTAAAGCTAAATCTTGTTTTCTAACTTTAAATCTTTTTTTTCTAACTTTTTAAAATTAAATCTTTTTTTCTAACTTTTTTAAAATTAAATATTTTTTTCTAACCTTTTTAAAACTAAATTTTTTTTTAACTATTTTAAAAATTAAATCTCACCTTTGTCACTTTTTTTGTTCTTTATTATTTTTACTCTAAATTTTTCTATCTTTCATTAAAAAAATAACAAAAATAGTCTTTTATTATTATTTAATTATTATTTTCGTATTTTAATTAAATCATTTTTTAAAATATTATTTTTTTCACTTTTTTCTAAATTATTCATAAAAATATCCAAAAATCATAAAATAAAAAAATATTGAAAAATTTTGTTCCTTTTATAATATTTTTTATTTTAGGAATCAATAGGATTATTAGTTTTTATTTTAAGTTTATTTTAATTATTTTAAATTATTTAGTTTGGGCTTTAAAATGGGCTTTAGGGACATTATTGACAATTTGGTGTTAACCCTAATTTGTTCCCTATATATACATGTGTTGCCTTGTTGGAAAAGAGGAGAGAAGGAAAAAACCTAAGAGGGGTCAGAAGGTTTTCTTCAGAAAAGAGGGGAGAGAGGGAGAAACAAAGGAGATCCCCAGAGAAGAAAGGCAGTCGTTCCACAACTCGTTAGAAGGATTGGAGCTCTCCAGTGTTCCCTTATTCAAACCTTTTTCACATTTACCGAAGCAAACCTCCGCTTCGTAGGTTAAATTACTAAACCTTTTGCCTTTTCATGTTTATGTGCATATTTTGCCATGTTAATGTGTTTAGGTCCGTTAAATTACTAAATCCTTTGCATTTTTCATATTTATTTGCATCCTTGCCATGTTAACCTTCATTGTTGTTTAGATCCGTAGATTTTGATCTGTATGAACCATGATTGTGTCGTATAGGATTGTTTGCATGTCCATTAATTGTCTGTTTGCATTTGCAATTCTATTGTTATTTTTTTTATCAAAACCTTTTTCAAAATCAAAACCTTTTTTTATTAAAACTAAAACATTTTTTCCCAAAAAAAACCTTTTTTGTTCCCGTAAATATTTTTTCCCAAAAAAAAACCTTTTTTTTTATTCCCAATTGTTCCCGTAAACATTTTTTCCCAAAAAAAAACCTTTTTTTGTTCCCGTAAACATTTTTTTCCAAAAAAAAGCCTTTTTTTGTTCCCGTAAACATTTTTTTCTAAAAAACCCTTTTTGTTCCCAAAAACATTTTTTTTTATATATAATTTAAACTTAAATTTTTTTTAACTAAGTAATTCCATTTTAAAATTAAAACCTTTTTTTATATATATAATTAAAATATTAAAAAAATTAAAACATTTTTTTACATAATTAAAATATTAAAAAATTAAAACCTTTTCGTAAGGAACTCCTTATGTTTGCCGTGTCATTTTGTGTACCTTTTATTTTCTTTATTCCTGCATTTCATTTGCATGCTTGAGGTTGAGATGTGCTTGTGGTGGCCACAGCCCCACACTATTTTCCTCCCTCACTTCATTCTAAGTGTCATTACACATTTTCATATTTTTCATGTTTTCAAAAATGTTTCTTTGTTTCTTTATACCCTCTGCCTTTATTACTTTTCTTATTTCTGTACCTTAATTATTCCTCCATATAATGATTTGTCATATTTTCACATTTTTTTTACAGTTTTATCCTTCCGAAGGATTAGGTCCAGCCTTTTGGCCGCCGAGTCAATAGCCTTACCCCTTTAATGGATCAAACCCTAATTTTCACAAATGCCTCGCCGCAGGCAAAATTACAATTTTACCCCTAGCACTAGGTCAAAGAGCCGCCGTGCTCATTTTAGGGTTTCCCGCCGCGGAATCCCTAACCTAACCCTAATTCACTTAACAATTTACAACGTAGATATTGGAGTTTCTACACTCCGCGTAAGCGTGTCCCTAAGATACGTTTATTCCCCATTGAAACCTTGGCCACAGTCAAGACGTTTCTAACCTCCCTTTTGAGGGGAACTACGATTACTCTGATTCCACTCCCGTAAGGATACGTAGGCACAAGATGCGATGTCTTGCCGAGTAAACTTAGAATTAACCCCTTAGGTCTCTTTTCTCACTTGTAATCCTTATGTACATATACCTTAAGCAAATAAATAAAGCAAATAGTAAACATCTGAACAAAAGGTTCCTGTAGAGTACTACAGAAGTTTAGGGTGCTAATACCTTCCCTAAGCTTAATCAACCCCCGAATCCTAGAATCTCCCCGCATTGTGTTTACGATGCAAAATAGGTTTTTCCCTCTTTTGACCTTTTCCTTCGGATAAATCAAAGAGCGGTTGTGAACTGAATTGTGATTCAAACTCATTAATAGTTTGTGATCCTATTTCCACCGCAACAGAAAAATGGCGACTTCACTGGGGAATGTCTAACTTTAACTTTTGAGGGTTATCCCTAACTTGTTCATATTTATTACTATCTGTGATATTATTCATTTGCATGTATATATTTGTGCTTTGATTGTGGGACTGTTCCTTGTGTTGTGAGATAGGTCCTACACCCGGATCTAGTGTACCTTAGGTAAATGGCAATAGACCAAGGAAACTGTACGACGTATATCGATGCGGTTGATCTGGTGGCCATAGTTAGTGCGACTTCTTGGTTGGTGCTTATATTCCTTAAGTCAAGTTGAGGATAATATTGAGGCTGCCATATGTTGTCAATGCACTAACTGACTTTTAGAACCCTAGCTAACTCATCTTGGCCTTTAGAAGGTAGTGAGGTAGCCGGCTTTGGTGCAGACTGAAGTTGGTTGACACTCGATACTACGCTCATTGAGATCTTAAACTTGGAGGGTTTTGGTTGGCAAGTAAGTTGCCTTCTGAACAATCACCCTTGGGAAGGATCAATGATATTGAGATCCCTTAGAACCTGGTTACTTTTGTAGGACAGGATGAACCATCTAACTTCAGGGGAGGGTATTTGCCTTTGAACCTCATGCAAGCTTTTAACCTAGGACTTTGTGTGTTTTCATGCATTGCATCCATAAAGCATCTCATTGCATTGTATTTCATGGAGTTCAAATATCATTTATGGATATCGCGGGATACCATAAATAAATAAAAAAATATAAAATGAAAAAATAAGAAAAAGATTTCCTTGGTACCCCACGACATTAGTAAAGGTTTTGAATTCCATGAAATCTTCATTTACATTCACATTTTAGCATCATACTTTTGCATTACATGTGTCTCCCGATTTCTCGCACTCGGTTCTCTCACCTTCCAGTTTCGTCACCCTGAGTTCTCGGCACCAATACAACACCAGAGCTCAAACTCGGAAAAGAATGGAGGAGCAGGCAAAAGAGATTGATCGCCTTAGCAATGAACTTGAAGACCTTCGAGGGGGTATGGGGCGTATGATGGAATTGTTACATGTCATGAATGCTAAGATGGATACCCAGCCCACTGTTGTTTCTGAGATTACCGGCGTTACTGTGGACCCTCCACCAAGTGTGACCATAGCAAGGGACCCACCTTATGGTCTTGCTCCCGGTTTTGTGCCTCCTCAAGCCACTGTTCCGATTAATCAACCTGTTCAGCAAGCCGTGCCTTTGTTTTCTGAAGTTTCTAGGGGGGCTCCTATCTTTGCACCACCTGTTGTACACACTCGTGCGCAACCGTACTCCAATGAGACAGTTTTTGATAATCTTGATGAGAATGTTGAGGGTTATGAGAAACATGATAAGCTTCGTGAGGAAGTAAACACTATCGTCCAGAGATTGAAAAAGGTAGAGGGTGATCAAATTTTTGGGACTGCTGCAAGGGATGTTTGTTTGGTCTCAGGTTTGGTTATTCCCCCGAAGTTCAAAACTCCGAACTTCGATCGTTATGAAGGTGCCACCTGCCCTAAGAGTCACTTGATCATGTATTATCGCAAAATGGCTGCCCATGTTGAGAATGATAAACTGATGATTCATTGCTTCCAAGACAGTTTGAAGGGTGCTTCTTCCAAGTGGTATTTAACTTTGGACCAATCCCGCGTTAAGAGCTTTCAAGATTTATCTGACGCTTTCATCAAACACTACAAGTACAATATGGATCTGGCTCCTGACAGAAGACAGCTGCTGAGTATGTCACAAAAGAATTCTGAGTCATTCAAAGAGTATGCTCAAAGGTGGAGAGAGACTGCTTCGCAGGTAGAACCTCCTTTGACCGAGAAAGAGTTAGCTGATTGGTTTGTCGACACGGTCCGTCCAGAATTTTACGAGAGAATGGTGGGTAGCGTGACTTCAAATTTCTCCGACATCGTTGCTGTGGGTGTCAAGATTGAATTGGGTATGAAGAGTGGTAAAATGACAAATAATCATGGCGCTTCTAAGGATCAGCCGAAGAAACCTCCGTATAGCTCCCAGAAAAAGAAGGAGAGTGAGACTAATACTATATCCTCTGGTAGACCAAGGGAACGCTTTTATCGACATCCGCAAGGTTATGCTCAACCTCAAGGGTACCCAGTCCAATATGCTCAACAACCCTATGTGGCAGCTATTACACCTTCTTTCAATCAACAGGTTCCCATGTATCAACCTATGCAACAACCTCCTGTTTATCCGCCTCCTGTCAACTACCTACAGGCACCCAATACTCCTGCTCCTCAACAGCCAAAGAGTCCGGCTCCTCGCCAGAATATGCCAAACAGAAGAACGTATAAACCTTGTCCGCCGATCCCGATGACTTTTACTGAGTTATACCCCCACTTGGTACAACAAGGTCTGATTATCACCCGTGCTTTGGGTCCTCCGTCTAATCCGTTACCTGCAAGTTACAACGCTACCGCTCATTGTTTATTTCATGAGGGTGCGCCCGGCCATGATCTAGAGAATTGCTATGCTCTTAAGAAAGTTGTCAGAAATTTGCTAGAAACGAAGAAGTTGTCTTTTGGCGATGCTCAGCTGAAGATCGAGACTCCTTTCGGGGTTCCTCACTCGTCAAGTGCAAATTCTGCAAAGCATGCTACGCCTATCAGCCGAATCCAGTCATTATTCAAAGGCCTAGCCCGCTTCATTTCAGTAACCCTCAAGGTGATATGACCGGGATCAACAAAGGATCTGGGAAATTTATTTTGAAGCAACGACTGAAAACTGTTGAAGATGTGACCAGCATAACTGGGGTAAGCCATGACGACTCACAGTGATCATGAACCAGACGTCCTTTCCATTGAGGCTCCGCCAAAGGAAACTGTTACTCTTGAATGCAAGATTTCATAAACATTTAGAAGGATTTTTCCGACAGTTCATTTGTTTATTTATATGCATTTCTCTTTGATTAAGCATATTTAGCATGCACGAACTTGTTTATCTTTAATGCAACGCATATGTTTGTCTTGAATAAATCCATTCGCTTCACTCATTCAAAAACGTTTTCATAAATTATAATGCCAACTTTACCCGATCTCTTGTTCTGATGGAGAATTGGGGGGAGGATGATGAACCAAAAACGTCAGATTTCTTGCTGTATGCTTTCGATTGAAACCCGCTGATGATGTAAGGCATTGTTTCAAATCCCATACACTGGAGATATAAGGATGTTAATCCCTAGTTAACCTCTTTGAGCCTTGAAGTAGGAGTTTTTCTTTCTTTTAAGAACCTTCATCCTAACCTGGGGCAGGGTAGGTTTCAGTTAAACCGATCGAGCGCTTAGACTCTTAAAAAGGAAGAGCAAACCTTCGAGAATTTATCCTTAGCATCTTAAGAAGTCCAATACAATGACTATCCCTCGGTTACCTAAGGAGTGGGGCAGTCACAAGCCTTTCAAAAGATTTACACATAAAAGAATATTCAAAAAAATAAGAGCCCGCTAAGTCAAAACCTATGAAGGAGACTTAGGCAAAACTGGGGCATCCCGCTGGACTCCAAAGTCAGATCAAAAGACGTTGTCCAGGCAAAAGTTAGGGAATAAAAGCAAAACTAGAGGGTACAATAAATAATCCCTAGTAAAGAACAAGATCGTGTAATAGGTGAGCGACTGCCATGTCCAAAGCCTTGATAAGTTCTCGACCATAGCAAATCCGCTTGAGATATGAGCGTTCGTATCCGGTTAACTGAATTAGGATTGGAGAACATCACGAAGAATGGGTGGGTACAAATATAACTTTGAGCCTTTATCCTTTTGTTTCTTAAACCGTGAACTGAGCCACGATACAACCTTTAAAAGACCTAATTGAAGTAGGACTTCGGTTGAAAGCATACTTGACAAGATCACGTTTCCTGACTCCTACGAGCTATGCTCAGAAAAAATTCATGATGGCATTATAATTAAAACTTATATCCTGACTAGTGATTTCGGTCACAAGTTGTTGCGATATCTTTTTTTCAAAACAAAAATTCAAGACAAATATATGTGTACATTGACAAGCTCAGGATAGGCATTTCAGGCATGACGACTTTGCTTGATATCTTAGAGATTTACATATGGACATAACCCGTGGAACTTGATGATCCTGCTAAACAGGGGCAGGCAGTTTCCCAGTTCGCTTACCAACGCGAGTCTGACATTCTTAAAGAGCTATTTCCCAAAGATTTCGTCGTAACACGATTAATTTGTGCCAGTTACGTCGAGACCTGACGAATCTCTCAAAGAGTTTGAGAACAATGGGGCAACCGGACTCGGTGTTCTCTATAAAATCCTCTTGAGATGACCCTACCTCGCAACGCAAGTATCCTGGGGCACCATGTTTTTAAAGGAAACAAATGGCGACTACTATAAGGTCCTTAAAGATTAAAACCATGTGGTTCCACAACTTTCTTCATGCACCCGATGGATTTTACTCACGGCGGCCTTCGTTCCCCAGTAAATCTCAGTGTTGCAACAGGCTCCCAAGCTATTGCCTCATCACAGTCCCCAGCGAGACTATAAGCTGACAACTTTTTCTTGGGTAACTCAAAAGTTTCCCCCAGGTTTTCTTCTCCCCATGTGAAGACGTGATACTGTACACCCAAGCAGATTACCTTCTCCTCAGAGAATTCAGAACTTTAAAACCAGACTTGGTTCTACTATTGATCTTTCGCACCCATGATTGACGTATTGGTTGCAGAGAACGCAGGGTATCTCCGTCGAGATGTTTATTTCATCTCTCATCCCATCTCTAGTCTGTTTCGTCAGTATACGCAAGGGCATAAGCATCACATGCCTATTTCATTACATATTCATTACATATTCATTACATATTCATTACATATTCATTACATACTCAACATACTCATTTCATAACATCTTGCATAGTTACATACATAGACATTAACATACATTCACATTAACATATGCATCAACATATGCGTTAGCATTCACAGGTTCATTGTGTCTCTCCATCATTTGGTTGTTACCGCCGAGTAACTGGGTTCGTTCATTCTCTCCAAATAGATTGTCAGCCCTAAGCATAAAATACATATGTGTTTCCAGTTTCCCCACGGAGCTCGATCCTCGTGGATGACGGTTACTTCAGCTATCTTTCCTCGCCAGGATAAGATATCTACCCTTCGAGTTCATTCCCTCGATGGAGTCTTGATTACCAGTCTTCTTTCTAGCTCGATCCTAGATTGAATCTCAGTCTTGTCGGTCGTCAAGCCCAACCGGATGTGCATTTATTTTGTACCATCTAAGATTTTCACCATACCATGACAGATACGCGACTATCTCGTTTGAGAAGTTTATCACCGTACCCGGACGTGCATTTATTTTGCACTATCTTTCAAGAAAATCAACTACAATCCTTTACAGATACACGCCAGTTCACGCCTGGAAAATCTATCAGTAAAACACTTTACAATCCTACATGTTACAACCCTTTACACTTTACATCTTACAGCATCAGCATACAACATTTCTCACCTAAGAAGTCGATCCTATCTTCGTTATGACTCGCAGCAAATGGCCATCTCCATGGAGCAGTTGGGCTTCCATTTACATGTCGTCTTGAAGTATAGGGGGTTTTGAACCAAATCGTATTCAGGAGAGCATGATCCTGAAGTACGGGGAGGTTTGAGCGGAATCATATTCAGGAGAGCACGATTCTGAAATATGAAGAAGTTCATTTATCCTTTAGTAAAAGAAGAAACCAAGTCGTATTCAGGAGAGCACGATCTTGAAGTACGGGGAGGTTTGAGCGGAATCATATTCAAGAGAGCACGATTCTGAAGTATGAGGAAGTTCAGTTAGCCCTTTTCATATTCAGGAGAGCACGATTCTGAAGTATGAAGAATTTCATTTACAAGAAAGAGCGGAATCATATTCAGGAGAGCACGATTCTGAAGTATGAGGAAGTTCAGTTAGCCCTTTTCATATTCAGGAGAGCACGATTCTGAAGTATGAAGAATTTCATTTACAAGAAAGAGCCGAATCATATTCAGGAGAGCACGATTCTGAAGTATGAGGAAGTTCAGTTAGCCCTTTTCATATTCAGGAGAGCACGATTCTGAAGTATGAAGAATTTCATTTACCCGAAAGAGCCGAATCATATTCAGGAGAGCACGATTCTGAAGTATGAGGAAGTTCAGTTAGCCCTTTTCATATTCAGGAGAGCACGATTCTGAAGTATGAAGAATTTCATTTACCCGAAAGAGCCGAATCATATTCAGGAGAGCACGATTCTGAAGTATGAGGAAGTTCAGTTTACCCTTTTCATGTTCAGGAGAACATAATCTTGAAGCATGAAGAAGTTTATTTATCCTTCAGTAAGAGAAGAATCAGAATCGTATTCCAGGCGCCGACCTTAAATGCGAGAAGATTTATTTATCAGATAAGCAGCAGCCTCTTTATTTGAGTGCTTATCCATTCTTTGCACATAAGTCCCTTCCAACGATAAGTGACAGTTCTCCCTCGAGAAGCTTATCAGGGCAATTCCCATCAAAGTCCATTTATTTTGGCATACAGTCGGTCTTTACCTTGTATATTTGCTACGGAGTTCCGAAAAGTCCGTTTGATCCTGTCACGAGGGGTAGTTTACAGAAGCTTGGATGTTATTCCTTGCTCAATGCTCCAGCATTCTGTAATCGATCTTACAATCGTACGTGATCCAGTTTTATTTTTAGATTCCCCAGTGGAGGCCGTCTCATAGGTACCATCTCCATTCGAGGATCTCGTTCCTTTTCTAAAAGTGACAATTGGTCATTCGCACCAGTTGACTATCATTTTTTAGAATTCCCCAGTGATGTACTGTGTCTCAGCGCGTCATTTTCCCCAGTGTGTTTCTTCTCGTGGCGTCTGTCTCGGTGTCGTCATGTTTCGTCAGCATTTTCGCATTCATTATTCCAGCATACGCATCATATCATAGTCATGGCATCATCTGCATTAAGTCGTTCCAGTTTTGTCCATAGCATTGCATATCGTCGCATATAAGGGCAAAATTTTCGGTTATCTATATTTAAATCTCTCCACCACGATTCCACGAGTCTCTGTCACTCAAATCGTCCGGTGTAGCCATTTAAATAGGGGCAACTGTAATACCCCAAATTTTACCCTTTCTTTTTTATTTTTATTTTAAATTCTTATTAACTTAATAAATTAACCTTTTTTTTTAAATCTTGTTTTTTTAACTAATAATAATTTAATTAACCTTTTTTATAACTTTACTAATGTTTTTTATTAACTTTTTTTTTTTCTATTTAGTTTATTTATTTAAGTCATTTTAAGCTCTTCTTACTAACTTTTAGGATTTAGATTAAAATTTAACTTTTTTTTTTCTTTAAAGAGTAAATTTTTCATAACCTTTTTTAAATTAATTTCTAACACTTTTTTTTTTTAAATAAAAATCTAATACTTTTTTTTTAATTAAATATTTTTTTCTAACTTTTTAAAATTAAATCTTTTTTTCTAACTTTTTTAAAGCTAAATTTTTTTTTTTCTAACTTTTTTAAAGTTAAATATTTTTTTTCTTTTTCTTCTAACTTTTTTTAAAACTAAATCTTTTTTTTCTAACTTTTTTAAAATTAAATCTTTTTTCTAACTTTTTTTAAATCTTTTTCTAACTCCTCTTTAAAGTTAAATCTTTTTCTATCTTTTTTAAAATTAAATCTTTTTTTCTAACTATTTTTAAAGCTAAATCTTGTTTTCTAACTTTAAATCTTTTTTTTCTAACTTTTTAAAATTAAATCTTTTTTTCTAACTTTTTTAAAATTAAATATTTTTTTCTAACCTTTTTAAAACTAAATTTTTTTTTAACTATTTTAAAAATTAAATCTCACCTTTGTCACTTTTTTTGTTCTTTATTATTTTTACTCTAAATTTTTCTATCTTTCATTAAAAAAATAACAAAAATAGTCTTTTATTATTATTTAATTATTATTTTCGTATTTTAATTAAATCATTTTTTAAAATATTATTTTTTTCACTTTTTTCTAAATTATTCATAAAAATATCCAAAAATCATAAAATAAAAAAATATTGAAAAATTTTGTTCCTTTTATAATATTTTTTATTTTAGGAATCAATAGGATTATTAGTTTTTATTTTAAGTTTATTTTAATTATTTTAAATTATTTAGTTTGGGCTTTAAAATGGGCTTTAGGGACATTATTGACAATTTGGTGTTAACCCTAATTTGTTCCCTATATATACATGTGTTGCCTTGTTGGAAAAGAGGAGAGAAGGAAAAAACCTAAGAGGGGTCAGAAGGTTTTCTTCAGAAAAGAGGGGAGAGAGGGAGAAACAAAGGAGATCCCCAGAGAAGAAAGGCAGTCGTTCCACAACTCGTTAGAAGGATTGGAGCTCTCCAGTGTTCCCTTATTCAAACCTTTTTCACATTTACCGAAGCAAACCTCCGCTTCGTAGGTTAAATTACTAAACCTTTTGCCTTTTCATGTTTATGTGCATATTTTGCCATGTTAATGTGTTTAGGTCCGTTAAATTACTAAATCCTTTGCATTTTTCATATTTATTTGCATCCTTGCCATGTTAACCTTCATTGTTGTTTAGATCCGTAGATTTTGATCTGTATGAACCATGATTGTGTCGTATAGGATTGTTTGCATGTCCATTAATTGTCTGTTTGCATTTGCAATTCTATTGTTATTTTTTTTATCAAAACCTTTTTCAAAATCAAAACCTTTTTTTATTAAAACTAAAACATTTTTTCCCAAAAAAAACCTTTTTTGTTCCCGTAAATATTTTTTCCCAAAAAAAAACCTTTTTTTTTATTCCCAATTGTTCCCGTAAACATTTTTTCCCAAAAAAAAACCTTTTTTTGTTCCCGTAAACATTTTTTTCCAAAAAAAAGCCTTTTTTTGTTCCCGTAAACATTTTTTTCTAAAAAACCCTTTTTGTTCCCAAAAACATTTTTTTTTATATATAATTTAAACTTAAATTTTTTTTAACTAAGTAATTCCATTTTAAAATTAAAACCTTTTTTTATATATATAATTAAAATATTAAAAAAATTAAAACATTTTTTTACATAATTAAAATATTAAAAAATTAAAACCTTTTCGTAAGGAACTCCTTATGTTTGCCGTGTCATTTTGTGTACCTTTTATTTTCTTTATTCCTGCATTTCATTTGCATGCTTGAGGTTGAGATGTGCTTGTGGTGGCCACAGCCCCACACTATTTTCCTCCCTCACTTCATTCTAAGTGTCATTACACATTTTCATATTTTTCATGTTTTCAAAAATGTTTCTTTGTTTCTTTATACCCTCTGCCTTTATTACTTTTCTTATTTCTGTACCTTAATTATTCCTCCATATAATGATTTGTCATATTTTCACATTTTTTTTACAGTTTTATCCTTCCGAAGGATTAGGTCCAGCCTTTTGGCCGCCGAGTCAATAGCCTTACCCCTTTAATGGATCAAACCCTAATTTTCACAAATGCCTCGCCGCAGGCAAAATTACAATTTTACCCCTAGCACTAGGTCAAAGAGCCGCCGTGCTCATTTTAGGGTTTCCCGCCGCGGAATCCCTAACCTAACCCTAATTCACTTAACAATTTACAACGTAGATATTGGAGTTTCTACACTCCGCGTAAGCGTGTCCCTAAGATACGTTTATTCCCCATTGAAACCTTGGCCACAGTCAAGACGTTTCTAACCTCCCTTTTGAGGGGAACTACGATTACTCTGATTCCACTCCCGTAAGGATACGTAGGCACAAGATGCGATGTCTTGCCGAGTAAACTTAGAATTAACCCCTTAGGTCTCTTTTCTCACTTGTAATCCTTATGTACATATACCTTAAGCAAATAAATAAAGCAAATAGTAAACATCTGAACAAAAGGTTCCTGTAGAGTACTACAGAAGTTTAGGGTGCTAATACCTTCCCTAAGCTTAATCAACCCCCGAATCCTAGAATCTCCCCGCATTGTGTTTACGATGCAAAATAGGTTTTTCCCTCTTTTGACCTTTTCCTTCGGATAAATCAAAGAGCGGTTGTGAACTGAATTGTGATTCAAACTCATTAATAGTTTGTGATCCTATTTCCACCGCAACAATTTGCATAATAAGTCATGTACATAGTCTAATCATTTGCATAGCATATCATAACAAGTCATCTAACAGGGGACTAAGTGCCATTCTTATCAGAATGAGGCCCATTAAGGGGTTTTATTCAAACTCAAGATCATCCAAGTAATCAAGAAATGAGTTGAAGCTTTGAAAAGTTTGAAGGTCAACCAGTGGATTTCTCTCCCAATCTTGGGATATGTTGAAGATCATCAATGAGTGTGTGAGCCATGGAAGGTGTACAAAGATCATGGAAGACCTAGAGGGTCATTTTGAAGATGATACAAATCATTAATGCAAGTACCAGAGCTACAGTTGAATGCAGTCAACTAGGGTTTCATTTGGGTCAACCATAGGTCAACCCTAGGTCAAATGGTTGATTGGAGAGCATCAAGGCTTAATGGAAGGTTGTGGAATTCATGAATTGATATGTGTATACAAGTGTGGTGTTGTGCCAAGGAGAAATCAAAAGGAACCAAGAAGAAGAGGAGTTACTAAATTAGGGTTTCAGGGTAAAAAAAAACCTTATTTAGGCCTAACTTCCAAGCCAGATAAGTCAAAATGCAAGTTTCAAATGAATTCTTGGTCAACATGAAACTTGTATAGAATCTCAATAGCTTTAATTTAAGTGGTAGAAGTCTTCAAGGAGATTTATAGAACTCAAGTTATGGATCTTGCAAGTTATGGGTCATCAGAGGACACTGAAATTTATCTATGAAAGTCACTTGACTTCCAAGCAACTTTTTCCCATCAAGGAATTTTCAAATGTATTCTTGGCCAACATAAGAGTTGTAGGTATTGATATTAGCTTTAATTTGAGTACTAGAAGTCCTCAAGGGGATTTATGGAACTTAAGTTATGGTCTTGGCAACCCAGGGGTATTTTGGGAAAGTTGAATTACAGGTCATTTTTCAACATAGGTCCAAATCTCCATCTTCCACTCCTCAAATGAAAAAATGTTCAACATGAGATGTGCTCAGAATGATGTTTTTAGGCCAGATAAGAGGTTATGAGAGTTTGGAATGGCTTGCTTCACAAAATCATAAAAATGGCCTAAAATGAAGTTATATTTTAAATGAACCAAAGTTGGAATTTTGGGTTTTTGATTTACACAACCAAACCAAGGCATATGACATACCAATTTGATTGTAAAAAGCATTTTGAGAACCTTGACATTGCCACAATTTTGAATTGAGGATTATTTTTAGGACTTGCTTTGTAAATGGCTTACTTGAATCATAAGGCACCATTGTAAAACCACTTGGCAAAGCAAATGTAAGGCTCCTTTCCATCCATACACCTCCAATATCTCATTTGGAGAGATTCTCAACACAGAACACGTGCAATTGCAAGACAAAACATGAGCTGATGTGAGTGCATAGCATGACATGAGATCTCATGACATGAGATGGTGAATTTCTCATTGGATCAACCTAGAACTTTCTAGAGTCTTCATTCACACTCTATATATGCATATGAAGTGATCCCAAGCAAGATTTGGTGAGAATTGAAGGAGATAAGAGAGATTGAGATTGAGATTTTTCTGTTGCAACTCATATTCGGTTACAAGCATTTCATCCATTTCCATCCAATTTCTTGATCCCATTTGCTTCCATTTGTGCTAGTGAGTGTTTCCAGATCAAGTTCCAAGAAAATTGGTGGAGGAATCGTGTTCTTGCCATTGAAAATTCTCATCTGCAACTCAAGATCGGTTTCCATAATCCAAGCTATTTCAACCATTTCTTTTGCATACAAAAGCAAGATAGTGACTCATTGAAGGTATATTGAAGTTCTCAAAGCTTGATTTGAAGGTTTCATACCACTACGCATCAAGATTTTGCAGAAAGGTACTTTTCAATCCATAGCTTGATTTAGGTAGTTTCCATTGGTTTTGATTAGTTAGATTCATTGTAGATGATCATGTTGAGCTTTCTGGTAGCTTTAAGGTTGATTTAGAGACAATTGGTGTAGTGATGCAATTTATGTTCATGCGTGTATCTTGTTGTTCTTGGTGATATAACCTTAGATTAATGGTTAGAAATGATCAGTGTGAAGTGGGGAAGAGATTGAGCCACTCAATTTCAAGATTGGTGAGTTTTGATCATGGACCAATTTTTGAAGTTTGAATCGTGTTTGGAGCTAGGATTAGCTTCAAGGTGTTTGGTTACCATAGATGAATTCCTGGTGAAATTCTGAGTGGATTAGGGTTTTGAATTTTTGCATTTGATGGAGATTTGATGAGATATGATTGGGAGGAAGATGAAGTTCAAGCTCTGCATCCATGGCTTGTTTCCCTCCATTTTTGTTTCAATGGTTGAAGACGAGTTAGGCACCCTTAGATTAGAGGGAGACTTTGACTAGAATCAACATCCAATGGCCAGGATTCGTTTTTATTTTGTGAAGGAAGGGTCTGAGATCAAAACGAGGCGTTTCATTTAAGTTGTAACATTGGGCCTAGAGGAAATATTCTATCAACACCCCCTCTAGAGGCCCATCCAAGAAATACACTAAATTGGATTGCTTCCTGCACCGTGATTTTTTCATTTTCCTTTATATTTTCAAGTTAATTTTCTGAATAATATTTGGGCTTAAGCGCGCTTACTAGCCACACCCCCTTTTGGGCCCAGATGTCTGTTTACATTGCTTTTCAATTGCCATTCAACACACATCTTTTTCATTTTCTCATATTTTTCTTTATTTTCACATATTTCTTTTAATTCTTTGAAAATTCATAATAAATTGAAAACATAACATTTTTGCATGGGAGTTTTTTCTCCATTCTCACAATTGTCTCAAGAAAACTGTAGGAAAATAAAATTAGCATTTTAGTCATTTTTCTATTTTTGGTGAATTTTTACATTTAATTGCTTTGATTGTGTTGCACCCCAAAATTTGACCAACATTTCTTTACCTAGCTTGTGTTTCATTTCATTCACATTAGCATTATCATTTGCATTTCATTGACATGTTGTTGCTTCCGCGAAAATAAGGTGCCGGCAAAATAGAAGAGTCGCCACCTTCGTTATTATCCCTCAGAACGGGAAAGGAAACGATCGGAAAAACCTGACGAAAAGGTATAAGACAAGGTCGTCGCAACCGTTGTCTGGGTTCGGGAGTCGTTTATGCAAGGGGAAGGTATTAGCACCCCTCACGTCCGTCGTACTCGACGGGATCCACGCTTGTTGTGTTTACTGGACGAGTTGGTTTATCTATCTACCTATCAATGCTGGCTTAAAACAAAAAAGAAAATGACTCGGCAAAGCGTTAATGAAATGGTACCTGCAACACAGACACACGTTAATGAAATGCAAATGCGTATGCAAAACAATGTAAAATGCAATCATGCAGCAGGAGATCAAGGCAACTGTGCTGTGGAGATTCTGTATCAACAAAACCGTAATCCTGCTCTATCAAGAACAACCCTCTGATAATAAGGACCTCTGATACAGGACCCTAACTCTGTTCTGTCAAGAACACACATCTGGTGACCAAAACTCTGCTCTGTCAAGAACAACCATACATCTGCTGATGAGATCCTCAGACCCCAACAATAAATCTGCTCTGTCAAGAACACACATATATATCTCTGAATATAAGGTCCTCCGATATAGGACCAAAGCTCTGCTCTGTCAAGAACAAACATACATCTGCTGATGAGATCCTCAGACCCCAATCAAAAACCCTGCTCTGTCTAGAACAATCATATATCTGCATATGAGATCCTCAGATCCCAACAAAACTGATCCACTATCAAGAAAACCAGGTGGTCTGGAGGTCAAAGTTTCCTGCAATGAACCCAATCCTGCTCACAGGTATGAACCTAAACTGACTCAAGTTCGGCATCCTATGCGTTCATCAGCGTCACAGACATTCAAGAGGGGTGATACGATACCCAGAAGGTGTGGCATCACCAGCTCATGAAGCGGCCTCACTCGGCTGAATCACAAATGATCGGTCCCCAGAGTCGACAATCCTCCAAACCAACAACCCCTTCAACCCAAAGGGTTGAAAAAGAAGTCAACCGGGAGAACCTCGTCTGAGCGTGGATTTCATGAGACACTAGTGCATGCCAAGCAAGCACACGCCCACTAATTTCCACAACTAATGCTATGTTCACTCAAGCCTGGGTCTGGCTTCTCACTCATCAGAATGCCCCTCCCACAACAGCACAGATAATCATATCATACTGAAAATAAAATGCGGGAAATAAAAAATGCGATAAATAAACACAACCCAACAAGTAATCATACAAGCTCTAGGATTGACTCTCGCAGGGGACGTCGGATCCCCAAACTGACTCGCATACGGGACGTTGGATCCCAGGAAACTATCAAGTCCACAGTAGAGTCGCCTGCTGTCGCTTTCGCGAAAATAAGGTGCCGGCAAAATAGAAGATTCGCCACCTTTCGTTATTTATCCCTCAGAACGGGAAAGGAAACGATCGAAAAAACCTGACGAAAACGTATAAGACAAGGTCGTCGCAACCGTTGTCTGGGTTCGGGAGTCGGTTACGCAAGGGGAAGGTATTAGCACCCCTCACGTCTATCGTACTCGACGGGATCCACGCTTGTTGTGTTTACTGGACGAGTTGGTTTATCTATCTACCTATGAAGGTTGGCTTAAAACAGAAAAGAAAATGACTCGGCAAGCGTCGCGCTTTATGCCTACGTATTCTCATCAGAGAATGAGAAATCAGAGTCAACGTAGTTCGACTAACTACGGGTTATGGGGAAGGTGGCTCGCCAATACGTCAGTATTGTGCCTACGTACTCTCAACAGGTATGAGAGATCAGAGCTTACGTAGTTCGGGATAATACGAATTATGGGGATTCAGATTCATCTGTTTTATCGAGTAGGGTTAAACAGCAGTTCCAGCAGTTAGGGACAAAGCCTGTTTGCGTTGGCGCTGAAGTTTAACGACACTCTTTTCTTCAGAAAAGCTTCCTTTGAATTATGGGCTCACGGGGCAAAAAGGTTTGAAGTTTGTTTTCTGTCTTTTACGGAAGAAGTGTTTTTTATTGTGTTTGGAATTTCAATCGCACTAAAGACTATGACCTGAGAGTGAATGCGTCGCATGTCACCCAAAGGGTACCATACTAAACATCCAGACTGTTGAAAAGAAGCTCTCCAACAATCCTTTCTCGGATAGCTTAAGGCTCGTAACGTACGAAAGAAATCATTCATGATTATTGTATCTTAAGCTATTTTGAGATGAGAAGAGAACAGACTCAACTACTGGGAGACTATCAAGTCCTACTGTTGTCATGCCAAGGATTCATCCTATGGTTGGAGTTTGAAACAGGGAACTCTTAGATGTTATCATGCATTGGTTTCAACCTAGAGTTCTATCATCACCTCCTTATCAAAGTAAGTGAGACTCCTAAGGGATCATATCAATGATAAACGGAAACAGATAAAGCATCAGCTTAAACAGTAAACGGTAAAGTAAAATGCATGCAATGCAAGTGAGGGAGGAAATGTGTGTGGGGCAGCATCCTCCACAAGCTCATCTCAACCTCATGCCAGATATGAAAAACTGTAATCATACAGGAAGAGTAAAACATGCTATCAAGCAAAATAAACCACATGGGCAAGGGAGCTGGGCTCTACCGAATACCCGCAAGCAAAGCCATACAGTAACAATACAAGCAGAGGGAGCAACTCAACCTCTAGTGCAATCATGCTCCTAGATTAAAGTTAGTCTAGATATGGACTTATTCTAATGCATCAAGCAAATCAAACAAGGCACATCAGCAATACAGAAAAGAAAACAGACAAGAAAGAAACAAATCAACAACTCTTCCTGCTTTCAACTCAAGCTTCAGCTCTTCTAACATCTATCTAGTCTTCAGACTTCAACCACCCTTCAAGGATATCAGCTTCACTGGCAAGTATCAACTTGCTTCTCCAGGTTTCAACCCCTCAACATAAGTTTCAACTTATCCTCCTTCTTCAAGCTTCAACTCCTTATTCAATTCCACCTTCAGGCTTCACTCTTAACTACAAGTATTAACTTGATTCCTTCAGGCTCTCAAAGCATTAATGTACAAGTATCAACTTGTCCTTTATTCCTCAAGCCTCAGCTCTACACTCAATCTTAATTGAATCCTCTTCATAAGTATCAACTCAGTCTTCAAGCTTCAACTCTCTTTGCTTTACCAGTGTCAACTTGGTCTTCTCCTCTTACAAGCTTCAGCTTCTCAGAGTAGTCTTCAATCATCTGAAAGTGTCAACTTTACTATTCACTTTTCTTTCAAGCAAGGAACTCCTCACTCTCCATTCAAGTTCCCTTGGATCTCCAAGTATCAACTTGTTCTTCTTGCTCTTCAAGCTTCAGCTGCAATAGCAATGCTCAAGGAATCATCCTCTACCACACTCTTCAATGAAGTCCTCATTTTCAAACTCAAGTCTAACATCTCTCAAGATACTCAAACCAGAAGATAAATGATTGAGCAGGATGATTGGAAATGATAAACAACTTACTGACAACCAAAGGAAGCCTGTAAGGGTTCATCATTATGAGACTGGTTCCCTCAAAGTTTTACTTCCCAGATAAGGCCACTCATCCTTCCAAAGGAGGGATGTGAATATCTGAGAAGGACTTTTAGTCATTGGGAGGAATGGAAGCACAAGATGCTTTCCATATTTGTGAAAGAAATCATTCTAACTATAAGGCTCTCCCTAGGTCTCCTATCTCCTAAACTCATCAGACACCTTCAGGCACAAGAAAATCCTAGCTCCAAGCAACTTCAAGCAACTTCAAGCATCCTCACCTTGTCTTTAACTTTTCTTCAATCTCAACCAAAGGCAAACCAAGCACAAACCCTAATCTAAGGGGACTAGGGAAGTTAAACTAGTTGAATTAGTAAATTAGGATCACCTAAAACCTAGCACTAAAGTTAGTCCTAACTAAAATACTAAAAACAATTGTAAAATCCTACAAAAATTACTATGGGAACCTGGGTCAATCATGACTCTATCACATTAGTTTCAAAGATCAAATCATCAATTTGGACCTAGAACTAAATCCTACATTCTAAGGTATCAACCTAAAACCCTAAAAAGGAGGCATCTAAACATCAATCTAGGAAGCACACCTATTTTCATCACAAAAATGTGATAAAAATTCTATGGGAGCCTACATGTCTAACCTAATCACACACAAAAATTTAGGCTTAAAATCATCACCATGAGATCAAACAAAATTCTACAAAAATATGCATCAACCATAATCATTTTAATATCAATTAAAATGAAAAATTCCAATTAAATCAGAAATTACATGAAATAAAAATATTTTTTCTCTAAAACATAATAGACTCAATCATGATTAATATGCAAAAATAATGGGTTTGATTGGATTAATATTCAATTAGTTATGATTTTTACAAGAATCATGAATTAAATGGAAATTAAATGAAAATCAAACAAAAAGATTAAACACACGGTGCAAGAAGTAATCATTTTCAGTTAAAAACATGGGTTGGGCTCGCTGGGGGGTGTGGATAACACTTAAATCATTAATCCCAAATTCTTGAATAAATGAAACGCATCGTTTCATCATCAGAATCCTTCACAATCCAATTTGAAAAAGCATCCGTTGGATCTGCTCCCAGTCAAAGGTCAAAACATGATCTGATGGTGAGAACTTCATCTTCTCCATTTCAAACGCCTGAGCTTCGCGCCCAGCTCCGGCCACCACCGGTGGAACTCCGGCCATCCCCTTCAACTCTAGCTCTTCCTAGAGGCCTCCAATCCAAGATGTCAAAACATGAAACACATTCCAAATCTTGCCACGAATTCAACCATACCCATAGTTTCTTCTGAAACCCCAAGAATCATCATCACCCAATCTCAACCGAAAATGGTGATCTTCCTATTTTGTCTCTAATTCAACAATTAACCATCTGAAATCCATCCTAGGCCATTCTACAACTAATCTAGCACCCTAATTCAACCTAATTCTACCTAAATCATGCTATAGGAAGAAGGTTACCAACCTGGAAATTCTTGAATAACAGATGCACCAAATCTTCACTTCAAGCCCTCAAATCTTCTGGACACGATAACTGAACCTCCTCCTTGCTTCTGTATGCAAAAGATTCAATGGAAAGTGCTTCAATCTTGAAACACGATGATGAGTTGCAGGTGCTGAAAACCACTTGCTCCCACACGATCTAGCCACCAATTCTTCTTGAAAATGATCTGAAATCACTCCTTGACATTCATGGAAGAAGAATCAAGCAAGAAAATGGATGGAAATTGAGGAATTTGATGAAACCGATTTCAATTGCAATCTATGAAAACTCAATTCCAAACTATGCTCAATCCTTCAATGATCACCAACCTCCTCCATGGATCCATTCTACTCAATATATAGATGAAGTTTGGATGATCTAGAACCCTCTAGATCCTTCCAATGAGATTTTCCACATCTCATGTCATGAGATTTTGAATCACTTATCATGACATGTACAACCCTTGCAAACAGCTTGGAATTCATCCCATTCACTCTTAATTTCTCCCCTAGTGAGATATTAGAGGCGTTTAGCTTGCAAAAACCCTTGCCAATGTCTTTAAAATGTCTTCTAGAGTCAAAATTATATATTACATGCCATGGTTTGGATGTGTAGATTGAAAATATCAATTTCCAACTTTGGTTTATTTAACTTATGCCCTTATTTTAGGTCATTTTTGCAACTTTGAGCTATAAGCCTTTTCAACATATCATGATCTCCTTAATAGCCTTAAAACATCATTTTTAACAAGTTTTATGTTTAAGATTTTTCCATTTGAAGCATGGAAATAGGAGTTATGGCCTTATGCTTGAAATGACCTGTAATCTCCAAATGACCAAAATGCCCTTGACTTGTCAAAGCCATAACTTGAGTTCTACAAACCCTATCAAGGACTTCTACTACTTTATAGAAAGCTAAGAGGATAAGGAAAAACATTCATGTTGACCAAAAGTCCATAGGAATCATCCTTCTTGGGCAAAGGCTTGATGCAAGTTGGGTAACTTTCAAGGCCCCAGATTCACATACCTCTGATGACCTATAACTTGTCAAAGTCATAACTTGAGTTCTACAAATCCTATCAAGGACTTCTAGTACTCAAATTAAAGCTAAGAACAAGCTCTACAACATTCATGTTGGGGGTAAGATGAGATGACAATCACATCTTGAGCTAAACTTCCTTGAAGATAGGGGTCAAACTAGGGGATTTTACACTGTCAAGCCTTAGAAACCCTAGCTTGAAACTTCTCAAACTCCTCAATCATGATGAGTTAACCTTGGAATCATCCTTATAGCATCTGAATGCATTAATCCATGATCACATGGCCTTTGAGTTAGGTCTCAACCTTGTTCAAATCATCAGTTGACCTAGGGTTGACCCAGTCAAACCCTAGTTGCACCACTCATGGTTGAGCCTTCTTAATCTTGCACAATGACCTCTCTAGGCTTCATGATGGCTTTCAAGACATCCCATAAGCTCTCTCAAGGCTTCAAGTCCTTCTTCATAGCTTCAGAATCATCTGAGGAGCTTCCCACAACTCTCAAGTTAGGAGGCACACAACCTTGGTTTCAACCACTCTCTCTGAGGATCTTTTGACTTCTCTAACAAAGATATCTACCCTTGAAAACTTGAATAACCTTTTTAGCTAGCTTCAAACTCTTGTATAGCTCTTGGTTGGTAATCATACCTCTTGATCTCCTGCATACATGTCAATGAAATGCAAATGATAATGCTAATGTGAATGAAATGAAAGATAAGCTAAGTAAAGAAGTGTTGGGCAAATTTTGGGGTGCAACAGCTGCCCCTATTCAAACGGCTTGAACCTGAATGGGTGAGAAGCGAACGAATCTCAACCAATCAAGGTGCGAGACGGTTGAATACCGACAAACCCGGAAATTTGCCAACTGCACAAGTACACGGTACTCTGATGGGAACAAATCTTCGAAAACTGAAATACTAGCTGCACGACAACTAGCCGGGGAACTGGTCACGCGGTAACCGGTAATACATGGTCGATCACGCCGTCAGGCATCGGTTCTCCTCGGGACTCATCAGGTCAACAATCAGGTCAATCATGCCGTCGGGCATTCGAAGAAATCTTTGGGCGTCAGCCGGACTTCATCAGTAAGTCGGGAATAGAATACTCGGTCAGTCATGAACCAATTGGGGATATCCAAACTTTTGCCATCAGGCACTCCGCATCAGCTGGGATAACCACTTCGTCGATACGGTTGGACTTTGATCATCAAGTCTTCAAGGGAAGTTTCAACTTCGCTGTTCAGCAACCTGCTGGGGATGACGCATCTCCGCTGGGGATTCTGGAGAACTATCAAGTAACTATGCTTCGGGGATCCAGAAATCATTCTGGGTGAATCAACTCCGCTGAGGAAACCAAGAATCATCTTGAACGAATAACTCCGTGGGGATTTCAAGAATCATCCTGGACCAATAACTCTGCTGGAGATTTCAGGAACCATCCTGCACAAACACTCTACCAGAGACTCTAAGCATCAACTTGAGCAGCCAACTCTTTTGACTTTACTGGGGACTTTAAGAATCATCTTAAGCAAACGACTTCACCGGAGAATTCAAGAATCATCATGAGCAAGCGACTCCGTTGGGGAGAATTCAAGAGTCATCGTGAGCAACCGACTCCGTTGGGGAGAATTCAAGAATCATCTCGAGCAACCGACTCCGCGGAGGAACACCTGCAAAACAAGAACAGTAATGACCTAGATCATGCTTATTATGCACATGCTTTGACAATGGCGCAATGCTCCACACGGTGGAAATGCCATGTACTCATGCAAAATGTTATGCAATCATGCAACATGCTGCGATCCCGCCAGCAAAATAAATGTCGAAGGGAGAGTTCTCCTGTCAAGGAGAAAGCACCACTCTGGTGGGGGAAGGAATCATCCTGCCATGGAGAAAAGGTCACGCCGATCTCAGTCGGACTCCGCATGGGGAAGCAAACTTCAGTTGACTGCTGCAGGGGAATGAAGCTCTACGAGAACCTGGACCTGCTGAGGAAAACGATGTCAATCGTGGAAACAAACTGCACGGCATTCGCAGCCGACCTTCCTGGAGATGACGACTCCGGCGGGGAAATACGGCATCATCTATTCAACACTCTACTGGGGACAACCAATTATGGCCCGAACTGCTTTCCGAGGACTCGGCTCTCTTGGGGTTCTGCAGACTCAGCTGGGGAAGAAGGAATCATCCTGCCTCGGGGAAGAGTACGACTCTGTGGGGAATCCTAATTCCGCTGGGGACTTCAGTCTGGAGCTATCAATTGCCGCATACTTCAGTATATGACTCAGCTAGGGAGATGACATTCCTTCGGGATACATCTGATTGGGGAGAGAATCCTCTCTGCCTGGGGGAACATAGCAATGCTTACTATCTCACGTTCAGACTCTGCGGGGAGAGACTGCCGAACCTTGCTGGAGAAGGAGGAATCATCCTGCTTGGGGAGACGCGTACGGCGTACTGTCCGGAATATGCGACACCTGTAACAACACAAGAAAACAGACAAGATACCCTTCTCAAAGGGACCTATCGAGGTTATCATCTTGCGACAATGTTTGAGTAATTCATTGTTTCAACAATCAGTGGCCTAGGCCCGTAAGTTTATGTATGCGCATTTTGTCAAAAACGTCGGCGTTCTTTTTCGCAAACAAAATAGGTAAATGCTAATCAAACAAACAGAATTGTTGAATAGTATACATTTTATTGATAACGAACCCCTGAATGGGTGAAAATGTTTTACAACAGATGCAAGCTCCTGGAATGAGGAAGCCGCGCAAAAATAAAACATAAATATACATCAGTATATACACATGTCGGCAACGGGGCGTAGACGAACACCATGAGTTGGTCCCTCTATAACCCACTCGACTTCGATACTTCTCCGACGCTTCAGCTTCAGAAGAGATTAATTAAGATAAACGGCCCTCAGGTCTTCCAAACCACTAAACAATGAAAGTCCGCACGCGGAACGCAGTCATTTGCTTTTTCAAATCCCTAACTTTTGCGTGAACCGCCCTTTGCGGGTCTCAGCTCACCGGGATACCCTTTTTTGCCAAAGTCGCCCATCCGGGTTTTCGACTTTGCGGGTGTACATTCTTTTCAATTTATATCCCTAATTTTTGCCCGAACCCTTTTCCTTTTTTATGGTTCGTCGGGATGCCCCTTTTTTGCCTGGCTGTTCTTTTTCTTTCCAGCGGGTCATTTTTAAGCAAAGTATTTTTTAACTGCGTCCGCGTTCACCGGGGATGCAAAATCTTCGCCATCCGTCATGGATAACAACAAAGCTCCTCCCGAAAAGACCTTGCTGACGACGTACGGACCTTCGTAGTTAGGAGTCCACTTGCCCCAGTGATCGGAGTGTGGAGGAAGAATCTTCTTCAGGACGAGATCACCCGTCTGAAAGCTTCTAGGACGCACCTTCTTATCATAAGCTTTCTTCATTCGGCTTTGGTACAGACGACCATACGCAATCGATGCTAACCTCTTCTCGTCCATCAGGCTGAGTTGGTTTAGTCGGTTCTTAATCCATTCTGCCTCGTCGAGTTTCACGTCAACCAAAACTCGCAAAGAAGGGATCTCCACTTCTAACGGTAGGACAACTTCCATACCGTACACCAAGGAGAAAGGAGTTGCCCCGGTTGACGTACGTACCGTTGTACGATAACCGTGCAATGCAAACGGCAGCATCTCGTGTCAATCTTTGTAGGTCACAACCATCTTCTGAACAATCTTCTTAATGTTCTTATTGGCCGCTTCAACGGCGCCATTCATCTTCGGCCGGTAAGGAGATGAGTTGTGGTGTTCAATCTTGAAACTCTGGCACAACTCTTTCATCATCTTGTTATTCAGATTCGAACCATTATCAGTAATGATCCGCTCGGGAATTCCGTAACGACAGATGATATCCCTCTTTATGAATTTAGCCACCACCTGCTTGGTCACATTAGCATAGGAGGCTGCCTCCACCCACTTGGTGAAGTAGTCGATAGCTACTAGAATGAAGCGATGACCATTAGATGCGGTGGGCTCAATCTTGCCTATCATGTCGATGCCCCACATGGAGAACGGCCACGGGGAGGACATGACATTCAACGGGCACGGCGGCACATGAACTTTATCAGCATAAATCTGGCATTTATGACATCTCTTCGCGAATTGAAAGCAATTCGATTCCATCGTCAGCCAGTAGTATCCTGCTCTCAGGATCTTTCTTATCATAGCATGCCCGCCGGCGTGCGTACCAAATGTGCCTTCATGGACTTCTTCCATGAGTATACTCGCCTCTTTCTCATCTACACATCTGAGTAGCACGAGATCGTGGTTTCTCTTATACAAAACTCCATCAGGATTGAGATAAAAATTTCCAGACAGCCTCCTCAGAGTCTTCTTATCCTGGGTCGACGCTCCCGCAGGATACTCCTTAATCATAAGGAAAGTCTGGATGTCGTGGAACCATAGCTTGCCGTCGGCGGATTCCTCGATCGCAAAGACGAATGCAGGTCTATCAAGACGAGAAAGGACAATTCTTGGGGCTTCATTCCGAAAATTGACTTTATACATCGAAGCCAACTTGGCTAAGGCATCAGCCATCTGATTTTCGGCCCTGGGCACATGATGGAGTTCCACTCGATCAAAGAACGGAAGTAGCCTTCCGGCATAATTCATGTACGGCACCAAATTCGATTGACGAGTCTCCCACTCCCCTTTAATCTAGTTAATCACAAGCGCCGAGTCACCATATACGTCTAGGTTCTTGATTCTCAAATCAATTGCCTCTTCTAGACCCATGATGCATGCTTCGTACTCCGCTTCGTTATTGGTGACCGGAAATGTCAGTCTCACAGTGAACGGGATGTGAGATCTATGGGGAGTTGTGATGATCACCCCAATGCCACTTCCGTAGGAATTAACTGCCCCGTCAAATATCAATTTCCACTGGGATTTCCTATCTGGCCCCTCGTCGGGCAACGGTTCATCGCAATCCTTCGCTTTGAGAAACATGATATCCTCATCAGGGAATTCAAATTTCATCGGCTGGTAATCCTCGATCGGCTGTTCGGCCAAGTATTCAGACAATACGCTTCCCTTAATGGCCTTCTGGGAAACGTACTGAATATCATATTCCGTCAACACCATTTGCCATCTGGCAATCCATCCCGAAAGCGCTTGCTTCTCAAAGACGTACCTGATCGGATCCATCTTCGAAATTAGCATGGTGGTGTGATTGAGCATGTACTGTCGTAAATGTTTGGCAGCCCAGGCTAGTGCACAACACGTTTTCTCCAGCATTGAGTAACGAGATTCACAGTCTGTGAATTTTTTACTCAAGTAGTAAATGGCATGCTCCTTTCTGCCCGTCTTGTCGTGCTGACCGAGAACACACCCCATACTATTCTCAAGAACTGTCAAGTACATGATTAGAGGCCGTCCGGCCACTGGGGGTATCAAGATCGGAGGTTCCTGTAGATACTATTTTATCTTGTCAAATGCCTTCTGGAAATCCTCGTTCTAGATAATCGCCTGATCTTTCTTTAGCAGCTTGAACATCGGTTCACACGTGGTCGTGAGCTGAGAGATAAACCTCGCAATGTAGTTTATTCGGCCCAGGAAACCACGAACTTCTTTTTCTGTTTTTGGCACTGGCATTTCTTGTATCGCTTTAATCTTCGCAGGATCAACCTCGATGCCTCTTTCGCTCACGATAAACCCCAGTAACTTTTCGGACCGTACTCCGAAAGTACACTTGTTAGGATTCAGCCTCAACCTGAACTTCCTAAGCCTCTCAAAAAGCTTCAGCAAATTGACCAGATGTCCCTCCTCCGTTTGGGACTTCGCAATTATTTCATCAACATAGACTTCAATCTCATGGTGAATCATGTCATGAAACAAAGTGACCATTGCTCGTTGGTAAGTGGCCCCTGTGTTCTTCAGACCAAAAGGCATTACCTTGTAGCAGAATGTTCCCCAAGGTGTAATAAACGTCGTTTTCTCCATGTCCTCCGGCGCCATCTTGATCTGATTGTAACCGGAGAAGCCATCCATGAACGAAAACACGGAGAACTAAGTTGTATTGTCGACCAATACATCGATATGAGGAAGCGGGAAATTATCTTTAGGGCTCGCCCTATTTAAATCCCGATAATCGACGCACATTCGCACCTTACCGTCCTTCTTCGGTACAGGCACTATGTTGGCGACCCACGGAGGGTAAGTGGTGACCGCTAAGAAGCCAGCATCAAGTTGTTTCTGCACTTATTCTTTGATCTTAACGGCCATATCTGGTCGCGTCCTCCTAAGCTTCTACTTAACGGGAGGACAATCTTCTCGCAACGGCAAGCGGTGGACCACGATGTCAGTATCAAGTTCGGGCATATCTTCGTATGACCAAGCAAAGACGTCACTATACTCTCTCAGCATCTCGACCAATCTCTGTTTGACATCGCTATGCAATGCAGCCCCTATCCTGATGTTCCTGACCAGTTCTTCAGAACCCAGATTCACGATCTCGATCTCCTCTTCATGAGGCAGAATAACTTTCTCTTCTTGTTTCAACAAGCGGGCCAACTCTTCAGGAAGGTCTTCATCTTCATCAATCTCTTCTTCGGCTTGATAGATCGGGCAATTGAAGTCGAAGTGAGCCGTAGAAGGTCCAGAGTCGATGTCATCTATTATGTGGATCCTGCAATAACAAAGGTTAAGCTTAAAACGAGGATATGCAGGTTAGCACAAACCCCATTGCCATTTTATTGTTTTTCAAAACAAATATAAAACAAGAATAACAGAGATCACAACAAAGAAAAACGCCTTTTGATTTATTGATAAAATGCATGTACATAATCCAACAAGGCCCTGACAATAAAACCACTATGCCCCGGGTAGGGCATAGGGTTGTACAATGATTGGAAAAAGTAAATCATTACTCTTCGCTTGTCATCTGGATGATATCTTTGACGGACCAATTGGTAAGGCCCTCGCCTGGCTTGCTTGGCTGGATCCAAGAGTCGAGGTCACAGTCGTTATCTTCGCTGTCTTCAGACACCGCCTTGACGCTTTCAAAAATCATCCCGCCACTGGTAAACTGGATCGGCCCTTTACCTCGCGACGCACTGCTAGAAGAAGAAGCTTCAGCTCCAGGAGAATATCCCAACCCAAACTTATCTTGCTTGTTAGGTATCTCCAAAATTTGCCCCCAGCCTGGGGTAGATCCGGCTTGAACAACGGCCGGGCTTCTTTGAATGAAGAGAGCGTCATCTCTGGCTTCTCAGCGACTACACCAGCTACGTCCTTGACTTGAACAGCTTCGAACGCTTGGCATAGGGTTTCGTGGATTTCCCCATCCATCTCAATATACTTGAAGGACGACAAATGGCTCACCATTATGTCTTCCTCGCTGCAAACGGTCACGATGCTACCTCCGACAGCATACTTGAGTTTCTGGTGCAACGTGGAGGTCACGGCACCCGTAGCATGGATCCACGGCCGGCCCAAGAGACAGCTATAGGCAGGCATGATGTCTATAATGTAAAAGATTGCGTCGAACGTTTCCGGCCCGACTTGGATTGGCAGGGTCACCTCCCCGAAAACATGGCGTTTGGTTCCATCGAACGCCTTCACAACCAGATCACTGGGTGTGCAAATCACTCCACGAGTATCCAACTTCATCAATGCCTTCTTCGGGAGAACATTGAGTGACGAACCCGTGTCCACCAACACGTGCGACATAATCGTTCCCCTACACTCTATCGAGATGTGCAGGAACTATTGTGGTTCCTCCCTTTCGGCGTTAGCTCTAGGTCAGTGAATCCTAACCCATTTCCAGCATTCACGTGGGCTACGACCTCTTCTAGCTGGTTTACCGATATTTCCTGCGGTACATATGCGGCGTTCAACACCTTCAGCAGCGCGTTGCGGTGTGCTTCAGAACACATCAACAAGTTCAGAATGGAAATCTTTGAGGGCGTCTGATGGAGATGATCCACAATCTTGTAGTCACTCTTTTTAATCAACCGCATAAACTCCTCGGCGTCTTTAACAAGTAAGTCTTTTTCTGCCCCACGTGGGATCTCTTCAACGACTTTACTTTTACCTTTATCAGCTGCATCAGCTCTGACCGCTTTATCCGCCACGACCTCTGGTGGTGCAAACACCCTTCCGCTGCGAGTAATACCACTGATTCCCGCAAGGTTCTCCACAGACAACCCAAACGGTTCTAGCTCCAACTTATGTCCGTTGCAGTAGACTTCAGCCCCATAATGCCATGGGACAGCATTAGTGCTTTCGAAGGGTATCGGCCCGGCCTTGGTGATGGTAATTATGGGCGGTCTAGGCGCAGAAATAGTTATCGTTTGGCGAGGGATGGTGATGGTGGCGACTTCATCATCTTGCTTCAGCACTACATCTCCTGATCCACTTTCGGCCCTCCGGCTAAACTGTAAAATCCCTTCAATCATCAGACTTTGGATTCCCTCTGTCAGCTGGTCACATCCATCAGGACTAATAGCACAGTCCATACATAGCTCTCCGCAACCTGGAAAGAAACCTCTTTTCATCAACTTAGCTTTAACGAAGCTAAGCGGCGTCTTTAGATCTCTGACGTCAGTCAATAAATCTAAGCTCTCGTCTTCGATAATGGCGTTTACTCCACCTCCCCTATGATTCGGCATAGGATTCTTCGTGACATTTGGCACATTATCCGAGAAGTTGATGATCTTAGCATCCACCATGTCCTGCACCTTATGCTTGAAGGCTTTGCAGTTCTCTATTGTGTGGCCTGGTGCCCCTAAGTGAAACTCACAAGTTGCATTTGCGTCGTACCCTGGCGGAGGTGCCCCTGTCAAGGGAGCCAGCGTTCTCTTCTGGATCAACTGTAGCTGAAGCAAGGTCTGCAATAGTTGCGCGTACGACATGGGCGGTGTCTCGAGGTGACGGCTCGACAGAGGTGCCCGATTCTGATACTTTCTGTACCCTTGTTGATTTGGTTGCTGCTGCTGCTGTTGCGGCTGTTGAACTGCCGAGATAGTTATGCTGGCCACCTGTTGGTGAGGGCCTTTACCCTTCCTTCGAGCGTTGGTCACAGCGCTCGTTTCTCCTTCCCGTCTTTTGCCACTATAAGGTTTCTTTCCGCCTCCTCCAGCTGAGGATGACTCACCTTGAATTTTCCCGAGCTTGATCCCATTTTCGATGTGCTCACCCGTGATAATGAGATCCGAGAATGTTCCAGACATACCGCTGACCAACTTCTCATAGTAAACCCCTGGGAGGGTAGCTACGAACATCTGCACAAGCTCACGCTCAACCATCGGCGGCTGAACCCTGGCTGCCAATTGTCGCCACCGTTGGGCGTATTCCTTGAACCCTTCATTGTTCCTTTGCGACAGATTCTGCAGTTGGACTCGGTTCAGGGCCAAGTCGCTATTGTATTGGTAGTGGTGCACAAATGCTTCAGCAAGGTCCTTCCACGTGCGCACACTGGTAGGTTCCAGACTCATGTACCATTCGAGGGAGGGTCCGGACAGACTGTCCTAAAAGAAGTGCATCAGCAACTTCTCGTCCTCAGAATGAGCGGACATTTTTCTGTAATACGATCTCAGGTGGACGCGAGGGCAAGTGGTGCCCTTATACTTTTCAAAGTCAGGCACCTTGAACTTGGGAGGCACCTTGAAATCAGCAATCAGTCCCAACTCGGACATATCAACGCCCAGGGTGTTCTGGTTCTCGATATTTCTCATCTTATCCTCGAGTGCCTTGAACCTTAGCCGTGCTTCAGCATTCAGCACCTCTCTGAGAGAACACATCGTCTTGACGATCTTCTAGCCATGGCTGAGCCCCAAATAGATTCGCAACACCTGCGTTGCCGCTGCCCAGCCCAACATTGACATTAGCTTCCAGACTCCCATTACCGACGCCCGTCGTATTTCCATTGAGTCCCATGTTAGCTATCACATTGCCGTTGGTACTGCCATTCCCCCCGATCACGGGGACGCCATTCTGGGGAGTTTCAACTGGTGGAGGAGTAGGCACGGTCCCACCATGGAGTACGCCATTGCTATCGACCCTTGAAATCAGAGGTTGGACCAAGGTTCTGAGTTGATCCTGGCCATTGGCAACCGCTTGTATGAGCTCCATGAAGCGATCCATTCTTTCGCGGAGTTCTTGAACATCAGTTTGCACTTGCTCCATGATTCTGGTTTGATTTGCTCTAGTCGGATAGCGGTGGATAGGTCTCTGATTAATCCTGGAACAACCTGAAACAACCTGGAAATACAAAAGGGTTAGGAAAAACGACAAAGTGCGCGTTATGCAAATGCTTCATGCAAATGCAAATGTATGTCTGTGCGTTAGGGAGATCTCCCCCGATCCTAGTGCCTGAGTGCCAGTGCTGATAATAAGAAGTCCGAGTCCAGTCATGGAAATAACATCTCATATATAAAGAAAGCCCATCAAGGCAGTACACGACATCAGTGAGTACAAGACGAATCAATAGCATGACCCCAGCCAACAAGCCTGGTGATGGTCAGCATACAACAATGATCAAACAAAAGGAATACAAATAGTCAAGCACGGCCACGGGCGCGAAACTCTTCTAACAACTTCCTCGTTTCTGGATGATCAGGTCGAGTGAGCAACCCTTCGACGAGTAACTCCCTCTGCATAATGGTGTATTGAAGACCTTCGACCGAATCTTCCCATGCTCCTTCGCCGAAACAATCTTCTAGCTTCCGCTTCTTGGATTCAAACATCAGTTTGCACTCCTTCAGGTTAGCGAGAGCTCTGTTGAGTTGGCCTTCAGTGGCGTATCTGCGAGCGGTTTCTTCATCAAACCTCTTCTCACTAGCCTTCACCCAGGCTTTCACCTTGGAGATCTGTTGCATCAACTTGTCCTCCCGCTCTTTCCGGTTGGCTAGGGAGGCCTTCCAGTGCTGGTTAAACTTGGATATCCTCCGATACGCTTCGTCCAAGTGCTGCTTCTTCGTGGCCAGTACATCGTTGACAGCTTTGAAGTCCCGACCCATGCGCTCACGCTCAGCTATCTCCTTAGTCAAATCTGTTCCTAGCTAGTTCACCAGCTCGGTCTGCCTCTTGAAGGAATGAACAGCTTCGTTTCTCTCGCTCCGGATCTGAGCCAATTATTCCTTCAATTCTTCATTTGCCCTCTTCAATTCATCTCTCTCAGCTAACACCTGATTATGTTGCTGAATGGGCACGGTAGTAGGCTCTTCAATCACTGGAGGGCTTTCTGGCTTGGCAGGAAGAAACGGCATCCCTATAGCATCTGCTCTTGCTCTGATCCACGCCACATACGGAGGGTAGGCTTGAATATTGCTTCTTCCCAGCAATGGTTTTCCCCTTTTACTGATGCCATTCCAAGCGCGCTGAAGCTTAGATAATAGATCCCCCTCTAGAAGACTAGTGAGGTACAGAGATACCTGCACCTCTTCATCCTTCGGCGGAGCTCTCAAAGCATATGCGAGCTGTCGGACCAGCAAAGACGGATTATAGTTTATACAACCCTTCCTACCTATCTAAGGCACGTTCGGAAACCCGCTGCAGCTGAAGATAATCTCGGTACCCAACCTGTCTCTGTCAAACCAGTCAATATCCTCTGCAGATAGGCTCATCAAACGCTCGGACCACTCAGCTGTGGCTGCAGACGAAACAAAGGGAACCCTCTTGGGAAGATGACTATCAAGCCATTTATACAACAAGGGCACACAACACGAGACATTCTTGCCCCTCCTGTTCTCATTTTTGTAGTGGATAGAATAGTAGACATCTCCTATCAAGGTAGGGACTGGATTCCCTGAAGCAAAGATGTGGAAGGCATCGAAGTCTACAAAGTCGGGCATATTGGGAAACAGAATGATGCCATATATGCACAGAGCAAGGATGGCGTTGAACACGAACCAACATCCGTCTTTGGCGCACTGCTGAGCCTTTCCCACTAAGAACTGCAAGGAGAAACCAGGAATCTTGTTCCAACTAGACAATACCAACTCGGAGGCATCCAGATGGAGTGAAGGAGCTAGACTAGCCAGATCAGGTTCAGCATCCATATGAATAAAAGGCATCTGCCCCTTGATAGGCACACCTAACAAAGCAGCATATTCCTATAGTGTGGGGGCGAGAACAAAATCCTGGAAAGTAAAGCATCTCAACGGAGGATCGTAGAACTGCAGCAGAGCGTGCAACCCATTCAACTCGAACACAGAAGGTTTACGAACCAAACCGAGCAATTTGCCGTAAGACTTTCTGAACTCATCTCTCACGGAATCATCTGCTAAAGCAATCAAACCGGTCAGCTGAACCACATCAGGGGCAGGGAGCTTATAAGTGACGGTCTTCCTCAGAGAACCCATAACAATACAATAGGAGGCGAGAAATCCTGGATCGGGGAAACGGTACCTGCAACACAGACACACGTTAATGAAATGCAAATGCGTATGCAAAACAATGTAAAATGCAATCATGCAGCAGGAGATCAAGGCAACTGTGCTGTGGAGATTCTGTATCAACAAAACCGTAATCCTGCTCTATCAAGAACAACCCTCTGATAATAAGGACCTCTGATACAGGACCCTAACTCTGTTCTGTCAAGAACACACATCTGGTGACCAAAACTCTGCTCTGTAAAGAACAACCATACATCTGCTGATGAGATCCTCAGACCCCAATCATAAATCTACTCTGTCAAGAACACACATATATATCTATGAATATAAGGTCCTCCGATATAGGACCAAAGCTCTGCTCTGTCAAGAACAAACATACATCTGCTGATGAGATCCTCAGACCCCAATCAAAAACCCTGCTCTGTCAAGAACAATCACATATCTGCAGATGAGATCATCAGATCCCAACAAAACTGATCCACTATCAAGAAAACCAGGTGGTCTGGAGGTCAAAGTTTCCTGCAATGAACCCAACCCTGCTCACAGGTATGAACCTAAACTGACTCAAGTTCGGCATCCTATGCGTTCATCAGCGTCACAGACAATCAAGAGGGGTGATACGATACCCAGAAGGTGTGGCATCACCAGCTCATGAAGCGACCTCACTCGGCTGAATCACAAATGATCGGTCCCCAGAGTCGACAATCCTCCAAACCAACAACCCCCTCAACCCAAAGGGTTGCAAAAGAAGTCAACCGGGAGAACCTCGTATGAGTGTGGATTTCATGAGACACTAGTGCCTGCCAAGCAAGCACGCACCCACTAATTTCCACAACTAATGTTATGTTCACTTAAGCCTGGGTCTGGCTTCTCACTCATCAGAATGCCCCTCCCACAACAGCACAGATAATCATATCATACTGAAAATAAAATGCGGGAAATAAAAAATGCGATAAATAAACACAACCCAACAAGTAATCATACAAGCTCTAGGATTGACTCTCGCAGGGGACGTCGGATCCCCAAACTGACTCACATACGGGACGTTGGAACCCAGGAAACTATCAAGTCCTCAGCAGAGTCGCCAGCTGTCGCTTTCGCGAAAATAAGGTGCCGGCAAAACAGAAGAGTCGCCACCTTTCGTTATTTATCCCTCAGAACGGGAAAGGAAACGATCAGAAAAACCTGACGAAAAGGTATAAGACAAGGTCGTCGCAACCGTTGTCTGGGTTCGGGAGTCGGTTACGCAAGGGGAAGGTATTAGCACCCCTCACGTCCGTCGTACTCGACGGGATCCACGCTTGTTGTGTTTATTGGACGAGTTGGTTTATCTATCTACCTATCAAGGCTGGCTTAAAACAGAAAAGAAAATGACTCGGCAAGCGTCGCGCTTTATGCCTACGTATTCTCATCAGAGAATGAGAAATCAGAGTCAACGTAGTTCGACTAACTACGGGTTATGGGGAAGGTGGCTCGCCAATACGTCAGTATTGTGCCTACGTACTCTCAACAGGTATGAGAGATCAGAGCTTACGTAGTTCGGGCTAATACGAATTACGGGGATTCAGATTCATCTATTTTATCGAGTAGGGTTAAACAGCAGTTCCAGCAGTTAGGGACAAAGCCTGTTTGCGTTGGCGCTGAAGTTTAACGACACTCTTTTCTTCAGAAAAGCTTCCTTTGAATTATGGGCCCACGGGGAAAAAAGGTTTGAAGTTTATTTTCTGTCTTTTACGGAAGAAGTGTTTTTTATTGTGTTTGCAATTTCAATCGCACTAAAGACTATGACCTGAGAGTGAATGCGTCGCATGTCACCCAAAGGGTACCATACTAAACATCCAAACTGTTGAAAAGAAGCTCTCCAACAATCCTTTCTCAGATAGCTTAAGGCTCTTAACGTACGAAAGAAATCATTCATGATTATTGTATCTTAAGCTATTTTGAGATGAGAAGAGAACAGACTCAACTACTGGGAGACTATCAAGTCCTACTGTTGTCATCCCAAGGATTCATCCTATGGTTGGAGTTTGAAACAGGGAACTCCTAGAAGTTATCATGCATAGGTTTCAACCTAAAGTTCTATCATCACCTCCTTATCAAAGGAAGTGAGACTCCTAAGGGATCATATCAATGATAAACGGAAACAGATAAAGCATCAGCTTAAACAGTAAACGGTAATACAGTAAAATGCATGCAATGCAAGTGAGGGAGGAAATGTGTGTGGGGCAGCAGCCTCCACAAGCTCATCTCAACCTCAAGCCAGATATGAATAACTGTAATCATACAGGAAGAGTAAAACATGCTATCAAGCAAAATAAACCACATGGGCAAGGGAGCTGGGCTCTACCGAATACCCGCAAGCAAAGCCATACAGTAACAATACAAGCAGAGGGAGCAACTCAACCTCTAGTGCAATCATGCTCCTAGATTAAAGTTAGTCTAGATATGGACATATTCTAATGCGTCAAGCAAATCAAACAAGGCACATCAGCAATACAGAAAAGAAAACAGACAAGAAAGAAACAAATCAACAACTCTTCCTGCTTTCAACTCAAGCTTCAGCTCTTCTAACATCAATCCAGTCTTCAGACTTCAACCACCCTTCAAGGATATCAGCTTCACTGGCAAGTATCAACTTGCTTCTCCAGGTTTCAACCCCTCAACATAAGTTTCAACTTATCCTCCTTCTTCAAGCTTCAGCTCCTTATTCAATTCCACCTTCAGGCTTCACTCTTAACTACAAGTATCAACTTGATTCCTTCAGGCTCTCAAAGCATTAATGTACAAGTATCAACTTGTCCCTTATTCCTTAAGCCTCAGCTCTACACTCAATCTTAATTGAATCCTCTTCATAAGTATCAACTCAGCCTTCAAGCTTCAGCTCTCTTTGCTTTACCAGTGTCAACTTGGTCTTCTCCTCTTACAAGCTTCAGCTTCTCAGAGTAGTCTTCAATCATATGAAAGTTTCAACTTCACTATTCACTTTTCTTTCAAGCAAGGAACTCCTCACTCTCCATTCAAGCTCCCTTGGATCTCCAAGTATCAACTTGTTCTTCTTGCTCTTCAAGCTTCAGTTGCAATAGCAATGCTCTAGGAATCATCCTCTACCACACTCTTCAATAAAGTCCCCATCTTCAAACTCAAGTCTAACATCTCTCAAGATACTCAAACCAGAAGATAAATGATTGAACAGGATGATTGGAAATGATAAACAGCTTACTGACAACCAAAGGAAGCCTGTAAGGGTTCATCATTATGAGACTGGTTCCCTCAAAGTTCTACTTCCCAGATAAGGCCACTCATCCTTCCAAAGGAGGGATGTGAATATCTGAGAAGGAGTTTTAGTCATTGGGAGGAATGGAAGCACAAGATGCTTTCCATATTTGTGAAAGAAATCATTCTAACTATAAGGCTCTCCCTAGGTCTCCTATCTCCTAAACTCATCAGACACCTTCAGGCACAAGCAAATCCTAGCTCCAAGCAACTTCAAGCATCATCACCTTGTCTTTAACTTGTCTTCAATCTCAACCAAAGGAAAACCAAGCACAAACCCTAATCTAAGGGGACTAGGGAAGTTAAACTAGTTGAATTAGTAAATTAGGATCACCTAAAACCTAGCACTAAAGTTAGTCCTAACTAAAATACTAAAAACAATTGTAAAATCCTACAAAAATTACTATGGGAACCTGGGTCAATCATGACTCTATCACATTAGTTTCAAAGATCAAATCATCAATTTGGACCTAGAACTAAATCCTACATTCTAAGGTATCAACCTAAAACCCTAAAAAGGAGGCATCTAAACATCAATCTAGGAAGCACACCTATTTTCATCAAAAAAATGTGAGAAAAATTCTATGGGAGCCTACATGTCTAAGCTAATCACGCACAAAAATTTAGTCTTAAAATCATCACCATGAGATCAAACAAAATTCTACAAAAATATGCATCAACCATAATCATTTTAATATCAATTAAAATGCAAAATTCCAATTAAATCAGAAATTACATGAAATAAAAATATTTTTTCTCTAAAAAATAATAGACTCAATAATGATTAATATGCAAAAAGAATGGGGTTGATTGGATTAATATTAAATTATTTATGATTTTTACAAGAATCATGAATTAAATGGAAATTAAATGAAAATCAAACAAAAAGATTAAACACACGGTGCAAGAAGTAATCATTTTCAGTTAAAAACATGGGTTGGGCTCGCTGGGGGGTGTGGATAACACTTAAATCATTAAGCCCAAATTCTTGAATAAATGAAACGCATCGTTTCATCATCAGAATCCTTCACAATCCAATTTGAAAAAGCATCCGTTGGATCTGCTCCCAGTCAAAGGTCAAAACATGATCTAATGGTGAGAACTTCATCTTCTCCATTTCAAACGCCTGAGCTTCGCGCCCAGCTCCGGCCACCACCGGTGGAACTCTGGCCATCCCCTTCAACTCTAGCTCTTCCTAGAGGCCTCCAATCCAAGATGTCAAAACATGAAACACATTCCAAATCTTGCCACGAATTCAACCATACCCATAGTTTCTTCTGAAACCCCAAGAATCATCATCACCCAATCTCAACCGAAAATGGTGATCTTCCTATTTTGTCTCTAATTCAACAATTAACCATCTGAAATCCATCCTAGGCCATTCTACAACTAATCTAGCACCCTAATTCAACCTAATTCTACCTAAATCATGCTATAGGAAGAAGGTTACCAACCTGGAAATTCTTGAATAACAGATGCACCAAATCTTCACTTCAAGCCCTCAAATCTTCTGGACACGATCACTGAACCTCCTCCTTGCTTCTGTATGCAAAAGATTCAATGGAAAGTGCTTCAATCTTGAAACACGATGATGAGTTGCAGGTGCTGAAAACCACTTGCTCCCACACGATCTAGCCACCAATTCTTCTTGAAAATGATCTGAAATCACTCCTTGACATTCATGGAAGAAGAATCAAGCAAGAAAATGGATGGAAATTGAGGAATTTGATGAAACCGATTTCAATTGCAATCTATGAAAACTCAATTCCAAACTATGCTCAACCCTTCAATGATCCCTAACCTCCTCCATGGATCCATTCTACTCAATATATAGATGAAGTTTGGATGATCTAGAACCCTCTAGATCCTTCCAATGAGATTTTCCACATCTCATGTCATGAGATTTTGAATCACTTATCATGACATGTACAACCCTTGCAAACAACTTGGAATTCATCCCATTCACTCTTAATTTCTCCCCTAGTGAGATATTAGAGGTGTTTAGCTTGCAAAAACCCTTGCCCATGCCTTGATTTTGAGTTTTGCAAATGTTGCTTAATATGCAAGTAAGTGCTTTTCAAAGCAAGTCCACAATTTAGACCTCAAATCAAAAATGTGGCTAAACCAATATCTTTAAAATGTCTTATAGAGTCAAAATGATATATTACATGCCATGGTTTGGATGTGTAGATTGAAAATATCAATTTCCAACTTTGGTTTATTTAACTTATGCCCTTATTTTAGGTCATTTTTGCAAATTTGAGCTATAAGCCTTTCCAACATCTCATGATCTCCTTACTAGCCTTAAAACATCATTTTGAACAAGTTTGATGTTGAAGATTTTTCCATTTGAAGCTTGGAAATAGGAGTTATGGCCTTATGCTTGAAATGACCTGTAATCTCCAAATGACCAAAATACCCTTGACTTGTCAAAGCCATAACTTGAGTTCTACAAACCCTATCAAGGACTTCTAGTACTCTCTAGAAAGATAAGAGGATAAGTAACAACATTCATGTTAACCAAAAGTCCATAGGAATCATCCTTCTTGGGCAAAGGCTTGATGCAAGTTGGGTAACTTTCAAGGCCCCAGATTCACATACCTCAGATGACCTGTAACTTGTCAAAGTCATAACTTGAGTTCTACAAATCCTATAAAGGAATTCTAGTACTCAAATTAAAGCTAAGAATAAGCTCTACAATATTCATGTTGGGGGTAAGATGAGATGACCATCACATCTTGAGCTAAACTGCCTTGAAGATAGGGGTCAAACTAGGGCATTTTACACTGTCAAGCTTTAGAAACCCTAGCTTGAAACTTATCAAACTCTTCAATCATGATGAGTTGACCTTGGAATCATCCTTATAACATCTCAATGCATCAATCCTTGATCACATGGCTCTTGAATTGGATCTCAACCTTCTCGAAATCATCAGTTGACCTAGGGTTGACCCAGTCAAACCCTAATTATACCACTCGTGGTTGAGGCTTCTTACTCCTGCACAATGACCTATCTAGGCCTCATGATGGCTTTAAATACATCTCATAAGCTCTCTCAAGGCTTCAAGTCCTTCTTCATAGCTTCAGAATCATCTAAGAAGCTTCCCACAACTCTCAAGTTAGGAGGCACACAACCTTGGTTTCAACCACTCTCTCTGAGGATCTTCTGACTTCTCTGACAAAGGTATCTACCCTTTAACACTTGAATAAGCTTCTTAGATAGCCTCAAAGTCTTTTGTAGCCCTTGATTGGTAATCATACCTCTTTATCTCCTGCATACATGTCAATGAAATGCAAATGATAATGCTAATGTGAATGAAATGAAACATAAGCTAAGTAAACAAGTGTTGGGCAAATTTTGGGGTGCAACACATGTATGCAGGAGATTAAGAGGTATGATTACCAACAAAGAGCTATACAAGAGTTTGAAGCTAGCTAAAAAGGTTATTCAAGTGTTCAAGGGTAGATATCTTTGTCAGAGAAGTCAAAAGATCCTCAGAGAGAATGGTTGAAACCAAGGTTGTGTGCCTCCTAACTTGAGAGTTATGGGAGCTCCTCAGATGATTCTGAAGCCAAGAATGTGGACTTGAAGCCTTGAGAGAGCTTATGGGATGTCTTTAAAGCCATCATGAAGCCTAGAGAGGTCATTGTGCAAGATTAAGAAGGCTCAGCCATGAGTGGTGCAGCTAGGGTTTGACTGGGTCAACCCTAGGTCAACTGATGATTTGAACAAGGTTGAGACCTAACTCAAAGGCCATGTGATCATGGATTAATGCATTCAGATTCTATAAGGATGATTCCAAGGTTAACTCATCATGATTGAGGAGTTTGAGAAGTTTCAAGCTAGGGTTTCTAAGGCTTGACAGTGTAAAATCCCCTAGTTTGACCCCTATCTTCAAGGCAGTTTAGCTCAAGATGTGATTGTCATCTCATCTTACCCCCAACATGAATGTTGTAGAGATTGTTCTTATCTTTATTTTTAGTACTAGAAGTCCTTGATAGGATATGTAGAACTCAAGTTATGACTTTGACAAGTTACAGGTCATCTGAGGTATGTGAATCTAGGGCCTTGAAAGTTACCCAACTTGCATCAAACGTTTGCCTAAGAAGGATGATTCCTATGAACTTTTGGTCAACATGAATGTTGTTCCTTATCCTCTTAGCTTTCTAGAGAGTACTAGAAGTCCTAGATAGGGTTTGTAGAACTCAAGTTATGGCTTTGACAAGTCAAGGGCATTTTGGTCATTTGGAGATTACAGGTCATTTCAACCATAAGGCCATAACTCCTATTTCCAAGCTTCAAATGGAAAAACCTTCAACATAAAACTTGTTCAAAATGACGTTTTAAGGGTAATAAGGAGGTCATGAGATGTTGGAAAGGCTTGTAGCTCAAAGTTGCAAAATTGACCTAAAATAAGGGCATAAGTTAAATAAACCAAAGTTGGAAATTGATATTTTGAACCTACACATCTAAACCATGGCATGTAATATATCATTTTGACTCTAGAAAACATTTTAAGAACATTGGTTTAGCCACATTTTTGAGTTGAGATTTAATTTATGGACTTACTTTGGAAAGTACTTGCTTGCATATTAAGTAACACTTGCAAAACTCAAAATCAAGGCATGAGCAAGGCCCTTGGCAAGATAATCTCTTCCAAAATGTCACTAGGGGAGAAATTGAAAGAGATTGAGGTTGGTTTCAAGCTGCAAACAGAATTGTGCATGTCATGAATCATGATTGAAAATCTCATGACATGAGAAGTGGGAAATCTCATTAGAAGGATCTAGAGGATTCTAGATCATCCAAACATCATCTATATAAGGAATAGAGTTGATCCATGGCAGAGGTTGGTGATCATTGAAGGATAAAGCATAGATTGAGATTGAAATTCCATAGCTTGCAAGTGCAATCGGTTTCACCAAATTCTCCATTTTCCTTCCATTTTCTTGATTGAAGCTTCTTCCATGGATGTCAAGGAGTGATTCCAGATCATTATCAAGAAGAATTGGTGGCTAAATCGTGTATGAGCAAGTGATTTTCAGCACCTGCAACTCACCATCGGGTTTCAAAATTCAAGCACTTTCAACTGGTTCTTTTGCATACTGTTGCACCCTAAAATTTGCTCAACCTATTTCACTTGGTTTATGTTTCAATTACATTAGCATTTGCATATAGAGTCATGTACATAGTCTAATCATCTGCATAGCATAGCATAGCAAATCATCCAACAAGGGACCAAGTACTATTCTCATCTCTATGAGCCTATCAAGAGGTTATTATTCAAATTCAAGCATATCCAAGTCATCAGAAAGAAATTGAAGTCTGATAAGTCAGTGGATCAAGCATTGAATCTATCTCCTATCCTGTGGGTATCTGAGGATCATCAAAGAAGTTGTGAGCTGTGAATTGAGCTGAGCATGGAGAGTATATAGACATCAAGGAGATTTATAGAACTCAAGTTATGGTCCTTGCAAGTTACAGGTCATCTGAGGTATCTGAAATTTTGTCTGTGAAAGTTACTTGTCTTCCAAGCAACTTTTACCCCTCAAGGAGATTTCAAATGAATTTCTGGTTAACATAAGAGTTGTTCCTCATTGTCTTAGCTTTCTAGAATGGTATGGTATGCCTTCATATGATTTGTGGAACTCTACTTATGGTCTTGGCAAGCAAAGGGTATTTTGGTCATCTGAGAATTACAGGTCATTTCAAGCCTATGCCCAAAACTCATACAAGGAAGCTTCAAATGAAAAACTTCACAACATCAAACTTGCTCCAAATGACATTTTGAGTCTAAAAAAGTGACCATGAAAGATTGGAAAGGCTCATAGCTCAAGGTTTCAAAATTGGTGAATTTAATGAATAAAAAATGACCTAAAATTGAGATTTTTCATAATTTGGCCAAATGGGATGAAACTATAGGTCATTTTGATTGGAAAAAATGTTTTAAGGACATTGGCAAAAGTGGATTTTTGAGTTTGGCTCAAGATTTGAAAGATATGCTTGGTTACTTACAAAAGAAGTTACATAATCCAAAATTCAAGGAAAGTGTGCATGGGAAGTTTCTCCAAAGTTCTAGAGATTTCTAAGTTCATCTATATATTGCATTGAGTGGCTTCATGCATTGGTTGGTGATTCATTTTGTGCATGATACCAAGTTTCACATCATTCTTCCACTTTACAAAACCATCTCAAACTTCATCAAATCTCCATTAATTTCAACATTTCTTGATCTGATCATCATCAACATCTTTCATAGATCACAATTCCATCAGAATTTGGTTGAATTGAAGAAGAACTCGTGTTGTTCAATTTCATCATCCAAGGAGCAAGAACTTTGTGATTTCAAGATTTAAGGCATTGGAGCAAGAATCTTTGCATACAGAACAAAGAATTGAGTGTGTGGATCAAGTTCAGATCATTGCAAGCATTGGATCTGAAGAATTCAGCAACTGTTTTCATCATTTACACCAGGTTGGTAATCCATTCGAATTGCTTGATTTAGTTAGAATCATAGAGATTTGTTAGGTTAGAATTGTTAGGTTAGGTTAGATGATTAATCCTGGTGAGTTTGAGAAGGTTTCATGGAGGTTGTTAATGGTGCACTAAATCTGTTAGGGTTTAGAACTCATAGAATATTGCACTATAATCTTGGATATGTAGCTTAATTTGATCAGCATGAAGTGTAGATCATGTTAGGGTAAAGATTGGAAGGAATTCTCATGGGTGATGACAGTGCATAATGGTGGAACCGAGTTGTTCTACCTATCGGGTTTGATTGTTAGTTAAGTTTTAGAGGAAACTATTGTCATGGCTGTGTAGAGGGAAGAGAATGGACCAACTTTGCTCTTTACATCGTGTGATTTCGTGGAAAATTGAGGGAGAACAGAATGGTTGAAGATGCGTGCATGGGGAAAGAATTCTGGTTCTAGGGTTTGCCCAAGGTTGAAGATGAAGGAGGGCCACACGATTTGGTGTTTGACTTGAATCAGATTTTAATCCAGTGGTCGTGGTTTAAAGTTGAAATGTGGAGGGAATTCTGGGTGCTAAACGCACCGTTTCACTAATTCCCTCAGAGTGGGCTTTATGACTCCTTGCTATTCGTACCCCTGATTTCCAAGGCCCAATCTATTATAACTAGTTTTATTACTATATGTACCGTCCTCATGTTTTTTTCTTTTTTTTTGTCTTCTGATCACTGGGCCCAGACGTGCATTGCTAGGCGCGCCCCCCAGTCTGGGCCCATCCTTGCATTTTAACTGATTTTGTTACTCATTGCACCCTCATCCAAATTTAATTCACATTATTTTCATTCAATTTTTTTTAATTCTTTGAAAATTCATAACAAATAGAAAATTGCATGTTTTTAATTGGTTGTTTTTGCATATTGTCCATAATTTTGTTAAGAAAATTATCATTCAAAAAAAATTAGCATTTCATTTTATTTTTATATTTTTAGCATATTTTTATTTTAAATAGGATTAAATAATGTGTAGTTTAATGCATGAATTTGTTAATTTTGGTTTGATTAGATGCTTTAATATTTTTGATCCATTCTTTTTAGGTTGATTAGCTTAGACCTTTAGCTTGTATATAAGATTTAATTCATAATTTTAGAACTTAATTTTAGATGATTTGTTTAGGTGTGATTAGTGTGATCAAAACTAGGGTTTAGGAGATAACATAGGTGTAGTGAATCAATTTCTTTCATGAGTTGTAGTTTGAGTCTTTGGGGTATGGGAATATAGGGGTTATGGGTAGCTAATAGATCCCTTAGAAATTACTAGGTTTACCCTATTCTACTATTACTACCAGTATACTGCTTATACTTGCTTGACTGTGTGGTGTGCCCTCTCTAGGGTTATTTCATTTGTTTGTGTGGGGTATTGGGTTTTGCTTGGGGATTGGGAGAGCTGAAGACCTGTGATAATGAAGTCCATTGGAGATCAAAGAGATTGAAGACCAACTTCTATAGTTGATGAGGAGTATCCTTTGCTGGCAGCTGTTGAGGAGTATAGGATTTAGGAGCTAGGCAGAGCTCTAGAGTAGAAAGCTTGATTCACAAACATGGAAGGCCTTGTCTGCCTCCATCCTTTCTCTATGATTCAAAGTCTCTTTCAAATATCCACCTCCTTCCTTTGGAAGGATTAGTGAATGTATTTGAAAGATAGAAATTTTGAGGGAAAATTGTCTGTATAATGTTAACAGTCAATGAGCCACCCTTGGTAGGCAGTTTACTGTTTAACATTCAGTTCATCTTGTTGACTGATATTCATCTTGGAGATTGAGACTTGAAGAAAAGCCATTGCAGATTGAAGACTGATAATCAAGACCTTGCTTGGAGGCTGTGGAGATGGAGATTGATGCATTGCTTGAAGCTTGTAGCTGTTGGAGATGACTTGAAGACAGATATTGATGCCGAGCTGCTGTGGCTGTTTATTTTTGCTGTTTTTAATTCTTGATGTATTGATTGGTTTTCCCTGACTGTATTGTTTGCTGTTCAACCTGTTAGGTTGAAAGTGAATTCTGTTCACTTTTGCCTATTGTTTTCTAGGTTCGAGGTTGAGTGGGACTCCCTTGCCTCGCTTGTATTGTTGCATCCATGCATTTTTACTGCTTTATTGTATATATGCTATTGTTTCTGTTTCCGTCTATTCCCTTAGGATCTCTGTTTCTCTCCGTGCAAGAGAGGAGCATGATAGACATTAGGTCTTAACCCATGCATGATAACATTAGGGTAGATTTTATTCCCCTTTTTCAACCCTAGGATTTGTAGAGTGTCATCTCTTCTTTCCTCAAAACAACAGAAAAACATTAATAAAGGTTATAACAGAGATTAATTCATTTCTTCCGTCAAAAGATTTGAACAAACATCAACCTTTTTTGCAATAAGAAAACCCTTGTTTAAGGTGAGATTTTTCATAAAAGACACTTGAACAGCTTGTGTCGTACGTGGCCCGAACTACGTTTGCTCTGATCTTCCGCGCTGTGTGGAAGTACGTAGGCATAGGATGCGATATCCTAGCGAGCAACCTTCCCCTCCTTTCCCGTAGGTAGGCGAACTACGTTGACTCTGATTTCTCGTTCCAGACGGGAATACGTAGGCATAAAGTGCGATACTTTGCCGAGTCATTTTCTTTTCTTTTTAACCCTTAACCTTTTAGTTTAGATAGAATAACAATCCATACCCCAAGCAAGCGTGGATCCCATCGAGTACGATGGACGTGAGGGGTGCTAATACCTTCCCCTTGCGTAACCGACTCCCGAATCCAGGTTTTGGTTGCGATGACCATACCTTTTCCCGTTTTCGCGAGGTTTTCTTCGAGCGTTTCCTTTCCCTCCGTTGGGATAAATAACGCACGGTGGCGACTCTTCTGTCAGTCGGCGCCGATTTTCGCAGTAGCGACACATACAGAAGCAAGAAGAAGGTTCACTGATCGTGTCTGCAAGATTGTAGAGCTTGAATTGGAGGTTTAGGGCATCTGTTCATCCAAGATTTTCAGGTTGGTAAATTTCTTCCTATAGCATGATTTAGGTAGAATTAAGGTGAATTGAGGTGTTAGATTTATTGTAGAATGGTGTAGGATGAAGTTCAGATAGCTAATTTGACAATTAGTGAAAAAATAAGGGAATCACCATTTTCGGTTGAGATTTGGATATGGTGAATCTTGAGGTTTCAGAGGAAGTTAAGGGTATGGTTGAATTCGTGGCAAGATTTGGGATGAGTTTCATGTTTTGACCATTTGCAATAGAGGCTCCTAGAGAGAACTAGGGTTGGGGATGGTGACCGGAGCTCCACCGGTGGTGGCCAGAGCTGGGCGCGAAGCTCAGATGTTTGAAAGGTTGAAGATGACTCTGGGACCATTGGATGATGGTTGGACTTTGACTGAGGAAGCAATCCAATGGCCACATTTTAATCTCATTTTGTAAAGGATCAGAATAAGTGAAACGCTGCGTTTCATTTAGCAGCTGGTTTTGGGCTTAGTGAGTTAAGCGCTATCCACACCCCCCTGATGGCCCAACCCATTGTTTGAACTGATTCTGATTACTATCTGCACCGCGCGTGTTATTATTTTAATTGAATTTTCTTTTATTTTTTCATTTTGTCCATGGTTCTTGAAAAAATCATAATAAATTGAAAATTAATCCAATTAAACCCATTCTTTTTGCATTTTACTCATGATTGAGTCTAGTATTTTTTAGAGAAAAAATATTTTCATTTCATGTATTTTCTGATTTAATGGGAATTTTACATTTTAATTGATATTAAAATGATTATGTTTGATGCATATTTTTGTGGAATTTAGTGTGATCACTTGCTGATGATTTTGAGCCTAATTTTTTGTGTGTGATTAGGTTAGACATGTATGCTCCCATAGTATTTTTCTCACATTTTTGTGATGAAAATAGGTGTGCTTTCTAGATTGATATTTAGATGCTTCCTTTTAGGGTTTAGGTTTGATACCTTGTAATGTAGCATTTAGTTCTAGGTCTAATTTGATGATTTGATCTTTGAAATTAATGTGGTAGAGTCATGATTGACCTAGGTTCCCATAGAGATTTTTGTAGGATTTTACAATTGATTTTAGTATTTTAGTTAGGACTAACTTTAGTACTAGGTTTTAGGTGATCCTAACTTACTAATTCAATTAGTTTAACTTCTCTAGCTCCCTTAGATTAGGGTTTGTGCTTGGTTTGCCTTTCGTTGAGATTGAAGACAAGTGGAAGACAAGTTGAAGACAAGGTGAGGATGCTTGAAGTTGCTTGAAGTTGCTTGGAGCTTTGGATTTGTTTGTGCCTGAAGGTGTCTGATGAAGATTAGGAGATAGGACATAGGGAGAGCTTTGTAGTTGGGATGATTTCTTTCACAAATATGGAAAGCATCTTTTGCTTCCATTCCTCCCAATGACTAAAAGTACTTCTCAGATATTCACATCCCTCCTTTGGAAGGATGAGTGGCTTTATCTGGGAAGTAGAACTTTGAGGGAACCAGTCTCTCATAATGATGAATCCTTACAGGCTTCCTTTGGTTGTCAGTGAGCTGTTTATCATTTCCACTCATCCTGTTAAATCAATTGTCTTCTGGTTTGAGTATCTTGGAAGATGTTAGACTTGAGTTTGAAGATGAGGACTTCACTGAAGAGTGTGGAAGAGGATGATTCCTTGAGCATTGCCATTGCAGCTGAAGCTTGAAGAGCAAGAAGAACAAGTTGATACTTGAAGGTCCAATGGAGGTTGAATGAAGAGCTGAGGCTTGAGAAAGAATTGAAGGATGAAGTTGACACTTCCATGTGATTAAAGACTACCCTGAGAAGCTGAAGCTTGGAAGAGAAGAAGACCTAGTTGACACTAGTAAAGCAAAGAAAGCTTGAGAAGCTTGAAGACTGAGTTGATACTTATGAAGAAGATTCAATGGAGATTGAGTGAAGAGCTGAGGCTTGAGGAATAAAAGAAGAGTTGATACTTACACTGATGCTGGGAGAGCCTGAAGGAATCAAGTTGATACTTGTAGTTAAGAATGAAGCCTGAGGGTGGAATTGACTGAAGAGCTGAAGCTTGGAGAAGAAGGATAAGTTGAAACTTATGTTGATGGGTTGAGACCTGGAGAAGCAAGTTGATACTTGTCATGGAGGATGGTAGCCTTGAAGGGTGATTGAAGTCTGAAGACTGAATTGCTGTTAGAAGAGCTGAAGCTTGGAACTGACAGAGAGAGTTGTTGATCTGCTTTCTTGTATGTTTTCTTTTCTGTGCTGATGTGCCTTGTTTGATTTGCTTGATGCATTAGAATAAGTTCATATCTAGACTGACTTTAATCTAGGAGCATGATTGCACTAGAGGTTGAGTTGCTCCCTCTGCTTGTATTATTACTGTGTGGCTTTGCTTGCGGGTATTCGGTAGAGCCCTGCTCCCTTGCCCATGTAGTTTATTTTGCTTGACAACATTTTATTTTCTTCTGTATGATTACAGTCTCTTATATCCTGCTTGATAGCATGTTGTTATTTCCTCTGTATGATTACTGTTATTCATTCTGGCTTGAGGTTGAGATGAGCTTGTGGAGGCTGCTGCCCCACACACATTTCCTCCCTCACTTGGATTGCATGCATTTTACAGTCATTTACTGTTTACTGTTTACTGTTTAAGCTGATGCTTTACCTGTTTCTGTTTATCATTGACATGATCCCTTAGGACTCTCACTTCCTTTGATAAGGAAGTGATGATAGAACGTTAGGTTGAAACCTATGCATGACAACTTCTAGGAGTTCCCTGTGTCAAACTTCAACTATAGGATGAATCCTTGGCATGACAACAGTAGGACTTGATAGTCTCCCTTTAGTTGAGCCTGTTCTCTTCTCATCTCAAACAACTTAATATACAGTAATCATGAATGATTTCTTTCGTACGTTACGAGCCTTAAGCTATCTGAGAAAGGATTGTTGGAGAGCTTCTTTTCAACAGTATGGATGTTTAGTATGGCACCCTTTGGGTGACATGCGACGCATTCACTCTCAGGTCATAGTCTCTAGTGTAATTGAAATTGCAAACAACCATAAAAAACAGTTCTTCCGTAAAAGACAGAAAACGAACTTCAAACCTTTTTTCCCCGTGGGTCCATAATTCAAAGGAAGCTTTTCTGAAGAAAAGAGTGTCGTTAAACTTCAGCGCCAACGCAAACAGGCTTTGTCCCTAACTGCTGGAACTGCTGTTTAACCCTACTCGATAAAACATATGAACCTGATTTCCCGTAACCCGTAGTAGCCCGAACTACGTAAGCTCTGATCTCTCATACCTGTTGAGGGTACGTAGGCACAATACTGAGGTATTGGCGAGCCACCTTCCCCATAATCCGTCATAGGTCGAACTACGTTGACTCTGATTTCTCACTCTCTGATGAGAATACGTAGGCACAAAGCGCGACGCTTTGCCGAGTCATTTTCTTTTCCTTTTAAGCCAGCCTTGATAGGTAGATAGATAAACCAACTCGTCCAGTAAACACAACAAGTGTGGATCCCGTCGAGTACGATGGACGTGAGGGGTGCTAATACCTTCCCCTTGCGTAACCGACTCAAGAACCCAGACAACGGTTGCGACGACCTTGTCTTACCCTTTTTCGTCAGGTTTTTCCGATCGTTTCCTTTCCCGCTCCGAGGGATAAATAACGAAAGGTGGCGACTCTTCTGTTTTGTCGGCACCTTATTTTCGTGGAAGCGACAGCTGACGACTCTGCTGGGGACTTGATAGTTTCCTGGGATCCAACGTCCCATATGCGAGTCAGTTTGGGGATCCCACGTCCCCTGCGAGAGCCAATCCTAGCGCTTGTATGATTACTTGTTGGGTTGTGTTTATTTATCTCATTTTATTTCCCGCACTTTATTTTCAGTATGATATGATTATCTGTGCTGTTGTGGGAGGGGCATTCTGATGAGTGAGAAGCCAGACCCAGGCTTGAGTGAACATAGCATTAGTTGTGGAAATTAGTGGGCGCGTGCTTGCTTGGCAGGCACTAGTGTCTCATGAAATCCACGCTCAGACGAGGTTCTCCCGGTTGACTTCTTTTTCAACCCTTTGGGTTGAGGGGGTTGTTGGTTTGGAGGATTGTCGACTCTGGGGACCGATCATTTGTGATTTAGCCGAGTGAGGCCGCTTCATGAGCTGGTGATGCCACACCTTCTGGGTATCGTATCACCCCTCTTGAATGTCTGTGACGCTGATGAACGCATAGGATGCCGAACTTGAGTCAGTTTAGGTCCATACCTGTGAGCAGGGTTGGGTTTATTGCAGGAAACTTTGACCTTCAGATTACCTAGTTTTCTTGACAGTGAATCAGTTTTGTTGATACCGGAGGTTCTCATCATCAGATATATGATTGTTCTTGACAGAGCCGAGCTTTGGTCCTATATCAGAGGACCTTGTATTCAGAGATGTGTATTTGTTCTTGATAGAGCAGGTTTTGATTAGAGGGTCTTATTATCAGATGTTTGTTCTTGACAGAGCAGAGCTTTGGTCCTATATCGGAGGACCTTATATTCAGAGATATATATGTGTGTTCTTGACAGAGCAGATTTATGATTGGGGTCTGAGGATCTCATCAACAGATGTATGGTTGTTCTTGACAGAGTAGAGTTTTGGTCATCAGATGTGTGTTCTTGACAGAGCAGTTTTTTTGGTCCTGTATCGGGGGTCCTTATTATCAGATGTTTGTTCTTGATAGAGCAGATTTATGGTCCTATATGTGTGTGTTCTTGACAGAGCAGATTTGTGGTCCGATACCAGGGTTCTTCTTATCAGATGTAGTGGTTGTTCTTGATAGAGCAGGATTATGGTTTTGTTGATGCAGAATCTCCACAGCACAGTTGCCTTGATCTCCTGCCGCATGATTGCATTTTACATTGCTTTGCATACTCATTTGCATTTCATTAACGTGTGTCTGTGTTGCAGGTACCGTTTTCCCCGAGCCAGGATTTCTTGCCTCCTATTGTATTGTTATGGGTTCTCTGAGGAAGATCGTGGCTTACAAGCTCCCTGCCCCTGATGTGGTTCAGCTGACTGGTTTGATTTCTTTAGCAGATGATTCTGTGAGAGATGAGTTCAGAAAATCTTACGGTAAGTTGCTCAGTTTGGTTCGTAAACCTTCTGCGTTCGAGTTGAATGGGTTGCACGCTCTGCTGCAGTTCTACGATCCTCCGTTGAGATGCTTTACTTTCCAGGATTTTGTTCTCGCACCCACGCTAGAGGAATACGCTGATTTGTTAGGTGTGCCTATCAAGAGGCAGATGCCCTTTGTTCATATGGATGCTGAGCCTGATTTGGCTAGTCTAACTCCTTCACTTCATTTGGATGCCTCCGAGTTGGTATTGTCTAGTTGGAACAAGGTTCCTGGTTTCTCCTTGCAGTTCATAGTGGGAAAGGCTCAGCAGTGCGCCAAAGACGGATGTTGGGTCGTGTTCAACGCCATTCTCGCTTTGTGCATATATGGCATCATTCTGTTCCCCAATATGCCCGACTTTGTGGACTTCGACGCCTTTCACATCTTTGCATCAGGGAATCTAGTCCCTACATTGATAGGAGATATCTACCATTCCATCCGCTACAAAAACGAGAGCAGAAGGGGTAAGAATGTCTCGTGTTGTGTGCCCCTGCTTTATAAATGGCTTGATAGTCATCTACCCAAGAGGGGTCCCTTTGTTTCGTCTGCAGCCACAGCTGAGTGGTCCGAGCGTTTGATGAGTCTATCAGCAGAGGATATTGACTGGTTTGACAGAGATAGGTTGGGTACCGAGATTATCTTCAGCTGCAGTGGGTTTCCAAACGTGCCTTTGATAGGCAGGAAGGGCTGTATAAACTATAATCCTTCTTTGCTGGTCCGACAGTTTGCTTATGCTTTGAGAGCTCCGCCGAAGGATGAAAAGGTGCAGGAATCTTTGTACCTCACCGGTCTTCTAGAGGGGGATCTGTTATCTAAGCTTCAGCGCACTTGGAATGGCATCAGTAAGAGGGGAAAACCATTGCTGGGGAGAAGCAATAATCAAGCCTACCCTCCGTATGTGATGTGGATCAGAGCCAGAGCAGATGCTATAGGGATGCCGTTTCTTCCTGCCAAGCCAGAATCCCTCTAGTGATTGAAGAGCCTACCACTGTGCCTATTCAGCAGCATAATCAGGTGTTAGCTGAGAGAGATGAATTGAAGAGGGCAAATGAAGGATTGGAGAAAGAATTGGCTCAGCTCAGGAGCGAGAGAAATGAAGCCGTTCATTCCTTCAAGAGGCAGACAGAGCTGGTGAACCAGTTGGGGACAAATTTGACTAAGCAGATGGCCGAGCGTGAACGCATGGGTCGAGACTTCAAAGCTGTCAACGATGTACTGGCCACGAAGAAGCAGCACTTGGAAGAAGCGTATCGGAGGATATCCAAGTTCAACCAACACTGGAAGGCCTCCCTAGCCAACATGAAAGAGCAGGAGGATAAGCTAATGCAACAGATCTCCAAGCTAAAAGCCCAGGTGAGGGCTAGTGAGAAGAGGTTTGATGAAGAAACCACTCACAGATACGCCGCTGAAGGCCAGCTCAACAAAGCTCTTGCTAACCTGAAGGAGCGCAAACTGATGTTTGAATCCAAGAAACAGAAGCTAGAAGATTGTTTCGGCGAAAGAGCATGGGAAGATTCGGTCGAGGGTCTTCAATACACCATTATGCAGAGGGAGTTGCTCGTCGAAGGGTTACTCACTCGGCCTGATCATCCAGAAACGAGGAATTTGTTAGAAGAGTTTCGCGCCCGTGGCCGTGCTTGACTATTTGTATTCCTTTTGTTTGATCATCGTTGTATGCTGACCATCACCAGACTTGTTGGTCGAGGTCATGCTATTGATTCTGCTTGTACTCACTGATGTTGTGTACCGCCTTGATGGGCTTTCTTTCTATATATGAGACGCTATTTCCGTGACCGGACTCAGACTTCTTATTATCAGCACTGGCACTCAGGCACTAGGATCGGGGGAGATCTCCCTAACGCACAAACACACGTTTGCATTTGCATGAAGCATTCGCATAACGAGCACTTTGTCGTTTTTTCCTAACCCTTTTGTGTTTTCAGGTTGTTTCAGGTTGTTCCAGGATTGATCAGAGACCTATCCACCGCTATCCGACTAGAGCAAATCAAGCCAGAGTTATGGAGCAAGTGCAAACTGATGTTCAGGAACTCCACGAAAGAATGGATCGCTTCATGGAGCTCATGCAAGCGGTCGCCAATGGCCAGGATTAGCTCATAACCTTGGTTCAGCCTCTGATTTCAAGGGTCGATAGCAATGGCGTACTCCATGGAGGGACTGTGCCTACTCCTCCACCAGTTGAAACTCCTCAGAATGGCGTCCCCGTGACCGGGGGGAATGGCAGTGCCAACGGCAATGTGATGGCTAACATGGGACTCAACGGTAATACGATGGGCGTCGGTAATGGGAGTCTTGAAGCTAACGTCAATGTTGGGCTGGGCAACGACAATGCAGGAGTTGGGAATCTGTTTGGGCCTCAACCGTGGTTAGAAGATCGTCAAGACGATGTGTTCTCTCAGAGAGGTGCTGAAGGGGAGCTGACTGCTGAAGCACGACTAAGGTTCAAGGCACTCGAGGATAAGATGAGAAATATCGAGAACCAGAACACCCTGGGTGTTGATATGTCCAAGTTGGGATTGATTGCTGATTTTAAGGTGCCTCCCAAGTTCAAGGTACCTGACTTTGAAAAGTATAAGGGCACCACTTGCCCTCGCGTCCACCTGAGATCATATTACCGAAAAATGTCAGCTCATTCGGAGGACGAGAAGTTGCTGATGCACTTCTTTCAGGACAGTCTGTCCGGACCATCCCTCGAATGGTACATGAGTCTGGAACCTACCAGTGTGCGCACATGGAAGGAGCTTGTTGAAGCATTTGTGCACCACTACCAATACAATAGCGACTTGGCCCCGAACCGAGTCCAACTGTAGAATCTGTCGCAAAGGAACAATGAAGGGTTCAAGGAATACGCCCAGCGGTGGCGTGAGTTGGCAGCCAGGGTTCAGCCACCGATGGTTGAACGTGAGCTTGTGCAGATGTTCGTAGCCACCCTCCCAGGGGTTTACTATGAGAAATTGGTCAGCGGTATGTCTGGGACCTTCTCAGATCTCATTATCACGGGTGAGCACATCGAAAATGGGATCAAACTCGGGAAAATTCAAGGTGAGTCGTCCTCAGCTGGAGGAGGAGGAAAGAAGCCTTATAGTGGCAAAAGACGGGAAGGAGAAACGAGCGCCGTGACCAACGCTCGAAGGAAGGGTAAAGGCCCTCACCAACAGGTGGCCAGCATAACTATCCCGGCAGTTCAACAGCCACAGCAGCAGCAGCAGCAGCAACCGAATCAACAAGGGTACATAAAGTATCAGAATCGGGCACCTCTGTCGAGCCGTCACCTCGAGACACCGCCCATGTTGTACGCTCAACTATTGCAGACTTTGCTTCAGCTACAGTTGATCCAGAAGAGAACCTTGGCTCCCTTGACAGGGGCACCTCCGTCGGGTTATGACGCGAATGCAACTTGTGAGTTTCACTCGGGGGCACCAGGCCACACAGTAGAGAATTGCAAAGCCTTCAAGCACAAGGTGCAGGACATGGTGGACGCTAAGATCATCAACTTCTCGGATAATGTGCCAAACGTCACGAAGAACCTTATGCCGAACCATAGGGGAGGTGGAGTAAACGCCATTATTGAGGACGAGAACTTGGATGTGTTGACTGACGTCAGAGATCTGAAGACGCCGCTTAGCTTCGTTAAAGCTAAGTTGATGAAAAGAGGTTTCTTCCCAGGTTGCGGAGAGCTGTGTATGGGCTGTGCGACAAGTCCTGATGGATGTGGACAGTTGATAGAGGGGATTCAAAGTCTGATGACTGAAGGGATTTTACAGTTTAGCCGGAGGGCCGAAAGTAGATCAGGAGAGGTAATGCTGAAGCAAGGTGATGAGGTTTCCACCATCACCATCCCTCGCCAGACGATAACTATTTCTGCACCCAGGCCGCCCACGATTACCATCACCAAAGCTGGGCCGATACCCTTCGAAAGCACTAATGCTGTCCCATGGAATCATGGGGCTGAAGTCTACTGCAACGGACAGAAGTTGGAGCTAGAACCGTTTGGGTCGTCTATGGAGAACCTTGCGGGAATCAGTGGTATTACTCGCAGCGGAAGAGTGTTTGTACCACCCGAGGTCGTGGCGGACAAGGCGGACAGAGCTGATGCAACTGATAAAGGTAAAAGTAAAGTCGTTGAAGAGATCCCGCATGGGGCAGAAAAAGACTTACTCGTTAAAGACGCCGAGGAATTTATGAGGTTGATTAAAAAGAGTGACTACAAGATTGTGGATCATCTCCCTCAGACACCCTCGAAGATTTCCATCCTGAACCTGTTGCTGTGTTCTGAAGCATACCGCAACGCGCTGCTGAAGGTGTTGAACGCCGCATATGTACCGCAGGAAATATCGGTAAATCAGCTAGAAGAGGTCGCAGCCCACGTAAATGCTGGAAATGGGTTAGGGTTCACTGACCTAGAGCTGACGCCGAAAGGGAGGAACCACAATAGCGCCCTGCACATCTCGATAGAGTGTAGGGGAACAATCATGTCTCACGTGTTGGTAGACACTAGGTTGTCGCTCAATGTTCTTCCGAAGAAGGCATTAATGAAGTTGGATACTCGTGGAGTGATTTGCACACCCAGTGATCTGGTTGTGAAAGCGTTCGATGGAACCAAACGCCATGTTTTCGGGGAGGTGACGTTGCCAATCCAAGTTGGGCCGGAAACGTTCGACGCGATATTTTACATTATGGACATCATGCCTGCCTACAGCTGTCTCTTGGGCCGGCCGTGGATCCATGATGCTGGAGCCGTGACCTCGACGTTGCACCAGAAACTCAAGTATGCTGTCGGAGGTAGCATCGTGACCGTTTGTGGCGAGGAAGACATAATGGTGAGCCATTTGTCGTCCTTCAAGTATGTCGAGATGGATGGGGAAATCCACGAAACCCTATGCCAAGCGTTCGAAGTTGTTAAAGTCAAGGACGTAGCTCCTATAGTCACTGAGAAGCCAGAGATGACTCTCTCTTCATTCAAGGAAGCCCGGGCCATTGTTCAAGCCGGATCTACCCCAGGCTGGGGGCGAATTTTGGAGATACCTAACAAGCAAGACAAGTTTGGGTTAGGATATTCTCCTGGAGATGAAGCTTCTTCTTCTAGAAGTGCGTCGCGAGGTAAAGGGCCGATCCAGTTTACCAGTGGCGGGGTGATATTTGAAAGCGTCAACGCGGTGTCTGAAGACAGCGGAGATAGCGACTGTGACCTCGACTCTTGGATCCAGCCAAGCAAGCCAGGCGAGAGCCTCAACAATTGGTCCGTCAAGGATATCGCCCAGATGACAAGCGAAGAGTAATGATTTACTTTTTCCAATCATTGTACAACCCTATGTCCTACCCGGGGCATAGTGGTTTTATTGTCAGGGCCTTGTTGGATTATGTACATGCATTTTATCAATAAATCAAAAGGTGTTTTTCTTTGTATTCAAATATTGTGATCTCTGTTATTCCTGTTTTATATTTGTTTTGAAAAACAATAAAATGGCAGTGGGGTTTGTGCTAACCTGCATATCCTTGTTTTAAGCTTAACCCTTGTTATTGCAGGATCCACATAACAGATGACATCGAATCTGGACCTTCTACGACTCACTTCGACTTCGATTACCCGATCTATCAAGCCGAAGAAGAGATTGATGAAGACGAAGACCTTCTTGAAGAGTTGGCCCGCTTGTTGAAACAAGAAGAGAAAGTCATTCTACCTCATGAAAAGGAGATCGATATCGTGAATCTGGGTTCTGAAGAACTTGTCAGGAACGTCAGGATAGGGGCTGCATTGCAGAGTGATGTCAAGCAAAGATTGGTCGAGATGCTAAGAGAGTATAGTGACGTCTTTGCTTGGTCATACGAAGATATGCCCGGACTTGATACTGACGTCGTGGTCCACCACTTGCCGCTGCGAGAAGATTGTCCTCCCGTTAAGCAGAAACTTAGGAGGACGAGACTAGATATGGCCGTTAAGATCAAAGAAGAAGTGCAAAAACAGCTTGATGCTGGCTTCTTAGCGGTCACTACTTACCCTCCGTGGGTCGCCAACATAGTGCCTGTACCGAAGAAGGACGGTAAGGTACGAATGTGCGTCGATTATCGGGATTTGAATAGGGCGAGCCCTAAAGATGATTTCCCGCTGCCTCATATTGATGTGTTGGTCGACAATACAACCCAGTTCTCCGTGTTTTCGTTCATGGATGGCTTCTCCGGTTACAATCAGATCAAGATGGCGCCGGAGGACATGGAGAAAACTACGTTTAGTACGCCTTGGGGAACATTCTGCTATAAGGTAATGCCTTTCGGTCTGAAGAATGCAGGGGCCACTTACCAACGAACAATGGTTACTTTGTTTCATGACATGATTCATCATGAGATTGAAGTCTATGTTGATGACATGATTGCGAAGTCCCAAACGGAGGAAGGACATCTGGTCAATTTGCTGAAGCTTTTTGAGAGGCTTAAGAAGTTCAGGTTGAGGCTGAATCCTAACAAGTGTACTTTCGGAGTACGGTCCGGAAAGTTACTGGGGTTTATCGTGAGTGAAAGAGGCATCGAGGTTGATCCTGCGAAGATAAAAGCGATACAAGAAATGCCAGTGTCAAAAACAGAAAAAGAAGTTTGTGGTTTCCTGGGCAGAATAAACTACATTGCAAGGTTTATTTCTCAGCTCACGGCCATGTGTGAACCGATGTTCAAACTACTAAAGAAAGATCAGGCTATTATCTGGAATGAGGATTTCCAGAAGGCATTCGACAAAATAAAACAGTATCTGCAGGAACCTCCAATCTTGATACCCCCAGTGGCCGGACGACCTCTAATCATGTACTTGACAGTTCTTGAGAATAGTATGGGGTGTGTTCTCGGTCAGCACGACGAGACGGGCAGAAAGGAGCATGCCATTTACTACTTGAGTAAAAAGTTCACAGACTGTGAATCTCGTTACTCGATGCTGGAGAAGACGTGTTGTGCACTAGCCTGGGCTGCCAAACATTTACGACAGTAAATGCTCAATCATACCACCATGCTAATTTCGAAGATGGATCCGATCAAGTACGTCTTCGAGAAGCAAGAGCTTTCGGGCAGGATTGCCAGATGGCAAATGGTGTTAACGGAATATGATATTCAGTACGTTTTCCAAAAGGCCGTTAAGGGAAGCGTATTGTCTGAGAACCTTGCCGAACAGCCGATCGAAGATTATCAACCGATGAAATTTGAATTCCCTGACGAGGATATCATGTTTCTCAAAGCGAAGGATTGTGATGAACCGTTGCCCGACGAGGGTCCAGATAGGAAATCCCAGTGGAAATCGATATTCGACGGGGCGGTTAATTCTTACGGAAGTGGCATTGGGGCGATCATCACGACTCCCCACGGATCCCACATCCCGTTTACTGCGAGACTGACGTTTCCAGTCACCAATAACGAAGCGGAGTGCGAAGAATGCATCATGGGTCTAGAAGAAGCAATTGATTTGAGAATCAAGAACCTAGATGTATATGGTGACTCAGCACTTGTGATTAACCAGATTAAAGGGGAGTGGGAGACTCGTTAATCAAATTTGGTGCCGTACATGAATTATGCCAGAAGGCTGCTTCCGTTCTTTGATAGAGTAGAACTCCATCATGTGCCCAGGGCCGAAAACCAGATGGCTGATGCCTTAGCCACGTTGGCTTCGATGTATAAAGTCAATTTTTGGAATGAAGCTCCAAGGATTGTCCTTTCTCGTCTTGATAGACCTGCATTCGTCTTTGCGATCGAGGAAGCCGCTGATGGCAAGCCATGGTTCCATGATATCCAGACCTTCCTTATGACTAAGGAATATCCCGCGGGAGCGTCAACCCAGGATAAGAAGACTCTGAGGAGGCTGTCTGGGAATTTCTATCTCAATCCTGATGGAGTTTTGTATAAAAGAAACCACGATCTCGTGCTACTCAAATGTGTAGATGAGAAAGAAGCGAGTTTGCTCATGGAGGAAGTCCATGAAGGCACATTTGGTACGCACGCCGGCGGGCATGCTACGACAAGAAAGATCCTGAGAGCAGGATATTACTGGCTGACGATGGAGTCGGATTACTTTAAATTTGCGAAGAGATGTCATAAATGCCAGATTTATGCTGATAAGATTCAAGTGCCGCCGTGTCCGTTGAATGTCATGTCCTCCCCGTGGATGTTCTCCATGTGGGGCATTGACATGATAGGCAAGATCGAGCCCACTGCATCTAACGGTCATCACTTCATTCTAGTAGCTATCGACTACTTCACCAAATGGGTGGAGGCAGCCTCGTACGCTAATGTGACCAAGCAGGTGGTGGCTAAATTCATAAAGAGGGATATCATCTGTTGTTACGGAATTCCCGAGCGGATCATCACTAACAATGGTTCGAATCTGAATAACAAGATGATGAAGGAGCTGTGCCAGAGTTTCAAGATTGAACACCACAACTCATCTCCTTACCGGCCGAAGATGAATGGCGCCGTTGAAGCGGCCAATAAGAACATTAAGAAGATTGCTTAGAAGATGGTTGTGACCTACAAAGATTGGCACGAGATGTTGCCATTCGCATTGCACGGTTATCGTACGACGGTACGTACATCAACCGGGGCAACTCCTTTCTCCTTAGTGTACGGTATGGAAGTTGTCCTACCGTTAGAAGTGGAGATCCCTTCTTTGGGAGTTTTGGTTGATGTGAAACTCGATGAGGCAGAATGGATTAAGAATCGACTAAACCAACTCAGCCTGATGGACGAGAAGAGGTTAGCATCGATTGCGGATGGTCGTCTGTACCAAAGCCGAATGAAGAAAGCTTATGATAAGAAGGTGCGTCCTAGAAGCTTTCAGACGGGTGATCTCGTCCTGAAGAAGATTCTTCCTCCACACTCCGATCACCGGGGCAAGTGGACTCCCAATTATGAAGGTCCGTACGTCGTCAGCAAGGTCTTCTCGGGAGGAGCTTTGTTGTTATCCACGATGGATGGTGAAGATTTTGCATCCCCGGTGAATGCGGACGCAGTTAAAAAATACTTTGCTTAGAAAATGACCCGCTGGAAAGAAAAAGAAGATCCAGGAAAAAATGGGGCATCCCGGCGAACCATAAAAAAGGGAAAAAGGTTCGGGCAAAAATTTGGGATATAAATTGAAAAGAATATACACCCGCAAAGTCGAAAACCCGGAAGGGCGACTTTGGCAAAAAAGGGTATCCCGGTGAATCGAAAACCTGGAAGGGCGATTCAGGCAAAAGTTAGGGATTTGAAAAAGCAAATGACTGCGTTCCGCGCGTGGACTGTATTTGTTTAGTGGTTTGGAGGACCTGAGGGCCGTTTATCTGAATCAATCTTTTCTGAAGCTGAAGCGTCGGAGAAGTATCGAAGTCGAGTGGGTCATAGAGGGATCAACTCGTGGTGTTCGTCTACGCCTCGTTGCTGACATTTGTATATACTGATGTATATTTATGTTTTATTTTTGCGCGGCTTCCTCATCCCAGGAGCTTGCATCTGTTGTAAAACATTTTTACCCATTCAGGGGTTCGTTATCAATAAAATGTATACTATTCATCAATTATGTTTGTCTGTTTAGCATTTATCTGTTTTGTTTGCGAAAAAGAACGCCGATGTTTTTGACAAAATGCGCATACATAAACTTACTGGCCTAGGCCACTGATTGTTGAAACAATGAATTACTCGAACGTTGTCACAAGATGATAACCTTGATAGGTCCCTTTGAGAAAGGTATCTTGTCTGTTTGTTTATGTTGTTGCAGGTGTAGCATGTACCAGACAGTACGCCGTATGCACCCCCGAGCAGGATGATTCCTCCTTCTCCAGCAAAGTCCAGCAGTCTCTCCCCGCAGGGTCTGAACGTGAGATCGTAAGCATTGACATGTCTCCCCAGGCATAAAAGATTCTCTCCCCAATCAGATGCATCCTGAAGGAACGCCATCTCCCTAGCTGAGTCACATATTGAAGTGTGTAGCAATTGATAGTTGCAGACTGAAGTCTTCGGCAGAATTGAAATTCCCCACAGAGTCGAACTCTCCCCTGTAAGCAGGATGATTCCTTCTTCCCCAGCCGAGTTTGCAGATCCCTAAGAGAGCCGAGTCCTTGGAAGCCGTTTGGGCCATGAGTGGTTTTCCCCAGTAGAATGTTGAATAGTTGATGCTGTAGTTCCCCGCCGGAGTCGTTATCTCTAGGGAAGTAGTCGCGAAGGCCGCGCAGTTTATCTCTGCGATTGATATCGCTTTCCTCAGCAGGTCCAGGTTCTCGTAAAGCTTCGTTCCTCTGCAGCAGTCAACTGAAGTTTGCTTCCCCAGGCGGAGTCCGATTGAGATTGGCGTGACCTTTTCTCCTCGGCAGGATGATTCCTCCTCTCCACCAGAGTGGTTCTTTTCCTTGACAGGAGGATTCTCCCTTCAACATATATTTTGCTGACGGGGTCACAGCATTTTGCATGATTGCATAGCATCTATCATAAACGCGTAGCATTTCCACCGTGTGGAGCATTGCGCCATTGTCAAAGCATATGCATACTAAACATGAGTTAGGTCGTTACCGTTCTTGTTTTGCAGGTGTTCCTCCGTAGGGTCGCTTGCTCAAGATGATTCTTGAATTTTTCCCCAGCAAGGTCATTTGCTTAAGATGATTCTTAAAATCCCAAGTGCAGTCGAAAGAGTTGGTTGCTCAAGTTGATGCTTAGAGTCTCCGGCAGAGTGCTTGCTCAGGATGATTCCTGAAATCTCCGACAGAGTTATGGGTGCAGGATGATCCTTGAAGTCCCCACGGAGTTATTTGTTCAAGATGATTCTTGATGTCCCCAAAAGAGATGGTTCACCCAGAATGATTTCTGGATCCCCGAAGCAGAGTTACTTGACAGTTCTCCAGAATCCCCAGCCGAGATGTGTCATCCCCAGCAGGTTTCTGAACGGAGAAGTTGAAACTTCCTTCGAAGGCTTGATGATTGAAGTCCAACCGTGTTAATGAAGTAGTTCTCTCAGCTGAAGCAGAGTGCCTGATGGCAGAGGTTTGGATATCCCTAATTGGTTCATGATTGACCGAGAATTCTATTCCCGACTTAGTGACGAAGGCCGGCTGACGCCCAAAAATTGCTTTGAATGCCCGATGGCATGGTTAACTTGATTGTTGACCTGATGAGTCCCGAGGAATCTTGGTGCCTGACGGTATAATCGATCATGTATCACTGGTTACCGTGTGACCCATTCCCCAGCAAGTTGCCGTGCAGCTAATATTTCAGTTTTCGAAGATTTGTTCCCATCAGAGTACCGTGTACTGGTGCAGTTGGCAAATTTCCGGGTTTGTCGGTATTCAACCGTCTCGCACCTTGATTGGTTGAGAGTCGTTCGCTTCTCACCCATTCAGGTTTAAGTCGTTTGAATAGGGGCAGCTGTTGCACCCCAAAATTTGACCAACATTTCTTTACCTAGCTTGTGTTTCATTTCATTCACATTAGCATTATCATTTGCATTTCATTGACATGTATGCAGGAGATCAAGAGGTATGATTACCAACCAAGAGCTATACAAGAGTTTGAAGCTAGATAAAAAGGTTATTCAAGTGTTCAAGGGTAGATATCTTTGTCAGAGAAGTCAAAAGATCCTCAGAGAGAGTGGTTGAAACCAAGGTTGTGTGCCTCCTAACTTGAGAGTTATGGGAGCTCCTCAGATGATTCTGAAGCCAAGAATGTGGACTTGAAGCCTTGAGAGAGCTTATGGGATGTCTTGAAAGCCATCATGAAGCCTAGAGAGGTCATTGTGCAAGATTAAGAAGGCTCAGCCATGAGTGGTGCAGCTAGGGTTTGACTGGGTCAACCCTAGGTCAACTGATGATTTGAACAAGGTTGAGACCTAACTCAAAGGCCATGTGATCATGGATTAATGCATTGAGATGCTATAAGGATTATTCCAAGGTTAACTCATCATGATTGAGGAGTTTGAGAAGTTTCAAGCTAGGGTTTCTAAGGATTGACAGTGTAAAATCCCCAAGTTTGACCCCTATCTTCAAGGTAGTTTAGCTCAAGATGTGATTGTCATCTCATCTTACCCCCAACATGAATGTTGTAGAGCTTGTTTAGCTTTAATATGAGTACTAGAAGTCCTTGATAGGATTTGTAGAACTCAAGTTATGACTTTGACAAGTTACAGGTCATCTGAGGTATGTGAATCTGGGGCCTTGAAAGTTACCCAACTTGCATCAAACTTTTGCCCAAGAAGGATGATTCCTATGAACTTTTGGTCAACATGAATGTTGTTCCTTATCCTCTTAGCTTTATAGAGAGTACTAGAAGTCCTTGATAGGATTTGTAGAACTCAAGTTATGGCTTTGACAAGTCAAGGGCATTTTGGTCATTTGGAGATTACAGGTCATTTCAACCATAAGGCCATAACTCCTATTTCCAAGCTTCAAATGGAAAAACCTTCAACATCAAACTTGTTCCAAATGATGTGTTAAGGCTAGTAAGGAGGTCATGAGATGTTGGAAAGGCTTGTAGCTCAAAGTTGCAAAAATGACCTAAAATAAGGGCATAAGTTAAATAAACCAAAGTTGGAAATTGATATTTTCAACCTACACATCCAAACCATGGCATGTAATATATCATTTTGACTCTAGAAAACATTTTAAGAACATTGGTTTAGCCGCATTTTGAGTTGAGATTCAATTTATGGACTTGCTTTGGAAAGTACTTGCTTGCATATTAAGTAACACTTGCAAAACTCAAAATCAAGGCATGAGCAAGGCCCTTGGCAAGCTAATCTCTTCCAAAATGTCACTAGGGGAGAAATTGAAAGAGATTGAGGTTGGTTTCAAGCTGCAAACAGAATTGTGCATGTCATGATACATGATTGAAAATCTCATGACATGAGAAGTGGGAAATCTCATTAGAAGGATCTAGAGGATTCTAGATCATCCAAACATCATCTATATAAGGAATAGAGTTGATCCATGGCAGAGGTTGGTGATCAATGAAGGAGAAAGCATAGATTGAGATTGAAATTCCATAGCTTGCAAGTGCAATCGGTTTCACCAAATTCTCCATTTTCCTTCCATTTTCTTGATTGAAGCTTCTTCCATGGATGTCAAGGAGTGATTCCAGATCATTATCAAGAAGAATTGGTGGCTAAATCGTGTATGAGCAAGTGATTTTCAGCACCTGCAACTCACCATCGGGTTTCAAAATTCAAGCACTTTCAACTGGTTCTTTTGCATACAGAAGCAAGAAGAAGGTTCACTGATCGTTCTGCAAGATTGTAGAGCTTGAATTGGAGGTTTAGGGCATCTGTTCATCCAAGATTTTAAGGTTGGTAACTTTCTTCCTATAGCATGATTTAGGTAGAATTAAGGTGAATTGAGGTGTTAGATTTATTGTAGAATGGTGTAGGATGAAGTTCAGATAGCTAATTTGACAATTAGTGACAAAATAGGGGAATCACCATTTTCGGTTGAGATTTGGATATGGTGAATCTTGAGGTTTCAGAGGAAGTTAAGGGTATGGTTGAATTCGTGGCAAGATTTGGGATGAGTTTCATGTTTTGACCATTTGCAATAGAGGCTCCTAGAGAGAACTAGGGTTGGGGATGGTGACCGGAGCTCCACCGGTGGTGGCCGAAGCTGGGCGCGAAGCTCAGATGTTTGAAAGGTTGAAGATGACTCTGGGACCATTGGATGATGGTTGGACTTTGACTGAGGAAGCAATCCAATGGCCACACTTTAATCTCATTTTGTGAAGGATCAGAATAAGTGAAACGCTATGTTTCATTTAGCAGCTGGTTTTGGGCTTAGTGAGTTAAGCGCTATCCACACCCCCTGATGGCCCAACCCATTGTTTGAACTGATTCTGATTACTATCTGCACCGCGCGTGTTATTATTTTAATTGAATTTTCTTTTATTTTTTCATTTTTTCCATGGTTCTTGAGAAAATCATAATAAATTGAAAATTAATCCAATTAAACACATTCTTTTTGCATTTTACTCATGATTGAGTCTAGTATTTTTTAGAGAAAAAATATTTTCATTTCATGTATTTTCTGATTTAATGGGAATTTTACATTTTAATTGATATTAAAATGATTATGTTTGATGCATATTTTTGTGGAATTTAGTGTGATCACTTGGTGATGATTTTGAGCCTAATTTTTTGTGTGTGATTAGGTTAGACATGTATGCTCCCATAGTAATTTTCTCTCATTTTTGTGATGAAAATAGGTGTGCTTTCTAGATTGATATTTAGATGCTTCCTTTTAGGGTTTAGGTTTGATACCTTGTAATGTAGGATTTAGTTCTAGGTCTAATTTGATGATTTGATCTTTGAAATTAATGTGGTAGAGTCATGATTGACCTAGGTTCCCATAGATATTTTTGTAGGATTTTACAATTGATTTTAGTATTTTAGTTAGGACTAACTTTAGTACTAGGTTTTAGGTGATCCTAACTTACTAATTCAATTAGTTTAACTTCTCTAGCTCCCTTAGATTAGGGTTTGTGCTTGGTTTGCCTTTGGTTGAGATTGAAGACAAGTGGAAGACAAGTTGAAGACAAGGTGAGGATGCTTGAAGTTGCTTGGAGCTTTGGATTTGTTTGTGCCTGAAGGTGTCTGATGAAGATTAGGAGATAGGACATAGGGAGAGCTTTGTAGTTTGGATGATTTCTTTCACAAATATGGAAAGCATCTTGTGCTTCCATTCCTCCCAATGACTAAAAGTCCTTCTCAGATATTCACATCCCTCCTTTGGAAGGATGAGTGGCTTTATCTGGGAAGTAGAACTTTGAGGGAACCAGTCTCTCATAATGATGAATCCTTACAGGCTTCCTTTGGTTATCAGTGAGTTGTTTATCATTTCCTCTCATCCTGTTAAATCAATTGTCTTCTGGTTTGAGTATCTTGGAAGATGTTAGACTTGAGTTTGAAGATGAGGACTTCACTGAAGAGTGTGGAAGAGGATGATTCCTTGAGCATTGCCATTGCAGCTGAAGCTTGAAGAGCAAGAAGAACAAGTTGATACTTGAAGGTCCAATGTAGGTTGAATGAAGAGCTGAGGCTTGAGAAAGAATTGAAGGATGAAGTTGACACTTCCATGTGATTAAAGACTACCCTGAGAAGTTGAAGCTTGGAAGAGAAGAAGACCTAGTTGACACTGGTAAAGCAAAGAAAGCTTGAGAAGCTTGAAGACTGAGTTGATACTTATGAAGAAGATTCAATTGAGATTGAGTGAAGAGCTGAGGCTTGACGAATAAAAGAAGAGTTGATACTTACACTGATGTTGGGAGAGCCTGAAGGAATCAAGTTGATACTTGTAGTTAAGAATGAAGCCTGAGGGTGGAATTGACTGAAGAGCTGAAGCTTGGAGAAGAAGGATAAGTTGAAACTTATGTTGATGGGTTGAGACCTTGAGAAGCAAGTTGATACTTGTCATGGAGGATGGTAGCCTTGAAGGGTGATTGAAGTCTGAAGACTAAATTGCTGTTAGAAGAGCTGAAGCTTGGAACTGACAGAGAGAGTTGTTGATCTGCTTTCTTGTCTGTTTTCTTTTCTGTGCTGATGTGCCTTGTTTGATTTGCTCGATGCATTAGAATAAGTTCATATCTAGACTGACTTTAATCTAAGAGCATGATTGCACTAGAGGTTGAGTTGCTCCCTATGCTTGTATTGTTACTGTGTGGCTTTGCTTGCTGGTATTCGGTAGAGCCCTGCTCCCTTGCCCATGTGGTTTATTTTGCTTGACAGCATTTTATTTTCTTCTGTATGATTACAGTCTCTTATATCCTGCTTGATAGCATGTTGTTATTTCCTCTATATGATTACTGTTATTCATTCTGGCTTGAGGTTGAGATGAGCTTGTGGAGGCTGCTGCCCCACACACATTTCCTCCCTCACTTGCATTGCATGCATTTTACAGTCGTTTACTGTTTACTGTTTACTGTTTAAGCTGATGCTTTACCTGTTTCTGTTTATCATTGACATGATCCCTTAGGACTCTCACTTCCTTTGATAAGGAAGTGATGATAGAACATTAGGTTGAAACCTATGCATGACAACTTCTAGGAGTTCCCTGTGTGAAACTTCAACTATAGGATGAATCCTTGGCATGACAACAGTAGGACTTGATAGTCTCCCTTTAGTTGAGCCTGTTCTCTTTTCATCTCAAACAGCTTAATATACAGTAATCATGAATGATTTCTTTCGTACGTTACGAGCCTTAAGCTATCTGAGAAAGGATTGTTGGAGAGCTTCTTTTCAACAGTCTGGATGTTTAGTATGACACCCTTTGGGTGACATGCGACGCATTCACTCTCAGGTCATAATCTCTAGTGCAATTGAAATTGCAAACAACCATAAAAAATAGTTCTTCCGTAAAAGACAGAAAACGAACTTCAAACCTTTTTGCCCCGTGGGCCCATAATTCAAAGGAAGCTTTTCTGAAGAAAAGAGTGTCCTTAAACTTCAGCGCCAACGCAAACAGGCTTTTTCCCTAACTGCTGGAGCTGCTGTTTAACCCTACTCGATAAAACAGATGAACCTGATTTCCTATAACCCGTAGTAGCCCGAACTACGTAAGCTCTGATCTCTCATACCTGTTGAGGGTACGTAGGCACAATACTGAGGTATTGGCGAGCCACCTTCCCCATAATCCGTCGTAGGTCGAACTACGTTGACTCTGATTTCTCACTCTCTGATGAGAATACGTAGGCATAAAACGCGACGCTTTGCCGAGTCATTTTCTTTTCCTTTTAAGCCAGCCTTGATAGGTAGATAGATAAACCAACTCGTCCAGTAAACACAACAAGCGTGGATCCCGTTGAGTACGACGAACGTGAGGGGTGCTAATACCTTCCCCTTGCATAACCGACTCCCGAACCCAGACAACGGTTGCGACGACCTTGTCTTACCCTTTTTCGTCAGGTTTTTCTGATCGTTTCCTTTCCCGCTCTGAGGGATAAATAACGAAAGGTGGCGACTCTTCTGTTTTACCGGCACCTTATTTTCGCGGAAGCGACAGATTGCATTTTGTTTTGTATATCCATTTTGTTGAATTTGGTTTAGCCATTATATTTTACATTTTGATGTGATTCCTTTTGTTTTAGTTAGATTAAAGCATTAGGTTCCCCCTGGAATTATTTCACATTTTTGTGATTCAATTTTAATTAGTTTTGAATAAGGAACATTAGGTTGATTAGAATTAGGGTTAAACTTTGCATAGGTGCATTCAACACATAGTTCTTGGGTTTTTAGCTTGATTTAGGCCTTGGGGTTTATGTGGGGTAAAGGGTACATAGTTAGGGTCCCTTAGAAATTAATCTAGGATTTTATAATGAGTTTTGCCATTTTATTTGATTTTTGCAAGTTGATTGATATTGGTGTGTTTCCCTCTTGGGAAATTGTTTGTTTGTTGGGTTTTGGGCCTTTTCTTTGGGTATTGGGGCTTGTGCTTGGCTTGAGGAGCATGTGAATACCTTGAGGATGATTGTAGACAAATAATGATGCTTGGATCTTAAGTTTCTTGTGCTTGAAGATTGCTTGATGAAGGCTTAGGAGATAGGAGACATAGGGAGAGCTCTAGAGTAGACTGATTTCTTCTGTAAAACATAGAGAGCTTCTTGTGCCTCTATTCCATCCTATGACACAAGGTCCCCTAAAAAGAGTTCCATCTCTCCTTAGGAGGGATGTAGAGCATGCTTTGACTGGGTAGAACCTTGAGGATACCTTTCACCTATTGTGTGAAGATCTTAGTGATTTCCCTTGGTTATCATTAAGCCTCTTAACATTCCAACTCCCTCTATCAGTTGATTCTCTCCTGTGAGTGTCTGAATTGAAGTTGAAGACCTATTGAAGGTAAGAAGTTCATTCAAGACTAGAGAAGATGAAGCTTGTGCCTGTCAAAGATGGTTAACTGTGAATTAGGGTTGTATTGCTGATTGAAGCTGTCTGTGCTTGCTAAAGTTGAAGATTATTGGAGATAGGAGCTTATTTGAAGCATGAAGACCATTGGAAAGTGAAGATGGGATCTTACTGTTAACCTTTTGCTGTTTATCAACTGTAGTTGCCAGAGCTAGTGCTGTCTGACATTGCTTATTGTAGGAGCTAGTGTTGTTGTCTGAGTTGGTGTTGGGTGTGATTTTCTTTGCTGTATTGTCTGTTGATTTTCCCTTAGGTTGGAAGTGAAGTTGTTTCACTTTGCCTATTGTCTTGCTGCATCTCATGCATTTTACTGTTTATTGTATTTTTGTTGTTTCTTTTCCGTTTATCCCCTAGGAACTCTGATTTCCTCTGTGCAGGAGGGAATTATGACAGACATTAGGTTGTAATCCATGCATGATAACATTAGGGTAGTTTTGATTCCCTTTCAAACCCTAGGATTTTTTAGACTTCTTTCTCTTCTATCTCAGAACAATTCAAAACACAGTAATAAGGATAATCGATGTCGTACGCTACGAGCCTTAAGCTATTTGAGAAAGGTTGCTGGAGGGTCACTCTTCAGTAATCTGATTGCTTCGTGTGTTACCCTTAGGGTGACATACGACGTAGTCACTCTCAAGTCATAGTCTCTAGTGCGTCAGAGATTGCAAACATCATAAAAGACAGTTCTTGCGTAAAAGACTGATACAAACATCAAAGTGTCATTTTTGTGCGCATGTGAGGGGTGCTAATACCTTCCCCTTGCGTAACCGACTCTCGAATCCAGGATTTGGTTGCGATGACCATTCATTTCCCGTCTTTGCATGAGGTTTACTTCGAGAGTTCCCTTTCCCTCCTTTGGGATAAATAACGCACGGTGGCGACTCTTCTGTTCAGCCGATGCCGATTTTTGCAGTAGCGACACCCCTTAGTTTAGTCAAAACTTTGACAACAAATGGAGTACTTGTACATACATATGCTCAACACAAATTGTACATACAGTCATCTCCCATATACAAGCTGTTTGGCCTCTAATAAGGACTGCACCACTTCAGTAGCTACACACCAGACAGGTACACATCTTCCCCTGTAAGCATAAACATTGCTCCCCTGAAAGAGAAAATCCAAGCACTTGAAGAATTACTTCATCATCTTTAGGAAGCTTTACACCCCTTGATTCACAACCCATACTGGAGCAAATAGCATAGGCAGTGGCAGGATTCCTATCTGGAATATTTCTCAGATTTCAGCTTTGATAGAAAATCTCCAAGATGTCAGAGTGAAAATCCTTCCATATGCATAAGATCAAGGCTGATAATCTCTTGATCTTTATCTTCACCAGACACACTAGGATAGAGGCCTATAAACTTGACTAGATCCATGAACATCCTAAGGACATAACCAAAAGGAAGGCACTTGTCATGTTCACCATGAGCTTGGAGCAGTAACCTAATGTCACAACATCTTGTCTGACATTCTACCTTCATCAAGTCCCAGATTTGTTTGAAACCATAAACAATCTTGACACATAACTGCACTCTTGCAGCAATAGATCTTGGATAGAAGTATAGCTTTCCCATATCAATGGTAATCAGTGCACATGAACGGAAAACATAAGACGCATCTTCATGTCTTCAAGAACTCATTCTCTGTTCAACACACATGTTGAACGCATTCACTTACTGCTTGAACCACAAGCAATTAGTACACCCATCAAACAGAAGCTCTCCCCCTATCTTTGAAAACAGCTGCTCCAAGGTCACCATATTATCTCGCATGACCAAATCCATGCTCATACAGAGAGAAGGCACCAAACTGATCCACCTCTTCCTAGAGTTACTTGTAGCAGAAGAGACCACTTCTCCACAAGTATTCTGGCCTTAGGCTGAGTACAAGATAAACACCACATAGGAACTTTATCACATCAGAATGCACTCAATACCTTCTCATCATACTCCAAGACAATCCTTTTACCTTATCATTCTCCCGTATGACAAGATAGAATACTTCTTAGCTAAGAAGTGAATCACAAGTTCCACCAGAGATCTTCACACAACAGATGGTTCATATCACAGACACACCATCCCATGGTTCTTTATGTCCCCATACTGGACTTACTGCTGCCTAGTAATCCAACTAAAGATCTTCACAGTTCCACCAGCTTGATCAAATACCTCTCCACAAGAAGGTAATCTTCTATACACAGCTTAGGGCTTCTACCACAAGCTCCAATATGTGAACAGCAACAAATCCTCCTTTGGTTTTCAACTAATTACCCTTCTACACATGAGTGATTAGTTCCAAGCATGAACAGTCCCAGAACCTTCTGTGGTCTTTAAATAACTACCTTTCTGCACAATAATAGTTCTCTAAAGGCACACTGGTTAAATAACTAAATGCCACTATTTCGTTATTCAGCATTATTTAGAGCTCTAGAAAGTCTGCTAATCCACCAGGCCACTTTGATCTTCACATTCTTCTTGCTCTAAAGCAAGGTATCTACTCCTTCACACAGCTCCTACAAACTGCATGATATGAAGCATTAATTCCATTCATACTAGAGAAGATCAACTTTTCTTCAAATGATGTGCCACACCATCACTTGAAGCCTTGAAGTTTCTGCTTGATGTCATAACTTTGGTTAAGACATTCAGCTGGAGAGTTCAGGATTTCATTCTGCCACTTAGAAGATTCTCTTTGCTCAGTTAGAACATAGGCTTCATATCTAGTTGGAGTAGACAACCTCAATCCTGCTTTGTTGTACCACAGCAATTACCTTGCAGTGTATTTGCTTCATGAAACTCCTCTTTAGAGAAACCAAACATGCCAAAGCTTAATTCTTTTAGGGAGGAAGGATCACACAAGTCTTTACAAAAGGATTCCCGCTTTCCTTAAGTATAGACTTCTTCAGAAAATCAAAGATAACTGCCACTTATCCTTGACCTCCAAGCTGAGCAAGGTCATATGCTCCTATGCACTTAGATCAGAAATAAACTAACCTAAGAAGTGCTATCACCAACACCATCTTCTAGACAAGTTTCTTGCCAAGAAACTTTCTAGCTAATAGATCAGGTGCTTCTAGTAGAAACTAGAACACAACTGCTGCACTCCAATACTCTTATAGAGCATATTGTCTTCATCTTCACTTCCATCAGCACTTCATCCTAGCCTTAGTTTCTTCCAAGAACATTACTGAAATGAGTACAGATCTAGCTATATCTCCTTTGATTATGGATCAACAGAATTCTGCATAATCCCTGCTGATGAAATATCTCAACATCTGGTTGAACTTCAGATCCAAGCATATCAGGGCCTGGTGCTTGTGCAACAACTGAGGAGACAACTTGATCATCAACTAAGGATAATTCATTAAATATTTGAGAATATCTCAAATAGCAAGGAATCTTAAATCCTTATAATGAATCCTTCTCTGAACTTCATGGATAACAAATTAAATACGTGTGTAGTCCACAAATAGCAATTGGTCTTAAATCCATACAACTTCAGGAATACCAGGGCTTAAACATCAAGGCTGCCACCCTTGACTCAACCTCTCTATGACTTCCTCTGCTGATAGAATCCTTTGCAGGTCATGAGTGGTGAAAATAAATCACCTCCCACTATCTTCTCTAGCACAACTTCCAGCAATCTGCCACAGCTATAAATCAAATTGTTTATAGACCAATCTTCTCCCAGGGCTACCAGAGTTCTTTCATCAGAAAATTATGCAGCGGAACCACCAAAAGAAATTCTTCAACATGCTTTTATAGGACAACGTACAAAAGCAGTCACTCCTTCACAATCACCAGGTCATAGAAGCTCCTACATCAGAGGGCGCAAAAGTAGATGCATGGACTCCTTCACTCCATAAGTTGTTGCTCAGCAAGATCATCAAATCAGCTGTAGCTTTTCCTTATTTAACCACCAGAAAGTATGTCCCAAGATCTCATCCAGAACAGACAGGATGCCTGCTCTAATTCCAATTGAAATTATGGTATGCAGATCACATGTGTTCCAAGAACATTGATCTCTGCTTAACAAGGATGAAGATAGACCATGGATAATTTAAATTTCTTTAAATTGTCCCAATGTCACGACCTTTGTTGTGACATCTGCATTCTGTCATACTATTTATCTAACCATTTAAAGTACATAATTGTAAATGCAGAAAGATAAATAACACAGTAATTGTTCACCCAGTTCGGTATCAACAATACCTACATCTGGGGGCTACCAAGTCAGGGAGGAAATTCACTATTAGTAGAATCAATTCAAAGTCAAACCTCCAGTTTGCACTTCTCACTTAATCTCTACCCAATGACACTTAAGCCTAGAGACACTCTAGTACCTGAGTATACCCACTCACTCCCCCTCAATCACATAACAGTGATATCAAACAATTACATGATTTAATATGAAGAGACACTTCATACTCACCTTGATCTTGCTTCACAGCTTTGATCAAGGAACTTACACACTTTTGCTTCACAGCTTCGAGTGAGACACAACCTAGAATCTACCTATCCAATGCAATTATCCACCAGACAATTGCTTGGAGTACAAGTATTCCTAAGCTGAATTCATACGTGAAGAATAGCCTTCTTCACTTACAATTATGTCTACCACAATGTATCAAATGATACAAAGGGTGACTTACAACACAAGGGACTCTCAAACCCTAGACCTGTATTCTACAGTCTAGTTTTTCTTGATGTGAGTGCTTGCTTTTCTTCTACTTCTGCTCCTCCTTTTATAGTCGTGCAGATTGGGCTTGGGCTGTGTAGAAGTAAACAAATATTAGTTTTAACAAAATAAAACTAATTTCCACAATTCAAGGTGCTGTCCAATTCGGTCATGGCATGGTTAGCATTGCCTTGAAGCTCTCCTAATATAACTCAGGGGTTATAACAAGTCTTCCTGAAATCTAGCCTGAGATAACAGAAAACCAACATGCCTGCACGACTGATGTCATACGATCAATGTCATGACATTCAGTATGACATTCACTCTTCTGCAGATTTTTCTTTACACCAGACTTGGCTTCACCCAATCTTCTGCAGAATAATATTAGAAACAATTATATTCAAGTTTCCTAAAAGGTCTCCAAGATCCTTTTATGAATAACAATACAATATGTTCTTGTTCCTAATCCATCTCCTTGACATATTTACTGATGAGGTATTTTCAACATGGTCTCATCAATCCAAACCAATTCTGTCAAGAGATATACACCAACAGCTCCTTCTGTTGTCATGCAACTATGTCTTGCTTAAAACACATTACAACACACCTCACTCACCACAACGCACATTGTTGTGGTTGCAAACCTCACACTTCCTGTGAGGAGCTTCATCACAACTCCAATAGCTTTGGCTGTACACCTTACTAACTACCTGTGCGGAACTTCATCACAACTTAACCTGTTGTAGCTGCACACCTCATACTGCCTGTGAGGACCTAGGCTACTACTAACCCATAGCAGTTCCTGTTGTGCCAGACAGCTATGTCATTACTTTGGTAATGACATCCATGACAGTTGTCCTTTCTTCAGCCTCTGCTAGGTCCTGCTTGCTCTTGCTGCACTCGATCTTGATGTCAGCCTCTGCTAGCTCTTGTTGCAAATAGCTCCTGCTGCACCAGATGTAATGGCATCCTGTTTACAACACATGATAGCATAACATTTCTGTTATTAGCTCCTGCTGCACCAGATGTAAACACATGACAACAGTTCTGTCATCAGCTCCTGCTGCACCACTACTTCTGTTGTTTCTCACACATGATAGTAGTTCTGTCTGGATAGCTGATGGATGTCGTGATGGATGTCACGATATTCAGCATGACATTCACATTAAACCACTCCACAACAGTTCTTTCACCAGCTCCTGCTTGCTCCTTTAGCTATGTCATAACTATGGTAATGACATCCTGCTTAACATTAGTGCGGAGTCATGTTTTACCACAATTTAGCCAATCATAGAACCATGGTCAATTCTATATCATAGAACCATGGAACTAACAAACTCCCCCTTTGGCAAATTTTGGCTAAAACATCTTATCACGACATTCAGCAGCAGTTTACACAAACTATCATGCTCCCCCTTGATAGTTGCATCCAGCTCAGTAGTAGTTTACACAAACTATCATGCTCCCCCTAGATAGTTGCATCCAGCATGGTAGCAACAATGCTTTCCTCATCAGCAGCAGTAGTTTTTCTTTTCTCCCCCTTAGTTTAGTCAAAACTTTGACAACAAATGGGGTACTTGTACATACATATGCTCAACACAAACTGTACATACAGTCATCTCCCATACACAAGCTGCTTGGCCTCTAATGAGGACTGCACCACTTCAGCAGCCACACACCAGACAAGTACACATCTTCCCCTGTAAGCATAAACATTGCTCCCCCTGAAATAGAAAATCCAAGCACATGAAGAATTACTTCATCATCTTCAGGAAGCTTTACACCCCTTGATTCACAACCCATACTGGAGCAAATAGCATAGGCAGTGGCAGGATTCCTATCTGGAAGATTTCTCTGATTTCAGCTTTGACAGAAAATCTCCAAGATGTCAGAGTGAAAATCCTTCCATATACACAAGATCAAGGCTGATGATCTCTTGATCTTTATCTTCACCAGACACACTAGGATAGAGGCCTATAAACTTGACTAGATCCATGAACATCCTAAGGACAGAACCAAAAGGAAGGCACTTGTCATGTTCACCATGAGCTTGGAGCAGTAACCTAATGTCACAACATCTTGTCTGACATTCTACCTTCATCAAGTCCCAGATTTGTTTGAAACCACAAACAATCTTGACACATAATTGCACTCTTGCAGCAACAGATCTTGGATAGAAGTATAGCTCTCCCATATCAATGGTAACCAGTGCACATGAATGGAAAACATAAGACACATCTTCATGTCTTCAAGAACTCATTCTCTGTTCAACACAAATGTTGAACGCATTCACTTACTGCTTGAACCACAAGCAAGTAGTACACCCATCAAACAGAAGCTCTCCCCTATCTTTGATAATAGCGGCTCCAAGGTCACCACATTATCTCTCATGACCAAATCCATGCTCATACAGAGAGAAGGCACCAAACTGATTCATCTCTTCCTAGAGTTACTTGTAGCAGAAGAGACCACTTCTCCACAAGTATTATGGCCTTAGGCTGAGTACAAGATAGACATCGCATTGGGACTTTATCACATCAGAATGCACTCAATACCTTCTCATCATACTCCAAGACAATCCTTTTACCTTATCATTCTCCCGTATGATAAGATAAAATAATTCTTATCCAAGAAGTGAATCACAAGTTCCACCAGAGATCTTCACACAACAGATGGTTCATATCACAGACACACCATCCCATGGTTCTTTATGTCCCCATACTGGACTTACTGCTGCCTAGTAATCCAACTAAAGATCTTCACATCTCCACCAGCTTGATCAAATACCTCTCCACAAGAAGGTAATCTTCTATACACAGCTTAGGGCTTCTACCACAAGCTCCAATATGTGAACAGAAACAGATCCTCCTTTGGTCTTCAACCAATTACCCTTCTGCTCATGAGTAATTAGTTCCAAGCATGAACAGTCCCAGAACCTTTTGTGGTCATTCAATAACTACCTTTCTGCACAAGAATAGTTCTCTAAAGGCACGCTGCTTAAATAACCAAATGCCACTGTTTGGTTATTCACCATTTTTCAGATCTCTAGAAAGTCTGCTAATCCACCAAGCCACTTTGATCTTCACATTCTTCTTGCTCCAAAGCAAGGTATCTACTCCTTCACACAGCTCCTGCAAACTGCATGATGTGAAGCATTAATTCCATTCATACCTGAGAAGATCAACTTTTCTTCAAATGATGTGCCACACCATCACTTGAGGCCTTGAAGTTTCTGCTTGATGTCACAACTTTGGTTAAACATTCAGCTGGAGAGTTCAGGCTTTCATTCTGCCACTTAGAAGATTCTCTTTGCTCAGCAACTTGGAAGGGTTTTTCAACCTAGTTCCATTTAGAATTTGGAAACATCCAAAACATGAAAGTTATAGAGCTACTTAAGGGCTTTTTAAATTGTGGTAGAACTCCTCAATAGCATGTGTGAGCAGAAAGTTATGAACTATGGAAGTTAGGGCTGCCAACACTTGAGATCATCAATCCAACACTTCTCAAAATTCATATTTTCACAACTTGGACTATACTTGACCCTTGGATCATGATTCAATCTGATATTTAGATGTGTGGATGAAGGAAAATGCATAAAAAGGAGAGGTTTGAAGAGAGAGGCAAGTTGCAAGCAACTTGCATTAAAATATTCAAATGTGTAAGAGGAAAGAGACACTTTTCCCTCCAAGGACTGTACAGCTGCTCATTCTACACTCTAAGCTCACCTCACTCACTTCATGTCCATCATTCAATTTAATTTTTTGATCTTCTTTGGGCCATGGAACTGATAGGAAGAAATCTTGGCAAGATTCATTTGAAAATCCTCATGAAACTCCCTCCAAAAGTGGTAAAATACAAAGTTTCCCTCACTCTTGTTTTCACTATAAATAGAGGAATCCTCATTGATGTTAGATACACCAGAGAAATCTCCAAAACCAAGAGAAACAATAGCTCTCAACTCTCTTTCATTTCCTCAAGAATCTCAATTTTCAAAACTTCCATTTTTCACTAAAAAGCTGTCTTGAGCAAAACTCTGCTCAAACTCAGTTCTACCATTTCCAAGTCACTCAAAACCATTTACACAATCCATAAACATTGTGTAGAAGGTGTCCATACATTCAAACCACTCAAAAATCTCATTTTCACAAAAGTCAACCTTCACACCTTAGTATATTGACTTTCTTGCACTTTGAAAGCCAAATCCTTACTTGAGGCATTTCATACCATTCTAACACTCCCAACACCTCATATATATCATATTTCAACTGTCCAAACCCTAAAAAACCAGCTGGAAACTTTACAACTCCAACTGTCTTAAAAAGTGGTTTATTGCTTCAAGAGGAAGCAAGCTTCAAATCCTTGCCAAAGAAGAAGATCTATGGGTTTCTTAGCTTTTTAGCTTGACCAAGACTTGTCTACAAGAGGTATGTGATGTTCAAACTCCTTATTGATCATACATTGTCATGTTTTATCATTTTGAGATGCTTGTTGTAAGATATAACCATTGCTCTCCCATACTAGTTCTTAATCAAGAACTTAGGTTTTATGGCTATGTTACTTGTTTTTGTTAATGTATTTTCATTTATAAATGACATGTGGATGATGTGTTACAAAGATTGTACTTAGATATCATGCTTGACTTATCTTTGAAGATTTTGGTTATGTGGTGTTTTTAAGAATCCAACATTGAAATGTTGATGTGTTTGCCCTAGTTCTGTTAGCTTTGGTTCATTAGTGAGATTTGATTGACTTGTAAGTTATCTCATGAGTTCCCCCTGCCCTAGATCATGTTTGAATCTATTGTGGCATTTTGTTTTCACACTTATGTTACTTTACTTTACCATTACCACGAATTGTGTATTAGACTATTTTGTGCTTGCCTTGTTTGTATCTCAAATGTATCTCAAATGTTCACACTTATGTTACTTTACTTTACCATTATCAGTCCTTATTAGGAGCAGTTGGTGCTTGTTGTTGAGTAGTAGAATCATTTTTTATTATGTTTTGGGATTGTGTGATGTGCTTGTAAGTTCAAAATCTCCCTACTTGCTCAAACTACTTTATCATTCTTCCAACTGCATTTTCAAATTTCATGATGCCAAACACATATCATATTTTGTTCCAATTGATTTCTACTTTGTCTATGTGCATGGAATCATTGTTCTACTTATTTGAAACTTGTATGTGGTGCCAAATCTTCCCAACTATCATGAACTTTCTTGCTGTATATTTAAGTTGTTGTTTTTATATGTCATGAGTTTCAAAATGTGATATTCTGTTTGGTACTGTTTTCATCTATTTCTTGAGCATGTTCTCATCTGTTAGCATCATTGTGGTATGTGCATAACTTTGGTTTCATCACAGAACTCTTTTCTTGCCAAAATGCCCTGTTGTGCTAATTTTAGGCCAAGACAGTTTTTCATACTTCCTACCACAACATACCAATTTTGTGCTCCAACTGTCATATGCTTATTTTTGAGTTGAAACTCATCCATCCTCATGATTTTGATCTGTACATATTGTTTGTTTGATCCACTCTCACTTGTTTCTTGATTTCACTTCCAAATGCACCTTTACACCAAAATCTGCCATGAATATGCCAAATTCTTTCCTGCTTGCAATATGCTCATTTTCTGAGTTGTAACTCATTCTTTTCTACATTTATGATATGTGTGTGTTGTGTTTGTCAACATGAGACCACTTGATATAATTAGATTAGCTTGTACCTTATTGCTGCCAAACTGTTTTGAAAGCCACTGCCACACACTTCACTTTTTTTGTGTTTGATTTGTCTTAGGTCAGATCATGAAACATTAGACCTCTAAAAAGTATTTAGGACTTGTATGTGCATGAATCAACAACTTTGTGTATGCATTACTTCTCTGTCATGACAGGCTGCCTCACATGTTTGATACAAATTGCAACTTGATATCCATTTTCTTGTTATGTGCATTTCATGATAATCTTAAGTGCTAGGCTCATTTATGATCATATTTGAGAGTTGTATGTGGTATCCCTTGAATCTCAAAGCTGTTCCAATCTTGTTTGGTTTCAAATATTGCATTTTTATGTGTTAAGTGAGCAGTTGATGGATGAATTTCATTTCTATGATGTTTGAAGCTAATTTTAAAGCATAGACACACTTTATATTATGATTAAAGATTGTGTGTGGGGCTGAATCAAGCAGATTATGCTCCTTCCTTGATTTGATTTTCAAATTGGCATCTTTCATTTCCATATTTACTTGGCATAACAGTTGTGCTTTGGTGTGTAATCTTGCCATGCTATCCTCCTGTTTCTAGTTGAGCATTTGGATTGATTTGTTTTCATCATTAACATGATTAGGACTCATAGACATGTGTACAAACTGAATATTTTCATCTGCCAATGTGCTGCCCTGACAGCTTGCCCTTACTTTCATGTCATTATTTGCAATTCATGTGCCAATTCCATTTTTGTTGATCTTTTCTTGAGCCTTAAGTGTGCAACACCTTTGTTATGGCATATATGACGTGTGTGCAATGCCCTTTGATGGATTTGAACTCAGATTTGATGTGTGGTTTTCAAAATGCAACTCATGTTATCATCTTGCATCTTCTATCGTGTTTCAATTTCAAGGCATTATTTCAAAATTGTGTTGGCACCATCTTAATCCTTGTTAAAAAACAGTCAAGTTTTGACTAAGATTTCATGAAAAATGATTAAGAATTGACAGTGTTTGAATCCTTCACGTTTTGGCTTGTTTCATTTTGCCCAGATATCGACCATACTTACCTTATGTATTTATGGGGGTGGTTTTGTACTTGGATGTACAGCCACCCCAGTGGTAATCAACTTGCGCCATATTCACCTTTCACTTGCCAGCCATGTGTTCGATCCTTGGGATCAACCCTTTTTGGTGTTTTATTTTCCATTTGTGTTTGAATTATTTTGTTCACTCCTTCCATTTCCATCCTACGCGCATGTGGTGGCCAAGTGGTTGTGGTTTGTGTTTGTAAACACAAGGGCATGGGTTCAATCCCCACCCATGCCACTTTTTTATGTGTTTGTGTGATTTTATTTTCATAAAAACTTCAAACTTCAAAATTTTCATAACTTGTTCATCGTGCATTATTTTCAACCCGTTCTTTTTGCAATTTTTTCATTGTGATGTCTAGTTGTATTAAATGGTTTGTAATCTCATAATTTCTTGATTTTACAATGCTTTTTGCCTGCTTGTTAGTAAATCCATTCTTCGGTCGTTACCGTGCGTTTCGATTAAATTTCCTTCATACCATGCTTATTTTATCTTGTGAGATTTATTGGTATTTGACTTCTTTATGTTTGTTAACATGTTGAGATTTCATTTTCTTTTTGGTTGTTACCATGAGTTATTGTTTCTTTTCTTAAAGTCTTGAATTGAACTGTTGTGATCAATCCTTGCGTACTTGATTGTTAACAATGCCTAATTGTTGTTACATTTGAACTTATAACATGATCATTTTTAAGTGGTAACTTATTTATATGGTTGATGTGTTTCATATTTGATAATATGGCTTTGGGGTTATTACTTCCATCTTTGTTAAGATATATGATTATCGGTCGTAACCATTTGTATTATTTGATCCGTGCCTATTGTGATATGCATGCTTACTTGATTGTAATCTTATTCATATTGCTTAATTGTTTATTTGCTTTGTTAATCATTCCTTCCCCAAGTGATGGAATTTTTTAGTTCTCATCCAAGTTGCCTCTCTCTCTCCCCTTCCAAAGGAAAAGTCTCTCCCTTGACCCTTGTGTCATTGGATAGTTCACTACCCTGTCTTGACTTTGTGAAGTCATCTTAAACCCTAGCTTAGTTAAGTTAGAACATACAAGCCATTAGAATTTGCTTTAAGTCTAAAATAACCACCTTCACTTGGAGTGCTATTCAACTAGAACCCTAGGATAGAGTTTGTAAACTCTATGTAAGAATCATAATAATGATTACTTACTCCCCTCTTGAGTGTTATAACATAGATCTAAAGAGTTTCCTTAAACTCTACACAAGCATTGTTATGTTTGTTTCCCCTTTGAACCTTGATCATAATCAAGTGTTCTTCGACCCTAGTGAGGTGAACTACGATTGCTCTGATTTTATCCTAGTTAGGATACGTAGGCAGAGGACGCAACGTCTTTGCGAGCAAACTTAGAAACTATCTTTAGGTCTTAACCTACACCCTTTACCCAATCCCAAACCTTAGCAAACATTTACCCAACTTAGCATGCAAACAAGCAAAAAGTTCCTGTAGAGTACTACAGATATTTAGGATGTGAAATACCTACCCTATTCATAACCAACCCCCGATCCCCGAATCTCTTAGCGTTGTTGTTACATCGCGAAAAGGGTTTTTCTTTCTTTAGACCTTTCCTTTGGATAAATTAAAGTCCGTTTGTAATTTAAGAATTAATGAGTCAAGTTAATCAATAGCTTGGTATCACGATTCTCACCGCAACATAAATGGCAACTTCACTGGGGATGCTTAACTTGAGGGTTTAGCCTATTTTGTTTAAATGCATGCTAGATTTGTAAATATTTGCTTAACATGTATATTTGTCAATATATTTGTTTGATGTTGGGTATTGGGTGACTTGAGTGGTGAGACGGTCTTATACATGGACTTGAGTGCAATTATGATAGGATGGTGGTATATTCAAGAAGGCTTATCGGGAGTTGATTCCCGACCAAGCTAACTTGAGAAACCACCGCTCAGTGTAGGCCCTCTTGAAAGTTTAGTATTGTTGATCGAGTATTCGTGAAAACAATGCTACTTTCAACGAAGGAGCCCATGACACTGTGGACTTTTAGAATACATTCTACCCCACTTTGGCCTTATTAGGACGTAGTGCGATGACTATAAGGAAGTATTTTCGAAATAGTTGATACGCGATACTACACTCAGACGAGATTCTCTTGAGAATATTATCGATTACCAAGTGATTTGGGAAATTGATAATATCCGAAAGATGGGGTGATGACTCTGGGAACTTTGTAGAACCCGTTCGGCAGGTACAAATCAATCCATAGTACAATCCTTGGGGATGGGTAGACCTTGGACCCACGCTCGTCCTTAAACCTAAGCTTGTGTTGTGTGCATATGTGTGATCTTTGTATTTGCCTGTGTTTGTGCATTTTGCATTCATAACATCATATCATCATATGATTTCATGGAACTCAGACTCTTTTGTTTGTAAACATCAGAGATCGTTATGAATAGTGAAAGAAAGAAAACTTTGAAGTAAACTTACAAGGGTTTTAACCTAGATGACTTGAAAAGGTTGAGCACCTTAGTGACAGATCCAGAAGGATTTCAAAGCAGGTATGGGAAGATGTTGTTACTCTTGAAGATAAAGATGGATAATGGACTCCTTTCTACACTTCTCCAGTTTTATGATCCGCTTTACCACTGTTTCACATTCCCTGATTATCAGCTAGTGCCCACACTAGAAGAGTATTCCCAGTTGGTTGGATTGCCCATTCTTGAAGATTCTCCTTTTCTGATCATGGTTGATATTAAAAAGAATCTGATTACAAAAGGGGGAGTTTTTGGGTTAAAAGCAGAGTTCTTGGTTGAGAAAGCTCAATATTATGCGGATCATTTAAGCATGGATGCATTCGAGGATATCCTTGCCTTACTCATCTATGGCATCTTCTTGTTCCCTAGCTTTGAGAATTTTGTGTACCTCAATGCCATTAAAATTTTCTTGAAGAAGAATCCTGTGCCTACCTTGTTAGCAGATACATATCATTCTGTTCATCTGAGGAACTTTCACAATGGAGGAATGATTACTTGTTGCGCTCCTTTGTTATACAAATGGTTCACTTCACACTTACCCAAAGCCAACACTTTTTGGGATCCAAAGAAAGGATGGTGGTCACAAAAGATCATGGCTCTCACCCACTCCAATATTGATTGGTATAGTCGTGACTATGATGGGACAATGATCATTGACAATTGTGGGGATTTTGGCAATGTACCTCTTCTTAGTGCTAATGGAGGAATCAGTTATAATCCAATCTTCGCCCGCCGACAATTGGGATACCCTTTGAAGGACAAATCCAATGGTGTTCAAGTGGAAAACATCTTCTTCAAAGAAGAAAAAGATAGTCAAAAACTAAAAAGAAAGATTCTAGAGGCTTGGAAGCATCTACACAAGAAAGGGAAAAAGGATCTTGGAAGACTCAACTGTGTCTCTTTGGAACCTTACCTCCAATGGGTTCGAAAGAGAGCCATCACACTAAGGATGCCTTATCCTAAGCAAGAGCCTATGGCTTTGAAGGAAGAATTCCCATTGGTCTTCATGTCTAAAGAAGAAAAGTTGAAGATTGCTTTAGTCAAAGCACAACAAACTGAAGAAGCTTGGAAGCACAGGTATCAAGTAGTCGTCGAAGAGAATGCGGAGCTCCAGAGACAACTCCAGTTGAAAGACGAAGAAGTACTCTCTTGTAAGAAGAGGAAAGCACAAGAAGAACCTTATGAGCCTCAGTCTACTCCATGGAAGTTAATTGTGGACAAGCTCATTTTTGAGAAGGCTCAGATGGAAAGAAAAATCGAGAAGCTCAACTTGAGACTGCTAGGGGAACCTTGTTAGGATTCATTTAGCTGTTGTTTATGTTTAAAACTCTTGAAAGAGGAAACAATATTTTGTAATCCCATTTTATTGATCAATGAAATGGCGAACTTTGATGTTCGTGAATGTCTGAGTTCCATGACACAATTTGCATTTGCATTTTCATTTCTTCTAACCATTCAAGGAAATTCAAACTTTTCTTTTTGCAGAGAACAACATGGTGAGAAGAGACATGCTTCCGTTCCCGGATTTGAGATTGGGCCGTCTTAGAATGTTGGCAAGACTTGTCAGAAACCCCGCTGCTTTCATTGCCAAATATGGAGACCTCCTACCACTAATAAGTGCTCAGGTCAATGAGCCCATGCTGTAGGCTTTGGTTGAGTTTTACTCTACAACCTACCACTGCTTCGTATTTCCAGACTTTCAGCTACTCCCGACCATAGAGGAGTACACCGACTATTTGAAGATTCCATGGACTTTCACACTTCCTTATGGAAAACTGAAGAAAAGGGATTTGGCTAAAGCCCTTCATATCAAGCAAGAGGATTTACCACCAATGAAAGTGAAAGGAGGATGGTACGGAATGGAGGCTGGACCTCTAATGGAGATGGCCGAATATCATTATGAAAATAGAAATCTGGGCATCTTTGAAGCAATTCAGGCATTTCTAATATATGGGCTGTATCTCTTCCCAAGCCGTTATGACTTCATCAGTGAGGAGGCGATCCGTCTCTTCATCATTAAAAATCCAGTAAACGAGATACTAGTTAATACTTATGTGGTCATCCACCGCTTCATCTTGTACGATCTCGGGAAATTCTCATGCTGCCTCGCACTACTTGACCGGTCGTTTACTTCTCATCTGCCCAGGACCCATATCCTTTGGAGGGTTCCCAGCAAAAGCGCATGGATCTCTAAGCTCATCACTCTCAGGCACTATGACATCACATGGTATGACATCAGCCTTGGTGATCTCGTCATGATCCTCAGTTATGGAGAGTTGCCCAATGTGCCTCTCATTGGGACGAAGGGGGTTATCACCTACAATCCTGTTCTTGCCCAGCGTAAATATGGGTATCCTACCGGACCAGAGCCCGAACCGGAACTGTTGAGGCCTTGCTTCTACAAAACTGGTCACAACCCTGAACTAGAAGCCCGTGCTCAATATGCTCAAAGAGATCCTCACCTCTTGGGCCTAACTCCAATGGAGAATGCAAGTTGTTTAACTTCCAGAGGGTACTTGCTATGGTCGAAAGAAATAGCCTTGACCATGTTATATACTCATGATTATGAGATAACTATGGAACCTGAGGTCCCCATGACTAGGGAAGAGCTGAAATACGCTTTGATCAAAGCGCAATGAGAGAATGAAGACCTGTGGGAAATCATCTTCCAGGACCAAGCTCATGTTGAAGAAGGAGAAGGATCATCTTGTTAGAATGATCGTTGTTTCACCATTTCCCTATTTTCCCTAAAAGGATTGTAATCCTAATGTTGCATTTACTTTCACTTCTTGTAAGAAAGGTCTTGCTTTTCAGCAAGAGCCATCTATTGTAATAGACTTCCAGCTATCAATGAAAAAACGCTTTTTAAGCATGTCGTTACATGTTGTTCCAACCTTTTTTTTGTAAACAAAAATTTGTTTTTCCTTGAATGGTTTATGCATTTGCATTTACATTTGCATTCACATTTCATCCTACATGGGTCTTGCATCTGGGTTCCGCAGCTCATCCTTTGTTCTTGTTCAGAGAAAAGAGAGAAGGAGTCACGCTGAATACTCACAGATACAACACTCAATCCAGAGCTCAGAAGAAGATGGCAGATAATGAACAGAGGTTCGATCAGATGGACAACGACATTGAAGGAATCAAGGGTGACGTCAGCCAGATTATGGAAGTTCTCAATATAATCAAGGAAAATATGGACACACAGTTTACGGTAATCTCTGAAGTCGTCACTACAGCGGCCAATGTCACAGTAGCTCCGGTTACCACTGCAGAATTTCCCTATGGCATGTCTTGGAATTTTGTGCCACCATTCAACAATATGCAATCTTCAAGTCTTAATCCACTATTTGATTCAACAATCAGGAATCCTATTTTCACTCAGGCGGGTGGACCCACTACAGTGCGACCTGTTTTCAACAATCAATAACCAATCTTTGACATACCTGACGGTTCTGAATCCGAAGATGAAAAACACGAAAAATTAAGGGTAGAGATGGACATTATGGCTAAGAGGATGAGGGCCATCGAAGGAAGCCATGTTTTTGGGTCTGACACCAAAGACCTATGTCTGGTGTCTGGTTTGGTATTTCCTCAGAAATTCAAGATGCCAGTATTCGAAAAATACGAGGGGACTACTTGTCCCAAAGTGCACCTAATAATGTACTGCAGGCGGATGGCTCCGCATATTGAAGATGACAAGCTGTTGGTACACTGTTTCCAAGACAGTCTTAAAGGAGCATCGGCTAAATGGTATCTCAGCTTGGATCAAGCAAAGATCCACGGTTTCCAAGACCTTTCAGATGCCTTTATTCAGCAGTACAAGTATAACATGGACTTAGCTCTCGACCTTCGTCAGCTTCTCAGCATGACACAGAAGAATACTGAAACCTCTAAAGCGTACGCGCAAAGATGGTGCGGAACCGCTGCTCAAGTAGAACCCCCCCCCCCCCCCTTACTGAAAAGGAATTGGCAGACTAGTTCGTAGACACGGTCCGGCCAGAATTCTATGAACGACTAATCAACAATGTCACAACCAATTTCTCTGATATTGTGGCAGTGGGGGTCAAAGTTGAAGCTGGTTTAAAGAGTGGAAAAGTGGCTACCCCAAATATTAATTCAAGCACCAGTAAAACAAAGAAACCGGTCAGCAATTTTCACAAAAAGAAAGAGGGGGATGTAAGTGCGATCACATATGGGAAAAGGCGGAAAATTCCAGGAGCCATCGCCAGCAGTACCATCCATCATCATATATAGCAGCGGTGACTCCAATTTTTCAACCGTCATCACAGCAGGGTCCCCAGCCTGGGGCATCCAGCAATCAACACCAATATCATTCTGGCAATCATCAACAATATCACTCCAACAATTAACAACAATACCATTAGCCGCAAGGTCAACAGCCTCAAAACAGGGCCCCAATGGAGAATTACCAGGCAAATAGGCCAAAAATACAACCTATTCCCATGAGTTACACTGATCTGTTCCCCATGTTGATAGAAAGAGGGTTGGTCAAAACAAGAAAATTAGGTGCTCCACCTAATCCACTCCCATTCTACTACAATGCCAACGCTCGCTGCTTATTTCATGAGAATGCTCCAGGCCCCGATCTTGAAGGTTGCTTCGCACTTCATCACCTCGTTCGAGAATTGATTGAAAAAAGAATTTTGTCCTTTGAAGATAATCATCCAAACGTAAAGAACAACCCTCTGCCAAATCATGGTAGAGTCAATGCCATTACTGAAGAAGGTGAAGGGTCAGAAGACAATAAAGTTACCACTATCGGTGAGATCAAGGTGCCATTGGCGGACCTACACAAACGTCTTGCTCAAGCATGGGCGCTTAAGACATCTCACGAAAACTGCGAACAATGCATGCTGAACCCAGAGGGTTGTGACGCTGTGAAAAAAGACATTCGAGCAATGGTCGAACAAGGGATGATAGAAATCGCTCACAGGAAAAAGGGGGAAGATGTGGCAGTCATCGAACTTGTGTTTAACATGCCAGAAGAGCCCAACAAAAGAGTTGTATTCAGAAATAATAACAACAACAACAACTACAAGAACGTCCGACCGGTATTCCGTGACGATACACCCCCGAAATGTAGGAGGGGACAAGCCAGGTTTGAACCAAGGGGGGGATCCAAACCTCACCCAAGGGCTGTAACACCGAAGAAGGACCATTCATGGTGCGAGGGAATCTTCAAAGAAAGGAAGCCCGCAAATGTAGCTAACATTGCCGGTGGGAGAAAAATGACCCGGAGTGGTCGCATTTACCAACCGCGGACATACAATGTGGCTCCTCCGCCAGCAATTTCTATTCCAAAAGTTGTGGTTCCTCCAAAACCCGTTCCAGAGGCAGTTGTCACTAAAGAGCCTTTGGTCAAAGGAAAAGAAAGCGTCAAAAATGATGAAGAAGAGTTCTTGAGAATCATCAAACGAAGTGATTATAGGGTGGTGGACCAACTAAATCAAACACCGTCTAAGATCTCGGTCATGACCTTACTCTTAAGCTCTCCGGCGCATCGCCAGGCTTTGCTCAAAATCTAGACACAAGCCCATGTTACCAAAGATATTACAGTGGGGCAATTTGACTCCATTGTAGTAAACATCACTGCCTGTAACACGCTAAGCTTTGATGACAACGATCTGACATCTGAGAAACGTAAGCACAATCGTGCTCTACACGTGTCGACCAAATGTGAAGAAGATACACTGTCCAGGGTTCTTGTTGACACAGTATCAACGCTCAACGTGATGCCGAAGAGGACACTAGCCAAGCTGGCTTACCAGGGCGCTACCATGAGGCCAACTTCTCTCATAGTGAAGGCATTTGATGGATCTAGGAAAGCCGTGATAGGGGAGGTTGATCTTCCTATCATGATCGGACCACAAATCTTTGAAGTCACCTTTCAGGTGATGGATATTAATTCAGTCTACAGTTGTTTACTGGGAAGGCCATGGATTCACGCAGCTGGCGCTGCTACTTCTACTCTCCACCAGAAGATGAAGTTTGTTGTGGATGACTAGTTGGTCATTGTTCATGGAGAAGAGGATTTAATGGTAAGCAACTTATCCTCATTCCGGTATATTGAAGCTGACGAAGATTCCCTTGAGACAACCTTTCAAGCACTAGAAATAGCTCACGCTGTTCTAGTCGATGAATTAGACATAATTCGCGGCCCATCATTTACCTCTGTTCAGAGTATAAAGGCGGCACTGAAAGCTGGAATCCCATTGGGATGGGGGGAGATCATCGAAGTCAACGCTCGGGCTAAAAACGATCGACAAGGGTTGGGTTACAAACCAACTCTAGAAGGTGAGCCAGAGGAAAGCACCATGAAGAAGAAGTCTTTGAAGGAGATATTTACCAGTGGCGGGATACAAATCAACGCCATCATTGCTGAAGATGAGGATGGTAATCTAGATCATCTAATAACTAGGCGAGGAGCAGCTTTGTGCAACTGGGAGGTTGTGGAAATTCCCGTCTTTTTACCTTTAGAGTAATTCACTCTGCTTGTTAGCTTTGTGTTTTCTTTAAAATTCTTGGTCTTGCCCAAGGCCTGCAAATTATTTTGTATTGGGCCACTTTGTAATTTGAAAATCATTAATGAAAAAGTGTTTTTGTTAAAACTCTTGTTTTTTATTTCTGCGCATCATTTTCACTCTTTTTGTTAAAAGGAAAAATGACAATCTTTTGAAAAATAAAAAAACCCTTCATCTGCGTGTCTGTGTGTGTGTCTAATTGTTCCCAAAAATAAAACATGCAGAATACCTCCATCCACCACAGAATCCTATGATCCTCCGGTTCCTTCTACTAGTGGTTCATCTGTCTTTCAAGCTGAAGAAGAGAATGATGAAGAGTTAGAAGTCCTCGAAGAGTTGAAGAGAATGACTGAGTACGAAGATGTGTATCTCCAGCCATACAAAGAGAAGACTGAGGTCATCAATTTGGGATCAGAAGAAGAAAAGAGAGAAGTCAAGATTGGGGCATCATTGGGGCCCGAGATCAAAAGCGGGATGATAGCACTCCTCAAAGATTATGTCGACATATTTGCTTGGTCTTACCAAGACATGCCAGGGTTGGATACTGACATTGTTATGCACAAGCTCCCCCTGAAGCCAGAGTGTCCTCCGGTCAAACAAAAACTTCACAGGTCAAGACCAGACATGGCTCTTAAAATCTGAGACGAAGTCAAGAAACAAATTGATGCAAGCTTTTTAGCGGTATCCAAATATCCAAAAGGGGTGGCAAACATCGTACCAGTCCCAAAGAAGGATGGCAAGGTCAGGATGTATGTCGATTACAGGGATTTAAACAAAGCAAGTCCAAAGGACGATTTCCCTTTACCACATATTGACACTTTGGTGGATAATACAGCCAGCTTCGCAGTATTCTCATTCATGGACGGATTTTCTGGTTATAATCAGATAAAAATGGATCCAACCGACATGGAGAAGACAACCTTCATCACACCCTGGGGCACCTATTGTTATAAGGTTATGCCTTTCGGTTTGAAGAACGCAGAGGCAACGTATCAGAGGGTCATGGTCACACTCTTTCACGATATGATGCACAAAGAAATCGAAGTATACGTGGATGATATGATTGCAAAATCCCAAAGTGAAGAAGACCATTTGGATCATCTGTTGAAGCTATTTGAGAGACTCCAAAAGTATCAACTGAGGTTAAATCCCGCAAAATGCACCTTCGGAGTTCGCTCAGGCAAGTTACTTGGTTTCATCGTTAGTCAACAAGGAATTGAAGTAGACCCCGACAAAGTCAAAGCAATCCAGGAGATGCCTGCTCCTAAAACAGAGAAACAAGTCAGAGGCTTCCTCGGACGTCTGAATTACATCTCCAGATTCATCTCCAATCTAAATCCTACTTGCACGTTGATCTTCAAGTTGTTACGAAAGGATCAGACAGTAGTATAAAATGAAAACTGCCAGGCCGCATTTGAGAAAATCAAACAGTATTTACAAGAGCCTCCCGTGTTGGTTCCTCCTGTACCCGGAAGGACTTTGTTCATGTATATGACAGTACTGGAAGATTCAATGGGCTGCGTCTTAGGCCAGACTGATGAGTTAGGAAAGACAGAACACACAATCTACTATTTGAGCAAGTAGTTCACCGATTGCAAGAGTCGTTACTCTCCCCTGGAAAAAGATTGTTGTGCCTTAGCATGGGCCGCCAAGCGTTTGAGACAGTACATGATTTGTCACACCACAATGCTGATTTCTAAGATGGACCCCATCAAGTACATCTTTGAAAAGCCAGCTCAAACAGGAAGATTAGCCAGATGGCATATGCTCTTATCAGAGTAGGATATTCAGTATGTTGCTCAGAAGTCTATCAAAGGAAGTGTCTTGTCAGAACACCTCGCAGAGCACCCCATGGAGGATTATCAACCACTCAAGTTTGATTTTCCTGATGAAGATGTGATGTATATTCAATGCACCAAACCAGAGCCTAGTCCGGAAGAAGGCCTCGAGCCTGGATCCCGCTGGGAAATGATGTTCGATGGAGCATCAAACAAGAATGGACATGGTGTTGGAGCTGTTCTGAAAAATCCAACTGGAGGGTATACTGCCGTCACAGCCCGACTTTGCTTCTCGTGTACGAACAACATAGCCGAGTATGAAGCCTGTATCATAGGGTTGGAAGCTGCTATCGATCTTTGCATCAAAATCTTGGAAGTGATCGGTGATTCTGCTTTAGTGATCTACCAGCTCAAAGGAGAATGGGAAACCAGGGATGAAAAGTTGATCCCTTACAAAACTCATATCTTGGAGATGGCTGAATATTTTGATGAAATTACCTTCAAGCACGTACCAAGAGCGGAAAATCACATTGTCGATGCACTAGCCATGATGGCATCGATGTGGAAGGTCCAGTTTGTTAACGAGGCGCCTCTGATTCGTATTGAAAGAAGGACAGTACCTACATATGTCATGACAATAGACGAAGAAACTGATGAGAAGCCGTGGTTCCACGATATCAAGAACTTTCTTCAAAATCAAGAATATCCAGCTGACGCATCCAAAATTGACAAAAGAGCTATACGCAGATTGTTAGCTAAATTCTTCATCAGCAATGGTACCTTGTACAAAAGAAACCATGACATGGTTCTACTCCGATGTGTCGACGAAAGAGAGGCGAATCTCATAATGACTGAAATACACGAGGGAACCTTTGGCACCCATGCCAACGGCCATGCTATGGATAAGAAAATCTTAAGGGCAGACCACTTCTGGTTAACTTTGGAGACGGACTGCATACTCTTCGCTCGAAAATGCCACAAATGCCAAGTCTATGCCGACAAAGTGCATGTCCCTCCGCATCCTCTCAATGTGATGACATCACCATGGCCTTTTGCAATGTGGGGCATAAATATGATTGGGGCAATAGAGCCAAAAGCTTCCAACGACCATCGCTTCATCCTTGTTGCAATTGATTACTTCACCAAGTGGGTGGAAGCAGCGTCGTATGCGAACGTGACAAAACAAGTGGTTGCTCGCTTCATTAAAAAGGAAATTATCTGTCGATACGGTATTCGTAACGAGATCATTACTAACAATGGGTCGAATCTAAACAACAAGACGATGAAGGAACTCTCTGACAATTTCAAGATCAAACATCACAATTCGTCTCCTTATAGACCTAAGATGAATGGCGCAGTTGAGGCTGCAAACAAAAATATCAAGAAGATAGTACAAAAGATGGTCATAACCTACAAGGATTGGCACGAGTTGTTACGATTTGCTCTACATGGATATCGAACATTAGTGCGAACTTCAACAGGGGCAAGTCCCTTTTCCTTAGTATATGGGATGGACGTTGTACTACCCATTGAAGTCAAAATACCTTCTTTAAAGATCTTGACGGAAGCAAAGCTCGATGAAGACGAATGGATAAAAGAGAGGTTCGACTCATTGAACCTCATTGATGAGAAAAGAATGACGGCCATGTGTCACAGTCAAATCTATCAACAAAGAATGATAAAAGCGTTCAACAAGAAGGTTCGTGCCACAGAGTATAGGGAAGGAGAGCTTTTGCTTAGAAAAATCCTACCAACTCAAAAGGATATGCGCGGCAAGTGGATGCCCAACTACGATGGCCCCTTCGTTGTAAAAATTGTCTTCTCCGGAGGATTTCTAATTCTTGAGACCATGGATGGCGAACAACTCAAGTATCCCATCAACTCAGATGCAGTGAGAAAGTACTATGCCTAAAGCAGAAGACCTAGAAAGGAGATTCCAGTACTTCAACAAGATGGAAGCCTAATGATTAAAAGCTGGCGGACGCCGGGGCAAAATCTTGCACAAGGTATCAGAAGAAGGAATAACGTCTGTCATTCTCGTCAAAAGCAGCGAAGCAAGTGAACTAACAGTTAAAAGGACCGGATTATTATGGGATTCTGTAACCTTTTTTGTGTGCCATTTTTTCAAATGTATAAAGTTCCCGAGGCTTTGCCCTTCGTAAAGTTATTGTCTATCAATAAAATCAGATTTTGGCCAATCATTGTTATGATCTTCTGTTTTTGTTATGCAATTTCACTTATTTGTTAATAAAGATTTTTTCGAAGAGCAAAGTGTTTGAAAATTTTAATTTGGTTTTAAAAATAAAACACAATTTGACGAAACGATTGAAGAGTTCTAGAGGTAATCTGATAACATTACACAGTTCTCAAAGTTGTGAAAGTTTGCTGTCACCTTTGACCAAACTAGATGCGTCCGACAGAAATTCCGGCTCTTAAGCCAAGACTTCTCCTCTACAGAATTACAAGGATATTAATTGAAAGATCGTTATCTACGCCAAAAAAAGGAAGTGTCGCCTGACCGGAAGCATTGAGACTCAGCGTGACGAGTCCTCTCTGTGATTTCCTTGTTTTGCTTTCCTTTATTCCTGCGGGTCAGTCTGCATTTTACATACAACATCATACCAGCATACGCATTTGTTTGCATTTTGGTTTTGGTCTCTGTTGTCTGGTTGTTGCCTTTGAGATCTTTTGGTTGTTACATTCATCTTGGTTCCTTTACAACAAGTTTTGCTTCAAAGTTAACATCTCGGGATTACCTAACTTCTCTGGGAAGCTAGTGGTGACTAGCAATATCCAGTTTACACGAATGGGAGGTTGTTACCAATATGCATCTTTGATCTGGTTGTCACCAATAAACTTTGAAAGACTAGAAGTCACTAGCACCTGTTCAGAACCATTTATGTTCGGTGTCTTGATTTGGTCGTCACCAACAATTTTCCAAACCCAGTCGTCACTGATTCTGTTATAAAGCCAACCAATCGTTATTGGAGTCATTTTGATTCGATTTTCACCAATCTTTGCTAAAAATCTAGTGGTTACTAGTATTGCCTTCTAAAACCAATGGTCATTGGGACTTGAGCTGGTCGTCACCAAAATTCCCTAAAAGTCCAATAATTATTGGCATCGCTTGGAATCCAATGGCTATTGGTACCTGTTTGATTTGGTTATTACCAGTCTTTCTGAATCTAGTAGTTACTAGTATTTCCTTCAGATCCAATTGTGATTGGTACCTTTTGATTCGATTATTACCAATCTTTCTAAGTCTAGTGGTCACTAGCCTTGTTTAAAAAATCTAGTTTTCACTAGCAGTATCCATTACCAGTTTTTATTAGTATACCCCTGGATTTGGTCGTCACCAGTTAGCCTAAGTCCAATGATTATTGGCATCGCTTAAATCAGATTGTTATCATCACTTTGGTCTGGTCATTACCAAACTCTTTGAAAATCCAATGGTCATTGGTCTCCTTGGACTTTGTCGTTACCAATTTCTCCAGTTAAGTCTAGTGGTTACTAGCATTATCCAGAACCAATTGTTATTGGCATACCCTGATTTAGTCATCACCAGTCCCCTATAAGTCCAGTAGTTACTGGCATTGCTTGAAAGCTAATCTTTATTAGTGCCGAAGTTGATTGTTACCAACTTCCCCAGCCGAAGTTCTGTGTTTTATCAATATTGTTTGGAATTCCAATTTGGTTGTCACCATATCCCTAGGAAGTCTAATGGTATTTAGCACTTTTTGGAAGCCGAACTTTGGATTGGTTGTCACCATCCTCCCTAGTAAGTCTAGTGGAAACTAGCACTGTTTGAAGCTATTTGTTATTTTGGTCGTCACCAGTCTCCCTAGTTGAAGCTTTTGCTTTTCTAGTCGAGTCTCTGAGAACTAGTGGATACTAGTTTCCCCGGCACGTCCGGTCTTGTTTCTAACCTTTTCCTAAAGATCCCGTTTGAACTCTTCGTTATAGGAAATTTTCTCATCTGGTTATCCCCAGTGAGATTCGTGTCTTCGTTCCGTCTTTTCCCCGGTGAAGTTTTGCTTCCCCACTGATTTTGTTCCCCAGCAAAGTTTTCCCCAATGGGTTTCTTCCCCAGTGTGGATTGCATTTCTTTTCTTTCGTTTCCCCAGCGAAGAATTATCATCTTCCCCGGTGGGCTTCCTCATCTGGTTATCCCTAGTGAGGTTCGTATCTCCTTTCCCCGATGAAGATGTGTCTTCCCTGTTGGAATTTATGTCCCCTGGGTAAAAGATTTCCTTGAGCAAGCATCTTTAGTCATGTCTGAACTATCTTGCTTACTTCACTTGGAATCTTTCCCCAGTGTTGGGTCCTCGTTAGTGGTTACTCGTTGTATTGCCGTTCTTTTATATTTGCTCGTGTGTCTGCATCCGTCTTGCATTCAAGCATCATATAACATCATTTAGATTCATGGCATATTCGCATTTGTCCTTTTGCATACCATCGGATCTAAGGGACAGAATTTCTGGTTTGCTATATTTAAATACCTTTCACTACGATTCTATGAGGATTGTCATCTCTCATTACCATCTAGTAAAGATATTTAAATAGGGGCATTTGTTGCACCCCAAATTTTGACCCCTTAGATCCTCATCATCATTTTAGAATCATATTTATTTGATTAACTAACCTTAACCCATTTCCAGTTTACCTTTGTCAAGATGCAGATAAATCAGGGTCCCGTACCGTCAAAATCGAGACTTCAGTGGTCTGATCAATCAATGTTTTTGATTGATTCAACCTCAATTAGGTCTCCACATCATCAAATATACTCCATTGGATCAAGTATGAATTCAATTTGAGGTGGTCACCCAAGAATTGAGAACAGTGCAATTCAAGATACCCGATTAGGGTTTTCGACTAGGAAAAGTCAATTGTAGTTTGACTTTTGATTTAAAGAGTGTTTCAATGGTGGGATCAAGGTCCATTAATCTTCTATGGATTATTAAATTCTATTCAAAGAGTTTAAAGTCCTCAGAATGTCCGGATCATCGACGGTCAACTCGGTAGTCACCGATTGATCGAACAGTTAACCAAAAAGTCAGCTCTTCAACAATAAGGAATTTGACTTCAAGATGTGAATGAAAAATGTTCCTTATTTCATATTACACCTCACCATAAAATTTCATAAGCATTGGATCAAGGGTTAAGAAGTAATTGCAAAAATCAGGAATTAGGGTTTCGAAAGGGGCATGACCATAACTCCTCAACCACACATCCAAATGAAGTGGTTCAAAGCTCATTGAAAAGCTCTTGACAAGTCCTAAAAAAGCCTCAAACTGGTCCATGATAAAAAAATGCATAGATTTGGAGTTATGACAAGATTCATTTTAAGAAGGGAAATAACTTAGAAAAATTCCAAGTTATTTATCCTTTTTAAGTGGTTTTTTCAGCAACTTTGAAGGGTTTTTCAACCTAGTTCCATCTAGAATTTGGAAATCTCCAAAACATGAAAGTTATAGAGCTACTTAAGGGCTTTCTAAATTATGGTAGAACTCCTCAATAGCATGTGTGAGCAGAAAGTTATGAACTATGGAAGTTAGGGCTGCCAACACTTGAGATCATCAATCCAACACTTCTCAAAATTCAGATTTTCACAACTTGGACTATCCTTGACCCTTGGATCATGATTCAATCTGATATTTAGATGTGTGGATGAAGGAAAATGCAGAAAAAGGAGAGTTTTGAAGAGAGAGGCAAGTTGCAAGCAACTTGCATTAAAATATTCAAATGTGTAAGAGGAAAGAGAAACTTTTCCCTCCAAGGACTGTGCAACTGCTCATTCTACACTCTAAGCTCACCTCAGTCACTTCATGTTCATCATTCCATTTAATTTTCTGGTCTTCTTTGGGCCATGGAACTGATAGGAAGCAATCTTGGCAAGATTCATTTGAAAATCCTCATGAAACTCCCTCCAAAAGTGGTAAAATACAAAGCTGCCCTCACTCTTGTTTTCACTATAAATAGAGGCATCCTTATTGATGTTAGATACACCAGAGCAATCTCCAAAACCAAGAGAAACAATAGCTCTCAACTCTCTTTCATTTCCTCAAGAATCTCAATTTTCAAAACTTCCATTTTTCACTAAAAAGCTGTCTTGAGCAAAACTCTGCTCAAACTCAGTTCTACCATTTCCAAGTCACTTAAAACCATTTACAAAATCCATAAAAATTTTGTAGAAGGTCTCCATACATTCAAACCACTCAAAAATCTCATTTTCACAAAAGTCAACCTTCACACCTTAGTATATTGACTTTCTCGCACTTTGAAAGCCAAATCCTTACTTGAGGCATTTCCTACCATTCTAACAGTCCCAAAACCTCATATATATCATATCTAAACTGTCCAAACCCTAAAAAACCAGCTGGAAACTTCACAACCTCAACTGTCTTGTGTCGCTACTGCGAAAATCGGCGCCGGCTTGACAGGAGAGTCGCCACCGTGCGTTATTTATCCCTCAGAGCGGGAAAGGAAACGCTCGAAGTAAACCTCGCAAAGACGGGAAAAGGTATGGTCATCGCAACCAAAACCTGGATTCGGGAGTCGGTTACGCAAGGGGAAGGTATTAGCACCCCTCACGTCCATCGTACTCGATGGGATCCACGCTTGGTGTTTATAGGTAAAAGGGTGTATTATCTATCTACGCTAATGGCTGGTTTGAAAAGAAAATAAAAGGACAGGACTCGACAGAACATACGGTGTTCTGGGCCTACGTATTCCCTCGTGCAATGGGAAAGTCAGAGTCAACGTAGTTCGACTGCCTACGGCTAAACGGGGGAAAGGTTGCTCGCCAGGACATCGCGTCCTGTGCCTACGTACTTTCATCTGAAATGAAAGATCAGAGCAAACGTAGTTCGGCTAACTACGGGTAAACAGGGGCTCTCACACAGCAGTGAGAAGACAAACTGGTCTCTAAGGCTCGGGAACCTACAACTATGATCTGGTCTCAAATGCACTCGGGCAGGAGAAAGGGATAACAATTAGTTGTTAGCGGGAAAGTCTCGATCGCACAGCCGCGAGAGAACTAAAGTTAGTCGTTAGTGTGCTCGCTAGGATATCGCATCCTATGCCTACATATCTTCGTCTGGAACGAAGAATCAGAGCAGCTGTAGTTCAGCTAACTACGGGTCAAGCTACTCAAAAGCTCCTACAGAAAGGAAAGGGAAACCCTATAACTATAGCTGGAAAAGGGGAACCTGCTTACTGCTATCACACCTGGTTAACCGTCCTAATGTCTATCATAACGACTCCGCAGCGGAGAAGTCAGAGCTCCTAAGGGATCATGGCAACAGGACTAAACCACAAACAAGAAACTGCAAAGTAAAGGAATACTGAAAATATGCATGAATGCAACAACTAGACAAACAAGGCGCAAAGGCCGCAAACCACAGAGGCAAGGGAGCTCAGCTCTACCAAATACCAACAAGCAAAGCCACGCAATAACAAGCAAGCAGAAGGAGGACCACCTCAACTTCTCATGCACACAAAGTCTACTTCTAAGATGCACCTACTCAGAACTATCTAGATGAATACCTAAGTCTAATGCAACACAATATCACACAAGTCAAACAACACAAAGAGACTAACCCTGAGCAGGGCCTCTAACAAACCTGAGACAACTCCTAATCTATCTCTAAACAGAACTCTATACAATACCCTAAGCAAAGATCTAAGCAACAAATCTAATCCAAAACTCTAAGCAAGAGGAATCACTCCCAGTCTCCAAGCTTCAGAACAAGCTTACCAGAGAAAGGAAGCTAAGCAGCCAAGCTCATAGTGCTTTCCTCAGGAAAGTACCAAGAGGTTACTACCCAGGAGTCATATCCTATGCGGCTCGACAACTGTGATCAGTTTATATTCCTCCTCAGGAGAAACTAAACTCACATGAAGGCTCCGGCGTCACGGGATACTTGGGAAAGAACCTATATGCACTAGAGGAACTAAGTGAACAGACCCATAGGACCTTCCTCAGGAAAGTACTAGGAGGCTGACACTTAGGAATCGTATCCTACGTGGCTCAACAACTGTGATCAGTTTACATTCCTCCTCGGGAGAAATTAAACTCACAAGTTGGCTCCAACATCACTGGATACTTAAGAAAACCTAGACAAACTAGTGGAACTAAGTGAATAGACCCATAGGACCTTCCTCAGGAAAGTACTAGGGGACTTCCACTTAGGAATCGTATCCCATGTGGCTCAACAACAGGTGATCAGTTTATATTCCTCCTCAGGAGGAATTAAACTCACAAGTCGGCTCCGACATCATTGGATACTTACGAAAGAGGTGAGAAGGAAGACTGAAAGTCATTCATAGTGCCTTCCTCAGGAAAGTACCATAAACTCCCTTCAAACTTCAGGATCTCGAACCTCACAAACAGACAACAAGCTCCTAGACTAAGCCTCAATCCAATGCATCCTTGCAAGCTCCAACAGGACTTCAATCAGCTCCCACCTTGAGAAGAAACCCACAGGCCAACAAACCACAAAAGACTATCTCTGAAGTTCAACCACAGTTGAACTTCACAGTCAGAAGTCATCAAAACTTCTCCTATTTTCAGGCTCAGACAAATCACATCAGGATATCCTATAACAATCTATCAAAAATCTAATGGGAGACCCACATGACTCTAGGATAACATACTGAAAAATCAGATCAAAATTCAACACCAGATGAAAGCACTAAAATTAGCAATACAGACATATCCGCAGACCAATTATTCAACATCAATAACAGTGAACAAATGCAATTAAAATGCATGATTAAGCTAATATTTCTACACTATAAAATTCTACACTGAATCATGAGTCTACAGAAAAAAGAACGGAATTATTTGACTAAATCTACCATTTCTTATGAATTTTCTAATGATATGCATGCATTGAAAATATTAAAAAAACATCAATTAAATGGAAAATATACACAAAAATAGCAAAACAAAAATAAAGTGTCATTTTTATTTTTATTTAATTTTCTTAACATTTTTCATGACATGGTAGAAAAAGAATTATTAAAAAAACAATTATTTACATCTTTTATGAATTATCTAATATGGAAATATAAAAGAAAAAAAATCAAAATAAAAGAAAATAAAAGGGAGGGGGTTTAAACAGCAACAGATTCTAGTTATTATCTACATTGGGCCTATGCTGGGGGGTGCCAACAGCATGAGGCGCAGGGCCCAAATTTTGTCAAAAAAACCATTAGTAACTCAGAAAAGAAAAAACGCCAGGGGGTGCTATGAGCATCAAGTTTCAGTTATTTTCATTATGGGCTACGCCCAGGGGGGTGTTATTAGCAAACTGGGGCTTAAGGCCCAATTCACTCTACTCAGGTCTCTCACGCTAAGGGGGAGTGCAAGCAGTTGAGAGGTGTAGCGTCAGAAACGCGCTTTTGGGCCTAAGCCCAGTATCCCAAACCCTAATCCAGACAAAACCTAACCAAAAACCATCTTCCTCCTAACCTCTCTCTGGCACTGTTCATCAAGCGCCGTTCCCTCTCGTCTCTCCCTCGTCTCTACTCTGCAACTCAATCAAACAAACTCTAAACGAAGCAAATCCTCACCCAAATACCTCAATCCCTCACACGAAACATGGCCTAACTTCACAAGTATTGTCAAATGGAAGCTCTTAAACTAAAAGTCCTCAAGATCTTAAGCCTACAAACTCTAACACGCACATGCAAATAGAGGAGTTTAAGGAAGAAAGCTGTAGAAACCTGGAACGACGGATGTTAATTGATGTTCTTTGAAGAGGTGGATCGTTTGCTGAAGATCTTCGAGCGGAGGTGATTTCTGATGATGGATCCGTCGCTTGCTGAAGAATTTGACGAGGTTCTAAGAATCCTGAGTGGATGAGTGTGCCTCTGGATATTGTTGAAGATCTTGAACGGACGATGAAGGTGTGAACGCTTTCTGAAGAAATCTGGAAGTATTGCTTGAAGATTGAACGCGGTTTGACGTTTCTGGGAATCCGGCTTGAAGATTGTTGAATGTCTGAGGGTGATTCTGGAAAAATTGGTATGAAGGATGAAGGTTTAGGGTTTCTGGAAATCTTTGTATGAAGGTTGTTGAAGGTGTGGATGGATTGATGGAGGATTGATGTGTTTCTGGAAAATTTGATGTATGAAGGTTTGAATTTCAATGGTGATTTCTGGAAATTAGGAGATGAAGACGATGAAGGTTGATGGCGTTTCTGGAAAACGTGGTTGAAGGTGATGAAGGTGGAAGGGAGGAGATCGGAGGAAGGAGATGAATTTCTGGGTTTTTGGTAGCTCCGGCGGAAAGGACGGTGGCCGGAGTTGGTTCAGGTGGCCGGCGGTATGCAGTTAGGGCTGATGCATGGCCGCCGGTGGGGTTGACGGCGAGACTCAGGCGACGGTGTGGGGAGGACAAGTGTCTCAGGGAAGGGTTTGCATGGGTGCCACGTGTGGTGGCGTGGAGAGAGAGGGAGAGATAGTGGGGGACAGGTGGGGCCGTTCTGAGTGTGTGGCGTTCTCAAGGCGAAACGCGTGGGGCCTCGTTCTGCGCAACACGTGGCGCTTTTATACCCTTGCAGTTCGCTGGAATTCTCTAGAATATTCCAGGCTGCGCTGGACTTTGGACGCTTTCCTGGACCATTTTTCTGGACTCTGGACTCAAGCTGATATTTGGGCTACGTGGACCATTATTTTTGCTGATGAAATCTGATAGGAATTGGGCTTTACCAAAAACGTCCCCTGGGCCCATTTCGAAAATGAATAAAAACTGTACAAAAAACTGGATTAATACAATTAAACCCAATTAACTCTACTCAATTATTAACACCTAATTAACTGACTAAATCAACCTAATTAAACCTAAAACATGATTAACCTAATTAAGCTCTAAAAAATGATTAAGAACCTAATTAATTCTGTATTATACTAGTTAACCCTAAAAAATCTAGTTAAGATCTAATTAACTCTAAATCAATCTAATTTTCTATTAACAATCTAATATTATTTAATATCTATTAATAAAAGAAAAACTATATTATTCTCTAAATGATCTAAAAACAATTAAACCTATTTAAAATCTATAGAAAAATTCTAAACTATTATTATCTATTAGTAATGAAAAAACTATATTCCCCTTTTTCTTTATTATTCTAAAAAACTATTTAAAATCTTATTTATTTAAAATCTATTTAAAAAATCCTATAAAATCCTAAAAAAGAGATTAAGCTATTAAAATATTCAAAAACTCTATTTAAATTCCAGAAAAATCTATAAAGCCTGTTAAAAATTCACAAAAGTCTATAGAAATCCTAAAAATGCAGATGAATGCAAATGACCGCCATAAAAGAGCGCACGAGACCAGATCGAATCGGACAGAGATCCCTGGGCATCAGAATATCCTCAAAATCACTGAAAAATCACCGAGGAGCGCACAATTTCCCGAAAATAAAACCCCGATAATCTGGACTGGGTCTGCCATATCTGATAGACAAAAATCAAGCTGTAAACTCTGATATCCCCTGCTTGTGCACAAATATCATATCTGAGCTGTGAATATGAAATTAAACCATGAGTCAGATAGGAGAACCGGTTGGTCAAATTTTAGGGTGCAACATCTTGAAAAGTGGTTTATTGCTTCAAGAAGAAGCAAGCTTCAAATCCTTGCCAAAGAAGAAGATCTCTGGGTTTCTTAGCTTTTTAGCTTGACCAAGACTTGTCTACAAGAGTTATGTGCTGTTAAAACTCCTTATTGTTCATACATTGTCATGTTTTATCATTTTGAGATGCTTGTTGTAAGATATAACCATTGATGTCCCATACTAGTTCTTAATCAAGAACTTAGGTTTTATGGCTATGTTACTTGTTTTTGTTAATGTATTTTCATTTATAAATGACATGTGGATGATGTGTTACAAAGATTGTACTTAGATATCATGCTTGACTTATCTTTGAAGATTTTGGTTATGTGGTGTTTTTAAGAATCCAACATTGAAATGTTGATGTGTTTGCCCTAGTTCTGTTAGCTTTGATTCATTAGTGAGATTTGATTGACTTGTAAGTTATCTCATGAGTTCCCCCTGCCCTAGATCATGTTTGAATCTATTGTGGCATTTTGTTTTCACACTTATGTTACTTTACTTTACCATTACCACGAATTGTGTATTAGACTATTTTGTGCTTGCCTTGTTTGTATCTCAAATGTTCTAAATCATTGGTTAATGCTTATATGATCTTACTTGCCTGTTTGAATTGGTTGAATATTGAGAAACATGAGACTTAACCATTAGGGCCTCCTGTGAATTCTTTGTTGTTTTTGCTGTCAAAATTTGGTTTAACATACCAGTCCTTATTAGGAGCAGTTGGTGCTTGTTGTTGAGTAGTAGAGTCATTTATTATTATGTTTTGGGATTGTGTGTTGTGCTTGTAAGTTCAAAATCTCCCTACTTGTTCAAACTACTTTATCATTCTTCCAACTGCATTTTCAAATTTCATGATGCCAAACACATATCATATTCTGTTCCAATTGATTTCTACTTTGTCTATGTGCATGGAATCATTGTTTTACTTATTTGAAACTTGTATGTGGTGCCAAATCTTCCCAACTATCATGAACTTGCTTGCTGCATATTTAAGTTGTTGTTTTTATATGTCATGAGTTTCAAAATGTGATATTCTGTTTGGTACTATTTTCATCTATTTCTTGAGCATGTTCTCATCTGTTAGCATCATTGTGGTATGTGCATAACTTTGGTTTCATCACAGAACTCTTTGCTTGCCAAAATGCCCTGTTGTGCTAAGTTTAGGCCAAGACAGTTTTTCATACTTCCTACCACAACATACCAATTTTGTGCTCCAACTGTCATATGCTTATTTTTGAGTTGAAACTCATCCATCCTCATGATTTTGATCTGTACATATTGTTTGTTTGATCCACTCTCACTTGTTTCTTCATTTCACTTCCAAATGCACCTTTACACCAAAATTTGCCATGAATATGCCAAATTCTTTCCTGCTTGCAATATGCTCATTTTCTGAGTTGTAACTCATTCTTTTCTACATTTATGATGTGTGTGTGCTGTGTTTGTCAACATGAGACCACTTGATCATAATTAGACCAACTTGTACCTTATTGCTGCCAAACTGTTTTGAAAGCTACTGCCACACACTTCACTTTTTTTGTGTTTGATTTGTCTTAGGTCAGATCATGAAAAATTAGACCTCTAAAAAGTATTTAGGACTTGTATGTGCATGAATCAACAACTTTGTGTATGCATTACTTCTCTGTCATGACAGCCTGCCTCACATGTTTGATACAAATTGCAACTTGATATCCATTTTCTTGTTATGTGCATTTCATGATAATCTTAAGTGCTAGGCTCATTTATGATAATATTTGAGAGTTGTATGTGGTATCCCTTGAATCTCAAAGCTGTTCCAATCTTGTTTGGTTTCAAATATTGCATTTTTATGTGTTAAGTGAGCAATTGATGGATGAATTTCATTTCTATGATGTTTGAAGCTAAGTTTAAAGCATAGACACACTTTATATTATGATTAAAGATTGTGTGTGGGGATGAATCAAGCAGATTATGCTCCTGCCTTGATTTGATTTTCAAATTGGCATCTTTCATTTCCAACTTTACTTGGCATAACAGTTGTGCTTTGGTGTGTAATCTTGCCATGCTATCCTCTTGTTTCTGGTTGAGCATTTGGATTGATTTTTTTTCATCATTAACATGATTAGGACTCATAGACATGTGTACAAACTGAATATTTTCATCTGCCAATGTGCTGCCCTGACAGCTTGCCCTTACTTCCATGTCATTATTTGCAATTCATGTGCCAATTCCATTTTTGTTGATCTTTGCTTGAGCCTTAAGTGTGCAACACCTCTGTTATGGTATATATGACTTGTGTGCAATGCCCTTTGATGGATTTGAACTCAGATTTGATGTGTGGTTTTCAAAATGCAACTCATGTTATCATCTTGCATCTTCTATCGTGTTTCAATTTCAAGGCATTATTTCAAAATTGTGTTGGCACCATCTTAATCCTTGTTAAAAAACAGTCAAGTTTGACTAAGAATTGACAGTGTTTGAATCCTTCACGTTTTGGCTTGTTTGGCTTGTTTCATTTTGCCCAGATATCCACCATACTTACCTTATGTATTTATGGGGGTGGCTTTGTACTTGGATGTACAGCCACCCCAATGGTAATCAACTTGCGCCATATTCACCTTTCACTTGCCAGCCATGGGTTCGATACTTGGGATCAACCCTTTTTGGTGTTTTATTTTCCATTTTTGTTTGAATTATTTTGTTCACTCCTTCCATTTCCATCCAACGCGCATGTGGTGGCCAAGTGGTTATGGTTTGTGTTTTTGAACACAAGGGCATGGGTTCAATCCCCACCCATGCCACTTTTTTATGTGTTTGTGTGATTTTATTTTCATAAAAACTTCAAACTTCAAAATTTCATAACTTGTTCATCGTGCATTATTTTCAACCTGTTCTTTTTGCAATTTTTTCATTGTGATGTCTAGTTGTATTAAATGGTTTGTAATCTCATAATTACTTGATTTTACAATGCTTTTTGCCTGCTTGTTAGTAAGTCTGTTCTTAGGTCGTTACCGTGCGTTTTGATTAAATTTCCTTCATACCATGCTTATTTCATCTTGTGAGATTTATTGGTATTTGACTTCTTTATGTTTGTTAACATGTTGAGATTTCATTTTCTTTTTGGTTGTTACCATGAGTGATTGTTCCTTTTCTTAAAGTCTTGAATTGAACTGTTGTAATCAATCCTTGCGTACTTGATTGTTATCAATGCCTAATTGTTGTTACATTTGAACTTATAACATGATCATTTTTAAGTGGTAACTTATTTATATGGTTGATGTGTTTCATATTTGATAATATGGCTTTGGGGTTATTACTTCCATCTTTGTTAAGATATATGATTATCGGTCGTAACCATTTGTATTATTTGATACGTTCCTATTGTGATATGCATGCTTACTTGATTGTAATCTTATTCATCTTGCTTAATTGTTTATTTGCTTTGTTAAGCATTGCTTCCCCAAGTGATGGAATATTTTAGTTCTCATCCAAGTTGCCTCTCTCTCTCTCTCTCCTTCCAAAGGAAAAGTCTCTCCCTTGACCCTTGTGTCATTGGATAGTTCACTACCCTGTCTTGACTTTATGAAGTCATCTTAAACCCTAGCTTAGTTAAGTTAGAACATACAAGCCATTAGACTTTGCTTTAAGTCTAAAAGAACCACCTTCACTAGGAGTGTTCTTCAACTAGAACCCTAGGATAGAGTTTGTAAACTCTATGTAAGAATCATAGTAATGATTACTTACTCCCCTCTTGAGTGTTATAACATAGATCTAGAGAGTTTCCTTAAACTCTACACAAGCATTGTTATGTTTGTTTCCCCTTTGAACCTTGATCATAATCAAGTGTTCTTCGACCCTAGTGAGGTGAACTACGATTGCTCTGATTCTATCCTAGTTAGGATACGTAGGAAGAGGACGCAATGTCTTTACGGAAAACTTAGAAACTATCTTTAGGTCTTAACCTACACCCTTTACCCAATCCCAAACCTTAGCAAACATTTACCAAACTTAGCATGCAAACAAGCAAAAGGTTCCTGTAGAGTACTACAAATGTTTAGGATGTGAAATACCTATCCTATGCATAACCAACCCCCGATCCCCGAATCTCTTTGCGTTGTTGTTACATCGCGAAAAGGGTTTTTCTTTCTTTAGACATTTCTTTTGGATAAATTAAAGTCCGGTTGTAATTTAAGAATTAATGAGTCAAGTTAATCAATAGCTTGGTATCACGATTCTCACCGCAACACACAGCAATTACCTTGCAGTGTATTTGCTTCATGAAACTCCTCTTTAGAGAAACAAAACATGCCAAATCTTGATTCTTTTAGGGACGAAGGATCACACAAGACTTTACAAAAGGATTCCCGCTTTCCTTAAGTATATACTTCTTCAGAAAATCAAAGATAACTGCCACTTATCCTTGACCTCCAAGCTGAGCAAGGTCATATGCTCCTATGCACTTAGATCAGAAATAAACTAACCTAAGTAGTGCTATCACCAACACCATCTTCTAGACAAGTTTCTTGCCAGGAAACTTTCTAGCTAATAGATCAGGTGCTTCTAGTAGAAACTAGAACACAACTGCTGCACTCCAATACTCTTATAGAGCAGATTCTCTTCATCTACACTTCCATCAGCACTTCATCCTACCCTTAGTTTCTGACAAGAACATTACTGAAATGAGTACAAATCCAGCTATATCTCCTTTGATTATGGATCAACAGAATTCTGCACAATCCCTGCTGATGGAATGTCTCAACATCTGGTTGAACTTCAGATCCAAGCATATCAGGGCCTGGTGCTTGTGCAACAACTGAGGAGACAACTTGATCATCAACTAAGGATAATTCATTAAATATTTGAGAATATCTCAAACAGAAAGGAATTTTAAATCCTTATAATGAATCCTTCTCTGAACTTCATGGATAACCAATTAAATACGTATGTAGTCCACAAATAGCAATTGGTCTTAAATCCACAAACTTCAGGAATACCAGGGCTTAAACATCAAGGCTGCCACCCTTGACTCAACCTCTTTATGAGTTCCTCTGCTGATAGAATCCTTTGCAGGTCATGAGTGGTGAAAATAAATCACCTCCCACTATCTTCTCTAGCACAAGTTCCAGCAATCTGCCACAGCTATACATCAAATTTTATATAGGCCAATCTTCTCCCAGGGCTACCAGAGTTCTTTCATCAGAAAATTATGCAGTGGAACCACCAAAAGAACTTCTTCAACATGCCCTTATAGGACATCATACAGAAGTAGCCACTCCTTCACAATCACCAGGTCATAGAAGCTCCTACATCAGAGGGCATAGCAGCAGATGCATGGACTCCTTCACTCCATAAGTTGTAGCTCAGCAAGATCATCAAATCAGCTGCAACTTTTCCTTGTTTAACCACCAGAAAGTATCTCCCAAGATCTCATCCAGAACAGACAGGATGCCTGCTCTGATACCAATTGAAATTCTGGTATACAGATCACGTGTGTTCCAAGAACATTGATCTCTGCTTAACAAGGATGAGGACAGACCATGGCCAATTTAAATTTCTTTAAATTGTCCCAATGTCATGACCAATGTCACAACCTCTGTTGTGACATATGCAGTCTGTCATACTATTTATCTAACCATTTATAGTACAGAATTGTAAATGCAGAAAGATAAATAACACAGTAATTGTTCACCCAGTTCGGTATCAACAATAATTACATCTGGGGGCTACCAAGCCTGGGAGGAAATTCACTATTAGTAGAATCAATTCAAAGTCAAACCTCCAGTTTGTACTTCTCACTTAATCTCTACCCAATGACACTTCATCCTAGAGACACTCTAGTACCTGAGTATACCCACTCACTCCCCCTCAATCACATAACAGTGATATCAAATAATTACATAATTTAATATGAAGAGACACTTCATACTCACCTTGATCTTGCTTCACAGGTTTGATCAAGGAACTCACACACTTTTGCTTCACAGCTTCGAGTGAGACACAGCCTAGAATCTATCTATCCAATGCAATTATCCACCAGACAATTGCTTGGAGTACAAGTATTCCTAAGCAGAATTCATACGTGAAGACTAGCCTTCTTCACTCACAATTATGTCTACCACAATGTATCAAATGCTACAAAGGGTGACTTACAACCCAAGGGACTCTCAAACCCTAGACCTCTATTCTACACTCTGGTTTTTCTTGATGTGAGTGCTTGCTTTTCTTCTGCTTCTGCTCCTCCTTTTATAGTCGTGCAGACTGGGCTTGGGCTGTGCAGAAGTAACAAATATTAGTTTTAACAAAATAAAACTAATTTCCACAATTCAAGGTGTTGTCCAATTAGGTTATGGCATGGTCAGCATTGCCTTGAAGCTCTCCTGATATAACTCAGGGGTCATAACAAGTCTTCCTGAAATCTAGCCTGAGATAACAGAAAACCAACATGCCTGCATGACTCATGTCATACGATCAATGTCATGACATTCAGTATGACATTCACTCTTCTGCAGATTTTTCTTTACACCAGACCTGGCTTCACCTAATCTTCTGCAGAATAATATTAGAAACAATTATATTCAAGTTTCCTAAAAGATCTCCAAGATCCTTTTATGAATAACAATACAATATGTTCTTGTTCCTAATCCATCTCCTTGACATATTTACTAATGAGGTATTTTCAACATGGTCTCATCAATCCAAACCATTTCTGTCAAGAGATATACACTAGCAGCTCCTTCTGTTGTTATGAAACTATGTCTTGCTTAAAACACATGACAACACACCTCACTCACCATAACTCACATTGTTGTGGTTGCAAACCTCACACTGCCTGTGAGGAGCTTCATCACAACTCCAACAGCTGTGGCTGCACACCTCACTCACTACCTGTGAGGAACTTCATCAAAACTTAACCTGTTGTGGCTGCACACCTCACACTGCCTGTGAGTAACTAGGCTACTGCTAAGCCATAGCAGTGCCTGTTGTGCCAGACAGCTATGTCATTACTTTGGTAATGACATCCATGATAGTTGTCCTTTCTTTAGCCTCTTCTAGGTCCTGTTTGCTCTTGCTGCACTCGACCTTGATGTCAGCCTCTGCTAGCTCCTGTTGCACATAGCTCCTGCTACACCAGATGTAATGGCATCCTGTGTACAACACATGATAGCATAGCAGTTCTGTTATAAGCTCCTGCTCACCAGATGTAAACACATGACAACAGTTCTGTCATCAGCTCCTGCTGCACCACTACTTCTGTTGTTTCTCACACATGACAGTAGTTTTGTCTTGATAGCAAATGGATGTCGTGATGGATGTCACAATCTTCAGCATGACATTCACATTAAACCACTCCACAGCAGTTCTTTCACCAACTCCTGCTTGCTCCTTTAGCTATGTCATAACTATGGTAATGACATCCTGCTTAACATTAGTGCGGAGTCATATTTTACCACAATTTAGCCAATCATAGAACCATGGTCAATTCTATATCATAGAACCATGGAACTAATAAACTCCCCCTTTGGAAAATTTTGGCTAAAACATCTTATCACGACATTCAGCAGCAGTTTACACAAACTATCATGCTCCCCCTTGATAGTTGCATCCAGTTCAGCAGCAGTTTACACAAACTATCATGCTCCCCCTTGATAGTTGCATCCAGCATGGTAGCAACAATGCTTTCCTCATCAGCAGTAGTAGTTTTTCTTTTCTCCCCCTTAGTTTAGTCAAAACTTTGACAACAAATGGAGTACTTGTACATACATATGCTCAACACAAACTGTGCATACAGTCATCTCCCATACACAAGCTGCTTGGCCTCTAATAAGGACTGCACCACTTCAGCAGCTACACACCAGACAGGTACACACCTTCCCCTGTAAGCATAAACATTGCTCCTCCTGAAAGAGAAAATCCAAGCACATGAAGAATTACTTCATCATCTTCAAGAAGCTTTACACCCCTTGATTCACAACCCATACTAGAGCAAATAGCATAGGCAGTGGCATGATTCCTATCTGGAAGATTTCTCAGATTTCAGCTTTGACAGAAAATCTCCAAGATGTCAGAGTGAAAATCCTTCCATATGCACAAGATCAAGGCGGATGATCTCTTGATCTTTATCTTCACTAGACACACTAGGATAGAGGCCTATAAACTTGGCTAGATCCATGAACATCCTAAGGACAGAACCAAAAGGAAGGCACTTGTCATGTTCACCATGAGCTTGGAGCAGTAACCTAATGTCACAACATCTTGTTTGACATTCTACCTTCATCAAGTCCCAGATTTGTTTGAAACCACAAACAATCTTGACACATAACTGCACTCTTGTAGCAACAGATCTTGGATAGAAGTATAGCTCTCCCATATCAATGGTAACCAGTGCACATGAATGGAAAACATAAGACGCATCTTCATGTCTTCAAGAACTCATTCTCTGTTCAACACACATGTTGAACGCATTCACGTACTACTTGACCCACAAGCAAGTAGTACACCCATCAAACAGAAGCTCTCCCCTATCTTTGATAACAGCTGCTCCAAGGTCACCACATTATCTCTCATGACCAAATCCATGCTCATACAGAGAGAAGGCACCAAACTGATTCACCTCTTCCTAGAGTTACTTGTAGCAGAAGAGACCACTTCTCCACAAGTATTCTGGCCTTAGGCCGAGTACAAGATAGACACCGCATAGGGACTTTATCACATCAGAATGCACTCAATACCTTCTCATTATACTCCAAGACAATCCTTTTACCTTGTCATTCTCCCGTATGACAAGATAGAATACTTCTTATCCAAGAAGTCAATCACAAGTTCCACCAGAGATCTTCATACAACAGATGGTTCATATCACAGACACACCATCCCATGGTTCTTTATGTCCCCATACTGGACTTACTGCTGCCTAGTAATCCAACTGAAGATCTTCACACCTCCACCAGCTTGATCAAATACCTCTCCACAATAAGGTAATCTTCTATACATAGCTTAGGGATTCTACCACAAGCTCCAATATGTGAACAGAAACAGATCCTCCTTTGGTCTTCAACCAATTACCCTTCTGCACATGAGTAATTAGTTCCAAGCATGAATAGTCCCAGAACCTTCTGTGGTCTTTAAATAACTACCCTTCTGCACAAGAATAATTCTCTAAAGGCACACTACTTAAATAACCAAATGCCACTGTTTGGTTATTCAGCATTTTTCAGAGCTCTAGAAAGTCTGCTAATCCACCAGGCCACTTTGATCTTTACATTCTTCTTGCTCCAAAGCAAGGTATCTACTCCTTCAAACAGCTCCTGCAAACTTCATGATGTGAAGCATTAATTCCATTCATACCTGAGAAGATCAACTTTTCTTCAAATGATGTGCCACACCATCACTTAAGGCCTTGAAGTTTCTGCTTGATGTCACAACTTTGGTTAAGACATTCAGCTGGAGAGTTCAGGCTTTCATTCTGCCACTTAGAAGATTCTCTTTACTCAATTAGAACATAGGCTTGATATCCAGTTGGAGTAAACAACCTCAATCCTGCTTTGTTGTACCACAGCAATTGCCTTGTAGTGTATTTGCTTCATGAAACTCCTCTTTAGAGAAACCAAACATGCCAAAGCTTGATTCTTTTTGGGAGGAAGGATCACACAAGTCTTTACTAAAGGATTCCCTCTTTCCTTAAGTATAGACTTCTTCAGAAAATCAAAGATAACTGCCACTTATCCTTGACCTCCAAGCTGAGCAAGGTCATATGCTCCTATGCACTTAGATCAGAAATAAACTGACCTAAGTAGTGCTATCACCAACACCATCTTCTAGACAAGTTTCTTGCCAGGAAACTTTCTAGCTAATAGATCAGGTGCTTCTAGTAGAAACTAGAACACAACTGTTGCACTCCAATACTCTTATAGAGCAGATTGTCTTCATCTTCACTTCCATCAGCACTTCATCCTAGCCTTAGTTTCTGCCAAGAACATTACTGAAATGAGTACATATCCAGCTATATCTCCTTTGATTATGGATCAACAGAATTCTGCACAATCCCTGCTGATGGAATGTCTCAACATCTGGTTGAACTTTAGATCCAAGCATATCAGGGCCTGGTGCTTGTGCAACAACTGAGGAGACAACTTGATCATCAACTAAGGATAATTCATTAAATATTTGAGAATATCTCAAATAGCAAGGAATCTTAAATCCTTATAATGAATCCTTCTCTGAACTTCATGGATAACCAATTAAATACGTGTGTAGTCCACAAATAGCAATTGGTCTTAAATCCACACAACTTCAGGAATACCAGGGCTTAAACATCAAGGCTGCCACCCTTGACTCAACCTCTCTATGACTTCCTCTGCTGATAGAATCCTTTGCAGGTCATGAGTGGTGAAAATAAATCACCTCCCACTATCTTCTCTAGCACAACTTCCAGCAATCTGCCACAGCTATAAATCAAATTGTATATAGACCAATCTTCTCCCAGGGCTACCAGAGTTCTTTCATCAGAAAATTATGCAGCGGAACCACCAAAAGAAATTCTTCAACATGCTTTTATAGGACAACGTACAGAAGCAGTCACTCCTTCACAATCACCAGGTCATAGAAGCTCCTACATCAGAGGGCGCAACAGCAGATGCATGGACTCCTTCACTCCATAAGTTGTTGCTCAGCAAGATCATCAAATCAGCTGTAGCTTTTCCTTATTTAACCACCAGAAAGTATGTCCCAAGATCTCATCCAGAACAGACAGGATGCCTGCTCTAATACCAATTGAAATTCTGGTATGCAGATCACATGTGTTCCAAGAACATTGATCTCTTCTTAGCAAGGATGAGGATAAACCATGGCCAATTTAAATTTCTTTAAATTGTCCCAATGTCATGACCAATGTCACGACCTCTGTTGTAACATCTGCAGTCTGTCATACTATTTATCTAACCATTTAAAGTACAGAATTGTAAATGCAGAAAGATAAATAACACAGTAATTGTTATTTAAACCAAGCCAGGGAGGAAATTCACTATTAGTAGAATCAATTCAAAGTCAAACCTCCAGTTTGCACTTCTCACTTAATCTCTACCCAATGGCACTTCAGCCTATAGACACTCTAGTACCTGAGTATACCCACTCACTCCCCCTCAATCACATAACAGTGATATCAAACACTTACATAATTTAATATGAAGAGACACTTCATACTCACCTTGATCTTGCTTCACAACTTTGATCAAGGAACTCACACACTCTTGCTTCACAGCTTCGAGTGAGACACAACCTAGAATATACCTATCCAATGCAATTATCCACCAGACAATTGCTTGGAGTACAAGTATTCCAAAGCAAAATTCATACGTGAAGACTAGCCTTCTTCACTTACAGTTATGTCTACCACAATGTATCAAATGATATAAAGGGTGACTTACAACACAAGGGACTCTCAAACCCTAGACCTCTATTCTACACTCTGGTTTTTATTGATGTGAGTACTTGCTTTTCTTCTGCTTTTGCTCCTCCTTTTATAGTCGTGCAGACTGGGCTTGGCCTGTGCAGAAGTAACAAATATTAGTTTTAACAAAATAAAACTAATTTCCACAATTCAAGGTGTTGTACAATTAGGTCATGGCATGGTCAACATTGCCTTGAATATCTCCTAATATAACTCAGGGGTCATAACAAGTCTTCCTAAAATCTAGCCTGAGATAATAGAAAACCAACATGCCTGCACGACTAATGTCATACGATCAATGTCATGACATTCAGTATGACATTCACTCTTCTGCAGATTTTTCTTTACACCAAACCTGACTTCACCCAATCTTCTTTAGAATAATATTAGAAACAATTATATTCAAGTTTCCTAAAAGGTCTCCAAGATCCTTTTATGAATAACAATACAATATGTTCTTGTTCCTAATCCATCTCCTTGACATATTTAGTGATGAGGTTTTTTCAACATGGTCTCATCAATCAAAACCAATTATGTCAAGAGATATACACCAGCAGCTCCTTTTATTGTCATGCAACTATGTCTTGCTTAAAACACATGACAACACACCTCACTCACCACAACTCACATTGTTGTGGTTGCAAACCTCACACTACCTGTGAGGAGCTTCATCACAACTCCAACAGCTGTGGCTGCACACCTCACTCACTACCTGTGAGGAACTTCATCACAACTTAACCTGTTGTGGCTGCACACCTCACACTGCCTGTGAGGAACTAGGCTACTGCTAACCCATAGCAGTGCGTGTTGTGCCAGACAGCTATGTCATTACTTTGGTAATGACATCCATGACAACTGTCCTTTCTTCAGCCTCTGCTAGGTCCTGCCTGCTCTTGCTGCACTCGACCTTGATGTAAGCCTCTGCTAGCTCCTGTTGCACATAGCTCCTGCTGCACCAGATGTAATGGCATCCTGTTTACAACACATGATAGCATAGCAGTTATGTTATCAGCTCCTGCTGCACCAGATGTAAACACATGACAACAGTTCTGTCATCAGCTCCTGCTAGCTCCTGCTGCACCACTACTTCTGCTGTTTCTCACACATGACAGTAGTTCTGTCATGACAGCAGATGGATGTCACGACATTCAGCATGACATTCACATTAAACCACTCCACAATAGTTCTTTCACCAGCTCCTGCTTTCTCCTTTAGCGATGTCATATCTATGGTAATGACATCCTGCTTAACATTAGTGCGGAGTCATGTTTTACCACAATTTAGCCATTCATAGAACCATGGTCAATTCTATATCATAGAACCATGGAACTAACAAACACTTATTCAAATAACTACCAAACTGTATTAATAACAAGCTTCCACTATTAGGATATTGATAAACTTCTTCTTTAATCAAGTTTCAAACTTGAAAAAGAACCAACTACAAGTTGTCTCTATTAAAGGGGTTGTCGCTTGCTAGGAATTATAAATCAATAACTCTACCGAGGATCTTCAAAGGAGATACGGGAAGATTAGATTACACAACATACTTTTCAAATAAAGAGACAACCATCTGTTAGTGATAAAAGGTTTCACAACAAACTTCTTTGATAGGAATTACTGGAGAGATGCCATTTGATGGAAAAAATGATAGAGTCGCAACAGACTTCTCAAATAAAGAGATGCCACCTGTTCAAATAATGAGTTCAGGGCTTCAAGGATTTCAAAATAAACTTCTCTGATGAGGATAAACTAGAGAGATGCCATTTAACATGAAGATATAGACTAATATTTGGGGACATAAAAGATCTCAAATAAAGAGACTACCACTTGAAGTCACACAAAAAATTGAATATGTCAAACAAGCTTCTCAAAGAGATTGCCACTTGTAATTACAAAGGTTGGAGAATCATCAAGAAAGGATAAGCTTCTCAGAAGAGACTGCCACTTATCGTTGCAAATATTTACTATGCTAGGGATATGAAAGCTTCTTAAATAAAGAGATCGCCACTTACTGTCAGGAAAAAAATTCCAAGAGTGTTATCACAATAATGTTGGGGAAGTAGAATTTTCTTTTTCTGATAGGGAATCACAAACATATTTCTGCTGAGGAAAATAAATCCTCAAAGGTGCAAAATAAATGATGTCTCATCATCCAGGTTTCACTGCCTAGAGAGACTCAAAATAACTGCTGCAAGAAACCAAAGTTCAATCCAGGAACAAACTGGAGAGAAACAATCAAACGAGATTCTAACTAATGAGGAAATAACTCAGGTGGGGAGTAATTCCATCCAGATAATGGGCTGGAAAGGAAAACTAAAGCAAAACCCTCCCATGAGGAATGAACTCAATGGGGATTCAGAAAGGATATACATGCTTTCTGCTTAAGGTAGACACTCTAATGGAGAGAGAGGATATAGACACTCTAAAGGGGATAACAACACCGGAGAGAGTGGATAAGCACAGAAATAAATGTTGGATGTACATGAACCTTAATTCATCTATGTATGATGTATGTATGCATGAATGAATGAATGCATGTTTGTACATATGTATGTGTATTCTAACAAAACAAGCACAATGATAAATTGGGGATGACCAATCACCATAATACAACTGGATACTCGACTAAATCTCATCAAGACAGAAATACCACTGGAAATTCTACTGAAAGTCCTGCTAGCGACTCAGCTGGAAATAAATAGAAGCCACTAGGGGAACAAAGTCCTGCTACAAGGCTCACATCTCTGGGGAGAGAAGGATACTGCTTCAGGAGAAACCCAAAAGTTGAATCTTTTATTACCAGAAATCCACTGAGGGGATAATAGTTTGAAATCCGTTTTGAGGGAATAGAAAGATATGTTGAGGAAGTCATACAACACAGACTTCCAAAACTCTGATTGGCGAGTGAGAGAAATCCTCGTATAATTTGTTGTAGAAAGATGAAGATTTGCCAGGGAAGCATGCAGAGAAAAGATCTTCTGGGGATATAAACCTCTGAAAGGGATATCATTTGTATTAACTCTGGTCGTTATCTTAACACTTCTTAGTAGGAAATATCATTCTGGGCACATAAAAGCATTAAAACCATAACAGGGGATATGAAACTTGTTGGGGAATTCTTGAATAACAAAATCCAGTAATCACACATATATTTGCTTGATCACAACCTAGATAAAGAAGAGAATCACACTTGACTGGGGAAATTTGGATCAAGAATTACCTGGGGAACCCAAGTCTATGATTGAATCAGGGGGTGCTAAATTCAGTACTCGACTGGAGAACACTCAATTAGCGCTCAGCTGGGACGACCACCAACAAGAACAAACTTTGTTTATGAGAACATCGAGTTCCACATTTTGAGATCTTACCACTCTTTGGAGTAACTATGGACATTCCTTTTAGCATTCACAAATCAAAGGAAAATATTTTTGTAATTTTCAAAAATATCATTATCATTTTTTTTGTTTCAAAAATTATTATCAAGAATAAATTAAATATTGCAAAACATAAACAAATATAACAATTGCAAAAAAATGGAAACAGGCCCAAATTTTATTAATAGAATTGTAGACCAAAAATTTCGTGACTCCATGAATCACAAAGTTGGAAAATGGTAAATACATGGAAAAGGTTACACTGAAATACAATGTCTACTATTCTCCCTAACAACTTTAAATTCCACTATGCTTTACACTTCTGTCAAGAATGACGAGGATGAGAATCCTTGATGAACAATGTTGCTTCAAGTGATCAAGTCTGGCCTGATGCACTTACTTGCCATAATCCTTAACTTTTGCCTAGATTTACCTCTTAGGTTTTCAATCTACCAGGATAATTATTTCGGTTTGTCTCTAACTTTTTCCTGGACCGCCCTTTCAGGTTTTCAGCCCACAGAGACGCTCATTTTTGCCTAAGCCTCCCTTTCGGGTTTTCAACTTAACGAGCTATTCTTTTATTTTTTTAGGCGAAGTATTTTTTGACTAGATCAGCATTCACAGGACGAGTGAAATTTTCACCATCCATAGTTGTAAGAATTAATGCACCGCCAGAGAAGGTTTCCTTAACAACATATGGGCCTTCATAATTAGGAGCCCACTTGCCTCTAGAATCAGCGGTAAAAGATGATATTTTTTTAGCACGAGGTCGCCTTCTCTGAACACACGGGGTCTAACCTTCTTATCAAAAGCTTTCTTCATTCTTTGCTGATATAACATGTCATGACACAAGGCCATCATTCTCTTTTCCTCAATCAAATTTAATTGATCATATCTACTTTGACACCATTCAGCCTAAGATAGTTTAGTTTCCATCAGGACTCGCGTTGATGGGATCTCAACCCTTACAAGGAGCACTGCTTCCATGTCATATACGAGTGAGAAAGGGGTTGACCCTATTTAAGTGCGGATGGATGTACAATATCCATGTAAAGCAATACGGAGTATCTTAGAGTAGTACTTGTATGTCGAGCCATCGTTTGAATGATTTTCTTAATGTTCTTATTTATAGCTTCAACAGCCTCATTCATCTTTGGTCTGTAGGGAGAAGAATTATGATGCTCAATCTTGAAATCATCAGAAAACTCTTTCATTATCTTATTGTTTAAATTAGACCCATTATTAGTGATAATATTACTGGGAATGCTATACCGATAAATAATTTGAATCTTGATAAACCTGACCACCACTTACTTAGTCGTATTGGCATACTATAGCATCGGTTTTTTTGTGACGGGACCACTACTGCTTTTGGTTCTACTTTCTGGTTTCTATATTTATCCTATGAAGCTTAAAAGGAAGGGGAAGATATCTTAAACTAACCCTGCGCACAAGTGTTTTCCCTACAAATGCGAAGAGATCTGGAATCGGGGGTTGGTTATACAAAGGGAAGCTATTAACACCTAGAGTATCTATAGTAATCTATAGGAACCTATTGGAAAGGTATCTAAACCTAAGGTTTTTTATTAGTGCGCTCGCTAAGATTTCACAATCTTATGCATACGTATTCTCGTAAAGAGATTTGGGGAAATCAGAGCGTTCGTAGTTCCTCCTATTCTATGGGAGGAAAAAAATGTTTGGTGTCTTATTCAAAGCCCAACGTTGAAGCTAAAAAGTGTTTGTGTCTTGTTCAAAGCCCAAGATTGAAGTTAAAAGAGTATTTGTGTCTTGTTTAAAGCCCAAGATTGAAGCTAAAAGGGTATTTATGTCTTTGTCAAAGCCCAAGATTGAAGCTAAAAGAGTATTTGAGAGAGAATTTTTCATCTCTAAAGGGAGATATCTCACCTATTCATCACAATAATTGACGGATTGATTATAAGGGAAGTTGATTTAACTGGGATGTGTGGAATCCGACAATTCCACATCTTTCTTTATAAGAGAGTTGAAATGTCATGAAGGAAGAAGCTTTAATTCAGTGTAAAGCAATGCCACTTTTTCCTTTATGAATCTTTGCATGCTAAGAGAGGGACATTGGCTTGGATGTGTAGAATCCAAAGGCTTGCCACTTACATCACTTATATGAGAGATAATTTTAGCCATGATATGAGAGGGACTCCATCTTGGATTTTGAATCAACAAATGTGCCACTTACATCAATTATCTAGAAAAAAAGTTTAATTGTTTGTTTTGAAATGTGATATATATAGGAAATATCCTCCTACATAGAGGACTCAGAGTATCATCTGTGGGGATGTTGAATTATGTGCCTTGATCAAAGTCCAAGGTTGAAGCTAAAAAAGGATTGAAAAATGACTCAACTAGGGGAGTATTATATCTTTCTTGTACAAGGCCCAAGATTGAGGCTGACTGGGGAAAATCCTTATATGAAGCCTAAGAGGAGACTAAGGGAATTTAAGTGGAGATTGACTCTTGTTGAGGAAAATTAAATCCAAGAGAAGGATACAACTGCTCTGAGGAATCAAAAGAGAAACTGACTCTTGTTGGAGATTAGAGAAGAGTTGGATTTATTGAACTGCCATAAAGGCTTTGATTCTTTTAGGGATTTATTGATTGTAACCTGACCCTTGCAGGAGATTTTAAGGTGGAAGTCAAGCCTTTTTGAGGATCAGAGGATACTTAAAGGATGAGTTTGAATGTCTTAGAGGTCTTGACTCTCTTGGGGATTGGTGTAGGGATAGAGATGACTAGGGTATATCCTGCGCTTTTAGGAAGCCTGAGTGTCCTTGTATGAAGCCTAAGAGGAGGCTATAGATGCTTCTAGGAAGCCTGTGGGTCCTTGTATGAAGCCCAAGAGGAGGCTAGGGAATTTAGACTGTCCAAGTCTTAAGAAGACTTCAAGAAATGTTTCACTGGGAAATAATCCATTCTTTGTTGAATTGTTCCAATATTAAAGGGGTTAAAGAAGAGGTTTCACAGGGAAATAATCCTTTCTTTGTTGAAGGTTTTAAAGGTTGAATCAATTGAACAAAACCCAAGAGGAGGCTGACTGTATTGTGCAGAAGAATTCCTTTGTACAGGGGGGACTAGTTGTTTGAATAAAGTTATACTGATTGACAAGGATCTTATGGTTTGAACTAGTCTAAACTAAGGATGATTTAAATGCTAAGAGAAACTTAACAAGATATGTACAAGCATATATACAGATACATGAATAAGCATATAAACAAGTATGGGTTGAATTGAGAAAAGTGGTGGATCTTATACTTTGGATAAAGGCCCAAGTGTATTGTGATTAATAGATGTTTTCTTCAAAATTGAGTTAAGATTTTGAGAAATTGAAGAAAGTTTTGACTTTGGAGATGACTTGATCTTTAAGTAAACAAAGGTGTCAGGTCTTACACTCTAGATAGAGGCCCGTGAGTGTTATTTGTATCCTGTACATAGCCCAGGATGAATGATGCTAAAAAGTTTTCTATTTACAAAAGGTGTTGGGTCTTACACTCTAATAGAGGCCCATGAAATTTTGAAAACAATGTTTATGTACAGAGGGATGAGACTTACACTCCTAGCAGAGGCCCAAAATAGTTTATTTACAAAGAGGGTTGGGTCTTAAACTCTAACAGAGGCCCATGTGATTATTGAAATAAAGTTTGAAAAATAGAATCAAAGTAAAACCCTAATTTCATTTTTTGGATATTTTTCAAAGAAAAATCAATAAAAAATGTATAATTTATCAAATGAATCCGTTAATCATGTTATAAACAATGATTAAGGTTTGTGGAAAATGTATTTTATCCACATCAATATTTAAAAATCATTTTGGTTTAAGAAAAATTAAGAAAAGAAATTATTTTAAAACATTTAAAATAGTTTAAAATAATATATTAAATATACTAAAAATATATCAAATACAGAATATTTTTGTGATTTTTTGTGGATTCAAATAATAAGGTATTTAAATGATATGTGAAAAAATTGGTGTTAAAAATAATTAATTTGATTAGGAAAAAAAAAATCAATATTTGAAATTATTTTAAAACAATTAAAAATAATATATTAAATATATTAAAAATATATCAAATATAAAATAATTTTTTGATTTTTTTGGTGCATAAATTATTTAAATTTGTGGATGATATTTGTGCAAAACTCATTTGAAAATAATTAAAATTGGATGTAGAATTTAATTTTTGAAAATAATATGAAAATATTAAAAATATTTAAAAATTCAAAAATTTGAATTATGGCGCGAAGAACATCTTCTTCTTCCTCGCGCCCAACCCCATCATCAGATTTGCAAAACCTCACCTATCTCCCTCAATTCTTAATGGTTTTAAAAGATGTAAATATGAAAGTTGCTTGTTTTTTAACAAGGAAGACAACGATACCAATTAATTTCATTTTTTTAAAAGTGTGTAGTGAGTTATCTAGTGATGAACAAATGAACCCTAATTTTTGCAAGAACACTATGAAATCCTATACAGGATTGCTACATAGCAATTGATTGAGGGAAAACATTCTATATATGTGCAGAGATATGTTGATAACTTGAAATATAAAAAATGATGCATGTTTCATGGATTTTGGGAAGTTCAGGCTTACATGTGCAAGAGGAAATCAAATCCTTGTTTGTAGGTGTTACTGATGTGAAATGATGACATGGAAAACTTCTATAGACCTCAAGAAATGTGTTGATGTGTTTAGAATGGATGGAAACCTTCTGGATTGATGAGCTTGAATCCAACTGCAACTTATGATGTATCTTGAGCAAATGGGGTATGACTTGATGATTTTGATGTTATAGAAGTTGTTTAAGTGTTTGGATCATTCATATATGATGTAAGTGAGGTGTTTGGATCATTGGTTTGGATGGAATTTCTCTGGTTTGAGAAATTCGATTTCTCCCTCAATTGGTGTTTTGAAATTTGAGACAAAGATGATTTTGGAGAAAACAAGTATTCAAGTTATTTTGTTGTGTTTGAAATGCTCATAAGTGAGCCCTATTTATAGGTGAATAAGTTTATCTTGGCTAAATAGTGAAATCTTGAAGGATAAGAGCTCATTCAATGTTTTTGGCATGATACCGTTACTTCCATGCCAAGGTACAATAACTCTTCCAAGTAGCATAGCCAACTTTTGACCAATTCCACATTCCTCAGATGTTTTTATTGTTGTTTATGCATGAATTTTGACTGAAAATAGTACCTTTCTTAAATGTGCATTATTGCACATAAATGCCTTTGAATTCAAGGCATATGTGGCAAAGCTTCATCATTCCAATTTGAGATTTTCCTTGATTCTTTGACTCAATTCTGCAGGTTTGTTGTGACTCACCCAGATCACACTGAATTAGTGTAGCTCCATGATCATTGCACTTGATAAAACAGTCGTGTACCATAAGAAATGGCCAATCTGATCTTGGCAAAACAGTTGCAACAAGGTGTATTAAGACCTCCATAACCCCTTGCCCAAGTGAAGTTATCTCATGCTCTTGGGCTCTTTGGAAAGCTGGGATATCATACTTCGACTTTGATGTTTACATTTGGTCTTGATTTATCTTGGATCATAATGGAAAATGCCTCCAAAGTTGGACAAAACATGAGGCAGATTCTGCCAAAAAAATTCTAAGTGTCAAAGTTTAAAATCTCATGAAACCCTAACTTTAATGCTTCATATCTCAAAATCTATACATGTTTTACGGGTATTTCTGCTTTATAATCTTGTTTTATGTAAGAAGATCTAACATTTGAGCTTTGGATGAAAAAAATGGTTGCTTGGATCAAAGGTTATGGGCTTGCAAAGTTGGGTAAAAACCATGTTCCTTCCATAACTTAGTGAAATTTTAAGTTTCTCAAGGTTGCCATTTTTGCAAGTAACCTTACCTTTCTTGATTTTTATTGATTGATCATGATCCAAATCATAAGTTAACATTGTTCTTTCCTTAAAGAGGTCATGTTTTCCAAAAACATCCAAAAGTCAAACTTGGTTTTGATCACAATTAACTTTTTATATTAGATGAAACTTGAATTTTATGGTCCTTTATGAAATCAAGTCCTTGGGCAAAATTGAACCTAATGGATGGATTCCAAAAGTGTTTTGGAGTGTCTTGAATCATGCTCCAAGGTTTGGGATCATGCTTTATTCAAAAGTCAAAGGTATGTTTGACTTTTCCTCAAGAACCCTAATTTGTGGTCCAGATGAATTTGAATCCTTGTATTGCTTATGAATTAAGTTCTTTGAATCAATCCAATCTTGCGAATGGATCAATAAGATATATTTGAGGTCCTTAAAGCATATCTTGAAGTTTTGGATCATGCCTTACTCCAAAAGTCAACCTAGGGACTGAATTAGGTCAAAACCCTAATTCTTGATTTTTGACATATGCATCTCATGAGGCTATTTTAAACTTATAAATGGACTCATGAGGTTCTTTTGAACTTCTTGAAACATATATTGAAGTATTGGCTTATGCCCAGATGAAAATTTCACTTTGGATTGGTCGACCAAAACCCTAATTTGGTGACACTGATGGTCTTGAGGCTTGATTAACTTGGAATGATGCAATCTTGTGTTATATTCTTGATGAAGGAAAACTCTTGATTCTTCATGGATGTTTGAGAGGCTTGAAAAGTTGAAGATCATGTCAATTCTTGATTGTTCCTTTACCTTAATGTTTTGATAGGGCTCAAAACCCTAATCCTTGGTTAAGGTGAATACTCAACAATATTTAAAAAGATTAGTGAGGTATGAAAATACCCCATATTGTGGTGATGATTTTCACAATGATGTGAAGTCTTGGGGTCAAAATTTAGGGTATGACACATATGATGGCGCTTCAACCCATTTGGTGAAATAATCAATGGCCACTAAAATGAAACAGTGTCTGTTTGAAGCCTTGGGTTCAATCATACCAATTATGTCAATTCCCCACATAAAGAAAAGCCATATAGATGAGATAACATTGAGAAGAGTCGGAGACACATGAATTTTATCAGCATAAATATGGCACTTTTGGCACTTCTTCACGTATTTGCAGTAGTCAGATTCTATTGTCAACCAATAGTGACATGCTCTTAATATCTTTTTAGCCATAACATGTCCATTGGCATGGGTAACAAAGGATCCTTCATGAATTTCTTTCATTAACATGTCTGCTTCATGTCTATCCACGCATCTGAGGAAGACCATGTCAAAGTTTCTCTTGTTTAGCACATCTCCATTCAAGAAGAAATTACCAATCAACATTATCAACGTCTTCTTGTCTTTGTTTGATGCCCCAAATGGGTATTCTTAACTCTGGATGAAACATTTAATTTCATGATTCCAAGGCTTATCGTCTTTTACTTCTTCTAACGCAAACACATGAGCAAGTCTATCAAGGCGCATAATATCAATCTTAGGCACGCAATTCCAATGATTCACTCTAATCATAAAGACAAAGTGGCCAGAGCGCCTGCCATATGTTTCTCCTTATGGGGTATATGATGCAATTCAACTTTATTAAAGAAAGTCAACAACCTCCTTGCATTATCTTTTTAAGGAATCAGGCCAGGATGACGAGTCTCCTATTCACCTTTAATTTAATTAATCACCAGGGCTGAGTCCACATACACATCAAGATTTTTAATCCTAAAATCAATTACCTCTTCAATACCCATTATACAGGCTTCATACTCTGCCATGTTGCTCATGCATTCAAACATCAATCTTGCAGTGGAAGGTATATGAGAGCCATAAAGAGTGATAATGATTGCCCCAATTATGTTACCATAAGCATTGATAGCTCCATCAAACACTAAACCCCATCGGGATTCAGGATCAGGCCCCTCCTCGGGTAACGGTTCCTCGTAATCTTTTGCTTTTAAGTACATAACATCTTCATCAGGGAAGTCAAACTTGATAGTTTGATAATCATCAATTGGTTGGTAAGAAAAATAATCAGCCAAAACACTTCCTTTGATTTCTTTTTGAGTACGGTACTCGATGTCATATTTATATAACAACATTTTCCAGCGTGCAATTCTTCCAATCAAAGCAGGCTTTTAAAAAATATACTTGATTGGATCCATTTTGGATATCAACCAAGTGGTATAATTTATCATGTACTGGCATGAACGTTTAGCATCCCATGCCAAAACACAACATGTCTTTTCAAGCATTGAGTACCGAGACTCACAATCTGTGAACTTTTTGCTCAAATAGTAGATGGCATATTCTTTACTACCAGTTTCATCTTGTTGACAAAGAACACAACCCATGGACTCTTCTAGCACAGTCAAATACATAATCAAAGGTCTTCCTTCCACTGGAGGAGACAAGATATGAGGTTCAAGCAGATATTCTTTGATACCATCAAAAGCTTTCTGACAATCTTTTGTCTATACACAACCTTGGTCTTTGCAGAGAAATTTGAAGATCGGCCCACAAGTGGCAGTCATGTTAGATATAAATCAAGAGATGTAATTCAAAGGTCTGAGGAATCCTCTAACTTGTTATTTAGTTTTGGGTACAGGCATTTTTTGAATAGCTCTGACTTTATCAAGTCTACTTTAATACCTCTCTGGCTGACACTAAATCCCAACAACTTTCTTTAACGTACACCAAAAGTGCATTTATTAGGATTCAAACAGAGTTTAAACTTTCTCAAACACTGAAACAACTTTAACAAGTATTCAACATGATCTTCTTTAGTCCTCGACTTACAAATCATATCATCCACATAGAATTTTATCTCTTTATGCATCATATTATGGAACATAGTGGTCATGGCTCTCTGGTACGTTGCACCAGCATTTTTCAAACCGAAAAGCATTACTCTGTAGAAGAATATTCCCCAGGGTGTAATGAATGTTGTTTTTTCCATATCCTCGGGTGCCATTTTAATTTGATTATAGCTAGAAAAACCATCCATAAAGGAGAAAATATTGAATTTTGCTATATTATTTACCAACATATCAATGTGTGGCAATGGAAAATCATCTTTTGGGCTAGCTTTGTTCAAATCTCTGTAATCAACGCACATCCGGTGGAAGGAAGAACAATATTGTCCACCCATTGACGATATTCAGTGGTAACAACAAAACCAGTATCAATTTTCTTATAAACTGTAAGTTCTGTGATTTTTGGATTGGCTACATATTGGTAAAACAACATGTTGTTAGCAAGATGTTAAACCAGATGTTCTGCCATGATAGTCAGACATCATGTTCTATATGATGTTGTGACATGTTACATGACATGTTATACCAGAAAGTTAGGGCATGACTATTTTGGTATTTTTAGTGTGATTTTTGAGCGTGTCTTAATTCACATGTATGCGTTATCCGAGGAATATTGTGAGAATTTCTATTTTGACAGATTGTGAAGGATTTCTGAATCTATTTTGACAGATTGTGAAGAATTTCTATTTTTATGGAGGAGATTATGCTTATGATTCCAAGCTGATTCCTGATGAAGTAAATATAAAGGCGAAATGAAATAAAAACCTGCTACAAACATAGTCTTAAATCTAATTCTAAGTGCGATAACTTGAAATACATCTTGACATAATGTAAATGACGGAAATAAAGTGCTTCAAAAATAAACAAAGTGCTCCAAAATTGATACAAACTCAACCGACAGTGCAATAATCCTCCGATGTGAAGAGATTATTGCTTTACAATTTGACAGAATTTCGGCTTAAGTTTGCATAAACTTGGATACCTTGGAAAATGGCATGAAAAGAGTATTTATTGAAGGTAGGAAAAACACATAGAGGGGGGGGGGTTAAATAAGGGGTTTTCAAACACAATATGACAATAGAAAATAACAAGTTATTTTTATCCTGGTTCGTTTCAACTCAAACTACTTCAGTCCACCCGGCCAAGGTGATTTCGCCTCTCTCAAACGAGGACTTAATCCACTAAGTCAAAAGTTGATTACAATGATTTCCACTAAGACAACTGTCTTAGTCTTCTCAAGAAGGCTGGCCACAACTTGGTCTCTCAAGGGTCTTTTACAAAGAGTAAATTACAAATGTGTTTAAGTTGCTTCTAAAAAGCTATTATCACAACTGTGATTTACACAAAATGAAGAACAAATAAAACTTAGTGTTTTATGTAGAAAGTTGTTTGAATGTTTTCTTGGATTGCTTCTTTGAATTCTTTCTTTCAAAAGGTTGTAGCAAAATTATTGTGAATCGTTGTGTAATTATTGTTTTTAAAGTGTTGATGAAGACTTCTTTATATACACCACTTTCTCAATAGTGTGTAGAAGAAGGTACTGTAGGATGTAGACATAAAGGACAAATACTTTTCATCTTGATTTGACATTCCCTTTTTACCTGAAATCATGTGTCATGCACGAATGGGAAATAGTACCGTTGGTAGACCTTGGGTTTAACAACGTCTCTTTCTTAAACACTTCTTTTTCAAATAAACATATATGAAAAATAATCTTTCATCAGATCCTCTGATGTTGTTCCTTATTCTTCTTATCAGAGTCACTCTTTCCAGAGTCTTGCAGCAAAGTGCTTAGCGTGAATGATCAAAGTTGACTTGATTCAGAGCCTCTGTACTTGCAACGTTTAGTTCTCAGAGTCTTCTGAATATTCTGTCTTTATACTTTGCGCTCAGAGTCTTCTGTAGGCAGTGCTTCAGAGTCTTCTACTTCAGAGTCTTCTTCAGCAAGTGCTTCAGAGTTTTCTTCAGCAAGCGCTTCAGAGTCGTCTGCGGCATTTCAGAGTCTTCTGCAGTTGCACTTCCTACGCTCCGAGTTTAGCGCTATATTGTTCAGAGCTTTACTTTAAATCATGTTCAGAGGAATTCTTTGTCTTCAGATGAATATTTTATTTGATATCTGGAACAAAAACACTTGAACAAAATTAGAGTATATATTTTCTTATACAAAATTTCATTAATGTTATCATCAAAACATTGAGATATATATAGAACCAATATGTGTTCTAACAATCTCCCCCTTTTTGATGATGACAAAAACTATACGAAATTTTGTTCAAAGCATGGAAAAAAAATATCTCCCCTTGAGATTAGTGAATCTCCCCCTGAAATGAATACTTAGAAAAAAAAATAAATACTTCTCTTTCAGCATTAGTATTCTTTCCAGAGTCGGAGTTAGCTTTGTAGACTTTCTTAGAGTTTGTTCAGAATTACTTCTAAGGATTTTATCAGTGAGAAGTTTTAGCTCTAAAACACTTAATTCAACATTAGTTGTATTATATCATGTATGAGTTACCATTTTGTATCTGTTTATATGAATAATCAAAATTTCCATTTTTCTCCCCCTTTTTGTCATATCAAAAAGTGATTTAAAAAATCATTTAAGACAAAAAAAAATCAGAGCAAGAAAACAAGTATAACAGATAATCAGATAATTAGACAAAAGCAGCCAGATGTATTCATTCAGAAGATAACAGAAACAAGTAAAAAACAAAGATGTGCACAGACAAGAAAAACAACTAAGAAGGACGAGAGGCTATAATCTTCAGAAGCTCATTTATCTCAGAAGTTTGTGCTTCCTGCTTTGCCATCCAATTCTTTATCTCAGAAAAAGATTCATCTTGCTTAGCCATCCAAGTTTTCATCTCTTCTGTTGTCTTTTCTTGCTTAACCATCCAGGTTTTAATCTCAAAAGTTGCAGCCTCTTGCTGAGCAAGCTTTTCCTTTACGTCTTTAGAAACCTCAACTTCTTCAGATTCTATCTTCAAACCTGTTGATTCTGGAATGACCACTGAAGCAAATGCTAGTTCTAAATCCATATCAGAAGGCTCATCAGAAGCAGGAGTCTCTTTAGAGATAGAAGCCTCTGTGAAAGTTTCTTCAGGCTGAGGAATTATACTGATCTGAAGTGCAGCAGTTTCTTCAGATGTTGAACTCACAACCTTTGCAGGTGTGTTTTCCAGAAACTGAGTAGGAGTTTTGCTTAGTCCCAGAAGAGAAAATTTGACAGCTTCAGAAAAGTTCTCTTGAGCATCTGCAGAACAAGCAGCTTGAAGGTTCTCAGTCACAGAGTTGAACCTTTTTCTAAAAGTAGTCCAAAATACTTCAGAATCACGAGGATTCACTCTATTCAGGCATCCTTCCCTAGCAACAGACATCCACATCTGCATTTCTGTTTCAAAACCATATAACAGTTTCCCAACATTTGATCTAGGTGTGGGTTTAACGAGAGCCTCTAAGACGGTTTCCTTAGGGTTAACAGAAGGTGATGGTTCAGAAGATGAGTGTTGTTCTGAGGAAAGAGGTGGAAGGGGATTTAGAATGGTAAGGGAAGTAGGAATGGGAATTGGAGTAAGAGAGGGAATCTGAGTAGGAGTGGGAGTGGAAGTAGGAATATCATCAGGATGGTTTGGGGAGTAATGTGTTGGTGAGGAAATATCTAAAAGGTCAGAGTCAGATGAATCAGAGTAGTCTGACGAGTCAGATGATCCAGATGATATAGGGTGTACTGTCATGAGAGATTGTATGTCAAGGATGTCATGATCAGGATCAGAGGGGTTAGGTTCAGAGGGGTTTGGTTCATCTGGTTGTGGTTCAGAGTGTTGGGGTTCAGATATTTGTGGTTCAGAGGTTTGTGGTTCAGATGGTTGTGGTATTTATGGTTCATGAACATTTCTAGAAGAAATATGTTCAGAAGTTGTGTGAGGAGGAGAAGGAGTGGGAATTGGGTCATAGAGAGGAGGAGAGGGTTCAGATGCAGGAATTTTTGTTATAGTTTCCAGAACAGGAATAGCAGAAGTGATACCTAATTTCTTAAGACGCTTAGCCTTTACAGAAGAACCATCTTCAGAGGCTTTCTTTTTGGGACGTGCAGAACCTTCTTCTGAAGTCTTTCTCTTCTTCCTTCTCTTCTCAATTATTTATGGAGCAGGTTCAGATGCTCTCTTTATCAAATCTACTGGAATGGGAGTTCCATCTGCTAGACATGATTCAGTATAGTAGAGCAGAGCTTCTCTGGGCTCTTCAGTAGTAAATAGTGGAAAGTCCTCCACTGGAACTCTTCTTCTGTGAACAGCAGCAGAGTCAATCTTGACTGGTTCAAATTGAAGTTCCTCCACCAGCCTCATCCTTTGCAAACTTTTCCCATCCAGAGGCTTTCCTAGAGTGGTTTCCAATTCTTCTATCTGACCTGCCTCTGTCAGATGTGCAACTAAACCATTTTTTGTGAGTACATCAGAAATCAGTCTTCCCATTAGGATCCAATTTCTGATCTTCTGATGTTTTGTTCTGACCTCTTCTCTGGAAATTTTAACGTGGTTCCACAGATGATTAAACAACAAGTGTGGCAGATCCACCTTGATGTTCTTTCCCAAACAATATAGAAAGTACAGTTGTTCTACATTGATGTAATCTAGAGAGTTGGTTGATTTTCTGTGATGAATACAACCTAGAAATATTTTTGCTCAGATTTTGTAATGTGTCTTCAAGTCCTTGATCTTGCTAGAAGACAACCCAGAAGTGAAGACTTCTCTGTAGACTTCATCCATGTCTACCCTTCCCAAAACATATGAAATTATGAACTTGTGGCACACCTTTGCATGAATCCAAAATTCTTTAACCAAGTGATGATAAACCGGACCAAACAGTCTATCAAAATACTTTACCCAGCCTTGAGACGATATGTAACGCCCCGATTTCGACTATTCCTTTTTCGTTGAGTCCTTTTTGATTTTAATTGGGCGAATATTATTTTGATGTGTAATTTTTGTGGAAATATGTTATGTTTACATATTATTCTATTTTACCCGATTTTGGGAGTTGTCGGAGAAAATAGTTGGAGGGTATTTTGGACATTTCCTATTTAAGTGATAAGTTGGATATTTTATGAGTTATTAAGTTAATAGATTTTTTTTTGGGAAAAATAATAGAAAGATATTAAAGAGGAAATAAAAGAGAAAGAAAAATAGTAACATAAGAAGAAAAACAAGAGAAAGAAAAGAGGAGAAGAGAAAGAGAAGAGAAAGTGGAGAGGAAAACCTAGAATCATCAAGGGATCATCACCAAAGCTTGCAATCGATCGGTAAGGGTGTGAAACTCCACCATCTCTTTAATGTGTATGATTGTATGTGTATGTGTTTGGATTTTTTAGAGTTTCTACTCTTTTTCCACTTAGGTTAGAAGTTGGTTTGATGAGTAGAAAGAGGTTTTAATCGGTTAGAACTCGGATTAGACGATGTAGTTTAGTCGGGTGATGGTAGGGTTGTGCCACTGAGACTGGTTTGGATTTAATCGGTTGATTTTGTGGAGTTTGGGCTATTGAGACAGCCATGGGAGTTCTGTCTTCGCAGGCTCGCCAGGCGAATGGCAGCGAAGCTTCGCCGGGCGAAGCCCAGCGAGCAGCAGCGAACCAAGTCAGTAGCATCCACCCTGTCTTTGCTGGCAAGTTCGCCAGGCGAATGAGAGTGGTGAAGGTTTGCCAGGCGAGTATGCTAGCGAGTGCTAGCGAGTAATTCCAGAATAAATCCCAGTGGTCTTCGCTGGCAAGTTCGCCAGGCGAACGTAGTAGTGAAGGTTCGCCAGAGGCTTCGCCAGGCGAAGGTTAGCGAACACAGCAGCATATTTTTCTTTCTTGTGTTTTCCATTCGTGGATTGGTTGTGTGGTTTGGTTGCGATCATTCTTTGTTTGAGATGATTAATTATATGTTGTTATGTGTGTTGTGGGTAGCCGTATGGCTTGAATCCTAGTTTGTGATTCGTGGAGTGTGGAATGTGGCTGTTTGGCAATTTGGTGCATTTACTTGAACTGAATAGAAATGCATGTTGTGAATGAATGATGAATATGTATATATGTATTGTGATATGTATATATATTGTGAATGCATAATGAATATATGCGATGAATGTGAAGAATGCATGAGTATGTTTGTAAACATGTATGCATTTCAAGAGGTGTGTGGAGTCATTTTGCATGCGAAACCTCATGAAGTACGTTCTTGTGCTGTTGATTCCTAGGAGAATCTGATGAGTGATAGGATTCCTAGGAGAGTCCGATGAGTGATAGGATTCCTCGGAGAATCTGATGAGTGAAGTGATTCCTCGGAGAATCTGATGACTGATGTGATTCCTCAGAGAATCTGATGAGCGATGTGATTCCTCGGAGAATCTGATGAGAGATGTGATTCCTCGGAGAGTCTGATGAGTAGTGTGATTCCTCGGAGAATCTGATGAGTGATAGGATTCCTAGGAGAGTCCGATGAGTAATGTGATTCCTCGGAGAATCTGATGAACAATGTGATTCCTCGGAGAATCTGATGAAGAATGTGATTCCTCAGAGAATCTGATGAACGATGTGATTCCTCGGAGAATCTGATGAACATTGTGATTCCTCGGAGAATCTGATGAACGATGTGGTTCCTCGGAGAATCTGATGAACGATGTGATTCCTCGGAGAATCTGATGAGCAATGCGATTCCTAGGTGAATCTGATGAGTTATAGTGTAACCGTGAGGGGCGTGAGTGAATTGATTCTTAGGAGAATCTGATGGACGATTAAGTCGGTATCGTATTACGTTTGTATAGAGTAGCGAGTCGGCCTCTATGATTTGTGAATTGATTCTTAGGAGAATCTGATGGACGATTAAGTCGGTATCGTATTACGTTTGCATAGAGTAGTGAGTTGGCCTCTATGAATTGCATTTATCATCTTTACATGATGTATGGTGAATAAACATGATTGTAGATGTTTATGTAAGTTGTTGATAATTGGCATGAATGGAATGTTTGAAGATACATGTATGTGTGAGTATATCTGTATATGTGTGTATGTTATGAATTAATATAAACATTGATGATGTATATTGTGTATGCTCAGTGTTCTATTTGTGAATAGATATTTTGAATACATTGCGATGTACGGTTTAGTGAGATGAGTTGTGGTGAGAACGCGAACGATGTTATTGGATGTTATATATATATATATATATATATATATATATATATATATATATATATATATATATATATATATATATATATATATATATATATATATATATATATATATATATATATATATATATATATATATATATATATATATATATATATATATATATATATATATATATATATATATATATATATATATATATATATATATATATATATATATATATATATATATATATATATATATGTTTATGTGCATTATGTATTATGATATTGTTTCTCACCCTTCTGCTGTTTTATAATGCCCTATGAGGCATTGCAGATTAGTTGGCTGGAGGTATTTTTGTGAAGTGTGACTTCATCCCTTTTTGGTCAGTCGGCTCTGATATGTAGCACCGGGTAGCTAGGGATTATTTTGATTCTTTTGTGATACATCTATGTTTGTATCTGCTGACGAATGTTTATGTAAACATGCTGGTTAAATATCGATGATGTTGTAAATCAACTTGAATGATGTACATGTATGTGATTACATATTTTGGAAGTTATTAAATATTTAGATGTTTCCGCCCTTGTTCTAAATATTTTTTTTGTGGGTGTTGCCCCGATGTTGCATATCATTATATATGAGCAGGTGTTTTATATGTGTGATTTTCGGATAATCTGGCATGTCCCTTTTATACCCTTTTATAAACTTACTCTGATGAAATTTTGTATTTGTGCCTAAATGATTAATTGTATTATTTGGGGGTATAGAAAGGGGGTGTTACACGATACAATAGAACGAAGATCAAAACTGTTCTTCGCCATGCATTCAAAGTTCACCATGAACTCACAAAGAACTTCTAGTTCACCCACTGGTGTTAGAAGGGTTCGTTCTGGTGCTTTGTAGGTTTCATTTCCCTTTTCAGATGATGATGCTCCAACCATTGTTGATGCTAATTTTGAAGATGAGGAAGATGAAGTTTCCATTGACGAACTTTTGAGAATAACTGATCTTCTTTTAGATTTAGCAGAGAAGAGATGAAAACAATGGAGAAGGCCAAAATGCATAAAATGTGAGAGAGAGTGAAAGTGTGAAATCGTGTGAGATTGTGGAATATATATATATATAGAGAGAAAGAGAGAGAGAGAAAATTAGGGCAGAAACAAACACAACCAATACTTAGCAGTTAATCACATTAATTGAAAAATAAAAATGATTTCAGCATTTAATGAGATTTGACAAAAGTGGGGGGAAATGAGAAATGTAATCATTCAAACAATACCTCAAACAGAGTCTCACTTTGTACACTCCACCTTTTCAGATTTCATGTGACACGTGTTTGATGTTGTTTTTCCCCTCTGAAGCTCTTTAGAATATGAAATGTTAAACAACGCTCAGATCTTTTGAAGCTTGTTAGTTCAGAGTTTTCCAAAAAGTAATGTAACAAATGAAATTACAGATGCAACACTCTAGAGTATAGAAATTAATCATTTTTCACCTGAATAAATTTGCTTCTGAATAATACTTTTATTCTGGACAAAAATCCATACTAATATTCTTCAGAATAAATTTAAACCTATCTTCAACAAGGGGTTTTGTAAAGATATCAGCCCATTGATGGTCTGTATCAACAAAATTTAATCTTAAAATTCCCTTCTGAATATAGTCTCTGAGGAAATGATGCTTAATTTCTATATGCTTTGCCTAAGAATGTAAAATAGGGTTTTTAGAGAGGAAAATAGAAGAAGTGTTATCACAGAAGATAGAAATGTTACTCTCATATATTTGATAGTCTTCTAACTGACTCTTCATCCAGAGCATCTGTGTACTACAACCAGCAGCAGCAATATATTCTGCTTCTGTAGTTGAGAGTGCTATTGTGGGTTCCTTCTTGCTGTACCATGAGATCAGATTGCCTCCTAGAAACTGACAGCTTCCAGAAGTACTTTTATGTTCAACTCTGTCTCCAGCATAATCAGCATCACAGAATCCAACTAATTTAAAATCATCAGATTTTATGTAACACAAACCCACGTTATTAGTACCTTTCAGATACCTCAGAATTCTCTTAACAACTGTTAAGTGAGATTCTCTAGGATCTGATTGGAATCTAGCACACAGACAAACACTGAAGAGAATATCAGGCCTAGAAGCAGTCAATTACAAAAGAGAACCAATCATACCTTTGTAGAGCTTCTGATATACCTTTTTACTTACCTCTTATTTTCCCAGAGTACTTGTTGGATGCATTGGAGTCTTTGTCGACTTGCTCTCTGTCATGTTGAACTTCTTCATAAGCTCCTTCACATACTTTGTCTGATGATTGTAAGTGCCTTCTGATGTTTGGTTAACTTTAATTCCCAGAAAGAATCTGAGTTCTCCTATCATGCTCATTTCAAATTCTGCCTGCATAGATTGAGCAAACACCTTTCCAAGCGTAATATTTGTTGTTCCAAAAATAATGTCATCTACATAAATCTAACAGATTAAAGTGTCTTTCTTAAATGATTTATGAAAGAGAGTTATATCAACCTTCCCTCTGATAAAATTATTTTCCAGAAGAAAATTACTCAGCCTCTCATACCAAGCTCTGGGAGCTTGTTTTAAGCCATAGAGTGATTTCTTTAGTTTAAAAACATGTTCTCGAAATTTTTCATTTTCAAAACCAGGGGGTTGATGAACACAGACTTCTTCTTCAATTAATCCATTTAGGAAAGCACTTTTAACATCCATCTGATACAGAGTGATGTTATTCTGTGCAGTAAAAGAAATAAGTAAGCGAATAGATTCTAACCTTGCCACAGGAGCATATGTCTCTGTGTAATCTATACCTTCTTGTTGATTGTAGCCTTGAGCAACCAGTCTTGCTTTGTTTCTGGTGACTTCTCCTTGCTTATTCAACTTGTTTCTGTAAACCCATTTCGTTCCAATGATATTGAATCCTTTTGGCCTTGGAACTAGATCCCGAACATCATTCCTTGTGAATTGATTAAGCTCCTCTTGCATAACAAGTATCCAATCATTGTCTTGCAGAGCTTCATCCACAGAGGTAGGTCCAATAAGTGATACTAAACCAAACAATGATGTTCCAAATGATTTTAGAAAGGATCTTGTTCTGATTGGATCATCCTTCTTTCCAATAATCATGTCCTCTGGGTGAGAAGCTTTGATTCTGGAGGATCCTTTCAGAGGGTTTTCTTTAGAAATGGTTAAATTGTCCAGCTGAGCAGCTAAGGGAGTATCATCTGAACTAGCTTCTGGTTCTTTTGCTTTAACTCTATCTGCCTCTGATTCTTCAGAGTCTGTGAGAAGAACTTCTCTATCTGCAGAAGTTTCAAACTGCTTTGGCTTTGGATTTCCAAGCTTATCATCAAATCTGACATGAATTGATTCTTCCACAATCTGTGTCTCAGTATTGTATACTCTGTAGCATTTTGAGCATTCAGAATATCCAAGCATAAAACACTTATGTGCTTTAGAGTCAAACTTGTTCAGATTATCCTTAGTATTCAAAATAAAACAAATACATCCAAAATGATGGAAATAAGAAATGTTAGGCTTTCTATTCCTCCACAATTCATAAGGAGTCTTCTCCAGAAGAGGTCTTACAGACACTCTGCTCTGAATATAACATGCTGTATTAATTGCCTCTGCCCAAAAATGTTTTGCCATATTAGTCTCGTTGGTCATGGTTCTGGCCATTTCTTACAATGTTCTATTCTTTCGTTCTACAACTCCAATCTGTTGAGGAGTTCTAGGACAAGAGAAATCATGTGCAATTCCTTTTTCTTTAAAATATTTTTCAAAATATTTATTTTCAAATTCACCACCATGATCACTTCTGACTTTGATAATATTAAAATTCTTTTCAGTTTGGACTTGATTTCAGAAGTCAAAGAATACAAAATGAGACTCATCCTTGTGTTTCAGGAATTTTACCCATGTCCATCTGCTGTAGTCATCAACTATGACTAATCCATACTTCTTGTCTCTGATGGATGCAGTTTTCACTAGTCCAAACAGATCAATATGAAGCAGCTCTAATGGTCTATAGGTAGAAACAACATTTTTAGATTTGAAAGAAGATTTTGAAAATTTTCCTTTCTGACATGCTTCACAAAGAGCATCTGAGTTGAACTTCAACTTAGGAAGTCCTCTGACTAGATTGAGCTTATTAATCTGAGATATACATCTCATGCTAACATGGCTCAATCTTCTATGCCAGACCCATTGCTCGTCATTAACAGACATAAGGCATTTTACATTTTCATTTTTCCGTTCTGAAAGATTTATTTTATAAATGTTGTTCTTCCTTTTCCCATTAAAGAGGATTGAACCATCTTTTTGACTAACAGCTTTACAACATTTTTGATTAATGATTTTATCATAACCATTGTCACTTAATTGAATTATAGACAATAGATTATGTGTTAATCCTTCAACAAGCAGAACATCAGAGATAGAAGGGAGGTTACGATTACCAATTGTTCCAGAGCCAATGATTTTGCCCTTTTGGTTTCCTCCAAACTTCACGTCTCCTCCAGATATAAGTTCCAGGCTTTGGAACATAGACCTTCTTCCCCTCATGTGTCGTGAGCAGCCAGAGTCCAGGTACCATGACTGGTGTCTTAACTTTGCTGCTAAGGACATCTGCAATAAAGATTATTTTATCCTTCCCATATCTTTTTGGGTCCTCTGGGGTTAGCTGGTCTGAAGTTCTGCCTGAACTTCTTTTCCTTAAAAACGTTTATGTTCTGATGAGGTTTTGGTTTAATAAAGCTTTTAGTAATCTGATATATGCGTGTGTGCTCTATGTCATTAAGGTGACCATATTTAAAATGAGAGTACAGAGGAGTGTAGTTGATGATCAGCTTATCAACAGGTTTTGGATTTAAATCCTTCCTAGAGGGTGATTCATATCCAACTACCTTTCTGTTGTTCCTGCTAACGCCATAGATCATGGAAGCCATTTTGCTTCTATCTAGGCCTTTGGTGAGAAACTTCTGAAAACTATAGTCATACTCTTCTAAAATGTTTTTGGAGCAAGACGTAGTATCTGAATCAGATTTTTGTTGAGCCTTTTCTAATTCAGTTTTTATTTTAAAATTATTTGCTTTAAGCTCAGCAATTTCTGAATTCATCTGATCAGTTTCAGATGCAAGATAGATCTTAAGCTTCTTGTATTTGAGTCTGATTTTACTATAATTTTCACCATCTCAGATAAGCTTTCAACTAGCTCAGCTCTGGTAAGTTCAGAAACTACCTCTTATGAATCTGATTTTGATCCAGATTCAGATGTTTCTTCATTGTCTTCTGTGTCAGCCATCAGTGCAACATTTGCACATTCAGTCCTCTGACTCTGATGAGGCTTCAGAGTTATCTGAGTCATCCCATGTGGCCATCAGGACTTTCTTCTTTTTCTCAAATTTCTTTCTGGGTTTCTCCTTCTGAAGTCTGGGACATTCACTTTTGTAGTGTCCTGGCTCCTTGCACTCAAAGCTTATAACTTCTTTCTTGCCAGATCTTCTGTGTTCAGAAGATTCTCCACGCTACTCTGGCCTTTTGAAGTTTCTGAACTTCTTTTGCTTATGCTTCCAAAGTTGATTTATCCTTCTGGAAAGCATAGACAGTTCATCTTCTTCTGAGGAAGATTCTCCAGAGCTTTCCTCAAGTACCTAAAAAGCTTTCGTGTCAGATTTTTTATTAGATTTTAAAGCAATAGACTTACCTTTCTTCTGAGGCTCGTCTTCTTCTAGCTCTATCTCATGACTCCTTAAGGAACTAATGAGTTCCTCCAGAGTGATCTTGTTGATATCCTTTGATAGCTTCAGCGCTGTGACCATGGGTCTCCACTTCTTTGGTAGACTTCTGATGATCTTCTTCACATGATTAGAAGTGGAGTATCCTTTGTCAAGGACCTTCAGACCAGCTGTCAGAATCTGGAATCTTGAAAACATGGTTTCCACAAATTCTTCATCCTCCATCTTGAAGGCCTCATACTTCTGGATAAGCGCAAGAGCCATTGTCTCCTTCACTTGAGAGTTTCCTTCATGTGTCATGTTTAATGACTCAAACATGTTAAATGTTGTTTCTCTATTTGTGATTTTCTCATACTCAGTATGAGATATAGCATTTAACAGAATGGTTCTGGCTTTGTGATGATTTCTGAAATCTCTCTTCTGTTGATCAGTCATTGACTTTCTGTCAATCTTTTTTCCCTCACCATCAGTGGGGTGAATGTATCCATCAATGACCAAATCCCATAGATCAACATCATAGCCTAGAAAGAAACTTTCTATTCTATCCTTCCAATAATCAATTTTTTCTCCATCAAACATTGGAGGCTTTATGCTGATTCTATCTTTATCGTCATATTTGTTGTATGAAGTTGAAGTTGAAGCTTCAACCATAATATCAAGAATAGTAGATCAAGAGTTTTCCCAACTGGATCTTTCTCTGTCACTGTTAAGTGATAGCACTTTCAGAGCCGGAGCTTTGATACCAACTGAAGGTAGGAAAAACACTTAGAATGGGGGGGTTGAATAAGGGGTTTTCAAACACAATATGACAATAGAAAATACAAGTTATTTTTATCCTGGTTCGTTTGAACTCAAACTACTCCAGTCCACCCGGCCAAGGTGATTTCGCCTCTCTCAAACGAGGACTTAATCCATTAAATCAAAACTTGATTACAGTGATTTCCACTAAGACAACTATCTTAGTCTTCTCAAGAAGGCTGACCACAACTTGGTCTCTCAAAGGTCTTTTACAAAGAGTAAATTACAAATGTATTTAAGTTGCTTCTAAAAAGCTATTATCACAACTGTGATTTACACAAAATGAAGAACAAATAAAACTTAGTGTTTTATGTAGAAAGTTGTTTGAATGTTTTCTTTGATTGCTTCTTTGAATTCTTTCTGTCAAAAGGTTGTAGCAAAATTGTTGTGAATCATTGTGTAATTGTTGTTTTTGAAGTGTTGATGAAGACTTCTTTATATACACCACTTTCTCAATAGTGTGTAGAAGAAAGTACTGTAGGATGTAGACTTCTTTTTGAAGTGTCTTGATTTGACATTCCCTTTTTGCCTGAAATCATGTGTCATGCACGAATGGGAAATAGTACCGTTGGTAGACCTTGGGTTTAGCAACGTCTCTTTCTTGAACACTTCTTTTTCAAATAAACATATATGAAAAATAATATTTCATCAGATCCTCTGATGTTGTTCCTTATTCTTCTTATCAGAGTCACTCTTTCTAGAGTCTTGCAGCAAAGTGCTTACCGTGAATGATCAGAGTTGACTTGATTCAGAGCCTCTGTACTTGCAGCGTTTAGTTCTCAGAGTCTTCTGAATATTATGTCTTTATACTCTGCACTCAGAGTCTTCTGTAGGCAGTGCTACAGAGTCTTCTGCTTCAGAGTCTTCTTCAGCAAGCGCTTCAGAGTTTTCTTCAGCAAGCACTTCAGAGTTTTCTTCAGCAAGCGCTTCAGAGTCTTCTACAGCATTTCAGAGTCTTCTGCAGTTGCACTTCCTACGCTCAGAGTTTAGCGCTATATTGTTCAGAGCTTTGCTTTAAATCATGTTCATAGGAATTCTTTGTCTTCAGATGAATATTTTATTTGATATCTGAAACAAAAACACTTGAACAAAATTAGAGTATATATTTTCTTATACAAAATTTCATTAATGTTATCATCAAAACATTGAGATATATATAGAATGAATCTGTGTTCTAATATTTATAAGAGTCCATAACCCTAGAGATCACCAAGAAACCGATTCTAGGTCATGAAGAAAACGTAGGGATGGTTTTTGGGAGACTTGGAGACCAAGCATGGGATGTTCCTAACCGTTTGGGCTTTCCAAGGGTGACTTCCATGCTCACAAAGTGGGCAAGACTTGGTCATCCCATTTGTAACACCCCACTTCTCAAAATAAATAAAATATAAACATTATAAATAAACATCAGAGTTTTCACCAAAATAGTGGGATATCACATCACCAAATTTTTATAAAAATACTTTATTAGTTATTCTCAAAAATAATACAGCGGAAAACATTATTCCAACATTCTCGGCCATCCGCCAAATTTCGTAAAATCTTTATTATTATAATTCACAAAAAAAAGTGATACGTCACAGGATTACAACAAGTTTGACATAAAACAATTAAAACACCCATATCCTGTGTTACGTATCAGAGCATCCTAGACTCGACTGGCACACCACCATCCAAGCTATCTAAGTACCTGGATTATCTGTACTTCCGGAGAAGCACAGACACAACAACAACCAAGGGGTGAGAAAACATGATCAAAAATATATTGGTAATGTAATACATGTAAACAAGGTAGTAAAACACACCAACACACCAATATTCACCCCAACAACTCCATATAACGAACCTACTGTTCAAATTACAATATAACATATTATAATGCAAATATGCAACTCAACACCATGCATGCGGTACCGACTCATTGGTTCATTCAATCGAACCTGGATAGATCACTTACGCTCCTCCTGAGACATGATCTATCCCCCACCATTCTCCACCAAGGAGTACGGATGAATCACTTACGCTCCTCCTGAGACATGATTCATCCCACCAAAACACCATGATATGCACACACCAATGCATAACTATCATATTTAGGCACACTAAGTGCACACGATCCTCCTGATCATATCATCATACATCAATGCATATATGTGTAGATATATTACACCAACACAATATAAATCAATCAGATAGTAAATAAATTCATACTATAACACCATATATAACCACATCCCAACACCCGGGAACACACGATCCTACTGATCACTACATACATATACGTTAACCAATTGTTCACCAACAATATCAAGGAAAACGAGTACCATCACCAAGTAAACAAGTTCATACTTTATCACCAAGATATAAACACGTCCCACCACTCGGGAATACACGATCCTACTGATCACTACACCATGCTCCGCATGATTCATACACCAACTAATTATCCATTTAAATAATTAGTAACGGAAATCACATACTATCACCGAGTACTCACTCTATAACACTCAATCATCTCCCCTATAATCAACAAAGTCCAAGGGCACTACACTCTTAGCGCACACAACATAACAGCATAGAAAAACCACATTCTGCTACACTCGCTACACCCTCGCTAGGAGAGCTCCCAGCGAATGCTCGCTACCTGTTCGCTTAGCGAACCTCCTCGCGAATGACAGCAGTGGCTACTGTAATGATTCGCTATCCAACTCGCCACAGCGAATACCCAGCGAATACTCGCTACCTGTTCGCTTAGCGAACCTCCTCGCGAAGGCAAACAGAACCTACTGGACTCACTCGCTACCTCACTCGCTAGGCGAGCACCTAGCGAACGCTCGCTGCCTTCTCGCTAAGCGAAGTGCTAGTGAGTTGCCTGCGACTTCTCAAGTTCTCACAGTTCAGAATTCTCACTCTTCTCCGATTCAAGCCTATTCTATAACATCCACTTCCTATACTATCCGTATTACGACCAATGCATATTAGGCTTATCAATCTTCCTATAATTCTACTCCAGATCAACATTACGGCACACTACCGGCACTTTAGAGTTACTCTGAACCTTACTCAAACCAAACCAACACCAACAGTCAATCAACAATGGCAACATCAAGCACCCGTACATCATCATATACATATTATTCCAAAGTCATCACTTAAACAATCTATCGACACATCAAAAAGGTCACACAGAACTTCCCTAAAACCTTAAACCCAACCTATACGCCAAATTAACCAAAAACAACAATTCACCAACAATCAACATATTTCAATCCATCAACATCAACATAACTCAACAATCAATAGCATGTCAATATAAAACTTCATCAACGATACATTCCTACGGGGTTAAGGAATCCCCATTACCCTATACATGTATATACCATTCCCAATCAAGTTTCTCCCCCCTTACCTTGTTAATCGGTTGATCGATGAAATTCTTCCTAGATTTGGTCTCTTGGCCTCCTCTTTTCTTTCCGTTCTTCGTTCCCTTTTTCCTTCGTTCTTCTCACTTCTCTCGTTCTTTCCTCTTCTCTCTTTCTATCGCTCTTTCTCTCTTCCCTCTTTCTATCGGGTTATTTTCTCTAATACTTCCCCCACCCCTTCATATTCTATTTTCCTTTTTATTTCCTATCCCAATAATAATAATAACTAATAAAAATAACATAATAATAATAATAATAATAATAATAATAATAATAATAATAATAATAATAATAATAATAATAATAATATTATTATTATTATTATTATTATCAAACCAATTTCCCACGATCTATGGTAATCCCTTTTCTCTCTATTCTAACTTTTCTAATATCTCCTTGTTACCCCTTCATATTTCCTTCCTCACGGTTTCTATCATGACTTTTCATATTTCCATTCTAACTTCCCAATAACCCTTCCACCTCTTATTTTACTTATTTCAACCACTAATATTCTCAATTATAATTCTAATATAATAATTATAATAATCATTATAATAATAATAATAATAATAATAGTAATATAATATAATACTATTATAATATTATAGTAATATTCAACATAATAATAATAATAATAATAATACACCCAACAATAATTATAATTATAATAATAATACTAATGATAATAATAACAACTATATTAATACTAATAATAAAATAATATTAATAATAATAATCTTAATATTAATAATACTAATATAATATTACTAATATTAATAATACTAATCATAATAATACTATAAATAATAATAATAATAATATTATTATTATCTCACCAAAATAATAATAATAATAATAGTAATAATATTATTATCTCACCAAAATAATAATAATAATATTAATAATATTAATAAATATAATAATATATAATAATAATAATAATATATAATAATAATAATACCCCCACCAATATTACTATTATTCATTATATTATCATATTCACACCAAAAATCATAATAATATAATAACTATATTAATAATAATATTATATTCTCCATATTAATAATATTACTACAAATACTAATAATAATCATAAATATAATAATAATAATAATAATAATAATAATAATAATAATAATAATAATAATAATAATAATAATAATAATAATAATAATAATAATAATAATAAGAATAAGAATAATATTAATACCACCACCAATATTACTATTATTTCTTATATTATTATAAACTCACCAAATTACCACCAATGATCCTCCCATCTCAGGGACACCCACCAAACATCGTCAAATACACCCTACCAAAGGGCACATCAACATATAATATTTAAAATAATAATAAAATGACTAAATAATTAAAATGGGTGTTACAACTCTCCCCCACTTTAATTATTTTCGTCCTCGAAAATTACCTGATGGAAATAATTCCGGATACGCTCCCCGCATCTTTTATTCCAATTCTCAGGTCACACTGCCTTCTGCAGCACCTCCCCATACTACTTTCACCAAAGATATCTCCTCCCTTCGGAGTTGTTCCTCGCTCGCCAAAACGAACTAGCAATGCCTCAACAATCGGAATATTTTTCACTTGTACATCATCCACCTGGTTCAATGTACTTTCTCGACTAAGACACATGAAACATATCATGCCAATTCACAGCGACAACGGAAAAACAGTCTAACATGTTACTCCTCCCATGCCTCCGTTGCGCCACTCTGATACAACTACAGAATACGGTGCGAACTTCTGAGATTTCGAAGCTCGACCAACACCAGTCACCGGCGTGACCCTCAAAACACATATTGCCTCGGATCCTCTCGATCTTATCAGCCATCTCAAGCATAATTTTCAAGTCTGAGTACAACACTCTCACTCGATTTATTTCAACACAGGAGAGTTCTACACTCCCTATCTCACCAAGCCACATATAGTGCCATTCCGACACTAGGATGGTAACCGTTATTATAGGTAACTCAATCAACGATAATTAATCATCCCATTGTCGACCTTGATCCGACACCCAAGCTCTCACCAATTCTCTACAGACTCAATAGTCCTCTCTGACTGACCATCAGTTTGCGGATGGTAGGTCGAACTCAGCTTCAACTTAGTACCCGAAGCTTAAGCCCCTCCAAAATCTCAATATAAACCTCAAATTTCCATCTGACACAATATTCGTCAGTATCTCATCCAACTTCACCACTTTCTCAATATGCATCTCGTATATCCTCAACACGGAATAGTTAATCCACTCCTAACAATTCAAATTAAAATTATGTCTTTACAAATTCTTTGGAAATCTCAACACCAATTTCGTGAAAATACTACCTGATTTCCACTCTGGAATATTTAATGACTACATCAGACTCAACAGTCTCTGATGTTCACTCTTCGAATTCCGACAATTCTAACTAGCATATTCCACCTCTCCTTATCCATGGTCTCAAAAACAATCTACTCAAGTTCGGTTACTTCTTCATAGCACCGAGATGGATACTCCATCTACCTCAATGTATTTCTTCACGAGTACTCCTACTCCCTTCAACAACATCTGATATACATACTCTATCATAACACCTCGTGGTATTATTTCCACAAACCCGACAATCCACTCTTCGACTCTAATTTATCAATTTCAACTAATTCACTATTCAACCCAGATTTCTGACTTTCTCGATTCTTCTCAAGGATATCACTAGTCAGATCTTAATAATAAAAGCTTAACTCCATAAGAAGTATCCTTACTCACAAAACGCATATTATGAAATTTCTCAATCAGTTCTAACTCTTTTCACCATCATCTTCGGTATATGCAAATATTTCTAACTCACTGCATCATCTACCATGTCCGCTTTACCCGAATGGTAATTCAACTCGAAGTCGTACTCTTTTCGAAGTCCCAATTATTTCCTATGCCTCATATTCGTCTTATTCAAATTAAACAAACACCTTAAACTCTTAAGATCACCAAACATCTTCGATCTCAGTCTGCACTTTTGAAGACTCCGACTCCAGTACAATCACAATAGTAACCAACTCTAAATCACTGGTCGAATGATTTCTCTTATACACTTCAAGTTGCCTTTTGCATAATTGAAACTCGCTGAAGTTGTCTTTAGCAAATCCCCTAATTATATCAACAAGCATCACAAACACCATAATTAGTTCTATCGGATTCGGCAGAACTTTCCTTACGGAAGTATATCACCGCTCTTTTTCCAACACTGATAACTCCAGTTCCTTATGCTCAACATAATCCTCTATACGCTTCGAATACCTTAAAATATCATTTATTAACACAACCATTGCCTTATATAAATAATTAAAGAAGATCCCATGCCAAGTGGACAAACAAGTTGTGAGTTATAGCGGGAACACATACCGTACCGCCCGTCCTTACCACAACATTCAAACACACTTCATCAATAAATAGCTTAAATCTATGTCAATACTTCACCATCTCATAGATAATTTGAATAACTTTCCAACGCTTCGAACCGCGCGTCATTCCGAGTTACGGTTCTCCCGTTACGGCAAAAACACCAGAATAACATTTTCTGCCCAGGACCCCTTCGCCAGGCGAACACCGCAGCGAATATGGACGTTCGCCAATATGCTTGCCAGGCGAACATGACAGTCCCAAAATCCTCTTTTCGACCGTTACCCGACTTCCGAGTGTCCGATTTCGATTCCGTAAAAAGCTGCGATCTCAAAATTTAACGTACAACAACAATTTTATACTTAGGAAGCCATCCAACATATTTTAAATCTATGAATAATTTAAAACTCAATTACTTCCAATCTCAACAGCAGATCTTTGAGCCTCCTAATACGATAGAACTTTTGACCTTCGTCCCATCCACCACAAGAACTCTACTCGAGATCACATGACCAAGGGACTCACATCCCTCGATCAATTGTTCCATCAAATTATTAACTCTTGGAAGCGAACACCTATCCTTGATAGTCACCCTGTTCACTTATCTATAGTTCACCCAAAGCTTCATAAAACCTTCTATCTGTCTAACCAACAAAATTGGTGCACATTACGGTAACACACTCAAACAAAAGAACCTCTCTCCTAGAAGGTCTTCAAGTTGACTCTTCAAATTCTCCAATCCCAACGAAAACACACCATATGGAGTCACTAATATCGGACTCGTTCCAACAACAAAGTCAACGTGTGAGCTTTACTTCACACTCCGATAGTAAATCACCTACCTCATCCGGAAACCTCCGGCAATCGCAAATAATTGACAAATCCCAATTTTTCTCACTTTCCTTCTCATTCCAAGTTTCAGTCAAAATAGACACTTCAACACCGTCTTACGCCAAATTCCTCAAAATAATCCCTTAAGCACTTAGCTTAACTCAAGACTATACACTGCTCACGCCACCCAAGCTTGCAAGATACGTCTATCCCATCCAACACAATCCCGTCCACTATTAACAAGAGATTAAGGGTGATCAGTTCCTCAATTTGTTAATAGACAGCCGAAATCATGATGGGGTACAAACCATCTTTACCAAACTATGATATCACTCCTCAACACACTAAGCCACCACACTGTAGCTTTTCGGAGAAATACAACTTCTCCCCCACTGGAATCATTCCACTTCTACCAATGAAGTTAACCAACAACATGTACCGACAGTGTTTTTACACACATGTCGCATATCAGGAAACAATAACACTAGACAACATTGGCCGGACGGACCGACCTGCTCTGATACCAATTGTAACACCCCACTTCCCAAATTAAATAAAATATAAACATTATAAATAAACATCAGAGTTTTCACCAAAATAGTGGGATATCACATCACCAAATTTTTATCAAAATACTTTATTAATTATTCTCAAAAATAATACAGCGGAAAACATTATTCCAACATTCTCGGCCATCCGCCAAATTTCGTAAAACCTTTATTATTATAATTCACAAAAAAAAAGTGATACGTCACAGGATTACAACAAGTTTGACATAAAACAATTAAAACACCCATATCCCGTGTTACGTATCAGAGCATCCTAGACTCGACTGGCACACCACCATCCAAGCTATCTAAGTACCTGGATTATCTGTACTTCCGGAGAAGCACAGACACAACAACAACCAAGGGGTGAGAAAACATGATCAAAAATATATTGGTAATGTAATACATGTAAACAAGGTAGTAAAACACACCAACACACCAATATTCACCCCAACAACTCCATATAACGAACCTACTGTTCAAATTACAATATAACATATTATAATGCAAATATGCAACTCAACACCATGCATGTGGTACCGACTCATTGGTTCATTCAATCGAACCTGGATAGATCACTTATGCTCCTCCTGAGACATGATCTATCCCCCACCATTCTCCACCAAGGAGTACGGATGAATCACTTACGCTCCTCCTGAGACATGATTCATCCCACCAAAACACCATGATATGCACACACCAATGCATAACTATCATATTTAGGCACACTAAGTGCACACGATCCTCCTGATCATATCATCATACATCAATGCATATATGTGTAGATATATTACACCAACACAATATAAATCAATCAGATAGTAAATAAATTCATACTATAACACCATATATAACCACATCCTAACACCCGGGAACACACGATCCTACTGATCACTACATACATATACGTTAACCAATTGTTCACCAACAATATCAAGGAAAACGAGTACCATCACCAAGTAAACAAGTTCATACTTTATCACCAAGATATAAACACGTCCCACCACTCGGGAATACACGATCCTACTGATCACTACACCATGCTCCGCATGATTCATACACCAACTAATTATCCATTTAAATAATTAGTAACGGAAATCACATACTATCACCGAGTACTCACTCTATAACACTCAATCATCTCCCCTATAATCAACAAAGTCCAAGGGCACTACACTCTTAGCGCACACAGCATAACAACATAGAAAAACCACATTCTGCTACGCTCGCTACACCCTCGCTAGGAGAGCTCCCAGCGAATGCTCGCTACCTGTTCGCTTAGCGAACCTCCTCGCGAATGACAGCAGTGGCTACTGTAATGATTCGCTATCCAACTCGCCACAGCGAATACCCAGCGAATACTCGCTACCTGTTCGCTTAGCGAACCTCCTCGCGAAGGCAAACAGAACCTACTGGACTCACTCGCTACCTCACTCGCTAGGCGAGCACCTAGCGAACGCTCGCTGCCTTCTCGCTAAGCGAAGTGCTAGTGAGTTGCCTGCGACTTCTCAAGTTCTCACAGTTCAGAATTCTCACTCTTCTCCGATTCAAGCCTATTCTATAACATCCACTTCCTATACTATCCGTATTACGACCAATGCATATTAGGCTTATCAATCTTCCTATAATTCTACTCCAGATCAACATTACGGCACACTACCGGCACTTTAGAGTTACTCTGAACCTTACTCAAACCAAACCAACACCAACAGTCAATCAACAATGGCAACATCAAGCACCCGTACATCATCATATACATATTATTCCAAAGTCATCACTTAAACAATCTATCGACACATCAAAAAGGTCACACAGAACTTCCCTAAAACCGTAAACCCAACCTATACGCCAAATTAACCAAAAACAACAATTCACCAACAATCAACATATTTCAATCCATCAACATCAACATAACTCAACAATCAATAGCATGTCAATATAAAACTTCATCAACGATACATTCCTACGGGGTTAAGGAATCCCCATTACCCTATACATGTATATACCATTCCCAATCAAGTTTCTCCCCCTTACCTTGTTAATCGGTTGATCGATGAAATTCTTCCTGGATTTGGTCTCTTGGCCTCCTCTTTTCTTTCCGTTCTTCGTTCCCTTTTTCCTTCGTTCTTCTCACTTCTCTCGTTCTTTCCTCTTCTCTCTTTCTATCGCTCTTTCTCTCTTCCCTCTTTCTATCGGGTTATTTTCTCTAATACTTCCCCCACCCCTTCATATTCTATTTTCCTTTTTATTTCCTATCCCAATAATAATAATAACTAATAAAAATAACATAATAATAATAATAATAATAATAATAATAATAATAATAATAATAATAATAATAATAATAATAATAATAATATTATTATTATTATTATTATTATCACACCAATTTCCCACGATCTATGGTAATCCCTTTTCTCTCTATTCTAACTTTTCTAATATCTCCTTGTTACCCCTTCATATTTCCTTCCTCACGGTTTCTATCATGACTTTTCATATTTCCATTCTAACTTCCCAATAACCCTTCCACCTCTTATTTTACTTATTTCAACCACTAATATTCTCAATTATAATTCTAATATAATAATTATAATAATCATTATAATAATAATAATAATAATAATAATAATAGTAATATAATATAATACTATTATAATATTATAGTAATATTCAACATAATAATAATAATAATAATACACCCAACAATAATTATAATTATAATAATAATACTAATGATAATAATAACAACTATATTAATACTAATAATAAAATAATATTAATAATAATAATCTTAATATTAATAATACTAATATAATATTACTAATATTAATAATACTAATCATAATAATACTATAAATAATAATAATAATAATATTATTATTATCTCACCAAAATAATAATAATAATAATAGTAATAATATTATTATCTCACCAAAATAATAATAATAATATTAATAATATTAATAAATATAATAATATATAATAATAATAATAATATATAATAATAATAATACCCCCACCAATATTACTATTATTCATTATATTATCATATTCACACCAAAAATCATAATAATATAATAACTATATTAATAATAATATTATATTCTCCATATTAATAATATTACTACAAATACTAATAATAATCATAAATATAATAATAATAATAATAATAATAATAATAATAATAATAATAATAATAATAATAATAATAATAATAATAATAATAATAATAATAATAATAATAATAATAATAATAAGAATAATATTAATACCACCACCAATATTACTATTATTTCTTATATTATTATAAACTCACCAAATTACCACCAATGATCCTCCCATCTCAGGGACACCCACCAAACATCGTCAAATACACCCTACCAAAGGGCACATCAACATATAATATTTAAAATAATAATAAAATGACTAAATAATTAAAATGGGTGTTACAACTCTCCCCCACTTTAATTATTTTCGTCCTCGAAAATTACCTGATGGAAATAATTCCGGATACGCTCCCCGCATCTTTTATTCCAATTCTCAGGTCACACTGCCTTCTGCAGCACCTCCCCATACTACTTTCACCAAAGATATCTCCTCCCTTCGGAGTTGTTCCTCGCTCGCCAAAACGAACTAGCAATGCCTCAACAATCGGAATATTTTTCACTTGTACATCATCCACCTGGTTCAATGTACTTTCTCGACTAAGACACATGAAACATATCATGCCAATTCACAGCGACAACGGAAAAACAGTCTAACATGTTACTCCTCCCATGCCTCCGTTGCGCCACTCTGATACAACTACAGAATACGGTGCGAACTTCTGAGATTTCGAAGCTCGACCAACACCAGTCACCGGCGTGACCCTCAAAACACATATTGCCTCGGATCCTCTCGATCTTATCAGCCATCTCAAGCATAATTTTCAAGTCTGAGTACAACACTCTCACTCGATTTATTTCAACACAGGAGAGTTCTACACTCCCTATCTCACCAAGCCACATATAGTGCCATTCCGACACTAGGATGGTAACCGTTATTATAGGTAACTCAATCAACGATAATTAATCATCCCATTGTCGACCTTGATCCGACACCCAAGCTCTCACCAATTCTCTACAGACTCAATAGTCCTCTCTGACTGACCATCAGTTTGCGGATGGTAGGTCGAACTCAGCTTCAACTTAGTACCCGAAGCTTAAGCCCCTCCAAAATCTCAATATAAACCTCAAATTTCCATCTGACACAATATTCGTCAGTATCTCATCCAACTTCACCACTTTCTCAATATGCATCTCGTATATCCTCAACACGGAATAGTTAATCCACTCCTAACAATTCAAATTAAAATTATGTCTTTACAAATTCTTTGGAAATCTCAACACCAATTTCGTGAAAATACTACCTGATTTCCACTCTGGAATATTTAATGACTACATCAGACTCAACAGTCTCTGATGTTCACTCTTCGAATTCCGACAATTCTAACTAGCATATTCCACCTCTCCTTATCCATGGTCTCAAAAACAATCTACTCAAGTTCGGTTACTTCTTCATAGCACCGAGATGGATACTCCATCTACCTCAATGTATTTCTTCACGAGTACTCCTACTCCCTTCAACAACATCTGATATACATACTCTATCATAACACCTCGTGGTATTATTTCCACAAACCCGACAATCCACTCTTCGACTCTAATTTATCAATTTCAACTAATTCACTATTCAACCCAGATTTCTGACTTTCTCGATTCTTCTCAAGGATATCACTAGTCAGATCTTAATAATAAAAGCTTAACTCCATAAGAAGTATCCTTACTCACAAAACGCATATTATGAAATTTCTCAATCAGTTCTAACTCTTTTCACCATCATCTTCGGTATATGCAAATATTTCTAACTCACTGCATCATCTACCATGTCCGCTTTACCCGAATGGTAATTCAACTCGAAGTCGTACTCTTTTCGAAGTCCCAATTATTTCCTATGCCTCATATTCGTCTTATTCAAATTAAACAAACACCTTAAACTCTTAAGATCACCAAACATCTTCGATCTCAGTCTGCACTTTTGAAGACTCCGACTCCAATACAATCACAATAGTAACCAACTCTAAATCACTGGTCGAATGATTTCTCTTATACACTTCAAGTTGCCTTTTGCATAATTGAAACTCGCTGAAGTTGTCTTTAGCAAATCCCCTAATTATATCAACAAGCATCACAAACACCATAATTAGTTCTATCGGATTCGGCAGAACTTTCCTTACGGAAGTATATCACCGCTCTTTTTCCAACACTGATAACTCCAGTTCCTTATGCTCAACATAATCCTCTATACGCTTCGAATACCTTAAAATATCATTTATTAACACAACCATTGCCTTATATAAATAATTAAAGAAGATCCCATGCCAAGTGGACAAACAAGTTGTGAGTTATAGCGGGAACACATACCGTACCGCCCGTCCTTACCACAACATTCAAACACACTTCATCAATAAATAGCTTAAATCTATGTCAATACTTCACCATCTCATAGATAATTTGAATAACTTTCCAACGCTTCGAACCGCGCGTCATTCCGAGTTACGGTTCTCCCGTTACGGCAAAAACACCAGAATAACATTTTCTGCCCAGGACCCCTTCGCCAGGCGAACACCGCAGCGAATATGGACGTTCGCCAATATGCTTGCCAGGCGAACATGACAGTCCCAAAATCCTCTTTTCGACCGTTACCCGACTTCCGAGTGTCCGATTTCGATTCCGTAAAAAGCTGCGATCTCAAAATTTAACGTACAACAACAATTTTATACTTAGGAAGCCATCCAACACATTTTAAATCTATGAATAATTTAAAACTCAATTACTTCCAATCTCAACAGCAGATCTTTGAGCCTCCTAATACGATAGAACTTTTGACCTTCGTCCCATCCACCACAAGAACTCTACTCGAGATCACATGACCAAGGGACTCACATCCCTCGATCAATTGTTCCATCAAATTATTAACTCTTGGAAGCGAACACCTATCCTTGATAGTCACCCTGTTCACTTATCTATAGTTCACCCAAAGCTTCATAAAACCTTCTATCTGTCTAACCAACAAAATTGGTGCACATTACGGTAACACACTCAAACAAAAGAACCTCTCTCCTAGAAGGTCTTCAAGTTGACTCTTCAAATTCTCCAATCCCAACGAAAACACACCATATGGAGTCACTAATATCGGACTCGTTCCAACAACAAAGTCAACGTGTGAGCTTTACTTCACACTCCGATAGTAAATCACCTACCTCATCCGGAAACCTCCAGCAATCGCAAATAATTGACAAATCCCAATTTTTCTCACTTTCCTTCTCATTCCAAGTTTCAGTCAAAATAGACACTTCAACACCGTCTTACGCCAAATTCCTCAAAATAATCCCTTAAGCACTTAGCTTAACTCAAGACTATACACTGCTCACGCCACCCAAGCTTGCAAGATACGTCTATCCCATCCAACACAATCCCGTCCACTATTAACAAGAGATTAAGGGTGATCAGTTCCTCAATTTGTTAATAGACAGCCGAAATCATGATGGGGTACAAACCATCTTTACCAAACTATGATATCACTCCTCAACACACTAAGCCACCACACTGTAGCTTTTCGGAGAAATACAACTTCTCCCCCACTGGAATCATTCCACTTCTACCAATGAAGTTAACCAACAACATGTACCGACAGTGTTTTTACACACATGTCGCATATCAGGAAACAATAACACTAGACAACATTGGCCGGACGGACCGACCTGCTCTGATACCAATTGTAACACCCCACTTCCCAAATTAAATAAAATATAAACATTATAAATAAACATCAGAGTTTTCACCAAAATAGTGGGATATCACATCACCAAATTTTTATCAAAATACTTTATTAATTATTCTCAAAAATAATACAGCGGAAAACATTATTCCAACATTCTCGGCCATCCGCCAAATTTCGTAAAACCTTTATTATTATAATTCACAAAAAAAAGTGATACGTCACAGGATTACAACAAGTTTGACATAAAACAATTAAAACACCCATATCCCGTGTTACGTATCAGAGCATCCTAGACTCGACTGGCACACCACCATCCAAGCTATCTAAGTACCTGGATTATCTGTACTTCCGGAGAAGCACAGACACAACAACAACCAAGGGGTGAGAAAACATGATCAAAAATATATTGGTAATGTAATACATGTAAACAAGGTAGTAAAACACACCAACACACCAATATTCACCCCAACAACTCCATATAACGAACCTACTGTTCAAATTACAATATAACATATTATAATGCAAATATGCAACTCAACACCATGCATGTGGTACCGACTCATTGGTTCATTCAATCGAACCTGGATAGATCACTTATGCTCCTCCTGAGACATGATCTATCCCCCACCATTCTCCACCAAGGAGTACGGATGAATCACTTACGCTCCTCCTGAGACATGATTCATCCCACCAAAACACCATGATATGCACACACCAATGCATAACTATCATATTTAGGCACACTAAGTGCACACGATCCTCCTGATCATATCATCATACATCAATGCATATATGTGTAGATATATTACACCAACACAATATAAATCAATCAGATAGTAAATAAATTCATACTATAACACCATATATAACCACATCCCAACACCCGGGAACACACGATCCTACTGATCACTACATACATATACGTTAACCAATTGTTCACCAACAATATCAAGGAAAACGAGTACCATCACCAAGTAAACAAGTTCATACTTTATCACCAAGATATAAACACGTCCCACCACTCGGGAATACACGATCCTACTGATCACTACACCATGCTCCGCATGATTCATACACCAACTAATTATCCATTTAAATAATTAGTAACGGAAATCACATACTATCACCGAGTACTCACTCTATAACACTCAATCATCTCCCCTATAATCAACAAAGTCCAAGGGCACTACACTCTTAGCGCACACAGCATAACAGCATAGAAAAACCACATTCTGCTACGCTCGCTACACCCTCGCTAGGAGAGCTCCCAGCGAATGCTCGCTACCTGTTCGCTTAGCGAACCTCCTCGCGAATGACAGCAGTGGCTACTGTAATGATTCGCTATCCAACTCGCCACAGCGAATACCCAGCGAATACTCGCTACCTGTTCGCTTAGCGAACCTCCTCGCGAAGGCAAACAGAACCTACTGGACTCACTCGCTACCTCACTCGCTAGGCGAGCACCTAGCGAACGCTCGCTGCCTTCTCGCTAAGCGAAGTGCTAGTGAGTTGCCTGCGACTTCTCAAGTTCTCACAGTTCAGAATTCTCACTTTTCTCCGATTCAAGCCTATTCTATAACATCCACTTCCTATACTATCCGTATTACGACCAATGCATATTAGGCTTATCAATCTTCCTATAATTCTACTCCAGATCAACATTACGGCACACTACCGGCACTTTAGAGTTACTCTGAACCTTACTCAAACCAAACCAACACCAACAGTCAATCAACAATGGCAACATCAAGCACCCGTACATCATCATATACATATTATTCCAAAGTCATCACTTAAACAATCTATCGACACATCAAAAAGGTCACACAGAACTTCCCTAAAACCGTAAACCCAACCTATACGCCAAATTAACCAAAAACAACAATTCACCAACAATCAACATATTTCAATCCATCAACATCAACATAACTCAACAATCAATAGCATGTCAATATAAAACTTCATCAACGATACATTCCTACGGGGTTAAGGAATCCCCATTACCCTATACATGTATATACCATTCCCAATCAAGTTTCTCCCCCCTTACCTTGTTAATCGGTTGATCGATGAAATTCTTCCTGGATTTGGTCTCTTGGCCTCCTCTTTTCTTTCCGTTCTTCGTTCCCTTTTTCCTTCGTTCTTCTCACTTCTCTCGTTCTTTCCTCTTCTCTCTTTCTATCGCTCTTTCTCTCTTCCCTCTTTCTATCGGGTTATTTTCTCTAATACTTCCCCCACCCCTTCATATTCTATTTTCCTTTTTATTTCCTATCCCAATAATAATAATAACTAATAAAAATAACATAATAATAATAATAATAATAATAATAATAATAATAATAATAATAATAATAATAATAATAATAATAATAATAATATTATTATTATTATTATTATTATTATCACACCAATTTCCCACGATCTATGGTAATCCCTTTTCTCTCTATTCTAACTTTTCTAATATCTCCTTGCTACCCCTTCATATTTCCTTCCTCACGGTTTCTATCATGACTTTTCATATTTCCATTCTAACTTCCCAATAACCCTTCCACCTCTTATTTTACTTATTTCAACCACTAATATTCTCAATAATAATTCTAATATAATAATTATAATAATCATTATAATAATAATAATAATAATAATATAATATAATACTATTATAATATTATAGTAATATTCAACATAATAATAATAATAGTAATACACCCAACAATAATTATAATTATAATAATAATACTAATGATAATAATAACAACTATATTAATACTAATAATAAAATAATATTAATAATAATAATCTTAATATTAATAATACTAATATAATATTACTAATATTAATAATACTAATCATAATAATACTATAAATAATAATAATAATAATAATATTATTATTATCTCACCAAAATAATAATAATAATAATAGTAATAATATTATTATCTCACCAAAATAATAATAATAATATTAATAATATTAATAAATATAATAATATATAATAATAATAATATATAATAATAATAATAATACCCCACCAATATTACTATTATTCATTATATTATCATATTCACACCAAAAATCATAATAATATAATAACTATATTAATAATAATATTATATTCTCCATATTAATAATATTACTACAAATATTAATAATAATCATAAATATAATAATAATAATAATAATAATAATAATAATAATAATAATAATAATAATAATAATAATAATAATAATAATAATAATAATACCACCACCAATATTACTATTATTTCTTATATTATTATAAACTCACCAAATTACCACCAATGATCCTCCCATCTCAGGGACACCCACCAAACATCATCAAATACACCCTACCAAAGGGCACATCAACATATAATATTTAAAATAATAATAAAATGACTAAATAATTAAAATGGGTGTTACACCATTAGCTGGTATGAGGATCACCCTTGGTACCCCTAGGATGAACGCCATGGTGGTCGCCATAGGTGCAAGCCTGCCCTAATTCTTTGTTTTTCATCCATTTTGCTTTGTTTCTTCGCTCACAACTCCTGATGACTAAATTCCCTGAAACAAAGGAAAAACACTAAAATAATAGTGGAAACGAAATTAAAACAATAGGAAAATATGCATAAGTCAAGTCAAATAAACACACTTGAACCTTTGCTTGTCCTTAAGCAAAATGTAAGTAAAACAGGAGAGCTCAATAGCTACTGTGGGCTTTAAAAAGACTACACTTTGAATACATCACATTAATGGGTACTAAGTTACTGAAAACAAAAGCATCGTAATAACACATTCCATATTTTACGGTCATAAATCTCTCCCTTATACAGACCAATCTGAATCATATTATATTTCTTTGGCCTACCTTACCCATCCCTTTCTAATCCTTTTTCATTCACACGCAATCACATTAAGCCTGTTATCTTGTTCTTGCATGGTGAACAAACCTGTTGGTGATCATGATCCATATTTGTGTCAAAATTCAACACTTTATGCTATTTTTCAAAGCATAATTTTAAAGGTTCCTCTACCATTGGGCTAAGTAACCGAGTGAGGGTTACCTAACTTAGAAGGCGGATTTTCTTTTCATATCATTTGCTTTTTATTACTTGTTTTCTTCTTTTTACAGGATCATTCACTTATTTGCATCGGTTTATTCACTTAGCGGTAACTTAGATGGTGCTGAATGCTAAAATAAACTACTTAAGGATTAATTTAGAGGTGATAACTTAAGGCTAAAGCATAACAACTATCCAAATTGATCTTTATAATTGAGAGATTTACGGTGTTACAACGATACTGATGTTTCAGGACTTCTTCTAAGTCTTTTATAACATTTCTTAATAGCTTACAAACTATTTATTTTTTTTGCAAAAAATTTCGGTATGGCTCAAGAAAAGGAATAAAATTAATGGACAACAAAAACTACGCCTAGAAACCTGACAAATACATAAAATGTCTAGATAAATGCAAAGAAAATAAAATAAAGCAATAAATCTAACTAGAAAACAGTAAAATTCCTCTCCCAGACTTAAATCAAACATTTTCCCCAATGTTTTAATCCAAGGTGATAGAGAAATGGTAGAACTTGGCGTGTGATCAGATCAGGGGCCTCGACGACCCTGAGTTCTCCTGAATGAATGAATCTCCTGGAAGAGGTGGTCCATTTGTTCTATTAACCTGTCAATTTGATCCCTTTGCTCACAACAAAGAGCCATGATTTCGTTTCTCAAGGTGAAAAGCTCATAGTGAGTATAATGTGCATGTTGATCTTTAGGTTCGGTAAGAGTCTCAGGGGGTGATGGGTTTTCATCTAGGTTTGCTAACTGGTACTGCCAGTTGGTTTTGTTATGGACACTAGTGAAGTCGTGGTTTGGTAGGTTGAAAAGATGGACTACTTCATAGTTGATAAGAATTTTGAGTTGGTCAGGTCCTTCGCGTCTCACTGAACTGCGATTTAGGCAGTGGTCAATATCTAAGAGATTTTATCCATAGGTCGGGGTAAGAAGGGCCACTCAATCTCATAGGCCCAAAGCAATAGAAATGTAGGTGACTAATCCACCTACCTATATGTTTTTGAATCTTTGCTTGACAACCTTTTTAAGATTGGTCAGTAGGAAGGTTTCAGAGTTTATAGGGAGGTTATGAAAAATGCTTAAGATGAAAAAACATCTCTTCTTTGCTTACACAAATTTGGTTCTCAGCTTTTCCAAAGAATGTTTGGGCGGCTACCATGTAAAAGTACCTAATGGTGGGATTATAGATTAGGGTGTTATTCATAGCCTCATGATCAGGGGGAAATCTTCAGTGATCCCTCCCCATAAGTAATCTAATTCACCTTGCACATCATCAGGTACTTCGGAATAGGCATTAGGGTCCTGCTGAAAGGCAAGCCATATGGCTAGCTCTCTACAAGTGATCTTATAATCCTGGCCAAATAATATAAAGGTAGGTAAGCCTCAGTCATGTACTAATCCACTATGGGGCTGGAAACAGAATAAACATAGAAATTCTAGGCTCAGGCTTCTGTAGGTTGGGTGCTTTGCTACGGAAAACATGTCCCAACTCATCTGGCTAAACATAAAACGGACACTGTCAATAAGACGCAACTGGACTAAGAAAGGAAAATTCAGATACCGGATAGGTGAGATGGTTCTTTCAGCTAGTGCAGCAAAGCGCCTTCTCTGGTTATCATTCTTGAAAATGATGGGTATCTCGTTAGTCGACTGCATCCTGAAATATAGTTAGTTGATAAAATCTTCTTAAGTAGAAGGTTATTTCCCTAAAATGAAAACACACACAAGTTAGAGATTACTTAAAAACAAAGTAAAAGAAATAATCGGAGCAGATAAAATGCAAAAGAAAAACCGTGGGTTGCCTCCCACACATCTCTATGTTTAACGTTGGTAGCTCAACGAACATTAAAGTCAAGTTGCACCATTAACAAGGGGTGGTTTGGAAAAAGTAAGACGATCGTAGGTGATGTTGGTTGGCCTCATTGTTGTTGTAAAGTTTCAATCTTTGTCCATTCACAATGAAAGGACTCGTAAATGGACTTCTAATTTCAATCGCCCCAGATTGCAGGACTCTTGTGACTTTGAAGGGTCCAGTCCGTCTGGAGCGTAGTTTTCCAGAAAAAATTCACAATCTAGAGTTGAACAAAATTACTTGGTCACCTACATTGAAATTTCTCCTCCCAACTCACTTATCACACCATGCTTTTGTTCATTCTTTGTGAAATTATAGCATTCTCATAAGCATCTCGTATGATTTCTTCTAATTTGAGGATGTCCAACAAATGTTTATTACCTACCTTCAAGTAATCCATGTTTAAGGTTTTTATAGCCCAATAGGCTTTGTGTTCTAGCTCGAAAGGTAGGTGGCATGATTTTCCATAGACTAGATTGTATGGTGTTGTCCCTATAGGAGTTTTATATGCAGTCTTATAGGTCCATAGTGCATCTTGAAGTTTAGAGGACCAATCCTTCCTTGAAATAGTGACAGTTTTCTCTAAGATCTACTTTATTTCTCTATTTAAGACTTCATCCTTTCCACAAGTTTGTGGATGATAGGGCGTTGTTACCATGTGTTTTACCCCATATTTTTCTAAAAGGTTATCGAAGTTTCGTGAGATGAAATGGGATCCACCATCACTTATGACTAAGAGAGGGACTCTAAACCTTGGGAGTATGTAGTTCTTAAACATTCTGATCATAACTCGTGCATCGTTAGTAGGTTAGGTTATAGCTTTGATCCATTTAGATGCGTAATCTACTGCAACTAATATATACTTATTTCCCTTGGATGATGGAAACGGTCTCGTGAAATTTATTCCCCAGACATTGAAAATTTCTACTTCTTGAATGTTCCTAAGGGGAATCTCATCACGTCTGGAAATGTTTCCAGTGCGCTGGCATCTGTCACATTTGACTATGTAGGCATGCACATTGCGCCATAAGGTGGGCCAATAGAGGTCTGCTTGAAGGAATTTTGTGTAGGTTTTTAATGTGCTAGCATGACCTCCATAAGGTGCGGAGTGACAATGAGTTATTATGTATTCAACTTCATATTCAGGGACACATCGACGAAATATGGCATCCGCTTCTCTCTTGAAAAGTAGTGGTTCATCCTAATAGAAATGTTTTATGTCATGGAAGAACTTTTTCTTCTATTGATAGGTCAGACCAGGGGGTAGAATATTGGCTACCAGATAGTTAACAAAATTAGCGTACCAAAGCACGCTTGTTATTACTAAGGCAGATTCAATTTTGGGCTCGAATTCATTGTTATCTAGATTTGCGCATTTCTGGACTGATGCTACTAATCTACCATAGTGAAGTCATCATTTATGGGAATGTTATCTATTTTTAAGTATTGTAACCTTGAAAGGTGGTCAGCTACTACATTTTCAGTCCCTTTTTGTCTCGAATTTCAAGATCAAATTCTTGTAGTAGGAGGACCAGCAGAGTAGTCTGGGCTTTGCATCCTTTTCCTTTAGAATGTACCTTATGAAAGCAAGGTCAGTGCACACTATGATCTTAACTCCAACTAAATAAGAATGAAATTTGTCTATTGCAAATACCTACGGCTAGGAGTTCATTCTCTGTTGTGGCATAATTTGGTTGAGCGACCTCTAGTGTTATGCTTGCATAATATATTACATGCATTTTCTCTTTGGTTCTTTGCCCTAGAACAGCACCGACAGTGAAATCACTTGTGTCGCACATGATTTCAAATGGCTTATTCCAATCTGAGGGTTGCATGATAGATGCGGAAATCAATGCTCGCTTCAGGATATTAAATGCTTTTAGGCATTTTTCATCAAAAACAAAATCAGCGTCTTTCATCAAGAGACCTGTTAGGGGTTTTGTAATTTTTGAGAAGTCCTTGATAAAATGTCGGTAGAACCCGACGTGTCCAAGAAAACTTCATACTTCCCTAACTGTTTTGGGTGGCTGAAGGTTTACTATTATCTCAATCTTAGCTTTGTCAACCTCAATTCCTCTGTTCGAAACTATGTGTCCTAAAATTATACCCTTTGTAACCATGAAATGGCATTTTTCCCAGTTTAATACGAGATTTACCTGTACGCATCTCTCCAAAATATATTCCAGGTTAGCGAGGCAGTCTTTAAAACTGGATCTGCATATCGAGAAATCATCCATACAAACCTCCATTATCTCGTTAAGGAAATCTGGGAATATGGCCATCATACATTGTTGAAATGTCACAGGAGCGTTGCATAGTCCAAACAGCATTTGCCGATAAGCAAAATTCCCGTAAGGGCCTGTGAAGGTTGTTTTCTCCTTATCATCAGGTTGAATATGGATTTGAAAAAATGTTGAATATTCGTCTAAATAGCAGAAACAAGAATGTCTGGCTAAACGTTCTAACATTTGATCAATGAATGAAATGGGAAAATGGTCCTTCTTGGTTACTTTGTTTAGCTTCCTATAGTCAACACACATTGCGCCTGTGAAATCAAGCTTCTCAAGATCAACGTATGTTTTGATGAAGATAGACCACTTGACAAGAAGGAAAAGATGCTCAATCAGTTTCAAGACATCATGTTAAAGCGAAGAATCAGAACAAAGACTTGACATGAAGAATAATCTCATTGGAAGGTATAATGAAAATCTTCATCAAGTATTTAAGTCCTAGTTGCTCAAATAATAAAAATCATGTGCATTACTTTTTCACACTTTCACAAGCTTTTATTTGCAAGATTTTTCTAAGTTTTTGCCAGAGCAATCGGTTGCACTCTTGGAGCAATCGATTGCATGATCAAATTTTTACTTCATTTTGGCTACTGTTTTTGTGTGCAATCGATTGGTGCTTTGGTTCAATCGATTGCATACATGAAAAATCTTCTTATTTTTGCTTCTATTTTAGTGTGCAATCGATTGGTGCTTTAGTGCAATCGATTTCTCAGTTCAAAAATTCAAATTTCAAGTGTTTTTCTGCAGATGCAATCAATTGGTCCTATTGTGCAATCAATTGCTCACTGGACGTTTTTGAAAAATTGTTTTGAAAAATTGCACCTCTTCAACCATTCTTTTCTGAATTGTTTCCATTGAATCATGGCAATTGTTCATCATATTTTTTGAAGATTTGCATGATATTTCAAAGGTGTGCTTGTGACTTATAAGTACCAAAACTTTCAATTTTCAAAAACAACCTCTTTCAAAATCCTCTCTAATATTTTCATCTTTCCACATCTTGAATCAAGTCATTTTTCATAAGAATTTTTTGCATATTTTCATATCTTTTGAAAGAAAATTCTTGAGCAACAAAGTCTTAAATAGTTGTGGAAATTATCATTGAAAGAGAAAATCAATCACAGAACTGATAAACTTTGTATACACAAGTTTCAAACACATTCTAAATCAAAGATTGTATTTATTCCCCTTGCTATTCAGGATTGTTGAAAGCAAGTGTGTTCATTGAAGAGGATTGTTCTTCTTGCACTTAGTGTTCAGATTTTAAAGGTGTTAAGAGCCTTTTATATACCTATACGTTAGAAAGTAAGTTGTACACTCAGTCTAACTGTAGTGAAATATCTTTCGGTGTGAAAGAGGACTGGAGTACCTTCGGAGTGTGAAGGGAACCAGGATACTTCTCTATGTTATTTACTTTCTACAATTTACTGCTTTCATAACCCCTTCATATTTCAAAGAAAGTAATAACTTCATTCGATAAAACCAGAAAATTTCAAAGAACCTAATTCACCCCCCTCTTAGGTGCAACTCAGACTATCAATTGGCATCAGAGCAGGTTTTAGGTAACCTGTTCCTAATCGATTTAGAATAGCTTCCGAAAACAACAAAGGTGTGTTTAAAGACGGTGGTAGTAGCAACAAGCCTCCACTATTTTATGGTGAATACTTTGAATTCTGGAAGATTCGCATGAAGGCTCACTTATAAGCACAAGGAGATGGAATATAGGATGTTGTCCAAAATGGCCCCTTCGTTCCTTTAACGGTTGTTAATGGTGTTGGATCAACAAAGCCTAAAGGTTCATGAGATGACGATGATAAGAAAAAGGCTCTCTATGACAAAAAGGCAATCAATCTTCTATAAAGTGCACTAAACATGGACAAATTCTTTCGCGTCTCAATATGTACATCAGCAAAGGAAATTTGGGATGCATTAGTAGAAACTCATGAAGGAACCAGTGAAGTTAAAAGATCGAGATTGAATACGTTAAGTCAGGAATACGAGTTATTCAGAATGTAGCCAGGAGAATCAATTCTTGATTTGTAGAAAAGATTTGTGCACTTGACAAATCATCTGAGAGCACTTGGTAAGACATTAACTAACGATGAATTAAATCTTAAAATGCTTAGATCTTTATCCAGAGAAAGGCAACCCAAGGTGACAGCAATTTCTGAAACGAAAAGTCTATCCACGATGAAATCCGCTACATTGTTTGGAAAACTTCAAGAATATGAGACGGAACTTGGGCGATTAGAAACATGAGAATCAAGAAAAGAAATCTAAAAGCATCACATTAAAGGTTGATTCCAAAGAAGTAGAAAAGGAAGATGATCTGGTTGAAGATGAAAACTTCATGCTTCTTGTAAAAAGGTTAGGAAAATTTTTTGGTTCTAAAAATAATATTGGAAATTCTGACTATATCAAAAGGAAGAAGTTTTCAAAGAACAAAGAAAAGGAGGCGTCAACATCCACACAAGATGTCAAATGCTACGAATGTAGAAAACAAGGATACATCAAACCAAATTATCCTAAACTCTCCAAGAACGATGCCTATAAAAGCAAAAAGGGTTTCAAGAAAATTAAGGCCTACGTGGCATGGGAGGATAACGAGATACGTTCCTCATCAGACTCAGATAGTGATCAAAGTGAAAATCTAGCGTTGACGGCCTCACATCACTCTAACGATGAAGACAATGAGGTTAGTAATAAATTTTCAGTTTATGATAATGATGCTCAAGGGGCAATTGATGAACTTCTGAGTGAATGCAAAATTCTGTACAAAACTATTTCATCACAAAAGAATCAAATCTCAACTTTAGAAGAAAAGGTTGAGACAATGGAAAATAATTTCAAAAATGAAAAATAAAAATTAATTAGTGATCAAAAACAGAATTTTGTATGCACAAAGTGTGAGTCACTTTCGTTTCAAATTGTCCAATTAAAAAGAGTCCTTGAAAGGTATGAAAAAGGACAAATTGGATTGGAGGCTGTTCTTAGCCAACAAAGGTTCTCAAATGATAAGAGTGGTCTTGGTTTCTCAAAATTTTCTGAACCAAGTTCCAATAAAACCATCTTTGTTAAGGCTAGTGAACTAACTCTGAAAGAGAAAGTGATTAAGCCTAAAGTGTTTCATCAATACCCTAAGAAGAAAGTATTTTGTAAAAATAAGTCTTATCCTCCTAGATACAAAAGTAACTTTGAGCCCACCTGTTTTTATTGTGGTATCAAAGGCCATACACCTAAATAATTTGACATTATGTGTGGGTCAAGAAAGGCACTAACTATGAAGGACCCAAGGCAATTTGGGTACCTAATGAAACTTAAACTTGTTTTGTATGTATGCTTGAAGACCTCTTCATATCAATGGTATCTTGATAGTGGGTGTTCAAGGCATATGACGGGTGACCTTACCAAATTTTCACATCTAACGCTTAAGGCCAAATGATTTATAACCTATGGTGATAACAACAAAGGAAAGATCCTTGGCATAGGCAGCATTGGTGCACCACCTTTCATAACCATAGAAGATGTCCTCTATGTAGAAGGCCTAAAGCATAACCTACTTATCATTAGCCAACTTTGTGACAAAGGTTTCAGAATCAACTTCACCAAAGATGAATGTTTGATAGAAAACAAAGTCACTCATGAGGTAATGTTAAAAAGTAATAGAATTAACAACATTTTTATGATTTCCATTGATAACATGTCTTTGAAGGTTAAGTGTCTTATGGCGAACAACAACGACTCTTGGTTATGGCACAAAAGGTTTGCTTATATTCATATGGAGCATTTGAAAAAATTGATTAAACATGACTTAGTTGTTGGTCTTCCAAAGATCAAATTCATCAAAGATAGATTGTGTGGCGCTTACCAAAAAGGGAAACAAACTAAGTCAACTCTCATATCCAAGAATGTGGTGTCCACAACAAGGCCACTACAATTGCTACACATGGATCTCTTCGGACCATCAAGAACAAGTGTTTTGGAGGTAATGTTTATGCATTAGTAATTGTTGATGACTTCTCTAGATATACGTGGGATTTCTTCTTAGTGCAGAAAAGTGAAGCTTTCAAGGCATTCAAGAAGTATACAAAACAAATTCAGAATGAGAAGTCACTTTCAATTGTCTCCATTAGAAGTGACCATGGTGGAGAGTTCCAGAACGCTTTTATTTGAAGACTTTTGCGAAGAAAATGGAATCTCACACAACTTCTCCGCGCCAAGAACTCCACAAAAAAATGGTGTCGTATAAAGGAAGAATAGGTCGTTGGTAGAACTTGCAAGAACTATGCTTAGCGATTCAAACCTACCTAAATATTTTTAGGCAGATGCGGTGAGCACGACTTTTTTTAAAAGTAATCGTGTCAACATTAGACCTATTCTCAAGAAAACTCCTTATGAACTCTTCAAAGGGAGAAAACCAAACATATCATTCTTTCACATCTTTGGGTGCAAATGCTTTGTCTTGAACAATGACAAAGATAACCTCGGTAAGTTTGACGAGAAATCTGATGAAGGTATTTTTCTCGGATACTCTCTCTCTAGTAAGGCATTTAGAATTTTTAACAAAATAACTTTAACTATTGAAGAATCTATGCATGTATCTTTTGATGAATCTAACCCCTCCAAGAAGGATAATATTATTGTTGTTGATGATGATGATATAGTAGAAACCTCTCAAGATAATACTCTCAATGATGTTGCAAGTGATAAACCGAAACAACAACAAGATGATTCACAACACAATGAATAACACAATGATATACCTAAAGAATGCAAGACTCATAGAGATCACCCGATCGATAAAGTCATTGGTGACATTAGTCAAGGTGTAGCAACAAGATTGAATCTCAAGGATGCTTGTCTGAACATGGCATTTGTTTCATAAATTGAACCAGCCAAAATTGATGAAGCCTTAGGTGATGATCAATGGATAATAGCTATGCAAGAAGAACTAAATCAGTTTGAAAGAAATCAAGTTTTGAGTCTTGTCCCTAGGCCGAGCAATAAGCACATCATAGGAACAAGATGGGTATTCAAAAAAAAAACTTGATGAAAATGGAATGGTAGTTCGAAATAAATCAAGGTTAGTCGCACAAGGATACAACCAAGAAGAAGGAATCAATTTTGACGAAACATTCGCTCTGGTTGCAATGTTAGAAGCAATTAGACTTTTATTGGCTTATACTTGTTCTATGAATTTTCAACTTTTCCCGATGGACGTCAAGAGTGCATTTTTGAATGGATTCATAAATGAAGAAGTTTATGTCAAGCAGTCCCCTGGATTTGAAGATTACAAAAATCCTTCTCATGTCTTCAAGTTAAAGAAAGCTCTCTATGGATTAAAACAAGCACCAAGAGCATAGTACGATCGTCTAAGCAATTTCTTATGTGACAAAGGCTTTGAAAAAGGAAAAGTTGACAAAACTTTGTTCATCAAGAAAATTAAAGAAGATACGCTTTTGGTACAAGTATATGTTGATGACATAATCTTCGGACCAACCAACACAAAGTTATGTGGAGAACTCTCATCCATGATGCAAGGAGAATTTGAATTGTCTATGATGGGAAAAATGAATTATTTTCTAGGATTGCAAATCAAGAAACTCAAAAATGGGATCTTTATTAATTAATCCAAGTATTGTAAAGAATTATTGAAGAAATTTGATATGGACAATTGCAAGACTTTGTCTACACCTATGGGATCTGCTACATATATAGATCAAGATGAGTCCGGTGTGTCGGTTGATATCACAAAATACAGAGGTATGATTGGTTCCTTACTATATTTGACAGCAAGTCGCCCTGACATTATGTTCAGTGTTTGTCTATGTGCTTGTTTTCAAGCAAACCCAAAGGAATCTCACTTAATGGCAATTAAGCGGATCATGAAGTATCTCAAAGGGACAACAAATGTCATCTTATGGTACCCTAAAGGTAGTATTTGCAATATAATTGGATATTCTAACGCAGATTATGTAGGCTGTAAAACAGATAGAAAAAGCACAAGTGGAACATGTCACATCTTAGGAAATGCGCTAGTCTCGTGGGCATGCAAGAAGCAAGCATGCGTAGCACTTAGTAAGACCGGAGCAGAATACATAGCAGTGGGTAGTTGTTGTGCACATATACTTTGGCTCAAGCAACAACTTCGTAACTACAGACGCAATCTTGGATGCATTCCTCTACGTTGTGACAACACAAGTGCGATAAAAATTACAAAGAACTCAGTCATGCATTCAAGAACCAAGCATATCGGCATATGACATCACCTTCTGCGAGATCATGTACTTCAAAGAGATGTCGAGATAAGCTTCGTGGATACTCATAATCAGCTTGCAGATATATTCACAAAGCCATTGGCAAAGCAACCTTTCTTCAAAATTCAGAGAGAGCTCAGAATTTTGGATGAAAATGATGTTTAATCATGAAAGATCATCAATTATGTTACATTGCATAGGTATATATTTTGAATTTTCTCACTTTTCTCTGCTTGCAATCGATTGCACCCTAGTGTCAATCGATTGCTCACTGTAAGTTTTCTAAAAATACTGAATTTTTTGAGCATGCACTCGATTGCACCCTAGTGCCAATCGATTGCACCCTGTAACTTTTGAATTCTTTCGCTTCTGTTTTGTAGTGAAATCGATTGCACCATAGTGCCAATCGATTGCACCTACTGTGAAATCTATTTTTTCATATTTTTAAATTGGTCCATGGGTCTTTAATCCTTTCAAATACCCTACCAACTATACCTATGATCATTGAATGTTATCTTTATCACTTAACCCTAGTTTCAAAACTTTGACCATCAATTCTCATTTTTCCAAAGTCTTAATCATCAATGCCTTTAACCCTCAACTACCCATCTTCCACATTAAATACTTCCTATCCCTACATATTCTCTATTCTCATAATCATTATTAAACCCCACTTCATCTAAACCAACTTCTCATAACTAACTTCATCATCTCTCCCAAAATCTAAACTCTACAAATTTCATTCTTCCTCAAAAAACCCTAAAGCCACAACCTTTCATCATCTCTCATGGCTTCTCATCCAAAAAGGAAAATCTCCTCTCAAAGCAAAGGAAAAGAACCAGCATCATCATCCTCGAAGACTCCACTCATTCTTCAACATCTCACCGATGAACAACAAGAGAGATTTACCAAGTACTTTCAGAAAAGGTTGTCCAAACACCCAAATATGGTATTCTCTCATCTTTTCCTGAAGAATGCTTTTCCTTTCAAAATTCTCTAATTGCATGTGGCTTGGAGTCTTTGATCTCTTCATCTGGGCCATATTATCTGGATTTAGTAAGGCTGTTTTACTGCAATTTTACGCATGGAAGAAGGAAAAATTGTCACGTATGTTAGAGGCAAGAGAATGTATCTCAACTCAAAAATCATTGGAAGAATCTTGAACATTCCAAGTACCGATGGAAGACTCTATGATGAAGAAGATGGAGTTTGGGAAGATTACAACAAAAGGGAATTTTACTACAGTTTCAGGAGAATGTCGGAGGCAGAGTTTCATGCCAAACGTGTCAGATCATTAGGCGGTATGAAACCTTCTTGAACCTCTTGGTCGACAGGTATCTTCAATATTGATGATAGGCTCTTTCATTACTTTATGGTCTACATTATGTTTCCAAGGGTTGGAAACCATTGCATTGTCACTGACATGGAAATGCAGATTTTGTATGCACTTAAGAGAGGCATTCATGTAAGTTGGGCTTACTTAATTTTGGTTCATATGATGTCCTTCAACGCAAAATCAAAATTTTTTCCGTATGCATGGTTTATTACCAAGATTTTGAAGCATTTTGAAGTGGACCTCGACGGCTTTGATGTGTGTTGTAACAGCCCGAATTTCATTAAATAATTAATTATAGTAATTAATTGATTTAGTGGGATTTTTATTAATGTTGGAAATTAATTTTTATTAATTGGAAGTAATAGAGAATTGAGAAGGAAATTGGAAGTAGGAAAATAAAGGAAATATATAATAGAGAAGGAAAAGAAAAGAAAGTTAGAGAGAAACATTTGGAAAGAAAGAAGAAGAGAAAGAGAGGAGAAGAAGAGGAAAGTGGAAAATCATCAAGAACCAACATCAAAGCTCCGATTAATCGAGGTAAGGGTGAGAAATGTTTCTATTTAATCATTGCATGATGTTATATATGTTGGGTTGGGGTTTTGGTGTAGTTTCCGTCCTTTTGCATTTAGGGCAAAAGTTGGAATAATCGGTAGAACTCTGATGTAATCGGTTGGAATTGAATAATAATGCCGTAGAATAGTCGGGTAACATGTAGTGATGTTGTTTGAGCTGGTTTTGATTTTTGGGAGTTGGTTGGTGGTGGTTTGAGAAGGAGAAGACAGAACAAAATTTTGTTCTGCGCAGGTTCGCTGGCTCTCGCCAGGCGAGCGAAGGCGAAGCTTCGCCGGGCGAAGCCTAGCGAACGCTGGCGAATAATTATGATTAAGTCCTAGTGGACTTCGCTGGCGAGTTCGCCAGGCGAAGGTCCAGCGAAGGTTCGCTGCGGGACCTCGCCAGGCGAATATGGGCGAATTTGACAGCATCTTTTCTTTGCTGTGGTTTCTATGTGTTGATGATTTAGTTGTTTCACATAGACTAATACATCTACATTGTGAGTATGTATGTGATCTATTGTGATGATATGTGTTGTGGGTAGCCTACGAGCGTGAATCCTAGAATTGTGATTTGAATGTTAATTGCATCAAGTATAAATACATGTGAACATAATAGGTGATTATGTGTGTATTATTTAATGAACTTGTATATGCTTGATGTGTATACAATTATGTGATGAGTATGCATGAGAACATTGTGAATATGTGTGCATAACTTGTAATTGTATGATTGGTATTGTGATGTGAATACCTTGATTGTTGTGATATATGTTGTATGTGCAATCATTGTGTAGTTCTTGAAGAGATGAATTATTAAATGCATGAGATTAAGATGCGAGAACGGTCTTAAAGTGCATTGTTGTGGTTGATTGCATATGCATCATTTAGTCAAGAGGCAATGTCTGTTAGTTTCGTGGAAACTAGTGGCTTGTCCGAAACCTAGAAGAGTGGGTTTGAAGGCTTAGAGGACGGGCCTTTGTTGTTATCTTTCTAGAAGAGTGGACCCGATTTAATGTAAAAACCGAAAAATGATAACGGGTTATCAGTCTTGAAGAGTGGACCCGGTTTAATGTAAAAACCGAAAAAATGATAACCAGAGTCGGTACCGCATTGCATGAGTTGCATTGAGTTGTTGAGTCACATTGATATATGACATATGCATGAAGAGATGCTTATGTGTGAATGATAAGATTGTGGAAATGTGAGTGTATGCATGATGTGGGAATGCTTTGTGAATATTCATGTTGTCTATATATGTGTGGTAAATATATATGACTAAGAGGGTGAATTGTGGTGAGAAATATGGAGTTGAATTATATGATTACCTATATATATATATAATCTTATGCTTTGATTATTATGGTTATATTTCTCACCCTTTTGCTGTTTTATAATGCTCTACGAGGCATTGCAGATTAGGATGCTGGAGTCTTTTTTTGTGAAGTTATCTTCATTCTTTTGAGTCGGCTGCTTTGATATGTAACACCGGGTAGTTAGACTAGTATAGTTATTCTTTTGTGATACATTGCGATGTATCAGCTGATGTGGTTTTGTAATTACCTGACATGATGTATTAATCTGGATATCTTATGTGTATATGAATTAATATTTTGGAAATGATTAAATGATTTTATCTTCCGCTTAAATTTAAATGTTGAAATGTGATTTCTAAAACCATGAAAATGTTACATATTTTATGGAGCAAATGTTAAAGTGTTTCATTGGTGAAATTGTGACATTCTTCCTTTATACCTTATTCTAAAATTTTCACTCTGATAAATTTGTATATGCATTTATTTGGGGGTATAGAAGGGGGTGTTACAATAGTGGTATCAGAGTAGGTTGGTCTGTCCGGCCAAGTTGTTAGAGTGTTTTTCCCTGTGTGTTATTGATATGCGTGTGTTGCATTATCAATATTGGTTGTTTTTACGTGGTTCTGTTGTTGGAATTAGTGAGATGGTTGCAGGGAGGAACGATGAAGCGATCGCAGAAGCTTTGACAAGGTTGGCGAGAGCGATTGGGCAGAATCCTCCGGCCAATGTGAATGCGGGGAATGTTGTTGAAGATGAATTCCGTGCTTTGGGGAGGTTTCAAAGGAACAATCCTCCGATTTTTAAGGGAACCCATGAGCCTGACAAAGCACAGATTTGGTTGAAAGATGTGGAGAAGATTTTTCGGGTTATGAATTGCTCAGATGCACAAAAGGTGCAGTTTGGGACTCACATGCTCGAAGAAGAAGCTGGAGATTGGTGGGGTAATACTCGCCAAAGATTTGAGGAAGATGATATTGTGATCACTTGGGATCTGTTCAGAGAGACTTTTCTGGAGAAGTATTTTCTAGAGGATGTGCGAGGGAAGAAAGAGATTGAATTTCTTGAGTTAAAACAAGGTAATTCGACGGTAGCGGAGTATGCGGTAAGATTTGAAGAGTTGATCAAATTTTGTCCTCATTACAATACTGCTAATGCCGAGAGGTCTAAGTGCCTCAAGTTTGTGAACGGTTTGAGACCCGAGATTAGGCAAGTTATTGGATATCAGGAAATCAGGCGGTTTTCTGAGTTAGTGAACAAGAGCAGAATCTATGATGAAGACAGTAGGGATCGGTCTAGCCACTACAAGAGTTTAAGTGATAAGAAAGGAAAAGGTCAATTCCAAGGAAAACCTTATGTGACTCCTGCAGACAAAGGGAAGCAGAGAATGGGTTATGGCAAGAGGCCAAGTGGGGGAGTTTCTACTCCGGTTAGATGCTATAACTGTGGTGAAGCGGGACATCGTGCTCCCGAATACAAAAGTGTTGAACAGAAGTGTTTCAAGTGTGGCAAGCCAGGCCACAAGGCTCTTGAGTGTAGAAGCGGTACCGATGTGACTTGCTACAACTGTGGTGAGCGAGGGCACATTAGTACCCAGTGTGATAAGCCTAAGAAGAATCAAGGGAGCGGAAAAGTGTTCGCTCTATCTAGATATGAGACTGCTAGCGACGATCGATTGATCCAAGGTACGTGCTTCATTAATGATACACCTTTGATCGCTATAATTGATATCGGAGCTACGCATTCTTTTATTTCTTTGGATTGTGTTAGAAGGTGAATCTTGAGTTGTCTGTGATTGGTGGCGGTATGGTTATTGATACTCCTGCTATGGGTTTGGTAACTACACCGTATGTTTGTTTGAATTGTCCGTTGAGTATCTTCGGTAAAGATTTTGGAATTGATTTAGTGTGTCTTCACCTAGACCAACTCGATGTCATCCTTGGGATGAATTGGTTGGAATTCAACCGGGTATATATTAACTGTTTTGACAAGACGGCTATTTTTCCGGAATCGGACGTTGCAAGAGATTTGTTTATGACAGCGAGACAAGTGAAAGAATCAGTGCAAGATGGAGCTAAGGTATTTATGCTTATGGAAACTTTGAGAATTGGTGGAAGTGAAGAGATTGGTGCTTTACCAATTGTTAGAGATTTTCCGTAAGTTTTCCCTAAAGAGATAAAGAATTTACCACCGGAGCGAGAAATGGAGTTTTCAATAGATTTGATTCCTGGAACTAGTCCGATGTCGATGGCTCCTTATCGTATATCGGCATCAGAATTGAAAGAGTTGAAGAGTCAACTTGAGGATTTGTTTGAAAAGAGGTTTATTCGTCTGAGTGTGTCGCCGTGGGGTGCACCGGTGTTGTTGGTTAAGAAGAAAGAGGGTTCTATGAGGCTCTTTGTGGATTACAGACAGTTGAACAAGGTGACTATTAAGAATAAGTATCCACTTCCGAGGATTGATGATCTGATGGATCAGTTAGTTGGTGCAAGTGTGTTCAGCAAGATTGATTTGAGATCTGGGTATCATCAGATTCGCGTGAAAGCTGAGGATATTCAGAAGACGGCCTTTAGGACGAGGTATGGACACTATGAGTATTCTGTGATGCCATTTGGTGTGACTAATGCACCAGGTGTATTTATGGAGTACATGAATAGGATTTTCCATCCTTATTTGGATAAGTTTGTGGTTGTTTTTATCGACGACATCTTGGTTTATTCGAAGATCGAAGAAGAGCATGCCGAGCATCTGAAGATTGTGTTATCTGTGTTGAGAGAGAAGCAGTTATTTCCAAAGCTTTCTAAGTGTGAGTTTTGGTTGAAGGAAGTTAGTTTACTTGGTCATGTGATTTCGAGTAATGGTATTGCGGTTGATCCGTCGAAGGTTGAAGCGGTATCGCAATGGGAGACTCCGAAGTCAGTTTTTGAGATTAGAAGTTTCCTTGGTTTAGCCGGTTATTATTGGAAGTTTATTGAAGCATTCGCTAAGTTATCATTGCAGTTGACGCAGTTTACTAGGAAGGGTCAAGCTTTTGTTTGGGATGCCAAGTGTGAAGCGAGTTTCCAAGAACTTAAGCGAAGGTTGACGACAGCCTCTGTTTTGATTTTGCCAAATCCGGAAGAACCGTTCGTTGTGTATTGTGATGCTTCTTTGATGGGTTTAGGAGGTGTGTTGATGCAGAATAACCAAGTTGTGGCTTATGCTTCGAGGCAACTCAAAGTGCATGAGAAGAATTATCTGACGCATGACTTAGAGTTGGCCGCCGTTGTGTTCTTGTTGAAACTTTGGAGGCATTATCTGTTTGGTGCAAGATTAGAAGTGTTTAGTGACCACAAGAGTTTGAAATATCTTTTTGATCAAAAGGAATTGAATGCAAGACAAAGAAGATAGCTTGAACTTTTGAAGGATTATGATTTTGGTTTGAATTACCATCCGAGTAAAGCGAATGTAGTAGTGGATGCATTGAGTCGGAAATCATTGCATATGTCGGCGTTGATGGTGAAAGAGTTGGAATTGGTCGAGCAATTTCGGGATTTGAGTTTAGTATGTGAGAGAACTTCTTTTGGATTTAAGTTGGGTATGTTAAAGCTTACAAGTGGTATTTTGGATGAAATTCGAGAAGGACAGAAATCGGATTTGAGTTTAGTTGATCGGTTGACTTTAATCAACCAAGGCCAAGGTGGTGATTTTCGGATTGATGAGAATGGGATTATGAGATGTTGGGATCGAGTTTGTGTTTCGAATATTGTTGAGCTTAAAAAGAGTATCCTTGAGGAAGGACATCGTAGCGGATTGAGTATTCATCCGGGTGCTACTAAGATGTATCAGGATTTGAGGAAAGTGTTTTGGTGGCCTAGTATGAAGAAGGATATTGCGGAATTTGTGTATTCTTGTTTGACTTGCCAAAAGTCAAAGATTGAGCATCAGAAGCCATCGGGTTTGATGAAGCCCTTGTTTATTCCTGAGTAGAAATGGGATAGTATCTCCATGGATTTTGTATCGGGTTTGCCGAGGACGCCGAGTAATTTTGAGGCTATTTGGGTTATCGTGGATAGATTGACTAAATCTGCTCACTTTATCCCTATGCATGTGGATTACCCATTGGAGAAGTTGGCTAAATTGTATATTGAGAGGATTGTGTGTTTTCATGGTATTCCGTCGAGTATTGTTTCGGATAGAGATCTGAGGTTCACTTCGAGATTTTGAGTGCTTTGGGTACTAAGTTGCGTTTGAGTTCAGCGTATCATCCTCAGACAGATGGTCAGACGGAGAGGACGATTCAGTCGCTTGAAGATCTTTTGAGAGCTTGTGTATTGGAAAAAGGAGGAGCTTGGGATAGCTACTTGCCTTTGATTGAGTTTACCTACAACAACAGTTTTCATTCGAGTATCGGTATGGCACCATTTGAGGCGTTGTATGGTAGGCGGTGTAGGACACCATTGTGTTGGTTTGAGTTCGGAGAGAGTTCTGTTGTTGTACCCGAGTTAGTTCAACAGACTACTGATAAGATCAAGATGATTCAAGAGAAGATGAGAGTTGGTCAGAGTCGTCAGAAGAGTTATTACGACAAGAGGAGGAAGGCACTTGAATTTCAAGAGGGAGATCATGTGTTTCTTCGAGTCACTCTGATGACAGGTGTTGGTAGGGCATTGAAGTCGCGCAAGTTGTCGCCGCGTTTCATTGGTCCTTATCAGATTTTGCAGAGGATAGGAGAAGTGGCCTATCGTGTGGCTTTACCACCGTCGCTTGCTAATCTTCATGACGTATTCCATGTATCTCAGTTGAGGAAATACATTGCGGATCCGTCTCATGTAGTCCAATTAGATGATGTGCAGGTGAGAGATAACCTGACTGTTGAGACATCACCTATGCGGATAGAGGATCGGAAATTGAAGCAGCTTCGAGGTAAAGAGATTGCTTTAGTGAAGGTCGCTTGGGGAGGACCGACTGAGGGAAATGTTACTTGGGAGCTTGAGAGCCAGATGAAAGAGTCTTATCCAGAACAGTTTGAACCAGGTAACATTTTCAAGGACGAAAATTCCTAAAGTGGAGGAGGGTTGTAACAGCCCGAATTTCATTAAATAATTAATTATAGTAATTAATTGATTTAGTGGGATTTTTATTAATGTTGGAAATTAATTTTTATTAATTGGAAGTAATAGAGAATTGAGAAGGAAATTGGAAGGAAGGAAAATAAAGGAAATATATAATAGAGAAGGAAAAGAAAAGAAAGTTAGAGAGAAACATTTGGAAAGAAAGAAGAAGAGAAAGAGAGGAGAAGAAGAGGAAAGTGGAAAATCATCAAGAACCAACATCAAATCTCCGATTAATCGAGGTAAGGGTGAGAAATGTTTCTATTTGATCATTGCATGATGTTATATATGTTGGGTTGGGGTTTTGGTGTAGTTTCCATCCTTTTCGATTTAGGGCAAAAGTTGGAATAATCGGTAGAACTGTGATGTAATCGGTTGGAATTGAATAATAATGCCGTAGAATAGTCGGGTAACATGTAGTGATGTTGTTTGAGTTGGTTTTGATTTTTGGGAGTTGGTTGGTGGTGGTTTGAGAAGGAGAAGACAGAACAAAATTTTGTTCTGCGCAGGTTCGCTGGCTCTCGCCAGGCGAGCGAAGGCGAAGCTTCGCCGGGCGAAGCCTAGCGAACGCTGGCGAATAATTATGATTAAGTCCTAGTGGACTTCGCTGGCGAGTTCGCCTGGCGAAGGTCCAGCGAAGGTTCGCTGCGGGACCTCGCCAGGCGAATATGGGCGAATTTGACAGCATCTTTTATTTGCTGTGGTTTCTATGTGTTGATGATTTAGTTGTTTCACATAGACTAATACATCTACATTGTGAGTATGTATGTGATCTATTGTGATGATATGTGTTGTGGGTAGCCTACGGGCGTGAATCCTAGAATTGTGATTTGAATGTTAATTGCATCAAGTATAAATACATGTGAACATAATAGGTGATTATGTGTGTATTATTTAATGAACTTGTATATGCTTGATGTGTATACAATTATGTGATGAGTATGCATGAGAACATTGTGAATATGTGTGCATAACTTGCAATTGTATGATTGGTATTGTGATGTGAATACCTTTATTGTTGTGATATATGTTGTATGTGCAATCATTGTGTAATTCTTGAAGAGATGAATTATTAAATGCATGAGATTAAGATGCGAGAACGGTCTTAAGTGCATTGTTGTGGTTGATTGCATATGCATCATTTAGTCAAGAGGCAATGTCTGTTAGTTTCGTGGAAACTAGTGGCTTGTCCCAAACCTAGAAGAGTGGGTTTGAAGGCTTAGAGGACGGGCCTTTGTTGTTATCGGTCTAGAAGAGTGGACCCGGTTTAATGTAAAAACCGAAAAATGATAACGGGTTATCGGTCTAGAAGAGTGGACCCGGTTTAATGTAAAAACCAAAAAATGATAACGAGAGTCGGTACCGAATTGCATGAGTTGCATTGAGTTGTTGAGTCACATTGATATATGACATATGTATGAAGAGATGCTTATGTGTGAATGATAAGATTGTGGAAATGTGAGTGTATGCATGATGTGGGAATGCTTTGTGAATATTCATGTTGTCTATATATGTGTGGTAAATATATATGACTAAGAGGGTGAATTGTGGTGAGAAATATGGAGTTGAATTATATGATTACCTATATATATATAATCTTATGCTTTGATTATTATGGTTATATTTCTCACCCTTCTGCTGTTTTATAATGCTCTACGAGGCATTGCAGATTAGGATGCTGGAGTCTTTTTTGTGAAGTTATATTCATTCTTTTGAGTCGGCTGCTCTGATATGTAACACCGGGTAGTTAGACTAGTATAGTTATTCTTTTGTGATACATTGTGATGTATCAGCTGATGTGGTTTTGTAATTACCTGACATGATGTATTAATCTGGATATCTTATGTGTATGTGAATTAATATTTTGGAAATGATTAAATGATTTTATCTTCCGCTTAAATTTAAATGTTGAAATATGATTTCTAAAACCATGAAAATGTTACATATTTTATGGAGCAAATGTTAAAGTATTTCATTGGTGAAATTGTGACATTCTTCCTTTTTACCTTATTCTAAAATTTTCACTCTGATAAATTTGTATATGCATTTATTTGGGGGTATAGAAGGGGGTGTTATATGTGTCTCATGGACTCAAATGCCAACAAAATCTCCATCAAAAATATGGATTCGAGGATGGGCGTAAAGTATGACCCAGAAGCAAAAACAATTGTTTACCTTGGTGAAGGTATGGCTAGAAATGACGAAAATGAGCAAGAGAATAAAGACGACGACATGGCCCTAGTAACCAAGAACTTATGGACTTCATGGCTCAAGAGTTTGGAAACCTTCACACTTCCATCAACACTCAATACAATGCTATTAATGAGTCAACCACCACTAGGATCAACAACTTTCAAGAGGAAGTTAATCAACAGTTCTCATATCTCTATTCTCACCTTTACATTCCACCATATGATCCATCAAACCCGACTGCTCCCCTATCTCGTCCATCACCACTCCAACAAACTTTTCCAAACCAAGAGGCATTTGACTCAAACATGGACCTTTCCTAAGTTGTTTACATGTTTTTATGTTTATCTTTCATATCTATGTACTTTTTAATTCGGCACTTTTTATTATCTATGTACTTTTGGATTCTGCACTTTTTTAGTTATTATACTTTGCATTTCAAATTATGGCTAGTTGTTATGATACTTGAATCATTGTCTCTTGTCTATATATATATATATATATATATATATATATATATATATATATATATATATATATATATATATATATATATATATATATATATATATATATATATATATATATATATATATATATATATATATATATATATATATATATATATATATATATATATATATATATATATATATATATATATATATATATATATATATATATATATATATATATATATATATATATATATATATATATATATATATATATATATATATATATATATATATATATATATATATGTGTGTGTTTTCTTTTATCCATCTTTCCCTTCTTTTTGATAATGTCAAAAGGGGGAGAAGGGTGTTACTCTTTCTTTGCTTGTTTTCTTTCCTTGATCTTTTAGGTACAAATGCAAGGCTACTCCAAACCTCAATACAAAATCAAATTTTCTCAACACTTCACACATTGAGGGAGAGATCTATATCTCAGGGGGAGAAACTTTATCAGAAAGAACATCGCAACAAAAGAGAATGCTTTGTCATCATCAAAAAGGGGGAGAATGTGAAATCAAGCTTCTCAAGATCAACGTATGTTTTGATGAAGAAAAACCACTTGACAAGAAGGCAAAGATGCACAATCAGTTTCAAGACATCATGCTAAAGAATAGAATCAGGACAAAGACTTGACATGAAGAATAATCTCATTGGAAGGTATAATGAAAATCTTCATCAAGTATTTAAGTCCTAGTTGCTCAAATAATAAAAATCATGTGCATTACTTTTTCACACTTTCACAAGCTTTTATTTGCATGATTTTTCTAAGTTTTTTCCAGAGCAATCGATTGCATGATCAAATTTTTACTTCATTTTGGCTACTATTTTTGTGTGCAATCGATTGCATACATGAAAAATCTTCTTATTTTTTCTTCTATTTTAGTGTGCAATCGATTGGTGCTTTAGTGCAATCGATTGTTCGGTTCAAAAATTCAAATTTCAAGTGTTTTTCTGTAGGTGCAATCGATTGGTCCTGTTGCGCAATCGATTGCTCACTGAACGTTTTTGAAAAATTGCACCTCTTCAACCATTCTTTTCTGAATTATTTCCATTGAATCATGTCAATTGTTCATCATATTTTCTGAAGATTTGCATGATATTTCAAAGGGGTGCTTTTGACTTATAAATACCAAAACTTTCAATTTTCAAAAACAACCTCTTTCAAAATCCTTTCTAATATTTTCATCTTTCCACATCTTGAATCAAGTCATTTTTCATAAGAATTTTCTGCATATTTTCATATATTTTGAAAGAAAATTCTTGAGCAACAAAGTCTTAAATAGTTGTGGAAATTATCATTGAAAGAGAAGATCAATCACAAAATTGATAAACTTTGTATACACAAGTTCAAACTCATTGTAAATCAAATATTGTATTTATTCCCCTTGCTATTCAAGATTGTTGAAAGCAAGTGTACGCATTGAAGAGGATTGTTCTTATTGCACTTAGTATTCAGATTTTAAAGGTGTTAAGAGCCTTTAATCTACCTATAAGTTAGAAAGCAAGTTGTTCACTCAGTCTAACTATAGTGAAATCTCTTTCGGTGTGAAAGGGGACTGGAGTACCTTCGGAGTGTGAAGGGAACCAGGATACTTCTCTGTGTTATTTACTTTCTGCACTTTACTGCTTTCATAACCCCTTCATATTTCAAAGAAAGTAATAACATCATTCGATAAAACCAAAAAATTTCAAAGAACCTAATTCACCCCCTCCCTCTTAGGTGCAACTCAGACTATCAGCGCCAACCACCTACTATACGTTGTGGAACTAATTCTCCTTTTTCGTTCTGCATTACTGTGACACCTCTTTTCTTGAGTACGACGTGTATTGGGCTAACCCACTTACTATCGGAGATTTGGTATATTATTTCAGCGTCCATTAGTTTTAACACTTCCCTTTTTACCACGTCATTCATGTTATGGTTTATCCTCCTATGGTGTTCCCTAGAGGGGTAAGAATCTTCCTCTAGCCTAATTTGATGCATGCATCCAGACGGGCTTATCGCCTTTAAGTCAGAAATTTTATACCCTATAGCTGCAGGGTACTTATGTAAGACATCTAAGAGTTGATTTGTTTCGTTCTTGTTTAAGTTTGCATTTACTATAATAGGACGTTTCAATTCCTTATCAAGGAATTCATATCACAGATTCTTAGGTAGTTCTTTAAGTTGTACAGTCGCTGTCTTAGAACCTGGCATATGGTTAGGGGTACGTGATAAACATTCATGAAGGCTATCATCCATATATGATGTATATAATTTCAGCCCATCTTCTTCCATTATCTCGGTCGAAGGAAGTCTCATGGTTTCGGTTTGTGTTTCAAACTCTCGTAAACTCATCAATAATATCAATGGAGCAACATAAGTCGTCTATAGCAGAAGCGTGTAGAAATTTAGACATGATGAATTCCACTTTCTTATCACCTATTTTGAAAGTCATCTTTCCTCTCTTAACGTCTATTATAGCCCCAACTGTATATAAGAAGGATCTACCTAGAAGGATATGAGTTTCTTCGTCTTCTTTAATGTCCATCACCATAAAGTCTGTTGATATATATAATTGACCAATCCTAATAGGGACGTCTTATAAGATGTTGGGTATTTAACTGATCTATCGACCAATTGAAGGGACATCCTAGTGGGTTGCATGTCTCCTAAGTTTAACCTATTGCAAACAACTAAAGGCATTAGGCTCGCACTAGCTCCTAAGTCTAGAAGGGCTTTATCGATAACATGCTTTCCCAAAACACAAGGTATAGAAAAACTCCTAGGATCTTTCTCCTTTTTGGCTAGTTTGTTCTCAGAAATAGAGTTACATTCTAATGGTTTAGGTTCATCAAGTTTACGCTTATTGGTTAAGATGTCTTTGAGGAATTTAGCATAAGATGATATTTGGGTAATAGATTCGGTAAATGGGATTTCTATGTGGAGTTTCTCAATTACTTTCATAAACCTTTTGTACTAGCTATCTAATTTAGTTTGTTTAAGTCTTTATGGATATGGAATTGGAGGCTTATAAGGAGAGGGTGGTATGTATATTTGGTAGTCTTTAACTTCTTCATTAGCGTTAACTTCCTTTTCCTTTTCAGATTCTACACTCTCCTCGATTCGTTTCTCAGGTGTGGCCACAACGTTTTTCTTTGGTTGTTCTGGCTTCTTCAACCTAGGGTCTGCTGGTTCATCATAAGTGGTTCCACTTTTCAGGGAAATAATGTTAGCATGCCCCTTTAGGTTAGGTTGTGGTTGTCCAGGAAAGTGTTCTCCTAGCATAGCCTGGGCAGCTTGTTGTTGGGCTACTTGAGAAATTTGGATTTCAAGCATTTTGTTGTGAGTTACCATAGAATCGACTTTGGTGCCTAATTGAGTAATCAACTCATTTATATGAATGTTTTGGTTCATGAATTCTTTGTTTTGTTAAGTTTGGGCTGAAATGAAGTTCTCCATGATTTTCTCAAGGTTGCGTCGGTCTTTGTGCTTGAAAACATTGGGGTCTTTAGGGTGCAGAGTTCTGACTAGGGTTATTGTTTTTATAAGAGAAATTTGGGCGATTCCTTCATCCAGGGTTATAAGTATTGGAGAATGGATTTCCTTGGGCATAACTGACCTATTCTAGGGTTGGTTCAGCTAAGAGACTAAATTCATTAGTTATATGTCCTTGGGTTCCACAAATTTCACATCTTGGTTACTGCAGCTACGATAACTGTTGGTTTAACAGACGAACTTTCTAACTTTTAAGCTAAGGCATCCATTTTAGCTTTTATCATGTCAAAACAACTGACCTTATATATACCTCCTTTGGGCTCCTTTTTCTCCACTGAGGTTCGTTCTGTCCCCCATTGGTAATGGTTTTGGGCCATATCTTCAATGAGAGCGCAAGCTTTGGGTAGGGTTTGTTCATCAGTGCACCCCCAGCGGCAACGTCGATGGTCATCTTAGTGTTATAGAGAAGTCCATTGTAAAAGGTATGGATAATCAACCATTATTCTAAACCATGGTATGGATTGGCTCTTAATAACTATTTATATCTTTCCTAGGCGTTGAAAAGAGATTCCTCGTCTTGTTGGGTAAATCTAGTGATTTGGTTTCGTAAGACAGTGGTCTTACTTAATGGAAAATATCTAGCAAGGAAAACTTTCTTAAGGTCATTCCAAGTGGTTATTGAATTGGGTGGAAGGGAATCTAACCATGATCATGCTCTATCTTTGAGGGAAAAGGGAAATAATCTTAGACATATCACCTCAGGAGGACAACCATTGGCTTTTAGGGTATCCACTAATTGAATAAAGACTTTTAAATGTTGATTTGGGTTCTCAGTAGGGAGACCTGCAAACTGATTTTGTTGCACTAATTTCAATAAAGCGGGTTTCAACTTAAAGGTATGAGCTGCGATAGATGGGTTAACTATACTCAAATGGGGTTCTTCATTAGCAGGTAGGGAAAAGTCCTTAAGAGGTCTTTGGTTTTATTCTTCGGCCGTTGCTCTTCTAATCTTTCAAAGAAAAATACTTGCACAAGTGTATCTTTCGGGTTCTTCTATTGGCTATACTAAATTACCAATGTTGTGAGTTCTTCACATTGATCGGTAAAAAGGTTCCTAAGTCTAGACAGTGTAACAACAAAGTTGCAATATTTGACGTAATTGGTCCCCGACAATGGCGCCAAAAACTTGGTCGGGTGTATACAATCTAACAGCAAGTGCACAACCTATAATGTAGTTTTAAAAGATATCCTCTATTTGTCACATATGGAAGGAGCTTACCGCGTTAAAGTTGTAAACTCAATTTTAAGAAATTAGACTCTTAATTTAATAGAAAAATAATTTTGATTGGAAAGTTTAACTAAAAAGGGTTCCTGGCTCTCGCTCAGGGAATCGGATCCTAAATCTATGAACGCATCCGCAAATAGTTTTAAAACCTCCTTCTAGAAAGGTTAAAGCTTCCTAGTTAATTAACAAAGTGCTTTCGCGGTATTTGTTAACCAAAAACAAACCAATTTTAGTCTAGAGTGTCAGACGACTTTCAATCTTACTCGACGTTTTCACTGCATCACTTTCGTGAAGGCAGATCAAAACAAGTTCAAAAAAATTGCGTTTAAGTAAAAACAGCCCGCAACATGTAGAGCATCGTCTATTGATGATCCTAACATGCCAACATTCAATTATTTAGTCAAATATGTTAAGGGAAAAAAACATAAATGGTTTTGAGTGCAAAGGTAAACATAATGATGGGTAAAAATGTTATGAAATTAATTTGTGATAGAGATAAATAAGATGAAGAAAAAAAAATTGTTAGGAAAATAAAACAGGAAAGTAAAGACAAAACAAAGTAAATATAAAGGCAAAATGAAATAAAAACCTGCTCCAAATGGAGTCAAGAATCTGATACAAAGTGCGATAACTTGAAATAAATCTTGACAGAATGTAAATGATGGAAGTAAAGTGCTTTGGAAATAAACAAAGTGCTCCAAAATTGATACAGACTCAATCGTCAGTGCAATAGTCCTCCGATGTGAAGAGATTATTGCTTTACAATTTGACAGAATTTTGGCTTAAGTTTCCATAAGTTTGGACACCCTAGAAAATGGCATGAAATGGGTATTTATGGGAGTCAACAACCCTAGAAATCACCAAGAAACAAATTCTAGGTCGTGGAGAAATTGTAGGGACGATTTTTGGGAGACTTGGAGATATAACATGGTCTGTTCCTAACCGTTTGGGCTTTCCAATGGTGGCGACCACCATGCTCACAAAGTAGGCATGACTTGGTCATCCTATTAGCTGGTATGTGGATCATCCATGGCACCTCTATGATGAACGCCATGGTGGTCACAGTAGGTGCAAGTCTGCCTCGATTCTTTGCTTTTCGTCCATTTTGCTTCGTTTTTTCTCCTACAACTCCTGATTACTAAATTCCCTAAAACAAAGAAAAAACACTAGCATAATAGTGGAAACAAAATTAAAACAATAGAACAATATGCATAAGTCAAGTCAAATAAACAATAGTTTGAGGTGTCATCATTCTTCCTTAATGTTAGGTTAGAATGGAATGACTTGACAAAGTCATGGGGGAATGTTTATGATAAGGATAAATTAATGGTAACGAAGAGTTTACAAGTTTCATATATGAAGCATTATCTATGGGTGACTTGACAAAGTCACAAGGGAAAGGTATGATAATAACCAACCAAAGTGAACAAAGAGCTCACAAGTTATACAGATGAAAACATCATTTTAAGGATGACTTGACAAAGTCAAAAGGGGAACACAATCATATTTAACAACAATAGGGTAAACATTAAGTACATGGATGAGATACCTCAAGTTTAGAAGTGTAATAACAATCATAGTTCAATGAGATCACATTTAGGGTATGGCATGCATTAGGTTCATGTTCATCACAAAAAATCATCTCACAAGGTTGATTTAAACATGGTAAGGAAAGTCAAACATGCTTATTAAACAAAGTTAGGGCAAAGATTCAATCAACATGTATATCATTCATCAAGACATTTTGGTTTAATCTATACAAGATACTTCAATGTTCAAGTATTAAAAAATCCTAACACATGTGAACTAAACAAATATAAATCAAGATTCACCAATTAAAGGATCCAACCAATGTCTTTAAAAAGTAAGCAAGCCATTCATTCCTAATTTTTATTAAATAAATGTATGACTAATAATAATGATAAACAATTTAAAATTCACTTAACAAAATAAATAAAACAAGTTAGAATTTATTTAAAATAATAATAATAATAATAATAATAATAATAATAATAATAATAATAATAATAATAATAATAATAATAAACAATTTAGAAATTATTTAACAAAATAAATGAAACAATTTATTTAACAAAATAATAATAATAATAATAATAATAATAATAAAAAATTTGGAAATTATTTAACAAAATAAATGAAACAATTTATTTTAACAAAATAATAATAATAATAATAATAATAATAATAATAATAATAATAATAATAATAATAATAATAATAATAATAATAATAATAATAATAATAATAATAATAATAATAATAATAAACAATTTAGAAATTATTTAACAAAATAAAGGATAATCATGTTAGCATAATAATAATAATAATAATAATAATAATAATAATAATAATAATAATAATAATAATAATAATAATAATAACAACAATAATAAACAAAATAAATGACAATTGAGATGGAATAATTAAATGGAATAATAAAAAAAAGAAATAAAATATGAATAAAGAAAATAGATAAAAAGGGGGAAATGGAAAACGTGAAGAAAAAGAGAAGAGAAAACAAAAAGTGAATCCATAAATGAAAACTTACCTCAATATGGTGAAATCGTGTTTTGCTTTAGAGCCACCCCAGAAGAAACATGATGATTCTTATAGCTTCCTTGTGTTAGAACACAGATTGGTTCTTAATTATATCTCTATGTTTTGATGATAACACTAATGAAATTTTGTATTAAGAAATTATATACTCTAAATTTGTTCAAGTATTTTTGTTGCAGATATTAAATTCAACATTCTTCTGAAAGCAAAAATTGAACCTGAACATTGAACTACGGAAGGCACTGAGCGTCAGAAGCATCTAAGTAGAAGATTCTGAGCGCTGCCTACCGAAGAATCTGAAGCAGAAGCTACAGAAGCATCTGAAGCGTAGACTGAAGACTTTGTATGAAGAGTTTTAGGCACTGTTTCTCAGAAGACTCAGATAGTAGTGTTCGCTGCAAGTACTGAGGATCTGATCTCCAAACTCTGCTCTGAATGTTACTTACGCTGAAGCACACTTGCTGCAACACTCTGATACAACAAACTCTGATGACATCAAGACTCTGATCACTCAAGGCTCTGATGTTGATTGCTGTGTAATAGAAACTTTTTGAAGAAGATTATTCAAAGTTATATCCGTTGGTTATGCCAAATGACTCTTTCCTATTTCATGCTAGAAACAAGAACTCAGGCAAAAAGGATTTCTCTGAACATTCTACTTCTAGGAAAGGTCAAGTGATGTGAAGACAAAAAGCTACAGCTACTTTGCAGTACACGGTCTTCAAGCTTGCAATGTCTTGGACTTCTTTGTCTATATAAGCAAGCCTTCAACAACTTTCTTCAGTTGACGTATTTTGACAAATTCATTGAAAACTCTCTCAAAGCTCTCATACAAATTATTATTCTTTGTTGAATAGTTTCATACGTTCTTAAACTTAAGTGTAAATCACAACTGTGATATAGCTTTCTTAGAAGCATTTCAAACACTTGTTTAGTTTACATTTGATTGTAAAAGTTCCTTGAGAAGACCAAGTTGTGGTCAGTAGTTCTGGAGAAGACTAAGACAGTTGTTCTTAGTGGTTGATATTGTAATCAATTTGATTATAGTGGATTAAGTCCTTGTGGAGAAAGGCAAATCACTCTTGATAGGGTGGACTGGATTAGTTGAGTTCAACGAATCAGGATAAAAATCATTGTGTTTTTATTGACATAATATTTTGAAAACCCTTATTCAACCCCCACTTCTAAGTATTTTCTCACCTTCACCTTGAACCTCAAGGAATGTGTTGATGTGCTCAGCTTGCCTTGAAACCTTATGGAATTCTCTATCCAAATCAACTTGCAAAGTGGAAAAAACGAGGTTATGATATGGTGTTCTAGCCGTTACAGACGTGTTCTAAGGGTTTGGTACACTTCTATGAAGCTTATGGAAGGTGTTTGTGGTGTTTGAATGGAGTTTGGTTAAAGGAAATAGAAAATCCCACGTTTTGGTTTTTAGAAACTTTAGAAATTCTGAGATTTTATGCAATATGGTTTCTGGTATTCTTGGGAGATTTTATGTGTGTTTGCTGATGAATTGTGACCTCTATTTATAATGAAAATAATCTAAAGCAAAGGCCATGGACAATAGCATTGTTTGGAGGATTTTGGATCAAAACCATAAAGTTGGATAACAAGTACAAAAGTTGTTATTTGCGCTTTGGTATCTCCTAGTTGACTTTGTCGCAAATGCGAAAAAACAACCGGCAGAAACAAACAGAAGAGTCTCCATCAAACGTTATTTATCGAAAAAGGCAGGAAACAACCTACAATTGCGCTATCAACCATAGAAGCAGAATATATTGTTGCTGCTGGATGTAGCACACAAATACTCTAGATGAAAAGTCAGCTAGAAGACTATCAGATCTTTGAGAGTAATATTTCTATATTTTGTGATAATACTTCTGCTATATGCTTATCTAAAAATCCAATTTTACACTCTAAAGCTAAGCATATAGAAATTAAACATTACTTCATCAGAGACTATGTTCAGAAGGGTATTATAAACTTAGACTTTGTTGATACAAATCATCAATGGGATGATATTTTCACAAAACCCCTTGTTGAAGATAGGTTTAAGTTTATTCTGAAAAATATTGGTATGGAATTTTGTCCAGAATAATATTTATCAGAAGCAACTTTCTCAGATGAAAAATGTTTAAACTCTGAAGTATTTCATCTGTCATTTATTTAATTTCTTAAATTATTATTTCTGTGTGTATCTGAACTAACGAGTCTCAGAGGATCTGAACGTTGGCTAACGTTTCATTTCTCAAAGAGTTTTCAGAAGCACATGCAAGCAAACACGTGTAACTCAGAATCTAAAAAGATGGAGTGCACAATACTGAAAAGACGCTTGAGGTACTGTTTGAATATTTGGTTTCTCGTTTTCCCCCCAAATTGTCAGAATCATTAATGCTTGAAATGGTTATATTCTTTTCATTAAATGCTAATTGCAAGCGTGTTGATCGTGTGACTCTTGTGTGCCCTAAATTCTTCTATAAATGCCACAACTTTACACACTTCATACTTTCACTATCACGTACACCTTGTATGCATTTCTTCTTGATTCATTGCTTTCATCTCTCTCTCAAACCCAAACATCTCAGAAACCCTAAATCCTTAAGAACTTCCATGGCTACTTCATCTTCAATGTCTGCTCAGTTCCAATCTACAATGGTTGTTGTTTCTTCATCAAACATGGGTGTTGTTACGTTTAAGGAACCTATCAGAACATTACTCACACCTGTTGACAAGTTGGAAGTTTTGTGTGAATCCATTGTTAACTTTGAATCGTCTGCAGAAAATGGCTATGATCTTCGTCCCATTGTTGATGCACAGTGTTGGACCAAGTTTTTTGACAGACTAATGAGACCAGTTTACCCTTGTCTGGTAAAGGAATTTCTGATACATGCTTCTTGTTGCCCTAAGTTCATAGTTTCATTTGTTCTAGGCAAAGAAATTATCATTACTGAAGACTTGATAAGGAAACTCATAGGATATGAGGAAACTGATGGAGTCACTAATCTACCATCTGGGCGTGTGGATATGACTGAAGTGTATAGAGAAGTTTGCTCATCTAGAGTAGCTTCTAACAAGGTTAAGGATCTGAAACCAGTTTACAGGATCTGGGCTAAGATTTTCATGAGCTGCATTCATCATAGAAAATCTTCCAATTCTCCAGATTATGTCAACACTGATAAGCTATACTTCATGTATTGTCTGAGTCAGAGCACCAAGGTGGATCTGCCATATCTTCTGTTTGATCATCTGTGGACACATGTTAAACAGTCAAGGGAAGAGGTTAGAACCAAGCATCAGAAGCTGAGGAACTGGATTCGAATGGGACAACTTATCTCAGACATTATGACTGAGAATGGTCTTGTTGGTCATCTGGTAGAAGCTAGAATGAAGGAAGAATTAGCTTCTGCAGTTGGAAAACCTCTGAACGGGAAGATTCTTCAGAGGATGAAAGTTGTAGAAGAAGTTACTTATGCTCCAAAGAAATTCAACACTAAAGAGGTCACTCAAAGAAGAGTTCCAGTTGCAAATTTTCCTATGTTCTTTGCTAATGAACCAAGGGAGATTGTTCTAGATTACATCACCGAGTGTCTGAATGAAGGAATTCCTCTACCAGTAAATCTGGTTCAGAAGGAAGGTGAACCTGCTCCAGATCTTTATGAGGCCAGACACAAGAAGAAGAGAAAGGTTGCTACAGAAGAACCTTATAAACCCAAGAGGAAGGCTACTGGTGAAGCTGCTGCATTCAAGCCTAAAAGGGACAAGAAGTCAGAGATCAATCCTCCAGAGGCAAGTCTAAATGAGATTCTAGAAACTGTCAAAGAGGTATTAATATCTGATCAAACTCTTCATGAACCTATACCATCACCCTCACCTTCTCCTCCTCGTGTTTCTAAACCCAAGAAACCTTCTGTTACAACTTTTTATGTACCCCAACCTCTAGCAACTCCATTTGAAAAGTATACATCTGACCCAATAAATTCTAAACCATCTAATATTCCCCCATCTAACAAACAAACCCCTGCACCAAAATCATCTGAAATTCCCCCACCAGAACCACAAACTTCTAATCCACCAGAACTAACACCAGCAGAACCAAACCAACCAGAACCAACTTCACACCAACCAAAACCAACTCCACAAGAACAAGAACAACAACAACCACAACCAGAATCTATCCAACCATTTGAACCTTTAATTCCTGATTCTGTAGTCCTAGATATTCAACCCTTAACTACTTTGGTTGAACTCTCTTCTACATCCTGTCATTCATCTGAATCATCTGATTCATCTGAATCTGACCTACCACCAAAAGTTTATTCACCACCCTCTCTCCGTGGCTATGAACCCAGAACTTCTGAGTTTGTATCTTTTACTTCTTTTAAACCATATCCCTCTGATCCCCTTCATTCTAGTCTAAAACTTAAAAACTTTTATACCAGAATAGAAGCATCTGACCCTACCACTCCTTATAAGCCTAGTTCTTCAACTATTTTTCCATTTGTTCTTCAAACCTATCTTAAACAACAACTAGATATCATTCCATCAGGACCTTTGCTTTCTCAAAACTCTGTTTTTACCCCCTATACCTCTACACCTTTTGATGTCATTCCCTCTGCATCAAATTTTAAACTGTTTCTGTTTCCTACTTCATCTTCATCCAGATTCAAAAATTTCACTTCATCATCTGAACATCCCTCTTTTCCTTCTTATCCTCGTCCTCTGTTCATTATCCCAACTTTTACCATACCACCTCCATCAGAACAACCCAAACCAACACCTCTGGAAACCTACCTTAAACCCAAATCCAGATTAGATGTTGATGCCTTATTTGCTAGTTTCAAGAAAGAAATAAGGATGAGTTTGAATTCTGTTCAAGAGGAATGTCTCTCAAGCATTAATCCAGAAGCTTCTGAAGAATGATGGAATAAGTTCATCTCCAGATTCAACACATTTGCTTCTAATCTGAAGAGTGTCTGCTCTGATGATGCGAAGATCAGATTCGTTGAGATTACCAGAACAATGCTTTAGAATGTGACCAGATCTCCTACATTGCTTCTTGAGGATGCGCCTTCATCTTCTGAAGTGTCTGCAACTTCTGAGACTCTTGAAGGATCTGCTTCTGAAGTCATTCTGGAAGAGAATGCTTTAGCTTTGATGTTTGTGGACAAATCATCTGAATCTGTGCCTCTAGAATCTGCAACTGCAATGGTAATTGACTCTGCTCCTACTCCTGCATCAGAATCTGCTCCGTCTACTTCTTCTGAGATTAAGAGAACCAAGACTTAGAAGACAACATTGCTGTGCTGGAAGCTGGTCAATCTGAGATAAAATCCTGGATGGCAAGGCAAGATCAGAAGACTGACAACATCGAGAAATGGATTTCCAAGCAAGAAGAATCTTCTTCTGAGATCACACACCTTCTGAAGATGCTTCTCTCCAAAGAATCTTAGATTTATGTTTTCTCTATCTGATGTTTGAGCACTTGTTTTGCATTTCTCATCTGATGGTTTTCTTATCTGAATATTTCTTAATGAATTATTCTGAATGTTTTCTCTATATGATTGTATCTTTTCTCTCTATTTCCTTTTTAATTGTCTTTAAAAGTTTCTTTTTGATTATGACAAAAAGGGGGAGAAAATGAAATTCTGAGTATTCACATAAACTTTACCTGAATGGAATTCATTCATATCAAATCACAACTAACATGAATTTTTAGTCTTTCAGAACTGTAATGATAAATCTGACAAAATTCATTAGAGTAACTCTGAGATCCCCAGATCAAGTTTTAACCAATCAGGCTATGATTCTGAAACGTTCATCCAAATCAAGCTCTGATTTTAAAAAGAATACTTATGCAAAAAGGGAAGTTTCTAATCTTTCTTAGTATTCAAGTCAGGGGGAGATTTATAATCTCAGGGGGAGTTATATTTATCTCTTTATTCAACAAAATTTCCTATGTTTTTGTCATCATCAAAAAGGGGGAGATTGTTAGAACACAGATTGGTTCTTAAATATATCTCTATGTTTTGATGATAACACTAATGAAATTTTGTATTAAGAAATTATATACTCTAAATTTGTTCAACTATTTTTGCTGCAAATATTAAATTCAACATTCTTCTGAAAGCAAAAATTGAATCTGAACATTGAACTACGCAAGGCTCTGAGCGTCAGAAGCATCTAAGTAGAAGACTCTGAGCGCTGCCTATAGAAGACTCTGAGCGCTGCCAACAGAAGACTATGAGCGCTACCTACAGAAGAATCTGAAGCAGAAGCTACAGAAGCATCTGAAGCGTAGACTGAAGACTTTGTATAAAGAGTTTCAGGCACTGTTTTTCAGAAGACTCTGATAGTACTGTTCGCTGCAAGTACTGAGGATCTGATCTCCAAACGCTGCTCTGAATGTTACTCACGCTGAAGCACACTTGCTACAACACTCTGATACATCAAACTCTGATGACATCAAGACTCTGATCACTCAAGGCTCTTATGTTGATTGCTGTGTAATAGAAACTTGTTGAAGAAGATTATTCAAAATTATATCCGTTGGTTATGCCAAACGACTCTTTCCTCTTTCATGCTAGACACAAGAACTCAGGCAAAAAGGATTTCTCTGAACGTTCTACTTCTAGGAAAGGTCAAGTGATGTGAAGACAAAAGGCTACAGCTACTTTGCAGTACACGGTCTTCAAGCTTGCAACGTCTTGGACTTCTTTGTCTATATAAGCAAGCCTTCAACAACTTTCTTTAGTTGACGTATTTTGACAAATTCATTGAAAACTCTCTCAAAGCTCTCATACAAATTATTATTCTTTGTTGAATAGTTTCATACGTTCTTAAACTTAAGTGTAAATCGCAGCTGTGATATAGCTTTCTTAGAAGCATTTCAAACACTTGTTTAGTTTACGTAAAAGTTCCTTGAGAAGACCAAGTTGTGGTCAGTAGTTCTGGAGAAGACTAAGACAATTGTTCTTAGTGGTTGATATTGTAGTCAGTTTGATTATAGTGGATTAAGTCCTTGTGGAGAAAGGCAAATCACTCTTGATATGGTGGACTAGATTAGTCGAGTTCAACGAACCAGAATAAAAATCATTGTGTTTTTATTGACATAATATTTTGAAAACCCTTATTCAACCCCCACTTCTAAGTATTTTCTCACCTTCACCTTGAACCTCAAGGAATGTGTTGATGTGCTCAGCTTTCCTTGAAACCTTCTAGAATTCTCTATCCAAATCAACTTCCAAAGTGGAAAAAGTGAGGTTGTGATATGGTGTTCTAGCTATTACAGACGTGTTCTAAGGGTTTGGTACACTTCTATGAAGCTTATGGAAGGTGTTTGTGGTGTTGGAATGGAGTTTGGTTAAAGGAAATAGAAAATCCCAAGTTTTGGTTTTTAGAAACTTTAGAAATTCTGAGATTTTAAGCAATATGGTTTCTGGTATTCTTGGGAGATTTTATGTGTGTTTGCTGATGAATTGTGACCTCTATTTATAATGCAAATAATCTAAAGCAAAGGCCATGGACAATAGCATTGTTTGGAGGATTTTGGATCAAAACCATAAAGTTGGATAACAAGTACAAAAGTTGTTATTTGCGCTTTGGTATCTCCTAGTTGACTTTGTCGTAAATGCGAAAAAACAACCGGCAGAAACAAACAGAAGAGTCTCCATCGAACGTTATTTATCGAAAAGGCAGGAAAGAAAAAGACCGAAGAAAACCTAAAAGAAAGGAGAAGACAAGGTTAGCACAACCAATCCTAGGTTTTGGAATCGGTTACGCAAGAGGAAGGTATTAGCACCCCTCACGTCCGTTGTACTCGACGGGATCCATGCTTATTGTCTAATCAAAAGGTGAGTCATCTAAAGCCTACTGCTAAACAAAGAAGGGAAAGGAAAAGAAAAAGGAGACTCGATAGGACATCGTCGCCCTATGCCTACGTATTCCCTCGTACAATGGGAAAGTCATAGTCAACGTAGTTCGGAAAACTACGGGTGAAGGAAGGGAAGGTTGCTCGCCAAGACTTCGTCGTCTTGTGCCTACGTATTCTCATTTGGTATGAAAAATCAGAGCAAACATAGTTCGGGAAACTACAAGTGAAGGGGGGGAAGGTTGCTCACCAAGACTTCGTCGTCTTGTGCCTACATAGTCTCATCTGGTATGTGAAATCAGAGCAAACGTAGTTCGGGAAACTAAACCACAGGTTAGTTAAGTGTTTTTTATGAACGATGTTAAGCTCCCATTCCAACCGTTAGGGTCGATGCCTGTTTGCGATAGAACAGATAAGTAACGTACTCTTTTCTGAAAATGAGTTTGAAAGATAATCCTGGAGGATAAAAAGGTTTGAATTTTGTTTGTGGGTTTTAGTGAAGTGAATTAACTGGTTTGAGATTCATGCTGCAATAAAGACTATGATATAGGAACGAATACGTCACATATCACCCCCATACGGGATGTACATAAACACTCTAGATAAGTAAAGAGAAACCCCTCACTCACTATTCCCCATATGCTTAAGGCTCGTGGCGCACAATGTTCATCGTCTTTAGTAAGTGTATTGAAATTTTTTGAGATTAGAAGAGAAAGGACTCAAAGGTGAAAATAAAACACTAAGGGAAACTGGATCCTAATGTTGTCATGTACAAAGGTCCTAAAGTTGAGATAAAGGGAAGTCTACCTAATGTTATCATATAAATGATGGACCTAAAGTTGTAGCCAAAGAGGGACTATCCTATTTGTTATCACGCAAAGGATTGAAAGCCTAATGTCTCTCCTACTCCCAACTTAATCATAAATCAAATGGGACTAGGAGTCCTAAGGGAACATGTGAACAAGCACAAGTAAAAACCATACTAATCAATCACAAATGAAAACAAGATCAAGACTTACACAAGTCTCAAGAAAAGAAAGAGAAAGAAGAATGAAGGATGAGGAAGAAGATGCAACATTATGAACAAACATGGAAGTTCAAACTCAAAAGGCATCAACCAAACATTAATCTCAATCATACAAGTTAAACATAAAAATCATTTCAAAGTAACAAGAATGTATTCACATGTCAAACCAAGCTCAAAAATTGGAAGTCAAAACAAATTGACAAGACAAGCTGCCAAAACACACACAAATGACTTAAAGTCCAATAAGAAGTATTAGCAATCATCAAGCAAAGAGAGATTAAGTCAAACGAGGTGAGAAACAAGGTATGGAAATAGAAATTTCATATCATGTTCAACTCAATTCAAAGATAAGAAAATGAACACAAGAGTGTTAAGCATGCGTCTCATCAATATCCAAACAAACTAGTAACAACTAACTCATGCAAAACACACTCCAAATGATCAATCATGTTGGATTAGCGTATGAAACCAAGTGAGGGAAGCAACATAATCATGAAAATAAACTTAAATATCCACTCATGAATACACAAGATAAACAACAAGGATTGAATCCAAAGCATGCATCAAGAAGCAAACATATATCAAAGTCATCCTTAAAGAAAAGGAAATGTTCAAGCAAGGCACAAGGCACAAAAGATTAAGCAAGGCATACCATATCATCAAGATTAGAATCAAACAGAAATGTATCACATCATATTCATAACTAAGACATCAACCAAATTCAAGAAGAATCAATTTCAAGATCATGCATAAAAGGTTAGGCAAACATCCCTCAAGTTATCCATAAGAGAAACAAGTGGTCATGTGAAGTAAATGAGACAAAGTGATCATGCAATGAACCTCTAAATATGAAAGTCAGAACCTTAAACAAGTAAATACAAGAATCAACAAGCATTAATTGGATTAATCAAGGAACATTCTCAAGGAACTATGTCAAGAACAAAATAAAAACAAGATCAAAACATCAACGACTTGGAAATTCAACCATAAATTAAAAAAATAATCAAATGAAAGTGAAACCAAAGCTCAAACCAAGTTAAGACAGCATGTTATCACATCAACAAATCATCTCAAGCTTCACTTAAATAATACAAGTAGGCAAAATGGATTCAAACTAGGTCAAGATTCATGTATGTTCAATCCAAAATCAAGTCACAATTAGGCATCAATCAAAAATAGAAAAATGACCTAATAAAATCCAAAAAGAGGCTCTAGCTCATGTTATATCCATCAAGAACCAATGTGCATAAGATCTCAAAAGGAATTTCATAAATGCATCATTAAATTAACTAATTAAGGCAAGCATAGCATAGGAATCGAGCATGCATCGAGGCTCCATAAAAAGCAATGAGAAATTTTCAAAAGCATCACATCAAGAAATCAAAACAACCCTTAAAAACAACATTCACAAACTATAACATGGCAAAAATATTGGGTCAAAATTGTAACCAAATGACATCAAGAACGCAAACCCTAATTCAAGGGTAGAAGAGTAAATGCATCTCAAAAATTAATTCAAATAAAATACAAGAAATAAATAGAAAATGAAATAAAAATATGGAAAATTAGGTCAACATGTGTAATAAACAGAAACATGAAACAAGGCCATCCCTTCACTAGAGCAACCACAAACCACCCAAAAACATGATACAAGACCACCCCTTCACTCAGAATTTCATGTTGATTCCAAATATGGCAATATTTTTCTCAAATAATAAAGTCTTCAAGGTGAATTGAAGAAAAAAAATTGAGCATGCAAATTGAAATTCACTAAAACAGCACAACAATCACTCTAACATATTCAACAATGTCATAGCAACTAAAAAACAATAACCACAGGTTCAGAATGCACATGAACTAAGAGAAAAGAGTTGAGGAAATTACTGAGTGGAGAAAGGTCCACTGCCTCTTGATTCCTTTGCATAAACTTGAGGAAAGCTTCAATAATATTTTCAGAAAACCTTGAGGATGATGATTTTGGCCAGCTAATGTCAAGAACATCCTTGAGAAATGAGCTTCGAAAATAGTGAAAAAAAGGAGAGATTGAGAGTTTAGGGTTTTCTTTGGTTGTAGAATGAGGTATCTGCTCTCTCTAGGGTTTCTCTTTAGATTTTATTGGAGGCTTAAGTGGTTAAAAAAAAATTTAACTATGGTGGAAACATAATGATTAGTGGGTGGTGGAAATTTTGAAAAGAAAGAGTGAGAATGAGAGTGGCACGTATGAAAATTGGTGTGGCCTTGTTAATGTTGTCCTTTTGTGAGAAGTCAGAATGGAGAGTAGAGGAGCATTCTTGGTATACAAGTTTATTTAGTTTTTCATCTTCCTTCTTTTGGCAAAAACACTCAAAATGGTACAAAATACTAGCAGAGCATGTTTAGCTTGATATGGAAAACGTTTGGACAAGGTTTAGGCAAGGATTTAGCAAGGCATCGCATGAACTTGATGGCAAACAATGCTGCAAAAGTTTGGTTCAAAACTATCAACATGACATGCTATAAAACATGTCCATATAGCCTACTTTAGTTCATTGTATCTTGATGGATATTGGTCCAATCCATGAGGTCTTTGGCTTGAGAGAAAGTTAAGCGTATGGTGAGCAAGTTTGATGTTTAAAGCATTTTGAAATGAGTCTTGGATTGATGAGAAAATTGGAGTTGAAAATGTGTCCATCATTATGTCACAGATAACTTAGAAAAATTTCTAAGTTATTGAACTTTGACATCTTTGATACCTTGACTTTGAAGGCACATAACTTGAAGTGTTTTGATCCAATTAAAGAGTTCTTGTAATGGATGGAAAACTTGAAGAATGATCTTCAACTTTCATGTTCAAAGGAAGTTAATTTGTAGTCAAGAACTTGATGAAAAATGCCTTGGAAGATTGACCCAAAAATCTTCCTAAAAACTTGCCCAACTTGACATCTTTGAAACCCTAACTTGGAGACATCATAACTTGAGTTCTACACATCCAATGGAGGATTTCTAGTACTCAAACGAAATCTTGGAGGATGCTATACAACTTTCATTTGGAAAAAAATTCATTTGAAGGTTGGATCACCATGAAAGATGGGCTTGAAAACATGTGCCTCAAGCTGAATTTCTATACTTAGAAAAATTTCTAAGTGTTGAAATCACTAAACCTTGATTTTTGCAACTTTAGCTCTCCATATCTCAACCTATGAACCTTTTGGACTTGATTTCTTCTACAAAAACTGTAGTTCATGATGTCCTCTTTAATTTGATAGCAAGTTTTCTCCAATTGGATCAATTATGAGAAAGTTATAGATGTTAAAAATGGCTAGAATTAGGGTTTTCCACACTTGGAAAATATTTCAACAAAACCCTAATCCAACCAAACTCTTGATTTTATGTTTCTCCTTGATTTTTATTATTCCAAACACATGAAAACTCTTGAGAACACATAGCATGCCCTTGATTGACCTTGAAAACCAAGACTTTGACCTTATGGAGCCACAATTGACTTTTCTTGATCAGATGAAACCCTAGCACTCTTTCCATTGATTAAAGCTCATGTCATGACTTGGGATGAGACATAATACATGTGAGGAACCCTCAAGATGTGAATTTAGCCATAGAACCATTTCTTGCTCAAGAAACTAGCCACATATGCCTTTTGAATGAAACCCTAATCCTGTTGTCCCAAAGATAGGAGGACATGCCCAATGTTTGTAATCTTGATTCAAATGGTTGTGAGACATGCCTTGATTATGAGAGGACCTTGGGGCTTGAGAATACCACAGGGTTGAGAATAGACCATTGCTTGAGCTTTCAGGATGATACTCTTCCTCTTGAGAACTAACCAAGATACCTTGATCCCCTGCCTAGAACCAATGTTATGCACAAAATGATGATGCAAATGAAATGAAACATAAGCCAAGAGATTAAGAAAAAGATGAGGCAAGTTTTGGGGTGTTACAACTGCCCCTATTCAAACAACTTAGACCTGAAGGAATGATAGCAAGGGCTTTCAGACATTCAAGGTACAGGGAGGTTGAATACCAAAAGAACCCGTAAATTTCAACCTGTGGGGATATACAAAGTAAATCGATTGTCAGCCGATGGTGGACTTAAAGACAGCGGGTACCAACAAAAAGTTGGGATAGCGAGAAGATACAAGATACTAACCAAAAGTTGGGATAGAAAAAGATAATAAATGAGTCGTCTAAAAGAGACCAACCAAGAGTTGGGATAACAAAGGGAGTGCCAACCAAAAGTTGGAATACAAAAGAAACGAGGTACCAACCAAAAGTTGGAATAAAATAAGGAGTACCAACCAAAAGTTGGAATAAAGGCTACTAACCAAATGTTAGGATCACCAGAACGCTGACCGAAGGCGAACTCACAATGAAGAATACCAAACAAAAGTTGGGATGATCAACAAGAATTACCAACCAAAAGTTTGGATAAAGGCTACTAACCAAAAGTTAGAATCACAGGAACGAGGGACCAGCCAAAAGTTGGAATAAAAGACTACTAACCAAAAGTTAGAATCACCAAAATGCCGAACAAAGGCGAATTCACAAATGAAGACTACCAACCAAGAGTTGGGATGATCAACAAGGATTACCAACCAAAAGTTGGGATAAAAGGATACTAACCAAAAGCTAGAATCGCCAGAACGCCGACCAAGGCGAACTCACAATGAAGACCACCAACCAAAAGTTGGGATAATCAACAAGGATTACCAACCAAAGGTTGGGATAAAAGGCTACTAACCAAAAGTTAGAATCACCAGAACACCGACCGAAGGCGAACTCACAATGAAGATTACCAACCAAATGTTGGGATAGAGACTTCATAGGGGAGAGTAACAACCAAACATTGGGATGACATGAAAAGGTACCAACCAAAGTTAGGATAAATCTGGAGACTACCAACCAAGAGTTGGGATGATCAACAAAAGGGGTACTGACCAAAATTTAGTATAACCATAAGGGACACCAACCAAAAGTTGGGATACGACCCTCAAAAGATACTAACCAAAAAATGGGATATGACGAGGATATACATGAAGTAAAATCAATCGACTTACAACCTAAAGAGAAGACTCCGCTGGGGAAAAGAGAAGTTTAAACAAAAAACTCTGTCAAGGAGTAAAATTAAGATGAACACATCTATCAATGAGTTATGCCATTATCTGCTGGAGAAACGTCTGGAAAAGATGATATCAAACCTGGCTTATGCTTCAAATGCATATGTTTGAAAATGGCGTAATGCTCCATATGAAATGGAAATGCTATGCATTTGGAATATGCAATTCAAAGATGCTTATGATATGCAAAAGAACACTCGATTGAGAAAAGTGCTGAGAAGATTAGCAAACAAACTCTACTGAGTAAGACACACTGAATGGCCTTCCTGAAATAAACTCTGCTGAAAACTTCCCTCTACTAGGAATTGAGAGTAACATCTGCTAGGAGATCGCCCCAAAAATCTAATTCTGAAGAATGCCAATGATCATTGGACTTTGAATTTGCCGGAGATATCAACCACTATTGATCTACCTGTCGAGGGAATCAACACCAAACTCTGCTTAGGGATAGAAGTCAATGATACCTATCCTGCCGGGGAATAACATTGAGCTTACCCTGCTGATGGAGAAATATCCTTCAACATTACCCTGTTGGGGATGAGTGTACACCGTTGGTGGAGAAAATACTTCTGATTTGATAATAGGATTCTATGGGAAACACAAAGTCTCCGCTTTGGGAACAACAAAGAGTCTCCTGCTGAACAGTTTCCCGCTTGTATACCAACATCATTATGTCTGGAGTAGTCAACCTTTGAACACTCGCTAGGGAGTACGAATCAAATCTGGCTGGGGAACACAACCTTTTAAACTCCTGCTAGGGGAGGAATGATTCATCATGCACTACTGATAATGTTAGAACTTCACTATTGGGGAGAAAATCTCTACTAGAGAGAGGATCATGTCATCCTGCAAACAAACAAATATCAATAGGATGTTGTTCTAAAATGCGAAATGGCTACCTCAGTTAATATCGATGATACCCCATCATTCAAGTAAATTCATTTTTTTCGATATGCTCTATAAATACTAATGTTTTCACATGTAATGTTTATCAAAAATATCGGACGTTTTCAGAAACAAAACAGAAATGAAAAGCTCTTTGAGTGAAATGAATACTTTATTAATTGAAATGGCTCGTAAATAGGCAGGTTACAATTTGGATGCAATTCTCGAAAAGAGGTAATTGCGTAAAAAGTAAAAAGAATATACAAATGTCAGCAATGTGGGAACAGATATCCACCATGTGTCGATTCAGCTATGACCGATATATCTTCAATGTTCACAGATGCTATTCCTTCTGAAAGACTGATTGAACTGATTCCTTCCTTTTGGATAACCATGTAACAAGATGATTTCACATATCGAACGCAGACCGCATTCGTTTGCTTTCAAATCCCTAACTTTTGCCTGGATCTTCCTTTCGGGTAGGATACCCATTTTTGCCAAAGTTTCATTTTCGGGTTTTCAACTTTGCGGGTTTACTCTTTTTTCTTTGATCCCTAATTTTTTCCCGAACCTTTTCCTTTTGTGGTTCGCCGGGATGCCCCTTTTTTGCTTGGACTTTTCTTGTTGTTGTCTAACGAGTCTCTTTTGAGCAAAGTATTTTTTGACTACGTCTGCATTCATAAGGTCGCTTCTACCCACTTCGTGAAATAATCGATGGCAACCAGAATAAAATGATGCCCATTGGAAGCAGTCGACTCAATTTTTCCAATCATATCAATGCCCCACATGGCAAAGGGCCACAAAGATGTCAATACGTTCAGAGGCGTACGTGGCACATGCACCTTATTAGCATAAACTTGGCATTTATGACATTTTCTAACATATTTAAAACAATCAGGTCCCATAGTCATCCAATGATTCCCAGCCCTCAACAATTTTCTGGCCATTGCATGTCCACCGACATGAGTACCAAATGAATCCTCGTGAATTTCTTCCATCAACAGGCTTGTTTCATGTTCATCAACACAACCCAACAAGACATGTGTCGCTACTGCGAAAATCGGCGCCGGCTGACAGGAGAGTCGCCACCGTGCGTTATTTATCCCAACGGAGGGAAAGGAAACACTCGAAGTAAACCTCGCAAAAAAACGGGAAAGGTATGGTCATCGCAACCAAAACCTGGATTCGGGAGTCGGTTACGCAAGGGGAAGGTATTAGCACCCCTCACGTCTGTCGTACTCGACGGGATCCACGCTTGGTGTTTATAAGGAAAAGGGTGTGTTTATCTATCTACGCTAATGGTCAGTCTGAAAAGAAAATAAAAGGACAGGACTCGACAGAACATACGGTGTTCTGGGCCTACGTACTCCCTCGTGCAATGGGAAAGTCAGAGTCAACGTAGTTCGACTACCTACGTCTAGACGGGGGGAGGGTTGCTCGCCAGGACATCGCGTCTTGTGCCTACGTACTTCCACACAGCATGGAAGATCAGAGCAAACGTAGTTCGACTAACTACGGCTAAACAGGGTGTTCTCACACAACAGTGAGAAAAATAAATCTGGTTTTGAGGGTTCGGGACCCTATGAGAAAAGCTACGGTCTGGTCTCAAATGCACTCGAGCAAGATAAAAGGGAGAACATCAGTCGTCAGCGGGAAAGTCTCGATCGCACAGCTGCGAGAGAACAAAAAGTTAGTTGTTAGCGTGCTCGCTAGGATATCGCATCCTATGCCTACATATTCTCGTCTGGTACGAGAAATCAGAGCAGCTGTAGTTCGGCTAACTACGACACAAGCTACTCAAGTGTTTTCTATTGAAAGGAAAGAGACACCCTAAAACTATGGTTGAAAAGGGGAATCTACCTAAGGTTATCATGCATGGGTTAAGACCTAATGTCTATCATAACTCCTCCGCAGCGGAGAAGTTAGAGCTCCTAAGGGATCATGGCAACAGGACTAAACAGCAAACAGGAATCAACTGCAAAGTAAAGAAATACTGGAAATATGCATGAATGCAACAACCAAACAAGCAAGGCACAAAGGCCTCAAACCACAGAGGTAAGGGAGCTCAGCTCTACCAAATACCAGCAAGCAAAGCCACTCAATAACAAACAAGCAGAAGGAGGACCACCTCAACTTCTCATGCACACAAAATCTATCTCTAAGATGCACCTACCTCAGAAATATTTAGATGAACCCCTAAGTCTAATGCAGCACAGCACCACACAAGTCAAACAACACAAAGAGAAGGCGAACCAGCCTAACAAACCCCAAAACTTAAACCAAAACCCTGAGCAGGACCCCTAAACAAAACCCTAATCAAACCCCTGAGCAAAGCCCTATGCAAAACCTTAAGCAAAACCCTAATCAAATCTCTAAGCAAAGCCCTATGCAAAACCTTAAGCAAAACCCTAATCAAATCTCTAAGCAAAGCCCTATGCAAAACCTTAAGCAAAACCCTAATCAAATCTCTAAGCAAAACCCTAATGAAATATCTAAGCAAAACCCTACACACAAGAGAAATCAATCCAGTCTTCAAGCTTTCAAACAAGCTTACCAGAGAAAGGGAGCTAAGCAGACAAACCCATAGTGTCTTCCTCAGGAAAGTACCAGGAGGTTACCACTCAGGAATCATATCCTATGTGGCTCAACAACTGTGAACGGTTTACATTCCTCCTCAGGAGAAACTAAACTCACATGAAGGCTCCGACATCATTGGATACTTAATAAATCCTAACTGAACTAGGGGAACTAAGTGAACAGGCCCATAGTGCCTTCCTCAGGAAAGTACTAGGAGGCTTCCACATAGAAATCATATCCCATGTGGCTCGACAACTGTGATCAGTTTACATTCCTCCTCAGGAGAAAATAAACTCACATGAAGGCTCCAACATCATTGGATACTTAAGAAATCCTAGATGAACTAAGGGAACTAAGTGAACAGGCCCATAATGCTTTCCTCGGGAAAGTACTAGGAGGCTTCCACTTAGGAATCATATCCCATGTGGCTCGACAACTGTGATCAGTTTACATTCCTCCTCAGGAGAAAATAAACGCACATGAAGTCTCCAACATCATTGGATACTTGAGAAAGAGGTGAGAAGAAAGAATGAAAGGCATCCATAGTACCTTCCTCAGGAAAGTACCATAAATTTCCCTCAAACTTCAGGATCTCAAACCTCACAAACAGAGAACAAGCTCCTAGACTAGGACCTCAATCCATGCATCCTTGCAAGCTCCAACAAGACTTCATCCAACCTCCCTCTTCAAGAAGAAACCACAGGCCCTCAAACCACAAGAGGCTATCTCTGAAGTTCAACCACAGTTGAACTTCAAAGTCAGAAGCCATCAAGACTTCTCCTATTCTCAGGCTCAAACAAAAATAACAGAACACCCTATAAAAATCTATCAAAAATCTAGGGGAAACCTACATGGCTCTATGATCCCAAGATCAAATCTCAAAGCCTAAGTCAACTTCTAAGGCTACTAAACAATCCCTAATATATGAATGGTCAAGGGTTAACCGGCAAGTTATGAGGTCTCTATTCCCTAACCCTAAAACAATATCAAAGAATTTCTAAAAAATCCACAAAAACTCTATGGGGAGCATGCATCAGTCTAGTGCAACATACTAAAAAAACCAAAGCAAAAAAATCAATACTAATTGGTAGGAATAAAATCAACAAGGCAGACATATCCACAAAATGCACTTCAAAATCAATAAACATGTAAAAAATGCAATTAAAATGAAAATGCATGATTAAACTAATGTTTTTGGTTAATAAAATCCTAAATTGAATTGGGGACCTATGGGAAAAATAATGGATTAAATTGGATTATCCTACTATTTTTAATGCATTTATTTCTAACATGATACAAACAAAGAAAATTAAAAAGAAAATGAAAAAGAAATAAAACAGGGGGGTGCAGCGCTAGCAACTCTCTAGTTATTTTCAAATGGGCTCAGACTTAGGGGGGGTGCGCTTAGCACTCAGGGCCTAAGCCCAGTCCACACTCTCATTAATCTCACACGCAGGGGGGGGGGGGTAACGAGTAAACGGGGGCTTGATTCAGCAAAACCAATTTTGGGCCCAAATGCTATCCCAACCCTAGCCCAAATGATCAGACAACAAAACCATACCTCCTCTCTAACCTCTATGACTACTGTTCATCCAAAACCCTAATACGCCGCTCCTCTCATCTTCCTCACACCCTCTCTGCAATTCCTCTCCAGAATCCTCAAACAAACCTTCACAAATCTCAAACAGAACACTATCCCCAAGTTCAAACCCATTTAACCCTAACCTAAACCCTAACCAGAACAAAACTGACATTCAAGTCTCCAAATACGAGCCTTAATTCAGCGAAAGAACAACATTGGAGGCGAGAAAAAAACGAACCTGGAGACGATGACGTTTCTGGAATTCCTCGAAGGTTCGCTTGAAGATCAACAATCTTTCTGGGAAAAACTGAGGAAGACGAAGATCTTAGAAGCTTCTGGATGATTTGGAGGGATGTTCTTGAGACGCAGTTGAAGAAGTCTTGAAGATTCTGGGAGTATCGCGAAAGATCTGGGGATTTGACGATGAATGTTCTTGGAAGATTTGATGGTTCGCTGGGAAAGTTGAAGGAGATCTGGAGATCTTTGAGGTCCCTGATGAAGGCGATGACGAATGGTGTTAACCTTTGTTGAAGGTTCTTGATCTTGTTGGGAGATTATTGCTGATGCTCTTGAAGGAGATGAAGAACGATGGATGAGTTTCTGGAAAATCCAGATGGAGCTTGAAGGTTGCTGGGCAACGTGAAGAACAATGACGTTCTATGAAGATTTTTCTGGGAAATTTCTGAGGTTTCTGATGAAGGATCTGGAGATTCTTTGAATTTTTCGGTCACGGATGAAGTTTCCGGTGACCGTTGATGAAGGTGGACGGAGGAGGAAGGGGCAATCAGATGTGTTTCTGGGAAATTCTTCAAGTTTGCAGTTTCCGGCGACCTTACCGGTCTCCGGCGACTGTTACGGTGGAGGGGAGTGGTCCGGCCGGCGTTTGCATGGCCGGCGATGGAGGACTCCGGTGAGGGCTAGGTGGAGACAAGTGTCTCAGTGGAGGCTTGCATGTGTGGCACGTGTCTGAGGCGTGGAGAGAGAGGGAGTAGTGGAATCCACGTGTGTGGCTGCTGAGTGTAGTGAATTGTGAGGTGGGTCCGTCTCGTTGACACGCGTGGATCAGCTATATAGTGACAAGTGTCACTGCAAATGGGACAAAAAAAGCAAAAAACAGACTAATGACTTGGGCCTCCAAAAAACCATAACTGGGCCCACGAAAAAACTGCAATAAACCCAAAATAAGTCTGAATGAAAATGATTTAAGAAATTCTGAAATAAAATGCTTAAACCTAATTAAAAATTAATCAAAGATTAAACCTAACTAACTCTAAAACAATTAACTAAATGAACTCAATTAACTCTAATTAAAAGATTAAATCATAATTAACCTAATTAAACCCTAATTAAATCTAAAAATGATTAAAAATCTAATTAAACCTATATTAAACTAAAATTACTAAAACTCTACTAATTTCTATATAAAAAAACTATTAAAATCTATTATTAATAAAAGAAAAAACTATGTTCTTTTCTATATTATTATAAAAAACATTTAAAAACTATTTAAAATCTATTATATTCTAAAAATGATTAAAAAAACTATTAAATCTATTAAAAATTCTAAAAAAAAGATTTAAAACTATTAAAAAATGTTAAAAAAAATCTATTTAAATCCTAAAAAATCTAAAAAGCCTATTTAAAATCCGCAAAAGGCTATTAAATCCTAAAAAAAATGCAAACAAATGCAAATGACCAATATAAAAGAGAGCGCGAGACCAGATCGAATCAAACAGTAAACCCCGACATCAGAATATCCCAAAAAACACCATGTGAGCTGCAAACACCGAGAAGCGCACAATTTCCCGAAAAATAAAACCCTGATGATCTAGACTGGATCTGAAATATCCGGTAAATGAAACCCAAGCTGTAACCCTGACATCCTCTGTCTGTGCACAAATGTCATGCAGCTGATATGCGAAATATGAATTTAAACCATGAACCAGATAGGAGAACCGGTTGGTCAAATTTTAGGGTGCAACAGCTGCCCCTATTCAAGCGACTTGGACCTGAAGGATTGAAGAGCGCTCAACCTTCAAACATTCGGAGGTACGAGTCGGTTGAATACCAATAAAACCCGAAAATTTGCCAACCGTGAGAATATACTGTAGAACTGCTTGGGGAATAAACTCCAAAACCGAACCCAGTCATTATGGCAACAAACTGATCAATCATCTGATAAAGAACTCCTGATTTGAATGCCAATTACCTGTGACCCCATATGACAACCCGAGGGTTGCAACAACACCTGATCCTCTCACATCGTCTACTGATTGACAGGAAGAGAAATATACTCACATCGCCTAAGGATAGACGGAAAGACACCCACAATCTGAAGAAACAAACTAAAACTCACACCGTCTAAGGATAGACGGGAAGACACCCTGATCCTGAAGGAAAAAGTTCATCAATACTCACATCGTCTAAGGATAGACGGGAAGACACCCATAATCCCGAAGGAAACATTCATCAATACTTACATCGTCTAAGGATAGACGGGAAGACACCCATAATCCCGAAGGAAAAATTCAATACTCACATCGTCTAAGGATAGACGGGAAGAGAAATATACTCACATCGTCTAAAGATAGACGGAAAGACACCCTTAAATCCATACTCACATCGTCTAAGGATAGACGGGAAGACACCCATAATCGATACTCACGTTGTCTAATGATAGATAGGAAGACACCCAAATCCATACTCACATCGTCTAAAGATAGACGGAAAGACACCCATAATCCCGAAAGAAAAACATCAATACTCACATCGTCTAAAGATAGACGGGAAGACACCCATAATCCCGAAGGAAAAAAAATTCAATACTCACATCGTCTAAAGATAGACGGAAAGACACCCATAACTCCATACTCACATCGTCTAAAGATAGACGGGAAGCGAAATACTCAAAATCACATACTCACATCGTCTAAAGATAGACGGAAAGACACCCATAATCCATACTCACATCGTCTAAAGATAGACGGGAAGACACCCTGCAATCCAATACTCACATCGTCTAAGGATAGACGGAAAGACACCCATACGCACTTCAACACCATCCATCAAATTTCAGAATCCTTTCGTCTACGGGACTTGATGGAAAGAACAATATCCTTAAAGGGGTCACATCATCAGTAAGAACTGACGGGAAGAAAACCACCTTCAAATAGCCCTGTCGTCAATAAGAATCGACAATCAGGAAAACCCTCTTGAAATGTCATCTTATCCGATAAACAGAAAGAAAACCCCTATCCGAAAGATCGCTTTGAAAACCCTCAACATCTAAAGATAGCCGGAGAAGACTCGCTGGGGAAACACACCATCCATATGATCTGTCAATAAGAAACCCGCTGAAAACTCATCTGAAACTTCACATCGTCTACTGATAGACGGGAAGAAAGCCACCTGCTAGAGAAACCCTATCTTGAAACCCCACTGAAAAATCAACCGAAACTTCACATCGTCTACTGATAGACGGAAAGAAAACCACATTCTACAGAACCCCATCTTGAAACCCTACTAAACAAAATCAACTGAAACTTCACATCGTCTACTGATAGACGGGAAGAAAGCCATATTCGAACTCAAGACGTCTAATGATAGACGGAGAAAACACCACTTATTGGAGGAACACATCATCAATATGAATTGACGGGAAGAAAGTCTGTCGATACCAGATGACTGGTTGATCAAAGCATAGCTGTTGTATGATCTGAAATACGAATAAACCGCTGAATTGTCTGAACACCGCTGCTGGATGAAGGCCCCTGAACTGATCACAGTGTAATTCACGCGCCATATGAGGCTGATAGAAAACCTGGCTTATGCTTCGTATGCCTATGCATATGTTTGAATCTTTCTATGGCGTAATGCTCCATTCAGGATGGAAATGCTACGCATCTTGAAAATGAAATGCAAGTATGATGCAAATATGATGATGCATGCAACATGCTAATGCAGGCTCGAGCTACTGGAGAAAGTAGGGTACAGAAAAACATTTCAGCAAAATAAATGCTGAAGACGAAGCCAACTCTGCTGGGGATAAACCGGATATCACAGAATTATTCCAGCAAAATAAATGCTGGAAGAGTGAAATCAACTCTGCTGGGGAAATTGCGAACTTAACCACGCACCTCGACGAAGTAACACCCTGCTGGGGAATGTAACTCTGCTGGGAAATAGCAGATGTGCCAAGTATGATTGGACTTCTCTGGGGATAGCTCACCCGTGCCACTGAAAAATTGGGCTTTGCTGGAGAAAAAATAGTCGGAGTCTTCCCGCGTACTGCCGAAGATTAGATTTGGAAACTGATATGCCAACACGGATGGGCCTCACAGTGACCGCCAACATGGACTTAGGCTTTTAAGCTATCTGCGATGGGTCAGGTACAACTGACGTTGGACAACAATCTGTCTGAATATACAGCTTTCTGGCTGAAGGGTCCAGGGATAGTAACACAAATTCCCGACATTCGCCTCGCACTCGAAAATTGCCTGAATCCGCTCGAATAACTCTGAATAACCCTGATGATACGGAGAAGAATAATCCTTTCGCTTCTGATATGCCCCAGCTTGCGGAACCTCTATGGGGATACTCCTCAAAAGGAAATCTGAAAATCTGTTCCCTGATGGTCTGATATGAAATGCCCCAGCATTCTGAACCTCGGAGAGATACTTCACCTCAAATGCTTCTTGAATAAAGAATAACTTCTGCGCTCTTAAGATGGCCTGCCCCTGACTGCAATGACTTTGCTCCTGATTACCTGATTCAGAGTAGTCCCCCTGACTACGACATATTTACCGAATCTCAACCTGATTGCCCCAGGATAACTGACTTCAAAAGGCTGACCTGACTGGGGATCACCGGGTGATAGCTTGCCCCTGCTCTCGGAACATTCGGGCGCTCTGTATTCTATCCTGACCATACTTCTCATTGTAGAAAACTTTCCTGCTGTCAAGCGCTTACTCGCGAGTAAAACAAGTTGTTATGCGTGAAAGACGTATTATTGCAACACATATGACAGCTTTGACATCCAATCTGTTCACTGGGAAAAGGAAAAAACAGTTTATCGCATAAAATGCACACACCATTTATCAAGAATATCAACATCAGTACCAACATGGTAAAAGAACTCTTTCAGAAGTCAGAATCGACGCGACCTTCACCGAAGTATGCTTTCGAAACAACCTGCTTCAATTAGGACTTTTGAAGGTTATAACGTGGTCAAGTTCACGGTTATGAAAGAAAGGATAAAGGCTCAAAGTTTATTTTAACCCACTCATTCTCCTTGATGTTCTCCCATCCTACGTTCAGCTAATTCGACCCTAGCGCTCACCTCTCAGAGGCTGAAAGATAGGAGTGATAGTTCGAGAACTTATGATTGTTGGGAGTGACAGCCACTCACCTTTCGTCTTTGACACTTGAGGTCACACGACTCGTATTTCATTTGAGGATTTTTCCATCCTTTCATCCTTTTTCTTTTCATATCCCTAACTTTTGCCTGGACTGACTCTTTTGAGTTCTTTTGGTTTTTTCCTTTTTTGAAGTCCAGCGGGATGCCCTCATTTTTGCCTAAGTCATTTGTTTTGAAGTTTTGACTTAGCGGGCTTTTGATTCTTTTTCACTTTCTCTTTCGAACAAGTTGTGTGACGCTGGGTGCCTGACTCATTAGAGAATAATGTGACTGTCTCACTCTTGATTTAACCATTGTGGTTTTTTAGGCACAACCTCTAGAGGTGTGATTGATCCTCGAACGGACACTCCTTTTGCAACTTGAACGCTCGGCCAAATTAACTAACACCTACCCTGCCCCAGGTTAAAGATGAAGGGTTTTTCGTTTTCAGAAAGAACTCCTACTACAAGGCTCAAAGGGGTTGACAAGGGATTATCTTCCTTATATCACCGGTGTTTAGGGATTTGAAACAATGTTTGTACCTCATCAGCAGGTTTTATTTCAAAAGCATACGATCGGAATTTTGCATGTCATTCATTTTCGTCATCCTCCCCAGATTCTTCTTAACCAGGCGTTGGAAATTTGTAAAAAACAATTAGTGAACACGAATGGATTCAATCAAAACATGCATATTTATTTCATTATCATCAATTGAATGAAAACAACAAGTTTTACAAACAAGATTGCAAATTGAACAGGAAAGAAACTACAAATGTAAAGAAATGACAAGATAAAACAAAGAAAAATGCTAGCTTCTGAGAACCGGGCTTTCACATCTGCTCTACTGCTGAACCAGCTATCTTCACAATCAGTTATTAGAGGCAACTCGCTGTTGTCCTGATCTGCTTTCAGCGACCCAACCAAATTATAGGGCCCCTCCTCTTCATTCAGATGATTTTGGACCCTTCCTGTCTGAAGTTGATTGCTGCACTATCCAGTAGGTCCTGTACTTTATGCTTGAAGGCCAGACAATCTTCAATGTTGTGCCCCGGCGCTCCTGAATGGAAATCACAGCGCTCCTTGATATCATACCCTGCTGGAGGCGTACCTGTCAGCGGAGCTAACTTCCTTTTCTCAACCAACTGCAATCGTAGCAACACCTGAAGAAGTTCGGCATACGGCATCGGAGGCACACTAAATACCCTCAACGGCCTCTGATTTTGAGCTCTTCGCTTATTGGGATGCTGCTGCTTCTTCCACTGTTGTTGTCGTCGCTGGTACCGGGTTGACTCTTGAACCACCTTCGTAGCCAATACAACATCGGTTTCTTGACTTTCACTGTACTGATTAAGGCACTCCTTATGCTTAGCCATCTTCTTTCTCAGATCTGCCCCAGGAATAGGCAACAGTTGTGGGCATGGAGATTTTGACACCATGGAGTCCAGGATACGCTTCTGACCCACTGCAGCTTTAGAAACATCCATCATCTTAGCATCAACTAGGATAGGACCAGTACGCACAATTACACCGCTTCGCGAGAATTCAATATCTTTCGAGTCAATCAAGTCTTGAACATTGTGCTTAAAAGCATGACAACCCTCGATGTCGTGTCCGAGTGCTCCAGAATGAAACTCACACTGCTTACTGGCATCGTACCCATGAGGAAGCGCTCCTGTGGGTGGTTCCAACGTTCTCTTCTCAACCAGATTAGACCTCAATAAAGTCTGAAAGAGCTCGGCATACGTTGAAGGTGGCGCCTCAAATATCCTCTTTGGCTTCCCCTCCTGAATCCTCCGTTGAGCCGGGTGCATCCTTTGTTGTTGTTGCTCAGGTTCCACAAACACAGGTGGCACGAGCTTTTTCACTGCGGCTTCAAATAGATGATCATCCTCTTTCCTAAGCACATTCTTGACTACTTCCATGATCAAGCTCATTTGGGTCTTCTGCTGACTATTCTCCTCCTTGAGGATCTTCTGCTCCAGACGCATCTCTTGCATGTCTCTCATCATCTGCCCCAGCTGGCTTCGGACTTCAATCAATTCAACCTGATTCTGTTCCATATCTCTGAAGGAATTCCTGCAACGAACTGGACGATGAGGAAATAAGACCCACAGTTCTGATGTACCTGTTGAATGATAATGCAAAGCAGAAAGCAAACACATATTCATGGCAAGACAAAGAGAAACTCAAACTATAAGCATCCAGACGAACATCTCCCACACATGTATAACCAACAAAAGCAGCACGTAAGCACAAATGAGTACGAATACAATGACCCCAGCCAACAATCCTGGTGGTGGTCAGCAAACACTAGTGCGCAAAAGCTAAACGGATTAGGCAGAGAAAACAGATGCGACACCCGGCACCGAAACCTCTAGAAACTTCTCCCATATCCAACTGAACTCTCCGATTGACATTCTTCAGAACACACACTTCCCGTGGAGTCTTCCATGACATTAACTGACGAACCCACACAACTGGATGATGGAGAATCGTTGATCTGAACAAAACCCTGGGGCGTGATGAAAATCCGGTTAGAGTCTAACAGATCCTGAATCTGACTTCTGAGCACCTTACAATCATTTGTTGAATGCCCCTGTGCCCCAACATGCTACTCACAGCGGGCGCTGTCATCAAAACCTGGAGGATATGGTGGAATCACTGGATTAGTCTCTTTCGGCCCTATCAATCCACTTCTGACCAGATCTGGCAACAACTGACTGTACGACACCGGTAGCTGAGTAAACTGCCTTTCAGGTTTCCTTGGTCTTCGTTGGGCGTGCTGACGCGATCGACGACAGGATGACTGTTGACTTGAAGTGTCTGAAAACCGATCCTGAGATGCTAGAGATTCTGAGACGACGCCATTTCCTTCTTCCCACTCTTCTTGAAAACTGACAACTGACTCATTCTTATCAACTGGGATATAAGGAACATCTCGAAGCTTTCCATTCTTGAGTCCTCTCTCAACAAGCTCACCCATCCTCATCAGGCCCACAAAGCTTGTACAGCCGAACAATTTGTCATAATAATGGCCTTTCAGAGTACCCAAGAAGATGTCAACCATTTCTCTTTCTTGAAGCGGTGGTTGAACACTAGCAGCTAATTCTTTCCATCTTTGCACATACCCTCTGAATGATTCATTCTCCGCCCGAGATAATTCTTGCAGATGTACGAGACTAGGAGCCATATCCAGGTTGTAATCGTATTGCTTCACGAAAGCTCTAGCTAAATCCACCCATGATCGAATCAGATTACTCTCTAACTGCACATACCACCTCAAAGATGCCCCAGTCAGACTATACTGAAAGCAATGGATCATCAGCTTGTCATTTCGCACAAACGAAGTCATTCTTCGACAGAACATCATCAAATGCAGCTTCGGACAGCTATCTCCCGTATACTTCTCAAATTCCGGCACTTTGAACTTATAAGGCAACACCAGGTCAGGAACCAAACACATGTCTGCAGCATCCAGGTTAACAGCATCTTTGACCTCCAGAGCTTTAACTCTTTCTTCTAATACCTAGAACCTTCTAGCACCTTCAAGAGCTCTTGAGTTTACAGTCCTGGCTACCGGGATATCTCTGCGTGGATTCCTCTCAGGGAAAGCAGCACCTTGATTGCTAATAGGAGGAGGATGTTCATTTCGGGCAACAAACTGCTCATGTCGATCTCGGTTCTCCACAGTAGGCTGTACAACCTGGTCTGCAGTAACGTTGTTCGCTTGCGGGAAGTCTTCCATAGAATCATACCGATGGTTGGAAGTCACAGTAAACCCTGTCAAGGTGTTAGGAGCCTGGAGATTGCCTTCAGACATAGCTACCAATTACCTGCACCTGACTACACTGCTTGATTCTGATCAAATCTACTTCAGCCCCTTGGTCGTCTTCAACACTCCACACTTGTCTCGAACAATCCCCGAGGATCACCCTCTGGTGAAAACAAAGGCTGGATAAGTGCTCTGGCCAGCTAGAGAAATGCTATGCAATATGATTTATGCAGACAGAATACAAAAAATGCTAACGTGCATGTGTGCATTGGGGATATTTCCCCTCCAGTTCCAATGTCAAGGTAGCAAGACAAGATAAACCATAAAGACAATATTTAGAAAAACCCTCATATATTTATTGGAATAACAGTCTCGTCAGGGCGTTACACAACTATGTTCCATACAACTGAGGTGATAAAGGAGGATCCCGACCAACATGCCTGGTGGTGATCTCAACACATAGAATACAAGAGAGAAATCAAGTGCGGGTACGGTCGCAGAAATCCTCGACCAGCTTCTTCGTCTCTGGGTGATCCGGTCGGTAAATCAAGCCTTCTATCAACTGATCCCTTTTCCTGACCGTTCCATGGATGTCTCTGACAAACTCTTCCCAAGCCTTATCCTGGGCACCATCCTCAGGTTTGGGCCTCTTGATGTCTGCTCTGCGCTGACAATCTTCCAAATTCTTCAAGGCATCAATCAGTTGGCGTTCGGCCTCGTATCGACGGCATGCCTCTTCTTCAAGCTCTTCAGTCTTCACTTTAACCTATTCTCCCAACTGAGCAACCTGTGTCTTTAGCTCTTCTTCCCGTTCTTTGCGTTTGGCCATAGTGAGATCCCAGTGCTCTCGGAACTTAGCTAACTTCGTGTAGGCCCTTTCCAGCTCTTGTTTCTTAGTAGCCAATACACTGCTAACTGAGTCTACATCTAACTCCAGAAGCTTCTTGGTTTCATTTAACTCCAATAAAGTAGTCTTCAGATGTTTCAAAGTTTCGGCCTGTTGCTTGGAAAAATATCCTGTTTCAATCTTTTCATGACGAAGCTGGGCATTCTCTTTCTCTAAAGCTTCTTTAGCCTTTGCTAACTCTTCTTTCTCCGCCATCAGCTGCTTGTATACCTGTATGTCTACAGTGGTAGGCTCCTCTACCGGAGAAGGATACAATGGCTGAACTGCAGGATAAGGCATAAGGAACTTCATAGCTCGTTCACGAATCCATTCCACGTACGGACCAAGAACTCGAGTACCCCCTCTGCTACCTGAAGGCTTCCCTCTCTTATGCAGGTTCTTCCATGCTTTCTCAAGCTTGATCAACATCTCTTCCTCTATTGCCCCAGTAAGATACAGAGATTCCTGTATCTCCTCGGGCTTTGGCGCTTCCTGAGGTGTATATCCAAACTGCCTGATTAATAAGGAAGGGTTGTAATTGACGCACCCTTTCCTTCCTATCAACGGAACATTAGGGAATCCTTCGCATCTGTATATGACCTCAACTCCGAACACCTCCTCATTAACCCACACCACATTCTCAGAAGTCAACCCCATCAGGCGCTCAGGCCATCCTAAAGAATCAATAGAAGTGACGAAAGGCCCTGACTTCGGCATATGACTAGTAAACCACCTGCACAGTAGAGGTACACAACAAGAGACATTCCTTCCTCGCCGCTTTTCATTTTGGTAGTGAGTGGAATGGTGGATATCTCCCAGCAAGGTAGGAACTAGGTTCTTTGCAGCCAGAATATCGAAAGCATCTGCGTCAACAAAATCAGGAATGTTTGGGAACAATACAATGCCATAAACACACACAGCAAGGATGGCGTCAAAAACAACCCAGCCACCTTTCTTGGCATACTCTCGAGCCTTCTCCACCAAAACAACCAACGGAAATCCCCATACATCTCCTCTTCTGATCATCTTCCCAGTCATCTCAAACTCTCTTAAGTACAGAATAGCAGAAAGCTTAGCCGGATCAGGCTTAGCGTCCGTGTGATAGAAAGGCATCTGCTCGCGAATCGGTATATCCAAGAGTGCAGAATACTCCTCCAGGGTAGGAGCCAAGACAAAATCAGGAAATACGAAACACCTGAGCTCAGCGTCATAAAACTGTAACAGGGTGTAAATGCCGCTGATCTCGTAAGCCGAGGGCTGGTAAACATAAGTCAGGATCCTCCCATATGTCTTCCTGAAATCTCCCATCACCCTCTTCTTAGCAATAGTAATTAACTCTGACAACAGACTGATATCTGGAGACGGGAATTTGTAGGGTAACACTCTCTTCATGGCTTCCATGTCTTGCTAGGAAACAAACACCGGAACTGGGAGGGAAAATATGTACCTGCAATACACGCACGTTAGTTGGATGCAAATGGTAATGCAATAATGCAATATGATAAATGATGCAATCAATGAACACAGGGGCTATGTTGTAGCCTGAAGAGGAACATCTCTGTGATATCGAGAACAGAAAACCACCACAGTCACCAGAACTTCATGACACTAACTATCATCTGATACTCAAAATACCAATCCCTTGGTAAGAAATCCATCTGAACCTCTGTATCTGACGAGAAAACCATCTGATAATAGTATCAACCTCAAATAAGAAACCCGTCTGATCCAAACAACACACCTGGAGATGAATCAAGAACACCGTCTGATAAATACTGAATCATGGTTTCTGAAGGCCAGTTTTCCTGCAATAACCCAATCCCCCTCACAGGTATGGACCTAATCCACGGACAAAGGTACGGCATCCTATGCGGTCATCAGCGTCACAGACTTTCATGAGTGATGATACGATTCCCAGAAGGAGTGGCATCATCAAGTCATGAAGAGACCTCACTTAGCTGACTTCCAATTGATCGGTCCCCAGAGTCGACAATCCTCACGTCTGGACTCCCCTCAGATCCTCAAGACCGGAAAGGAGCACCTCTGCGAGAACCTCGTCTGAGCGCGGATTTCGTAGGGAACTGTGCCTGCTCAGCAGACAAGTTCGTCTACTACTCTCCGCAACTATGTCTAGGTGCATACTCAAGCCCAGGTCCGGCTTCTCACTCACAGTAACCTCCCTCTCCCATAGCAATAATCATAATAATATAGTGCTGAAAGTAAATGCGGAAAGGTAAAGGTGCGGGAAAGTAAAGTGCGAAAAGATAAAACACATATGCACAACACCCAACAGATAAACACCCAAGCGCTAGGATTGACTCGCGTAGGGGATGGAAAACAGTCCCAGCATAAGGGATGGGAAAAGTCCCTAGATGCTCTTTTCCCCAGCAGAGTCGCCAGCTGTCGCTACTGCGAAAATCGGCGCCGGCTGACAGGAGAGTCGCCACCGTGCGTTATTTATCCCAACGGAGGGAAAGGAAACGCTCGAAGTAAACCTCGCAAAAAAACGGGAAAGGTATGGTCATCGCAACCAAAACCTGGATTCGGGAGTCGGTTACGCAAGGGGAAGGTATTAGCACCCCTCACGTCCGTCGTACTCGACGGGATCCACGCTTGGTGTTTATAAGGAAAAGGGTTTGTTTATCTATCTATGCTAATGGTCAGTCTGAAAAGAAAATAAAAGGACAAGACTCGACAGAACATACGGTGTTCTGGGCCTACGTACTCCCTCGTGCAATGGGAAAGTCAGAGTCAACGTAGTTCGACTACCTACGTCTAGACGGGGGGAGGGTTGCTCGTCAGGACATCGCGTCCTGTGCCTACGTACTTCCACACAGCATGGAAGATCAGAGCAAACGTAGTTCGACTAACTACGGCTAAACAGGGTGTTCTCACACAGCAGTGAGAAAAATAAATCTGGTTTTGAGGGTTCGGGACCCTATGAGAAAAGCTACGGTCTGGTCTCAAATGCACTCGAGCAAGATAAAAGGGAGAACATCAGTCGTCAGCGGGAAAGTCTCGATCGCACAGCCACGAGAGAACAAAAAGTTAGTTGTTAGTGTGCTCGCTAGGATATCGCATCCTATGCCTACATATTCTCGTCTGGTACGAGAAATCAGAGCAGCTGTAGTTCGGCTAACTACGACACAAGCTACTCAAGTGTTTTCTATTGAAAGGAAAGAGACACCCTAAAACTATGGTTGAAAAGGGGAATCTACCTAAGGTTATCATGCATGGGTTAAGACCTAATGTCTATCATAACTCTTCCGCAGCGGAGAAGTTAGAGCTCCTAAGGGATCATGGCAACAGGACTAAACAGCAAACAGGAATCAACTGCAAAGTAAAGAAATACTGGAAATATGCATGAATGCAACAACCAAACAAGCAAGGCACAAAGGCCGCAAACCACAGAGGTAAGGGAGCTCAGCTCTACCAAATACCAGCAAGCAAAGCCACTCAATAACAAACAAGCAGAAGGAGGACCACCTCAACTTCTCATGCACACAAAATCTATCTCTAAGATGCACCTACCTCAGAAATATTTAGATGAACCCCTAAGTCTAATGCAGCACAACACCACACAAGTCAAACAACACAAAGAGAAGGCGAACCAGCCTAACAAACCCCAAAACTTAAACCAAAACCCTGAGCAGGACCCCTAAACAAAACCCTAATCAAACCCCTGAGCAAAGCCCTATGCAAAACCTTAAGCAAAACCCTAATCAAATCTCTAAGCAAAGCCCTATGCAAAACCTTAAGCAAAACCCTAATCAAATCTCTAAGCAAAGCCCTATGCAAAACCTTAAGCAAAACCCTAATCAAATCTCTAAGCAAAACCCTAATCAAATATCTAAGCAAAACCCTACACACAAGAGAAATCAATCCAGTCTTCAAGCTTTCAAACAAGCTTACCAAAGAAAGGGAGCTAAGCAGACAAACCCATAGTGTCTTCCTCAGGAAAGTACCAGGAGGTTACCACTCAGGAATCATATCCTATGCGGCTCAACAACTGTGAACGGTTTACATTCCTCCTCAGGAGAAACTAAACTCACATGAAGGCTCCGACATCATTGGATACTTAAGAAATCCTAACTGAACTGGGGGAACTAAGTGAACAGGCCCATAGTGCCTTCCTCAGGAAAGTACTAGGAGGCTTCCACTTAGGAATCATATCCCATGTGGCTCGACAACGGTGATCAGTTTACATTCCTCCTCAGGAGAAAATAAACTCACATGAAGGCTCCAACATTATTGGATACTTAAGAAATCCTAGATGAACTAAGGGAACTAAGTGAACAGGCCCATAATGCTTTCCTCGGGAAAGTACTAGGAGGCTTCCACTTAGGAATCATATCCCATGTGGCTCGACAACTGTGATCAGTTTACATTCCTCCTCAGGAGAAAATAAACTCACATGAAGGCTCCAACATCATTGGATACTTGAGAAAGAGGTGAGAAGAAAGAATGAAAGGCATCCATAGTACCTTCCTCAGGAAAGTACCATAAATTTCCCTCAAACTTCAGGATCTCAAACCTCACAAACAGAGAACAAGCTCCTAGACTAGGACCTCAATCCATGCATCCTTGCAAGCTCCAATAAGACTTCATCCAACCTCCCTCTTCAAGAAGAAACCACAGGCCCTCAAACCACAAGAGGCTATCTCTGAAGTTCAACCACAGTTGAACTTCAAAGTCAGAAGCCATCAAGACTTCTCCTATTCTCAGGCTCAAACAAAAATAACAGAACACCCTATAAAAATCTATCAAAAATCTAGGGGAAACCTACATGGCTCTATGATCCCAAGATCAAATCTCAAAGCCTAAGTCAACTTCTAAGGCTACTAAACAATCCCTAATATATGAATGGTCAAGGGTTAACCGGCAAGTTATGAGGTCTCTATTCCCTAACCCTAAAACAATATCAAACAATTTCTAAAAAATCCACAAAAACTCTATGGGGAGCATGCATCAGTCTAGTGCAACATACTAAAAAACCAAAGCAAAAAAATCAATACCAATTGGTAGGAATAAAATCAACAAGGCAGACATATCCACAAAATGCACTTCAAAATCAATAAACATGTAAAAAATGCAATTAAAATGAAAATGCATGATTAAACTAATGTTTTTGTTTAATAAAATCCTAAATTGAATTGGGGACCTATGGGAAAAATAATGGATTAAATTGGATTATCCTACTATTTTTAATGCATTTATTTCTAACATGATACAAACAAAGAAAATTAAAAAGAAAATGAAAAAGAAATAAAACAGGGGGGTGCAGCGCTAGCAACTCTCTAGTTATTTTCAAATGGGCTCAGACTGAGGGGGGGGTGCGCTTAGCACTCAGGGCCTAAGCCCAGTCCACACTCTCATTAATCTCACACGCAGGGGGGGGGGGGGGTAACGAGTAAACGGGGGAGTGATTCAGCAAAACCAATTTTGGGCCCAAATGCTATCCCAACCCTAGCCCAAATGATCAAACAACAAAACCATGCCTCCTCTCTAACCTCTCTGACTACTGTTCATCCAAAACCCTAATACGCCGCTCCTCTCATCTTCCTCACACCCTCTCTGCAATTCCTCTCCAGAATCCTCTAACAAACCTTCACAAATCTCAAACAGAACACTATCCCCAAGTTCAAACCCATTTAACCCTAACCTAAACCCTAACCAGAACAAAACTGACATTCAAGTCTCCAAATACGAGCCTTAATTCAGCGAAAGAACAACATTGGAGGCGAGAAAAAAAACGAACCTGGAGACGATGACGTTTCTGGAATTCCTCGAAGGTTCGCTTGAAGATCAACAATCTTTCTGGGAAAAAATGAGGAAGACGAAGATCTTAGAAGCTTCTGGATGATTTGGAGGGATGTTCTTGAGACGCAGTTGAAGAAATCTTGAAGATTCTGGGAGTATCGCGAAAGATCTGGGGACTTGACGATGAATGTTCTTGGAAGATTTGATGGTTCGCTGGGAAAGTTGAAGGAGATCTGGAGATCTTTGAGGTCCCTGATGAAAGCGATGACGAATGGTGTTAACCTTTGTTGAAGGTTCTTGATCTTGTTGGGAGATTATTGCTGATGCTCTTGAAGGAGATGAAGAACGATGGATGAGTTTCTGGAAAATCCAGATGGAGCTTGAAGGTTGCTGGGCAACGTGAAGAACAATGACGTTCTTTGAAGATTTTTCTGGGAAATTTCTGAGGTTTCTGATGAAGGATCTGGAGATTCTTTGAATTTTCCAGTCACGGATGAAGTTTCCGGTGACCGTTGATGAAGGTGGCGGAGGAGGAAGGGGCAATCGGATGTGTTTCTGGGAAATTCTTCAAGTTTGCAGTTTCTGGCGACCTTACCGGTCTCCGGCGACTGTTACGGTGGAGGGGAGTGGTCCGGCCGGCGTTTGCATGGCCGGCGATGGAGGACTCCGGTGAGGGCTAGGTGGAGACAAGTGTCTCAGTGGAGGCTTGCATGTGTGGCACGTGTCTGAGGCGTGGAGAGAGAGGGAGTAGTGGAACCCACGTGTGTGGCTGCTGAGTGTAGTGAATTGTGAGGTGGGTCCGTCTCGTTGACACGCGTGGATCAGCTATATAGTGACAAGTGTCACTGCAAATGGGACAAAAAAAGCAAAAAACGGACTAATGACTTGGGCCTCCAAAAAACCATAACTGGGCCCACGAAAAAACTGCAATAAACCCAAAATAAGTCTGAATGAAAATGATTTAAGAAATTCTGAAATAAAATGCTTAAACCTAATTAAAAATTAATCAAAGATTAAACCTAACTAACTCTAAAACAATGAACTAAATGAACTCAATTAACTCTAATTAAAAGATTAAATCCTAATTAACCTAATTAAACCCTAATTAAATCTAAAAATGATTAAAAATCTAATTAAACCTATATTAAACTAAAATTACTAAAACTCTACTAATTTCTATATAAAAAAACTATTAAAATCTATTATTAATAAAAGAAAAAACTATATTCTTTTCTATATTATTCTAAAAAACATTTAAAAACTATTTAAAATCTATTATATTCTAAAAATGATTTAAAAACTATTAAATCTATTAAAAATTCTAAAAAAAAGATTTAAAACTATTAAAAAATGTTTAAAAAAATCTATTTAAATCCTAAAAAATCTAAAAAGCCTATTTAAAATCCGCAAAAGGCTATTAAATCCTTAAAAAAATGCAAACAAATGCAAATGACCAACATAAAAGAGAGCGCGAGACCAGATCGAATCAAACAGTAAACCCCGACATCAGAATATCCCAAAAACCACCATGTGAGCTGCAAACACCGAGAAGCGCACAATTTCCCGAAAAATAAAACCCTGATGATCTAGACTGGATCTGAAATATCCGGTAAATGAAACCCAAGCTGTAACCCTGACATCCTCTGTCTGTGCACAAATGTCATGCAGCTGATATGCGAAATATGAATTTAAACCATGAACCAGATAGGAGAACCGGTTGGTCAAATTTTAGGGTGCAACAACATGTCAAAGTTTCTCTTGTACAACACATCATCCTTGTTCAGATAGAAATTACCCGCAACCCTTCTCAGAGTCTTCTTGTCCTTCCTAGATGCCCCAAATGGGTACTCCTGATTCTTGAGAAAACACTTAATATCATGATACTATGGCTTTCCATCTGATGCCTCTTCCACTACAAACAAAAAGGCAGGTCTGTCAAGACACATAATGGTAATAGTCGGAGCCTCATTCCAGAAATTTACTTTGTACATTGAAGCTAACATGGCCAACATGCCCGCCATCTGATTCTCAGCCCTAGGCACATGATGGAACTCAACTCTATCAAAGAAAGGAAGCAGTCTTCTAGCATAATTCTTGTACGGTACCAAGTTTTCCTGACAAGTTTCCCATTCTCCTTTGATCTGATTAACAACCCGCACTGAATCACCATAGACATCAAGATTTTTTATCCTTAGATCAATGGCGTCTTCCAAACCCATAATGCACGCTTCATATTCCACTTCATTATTGGTGCAAGAGAATTTCAATCGGGCAGTGAACGGTATGTGATAATAGTAAGGAGTAGTAATGATTGCCCCGATTCCGTTGCCATATGAGTTGACGGCACCGTCAAAAACCAAACTCCACCGAGCTCTAATCTCACGACCCTCGTAAGGAAAAGGATCATCACAGTCTTTCATCTTCAAAAACATGACGTCTTCATCTGGAAATTCAAACTTCATTGGTTGATAGTCTTCAATTGGTTGTTCAGCAAGATATTCTAATAGGACACTCCCTTTAATGGCTTTTTGGGAAACATACTAGATATCATATTCTGTCATAACCATTTGCCATCGGGCAATCCTTCTAGAGAGTGCTTGCTTCTCAAACACATACTTAATCGGATCCATCTTCAATGTCAATAGGGTTGTGTAGTTTAACATGTATTGTCTCAAATGCTTAGCTGCCCAAGTGAGTGCATAACATGTTTTGTACCTGTCTTGTCATGTTGACCGAGCATACACCCCATTGGATTCTCAAGAACCATAAGATACATGATCAGAGGTCTTCCTGCTACTAGAGGCATGAGTGTCAGAGGTTTCTACAAATATTATTTTATTTTCTCGAACGCCTTTTGACAATTTTCTTTCCACCTGACCGCCTGATCTTCTCTCAATAGTTTGAATATAGGCTCGCAAGTGGTTGTTAGGAGAGAGATGAACCTTGCAATGTAGTTCAATCTCCCTAAGAAACCATGAACGTCTTTTTCTGCTTTTGACTCAGGCATTTCTTGTATATCTTTTATTTTGGCAAGATCTACCTCAATACCCCTCTCACTGACGATGAAACCCAGTAGCTTTCCAGATCTCACCTCGAAGGTGCACTTATTAGGATTTAACCTCAGCTTGAATTTCCTCAACCTTTGAAATAGCTTCAGAAGATTAACCATATGTCCCTACTCCGTTTCTGACTTCACAATCATGTCATCAACATAGACCTCGATCTCTTTGTGAATCATATCATGAAAGAGAGTCACTGTTGCCCGCTGATAGGTTTCCCCAACATTTTTCAATCCAAAGGGCATCACCTTATAGCAAAAAGTCCCCCGTGGTGTTATGAAAGTAGTTTTCTCCATGTCCTCTGGGGCCATTTTGATTTCGTTATACCTAGAGAAGCCATCCATGAAGGAAAACACAAAATATTGAGCAGTGTTATCAACCAACACGTCAATGTGGGGAGTGGGAAATCGTCTTTAGGGCTTTCTCTGTTTATATCCCTATAATTAACACACACCCTGACCTTTCCATCCTTTTTAGGTACAGGAATAATGTTAGAAACCCACGAAGGATAGTTTGTAGCAGTAAGAAAACCAGCGTCCAACTGCTTCTGAACCTCTTCTTTAATCTTGACTGCCATGTCAGTCCTCGTTCTCCTCAACTTTTGCTTTACTGGCGAACATTCTTCTCTGAGAGGCAACCGATGTACCACAATGTATGTATCTTGCCAGGCATGTATTAATAAGACCAAGCAAAGATATCCATATACTATCGGAGCATTTCAACCAATCTTCTTTTGACACTGTCTTCCAAAGCAGCCCCAATTCTGATTTTTTCTTATCATCCTTCTGATGAGGCAAAATGATTCTTTCCTCCTGCTTCAGAAGTCTGGCTAGTTCCTCAGGCAATTCACAATCTTTGTCAGTCTCTTCTTCAACTTGATAAATGGAATTATCAAAGTCATACTGATCCATAACTGAATCAAAATCAGTGGAATGTAAGATAAATAACATGCATGATTAATGTTTTATGTTTGTTATGAAATGCAACAAACAACACAAACACATTGCCATTTTTCTGTTAATAATGTAAAAACAAAAAACAAAAAACAGGGATCAAAACATTTGAATGCAAAAACGTCCTTTATTTATGATGATATTGAAAACAAACAAAGAGGCCTTACAGATGGGTCATTATGTCTTGTGCAGAATGTAGAACTGAACATAATAAAAAACAATGAGAATTACTTTTCATGGGTGATCTGAATGATTTCTTCAGTAATTCAATTGCCAAGCTTCTCACCAGGAACACGAGGACGGATCTATGCATCCATGTCATAATCATTTTCCCTTTCATCATCCCCAATAGCATGAATCTATCAAAAAATAACCCCACCGCTGGTGAATCTGACAGGTCCTCTGTACTTCGGAGGGTCTTGTGATGAACTGGAGGGCTTGTACCCTAAACCAAACTGGTCTTGCTTGACAGGAACCTCTAGAACCTGGCCCCACTTGAGAGTTACCGGATTGAACAACTGCATGTGCTTTCTTGAACAAAGACATTGAAACTTCTGGACCTATAACCCCGACAGGAGGCTTCTCTTGAAGTTGCACAACTTCAAAGGCTTGACACAGAGTTTCATGAATTTCTCCATCCACTTCCTCTCCACAAACAGTGACCACCTTTCCTTCCATCATATACTTCAACTTTTGATGTAAAGTCGACGTTACTACCCCTGCAACATGTATCCAAGGTCGTCCTAGCAAGAAGCTGTAGGCCGGTTGAATATCCATTATCTAAAACGTTGCATCAAAAGTTTTAGGCCCCGCCTGAATTGGCATTACTATCTCCCCAAACACTAATATTTTGGAACCATCAAACGCTCTCCTTATAAGATCACTTGGTCTATAGATTAAACCCTGGGTGTCCAACTTCATCAATGCTTTCTTCGACAACACATTAAGTGAAGATCCTGTATCAACCAAAACATGCAACAATAAAGATCCTATAAACTCCATAGAAATATGCAAAGCATGATTATGATTCATCTTAGCAGGAGTCAATTCTAGATCAGTAAAGCCCAAGCCATTTCCAGCATTAACGTGGTCCACCACTCTTTCCAAATGATTAACTGAGATCTCTTGAGGTATGTAGGCAAAAATCAAAATCCTCAACAAAGCATTGCAGTGCACTTCGGAACACAATATCAAAGATAAAATGGAGAACTTTGATGGAATTTGATTCAGATGGTCTACAATTTTGTAGTCACTTTTACGGATTAATTAGATGAACTCTTCTGCATCCTTAGAAAAAGAACTATCGCCAGCCTACTGGTACACAACATCCTCAACAATTGCCTTCCCCTTACCTCTGTCCAACTTGTCAGCATTAACATCAGGTGAAGAAAAGACTCTTCCATTGTTGGTAATCCCCCATGCACCAACTATATTATCAACTGTGGAACCCACACATGAAGAACTGATCAACTCTTGTTTTTATCCGTTACAGAACACCTCATCCCTATAATTCCATGGGATTGCCTTGGCACTTTCATTGGAACTCGTCCAGGCGTGGTGATGATTATAGGTGCCTGCCTTTCTGGCGATGAAATATTAATAGTCTTATATGGAATCGAAATCGTAGCGATATCATTTCCATCATCACTAGCCTTATCATCAACATCTTCCAAATTAACTCTATTAAACTGCAAATATATGTCATCCATCATTTTCTGAATACCACTTCTTAAGAGATCACAACCCTCTGGTCGCAATTTACATTCTTGATAATCAAAAGAACAGTCCGGGAACACACCCTCTTTCAACAATCTTTCTTTAACATAAATCAAAGGAGTCTTCAATTCATCTATATTAGTCACTAGATTCAACCTCTCCCCATCATCAATAGCATTCATCCTCGCTACCCCATGGTTAGGCGTAGGATTCTGATTAACATTGGGACCCTCATTGGTGAAGTTGATAGCTTTGGAATCAAGAAAGTCATGGACTTTATGCTTGAAAGCTTTAAAATTATTAATGTTATGACCAGGAGCACCGGAATGAAATTCACATCTAGCATTCACATCGTATCCCGGTGGAGGAGCACCGGTAAGAGGCGCAAAGTCCTCTTCTGTATCAACTGTAGCTGAAGTAAATGCTGCAATAATTGGCAGTATGGCATAGGTGGGGTTTCAAACTGTCTGTTTGCCACTCTCGACCTATCAAGGTAACAACGATGAGCGTTAGCTTGTTGCTGGGGTGCAGCCGGGATGGCTACAGTAGCAACTTGCTGATTGTAGTATGGTTGGGCTCTGCCTTTACAACAATAGGGAAATATGGAATTAGAATCCCACTCCCGCTTCTTCGGGTTTGCTTTGTACGACTTATTTATTCCTCTAGACGAGGACCGTTTTCGCTCTGAATCTTTTCGGTCTTAATACCTCTTTCAACTCTTTCTCCAGCCATCACTAAAATTGAAAAACCCACTGACATATATCCGGCCAACTTTTCATAGTATGTCCCTGTCATACCCCAAATTTATCCTACCTTTTTTCAAAATTCATTTGTCTGACTTTATTTTCAATTTGTATCGCTTGTACATCATAACTTGCATTTTGACATGAATAAATGATTAGGAAGAATAAATTTCTTGGATATACGGACGAACTAGTCGAATTGTGTCTCAGATATATGAGAAAAATCAGTGATTCAAAAGTTTCGAATTTAAACTTGCAAACGTCAGTAATTTTGACCTACTTTCCATTAAAGCTTGACCTAGCACGTTCGTTTTATTTCTCAAAAAATTTCCAGTCACTTTTGATCGATCTGAGCCTTTTTACCGGTCCCGGTCAATTCTCAAAGTTGACTGAGTGCTGCATTTTTCCAAGTTATTTATTTCCATTAATCTTTTGTGTGCAGTCGATTTTTTTCCAGGTATTTTGTCGCCCGATTTCTGTTCGTCCTCACCCGATTTATTTTTATATTTTCATCAAAGTGTCAAGAATAATTAATTAGAATTTACCATGCTTGCGTTTCATTTTTAGCATATTCATTTAATAATTTGTGAATTTTTAGTGGTTTTTAATTGATTTAATTATATTAAATTAATTAAAGCTTTTAGAAAGGGCAATTTTGGTATTGTTGATTAGGTGTGTTTCTTTGATTAAATGTTGGTCGTTAGATTTAAATTTAATCAAGGATGCACATGCATGATCCTCACTTTTTCCAATTGACCAATCACATTTTAGCATTTTGTTTTATATTAATTTAATTGATAGTAAAATCAGAAAAAGGTGTATAAACCTTTTTCCTGTCATTAAACCACATGGTCATTTCCAATTGGGTGTTTTTTCAAACTTTTGTCATCTTGCCCAATGAGGGTCTGACAAGTGGCACTTAGTTTTGTTTGTTTTTATTTTTGTTTTAATTTTGTACATAATATAATAATATAAATAATAATAATATTAAAATAATAAATAATTGAAAGAAAAAAAAAGAGACGAAGAGAGAGAGAGAGGTTAAAAGGGGAAAGAGAAGAAACTTGGGGGGAGCTTCTTCATTTTTCGACTGAACCTCTTTTTCCCTTCTTCTTCCTCTCCCTTTCACCTTCTAAAATTGACACCATCATCAAAGGGTCCGCCGCCACCCTCCACGTGAAACCCTTCGTCTCCTTCAATCGATACCCCATCATCACCATTATTCCTCTTGCAATCGCCCCTCACCGCACCCTTTTCATCTTCAACCTTCCAACCATCACACTCTGATCGCCACCCTTTTCTATCCACCATGTGAATCAAACCTCAAAGCCCCATTCGAAGACCTTCAAAACGCCCCTAAATCAACCTTTTCCAATCTCCTTGTGTAGACTCATACACATCGCCACCAAATACAGGCTATAGTCGCCGCGATTAATTTTGATCCGAGCTCCAAGCCTTCCACCGAAAAACGCTGAACTATTTCTATCACCACTGATGCCCTTCCCCTTCACTCCCTTTAAACTGCGAGTTCCCTCCGCTACTTCTACCTTGCACTGAACCGCCAACAACAACGTTAGCAGTAATAACATTTGTCGCTCGGTTTCGCAATACGCCGGCTCTGTTTCAGAACAACAACCAACTCAGTGCAGACTGCGTAAACCGTTTTTTTGCCTTCGGTTGGTTTCGCTTTCGTTTGTGACTCTATTTTGAATACGTATTTATTTTTTATTTTGATTTGGTGTGATGTTTTATGGTATACTGAACATTAAATTTACTGGTTTCCATTATATGGTCTGTATTGTACAGTTTGATAAACTTTATATTCATGTGATTGAGATTATAGTTTCAAATTAAAGTTATTTTCACTTGACTAACTGATGTGACGTTGTTGCTGTTAACCTATTCAAAGAAAACTGATTACTTATAAGAGTAACTTTAGGCGATTATCTTTTTGTTACAATTTTGAGTCGGTTCACATGAAATGACTGGTGAATTTATGAAGGATTACTTTATTTTTGCTAACAGTCAAGTTCGATGCTTATGACTATTCCCAAGTCGCTATGATGATGCCTTTAATTTTCACGATTTAAGTATTGTAACTCGTTTAATCATATTAATATTACCAAACATGATTTGATGTGGCTGTCCTTGAGAACAAGTAACTACTAACTGGGAAAGACAAACACGGGGAAAATCTAGAGTGACCAAGCACAGGTCCAGGCATGACCAGGATGATACTCTAGAGTAAGAAACTTCATCAGAGATAAAACCATGGAACAACTCCACTAGGGAAAACCAAAACACAAAACAAGAATCTTTACCGGGAATAAAATCAGAAAGAAACGCGCTCTCCACTTGGGAACCAAGTTAAATAAAAGGTCGACCTCTAACAAGAGAAACCAACAGGATAAAATAAGACTCCACAGGGGGACCAAACCTAACGGAGAATTTCCTTACATCGAAGAGTTCGAACGGGATCTTCAGGAAATGACCGGAGGAGAAAATAAGAAAAAGAAATCAAGTGGAATTACTGGGGATATTGGTAATAACCAAACATCCTAAGATTTCACTAAGAATATTGGTAACAACCAATCATCCTAAAATGACATGGTTAGGTGAAAAAATTGCCAATGACCATTAAACTTTAAACAAACGCTAGTAATGACTAGACTTCAAAAGGTGGACCAGTAACAACCAAGTAATCTTCCACCAATAACTATTGGGTTTAAGCAATGCCAGTAACCACTAGACTTTCAGATGGATGCCAGTCACTACTAGACTTTTCTGGGGATCGATAACGACCAAATGTACAATACCAATAACGATCGGATTTTAGCAATACCAATAACCACTGGACATTCAGATGGGACTGGTAACGACCAAAAAAGCAATACCAATAACGATTAGATTTTCAAATGGATGTCAGTCACTACTGGACTTAGGAACAGGGTATGGTAACGACCAAATCAACAACACCAATAATAATTGGATTTAAGCGATGCCAATAACCATTGGACTTACAGATTGGTGCCAGTAACCATTGGACTTTCTAACAGAGCTATTAACGACCAAGTCAATAATACCAGCAACCACTGGGTTTAAGCAATTCTAGTAACCACTGGACTTTCAAATGGATGCTAGTCACTACTAGACCTTCTAGGAAGCTAGAAACGACTAAATTTCATGGGGAAAAGCCGGTGACCACCAGAAATGAGGAATTAGTAACGTCAAAACTCATAGGGAAAAAATATCAATAAAGGTTGAAACTGCGTAAGTACCAATGGGTGTTGGATTATCCACCAGAGGTTGCTAGCTACAACTAGACTTTAGGGGTATCAGTAACAACCAAAAAGGTAGTAGATGCCAGTAAAAACTTGGGTTTAGAATAAAAGAATTCGGTGACGACCAAAGATCTCAAAATGGGTGGTAGGAGACTCTACTGAGGAAAAAGACAAACAACAACCACAAAAGAAGCAACAAAGGTTTTTGTTTACAAACGGACTTAAAAAATGAAAGCAACAGCCAAACAACACAACTCACAAGATATGCTAAATGCTCATGTTATGATATGATGCAAATGCTCAAAGATGCGCAAGATCCGACTCTAACAAGAGACACAAGAACAGGAGACCCAAAAGGGAAGGTAGATAAAAATCTACTTTGCTAGGGAAACAAAAGGATCACACTGAGTCCAGGGGACAAAAGGGTCTTTAACAATACACATAGGGGTTAAACCCTTTTTCACTTCATTGGGGAACCGTGTAGAGCTTAGGCAAGCTTGCTAAAGATATAACACAATCTCTTTGGGGAAGTCAAAGTGTTCATTCTGAGGATAGGTTTTCAATCCAATTCAATCTTTCATTGTACAAGAGGTACTGAGGTAATTGTTTTTGGTGGGGCTAATACTGTTGAGATGGAGATATCACGATTTCGGCCACTTTTAGATTTCTTGGGAGAAACCTAATTTCCACTGAAATTTTCCACAAATCAAAGTAACTACTTGTTCTGTTTTAGTTTTCTTTAAAAATCATTTTCGATTCAAATGTTTTGCTTTCAAAAATCATTATTAACAAATAAGTGATGTTTTGCATAACAACGAAAAGTGAAGAATGTAATAAATTGCAAACAAATGAAAGGTCCAAAACTAATTTTATTGTGAATGGTAAATTGTGAATGGCAAAGCTCCGAGGAATATTTACAATTAAAAATGGCAAAAAGGAAAAGGTTACATCAAATCCAATGACAATCATGCCCCAATAACTAAGAGTTCCCCAAATCCTCGCCTCTGACAAGAGTAGCGGAAGTGAGCCTCTTTAGTAATCTTTGACAACGGTAACAACCTCTGATGCAGCGAAATGCCTTTGTCCCTAACTTTTTCCTGAACCGCCCTTTCCGGTTTTCAATCCACCGAGACACTCATTTTTGCTTAAGCCGCCCTTTCAGGTTTTCGACTTAGCGAGCTTTTTCTTTCTTTTTATTTTATCTTTAATTTTTTCCTGGATCTCCTTCATTGGTTATGATCCACTAGGATACCCATTTTTTCCTAAGTCGCCCTTTCAGGTTTTTGACTTAGCGAGTCTTTTTTTCAGGCATAATATTTTCTGACTGCATCAGAGTTCACAGGATGAGCAAGTTATTCATCGTCCATTGTTGTAAGAATGGGCCATCATAATTAGGCATCCACTTCCCACGCATGTCTTTATGAACTGGCAATATATTTCTAATTACGAGTTCTCCCTCTTGGAACTCTCGGATACGGACCTTCTTGTTAAAGGCTCTCTTGATCCTATTCTGGTATAGCTGGCCATGGCATATCATAGTCATTTGCTTCTCATCAATGAGATTTAGCTGATTAAACCTTTCTTTGACCCACTCTGCTTCTTCCAGCTTTGCTTCCATTAGGACCCTTAAAGATGGTATCTCAACTTCAATGGGTAGAACCGTATCCATCCCATATACTAAAGACAATGGGGTAGCCCCTGTCAAAGTGCGAACAGACATTCTGTATCCGTGCAAGGAAAACGTAGCGTCTCATGCCAATATTTGTAGATTACTACCATCTTCTGCACAATCTTCTTAATGTTCTTATTTGCAGCTTCAACAACTCCATTCATCTTTGGGCGATAACGAGAAGAATGGTGATGTTAAATCTTGAAACTATCACACAACTCTTTCATCATTTTATTATTCAGATTGGTACCACTATCTGTGATGATTCAGCTAGGGATTTTTTATCGACAGATAATCTCCTTTTTTATGAAACGGGCAACTACCTTTTTAGTCACATTAGCATAGGACGCAACTTCCACCCACTTGGTGAAGTAGCCGATAACAACAAGAATGAAATGGTGTTTATTTGAAGCTTTCAGCTCAATTTCTCCAATCATGTCAAAGCCCCACATTGAAAATGGCCAAGGTGATGACAACACGTTTGGCAAAGTTGGAGGTACATGCACCTTGTCCGCATAAATCTGGCACTTGTGGCATTTCTTGGCATACTGGATACAATCTGCCTCCATGGTCAACCAATAATATTCGGCCCTTAGAATCTTCTTCGACATAGCATATTCGTTGGCATGAGTTCCAAAAGCTCCTTCATGAATTTCTTGCATCAGCAGATCAGCTTTGCGTTTGTCAACTTTCCTGAGTAAAACCATGTCGTGGTTCCTTTTGTATAGCACATCATTGCTGAGGGAAAACTTGGATGCCAACCTCCTTAAAGTTTTCATGTCGACAGAAGTTGCATCAACCAGATACTCTTGAATTTGCAGATACTATTTGATGTCGTGAATCCGCGGTTTCACATCGGACTCTTCTTCCACCAACTGGAAATATGCAAGTTTAGTCTTTCTCTTAATTTATATAAGGGTCGCTTTGTTAACCTACCGGACCTGCCACATAGAAGCCATCATAGCTAAGGCATCATAGATGTGGTTCTCAGACCTTGGTACATGCTTGAAGGTTATCTCATCAAAATACCCAATCAATTCCATAATATAAGCTCTATATGGGATCAATTTCTCATCCCTGGTATCCCATTCAAATTTAATTTGATAAGTAACCAAATCTGAGTCACCACCCACTTCAAGAGTCTTAATGCGGAGATCAATTGCTGCTTATAGTCCCAAAATACAAGCTTCATACTCAGTGATGTTGTTAGTACATTCAAAATACAATCTTGCTATCAAAATGGAACCTATACCATGCCCCTTTTGGTTGGAAGCACCGTTAAACATCATCTTGCATCGGGAATTGGGTTTAGGGCCTGACTCTTCATAGTCTTTCTTGATTAACATGATGTCTTCATCTGGGAAGTCAAACTTGAGGGGCTCATAGTCTTCTACTGGCTGATCTTCAAGGTAATCTGATAAGATACTACCTTTTATTGACTTTTGAGCGACATACTAGATATCATATTCTAAGAAAAGCATGTGCCAACGCACAAGTCTTCTTGTCTGAGCAGGCTTCTCAAAAATATACTTTATCGGATCCATTTTGGAAATTAACAAAGTGGTGTGACATATTGTCGTAACCCGAAATTTGACCTTCCCTTTTTCCTTTTGCATAAACATGTGCATTCTCATCATTGGCATACACATTCACACTTTTTCTCTGTGATTTTTGTTGCAGGAATATTCAAGTTTTCTAAGCCCGATTAATCACATCCTTTCAAAGATATCACATCACCAAAACAAGCACAAAATGAAGGTTTCTATGCCTATTAATCAAAGCAAGAGGTCGAAAATTAGAACCGTGGCTACAACACCATTTTGCAAGCAAATATGCAAGTTTTTCCTGTGGTAACCGGTTACCACTTTTCTAGGCAAAGTGGGGTAACCGGTTACCCTATGTAAAAATGCAGTTTTTGCTGCACTTTTGTGACAGCCACTTTCACTCTATAATTTGAGGGTTTACTTTGTTCTACCACTGTGTGGAACATTCTAGACATCTATAGACAATTCAAAACCTTTCTAAACACATCAAGGCATTTTCTCCAATACATCAATTTGGATTAAGACCACCATGTTGCTTCATCCCCAAGCATATGAGCCTTTAGATTCAAGTTTGCATTGGGATGGTTACCGAGTCAACTACCTAACTAACTGAGTTAACCTCCAACTCAATGAGTTGAGGATAACTAACTCCAAGGCTAGTTCCAAGGCTACATCCAAAGCTCACTCTGAACCTAGCAACTCCGAAGCAAAACTCTATATAAGCAAATAACCTCCATTTCACAAAAGGGTTCAATCATTTTCTCAATCTCCACATTTTTCACTCTCAATTCTCTCACATTCTCGCTAAATTTTCTACAACATTTTCACATTCATCTTCATCCTCTCCCAAAAACCCTCACAAAAGCTAGATTTCCACCATTAGAGTGTAACAATATTCACATCGAAATTGTTATTCTCTTGAGCTAAACCTCATTCCACCATATTCCTACTTGGATTTTTGGATTTACAGTAGTTCTTCTCCAATTCAAGAAATCATCTCAAAGCTTCTTCTTTGCAAATCGGTATTTGGAGCATTTATCGTGTTTTTATCGATTTCGCTACGATTTGATCTCAGGCTTGGAATCCTCTGGTTTTCTTTGCTTATTCTCATCAGATATCAATATCAACGATCACCAAGGCAATCCTCCACCTTGTAGGTTGGTAATTCTTACTTGATTTACTGTTTTGATCACTCTTGCGCATTTATAGTGTAGTTCGATCATTCTTCGGTGTTGATTGATCATGTGATTATTTGATCTTTGATCTTCATGTTTAATGCTTTCAATTGATGTTTATTTAATGCCTAAGTGATTTTGAACTTCATTTTTCGTGCTCAAATGTTAATCATAGCATGTGGATAATTGGGTAAGTGTTTTGGTTGCTGAAAGTGCTTTTTCAAAAGTTGTTTTTGCCACTGTTGCAGTGGTAATCGGTTACCTATATGTAGTAACCGGTTACCTTTGTAACACCCCATTTAAATTATTCAGTTGCTTTGGTATTTTCTGTGAGGTGTAGTTGTGTGGTGTCCTTAATTAAGGGTATGAGGTTAGGAGTAAGGGAGAGAGGTGACCTTAGTTGGGGTACTGTGGACCTAGATAAAGGAGTAAGTTAATTATCATATTGAGAGCATTATAGTGATTAATATTATTCCAACTATTATTAATAATAATGTTAATGAGATTATCATCATTATTATTATTATTATTATTATTATTATTATTATTATTATTATTATTATTATTATTATTATTATTATTATTATTATTATTATTATTCGTATTAATAATATTATTTGGTGGAATATTAATATTATTCATATTATTAATATTAGTATGAATATTATTATTAGTGGGAGAATAATATTAGTATTATTATTATTATTATTATTATTATTATTATTATTATTATTATTATTATTATTATTATTATTATTATTATTATTATTATTATTATTATTATTATTATTATTATAGGATTTAAATAATAAAATAAGAAATAAGGGATTAAAGGAAATAGAGAAGTTTTTTTGGGGAAAGAGAATTAGAACACGATAAACTGCCAGAGAAAGGTTTTGGGAGAAAAAGTAAGAAGAAGAACAAGGAGGAAGAGAAGGAGGCTAGGGCTGTCAATCTTTCAAGAGTCTTCAACGATTGAGCAATTAATCGAGGTAAGGGGGGAGAATGGATTTCAATATGGGTGAATTAACATGAGAGGGTAGTGAGAGGTCCTTTCTCTCATAGGAATTATGTGTTCTTGAGGATTCTTGATCTAATTTTCGTAGCATGATAAATTCCAAAAAATTGTTGTTGTTCTTGAATGATTATTGTATGGGGAGTATTGCTTTTCATAGTTTTCTATATATACCTTTCGGTATGTTGTGGTGATGTAAGGTTTAGGGATTTGGGCAAATATGTAGAAATGAATGTGTTATATCGTTATTAGTACGATGCTCTAAGGTTTCCCTAAGGTTTAGGGATTTGGGTTAATTGTGGGAAATAGGGAGGTAACCGTAGGAATCTGAGGTTATGGCCAAATGGCCAAATGATATGTATCGTTGAATATTAGTATAGGAAAAACTTATGGGAAATTGGACTTTCGTGGCCAAAACCTTGGACTGTGATATGTTTGACCCTATAGGAATAGGAATATTCAAATGTGAGTAACTCAGAAGTACTCAGAGCAATTGCAGAAAATAGTGTTTTATGTGTTGCAAATGTTGCCAGATGAGCCTAATAAACCATAGAAGTTGTGCAGTTATTGCCGTATAACCTTAGGAATGTTTTAGTGATGTTTTGGGTGCTTTGAGTAAGAGATTCGCAAGAATAATTGAGTGAAAACCAGTTCCGGAGCGTAACAACGTCTTTCTATCCGTCACAACTGTTCATGTTTTCGGTCGAAATTGTTTTGGACGTAACTTTGGATCCGTAAGTCCGTTTTGACCCCCGTTCGAAGTGTTGGAAAGCTAATGAATAGAGCTATAACATAGGATAGATAATGTAATTTTTTCCCAATATTTTTATATCTAATTATGTTTGAGAAGTCAATTGTGTATATGTTTTAGTAACGAATCATGTTATGGTTCAATGATGTCTTGATGTTTTGATAGATGTGGGCCATGATGGTCGAATCTGGACAATCTTATGCAATTGTGATAATCCCCGAGAGGATTACGGTGAGCGGATGGCTCGTGTGGATCAAGATTGATCGTGAATTATGCATGATGTATTACATTGCATAATTGTGTTGACATGCATTTCATATCATGTGTCTTGTGGAGATGGCTAGGTGGGAATCCATGATGGGTGCCTAGTTTCATTCGGACTTCATTGTGGAAGTCGTTGTGGAGATAAGTTGTAGTTCAGAGGAACGTATATACGACTTATCTGGATTCCGACGGGAATCGGGTTCTAGTGTGAACCGTATGAGATTGTGTTGGTACCACATGCATTGTGTCGAGTCAGTGAGTCATATTGCATTATTGTAATTGAATGTGGGCTATGAATGCCAAGTGATTGAGGTGGCACATGTATGTGCGTTATTTGTGATTATTTTATGTGTGGTGTGTAACTACTCCTTAGCATGTGTATTTCACCGTTTATTTATTGAATGTAGTTCTCACCCCTTTTTGTTGTCGTGTCTGTGCTCTCTTCGGAGTACAGGTGACCAGGTACCTGAGTAGTGCTTGGAGTGTGTTGCTATTTGATCGAGTCTTAGGAGTCACTCTGATACGTAACATGGGATGACGGGATTTCGTTGTTATTTGACTACTTTATTTGTTTATTGTTACGTATCTTCATTTATTGGACTTATGTTGTATGACCTCGTGTCGAGGAGAATTATATTGGAGAATTGATTTGTATTCCGCTGCTTACTTGAAAACTAAATAATATTGATTATTTTAATGAAATGAAGTGACTTAGTGTGATATCCCACTGTGTTGGAGAACTCTAATGAATCTCATGAATTGTTTCTATATATTTATTATATTACGCGTACAGGGTAAAGTGGGGTGTTACAACCTTGCACTATTTTCACGTTTTTTTGCAAATCTTAAGCAGGTAACCAGTTACATGCATGTGGTAACCGGTTACCACAGTGACAGAATGCCATTTTTGCCTATTTTCAAGCTTGTTTGTTATTCTTTCCTCATGTAACTTCCATGGCTTGCTATACTTGATATTTGTGGATGTTTTTTTTAGTTGTTTAACTTTTGTTTGAGGCATACATGCAAAATTTCAATGTGAGATTTGTCGATTCTTGATTATTCGCAAATTTTGACATCATTGTATGATCATGATCATTCCTGCGCATTCTTTGATCACATGCTATATGATTTATGATGCATACTAAATCACATTTGGCACTATTTTACACTTCCATTCATGTTTGCATTAATTTTGTTCCTCTTTGGAATGAAGTTAATCTTGTATAATTAATAATTCATCCTTTGCTTCAAAGATTTTCATCCTTTTGGAAAATTGACAACATCTTCCTCTTTTGATTGATTAATCGAATCTTTGTTTCGATTCGTCGATCCTTCCTTTTTTCTTCCCCTTTGGATCTCCTAGGGATTTGTCCTCTCCTTTCCCCTGTGGAGTTGAAGATTCGCAACACATTGGAGCACTGTACAAATTTTGCACCGTTGTGATGCTCGTTCGTTTCTTGCATTACACTTTGGTGTTAGAGAAGGAATGAGAGTGGAGAATTCCTACACTCATTCTGACTGTCTTGGGTAAGAGACAAATGACATTGTTCCTGGAATAGTCACCTCTATCTCCTTACTGTGGTATCCCTGATTTCTCCAGTCGAGTTGATCCTTGATCCCTTGCACCCTTATCTCCTCTTTGGAAGTGATTTTCTTCTTTCAATTCAACACTCTTTTCTCTTGAGGCCAGTCCATTCTTGGTTCTCCATAAATTTGTAATCACTCCTTTCCTTGGTTGATCAGTCGTTTCTTCGGTCAAAACCAATTCTCTTCTTCCTCAGGGAAATCAATCTTTCTTCGCTGGTTTACACAATCTTCCTGTTCAAACCTAGTCCCTATCGGAGTTCGCAACCTTATCTTGGTTCTTTCTCCTTCTTGTTTGGTTAATCACATCCTGTCAGTTAAACACAAGTCATCTTTATATCAGTTAATCACAGCCCGTCTGTTAAATATTGTACCATTCTTTGGGTCACAATCGTCGCTTGGTTCCACACCTGTTCTTTGGGTCACAGCCTTTTCTTGGTTCTAGACCCGTCTATCGGTTGATCACCATTTATTGGTTAAGACTAGCTCCTTTCTCCTTCCAGTTAACCACAGTTTATCAGTTAATATACCAATTTCCCCTCAGAGTCAAACACCTCCCTTTGGTTCAGTACTCTCTTTCTCTTGGTTCGTCGCAGTCCGTCTGTTGACACCAACCCTTTTTTGCTCTCCCCAAAAAATTTTACTCTTATCTTTCTTCGGTTAATCACTGCTCACCAGTTAATGCACCGAATCCCCCACGGATCTTACCTTTGTTAGACGATGACACGGATCTAGATGGGGGGGGGGGGGTTGAATAGATCCCTTGTTAAAAAATAAGTCGGCGCTACCAATAAAATGGTTTTTAAAAAAAATTTGTTTAGTTTGCGGAAGCGGCCGTGGAAAAATACCGTCTATAACAAACGGTTACTAGAAAACCAAATATGCATTTTAGCCGATGGAATCGGATAACGAGTAATGAGAATCACTACGCTAGTCACACTCTCAATTTGATTTACCTCACAATATGGTATGACTAGTTCCAATGCCTTAAAACATTACCACAATAAATGGACAGCACACAAGGCTTTTTGTTTAGGCAATTTATCAAACAGATGGAGTGCAGAGCACTACAAGTGAGTTTAGCAATGAGTAATTTGCTCTAGTTTCCTTATACAATCAACGATTGTACTAGAGTCAAAATCAGTCTAGCACTTACTCAAAACAATCCTAAATTTGATATAATTGCTTGTACTAAAACCACACAAATATTAAGCAATGTAAAAACAAAAGGTAAAAAGGCACAAGGATTTGGTGAGGCAGTTCCCCCGTCGTCCTCGCTTTGGGGTACGTGTTCCCTCAATTCTAACAATGCAGTTGAGCTCTTATATTATAAATTTAACCTATTGTAGAATCATATATACAAGAATGAAATAGCAATCAAACAAACAAACTCCCTTGTTGTTGTAGATGCTATCTCCTCTTGTCCCTTGATTCGAGTCGAATCAAGTCCTTCGGCAGCTTATGTATGAACCTCCGATTACAGCTCTATGTTTGAACAACCTTCCGTCTTCAAACCCCAGCCCGGCTGATCTCAAACACTCACGTGTTGAACCCGAACTTCTCCTTCTCAATTCTCCAATTACCGCTACTAGATTGACGGAACCCATCGCTCCTCGATCACCTTCACTCGGCCGAATATGTGTTGAGAAGAATTGTCCAAAAACCCCCAAATTCAGATAATCTTGGAGGATAAAACCCTAGAGGTTTTATTCAAGAAAAATCTGTCAATTCCTTAACCCGAACCGGATTAACCAATCACGGCTTCGAATGTTATCACCTTACACAATCTATAATGCACAACAAGGATTATTGTGTGTGATTGTTGTGGTATGAAATGTAGAAGATGAAGATGATGAGAACTTGAATTGACACCTCTTTCACTTTTCTTGTTTTTGTAATTGATTCAATTGATGTGAAATGAATAGAGAAACTGAATATTTATACCAGACAAAACTGTTATAACTGATAAAACCAACTTTCAAAAATAATAGACAAATTAGGAAATACGCAGCAAACAACGAGCGGTCGACCCATGCAGAGTGCAAGGTCGACCTGAGCTAACCCGAGGCAACATATTGTGAAAAACACATAGCTATGTGTCGACCGGAACAAGGCATGCGTCGACGCAAATCCTGAATTTTTTGACAAATGCAAATGACAACGGTATGCATCGACCGGTAGGCCGACCATACCTAACCCGAGAAAAATGCATTTCTAGGACACTTGCCATGAGTCGAACGAAGCAGAGTTTAGGTCGACTCAAAGACCTGGAACTTCAAAAAATGCCTAAATTCATATTTTTAATTCTCTTAGATGAAACCTATGATAAACCAATTGAGTTTGACTCGTATGACGCATATTTCGACAGCTCTAAATGCAGTACTCGAGATATTTAGTGCGAGCAAATAAACATGAGAAATAAGGAATGCTTATGTATCATGGTGATAACGCCAAATGTCTATTCTTCCATGCGGATCGGTTTTGACATCATCAAAACACGCATATCTAGTATCTGAGGCTTTGCCCTCACATACTCCCCCTTTTTTATGATGGCAAAACATGTATAACCAGTCTGTATGATATCCGACACTATCCTCCCCCTTGCTTGATTCCTTCATTCTCACTTACTCATTTGCGTTAAATGCGACGTCTTCATGTTTGATCTTTTTGGTTATACTAAACCGCTTGACATTTTCTCCCCCGATGACAACATCAAAAAGAAAGAAATTTCTGTTAAGAAATGATAAAATAATAACAGATGCTCATATCAAAACATGCACAACGGGATAAACATTAACAATCATCCACACATGATAAAGTTAATGATAAGGGAATAAAGAGATAATTAGCACCATACATAGAAAAAAATAGTAATTGTTGCTAGATACTAAAAACAAGTAATGGAATATAGGTTCATGATGCAAGACATTTACACATGAGAAATGTACTTAATACATAGCCAAAGATTCATAACAACATAACAAGATGATGAAATGCAATTATGCATAATGCATTGTTGTCATGGTCTCCTCCCCCTAACATGATGGCCTCTCCCATGATATGGATATGGCGGAGGTAGTTGAGCCTCGGCCCTTTCAGTAAACTCCAAAACCGCTCGGTTCAAGGTATTGAAGCTTATGGCAAGAGCGCGGTGCTGATTTGCAATTGTTTCCACCAGACCATTGAACCGTTGATTGACATTAGAGGAGATTGTGTTGAAGTTTTCAATATGCATCTCATATAGACTCTGAAGTTGTGAGAGACGTTCATCTTGAGCATTAATGAAAGCACGTTGTTCTAATTGCATATTCCTCATCATCTCGAGGAGTTCGCCAGAATGTGGTTACGGTGGATTCGTGAAGTGTGGAGGCTCCTCATAGCCCCACTGTGGAGGCTCCTCATGATCCCAATGTGGAGACTCCTCATAGCCCCAATGTGGAGTTTCCTAATACTCTGAATACTGTGGAGGCTGGTAGTTGTCACGTAACGAAGTCCAACCGGTATTTTGCCATTCGCCCCAACCTTGACCATTTCCATGACCTGTGGTATGAGATTGGTCAACCCAACTCACATTTATATGGTCTTCAACTTCCATTGGTTGTCGATCACCTTGTTCATTTTGTTCATCTTCTTCTTCTTCGTCTTCTTCATTTTCCTCATCACTCCCATCGGAGTCTTCCAACCGAGAGGCGGTTGCTTTAACAACAAACCAGTAACGATTTTCTTCCTGAATCTATAGATAGCCCATCATTGTAAGATTCTTTTGACAGAACTCTTGATCCGGAGTGAGAGATCTATATGGAATCCTCGGAATCGTGACTTTAGCATTGTTCAAAATCTCTTGGATGAAGGAACCATAGGAAAGAGTGGTACCGCGACCCGAATCTCTGAGGGCATACATCCGACTAGCAATATAATGAGGCCAGCTAATTTTAATCCTTTTCTTTAAGATGTAAATCAAATGGACCTCGGCCTAATCAACTCGAGAAAATCCTCCTTTCTTAGGCCGCAGAATGCACGCCACAACCCATTGCAAGATTCTATCTATAGGTTTCAGTTTACCTGTAGTGACAGTTTTCAAAAATAAATCACTTGCCACAATATCAGTTGCATACGGCTTCTTCAGCATTGAGTTCAAGGCTTCTTTGAACTCATAGCCCTCAACCATTTTTGTGTTAGTGACCTTAATGTTAGGCGTATCGAACATGGGAGTCGTATCAAACAATTTCTGCCAAACAACATTATTAACAACAACCTTTGTATCTCTGACCTTAGTTTGAAACCCAGAACCCTGAAACTTACCATGAAGATAAGTGTAGAAGATCCGCACAAGGTCTTCTTTGTACTTTTTATTGCATTCCAAAAAATTGTTAAACCCTTGAAAATCAAGAACACTGATTACCTGAGGAATGTGCATTCTTTTAGTAGAAAGTCGATAGTAGGCATGTTGCTTTACTACATACCGTTTTCCGAAGTTTTTGGCGAAGCTCTCGGCAAATTCAGGAGGAACCAGTGGGACAGAGGTTGCCAGAAGAGATGCAGAAGAAGGTCTTGCAGAGGAGGAAGCTCTTGTGGATCTTTTATCGGTAACTTTTCGAGTAGCCATGGTTTTTCTTTTTGCTTTCAAAGAGAAGAAGAGGAAATGTAGTGATGATGATTTCAAATGTTGGAGAGAATTCTTGAAGATGGAGAAGAGTTTTAAGACTTTGACCCGTTTGTAATAGCTTCTAGGCTTTGGGAAGAAGAGAATAGTAGAGTAGCATGTGATGTAGATATCATGTTTCAATGCAAATCTAATGATGCATGATGTTGTGATTCGCAAATGCACGAATAGCGTCAGAGTAATATAAAATATTATCGATCCCACAAAGACCAAACGTCAATCTATTCATTATTGTTGTTACGGTGTTTATCTAAGGCAAGCCAATTTTTGAATTGGGTTGTGCGAAATAAAAGTAATGTGAGAAAATAAATTCAATAATAAAACAGCAGGCTTGGATGTAATTCACATAGCTAGGCAGTATTCCAAATGCGTACAAATAGACTTCTTAAGGGGTAATGTTTTCTACTCATGAAAAGAACTAATTTAACGGGAATTTTGGCTTTCGCGTATTCAGAACCGAGTGTATCCCTTAATCGACCCCTCTTATTGTCACTTATAAAAAGGCGCACATTGCGTTAGAGTGACTAAACCTATTTTTAAGAAATATTTTTCTTGACTTAGTTGAAAAGCATTTTGATATGGAATATCTAACAAAAAGAGGTTCTTGCGAACCAGACTTTAAATCCATAAATGTTTCCGAAAATAGTTTTAAAATCATTTTTCTAAAGCATTACAGATTCCTGTTTAACTGGACTAAGCGCTTTCGCTTCCCTTGAACAGTTAAGACTAACCAAATTTATCTAAAGGTTGGACGGCTTTCGATCTTACCCAACAGATTTTAAGTGCAGAAAAGATGTATTAAAAGTTAGAATAAGCCCTAAGTGAATCTATTGACGGCCATATGGATACCAGTTTTAACTATGATCCTCACATCCTAACCTCTAAGATTTAGCCGGACATGGAAACGTAAATAGACATGGTAAATAAAGTGCGATAAATAAGGGCGGTAAGTAAATTGGGAGTAAATAAGTGCAGGAAATAAATGCGGATAAGTAAAAGCGGAAAATAAATATAAACCTGCTCCAAACGAGAGGTTTTAAATCTTGGTACCACTTGAAGTAAAAGAATGAAATAAAATGGCGGCAGGATTAACTTCTGCCAAAGTGCTCCAAACCCGATTACAGACTCGATTAGACAATGTGATAACCACTCGATGTGAGAAGTTTATCACTTTAAATAGATGGAAATTTATGGCTTGAGTTCTGTAACTAAGCTTGGATGCTTAGAAATGAGGCAGAATTCTTCTATTTATAATGCTAGGAAAGTACAAGGAAAGACTAGAATGCCCCCAACTTCTTTTGGGAGGGAAATGAAATGCAAGGGTGGCGCCCGCCATGCCCTCATGGCGCCCACCATGTGTACTAGAGTGGAAAGAAGTGGGAGACGTGGCAGTTGTCAGAAGTTGGTCTCTTATCTCACTCTTGGCTTCTCCTATGGCGCCCGCCATGGTGAGTGCAATGTGTACAATTTCCTAAAAAGCTGGTCTTTTTGCTTGTTTTTCTTCATTTTTTCTTGAATAGCTCTGAAAACATAAAATCCTGAAAAAGAGGCAAAACAGAGGCATAATACAAGAAAACAGAGAAAAAAATTCTAAATAACACGTCTGAATCGAGTCAAATAAACTGTATATTTTAGGTCTATCAAATTCTCCCACACTAAAGCCTTTGTTTGTCCTCAAGCAAAACATCATGACAAAAGAAAGGTTGTATCCATAAGTGATTTGGGCAAAAAGAGCTTCTAAGTCCAAGCTGGGATGAAGTGATAGGTATTAACTCAGTGAACCACGGGTATCGGAATGACACTTCTCCATAAATACGGACATAGGCTTCATTATTACAAAAATTGATCCGTACTACCGTACTGTACCTAAGCCTACTTTTAAATCTCCTTTTGGGTCCTTTTCATTCAGGCGCAATCACATTAAGCCCATTATCCATATGTGCTCATGGTGAAGTGACCGATTAGTGATTCTGATCTCAAGCATGGGGCTCTGGTACAAAAATTGGTGTAACCCTTTTTATTGACCCTACTTAAGTTGTAGGGGATCGGATCGTAACCCGCCCTACCGAGTTCAGCACCAGACACCTCTGGACCAACTATCAATGGGAAGATTTTTATTTTGTTTTGTTCTTATTATTATTATTATTATTTTCGAAATTTTTACAACTTTTTGGATTAAATGACCTTGTGAGGGTTACCTATACCCGAGTTGCAATTATTATTTTTGAACATGCAGATCATTCACTTATATCCGTTGATCCTTCACTTAAATCACACTTTGGTCGGAGCTGACTGCTAGGATAAACTACTAATGACTTACTATGAACATTATTATTAAGGCCATGGTACATAGGGTATCGGGGTCGATTTCTACATTCACAAAGCCTAAGGTGTTATAATGATATCGATGTTTCAAAGATGATTTTTCCAAATCATCCGCATCCTAACTCGAACTTACCTCAAAGCCAAAAAAAACTCCGGATAGTACACTTTTTATCAATAAAATTTTTGGTGAGACTTTAAGAAATGGTGAGGCTTAAGAAATGAGGAAATAAGGATATACTGCAAATGACTCATTAAGCACATGTGTATTCTAAAAAAACAAAAAAGAAAACTGAAGGGGAAATAAACTAGAATTAAACTAAAAAGCGATAAAAAGAAAGAAAATGAAAATGCGAGAAAATAAATAAAGTCTCCTCCCACACTTAAATCGAACATTGTCCCCAATGTTTCAAAATAAGATAGGGATGAGTTACCTGAAAGTCCTAAGGCATGTTGTTGGTACTGTCGCCAGCGTTCGGTGAGTAACTAGGACGGAGAGATCTTCTACGACGATGATCCCTCTGAGAAGCGCAGGACTCGTCGAATCTAGTGGTCATTGCAGCCTGTGATTGCATTATGTTGTTCATGGATTGGCTCATCTGCTGCTGAGACTCTTACATAAATCTCATATTTTCGGTTAACTATTGTTGTATGGTACTGAGCAAGTTATCGTCACATCTGCTCAGAGATGTAAAAACCGGGAGCGGTACCTACAGAATGGTAAGAGGAAGATGGTGCAGTGTGTGCGGGTGAAACATGGTGAGGCAGCATAGGGTGATTGGGATACTGCTCTCTTTGGTCATACTCTTCATCGGTGTCATCGCCGTCACCAACAGGAATATTTGGAGGTATTGGACCCGTAATAGGTGGAGCATCCAAATCGTATGTCCAGTTCCTCGCGATACGCACATCCTACGTCTAGTGCAAGGCAAAATGATATATGGGATGGTCTTTCCGTGGATCATAAGCTCAAAGCCCCCTTCCTTCCTTACCATGCACAATTTCATGTCTTTTAAGAATTTTAAATTAATTGTGCGAGGAGGGAGAGACGCTAAAGTGGCTATCTCGGCATCCATGTTTAGAGCCTTTGCAATAGATGTAATAAGCTCTCCGAATGCAATGGGTCATATGCCCTTGATTGCAGCAATCATATGGGGAATCATAAAAGGAACCACATTAAACTTATTTGTGAGGCACCCTTGAAAAAATAAAAGTTCTTTTGCATTTACCTTTTTTGGATTCTCCCGGCCAAAAATAGTACATGCCAACATGTAACGAAAAACACGGATGGCCGGGTTATGGATCTGGGAGGCAAGTATTCCTTCAAAAGATGTAATCGTAAAGTTTGACAACCTGTGCCAAAAGGAAAATGCCTCCACTGACCAGTTGGAACCCAGGGATGCTTCACAAATAACATCCTTACCAAAAGGCAGTCCCAGCCTCTCTGCTAGTTTGTCGGTACTGAATTCGTACTCAATATTGAACATTCTAAATTGTACCGTGCCGATGGTACTATCAGTGTTAGGCCTGACAATATAAATTAGGGAACTCAAGAATTCCCAGGTCAGCCTTTTGAAGGTAGGATCCTGTCTAGCAAAAATTTCGTGCAGGCCTAAAATGTCTAACTGATGAAAAACACTATGGTAATTGCTTAGAGCATACAAACAGTTTTCTTCTACGTACCGTGTCGAAGTAATTTCCCAGTTCTGCAATTTGTCGAGAATCTTCCGTTGTCTTTCTCCGGGCTTTCCTTGACGAAGAATGTAACCGTTGTGTTCCATAGATGTTGCTTTGGGATGGAAGATGAGTAAAAATGGGTAGTTTTTGGGAATTTGGTAAAAGTGGAGTTTTTATGGAATTTGGTGGAGGGAAGTGAAAATGGAACTTGGAATGGTTAATGTGTTTGTGAGTGGGTGAAAAAGTTTGGAACTTTTTGGTGCTTGAGGGAAATTTTCGTATGGGTAAAAATGGAGGTTTGAAGGTTTATGGATGTAAAAATGGTGGTTATGGAGGTTCTGCCCCGCATATAGCCCATGCCCCGTGGCGGGCGCCATCCTCACTAAAGGTGTATGGGCCGGATTCTTCTCTTCTCCTTTGGGCTTTTGTGCTCCTCCCCTTCTGTGGTGTGTAGATAGTAGCATCTGTCCTACTAACATTTCTCCCAATATATACATGTATATTTTTTTCTTCTTATTTTTGACATAAAAATTTAGAAAACAAAAAATGGGTAAAATAACATAAATTAAAATTAACATAAAATAAAAATACAATAATCATCGCCAATATAAATATAAAGTGCATAGTCAATGTTATGGAAGAAAGAAACGTGAGCATACGAAAATATAGAGAAGTTTGTAAAGGAAAATGGAAATAACGTAAACTATAAAAATAACGAAAGATGATGGCATCACTGAGTAGGGTGCTCTTTTGTTTGGTTTGGATGTCGGAGTGTGTGTAACTCTCGGTGCAAGTCTGATATCTCATGGTATAAAGTGTCAGCTTCTGTTGCATGAGTCATGTCAGATACCTGTACTTGCAAAGTAAGGTCAGCAACTATCTGCTGGAGCTTAGTTATCTCCATGCGCAACACCGCTATCTGAGTGTATAAGTCAGTCCTTCATAGTGAATGATTATTAGATAATATTGTCATCCTCGGAGAGGGCGGTGAAGGATGGTACTCTACTGAAGGTGGTGAGCACGACTCATCAACTGTCTCTCCATAACCTTCCAAGGTGTAACTCCAGTTGGAAGGATCATGGACACTGGTCATAGTAGGATCAGGCAATGTAAAATAATGGATAGTTTGGTAGTCGATCAAGAGTCTAAAATAATCAGGTTGAAAGGATGCTCTCCTCATCAACCCTCTGTCCAAACATAAATCAATGTCCAGTAAGGTGTATCCGCAGTATGGAGTCAGGTGCAGAAGCTGGCTGGTAAGTCCTAATGTTGTGGCTATCTGAGTGACGGTGCCTCCTACGTGAATAATCCCTTCAGATGACCGAGTTGTGCCCTCGAGATGATTCACCAAGAAGTTACCACATGCCACTGGGCTTGACCGGTTTGCACAAAATAGGAAGAAGATCTCTTCCTCACTAACATGAATATTAGAGTCAGCCTTTCCGAGGAAAGTGTGGGCCTGGACCATCTGGAAGTATCTCAAAGTTGGGTTGTGGATGACTGGAGATAACTGAATGGATGGATTGAGGCTTCCTCCGCCTGTGATCTCACTCCAGAATTGGTCGATGTCTCGACTCATAAAATAACCCATCGATAGATTAGGTATAACATCAGGGGTGGTCTGGAATCCGAGCAGATCGACGAACTCCTTCATGGTAAAGGCATACTCTGTCCCAAAAAGTCTGAATGTGGTCATTCCGTCTTGAACAACGTATGGCTCATGGCGGAAAAAGCTAAGGAACTCCATAGTAAGGTGCCTGTAGGTCTGGGGTAACTCATCAACATATGCGTCCCACTTGAGCTGATGACAGAGAAATCGTATGCTGGGCTCAATGCCCAAGGCTTCCATGCAGGCCTGATCTGGGTAACGGGTAGGTGCCATAGGACGCTGCTGAAGAATTAAGTATCTCTGTCTCTGATTGTCGTCCCTAAAGGCGACGTGCATCGTCAAGAGGCTGCATCCTGCAAGTAACTTTTAGAAAACAAGACCTGAAAGTACAAGCATAATAAACTATTAGTTGACACATAACAAAATAATAATTACTAAAGGAAAATAAAATAAAATAAAAGATAAGTAAAGAAAAGTAAATAAAATCGTGGGTTGCCTCTCAGGCAGCATTTGTTTAACGTCATTAGCTTGACGAGTAGAACCTATGTGGTTGAAATAGGCAATGGTGGATCAATCAAGGTGTGGCTGGAGTAATCATCAGGAATGTCACCTCCTTCGTAGTATTCAAATCTCTTCCCGTTTACAATGAATGGGCTACATGACTGGTTCTGGATCTCGACTGCTCCTGATTTTAAGACTTTAGTAACTGTAAAAGGACCTGTCCACCTTGAACGAAGCTTGCCAGGAAAGAGTCACAATCTGGAATTGAATAGGAGAACAGGATCTCCTATATGAAATTCTTTCTTTACAATTTTTTTGTCATGCCAAGCCTTGGTTCTTTCCTTATATATGATGGCGTTTTCGTAGGCGGATTAACGGAGTTCTTCTAGTTTATGAATATCAAGGATGCGGTTTTCTCCAATAGTCAAATAGTCAAAGTCTAGGGTCTTTATGGCCCAATAAGCCTTGTTTTCTAACTCAAAGGGTAGATGACAGGACTTTCCATAGACCAATTGGTAAGGAGTTGTTCCAATAGGGGTTTTGAAGGAGGTTCTATAGGCTCATAATGCATCTTGCAGCTTCTGAGACCAGTCTTTTCTCGATATAGAAACTGTTTTCTCTAAAATCTGTTTGATCTCTCTCTATTGGATACCTCTACCTGGCCACTAGTTTGTGGATGGTAAGGTGTGGCTATCTTATGCTTAACTCCATATTTTCTTAAAATATTGTTGAAAATTCTTGATATGAAATGTGATCCACCATCACTGATGAGAAGACGGGGTGTTCCGAATCTAGGGAATATGTAATTCTTAAACAGCTTTATCACTACGCGTGTGTCGTTGGTGGGTGAGGCTACAACTTCAATCCATTTAGACGCGTAGTCAACTACTACTAAGATATATTTGTTTCTTAAGGAAGACGGAAATGGTCCCATGAAATCAATGCCCCAAACATTGAAGAGTTCTACCTCTTGAATATTTCTTAAAAGCATTTCGTCACTCCGGGAGATGTTCCCAGTGCGCTGGCACCGGTCACATTTAACTATATAGGTCTACACACCAAGCCACATTGTGGGCCAAAACATGCCTGCTCTAAGAATCTTGGCGTGTGTTTTGGAGGTGCTAGTGTGTCCTCCGTAGGGTGCAGAGTGGTAGTGTTCTATGACCTTTCTTACCTCTTCTTCTGGGACGCAATAGCGAAAAATACCGCCAGTTCATCTTTTAAAAAGGAGTGATTCGTCCCAATAGAAGTGTCTTACATCGCTGAAGAACTTCTTTCTCTGCTGGTAGTTAAAGTCAGGGGGTATGATGTCGGCAGCTAGATAATTTACAAAGTCTACGTACCAAGGTACACTGTTTACTTCCAGAGATCTCTCGGGGGTCTTATGAGGATTTAGGTTATTCTATTCTATGGCCTCTATCCTATATATTAACCTGTCATAGGTAAAATCACCGTTTATAGGGAATGGATCAGGTTTCAGGTATTCAAGCCTAGAAAGGGGATCGACAATTACATTTTTCGTGCCTTTCTTGTCTCGAATATCTAGATCAAACTCCTGTAATAAAAGGATCCATCTAAGTAACCTAGGTTTGGCATCCTTCTTGTTTAATAAATAACGAATGGCGGCGTGATCTGTATCCACTATAATTTTGGCTCCTACCTGATAGGATCGAAATTTCTCCATAGCAAAAACTATGGCAAGAAGTTCTTTCTCAGTGGTGGCGTAGTTAAGCTGAGCATCATCTAGCATCCTACTGGCATAGTAAATAACATGAAATTTTTTATCCTTTCTTTGCCCTAGTACAACTCCTACAGCATAATCGCTAGCGTCACACATGATTTTGAAAGGTTCGGCCCAATTTGGGGGTTGGATAATAGGTACCGAGATCAACCCTTGTTTTAAAAAGTAGAATGCTTCGAGGCATTTTTCGTCAAAGTTAAACTTGATATCCTTCATTAGGAGGCCGGTTAAAGTTTTGGTTATCTTAGAGAAGTCTTTGATAAAACGCCGGTAGAAACCAGCATGTCCAAGAAAACTTCGGACTTCTCTAACAGTGTTAGGGGGTTTTAGGGTTTCTATCACTTATATTTTAGCTTTATCAACTTCAATACCTCTTCAGAGACTACATGTCCTAAAATAATACCTTCGGTGACCATAAAGTGACATTTCTCCCAGTTCAACACCAAGTTAACATCAACACATCTTTTTAGGATTTTCTCAAGGTTAGCGAGACAGTTTTTGAAATTGAATCCACATACTGAAAAATCATCCATGAACACTTCCATGATTCCATCTAGGAAATCAGCGAAGATTGCCATCAGGCAACGCTGGAAGGTTGCTGGTGCATTACAGAGGCCAAAAGGCATTCATCTGTAGGCAAATGTTTCATAAGGGCATGTAAAGGTAGTTTTTTCTTGATCTTCTGGACGGATAGGGATTTGGAAAAATCCTGAATATCTATCGAGATAGCAAAAATAGGAGTGTCTGGCTAAATGTTCCAGCATCTGATCTATAAATGGTATGGGAAATGGTCTTTTCTAGTAGCTTTGTTTAGTTTCCTATAATCTATGCACATACGCCATCCTCCCTCTATCCATTTTGCTATATGTTCTCCTTTCTCGTTCTGCACAACTGTGATGTCTCCCTTTTTTGGTACTACATGCACAGGGCTCACCCACTTACTATCTGAGATTTGATAAATTATACCTGTTTCTAATAACTTGAGAACTTCCTTTTTTATAACATCACTCATTATAGGGTTTATCCTTCTCTGGTGTTCTCTAGAGGGTTTTAAGTCTTCCTCGAGTGAGATCCAATGCATGGACACAAATGGACTTACGCCTTTTAGATCAGAGATTTTATATCCTAAGGCTGAGGAATATTTACGTAAAACATATAAGAGTTGGTCTGTTTCTACCTGGTTTAAGGCAACACTGACTATAACCGGATGATTCATTTCTTCGTCTAGAAACTCGTATCTTGGATTCTCGGGTAGTTCCTTAAGTTCCAAAGTAGGTTTCTTAGGGCACAACATTGGATCGGGTGTAAGGGATAAACATTCGTGTAGACTATCATCAATGTAGGTATCTATAAATCCATCATCTTCCTTTATGAAAGTTGAAGGAAGTGTGATGGTTTCTTCTAATTCTAGCTTCATGACCCATTCATCAATGATATCCAGGGTATAACACGCGTCTCCTAATACTGGTGCCATAAGAAACTTTGATAGAATGAGTTCTATCTTTTCGTCACCTACCTCAAAAGTCAACTTCCCTCTCTTGACATCTATTATGGCTCCTGCAGTTGATAAGAATGGCCTACCTAGGAGGATTGGAATGTCATCATCTTCTTTAATGTCCATGACAACAAAGTCGGTCGGGATGAGTAATTGACCGATCCTGACTAGGACATCTTCCAATATGCCAACCGGATATTTGACGGATCTGTCGGCTAACTGAAGAGACATCTTCGTAGGTTGTAATTCTCCCAGTTTTAACCTTTCAAAAACTGCCAGAGGTATTAGGCTTACACTAGCTCCTAAGTCTAGAAAAGCTTTATTGATGACATGACTCCCTAAAATACAAGGTATGGAGAAATTTCCAGGATCTTTCTCCTTTTTGGCAAGTTTATTTTTGGAAATGGAATTGCATTCCAAGGGTTTTGGATCGTCAAGTCTACGCTTATTGGTAAGGATGTCTTTGAGGAATTTTGCATATGATGGTATCTGGGTGATGGCTTCTGTGAAAGGGATCTCCACATGAAGTTTCTCTATGACTTTAATGAATTTATGATATTGGTTATTGATCTTCGTTTATTTCAATCTTTGTGGATAGGGTATAGGAGGTTTGTATGGCCGAGGTGGTTCGTTAGTTTTTTCTAAAGTTTTTTCTTTGTCTTGGTTTTTCTATTTTTCGGATCCTACTGGTTCCTCTACTTCATTCGTGGGTACTATTCTTTCTTCAGAAGTCTTGGATTCGCTCAATGTCGGGTTAACTGGTTCATCATAAGCGATCCCACTTCGTAAAGTAATTGCATTGGCCTACCCTCGGGGGTTTTGTTGAGGTTGTCCAGGGAATTGCCCTCCGGGTGTAGTTTCGGGGGCTTGTTTTAAAGCTATCTGAGAGATCTGAGTTTCAAGCATCTTATTGTGGGTGACTATTTGGTCTACCTTAGTTCCTAACTGGGTAATTAGTTCATTAACATGAATGTGTTGGTTCATGAATTCATTGTTTTGTTAGGTCTGAGCCGTAATGAAATTCTCCATGATTTTCTCAAGGTTCGACTTAGGTTGCACAACTTGCATAGGCGAATTTTGTCTTTGAGCTTGAAAACCAGATGGTCTCAGAAGCGCAGGGTTTTGGATGGGGTTATTGTTTTTATAAGAAAATTTTGGATGATTCTTCCACCCAGGGTTGTAACTGTTTGAAAATGGGTTCCCTTGAGTATAGTTGATCTCTCCTGAATGAGTTTCATTCAACAGATTGCACTTTGCTGATTGATGGCCTTTGGCTCCACATAATTCACATTCGGTTGAGACTGCTGCTGCAGTAACTTTGTTTGCATACATATGTTCGACCTTAAGGGCCAAAGCATCCATTTTGGCTTGCATCATGTCTATAGATCTTATCTCATGTATTCCTCCTTGGGCTTATTTCTTCTCCACCGTTGCTCGTTCTATCCCCCATTGACAATGGTTTTGAGCCATATCTTCGATGAGAGCACTAGCTTCAGGGTAAGGTTTATTCATCAGAGCGCCACCTGCGACAACATCGATGGTCATCTTAGTGTTATAGTGAAGTCCACTATAGAAGGTGTGAATGATTAGCCATGATTCCAGACCATGGTGTGGACATATTCCCAACAGGTCTTTATATCTCTCCCAAGCTTCAAAGAGTGATTCACCTTGGTTTTGAGTGAATATGGTTATTTGGTTTCTAAGAACAGCTATTTTTCTTGGGGGAAATATCTAGCGAGGAAAACTCTCCTAAGGTCTTCCCAGGTTGTTATAGAATTAGCTGGAAGGGAATCTAACCAAGTAAGGGCTTCGTCTCTGAGGGAGAAAGGGAATAGTCTTAGACGAATCACCTCAGGAGTAGCACTATTGGTTTTAAAAGTCTTAGCTAATTGAATAAAGGTTTTTAAATGTTGGTTCGGGTTCTTAATAGGGAGACCCGTGAATTGGTTTTGTTGTACTAATTGTAATAAGGAGGGTTTTAGTTCGAAATTGTGAGCAGGGATATTGGGGTTCACAATACTAGAACTAGGTTTGTCATTAGATGGTTGGGCGAAATCCTTAAGGGGTCTTTGGTTACGGTCTTCGTCCATAGCTTTCTTAATTCTACGAAATAAGAGATGTGCATGAGTGTAACGTTCAGGTTCCTCTAAAGGATCTATAAGATTATCGGTGCTGCGAGTTCTTCGTATTGACCAGTAGACAAAACCTTAGTCTAGACGGTGTAACGACAGGGTACGAAATTTTGACGTAATTGGTCCCCGACAACGGTGCCAAAAACTTGATGCTGTGATTCACAAGTGCATGAATAGCGTCAGAGTAATATAAAAGATTATCGATCCCACAGAGACCAAACGTCAATCTATCGATTACTGTTGTTACAGTGTTTATCAAAGGAAAGTCAATTTTGGAATTGGGTTGTGCGAAATAAAAATAAAGTGCGAAAATAAATTCAACAATAAAACAGCAGGCTTGGATGTAATTCACATAGCTAGGCAGTATTCCAAATGCGTAGAAATAGACTTGTTAAGGGGTAACATTTTCTACTCATGATAAGAACTAATTTAACGGGAACTGTCGCTTTCACATATTCAAAACCGAGTTTATCCCCTAATCGATCCCTCTTATTGTCACTTATAAAAACGCGTGCATTGCATTAGAGTGATTAAACCTATTTTTAAGAAATATAATTTCTTGACTTAGTTGAAAAGCATTTTGACCTGGAATTTCTAACAAAAAGAGGTTCTTGCGAACCGGACTTTAAATCCATAAATGCGTTCGAAAATAGTTTTAAAATCGTTTTTCTAAAGCATTAAAGATTCCTGCTTAACTGGACTAAGCACTTTCGCTTCCTTTGAATAGTTAAGACTAACCAAATTTATTTAAAGGTTGGACGGCTTTCGATCTTACTCAACAGATTTGAAGTGCAGAAAAGATGTATTAAAAGTCAGAATAACCCCTAAGTGAATCTATCGACGGCCGTATGGAATACCACTTTTAACTATGATTGTCACATCCTAACCTCTAAGATTTAGCCGGACATGGAAATGTAAATAGACATGGTAAATAAAGTGCGATAAATACGGGTGGTAAATAAATTGCGAGAAAATAAAGTGCAGGAAATAAAGTGCAGGAAAAAAATGCGGATAAGTAAAAGCAGAAAATAAATAGAAACCTGCTCCAAACGGGAGGTTTTAAATCTTGGTGCAACTTGAAGTAAAAGACTGAAATAAAATGGCGGCAGGATTAACTTCTGCCAAAGTGCTCCAAACTCGATTACAGACTCTATTAGACAATATGCTAACCACTCGATGTGATAAGTTTATCACTTTACAATAGATGGAAATTTATGGCTTGAGTTCTGTAACTAAGCTTGGATGCTTAGAAATGAGGCAGAACTCTTCTATTTATAATGTTAGGAAAGTACAGGGAAAGACTAGAATTCCCCCCAACTTCTTTTGGGAGGGAAACGAAATGCAAGGGTGGCGCCCGCCATGCGTACTAGGGTGGAAAGAAATGGGAGACGTGGCAGTTGTCAGAAGTTGGTCTCTTATCCCACTCATGGCTTCTCCTATGGCGCCCGCCATGGTGAGTGCCATGTGTACAATTTCCTGAAAAGCTGGTCTTTTTGCTTGTTTTTCTTCATTTCTTCTTGAGTAGCTCTGAAAACATAAAATCCTGAAAAAGAGACAAAACGGAGGCATAATACAAGAAAACAGAGAAAAAAATCTTAAATAACACGTGCGAATCGAGTCAAATAAATAGTATATTTTAGGTCTATCAATGCACATGAATATGAGTCATAAAGGTGATTTAAGAGGGAATTTTGAACGATTTAAAAAAAATTGGAGGAAATCGCGCGATGCATGGATCACTATGTGTATGCGTCGACGAATACTGTGTTCAAAAATACACGTTCAAAAAACAAAAGGTATGCGTCGACCGGTAGGTCGACTTGAGCATACCCGATTCAAATTTGAAGACATATTTGTGAGTCGACCGGACCTTGTTTAGGTCGACTCATGCAGTTAAAACTGCCAAAATTTGACATTTTTGATCATATGGGCATACATAAAGACATAGATAGACAGCCAAACCATATTTTAAGCATTTAAATAGGTAACATACATATAATACGACATATATGACAAATGTAACACATCGTTGTTGCACCCTAAAATTTGACCAACCGGTTTTCCTATCTGGTTCATGGTTCAATTCGTATCCGCATATCAAATGCATGACATTTGTGCACATACAGAGGATGTCAGGGTTACAGCTTGGGTTTCATTTACCAGATATTTCAGATCCAGTCTAGATAATCAGGGTTTTATTTTCGGGGAATTGTGCGCTTCTCGGTGTTTTCAGCTTACATGGTGGTTTTGGGGATATTCTGATGCCCGGGGTTTTACTGTTTGCTTCGATCTGGTCTCGCGCTCTCTTATGTTGGTCATTTGCATTTGTCTGCATTTTTTTAGGATTTAATAGCCTTTTGTAGATTTTAAATAGGCTTTATCGACTTTTTAGAATTTAAATAGATGTTTTAGTATTTTTTAAGAGTTTTAAATCATTTTTTAGAATTTTATAGAGTTTTTAATAGGTTAATAGTTTTTTTAATAGTTTTAAATAAATAATATAGATTTTATTAGAATTAGTAGGATTTTAATAGATTTTTTAAATAGAGTAAATAGAGTTTATTTTTTAATATAGATTTAATCTTTTGTTAGATATTAATTTCCTTTATTAGGTTTAATATAGGTTAATAGTTTTTTTAGGATATTAATAGATAATAGTTTTTAGTTTAATACAGGATTTGATTAGATGTTAATTCTTTTTTTAGGACTAATAGAGATTAATTAGGATTTTAATCATCTTTTAGATTTAATTAGGATTTAATTAGTTTAATTAGAGTTTAATATTAGTTAGGTTTTAATTGAGTTTGTTAGAATTAATTAGGATAGATTAATTTTCATTCAGATTTAATTGTAGTTTTAATTGTTAGTTAATTGAAGTTTAAGGCCTTAATTAGTTTTCAATCATTTCCATTAATCCATTTTTGTTTCAGATTTTTTGGTCCATTAATATCATTTTCGTGGGCCCAGTTGTGGTTTTTTGGAGGCCCAACCATTACAGTCCGTTTTTTGTCCATTTTCAGTCCAGGATGCGCCATGTGTCAGCTATATAAGCTGCCACGCGTGTAACTGAGGGTCCCCCACCTCACAACTCCCACTTCTCCACACACTAACACCTCACCCAGACTCCACACTCTCTCTCTCTCTCTCTGCCAGCATCGCGTGCACGTGTTGCCTTCTCCCGGCTCCCCTTCCACACGCGTCCCTTTCTCAACCATTCCCTTGACACCTGGATTCCACTATCCACCCCTCGTCGGAGCACATGCAGCCACCGCCATCCCCGCCGCAACTGACCGCCGGAGTCTGGTAAACCCGCCGGAATCTGCATTTTCGCCAGAAACACATCCGATCTCCTCCAATCTTCCCCGTCCCTCTACATCTATTATTCGCCGGAGAACTCATACAACTTGCCAGAAACTTCATCCGTTGCCGGAAAATTCAAAGAATCTCCAGAAACTCATCACGAACAACCTCCAGATCTTCATCTTGCTCATCAGAAACCTCGAAGATTTCCAAAAATTCGCCTGATCTTCAACGAACTTCAACGAGACCTTCATCCTCCAAGAACATTGTTGCGCATCGTTTTTCAGATATTCTTCAAGATTCTCCAGAACGTCTTCAAAATCTTCAAGCAAACTACATAAAGTATTTGACGATCTTTAGCTTGAGGGTAGCATTCATCGTCGTTTCCAGGTTTCATCACCAGAAGCTTTCCAGATCATCTTCAACCATCGTCCGGTCTGTTGATCTTCGAGCGTCTTCAAAAACCCTCCAAAAACTTCATTGTCTCCGTTGCTTCGCCCAGGTTCCACCTCCTTTCGTTATCTCTCCATTATCATTCATTCAGTAGATTAGGTTTGTTCTTCTGTTAGGGTTGTGGATGAAGGTGACCTCGATCAGGATGAGCTGATTGGTTTAGGGATTGAGAGCGTAGGGTTAAGTTTGTTTGTTCTTGTTTGATGATTTGTTTGAGGGATTGAGAGGAGTTGCAGAGGGGAGTTTGGGGGACGAACGGCGTGCTAGGGTTTGTGTAGTGAACAGTGAAGGGAGTTTTGAGAGGGGGGATTGGTTTTGTTGTTAGGTAAGCTGGGTTATGTTAGGGTTTGGGCTGGGTTAAGCCCAAGTTTGAGTTTGCTGCAGCGCACCCCTCTCTTTCTCGCTATCCCCCCTGGATGTGAGAAGAATAGAATGGATTTTGGATTGGGCCTTGGCCCTAAGTGCTAGGCGCACCCCCCTGTATCTGAGCCCAGTCTGGAAACAACTGAGGTTTTGCTATCGCTGCACCCTCCTTATGTTTATTTCTTTTTTTTATTTTCTTTGTTTCATTCATGTTAGAAAATAATCCATAAAAAATAGTAGGAGTACCCAATTAATTCCCTTCTTTTTTCTGTAGGTTCATAATTCGATTTAGGCTTTTAGGATGCAAAAATATTGAATTGATCATGCATTTTCATTTTTATTTGCATTGTTGTATTTTAATTGATATTGAATAATTGGTTTGTGATGTGTCTGCCTTGCTGATTTTATTTCTCTCATTTGGTAATGAATTTTGCTTTAGTTTTTTAGCATGTTATACTAGACTGATGCATGCTCCCAATAGGATTTTTGTGGATTTTTTAGAGGTTAATTGATGTTGTTTTAGGGTTAGAGAGTAGAGACCTCATAACTTGCCGGTTAACCCTTAACCATTCACATGTTAGGGATTGTTTAGTAGCCTTAGAAGTTGACTTAGGCTTTGAGATTTGATCTTGGGATCATAGAGGCATGTAGGTTTCCCTTAGATTTTTGGTAGATTTTTATAGGGTGTTCTGTTATTTTTGTTTGAGCCTGAGAATAGGAGAAGTCTTGAGGGCTTCTGACTTTGAAGTTCAACTGTGGTTGAACTTCAGAGATAGTTTCTTTTGGTTTGAGGGCCTGTGGTTTCTTCTTGAAGGTGGAGGCTGGATGAAGTCTTGATGGAGCTTGCAAGGATGCATGGATTGAGGCCTAGTCTAGGAGCTTGCTCTCTGTTTGTGAGGTTTGAGATCCTGAAGTTTGAGGGAAATTTATGGTACTTTCCTGAGGAAGGCACTATGAATGTCTTTCATTCTTTCTTCTCACCTCTTTCTCAAGTATCCAATGATGTTGGAGCCTTCATGTGAGTTTAGTTCCTCCTGAGGAGGAATGTAAACCGATCACAGTTGTTGAGCCACATGGGATATGATTCCTAAGTGGAGGCCCCCTAGTACTTTCCTGAGGAAGGCACTATGGGTCCGTTCACTTAGTTCCCTTAGTTCCTGTAGGATTTCTCAAGTATCCAATGATGTCGGAGCCTTCATGTGAGTTTAGTTCCTCCTGAGGAGGAATGTAAACCAATCACAGTTGTTGAGCCACATGGGATATGATTCCTAAGTGGAAGCCCCCTAGTACTTTCCTGAGGAAGGCACTATGGGTCTGTTCACTTAGTTCCCTTAGTTCATGTAGGATTTCTCAAGTATCCAATGATGTTGGAGCCTTCATGTGAGTTTAGTTTCTCCCGAGGAGGAATGTAAACCGATCACAATTGTTGAGCCACATGGGATATGAGTCATAAGTATAAGCCTCCTAGTACTTTCCTGAGGAGGGCACTATGAGTCTGCCTACTTAGCTCCGTTTCTTTGGTAAGCTTGTTTTGAAGCTTGAAGACTGGGATTGATTTCTCTTGTGTAGGGTTTTGCTTAGGGTTTGCTTAGAGATTTGATTAGGGTTTTGCATAGGGCTTTGCTTAGAGATTTGATTAGGGTTTTGCATAGGGCTTTGCTCAGGGGTTTGATTAGGGTTTTGTTTAGGGGTCCTGCTCAGGGTTTTGGCTTAAGTTTTGGATAGGAGTTTGTCAGGCTGGTTCGCCTTATCTTTGTGTTGTTTGACTTGTGTGGTGTTGTGCTGCATTAGACTTAGGGGTTCATCATATTTCTGAGATAGGTGCATCTTAGAAATAGGCTTTGTGTGCATGAGAAGTTGAGGTGGTCCTCCTTCTGCTTGTTTGTTATTGAGTGGCTTTGCTTGCTGGTATTTGGTAGAGCTGAGCTCCCTTACCTCTGTGGTTTGCGGCCTTTGTGCCTTGGTTGTTTGGTTGTTGCATTCATGCATATTTCCAGTATTTCGTTACTTTGCAGTATTTCCGGTTTGCTGTTTAGTTCTGTTGCCATGATCCCTTAGGAGCTCTAACTTCTCTGTTGTGGAGGAGTTATGATAGACATTAGGTCGGTTAACCAGGCATGATAACATTAGGTAGATTCCCCTTTTCAACCATAGTTTTAGGGTGTCTCTTTCCTTTCTCAAAACAACAGAAAAACACTTGAATAGCTTGTGTCGTAGTTAGTCGAACTACGTTTGCTCTGATCTTCCATGCCGTGTGGAAGTACGTAGGCACAGGACGCGATGTCCTGGCGAGCAACCTTCCCCCCGTCTAGACGTAGGTAGTCGAACTACGTTGACTCTGACTTTCCCATTGCACGAGGGAGTACGTAGGCCCAAAACAGCGTATGTTCTGTCGAGTCCTGTCCTTTTCTTTTCTTTTCAGACTGACCATTAGCGTAGATAGGTAAACACACCCTTTTCCTTATAGACACCAAGCGTGGATCCCATCGAGTACGACGGACGTGAGGGGTGCTAATACCTTCCCCTTGCGTAACCGACTCCCGAATCCAGGTTTTGGTTGCGATGACCATACCTTTCCCGTTTTTTGCGAGGTTTACTTCGAGCGTTTCCTTTCCCTCCGTTGGGATAAATAACGCACGGTGGCGACTCTTCTGTCAGTCGACGCTGATTTTCGCAGTAGCGACAGCTGGCGACTCTGCTGGGGATCTTGTAGCATCTAGGGACTTTTCCCATCCCTTATGCTGGGACCGTTTCCCATCCCCTACGCGAGTCAATCCTAGCGCTTGGGTGTTTATCTGTTGGGTGTTGTGCATATGTGTTTTATCTTTCCGCACTTTACTTTCCCGCACCTTTACCTTTCCGCATTTACTTTCAGCACTATATTATTATGATTATTGCTGTGGGAAAGGGAGGTTACTATGAGTGAGAAGCCGGACCTGGGCTTGAGTATGCACCTAGACATAGTTGCGGAGAGTAGTAGACGAACCTGTCTGCTGAGCAGGCACAGTTCCCTACGAAATCTGCACTCAGACGAGATTCTCTCCGAGGTGCTCCTTTCCGGTCCTGAGGATCTGAGGGGAGTCCAGACGTGAGGATTGCCGACTCTGGGGACCGATCATTTGGAAGTCAGCTAAGTGAGGCCTCTTCATGACTTGATGATGCCACTCCTTCTGGGAATCGTATCGTCACTCATGAAAGTCTGTGACGCTGATGACCGCATAGGATGTCGTACCTTTGCCCGTGGATTAGGTCCATACCTGTGAGGGGGATTGGGTTATTGCAGTAAAACTGGCCTTCAGAAACCATGATTCAGTATTCATCAGATAGTTTTCTTGGCTCGTTAACAGGCGTGTTGTTTGGATCAGATGGATTTCTTGTTTGAGGTTGATACTATTATCAGATGGTTTTCTCGTCAGATACAGAGGTTCAGATGGATTTCTTACCAGGGGATTGGTATTTTGAGTGTCAGATGATAGTCAGCGTCATGAGATTCTGGTGACTGTGGTGGTTTTCTGCTCTTGACGTCACAGAGATGTTCCTCCTCAGGCTACAACATGGCCCCTATGTTCACTGATTGCATCATATTGCATTATTGCATCACCATTTGCATCCAACTAACGTGTGTGTATTGCAGGTACATATTTCCCCTCCCAGCTTCGGTGTTTGTTTCCTAGCAAGACATGGAAGCCATGAAGAGAGTATTACCCTACAAATTCCCGTCTCCAGATATCAGTCTGTTGTCAAAGTTAATTACTATTGCTAGGAAGAAGGTGATGGGAGATTTCAGGAAGACATATGGGAGGATCCTGACTTATGTTTACCAGCCCTCGGCTTATGAGATCAGCGGAATTTACACCCTGTTGCAGTTTTATGATGCTGAGCTCAGGTGTTTCGTATTTCCTGATTTTGTCTTGGCTCCTACCCTGGAGGAGTATTCTGCACTCTTGGATATACCGATTCGCGAGCAGATGCCTTTCTATCACACGGACGCTAAGCCTAATCTGGCTGAGCTTTCTGATATTCTGCGCTTAGGAGAGTTTGAGCTGACAGGGAAGATGACCAGAAGAGGAGATGCGTGGGGATTTTCGTTGGATGTTTTGGTGGAGAAGGCTCGGGAGTATGCCAAGAAGGGTGGCTGGGTTGTTTTTGACGCCATCCTTGCTGTGTGTGTTTATGGCATTGTATTGTTCCCAAACATTCCTGATTTTGTTGATGCAGATGCTTTCTATATTCTGGCTGCAAAGAACCCATTTCCTACTTTGCTGGGAGATATCCACCATTCCACTCACTACCAAAATGAAAAGCGGCGAGGAAGGAATGTCTCTTGCTGTGTACCTCTACTGTGCAGGTGGTTTACCAGTCATATGCCGAAGTCAGGGCCTTTCGTCACTTCTATTGATTCTTTAGGATGGCCTGAGCGCTTGATGGGGTTGACTTCTGAGAATGTGGTGTGGGTTAACGAGGAGGTGTTCGGAGTTGAGGTCATATACAGATGCGAAGGATTCCCTAATGTTCCTTTGATAGGAAGGAAAGGGTGTGTCAATTACAACCCTTCCTTATTAATCAGGCAGCTTGGGTATGCACCTCAGGAAGCGCCGAAGCCCGAGGAGATACAGGAATCTCTGTATCTCACTGGGGCAATAGAGGAAGAGATGTTGATCAAGCTTGAGAAAGCATGGAAGAACCTGCATAAGAGAGGGAAGCCTTCATGTAGCAAAGGGGGTACTCGAGTTCTTGGTCCGTATGTGGAATGGATTCGTGAACGAGCTACGAAATTCCTTATGCCTTATCCTGCAGTTCAGCCATTGTATCCTTCTCCGGTGGAGGAGCCCACCACTATAGACATACAGGTATACAAGCAGCTGATGGCGGAGAAAGAAGAGTTAGCAAAGGCTAAAGAGGCTTTAGAGAAAGAGAATGCCCAGCTTCGTCATGAAAAGATTGAAACAGGATATTTTTCCAAGCAACAAGCCGAAACTTTGAAACATCTGAAGACTACTTTATTGGAGTTGACTGAAACTAAGAAGCGTCTGGAGTTAGATGTAGACTCAGTTAGCAGTGTATTGGCTACTAAGAAACAAGAGCTAGAAAGGGCCTACACGAAGTTAGCTAAGTTCAGAGAGCACTGGGACCTTACTATGGCCAAACACAAAGAACGGGAAGAAGAGCTAAAGACTGAAGAGCTTGAAGAAGAAGCATGTCGTCGATACGAGGCCGAACGTGAACTGATTGATGCCTTGAAGAATCTGGAAGATTGTCAGCGCAGAGCAGACATCAAGAGGCCCAAACCTGAGGATGGTGCCCAAGATAAGGCGTGGGAAGATTTTTTCAGAGATATCCATGGAACGGTCAGGAAAAGGGATCAGTTGATAGAAGGCTTGATTTATCGACCGGATCACGCAGAGACGAAGAAGCTGTTCGAGGATCTCTGCGACCGTACTCGCACTTGATTTCTCTCTTGTATTCTACGTGTTGAGATCACCACCAGGCATGTTGGTTGGGATCCTCCTTTATCATATCGGTTGTATGGAGCGTAGTTGTGTAACGCCTTGACGAGACTGTTTTTCCAATATATGAGGGTTTTTTCTAAATATTGTCTTTATGGTTTCTTTTGTCTTGCTACCTCGACACTAGAATTGGAGGGGAAATATCCCCAATGCACACATGCACGTTAGCATTTTTGTATTCTGTCTGCATAAATCATATTGCATAGCATTTCTCTAGCTGGCCGGAGCACTTATCCAGCCTTTGTTTTCTCCAGAGGATGATTCTCGGGGGATTGTTCGAGGCAAGTGTGGAGTGTTGAAGACGACCAGGGGGGTTGGAGCAGACTTGAGCAGATTTAAGAATCAAGAAGTGTAGTCAGTTACAGGTAATTGATAGTTATGTCTGAAGGCAATTTCCAGTCTCCTAACACCTTGACAGGGTTTACTATGACGTCCAACCCTCGGTATGATTCTATGGAAGGCTTCCCGCAAACGAACAACGTTACTGCAGACCAAGTTGTACAGCCTACTGTTGAGAACCGAGATCGACATGAGCAGTTTATTGCCCGAAATGAACGTCCTCCTCCTGTCAACAATCAGGGTGCTCTTTTCCCTGAGAGGAATCCACGCAGAGGTATCCCGGTAGCCAGGACTGTAAACTCAAGAGCTCTTGAAAGTGATAGAAGGCTCCGAGGATTGGAAGAAAGAGTTAAAGCTTTGGAGGTCAACGATGTTGTTAACCTGAATGCTGCAGACATGTGTTTGGTCCCTGACCTGGTGTTGCCTTATCAGTTCAAAGTGCCGAAGTTTGAAAAGTACAAGGGAGATAGCTGTCCGAAGCAACATTTGATGATGTTCTATCGAAGAATGACTTCGTTTGTGCGAAATGACAAGCTGATGATCCATTGCTTTCAGTATAGTCTGACTGGGGCATCTTTGAGGTGGTATGTGCAGTTAGAGAGTAATCAGATTCGATCATGGGTGGATTTAGCCAGAGCTTTCCTGAAGCAGTACGATTACAACCTGGATATGGCTCCTAGTCTCGTACATCTGCAAGAATTATCTCGGGCGGAGAATGAATCATTTAGAGGGTATGTGCAAAGATGGAAAGAATTGGCTACTAGTGTTCAACCACCGTTGCAGGAAAGAGAAATGGTTGACATCTTCTTGGGTACTCTGAAAGGCCATTATTATGACAAGTTGTTCGGTTGTACAAGCTTTGTGTGCCTGATGAGAATGGGGGAGCTTGTTGAGAGAGGACTCAAGAGTGGAAAGCTTCGAGATGCTCCTTATACCCCAGTTGATAAGAATGACTCAGTTGTCAGTTCTCAAGAAGAGTGGGAAGAAGGAAATGGCGTCGTCTCAGAATCTCTAGCATCTCAAGATCGGTTTTCAGACATTTCAAGTCAACGGTCATCCTGTCGTCGATTGCGTCAGCACGCCCAACGAAGACCAAGGAAACCGGAAAGGCAGTTTACTCAGCTACCGGTGTCGTACAGTCAGTTGTTGCCAGATCTGGTCAGAAGTGGATTGATAGTGCCGAAAGAGACTAATCCAATGATTCCACCATATCCTCCAGGTTTTGATGCCAGCGCCCGCTGTGAGTACCATGTTGGGGCACAGGGGCATTCAACAAATGATTGTAAGGTGCTTAGAAGCCAGGTTCAGGATCTGTTAGACTCTAACCGGATTTTCATCACGCCCCAGGGTTCTGTTCAGATTAACGATTCTCCGTCATCCAATGGTTCGTCAGTTAATGTCATGGAAGACTCCACGGGAAGTGTGTGTTCTGAAGAATGTCAAACGGAGAGTTCAATTGAATATGGGAGAAGTTTCTAGAGGTTTCTGTGCCGGGTGTCGCATCTGTTTTCTCTGCCTAATCCGCTTAGCTTTTGTGCACTAGTGTTTGCTGACCACCACCAGGATTGTTGGCTGGGGTCATTGTATTCGTACTCATTTATGCTTACGTGCTGCTTTTGTTGGTTGTACATGTGTGGGAGATGTTCGTCTAGGTGCTTATAGCTTGAGTTTCTCTTTGTCTTGTCATGAATATGTGCTTGCTTTCTGCATTGCATTATCATTTAACAGGTACATCAGAACCGTGGGTCTTATTTCCTCATCGTCCAGTTTGTTGCAGGAATTCCTTCAGAGATATGGAACAGAATCAGGTTGAATTGATTAAGGTCCGAAGCCAGCTGGGGCAGATTATGAGAGACATGCAAGAGATGCGTCTGGAGCAGAAGATTCTCAAAGAGGAAAATAGTCAGCTGAAGACCCAAATGTGCTTGATCATGGAAGTAGTCAAGAATGTGCTTAGGAAAGAGGATGATCAGCTATTTGAAGCCGCAGTGAAAAAGCTCGTGCCACCTGTGCTTGTGGAACCTGAGCAAGAACAACAAAGGGTACATCCGGCTCAACAAAGGATTCAGGACGGGAGGCCAAAGAGGGTATTTGATACACCTCCGTCAACGTATGCTGAGCTCTTGCAGACTTTATTGAGGTTTAAGAGGGTTGAAAAAAGAACAATGGAACCGCCTTATGGGTACGATGCCAGTAAGAAATGTGAATTTCATTCTGGGGCACTCGGACACGACATCGAGGGTTGTCATGCTTTCAAGCACAATGTTCAAGACCTGATTGACTCACAAGATATTGAATTCACGCCAAGCGGTGTAGGTGTACGTGTTGCTCCTGTCTCAGTTGATGCTAAGATGATGGATGTTTCTGAAGCTGCAGTAGGTCAGAAACGTATCCAGGACTCCATGGTGTCAGAATCTCCATGCCCACAACTGTTGCCTATTCCTGGGGCAGATCTGAGAAAGAAAATGGCTAAGCATAAGGAGTGCCTTAATCAGTACGGTGAAAGTCAAGAAACCGATGGTGTATTTGCTACGAAGGTTGTTCAACAGTCAACCCGATACCAGCGACGACAGCAACGATCTCAACAGTGGCAGAGTCAACGGCATCCCAATCAGCGAAGAGCTCAAAATCAGAGGCCGGTGAGGGTATTTGATGTGCCTCCGATGCCATATGCCGAACTTTTTCAGGTGTTGCTACGATTACAGTTGGTTGAGAAGAGGAAGTTAGCCCCGCTGACAGGTACGCCTCCAGCAGGGTATGATATCAAGGAGCACTGTGATTTCCATTCAGGAGCACCGGGGCACAACATTGAAGATTGTCTGGCCTTCAAGCACAAGGTGCAGGACCTACTTGATAGTGCAGCGATCAACTTCGGGCAGGAAGGGCCCAAAATCATCTGAATGAGGAGGAGAGGCTCCATAATTTGGTTAGGTCGCTGAAGGCAGATCAGGACAACTTCGAATTGCCTCTAATAACTGATTGTGAAGATGGTTGGTTCAGCAGCAGGACAGATGTGAAAGCCCGGTTCTCGGAAGCTGGCATTTTTCTTTGTTTTATCTTGTCATTTCTTTACGTTTGTAGTTTCTTTCCTGTTTGAATTGCAATCTTGTTCGTAAAACTTGTTGTTTGCATTCGATTGATGATAATGAAATAAATATGCATGTTTTGATTAAATCCAGTCATGTTCACTAATTGTTTTTACAAATGTCCAATGCTTGGTTAAGAAGGATCTGAGGAGGATGACGAAAATGAACGACATGCAAATTTCGATATTGTATGCTTTTGAAGTAAAACCTGCTGATGATGTACAGGCATTGTTTCAAATTTCTAAACACCGGTGATATAAGGAAGATAATCCCTTGTCAACCCCTTTGAGCCTAGTAGCAGGAGTTCTTTCTGAAAACGAAAAACCCTTCATCTTTAACCTGGGGCAGGGTAGGTGTTAGCTAAGTTGGCCTAGCGTTCAAGTTGCAAAAGGAGTGTCCGTTCGAGGATCAATCACACCTCTAGAGGTCGTGCCTAAAAAAACCACAATGGTTAAATCAAGAGTGAGACAGTCACATTATTCTCCAATGAGTCAGGCAACCAGTGTCACACGACTTGTTCGAAAGAAAGAGAGCAAAAAGAATCAAAAGCCCGCTAAGTCAAAACTTCAAGACAAATGACTTAGGCAAAAATGAGGGCATCCCGCTGGACTTAAAAAATCAAAAGAAACTCAAAAGGAGTCGGTCCAGGCAAAAGTTAGGGATAAGAAAACGAAAAGGAGGACGAAAGAAAAATCCTCAAATCAAGTACGAGTCGTGTGACCTCAAGTGTCAAAGACGAAGAGTGAGTGGCTGTCACTCCAAAACTCATGGTTTCTCGAACTATCACTCCTATCTTTTAACCTCTGAGAGGTGAGCGCTAAGGTCGAATTAGCTGAACGTAGGATGGAAGAACATCAAGGAGAATGGGTGGGTTAAAATAAACTTTGAGCCTTTATCCTTTCTTTCAAAACCGTGAACCTGACCACGTTATAACCTCCAAAAGTCCTAATTGAAGCAGGTTTGTTTCGAAAGCATACTTCGGTAAAGATCGCGTCGAAACTGACTCCTAAAAGGGCTCCTCTTACCATGTTGGTACTGATGATGATATTCTTGATAAATGTTTTGTGCATTATATGCCATAAACTGTTTTTTCCTTTTCCCAGTGAACAGATTGGATGTCAAAGCTGTCATATGTATTGCATTAGTATGTCTTTTACGCAGAACAACTTGTTTTACTCGCGAGTAAGCGCTTGACAGCAGGAAGGTTTTCTACAATGAAAGGTATGACCAGAATAGAATGCAGAACGCCCGAATGTTTCGCGAGCCAGGGCAAGCTACATCCAGTGATCCCCAGTCAGGTCAGCCTTTCGAAGTCATTTATCCTGGAGGCAATCAGGTTGAGATCCGGTGAATATCTCGTAGTCAGGAGCACTACTCTGAATCAGATAATCAGGGGCAAAGTCATTGCAGTCAGGGGCAAGCCATCTTAAGAGTGCAAAAGTTATTCTTTATTCGAGAAGCATTTGATGTGAAGTATCTCTCCGAAGTTTAGAATGCTGGGGCATTTCATATCAGACCATCAGGGTACAGATTTTCAGACTTCCTTTTGAGGACTATCCCCACAGAGGTCCCGCAGGCTGGGGCATATCAGAAGCAAAGGGATTGTTCTTCTCCGTATCATCAGAGTTATTCAGAGCTATTCGAGCAGATTCAGCCAATTCTCGAGTGCGAGACGAATGTCGGGAAGTCGTGTCACCATCTTTTGACCTTTCAACCAGAAAACTGTGTACTCAGACATAATGTTTTCCAGCGTCAGTTGTACCTGACCCGTCACAGATAGCCTAAGAACCCAAATCCAGGTTGGCAGTCACTGGGAGGCCCATCCGTGTTGGTGCATCAGTTTCCAAATCCGAGCTTCATCAGTACGCAGGAAGACTCCGTCTATTTTCTCCAGCAAATACCGATTCTCATTGGCACGGGTAAGCTATCCCCAGAGAAGTCCAATCATACTTGGCACATATGCTATTCCCCAGCAGAGTTATATTCCCCAGCAGGGTGTTACTTCAACGAGGTGCTTGGTTAAGTTCCCAAATTCCCCAGCGGAGTTGATTTCACTCTTCCAACATGTATTTTGCTGGAATAATTCTGTGATATCCGGTTTATCCCCAGCGGAGTTGGCTTCGTCTTCAGCATTTATTTTGCTGAAGTGGTTTTCTGTGCCCGATTTTCTCCAGCAGCCCGAGCCTGCATTAGCATGTTGCATATCATCATATTTGCATCATACTTGCATTTCATTTTCAAGATGCGTAGCATTTCCATCCTGAATGGAGCATTACGCCATAGAAAAATTCAAACATACGCATATGCATGCGAAGCATAAGCCAGGTTTTCTATCAGCCTCATATGGCGCGTGAATTACTCTGTGATCAGTTCAGGGGCATTCATCCAGCAGCAGTGTTCAGGCAATTCAGCGGTTTATTCGTATTTCAGATCATACAACAGTTATGCTTTGATCAATCAGTCATCTGGTATCGACAGACTTTTCTTCCCGTCAATTCATATTGACGATGTGTTCCTCCAATAAGTGGATTTCTCCGTCTATCATTAGACGTCTTGAGTTCGAATATGGCTTTCTTCCCGTCTATCAGTAGACGATGTGAAGTTTCGGGTGATTTCTTCAGTGGGGTTTCAAGACGGGGTTTCTCTGGCAAGTGGTTTTCTTTCCGTCTATCAGTAGACGATGTGAAGCTTCAGGTGATTTTTCTCAGTGCGGTTTCAAGATGGGGTTTCTCCAGCAAGTGGTTTTCTTCCCGTCTATCAGTAGACGATGTGAAGTTCCGGTTGATTTTTTCAGTGGGGTTTCAAGACGGGGTTTCTCTGGCAAGTGGTTTTCTTTCCGTCCATCAGTAGACGATGTGAAGCTTCGGGTGATTTTCTTCAGTGGTGTTTCAAGATGGGGTTTCTCTAAGTGGCTGTTCTTTCCGTCTAGCAGTAGACGATGTGAAGTTTCGGTTAATTTTCCAGTGGGGTTTCAAGATGGGGTTTCTTTAGCAAGTGGTTTTCCTTCCGTCTATCAGTAGACGATGTGAAGTTTCAGGTGATTTTCTCAGTGGGGTTTCAAGATGGGGTTTCTCTAGCATATGGTTTTCTTTCCGTCTATCAGTAGACGATGTGAAGTTTCGGGTGATTTTTCTCAGTGGGGTTTCAAGATGGGGTTTCTCGAGCAAGTGGTTTTCTTCCCGTCTATCAGTAGACGATGTGAAGTTCCGGTTGATTTTTTCAGTGGGGTTTCAAGATGGGGTTTCTCTAGCAAGTGGTGTTCTTTCCGTCTATCAGTAGACGATGTGAAGTTTCAGGTGATTTTTCAGCGGGTTTCTTATCGTCAGATCATACGGATGGTGTGTTTTCCCCAGCGAGCTTTCTGTCTATCTTTAGACGATGTGAGTATGGATTTTGGGTGTCTTCCCGTTTATCTTTAGACAATGTGAGTATTGATGGTTTTCCTTCGGGAGGGGTGTCTTTCCGTCTATCTTTAGACGATGTGAGTATATTTCTCTTCCTGTCTATCAGTAGACGATGTGAGAGGATCAGGTGTTTTGTTGCAACCCTCGGGTTTGTTATATGGGGTATCACGCGGATAGCTGGCGTTAAAATCAGGAGTTCTTTATCAGATGATTGATCAGTTTGTTGCCGTGACGACTGGACTCGGTTTTCTGGATTTTATTCCCCAAGCAGTTTTACAGTATATTCTCACGGTTGGCAAATTTTCGGGTTTTATTGGTATTCAACCGTCTCGTACCTCTGAATGTTTGAAGGCTGAGCGCTCTCCAACCCTTCAGGTCCAAGTCGCTTGAATAGGGGCAGCTGTTGCACCCTAAAATTTGACCAACCGGTTCTCCTATCTGGTTCATGGTTCAATTCGTATCTGCATATCAGATGCATGACATTTGTGCACAAACAGAGGATGTCAGGGTTACAGCTTGGGTTTCATTTACCAGATATTTCAGATCCAGTCTAGATAATCAGGGTTTTATTTTCGGGAAATTGTGCGCTTCTCGGTGTTTTCAGCTTACATGGTGGTTTTTGGGATATTCTGATGCCCGGGGGTTTACTGTTTGCTTCGATCTGGTCTCGCGCTCTCTTATGTTGGTCATTTGCATTTATCTGCATTTTTTTAGGATTTAATAGCCTTTTGTAGATTTTAAATAGGCTTTATAGACTTTTTAGAATTTAAATAGATGTTTTAGTATTTTTTAAGAGTTTTAAATCATTTTTTAGAATTTTATAGAGTTTTTAATAGGTTAATAGTTTTTTTAATAGTTTTAAATAAATAATATAGATTTTATTAGAATTAGTAGGATTTTAATAGATTTTTTAAATAGAGTAAATAGAGCTTATTTTTTAATATAGATTTAATCTTTTGTTAGATATTAATTTCCTTTATTAGGTTTAATATAGGTTAATAGTTTTTTTAGGATATTAATAGATAATAGTTTTTAGTTTAATACAGGATTTGATTAGATGTTAATTCTTTTTTTAGGACTAATAGAGATTAATTAGGATTTTAATCATATTTTAGATTTAATTAGTGTCGCTACTGCGAAAATCGGCGCCGGCTGACAGAAGAGTCGCCACCGTGCGTTATTTATCCCAACGGGAGGGAAAGGAAACGCTCAGAGTAAACCTCGCAAAAAACGGGGAAAGGTATTGTCATCGCAACCAGAACCTGGGTTCGGGAGTCAGTTACGCAAGGGGAAGGTATTAGCACCCCTCACGTCCGTCGTACTCGACGGGATCCACGCTTGCTTGGGTTGTCTAAAGGATGCAAAACAATCTATCTACGGCTGCTAAATCTAAACGGAAGGGGAATTGACTCGATAGAGCGTCGCACTCTATGCCTACGTATTCTCAAGAGAGAAAGTCAGAGTCAACGTAGTTCGGGACTACAGGGAAAATTGGCTCGCCAAGACCTCGCGTCTTGTGCCTATGTACTTCCATACTGCATGGAAGATCAGAGCTTTACGTAGTTCAGGCTAACTACGGCTAAACAAAACATTCTCACACAGCAGTGAGAAAAACAACTGGTTTCAAAGGGTCGGGAACCTATGGGCAAAACTATGGCTTGGTCTCAAATGCACTCGGGCAAGAGAGAAAAAGGTAACACTTAGTCGTCAGCGGGAAAGTCTCGATCGCACAGCAGCGAGAGAACACAAAAAGTCAGTCGTTAGTGTGCTCGCTAGGATATCGCATCCTATGCCTACATATTCTCGTCTGGTACGAGAAATCAGAGCAGCTGTAGTTCGGCTACCTCGGGACCACAGCTCAAATCTCGTTTTATTAACATTCTGAAAAATGATTACAATGGGTGGATACTGAAAAGTAAATTCCTAGGAAGTATTCTATCCTGAAAAATCGAATGGAAAATAGCCCCCTAACAAGTGGGCTTCTAAACTATCCCTAAAATCGTAAAAGAATTTCTATGAAAATATATCCTAAAAGAAAATGTACTTTAAAAATATTAAATTTACTTTAATATTTTTTCCTTTTTTCCTCCCTTTCTTTTCAACATATTTTTCCATATTTTTCTATATTTTTCTATGTATTTTTTAACAATATTTTCTCTCTTTTTCAATATATTTTGCTTTTCTTTTTCTATTTGACTTTTTTCTTTTCATATTCTTTTTCTATTTTTTCTCAATATTTCTTTTCATATTCTTTTTCTATTCTTAAAAATCTCAAAATAATACAAGAATAAAGAAAAAATACAAAAGAGGGGAAGGGGGTGCACAGTTACAAAGGGGGTTGTACAGCTAGTAAAAATAAAGTCTGAGATTGGGCCCAGCCCACTTAATAACACAGGAAACGGAGGGGGAGGTGTATGAGTGAATGGAGTGTGTCTGGCAATTGATTTTGTTGGGCCCAGCCCATTCTCAGCAAAAAAAACGAGGGGGGAAGGTGTCTCCAAAAATTGATTGGGCCTGGCCCAGTCCATCCTTCTCCTTCCTCTCTTCACTCTCAGAACAACCGAAACCCTAATCTTCCCCTAACCCTTTTCTCCTTCCTCCGCCGCCGTCAACCTTCTTCGTCTCATCTCTCTGATCACTCTTACCTTCTTCTCCTTTTCAATCTTCGTTTCTTCTTCTCCGATCCTTTGCTCAACTTTTCTTTCCTATGAGAACTGAAACCAGACGATGAACAAAACCTAGCAAACTCACAATAATCCAAACGATCCTTATGATTCTCATTGACGGATATTGGTGAAGCTTTGAAGTTCATGCGCGTTGAAGATCGATGATGGAAGTGTGAGTCCCGAAGAAGTGCATGAATCTGGAAAAAACGATTAGAGAGATTGTTGAAGATCTATGGATCTTTTTGAAGGAAATCTCGAAGAGGTTGTTGAAGGTCTAAAGAAGACGAAGTTCAATGGTGAACTGAAACGAGTTGTGGAGGTTTGATGACGAGATGAAGTTTCTTGAAATTTGATCGGTGTTTTCTGCGAAACAACTGCGATGAGCATTGTTAAATCTTGGAAGCTTCTGGAAATTGTATGAAGATCTTGGATCTGGATATTTACGAAGTTTCGTTGGTTGATGATGTTGATGGAAGATCTTGAATGTGATAAAGTTCTTGAGAGAGGTTTCCGGGGATTTTCTGGGTTGAGGGTGATGAAGGTTAGAGGAGATGGAGGTTGGAGGTTCCTGGGAATTTCTGGGTTGAGGACGATGAATCTTGGGGAGGAAGATGAAGGTTGGTGATCGGAGGAAGGAGATGAGAGATGAAGGTTATCAGAATCTGGGTTTTTTGGTGTGGGAGGTTCTCCGGTGAGGTTCACGGCGGTCGCCGGCCATGCATGCCGGCCGGTGACGCTTTCAGGCGAGGGCTGGTGTGGAGACACGTGGTGTGGCTGGTGGAGGAGGGAGACGCATGTGCGCCACGTGTGTGCGCGTGGCAGATGGAGAGGGGAAGTGGGATGAGGTGGCGTGCGTGTGATGATGAAGCGTGGGGTCCATCCCTGAGCTACACGTGGCTTGCTGGTATTTAAAGGCTGAGAATTTTCTGCACGCTTCTGGAAGCTTCCAGAATATGCTGGATTTTGCTGGAGTACTCTGGATTTTGAAGCTGGACTTGGGCTGCGAATTTGGACTATGAGGCCCACTACGAAAATGACTGAAAAAACTCACAAAAAGCTGCATAATACTGGTTAATGAAAAATGAATTAAATCTAATCCTAATTAACTAACTGAATTAACTGATCTGATTATTATTCTAATTAATTCTAAAACTCAATTAATCTAATTAACTCCTAAACTAATAATACTCTAAAAAATTCTAATAAACCCACTAAAAATTCTAATAAATCTCTAATAAAACTATATTAAATTCTATTAAATTTCTAATAACATCTAATAAAAACTATTAAAAAAACTATATTTCCTATTAAACTCTATTTACTAATAAAAGAAAAAATCTACTATTATTCTATATCTAAAATTAAAACATTTAATTTCTATTAACAAAAACTATTTATTTAATAAGAAAAAAAATATATATCAAAAAAGATTAAAAAGCTATTAAAACTATTTAAAAAACCATTAACATTCTAAAAATTCCTGAAAAATCTATTAAATCCTAAAATGATTAAAAATCTATTTAAAAAGAATTAAAACTATTAAAAAATCCTATTAATATTCTAAAAATGAAAAATGCTATTAAAAATCTAAAAATGGCCAATAAAATCCAGAAAAATCACAATAATTCCCAGGGGAACAAAATAGCACCGAACGACACATAACACCGCGAGAGCGCACCAAAATAGCCGGTAAAAAATAAACGGGCACCGAAATATCCCAAAAATACGATTCTACCTATTTAAACTGACCAAAAATACCGGAAACACGAGACGAGAGCTGTGATCCCAATAAAATCAGAACAAATGAAAAAATGCACTGTATGCAATATGCAGATGCGAATGCGATTATGCGTCAAAACCTCGAGCCAGATACAAGACCCGGTTGGTCAAATTTTGGGGTGCAACAATTAGGATTTAATTAGTTTAATTAGAGTTTAATATTAGTTAGGTTTTAATTGAGTTTGTTAGAATTAATTAGGATAGATTAATTTTCATTCAGATTTAATTGTAGTTTTAATTGTTAGTTAATTGAAGTTTAAGGCCTTAATTAGTTTTCAATCATTTCCATTAATCCATTTTTGTTTCAGATTTTTCGGTCCATTAATATCATTTTCATGGGCCCAGTTGTGGTTTTTTGGAGGCCCAACCATTACAGTCCATTTTTTGTCCATTTTCAGTCCAGGATGCGCCATGTGTCAGCTATATAAGCTGCCACGCGTGTAACTGAGGGTCCCCCACCTCACAACTCCCACTTCTCCATACACTGACACCTCACCCAGATTCCACACTCTCTCTCTCTCTGCCAGCATCGCGTGCACGTGTTGCCTTCTCCCGGCTCCCGTTCCACACGCGTCCCTTTCTCAACCATTCCCTTGACACCTGGATTCCACTATCCACCCCTCGCCGGAGCACATGCAGCCACCGTCATCCCCGCCGCAACTGACCGCCGGAGTCTGGTAAACCCGCCGGAATCTGCATTTTCGCCAGAAACACATCCGATCTCCTCCAATCTTCCCCGTCCCTCTTCATCTATTATTCGCCGGAGAACTCATACAACTTGCCGGAAACTTCATCCGTTGCCGGAAAATTCAAAGAATCTCCAGAAACTCATCACGAACAACCTCCAGATCTTCATCTTGCTCATCAGAAACCTCGAAGATTTCCAAAAATTCGCCTGATCTTCAACGAACTTCAACGAGACCTTCATCCTCCAAGAACATTGTTGCGCATCGTTTTTCAGATATTCTTCAAGATTCTCCAGAACGTCTTCAAAATCTTCAAGCAAACTACATAAAGTATTTGACGATCTTCAGCTTGAGGGTGGCGTTCATCGTCGTTTCCAGGTTTCATCACCAGAAGCTTTCCAGATCATCTTCAAACATCGTCCGGTCTGTTGATCTTCGAGCGTCTTCAAAAACCCTCCAGAAACTTCATTGTCTCCGTTGCTTCGCCCAGGTTCCACCTCCTTTCGTTATCTCTCCATTATCATTCATTCAGTAGATTAGGTTTGTTCTTCTGTTAGGGTTGTGGATGAAGGTGACCTCAATCAGAATGAGCTGATTGGTTTAGGGATTGAGAGCGTAGGGTTAAGTTTGTTTGTTCTTGTTTGATGATTTGTTTGAGGGATTGAGAGGAGTTGCAGAGGCGAGTTTGGGGGACGAACGGCGTGCTAGGGTTTGTGTAGTGAACAGTGAAGGGAGTTTTGAGAGGGGGGATTGGTTTTGTTGTTAGGTAAGCTGGGTTATGTTAGGGTTTGGGCTGGGTTAAGCCCAAGTTTGAGTTTGCTGCAGCGCACCCCTCTCTTTCTCGCTATCCCCCCTGGATGTGAGAAGAATAGAATGGATTTTGGATTGGGCCTTGGCCCTAAGTGCTAGGCGCACCCCCCTGTATCTGAGCCCAGTCTGGAAACAACTGAGGTTTTGCTATCGCTGCACCCTCCTTATGTTTATTTCTTTTTTTTATTTTCTTTGTTTCATTCATGTTAGAAAATAATCCATAAAAAATAGTAGGAGTACCCAATTAATTCCCTTCTTTTTTCTGTAGGTTCATAATTCGATTTAGGCTTTTAGGATGCAAAAATATTGAATTGATCATGCATTTTCATTTTTATTTGCATTGTTGTATTTTAATTGATATTGAATAATTGGTTTGTGATGTGTCTGCCTTGCTGATTTTATTTCTCTCATTTGGTAATGAATTTTGCTTTAGTTTTTTAGCATGTTATACTAGACTGATGCATGCTCCCAATAGGATTTTTGTGGATTTTTTAGAGGTTGATTGATGTTGTTTTAGGGTTAGAGAGTAGAGACCTCATAACTTGCCGGTTAACCCTTAACCATTCACATGTTAGGGATTGTTTAGTAGCCTTAGAAGTTGACTTAGGCTTTGAGATTTGATCTTGGGATCATAGAGGCATGTAGGTTTCCCTTAGATTTTTGGTAGATTTTTATAGGGTGTTCTGTTATTTTTGTTTGAGCCTGAGAATAGGAGAAGTCTTGAGGGCTTCTGACTTTGAAGTTCAACTGTGGTTGAACTTCAGAGATAGTTTCTTTTGGTTTGAGGGCCTGTGGTTTCTTCTTGAAGGTGGAGGCTGGATGAAGTCTTGATGGAGCTTGCAAGGATGCATGGATTGAGGCCTAGTCTAGGAGCTTGCTCTCTGTTTGTGAGGTTTGAGATCCTGAAGTTTGAGGGAAATTTATGGTACTTTCCTGAGGAAGGCACTATGGATGTCTTTCATTCTTTCTTCTCACCTCTTTCTCAAGTATCCAATGATGTTGGAGCCTTCATGTGAGTTTAGTTCCTCCTGAGGAGGAATGTAAACCGATCACAGTTGTTGAGCCACATGGGATATGATTCCTAAGTGGAGGCCCCCTAGTACTTTCCTGAGGAAGGCACTATGGGTCTGTTCACTTAGTTCCCTTAGTTCCTGTAGGATTTCTCAAGTATCCAATGATGTCGGAGCCTTCATGTGAGTTTAGTTCCTCCTGAGGAGGAATGTAAACCAATCACAGTTGTTGAGCCACATGGGATATGATTCCTAAGTGGAAGCCCCCTAGTACTTTCCTGAGGAAGGCACTATGGGTCTGTTCACTTAGTTCCCTTAGTTCATGTAGGATTTCTCAAGTATCCAATGATGTTGGAGCCTTCATGTGAGTTTAGTTTCTCCCGAGGAGGAATGTAAACCGATCACAATTGTTGAGCCACATGGGATATGAGTCATAAGTATAAGCCTCCTAGTACTTTCCCGAGGAGGGCACTATGAGTCTGCCTACTTAGCTCCGTTTCTTTGGTAAGCTTGTTTTGAAGCTTGAAGACTGGGATTGATTTCTCTTGTGTAGGGTTTTGCTTAGGGTTTGCTTAGAGATTTGATTAGGGTTTTGCATAGGGCTTTGCTTAGAGATTTGATTAGGGTTTTGCATAGGGCTTTGCTCAGGGGTTTGATTAGGGTTTTGTTTAGGGGTCCTGCTCAGGGTTTTGGCTTAAGTTTTGGATAGGAGTTTGTCAGGCTGGTTCGCCTTATCTTTGTGTTGTTTGACTTGTGTGGTGTTGTGCTGCATTAGACTTAGGGGTTCATCTAGATATTTCTGAGATAGGTGCATCTTAGAAATAGGCTTTGTGTGCATGAGAAGTTGAGGTGGTCCTCCTTCTGCTTGTTTGTTATTGAGTGGCTTTGCTTGCTGGTATTTGGTAGAGCTGAGCTCCCTTACCTCTATGGTTTGCGGCCTTTGTGCCTTGGTTGTTTGGTTGTTGCATTCATGCATATTTCCAGTATTTCGTTACTTTGCAGTATTTCCGGTTTTCTGTTTAGTTCTGTTGCCATGATCCCTTAGGAGCTCTAACTTCTCTGCTGTGGAGGAGTTATGATAGACATTAGGTCGGTTAACCAGGCATGATAACATTAGGTAGATTCCCCTTTTCAACCATAGTTTTAGGGTGTCTCTTTCCTTTCTCAAAACAACAGAAAAACACTTGAATAGCTTGTGTCGTAGTTAGTCGAACTACGTTTGCTCTGATCTTCCATGTCGTGTGGAAGTATGTAGGCACAGGACGCGATGTCCTGGCGAGCAACCTTCCCCCCGTCTAGACGTAGGTAGTCGAACTACGTTGACTCTGACTTTCCCATTGCAAGAGGGAGTACGTAGGCCCAGAACAGCGTATGTTCTGTCGAGTCCTGTCCTTTTCTTTTCTTTTCAGACTGACCATTAGCGTAGATAGGTAAACACACCCTTTTCCTTATAGACACCAAGCGTGGATCCTGTCGAGTACGACGGACGTGAGGGGTGCTAATACCTTCCCCTTGCGTAACCGACTCCCGAATCCAGGTTTTGGTTGCGATGACTATACCTTTCCCGTTTTTTGCGAGGTTTACTTCGAGCGTTTCCTTTCCCTCTGTTGGGATAAATAACGCACGGTGGCGACTCTTCTGTCAGCCGGCGCCGATTTTCGCAGTAGCGACAATCGTTTGATACATTTTATGAACATGAGTATCGAGAGAGAGAGAGAGAGAGAGAGAGAGAGAGAGAGAGAGAGAGAGAGAGAGAGAGAGAGAGAGAGAGAGAGAGAGAGAGAGAGAGAGAGAGAGAGAGAGAGAGAGAGAGAGAGAGAGAGAGAGAGAGAGAGAGAGAGTTAGGTGAGGAAAGATATTACCTCAATTCCAAATATAGCTAGATGAACACACACATATACTTTCAACATCTTCAATTGTTAGATATCCGAAAATCAAAGTACATGTAGACATAGATATATATGATGTGCAAGAAATTTGACTAAACACGATCTGAAATATCGAGAATACCTAGTTCCCATCGGATGTGAAACAAAGGCTCAGTAGCAAGAGGTTTTGTGAAAATATCAGCTAGTTGATTCTTAGTATCAACATGTTCAAAAACCACATTGCCTTTCTCCACATGATCCCTAAGGAAATGGTGTCGAATTGTCACAGAAAATCAGAATACGCTCAAGTTTGAGATTAAAATCGAGCAGTTGTTGCTTAAGCCATAGGACTTCAGCACAACAACTACCAGTGGCAACGTATTCCGCCTCGGCGGTTGGCAAAGCAACAGAAACCTGCTTTTTGCTATGCCAACTTACCAAGGAGTTTAAAAATAAGTGACAAGTACCACTCGTACTTTTCCTATCCGATTTGCACTCGGCAAAATCAGAATCGGAGAAGCCAACCAAGGAGCAATCATTTCCTTTAGAATACCATAGCCCATACTTTAGAGTACCAGAGAGGTATCTAAGTATGCGCTTAATAGCTTTTAGATGGGATTCTTTAGGAGAGGATTGATATCTAGCGCACATATAAACACTAAACATAATATCGAGTCTAGAGGTTGTAAGATAAAGAAGAGAGTCGATCATACCTTGATATCTTTTTACCTCTACATCCTTACCACTTTCATCTCGACTGAGATTTGCACATGTTGGCATTGGTGTGTCAATGGATTCGGAATTTGCCATGTCAAACCGCTTGAGAAGCTCAAGACAATATTTCGTCTGGCTCACAAAAGTCCCTTCTTCAAGCTGCTTGATTTGTAATCCGAGAAAATATGTGAGCTCTCCCATCACACTCATCTCGAATTCTCCCTGCATTAGACTAGAAAACTCTCTTATGAGATTCATGTTAGTTGATCCAAATATAATATCGCCAACATAAATTTGCACCAAAATTAAGTGTTTTCCTTGACGCTTAATGAAGAGGGTTGTGTCGACTTTGCCTCTTGAATACCCTTGATCAAGTAGAAACTTGCTTAGATGTTCATACCAAGCCCGAGGGGCTTGCTTGAGTCCATACAAGGTGTAATACCCCAAATTTTGCCCTAAGATTTGTCGTCGCATTTCATTGCATTTTTATTGCATTTAATCAATTACTAACAAATTTGTGTAGTCGTTTGACTTTTTGCAGGTAAATATCATATGGCATGCATTTTTTTTCTAAAAAGTAAAAATGGCACAATTGGCAGGAGGACATGTGTAAGGAGTTATGAGTGTGAGAGGTTGAGAGTTCGAATCTCACCTTTGTCACTTTTTTTGTTTTTTATTATTTTTACTCTAAATTTTTCTATCTTTCATTAAAAAAATAACAAAAATAGTTTTTTATTATTATTTAATTATTATTTTCGTATTTTAATTAAATCATTTTTTAAAATATTATTTTTTTCACTTTTTTCTAAATTATTCATAAAAATATCCAAAAAATCATAAAATAAAAAATATTGAAAAAAATTTTGTTCTTTTTATAATATTTTTGATTTTAGGAATCAATAGGATTATTAGTTTTTATTTTAAGTTTATTTTAATTATTTTAAATTATTTAAATTTTATTTTTTCTTAACTAATTATTTAGTTTGGGCTTTAAAATGGGCTTTAGGGACATTATTGACAATTTGGTGTTAACCCTAATTTGTTCCCTATATATACATGTGTTGCCTTGTTGGAAAAAAGGGGGAGAATGAAAAAAAAACCTAAGAGGAGTGAGTGTTGTTTACCGTTATTTCTTTTTCTTCATCTATTACTGTTGTTTCTTTTTCTTCATCGTTTACCGTTATTTCTTTTCCTTCATCTATTACTGTTGTTTCTTTTTCTTCATCTTTTACCGTTATTTCTTTTTCTTCATCTATTACCGTTATTTCTTTTTCTTTATCTATTACTGTTACGTTTATATATATATAATTTTTAAATTGTTAGAGTTTATATATATAAGATTAATTTTTGATCGAATTATGTCGATACGATGTTTGCACATTTGTGTGCATGACGCGTGACATTTGTGTTAGTTCGATCTGGTTGCGATGATCGCATTTTTGTGTGAGCAATAATACTATTTTTTGCTTAATTTCTTTTTCTTTGCGATAAATTTTGTTTCGTCCGATTTAGATCTGGTTGCGATGAGCGCATTTCTGCGTTAGCAACATTGTTGGGTTATTTGGCACATTTAAAATTCATTATTGCTTTATTATTATTATTATTATTATTATTATTATTATTAGTATTAGTATTAGTATTATTATTATCATTATTTATTATTATTATCATTACTATCATTATTATTACCATTATTTTTATTATTGTTATCATTAATTTATTAAAACTTGTTATAATATAAAAATCTGTTTTTTAAAATAAATAACATTAACATCTTTTCCAAATTAATATGAAAACCTATTATTTTTAAGAAAAACTTTTTTTTAGATAAATTTAAAATAATAACTAAAATCTTTTTTTTTATAATAACTAGAACCGTTATTTATTTTATTTTATTATTGTTCAATTCAAATTTCATTATCATATTGTATTTGCTCCTCTCATGTAACCTCGCGAACTTAACAATCGCTCTTTAAATTCTGCCTTTAAATTTCTGCTTGCATGGTTTAAATTATGACATTATCTCTCTGTTTGCAATTCAATTATCTCACGCGTTTACCATTATTTCTGTCACATTGCACATATCCGAAGGTTAGGTTTAACTGTTTGGCCGCCGCGCCAATAGTCCATAAACCCTCACACATTCAAACCCTCAAAATTACACCCTTACAAACCCTAATTTTCACAAATGCCTCGCCGCAGGCAAGATTACAATTTTACCCCTAGCATTAGGTCAAAGAGCCGCCGCGCTCATTTTAGGGTTTCCCGCCGTGGAATCCCTAATTTAACCCTAATTATAACTTAACAATTCAACGTAGAAATTTGGAGTTCCTACACTCCGCGTAAGCGTGTCCTTAAGACATGTTTATTCCCCTTGAGACCTTGACCACAGTCAAGAAGTCTCTAACCTCCCTTTTGAGGGGAACTACGATTACTCTGATTCCACTCCCGTAAGGATACGTAGGCACAAGACGCGATGTCTTGCCGAGTAAACTTAGAATTAACCCCTTAGGTCTCTTTTCTCACTTTTAATCCTGTGTACATATACCTTAAGCAAATAAATAAAGCAAATAGTAAACATCTGAACAAAAGGTTCCTGTAGAGTACTACAGAAGTTTAGGGTGCTAATACCTTCCCTAAATTTAACCAACCCCCGAACCCTAGATCTTTCCCCGCATTGTGTTTACGATGCAAAATAGGTTTTCCCTCTTTTGACCTTTTCCTTCGGATAAATCAAAGAGCGGTTGTGAATTGAATTGCGATTCAAACTCATTAATAGTTTGTGATCCTATTTCCACCGCAACACAAGGCACGTTTTAACTTGTATACGTGATCAGGATATTCATGAGTTTCAAAACCCGGAGGTTGAGCAACATAAACTTCTTCATTAATAAATCCGTTAAGAAATGCACTTTTTACATCCATTTGAAATAGCTTAAAAATTTAATCACAAGCGAAGGCAAGTAAAAGGCGTATAGCTTCGAGTCGGGCAACTGACGCATAAGTCTCCTCATAGTCAATGCTTTCCTCTTGGTTATACCCTTGTGTGATTAACACACCTTGTTGCGAGTTATTACCCCGTTTTCGTCCAGTTTGTTCCTAAATACCCATCGGGTGCCAATTACTCGATGACCTCGCGGAGGAGGGACAAGGTCCCAAACCTCATTTCTCTTGAACTAGTTAAGTTCCTCTTGCATAGATAAGAACTAATGTTCATCGAGTAAGGCTTCTTTCGGGTTCTTAGGTTCTATCTAAGAAACGAAAGCGAAATGATAAAAAAATTACTTATCTTAGACTGATTCATCACCCCCTTTGATATATCACCGAGGATATTGTCGGTGGAATGGTCTTTGGAAGACTTTCAAGATGGAGGAAGATCATCTTTTGCAGACGAATGAACTACCTCGATTTCTTCATGACAGTCATCTTTTTCCTCCTTAAGTTTTGCTAGATCCGGTTGATCAATTCCCGGCTCGGCACTTTTGAGTATGTCTTCCGAAGATATACCTGCACCATGAACAACACTACCTTTTCCGACATCTCTCGGATAAGATTCATCAAATGTTACGTGTACAGACTCTTCAACAGTAAGTAATCTCTTATTGTAAATTCTATAGGCTTTACTTGACTAAGAGTATCCGAGGAAGATACCTTCGTCGGCCTTGGAGTCAAATTTACCTAAGCTTTCCTTTCCATTATTCAAACAAAACACTTACAACCAAAGACATGTAGGTGAGACACATTTGGCTTGCACCCTTTTAAAATTTCATACGGTGTTTTTTTTTAGAATTGGGCGGATAAGCACCCTATTAAATACATAACATGCCGTACTTATGGCCTCAGCCTAAAAATACTTAGGTAATGCACTTTCATTGACCATGGTTCTTCCTAACTCTTCCAAAATACGATTTGTGCGCTCCACAACCCCGTTTTGTTGAGGGGTACGCAGAGTGGAGAAGTTATGATCAATATCGTGTTTACCGCAATATTCCTCAAACAAATGGTTTTCAAACTCACCTTCATGATCACTCCTAATTGATATTATGTTTGTGTTTAATTTATTTTGAGAAAGCTTAGCAAATCTTTCAAAGGCTGTGAATGTATCGCTTTTGCTAGCTAAGAAGATAGTCCAACAGAATCTAGAAAAATCATCAACTATTACAAAACCGTAATAGTTACCACCTAGACTTTTAATTCTAGATGGCCCAAATAAATCCATATGGAGAAGCTCAAGAGGTCTCGTAGTTGAAACGATGTTTTTAGATTTAAAAGAGATCCTCGTTTGCTTTCCCATTTGGCAAACATCACATAAGGGATCCTTGTTAAACTTAATTTTGGGAAGACCTATGACTAGATCTTTTGAAACTACCTTGTTTAGCAAGTCAAAGTTGACATGTGCTAAACGTCTATGCCATAACCATGAGTCCTCACTCATTATCATGAGACATTTATCACCTGTCAAAGATACTTCACCCAAATCCAGCATATAGACATTGTTTACTCTTATACCATTAAACATATCCTTCATTTTATCATTATGCGCAATTTGGCAACAATCTTTTGAAAATGATACTTTGTATCCTTTGTCGCACAATTGGCTAATGCTAATGAGATTATGTTCAAGACCCTCGACAAGCAATACATCAGAGATAGTATTGGAAGAGGAATTACCTACACTACCTTTTCCAAGTATTGCACCACAGTTGTTGTCTCCATAGGTTACATATCCCTTCTTCTTTGCCATGAAGTCGATGAAGAGAGATATGTCTCCTGTCATGTGTCTTGAGCATCCACTATCGAGAACCCATCTTCTCTCAGTGATCTCAAGACGTTGTACCTTTTTGTTTTTGTTCTTTTGATGGGCGGAAAGACAAAGATTGACGAATTCATCTTCATCACTTGAGCTTTCACCCTCGGAGGATTCGTTATCACTTTCCCAAGCTATATACGCTTTCCTTGGCTTAGATTGCTTCTTATGTGAGCTACTTGTTTCCTTTTCTTTGCTCTTTTTATTCAAGGGACAATCCGGTTTGTAGTGTCCGGTCTTTCCATAAGTATAACATGACCCTTTTGTCTTGTTTCCTTTAGGGTCTTCATTTCTAGAGTACCTTGATTATTTCCGAAAGTTGACAAGATTTTACTCGGAGTGTTGGATATTGTTCTTTTTGACATAGCGGTTGTAACACTTTACAAACAACCCCATATCCTCACTCTTGTCATCATCTTCGTCATCACTCGAAGTGTAATCACTATGCTCTTTAGTTTGGGACTTTGAGGAAGAAGTCTTCAGAGCAATAGACTTCTTTTCAATGTATTTCATTTTCTCATTCTTTTCCTTCTTTTCATATTTCTCTAGGCTTAAAAGCACTTGCTCGTGCTCTTGCAGCTTTCCAAACAATGTTGTGAGATCATTGGCTGTTAAGACATCTCAAAATTTTGTTAGTAGCAACATCATTGGCAACTGACCTACCTAGTGAGTGCAATCTATTGATTAGATGAGTGAATCTCTTTTACATGTCCGCAATAGTTTCCCCTTGCTCCATGTGAAAGAGATCGAACTCTTGCGTTAACGTACTGATTCTCGCTATCTTGACATCACTAGTTCCCTCATGGGAAACTTGCAATAAGTCTCACATAGCTTTTGCTATTAAACAATGAGAAACCCTATAATATTCATCAACTCCTAATGAGGAGATCAAAATATTTTTAGCTTTCCAATCGTAATTATATTTCTTCTCATCATCATCAGTCCATTGTGCTTCAGGCTTAGGCACAATCATGTTATTCTCATCACTCATAGTTAATTTAGTTGGATCATTAAGAATAACATTCCACACCTTCCTATCAATGGAATTCATGTGCACCCGCATACAGTCTTTCCAGAAACTATAATTTTCTCCATAAAAAAACAGGAGCTCTATTATAGGCCCCTTTAGGTTCGTTAGCCATTTTCTACTAAGTTATACTTGAAGCACGGAGTAAACCGGTGCTCCTGATACCACTTGTTAGACGATGGCACAGATCTAGAAGGGGGATTGAATAGATCCCTTGTTAAAAAATAAGTCTGCGCTACCAATAAAATGGTTTTTAATTTGTGGAAGCGGTTGTGGAAAAATATTGTCTATAACAAACGGTTACTAGAAAATCGGATATGCATTTTAGCATATGGAATCGGATAATGAGTAATGAGAATCACTACGCTAGTCACACTCTCAATTTGATTTAGCTCACAATGTGGTATGACTAGTTTCAATGCCTTAAAATATTACCACAATAAATTGACAGCACACAAGGCTTTTCGTTCAGGCAATTTATCAAACACTTGGAGTGCAGAGCATTACAAGTGAGTTCAACTTTGAGTAATTTGCTCTAGTTTCCTTATACAATCAACGATTGTACTAGACTAAAAATTAGTCCAGCACTTACTCAAAACAATCATAAATTTGATATAATTTCTTGTACTAAAACCACACAAATATTAAGCAATGTAAAAACGAAAGGTAAAAGGCACAAGGATTTGTTGAGGAAGTTCCCCCGTCGTCCTCGCTTCGGGGTACGTCTGCCCTCATTTCTAACAATAGAATTGAGCTCTTATAATATAAATTTAACTTGGTGTAGAATCGTATATACAAGAATGAAATAGCAATCAAACAAACGAACTCCCTTGTTGTTGTAGATGCTATCTCCTCTTGTCCCTTGATTCGAGTCGAATCAAGTCCTTCGACAACTTGTGTATGAACCTCTGATTACAGCTCTATGTTTGAACAACCTTCCGTCTTCAAACCTCAGCCCGGATGATCTCAAACACTCGTGCGTCGAACCCGAACTTCTCCTTCACAATTCTCCGATTACCGCTACTAGATCGACGGAACCCACCGCTCCTCGATCGCCTTCACTCGGTAGAATATGTGTTGAGAAGACTCGTCCAAAAACCCCAAAATTCAGAGAATCTTGGAGGACAAAACCCTAGAGGTTTTATTCAAGAAAAACCTGTCAATTCCTCAACTCGAACCGGATTACCCAATCACGGCTTCGAACGTTATCACCTTAGACAATCCATAATGTACAACAAGGATTATTGTGTGTGATTGTTGTGGTATGAAATGTAGAAGATGAAGATGATGAGAACTTGAATTGACACCTCTTTCACTTTTCTTGTTTTTGTAATTGATTCAATTGATGTGAAATGAATAGAGCAACTGAGTATTTATACCAGACAAAACTCTTATAATTGATAAAACCAACTTTCAAAAATAATAGACAAATTAGGAAATATGCCGCAAACAGCGAGCGGTCGACCCATGCAGAGTGCAGGGTCGACCTGAGCTAACCCGAGGCAACATATTGTGCAAAACATACAGCTATGCATCGACCGGAACAAGGCATGTGTCGACGCAAAGCCTGAATTTTTTAACAAATGCAAATGACAACAGTATGTGTCGACCATACCTAACCCGAGAAAAATGCATTTCTAGGACACTTGCCATGAGTCGACCGGAGTAGAGTTTAGGTCGACTCAAAGACCTGAAACTTCAAAAAATGCCTAAATTCATATTTTTTATTCTCTTAGATGAAACCTATGATAGACCAATTGAGTTTGACTCGTATGACTCATATTTTGACAGCTCTAAATGCAGTACTCGAGATATTTAATGTGAGAAAATAAACATGAGAAATAAGGAATGCTTATGTATCATGGTGATAACGCCAAATTTCTATTCTTCCATGCGGCTCGATTTTGACATCATTGAATCACGTATATCTAGTATCTGAAGCTTTGCCCTCACAATCTTTATTTTGATTCTTGTTCTTTACTCCTTTATTCTCTTGGCTCTATCATCATTCTTTTGTTTTCTCCCCAGTGGAGTCATCTTTTTTCTTCTGTACTCCCCGACAGAGTTCTTACCTTGCTTCTCCTTTCCTCAGCACAATTTTCTTTTGCGTTTTTTCTTGGTTTTGACACCATTCCTTTTGCATTCCTCAATTGGGTCTTGCTTTCTCTTTTAGCTCTTGGCTTTGACGCCGTCTTTTTTTTCTTTCTTAGTGTTAGTTCCCCGAACTACGTAGGCTCTGGTTTCCTTATTTGCACTATGAGGGTATGTAGACACAAGATTGTGAAATCATAGTAAGCCACCTTCCTTCATCTTCTTCCATTCTTCTAACTCTCTGGTCCGTCCATATCCTCTTCTTTTCCTTGCTTCCTTGAACTACGGAGCTCTGACTTCCTCATTGCACTATGAGGGTACGTAGGCACGAGGGCCCCAATCCTCCGTGAACACTTTCTTTTCTTTCTTTTCTTTCTTTTCTCTCTGTCTTTTTTAGCTAGAAGCCTTTAGATAAATAACCCATCCAAGTCTAGAAGCAAGCGATATGGTTCCCGTCGGGTACGACGAATGTGTGAGGTGCTAATACCTTCCTTTCGCATAACCGACCCCTTTTCTGGTTTCTCTTCCCTTGGGTTTTATAGATATTTTCCCTGTCCTTTAGGATTAAATAAAGTTCAGTAGAGACTCTGTTGCATCTTTGAGTGTTCGATTCACTCAAATATAATCCCGCTAGCTTCAGCTGGGGGGTTCTTGCGCTTGCAAGTTGGGGTCTCGCCTGGTTTTTCTTGTTTTTATTGCTTGTTTGGGAGTTTATATTTATGCTTTACTTGATTTATATTTATGTTATTTATTGCATTTCTTTACTGCTTTAAATATTCATATGTTGCTTATTCTGGATATCTGCTATATTTTGTTGTTGTTGGGGTGAGTAGATATTATTGGAGAGATAAGTCCTAACACCGGGCTTAAGCATACATATAGGCTAGAACGTGGATAGTCGTTACGCCTACGTTTTACGCATTAGGTTGTCACGAGAGCCACATCCTAGACTATAATTCGCTTGAGAATACTTCCGTCCTGTGAGAATTCGCTACGGCAGGGGGTTTTCATTTGAGTCTTATGGTTTGGGAGACCTTTCTAGGGACCACCTTGTTGTATCTAGATCACACTTGTGAGAGGGATATGGGTTTTTGCAGGAAACCAAGACTCTTCATAACTTTTGTTCTCTCACGCACGTCAGGTTTTTGCACCGACACAGAATTACGCAGATATTCAGTTTGTGCAGATTTGGGCATTATTGTATATATTTGATTGATTAAATTTTTGCTTGGCTCTATGATTTGTGTGTTGCATACCATTTCATCATAACAATTAATTTTTGCATATGCATTTAAAAATTTATTTTTGCATACATTTCATCCAATCATATTCATATGCATGTCTTTCACCCGGAAACCACATCCTTACATTGTCCATCATGCCTTGTAGTAAGACAACAACTCGACATCGTTATTTCACTCATTCAAACAAGACCAGGATCATGGCTAATATTGAACAAGAGAAGGCTTCCAACAAGGAGAATTTGGCTCAGTTTCAAGGTCGGATGGATCAGTTCAAGACTAACATGGACATTATTATGGACTTCCTTCGTGCTCAGAAGGACGTTGTTGCTACTACTTCTGTTGTTGCAACCGTTACTGATGCTACTGTTGTCACTCTTGTGGTGATCCCTACTCCTGTTGTTGCTTCTTCTCCAGCTAATTCTGAAGCGCCAGTTGAGAGTGTTGTTCAACCTTCTATCAATCTACCTTCTATTCAGCCTAGCTTGAATAGAATGCTTGCTGCTTTCCCGTGGGGAATGCCTCCAAATTTCACTCCTCAAATTGCCAGTGGTAGTGCTTTTGTTCTGTATCAACCTTTTGTTGCACCCATGCCCAATGGTAATTCTGCTGCTTATCCTTGGGGCATGCCTACTCCGAGTCCACCTCCCGTGGTGAATCATGATGATCACGAGATTCCTCAAATGCAAGTTCTCCAGACTCTTGTGTCTACTGATGTTGAGATTCCTGAGGAAGACGAGCATGTGTATAAGGGTCTTCCTATTCATGTTCCGGTTTTGTCTCAACCTGCTCAAACTATGGTTCAGAATATTCATTATATGCCCTACCCCGGGGTACTCCCTACCGGTTATCCGTATAGTTTTTAGTTGTCAGAATGCTGGTTAGATGGTAAATTCTGGGTTGGTGTATCCATCTCAATTTGCTTCCCCACAGATACCTGCTCCAGTTGCATCACAGCTTCCAAATCCTCAGGTTCTTGTCAGACCTGTTGAGTATAAGTTGTTGGATGAGAGAGTTTGTGTGATTGAAGGATATTCTGCTTTTGGCATGGAAGCCAAGGACTTGTGTTTGGTTCCCAATGTCGTGCTTCCGCAGAAATTCAAGATTCCCGAGCTGCCAAAGTACAAGGGGTTAAGTTGTCCTCACAGTCATGCAACCATGTACTGTAGGAAGACGGCGTCCTATATCGACAATAATGAATTGTTGGTGCATTATTTACAAGATATCTTATCTGAAGCTTCTCTAGATTGGTATATTGGATTAGAACGTAGCATGATTCGCTCGTGGAGAGACCTATTAGAGGCATTCATAAAACAATACAAATATAATCTTGATCTGGCTCCTACCATATTGCAGTTGCATAATCATTCTCAGTGTTTAACTGAACATTCAAAGAATATGCACAAAGATGGCGAGAAATGGTTGTCGCTATGCGAAAAATGACACAGAGTCACCACCGGATTTTATTTATCCCAAGCAGGGAAAGGAAATAACGATAAAACCTTTAGGAAAAGAGCATGGTCATCGCAACCAAGTTCTAGGGTTCGGGATTCGGTTATGTGAGGGCAAGGTATTAGCATCCCTCACATCCATCATTTTCGATGGGAACCTTCTAAGTTGTTTAACTTGAATGGGTGTTTTTAATTTAAGAGTTTGCTTGCTTAAGGGGAAAAAGGGGTTGTTTTTTATTAGGGTGCTCGCCAATGATTGGGGCCCTTGTGCCAACATATGTTCACTTGTAAGAAGTGAAGAATCAGAGCATTCATAGTTCACGGGACTACGGTGAAAAAATGCGAAGTTTGGGTGGACGGTTCTTAACAAGCGCGTTCTAGCAGTTAGGTGTATTGCAGCTCGCTAGTAGAGTCTTATGTGTTACCTATTTGCGGTAGAACAAATGTAACATGTCCTTTTTGGGTGATGAGGAATGGAGGACTAAAGGTGGAAAAGAAAGAAGAGTGCTCACTAGGATTATCGCAATCCTATGCCTGCATAATATCAATAGGTGTGAGAAATCAGAGCAACCGTAGTTGGGTCGCTTAAGAAATGATTGTACATTGGTTGAGTTTATACCTTGAAAAAGGATTTTCGGATTAATGCCCTAAGGCAAAAATAAGTTTGATGATTTGATGTTTTTAGTATTTTTGAGAAGAAATTGTTCTTGATTAGGATCACACTAAAGACTTTGAGTAGAGATGAATATCTCGAATATCCAAGTCGAGCGCCTTGTATTCAAAATGTTCGGAACGAGTGTAGGAGGGGTTCCATTCTCATTCCTTCTCCACCACTTTAAAGCCCATGGTGTGTAAACCTAATCGTACCTTTATTATGTTTTTACAATCTTTTTTAGAAAAGTACCACTTGATGTTGGGTCAAGGGTTTTATTGCTTACTAAAAAAAAATTTGAGGTGATGTGAAAAAGGTTAATGCGATGCACAAGGCAATCAACTTACAAGGTCAGAAATGGCTCGATAAGAATCGAGAGTTTGTTTTGAAAAAGGGTTTTGGCAACACAAGTCTGAATGACATTATTAATATAAACATACCATGAAATATAAGACAAGGTCAAGTTAGTTGGTTTGAGGACACAAGTTAAATTTCACAAAGTTGTTCCTCTAAATATTAAATTAAACTAAGCATGGATATTTAATTAATTAATATTTTAATCAATAAATATAAATAATAAACTACTTTCCTTTTTTTTATATTATAATTTGTTTTTTTTATCTTTTCACCTAAAAGAATTTAAAACACCAAAAAAACTTTAAGGATAACAAGAAAATAGCAAAAATAAAGCATAAAAGCAAGAAAAAACAAAAAGCTGAAAAAAGGGCAAGAAGTTAGTTGTGCAAACTTCATGCTGAATTTTCCTAGAAAAACATCACTATGTTCGTTGTGCGAACTTCCTAGCGGATCTGCCCAGATACACGCTATTCACAAACAGAGATGAAAGGGGTCAAAGTTCGTTGTGTGAACTTGCCAGTGAATCTGCCCAGAAAAAACATCAAGAAGTTCGTTGTGCGAACTTCCTATCGAATTCGTCCAGAATACTCATTTTTTAAAGAAACAGAGGCGAAAGGTGCCAAAGTTCATTGTGCGAACTTGCCAGCGAACATGACAACATTTTTGAGTTTTTTTTATAACTATTCTACCACAAAACTCATTCATGTTTCTCTATTTTCTTTTGCTTTCTTTTAAAACATAGGTAACTCTTGAGACCTCATTACAATATATACATCATCAAATGTTATCCTAACTAACAATGATAAAAAGCAACAAATAAAACAAGCATGCAGAAATATGAAAATGTAAAATAGAAAGGTTTAGAGAGATGGATACCGCAGAACTTCTACTTTCCTCCTAGCCACCAAGGTCCTTTGTTGGATGTGTCTTCCTCAGGTTTTCCTCTGTGTTTCTAACCTTCTTTTTTTATTTCTCTCTAAGCTCTCTTGTTTTTAATGTCACTTTTTTCTCTCTTATTTTTATGGTTTTCTCAATATCTCTTAATCTCAATGTGGCCTCCTCTTTCTCTCCAATTGGGATCCCTTTTCCTACTGTTGCTGCTTCTCTTTTATAGCCAAAGCATTAGGGTTTGCACATCTTTTCAAACTTCTGAATTTCTACCCTTAGAAATATCTATTGTCACTTTCTTGATGCACCCTTTTTCTTTCCATTTCTAGAAATCCTGATTTTCTGCATCTTTTGCTGATGTACCAAAGTATTACTGTTTACACGTGTTTCAAGTTTTAGAATTTCTATACTTGGAAATGCTTATTGCAACTTTCTTGGTGCACCCCATTTCTTTCCATTTCTAGAATGCTGCTTTTTCTGCATTTGCTGCTGCACTTTCCTAGTGTTGTTTTTTCTGCTGCCTTTTTGCATTGCTTTCATTTGTTTGCTTGTTCTTGAGCTGTTCTTGTGGTCCATGCCTCTCTACCCTTGACAGAATTTTGAAATTCTGGTTTTTGATATATATATATATATATATATATATATATATATATATATATATATTTATATATATATATATATATATATATATATATATATATATATATATATATATATATATATATATATATATATATATATATATATATATATATATATATATATATATATATATATATATATATATATATATATATATATATATATATATATATATATATATATATATATATATATATATATATATATATATATATATATATATATATATATATATATATATATATATATATATATATCTCTGTGTGTGTGTGTGTGTGTGTGTGTGTGTGTGTGTGTGTGTGTGTGTGTGTGTGTGAACCATCATGAGTTAGTTCCTTAGGTTTTGTGACATGGTTTGTTTGGTTGTGAGTTAGTTGGTTATAGGGTTGTTTTTGGATTAATTTGAAAATACCTTGAAATTGCCCATGGATAAACACTAATGGTCTTGATCTTTAAATGTTCCAATGTTGAATTAAACCTTAATTATTTTCCTTGGATGTTTGTAGGCTTATTTGGTTATGAATCATGTGAAGGCATAATGTGGAACATGTAGACTTAATGAGGCATGAAGGGTACCATAGCATGAAGTTGACTAGAAACTTGAATTAGAAGTAGCTTAATTTTCTAAGCATTACTTAGAGTTGGAAACTTTGTAAAAAATGTGACATTCTTGCAATGTCATGAAATTTCCCTTTGTAATATTCTTGAATCTAATCTTGAATACATGAATCTTGAATTTGGAATGATGGATCTCCCTTATGCCATTGAATTTGAAATGGATGAAGTCTTGAATTATGACTTGTGATCTTGACTCATGTCTAGCAAATTTGTATTCCACTTGAACATAGAATTTGAAACTAAGTTGGATGAAGAAATCTTGAATTAGGCCTTGCACTTCATGTTCATTAGGAATATTGATCTTGAATATCCTAATATTTTTCAAGTAACTTCTCCTTGAAGAAATCTACATGAGTAGACTTTCCAACTTGAATCAAACCTTAGATGATGAACCTTTCTTCAATGCAACCCATGATAGGCAACTTCTCTTATTTGAAATGGAAAATAATGAATCGACCCAATCCTTACCTTGTAAACCCACATGCTCGATATGCACTAGAACGATGTATGATATGATGAATGTAGGACATGAAAGGCTAATGGTGAAAATGAGGGTGTGATAGCTGCCCCTATTTAATCCTCTTGGACCTGAATGTCTGGAGGATAAAGGTGTTCGAACATTCAAGGTAGAAGAGAATTAAATACTAGAATACTCGGGATTTTCAACTGGAGAGGTATGGAATGAAAGTAGTCAATCAATGAGATGGCTTGGAAAAGGCGTCTACTAGTGGAAAAAGGTAATTGGCTATGAAGGAAATGATATGCTTGAGATGCAACATAGGATGAGTGCTTTGCTAGTCGGAAGAGGAGTCACTCCTACAAAATTCCAAGAGGGTGGGTTATACTATAAACAAGTTATCCGAAACTCCTTCTACAAAAGTCAGAGAGACGTCCCGTAATAAGGAATCAAAATTGGCTAGGAGATATTCCTTCTACAAAAGATAGAGAGGACTCAAGAAATATAGAAATGTGAGATATTCCTTCTAAAAAAGGTAGATAGGACTCTAAAATAAACATTATGAGATATTCCTTCTACAAAAGGTAAAAAAGGACTCTAAAAATATAGAAATGTAAGATATTCCTTCTACGAAAGGTAGAGAGGACTCTAAAATAAACGACTGTGAGATATTCCTTCTACGAAAGATAGAGAGGACTCAAGACATATACAAATGTGAGATATTCCTTCTACGAAAGGTAGAGAGGACTCTAAAATAAACGACTGTGAGATATTCCTTCTATGAAAGATAGAGAGGACTCAAGAAATTGGATTATGAGATATTCCTTCTACAAAAGATAGAGAGGACTCAAGAAATATAGAAATGTGAGATATTCCTTCTACGAAAGGTAGAGAGGACTCTAGAAATTCTTTTTCCTCTTGCGAAAGGCAAGGAGAACTCTCGAACAAAAGGTTTGGAGAAAATGTTTCCTTCTACAAAAGGTAAGGAGGACTCTTGAACAAAAGGTTAGGAGAAATATTCCTTCTACAAAAGGTAGAGAGGACTCTGAAACAAAATGTTTGAAGACATGGTAACTTCTTCTACATCAAGTAGAGGAGACTCCCTTGGGATAATACGATCGCATTTCCTTCTGTAAAGGCATAAAGGACTCCAGAACAAAAGGTTAGGAGAAGAAGTTCCTTCTGCAAAAGGTAGAGAGGACTCCAGAACAAAAGGTTTGGAGATAATTCCTTCTACAAAAGGTAGATAGGAGACTCCCTCAGGAGAGAACGATCGTACTTTCTTCTACGAAAAGCAGAAAAGACTCCTGAACAAAAGGTTAGGAGAAAAATATCTTCTACAAAAGGTAGAGAGGATACTTACAAAAGGTAAGCTGACAAGAACCTGTACAAAAGGCACAGGAGGTCTTACTAAAGGTAAGTTGAATCTGTTGCAAAAGGCAAGGTGGAGATACTTCTTGAAAGAGACACGAAAAGACTCACAAAAGGTAAGTTGAGGGCAATAACCATCCTCTTGCAAAAGGTAGAGGAAACTTGTATAGGGTATTAGAACGTCATTTGATCTCACAGGCACAACGACGAAGATGACATCCTATAAGTATGACGACCATTCAGTTCTTTGCCACATATACATCAAGCGTCCAAATTGATCGAAGATACCCAAAACAAAGTTTTGTCATGTGTAAAAGACAGTGAGAAACGCTTACAAAAGGAAATCAAAGGGAAAAGATTTCACGCGAAAGGCAATGAATCCCCTCACGAACGGTAAGACGACTCCTACACGAAAGGAAGAAAGGAGATACTTCGTGAAAAGACACGGAAGGACTTACAAAAGGTAAGTGGAGAGTAATAACCATCCTCAAGAAAAAGGCAGAGCAAATTTGTATAGGGTATTAGAACATCATTTGACCTCACAGGTACGACGACAGAGATGACATTCTTTACGTATGGCGACCATTCAGTTTTTGGCCACACAGGCATCAAGCGTCCAAATTGATCGGAGATATCCAAAAAAAAGTTTTATCGTGTGTAAAAGACACAGAAGACGCTTACGAAAGGAAAGCAAAAAGATAAGATTTCACGCGAAAGGAAATGAAATCCCTTACAAAAGGTAAGGTGAGAAGATATCTCATGCAAAAGGCTCGGATAGACTTACAAAAGGTAAGTGAAGGGATAAACACTCTTAAAGGATCCTACCAGGATGTCCACAGGACATTCGCATCTTTGAGAATGACTGGCTAAGCACGTATGTAATGATGTAGGATGTATGCAAAAATGTCGGGGACGTAAGGATATGGAGGTTATGGGTGATGGACGTGCCAAGTATGGTTGGGCTTTTGTTTGAGAAGGGTGATTTGGTCGCGTGGGCTAATAGCATGATTCCCCGAAACTCGTTTTAAACTCGAAAAAGCTTACTCGATAAGCTTGAAATCACGGAGAGGAATTGCCCCAGTTGTAGTTCAACTTGCCCCATTCTGGAAGGGTCTTTGGAGAATTTCCCTTAAAAGAGAGATTGGAGGTAGCTTTCCATGAGATGACCTTGAGATGGCTTGCTCCACAAATTTGAACCATGAATGGATTTGTCCTTGATTAACCAACTCTTGAAGTGATTGACTTTGACGTACTTTTGAAGTAGCTTGCCATGAGATGACCTTAAGATGGCTTGCTCCAGAAATTTGAACCATGAATGGATTTGTCCTCGAATAACCAACTTTTGAAGTGATTGACTTCGACGTACTCTTGAAGTAGCCTGCCTCAGAATGAGCGTTGAAGCAGTTTAATTTATGTTGATTGAGCATTGGAGGGACTTTCCTTTAATCAAAGATCCTCCTGGTGGCCTTCTTCTGATCAACCGATTTTTGAATGACTCGCCCCATAATAAAATGATGCTTGGGGGCTTGCTTTAGACTGACTAACTTCATAATCATTGGATGTCAATGCCCGTGATCAACAGGTCTACAAGGTGCTCTTGATTCTAGTCAACTTTGATGCATGGTCAAATCCTCTTTGATTACTTTTTGTTGGAATTTCCTTGATGTCAAGTACTGACTTGCAATTTAAATTGTTTACTCACAAATGGTAATTTTAACGCGATTCTCATGTGAATTTAAAAAATAATAATTTATTGGGATGTTGTGGTAGTGTGTGATGAATGGACCATTAGTCCAAACATAGTGTTGATTTAGTTGGTGTTAAAGATATAGCAAGAATATGACACCAATGCTAAAGGTTAGCAAATATGTGGGGAGTCGGTTTACGCAACCTTGTTGTAGTACGCTTTCAAAATAAACCCCGCTTCAATTAGGTCTTTTAAGGGTTGTAACAGGGTCTGGCTCACAACTATAAAAACAAAGGATATAAGGCTCAAAGTTTGATTTTAACCCACCCTTTCTTCATGATGACCTCCATTCCTATGTTCATCTAATTTGGTACACACATGTCTAGAGTTGAACGGTGTGAGAATGAAGATGAGTATTCAAGACTCGCTTGAAATGGCAATCACTTCATTTTTTTTCGTGGATATCGGAGACCTTTTGATGTTTGACATGGTGGTCACTGAATATTATTTTGTTTCGAGGGTTTGAGGACCTCTTTTAATTTATATATATATTTTGTATCCCTAACTTTTGCCTAAGTCGCCTCTTTAGGTGTTCAACTTAGCGAGATTTTCTTTTAATATATTTTTTGAAAGGCTTGTGAATTCCAAGTCATTGGTTGTTAAAGAACAAACACCATAACAAGGGGTTTCATCTTGCAATTGAACGTGCAGTCAGATTAACTGAACACTACCCATGCCTCAGGTTTATCGTAAGGGTTTAGAAATCCAAAGGAAACTCCTACTTCTAGGCTCAAAGTGGTTAACTAGCGACTAACTCCTTATCTCTCCAGTGTTTAGGGAATTCAAAAGCAATGTCTGTACATCATCAGTAGGATTTTATTTGAAAGCATACAATTGCAATTATGGGTATTTTGTTTTCGTCATCCTCCCTCCAATTTTTGCTAAAATAATGGTTTGATAAAGAAAGTGGACGAGAGGTAAATGAATCTTTTGTTTTTTGATATAAGTGAAGTAAAAATGAGCGAATGCAACATGATTAATTTAAAAAGCATGATTACTTCATTATTATTACCATTCAAAACAAACAATGTTTAAAAACAAGTAGCAAATAACAGGAAATAAACTACAAATGCCTAGAAATGACAAGATCTAAAAATTGTCAGCATTAGGTACTGGGCTTTTTCTTTTTTGACTTGTACTTGGGATAGCCTTCTTGCTCATTGAGATCACTATGATAACCTTTTCCACACCCACTCTTAGAAACTTCTTCCATGACAGAGACTAACAAGCCTGCCTGACTAGATGAAGGGTTGACGTTGATTTGAAGGCCTTGAGGCATAAATGAAATCGATCTGGACTCAATCAACTGTTGTACTTGGTACTTCAAGGTTTTACAATCCTCGATCGTGTGTCTAAGTGCTCTAGAGTGGAATACACACCTGACATTTGCTTCATAGCCTAGAGGAGGCGGTGTTGGAGGAGGACCAAGTTCTCTTAGCTGGACCAATGAATTACTGAGCAACAAAGGGAGGAGTCGACTGTATGACATAGAAATTGGGTCAAAGTGTTTCTCTGGCCTCGTTGGACAGAGTTTCGCCGCTGATCTGGATACTGATTCTTACTCTGCGGTCGGTTCCTCTGACTTGACTGAGGATCAGGTAATGGTCGTCGATAGGTATGCTTTGTAGGTCCAAGTGGTAGGTCGTGTTCACGAGGCATCTCTTGACTTGAGGGGGACTTAGGTACTTCCATAGGAGCAAGCATTTTTGTGGTAACAACTGGTGCGAGGTTACTTTCCTTCCTCATCAATATTTGTAGGATCTCGATAATCAAGTTCACCTGAGTTTTCAGTTCCTCGACCTCCTCTTTTAACAATTCTTGGCGTTTATGAAGCTCTTCCATAGTGATCTGAGACATGTTTCCAGTTCTGAGCGTGTGTCGGAAAATCAGCTAGCTGGTTAGAAACAAAAGGTGGTATGAGGCTCTCGTGGAAATGGTATGCATAATGCACATGCAATGGATTGAATGCACTGGGATGCAATGCACTTATTCTTATTTTTTTAGTGCACGGGATCAAAGGTCAAAGGTACAGATCGAGGATAAAATTTAATTGATTGTAACACAAGGTTCTCACCAGGCGTGGTCAAAGGTTTAATAGTGAACCCAAAATCACAGGTTCACACGAATGTTTATCACATAAGGCATGATCATGTCGGTTGATAACTCCATCACATGAACTTCATTTGGGTGAGATCTTTGTATCGAACCTCGCGAGAAGAGCTTCTTGGGGACCCATACTACGAGACCATCGACACTGGGTTCTAGACAAGGGTTTCAGAGTCATGGACTTTCTTAACTGTTTGTTACGTATGTCAGTCATTTCCAGGAAACAACTCTATCAAGAAAGTCTCTTCTGAATGAGATCTTCATATTGAACCTCGCGAGAAGAGCTTCTCGGGGACCCATACTACGTGACCATCAATCTTAGTTGGCCAATGGTTTAGGGTTCTAAAAAGGTCCTTAGAGTAATAGATTCTCAAGAAAACATTGATCAAAACACGCCAAGAGCTTGACGGTTGTCATCATTCTCAAAGGAATCTACTCTAAGCGAGGTTCTCGTATCGACTATCACGAGATGAGCATCTCGGAAGCCCATACTAATCAACCTCTCCTATCTCAATTTTAATGCTTTAGACTCGGGTGCAGAGTCTTTCCCTCATGTTTTCCACCAAAGTATCCAATCCATAGCACAGTAATGAGATCCATATAAGATGAGATACAATTAAATAAATAAGGGAAAGTGATAAAGCAAGCAAAGAATAAAGAGAAAACACCCAAACATGCAAAAGAACCTAGGTTAGGCTTTACTCTCTTAGGACATTCCCATCAGAGCCGCCAGCTGTCGCTACGGGAAAAATGACACAGAGTCGCCACCGGATTTTATTTATCCCAAGAAGGGAAAGGGAAATAACGATAAAACCTTTAGGAAAAGAGCATGGTCATCGCAACCAAGTTCTAGGGTTCGGAAGTCGGTTATGTAAGGTGAAGGTATTAGCACCCCCACATCCATTGTATTCGATAGGAACCTTCTAAGTTGTTTAACTTGAATGGGTGTTTTTAATTTAAGAGTTTACTTGCTTAAGGGAAAAAGGGGGTTATTTTTTATTAGGGTGCTCGCCAAGGATTGGGGCCCTTGTGCCTACGTATGTTCACTTATAAGTAGTGAAGAATTAGACCATTCGTAGTTCACAGGACTATGGTGAAAAAATGTAAAGATTGGGTGGACGATGCTTAACAAGCGCGTTAGCAGCTAGGCGTATTGCAGCTCGCTCGTGGAGTCTTATGCGTTACGTGTTTGTGGTAGAACAGACGTGACATGTCCTTTTTAGGTGATGAGGAATTAAGGACTAAAGGTGGGAAAGAAACAAGAGTGCTTAGGATTATCACAATCCTATGCCTGTGTATTCTCAATAGGTGTGTGAAATCAGAGCAGCCGTAATTTGGCTGCTTAAGAAATGATTGTATGTCGGTTGATTTTATACCTTGAAAAAGGGTTTTCGGATTGATGCCCTAAGGAGAAAATAAGTTTGATGAGTTTGATGTTTTTAGGATTTTTGAGAAGAAATTGTTCTTAATTAGGATCACACTAAAGGCTTTGAGTAGGGATGAATATCTCGAATATCCAAGTCGAGCGCCTTGTGTTCAAAATGTTCGGAACGAGTATAGAAGGGGTTCCATTCTCATTCCTTCTCCACCACTTTAAAGCTCATGGCGTGTAAACCTAATCGTATCTTTATTGTGTTTTTAAATTTATTTTTAGAAAAGTACCACTTGATGTTGGGTCAAGGGTTTTATTGCTTACTACAAAAAAAAGTTTGAGGTGATGCGAACAAGGTTGATTGCGATGCACAAGGCAATCGACTTACAAGGTCAGAAATGGCTCGATAAGAATCGAGAGTTTGTTTTGAAAAAGGGTTTTGGCAACACAAGTCAAAATGAAATTATTAATATACATACAATGAAATATAAGACGATGTCAAGTTAGTTGGTTTGAGGACACAAGTTAAATTTCACAAAGTTGTTCCTCTAAATTATTAAATTAAACTAAGCATGGATATTTAATTAATTAATATTTTAATCAATAAATATAAATAATAAACTACTTTCCTTTTTTTATATTATCATTTTTTATCATTTCACCTAAAAGAATTTGAAACACCAAAAAAAACTTTAAGGAAAACAAGAAAATAGCAAAAATAAAGCATAAAAGCAAGAAAAAACAAAAAGATGAAAAAAGGGCAAGAAGTTAGCTGTGCGAACTTCATGCTGAATTTTCCCAGAAAAACATCACTACGTTCAGTGTGCGAACTTCCTGGTGAATCTGCCCAGATACACACTATTCACAAACAGAGGCGAAAGGGGCCAAAGTTCGTTGTGCAAACTTGCCAGCGAATCTGCCCAGAAAAAACATCAAGAAGTTTGATGTGCGAACTTCCTATCGAATTTGCCCAGAATATGATTTTTTATAGAAACAGAGGCGAAAGGTGTCAAAGTTCGTTGTGCGAACTTGCCAGCGAACATGACAACATTTTTGAGTTATTTTTATAACTATTCTACCACAAAACTCACTCTTGTTTCTCTCTTTTCTTTTGCACTCTTTTACAACATAGGTCACTCTTGAGCCGTGATTGAAATATATACATCAACAAATATTATCCTAACTAACAATGATAAAAAGCAACAAATAAAACAAGCATGCAAAAATATGAAAATGTAAAAGAGAAAGGTTTAGAGAGATGGATACCCCAGAACTTCTACTTTTCTCCTAGCCACCAAGGTCCTTTGTTGGATGTGTCTTCCTCAGGTTTTCCACTGTATTTCTACCTTTCTTTTTTCTTTCTTTTTTTCTATCTAAGCTCTCTTGTTCTCAAAGCCACTTTTTTCTCTCTTATTTTTCTGGTTTTCTCAATATCTTTTGTCCTCAATGTGGCCTCCTCTTTCTCTCCAATTGGGCTCCCTTTTCCTACTACTGCTGCTTCTCTTTTATAGCCAAAGCATTAGGCTTTGCACATGTTTTCAAACTTTTGAATTTCTACCCTTAGAAATATCTATTGTCACTTTCTTGATTCACCCTTTTTCTTTCCATTTCTAGAAATCTTGCTTTTCTGCATCATTTGTTGTTGTACCAAAGTATTAGAGTTTACACATGCTTCAAGTTTAAGAATTTCTATACTTGGAAATGATTATTTCCACTTTCTTGGTGCAACCCCATTTCTTTTCATTTCTAGAATGTTGCTTTTTCTGCATTTGCTGTTGCACTTTCCTAGTGCTTTTTTTTTCTGCTGCTTTTTTGTAATGCTCTCATTTGTTTGCTTGTTCTTGAGTTGTCCTTGTGGTCCATGCTGTAGCAGTAAAAATTGTGAGTGTAAGCTATTAATTAACTTAACTTAAAAAACAAGAGTCGCCACATCACTTTTATTTTATCCAAAAAGGAAGGGAAAAAGAGCGAACAAAACCAAAGAGTTCTAAAAAGAGAACAAGAAACAGAGATCGGGGTATGGGGGTTGGTTACGCAATGGGAAAGTGTTAGCACCCAAAACGTCTATAGTACTCTATAGGAGCCCTTTGAAATATTTATGCTTTTTGGGTTGAAAATGGTTTATTTGAAAATAGATTGGGGAGATGAGAAGAGAATTATTTTTTAGATTTTTGTGTTTGGAGAGACTTATCGCCTCATGCCTACGTACCCACAAAGTGCAATATAGGATCAAAACATCGTAGTTCATGGTACAAGTAACAAAAATTTGTTGGTTTTGATTCATTTTAAATGTAAAGACAAGTCGTCATTTTAAGGAGAAAACTACGACTAGTCGCCCACAAGTATAAGACAACATTTGTGTCACATACAGATGGAGGATTTGCTTGGATTATCAACAAGACTATCACTCAACATCAAAGTGGAAAATGTTAAAATCTTAATACTATGGGTAATAGGATAATTATATCTCAACTATGGAAATGACTCATGTCTAAACTTTATGAAAAGTTTTAAAGTGAAAAGTGCATAAAGGCACAAAAAGAGTTGATGAGTTTTTTTGTATTTTTTTATGTCTTTTGAAATTGGTCAAAGCATGATTAACATTGATTGAATTTTATTTAAGAAAAAAACAAAGTTTTAAAATCACTTGACAAAAGTCAAGGTTTTTATTGCGAAAGCGGTTTTGAAGTTGAAAACAAGAAGGTTTTGAAAGAGGGAGGATGTTTTGAAAATTTAAGAAGGGGAGAAGATGAAGTGACTATCCTAGAAAACAAAATAAGAGCTAGAGGTAAGAAATATCTAACCAACTTGAAGTGCACTCCATAGCAAGCAAAAGAATTCCATCCAATTTAAAGCATAAGCTAATGAGCGAGCCAAATAAAGGCTAAGATCCATAACACTCCAAGCATAGGAAAGAGTCCTAATTCTAAGTCCAAAGGTCCAAGAATAGTCCAAGAAGTCCAAGGTCTAAGAATAGTCCAAAAGTTTAACCACAAAGTTAAGAGCACCAATTCTTTTAGAGATTTAATCCTTTATTAGTGTTTTGAACAAGATATGGTCCAAGTGGACAAAAGAGAAATGACATAAACATAAACAAAGATATGATATGAAATGATAATATTGAAGCATAAAAGTAAAGAAATAAGGAGTAAGAAGAGAATATAAACAAAATTAAACAAGGACATTGTTAGTGAATTAGTGGTTAGTGGTTAGAACATATGATCAATGATGGTTATTTCTTGCACTTAAACCAAGGTTAACGAAAACTCAGTAGAGGACTGATAGAATCAAAGCCTCCTAACAATGACTTTCATAGGTAGTGGACTTAAGACAAGCAACCAACCATACTTGGACTTTCAAACATAAGTTTGAGCCACGAATGATCATTTTCCGATTACGGGACACTTTAGTGCTATGTTAAGCAATCGTAATCGGGTTTATATAGAAACCACGACTATCTGAGGCCGATCAATAATAATTTTAGTGTTAACACATGTTAGAGAAGTGATATGTAAATCACTCTCCTAAAACATGCCACACAAAAAGAAAAGAGGTAATGATCTCATCATAATTAAGATTTTTCATCAATTAATCAAAGGTAATCTATCACTATTCCAAAGTAAGGAGAATTATCTCAATGATCATTCATCCATAGATTTGAAATAATGAAGATTAAACAACCTTGATAATCAACAATCCATGATCCATAGATTTCATCGATCAAAAGAACAAGAAGAAGAAAGAGAACTAAAACGAAAAGAAACACAATTTGAATCTTAAATTGATTAAATCATCATCAATATCAATCACCTCTCTTGGTGGATAAAATCGACACCCAAAGTCCATTGATATTGATGAAATCTTATCAAAATTCAAGATCCAAAACATCCAACAATTAATCCAAATTAATATTTTTTTTCAAATCATTTTTTAAGAGTTTTCTTCAAGAGTACTATTTAAAATATAAAAACTAGTAACAAGAAAATGTTGAAAGGTCCATACGGCCCAAGTTCTTTAAGAAAAAAATAATAAATAATAAACAAGTGAAAAGGAAAAATAAGAAATAGAAATCAGAAACATCATCTTCCGCAAGCTCTCACGCGACACTGTTTGATGCCATGGATATCGCTTTGGATCTTTTCATAAATTGGAGCGGCGAAATACGAAAATCACATAGAATAGATTCCAAACAAAAGCTCTCCACCACGGGTAACTTATAGTTGAAGCAAACTCTTGATAGTTTGACCAAGATGAGGTCAAACTTTCATATGATATAGACTGGAATGAACGTCCTTGCCATCAATCTCCTTGTAAAACCCTAAACACGCAAAGAATAGGAAACAAGCAAAAATGCAAAATATTTTTGGTATTTTGGTTAGAGGTTAGTAAACATAAACAAACGTAAAGCAAGTAAGAAACAATAGGGGTGGAGAGAGAACCATAAAGTATGATCTTGTTTGTGTATGTAATGATGCAAATGAAAAGTGGGATCTTAGGGGAAAAAATTAGGGTATTACACATGCCTTTACCCTTGACAGAATTTTGAAATTCTAGTTTTTGATATATATATATATATATATATATATATATATATATATATATATATATATATATATATATATATATATATATATATATATATATATATATATATATATATATATATATATATATATATATATATATATATATATATATATATATATATATATATATATATATATATATATATATATATATATATATATATATATATATATATATATATATATATATATATATATATATATATATATATATATATATATATATATATATATATATATATATATATATATATATATATATATATATATATATATATATATATATATATATATATATATATATATATATATATATATATATATATATATATATATATATATATATATATATATATATATATATATATATATATATATCTGTGTGTGTGTGTGTGTGTGTGTGTGTGAACCATCATGAGTTAGTTCCTTAGGTTTTGTGACATGATTTGTTTGGTTGTGAGTTAGTTGGTTATAGGGCTGTTTTTGGATTAATTTGAAAATGCCTTGAAATTGCCCATGGATAAGCACTAATGGTCTTGATCTTGAAATGTTCCAATGATGAATTAAACCTTAATTGTTTTCCTTTGATGTTTGTAGGCTTATTTGGTTATGAGTCATGTGAAGGCATAATGTGGAACATGTATACTTAATGAGGCATGAAGGGTACCATAGCATGAAGTTGATTAGAAACTTGAATTAGAAGTATCTTAATTTTCTAAGCATTACTTAGAGTTGGAAACTTTGTAACAAATGTGACATTCTTGCAATGTCATGAAATTTCCCTTGGTAATATTCTTGAATCTAATCTTGAATTCATGAATCTTGAATTTGGAATGATGGATCTCCCTTATGCTATTGAATTTGAAATGGATGAAGTCTTGAATTATGAACTTGTGATCTTGACTCATGTCTAGCAAGTTTGAATTCCACTTGAACATAGAATTTAAAACAAATTTGGATGAAGAAATATTGAATTAGGCCTTGCACTTCATGTTCATTTGGAATATCGATCTTGAATATCCTAATATTTTTCAAGTAACTTCTCCTTGAAAAAATCTACATGAGTAGACTTTCCAACTTGAATCAAACCTTAGATAATGAACCTTTCTTCAATGCATCTCATGATAGGCAACTTCTCTTATTTGAAATGGAAAACAACGAACCAACCCAATCCTTATCTTGTAAACCCACATGCTCGATATGCACTAGAACGATGTAAGATATGATAAATGTAGGAAATGGTAGTCGATATGATAAATAGGACATGCTCGAGCTGCCCCTATTTAAGATTCTTCTATTCGGAGATATGAAGATTGATATCTTTGTCTCGACCAGATAGAAGAGACTTAAATATAACAATAAACCATATTTTTGTCCCTAAGAGGCCACAAAATGATATGATTATGCTAATGATATGGTATGCAAACACAAGACCACCGTGGGAATAAAATGCCACAGGAGAAAAACAAACACCGAAGCAAAAGAAGAAAAGAGACTCCACATGGGAAAACACAAAAAAAAAACAAGATCCTATTCCGATAAAGGAAAGGAAACGACTCAACAGGGAAAGAGATACCAACTGCCAATTACTGGGCGAAGATAGTCGATCCAAAGAGAACATGTAAAATGCTTCTACTGGTTACTGAGTAGAAAATAAGCGTAATAAACTAAAGGGGGGTGAGAAATATTACTGACTACCAATCAATAGATAGCACAATAAAGGCAATATACTCAAAAGGTGGAGAAACATTACCGGATACCCGTTACTAGGTAGAAAATATTGGGTAGTGAACTCGCAAGGAAAGATTACCGACTACCGATTACTGGGTAGAAAAATATGTTAATAACTGACCAAAGGGAGGAGACAAATGCTACCTACTACCTATCACTAGGCATAAAATAAAGGCAACAAGCTCGGGAGGAAGGATTATCTTTTACCGGTCAAATGGGTAAAGCATAACCAACCAAAAGGGGTGAGAAATATTACCAGTCAATAGAGGTGATATACTTGAAAGGTGAGGAAACATTATCAGATACCCAGTACTAGGTAGAAAATTTTGGGTAATGAACTCACAAGGAAAGATTACTGACTACCGATTACTGGGTAGAAAAATATGTCGATAACTAACCAGAAAGGAGGAGACAAATGCTACCTACTACCTATCACTAGGCAGAAAATAAAGGAAACAAGCTCGGGAGGAAGGATTATCATTTACCAGTCAAACGGGTAAAGCATAACCAACCAAAAGGGTTGAGAAATATTACCAGTCAATAGAGGCAATATACTCGAAAGGTGAAGAAACATTATCGGATACCCAGTACTAGGTAGAAAAATTTGGATAATAAACTCACAAGGGATACCTGCTACCAGTCAATGGGCAGCTTAAATCACACAACAAACTTCTCAAATAAAGAGACAACCATTTGTTGGGGTGAGTTTATCTTGCTGGAGACATACAAGCTGCTCAAATAAAGAGACTGTCACATGAAGTCGCACAAGCAATCACCAAGAGAGTGTTATCAAAACACCGTTGGGGAAATTCAAATCTTCATCTTCCGATGGGGATCAATAACAGATTCCTGCCGAGGAAAATGAATCCTCAAAACTACCTTCTCAACATCCAGGTTTCACAACCCAGGGAAAACCAAAGTAACTCTTACAGGAGACCAAAAGTTCGATCCAGGAACAAACTGGAGAGAAACGGTCAAACAAGACTCGACCCAATGAGGAAATAACTCAATTGGGGAACAATTTCATCCAGATAAAAGCTGTGGAGGAAAGCTAAACAAACATCTTCCACGAGGCATAAACTCAGTGGGGAATTAGAAAGGATAGGTATTTTCTGCTTAGGGGTCGACACTCTAATGGAGAGAGGACACACGCACTCCGCGGGGATAACAACACCAGGGAAAGGGAAACACCCAAAAAATGCAGGATGCACAATGCAACAAAAACATGATATGCTCAACCAAAATGAATGCGCATGCAATGCATATGAGTATGAATATGCTGACAAAACAGACAAAAAGGGAAAACAGAGGGTGAACAAAACATCACAACACCATTGAAAAACTCGGCTAATCTCAGCAAATTAGGGATAACATTGGAGATCATGCTGGGGATTTAACAAAAGAAATCCTGCAAGAGATAAACAAAAGCCATTAAAGGAAAATAAATCCTACTACAAGGCTCAAATCTCGCTGAGGAAATGGAGATATTGCTTGGGGAGAAAACCCAAAGATCAATCTTCAAACATCAATAATTCAACAAGAGGGAACAACAATATGAACTCCGCTTCGAGGACAAAAATTGTTGGAGAAAACAAAGCAACACAAATTTTCCAACTCTGCCTGGGGAATAAGAAGTTAACATCATAGCAAAAAGTCAAACTGTGGGGGATTTTAAATCAACACCCAATCACAAGGTGAGAGAAAACCCGACAGGTGAATGCTATGTCAACACTTCTTAGAAGTAAGCAACATTGTTCTCTACTTGTGGAATAATCGAAAGTAATAATGCATAACCTCTACTGAGAACCATCAATGACAAATCTCTGCATGGATATTAACATCAAGGAGAGGTGGTCCTCAAACTACTCAACTGTCTGATCATAACCTGGTTGAATGAAGAAAACATATTCATCATTTGAATCAAGACTTCGCTGTGGAAAATCGATCAATATCCATCTGGCTTAACCAAAGGAACAAAACTCTACTAAGCGAATATTAGCAAACCCTACTGGAGAAACCTTAACACAACTCTACTGGGGAACTACCAATAAATTCTACCAGAGGAGCAAGAAATAACTCTGCTGAGGAAAATAAGAACCTGATGAGGGTCATATCATATCTTTCACAACCATTTGTAATAAATGCACATCCTCTGCACGAGATCGGCAAGGATAACTCTCTGGGTACTAACAACCTCGAGAGAAATAACTTGGAATTGCAGGGATAATTAAGAAGTTAACATCATAGAAAAAAGTCAACCTGCAGGGGATTTTAAAACTCAACGCAGGGTGAGAGAAAACCCAACAGTTGACTGCTATATCAACACTTCTTAGAAAGGAAATGTGATTCAGATTGGCCATAAGATAAATAAACCATAACGAAGGAGGTAGGAACCTGCCAGGGATTCTTCATCATGTTTTATCACAGAACATGATGGGATCCAACAATCACATTCACACTTAAATATGCTTGATCATAAACAGGTTAGGGAAGAAGAACCATGCTCGGATGAGGAAATCTGAACCAAGACTTTGCAGGGGGAATCCAAGTTTAAAATGCTTGAACTAGTGCCCAGCTGAGAAATACATCAATAAGACCAAACTCTGCTTGAGAGATTGTCAACAGACTGTATCGAGGAGAACATCAACAAGAAAAAACTCTAATTTGGGAGAATGTCGAGTTCATAAAGACTTGAGATAATTTGCCCCAGATCTTCAAACTCTGAGAGATTCGTCGAATCTCGACGTAACTGCCCCAGATTAACTGTAGTCGACATATTCTTTTACTAATGGAGTATTCCAGCTTTGCCCCTGTGAAAGCATCAACTGGGAAAACAAACTTGCTCAGGCTCAACAAAGTCTTCAGGAAACATGCCCCTGGATATGATCATTCCTTGAAATGATTTTCCAATTACTCATCAGATTTTCAAGCTTCAAAATATTGAGTTCATCACTAATGCTCATATGTAAGATTTCATGATGTCAACAAATGTATGTAAGCAGAAAATGCTTAATTCTGAGACTGATAATTCTAATGCAATTACATATGTTTATCTTGAAGTTTTTTTTACTGAAAACATGTCGCAAAAAACTTGTGAACGAATCACTAGTTAAGATGTGACATTGATTTTTGAATGCGCATGCAATACCAACAAAGGTTTTTTAGCATAACTCATGGGAGTCAGGAACGCTATCTCGTTAAAGTATGCTTTCAAAATACACCCTACTTCAATTAGGTCTTTCAAGGGTTATAATGTGGTCTGGTTCACGGTTTTCAGAAAAAAAAAAAAAGGATATTTAGGCTCAAAGTATATTTGTACCCACCCATTCTCCGTGAGGTTCTTCAGTCCTACATTCAACTAATTTGACACAACTGTTCATCCCTCAAAGGATTTTGTGATGGTTGAGGAACTGATGAAAATGATGGTTTAAGAGCCAATAAGGCTTTTCAGGGAATAACAGTTACCCCTTTTTTGTCTTTTGTAGTCACATAGATTTGTTCAGGATTTTTCTTTGTAATCCTTTCTTTTTGCTTTTCACGTTTTTTCTTTTCCCTAATTTTTTCCTAAGTCGTTTGTTTTCAAGTTTTATGACTTAGTAGGCTTTTTATTTTTCTTTTGATTTTTTTTTGGAACAAATCATGTGACATTGGCTTATCTGACTTGTTAAAAGGGTTGTGACTGTCTATTTCCTTTGGAATGAGGGATAACCATCATGGTTGGTCCTTTAGTACACACTCATTTTGGAAATTTGAACACTTGGTCAAATTAACTGAAGACTACCCTGCCCCAGGTTAAAATGTGAGGGTTTTTTCATTTAGAAAGGAAACTCCTACTTCGAGGCTCTAAAGGGTTAACAAGGGATTATCTTCCTTATATCTCCGGTGTTTGGGAATTTGAAACAATGCCTTACATCATCAGCAGGGTCTTATTCAAAAGCATATCACCAGAAATTTTGCGTTTTCACCTCATCATCCTCCCTCCAAGAGTTCAAACAAGAAGTTGGTATTGCAAATGCAGGAAAACAATTTATGAGCGAATGCGAATGGATTTCTTCAAGACAAACATACTCATTGCATTATGATTAATATTCAAGATCAAACAAATTTCTACAAGCAAACAAAGCATAACACACATGAGAGATTACAAATAAAATTGCAGTAAATGAACTAATGATCTGAGGAGACTATTTCAATCTAAGCTTGAAAGAATATCCTCAACTTCTTTGAAGAAACAAAAACAAATGCACGACTGCTACAGGTCACTCCACTAACACCAGCAATATGAATTTCCTCGAGTTTTAGCTTTATCAATATAAAGGCGTTCTATTCAAAAATGGGCTTCCTCACTCGAAAGTCAACACCTCATCGTCAATCATCTCTTGAACCATTTCTTGGAAAACCTTGCATTCCTCAATCGGATGCCACATTACACCCATCATGAAACTCACAACCGATATTTGGATTGTACCAATGAGGACGAGATTTCATGACTCTGGTCTTTCTGGGTGTCACTACCGAGTTTCGGGAAAAATAAGACCACAATTGACTATAAGTCATTGGGATTGGATCAAACTGGCGAGTCTCTCCTTGCAAGACTGGATTTTGCAGAATCTGAGGAGAATTCTGAATTGCATCAACCTCAACATTTTCTCTCACTTGGGAATCACTAACAAAATTTTCTCCACTAGCTTGGCCAATCGAACCATCTTGGATTTTGAAAAATTCTTTCTCAAAGAGTGGCGGATAAACTTGAGCTTCTTTGAAATGATTTGGAGTTGCAGCATGCATCTCAACTACAGCGACACTACCATGTTCAGGTAATAGATTAGCTTGGACATTTGTGCCTTTGAGAAACAAAATTCCTTTTTGCACTAGTCTTTGCACTTCATGTTTCAAAAGAAAACAATCTTCAAGACCATGCCCTGGTGCACCCTGATGGAAAGCACAACGAGCCCCTGGTTTATGCCACCATGGAAAATATTTTGGAACAGCAGGAGGAGACCTGGTCTTCACAAGATTCTTCTGTATCAAGACGGGAAATAATTCCGCGTACGACATCGAAATAAGATCAAATTGCATTTGTTTTTGAACACAACTTTGCTGATCAATCTTTTGTTGTGTCTGTTGTTGCTTACTTTTGTTACAAGATCTTCTACATTTTTCTTGCGAAATAGCGTTAGCTGCTTGTTTTTTTTTCTTGGAAAAACCATTTTCATACTTCTTAGAACTGCTAGAAGAACCATTTTCTTTGGTAAACCATCCCTTCCGAACACCTTCTTCGAGACACATCTCGGTAACATGACTGGAAGCGCTAATAGGAGCCATAGAAGTGAGTGTGGAAATGATTTCAGAAATCACAGTCTTTTGAAGTGGAGTCTGAGAAATATGAGGAGAATGTTGATTCTGAGCAACAACCAGAGTTTCAACCAAAGTAGAGATCCTTTCCATACCATCCCTCAAAGTAGCCAATTCCTCGCGAAGCTCGCGGTTCTCTTGTTGCAACTGATCCATCTTTAGCTCGAGTATTATAGTGATGCGACAACTTGTCTGAACAAAGACCAAGAACAGGAAATAAATAAAACACCCAAGAAAGGCAAGATACAAAGCAGAATGATGCTTGATGCAAATGCAAGTTTTCAAGGAACTATAAAGCAGTTTGCAAACAATACATTAAGATAACACACTGGATATACCAAAAATATCCCATTTCATTAATATTGAAAGAATTACAACTTTGAAGTACAATTTCATCAATCTTACAACACAAGAGAGAATGAAATCTAGTTCTAAGGAAACGTGTCTAAAAACGACCCAATTCTGAGCTGATACTTCTTACGAAGCCTCTTGATTTATCTTATATAGCTGATCTTCATGGTGCCTTTCTCTTTCACGAGTTGATCCATAATACCCTTCCAAGAACCGGAGGTAGGAGGATGAGCAAATGATGATATGCTAGAGGAAAATAAATCCTCTGGATCCCTTGATCTCTTCACGACTCGTTGCTCAAGAAACTCAATGAAGACTTGTACACCCATAAGATAGGCATACTCCTCTAAGGTTGGAAATATCTGATAATCTAGGAAAGTAAATCAACGATGCAACAGATCATAGAACTGGACCAAGGTATTAAGAATCCCCTCTTCAACATCAGTCTTCAGAAGAAACAAAGAGTTTCTCAAACAACATTTGAAATCCATAGAACTAGATACCAAAGATCCAAGCTTTCTCAACTCTTGTAAGCCAAGACTCGTGAAAGTGTACTTCTTAGTGTTACTTCTTTCAATATCCATGATTCTAAAAAAAATTGCGATATTTGCAAAAAGAAATCTCCGAGTTCCTTGAAAACTGAGAAAATATGCCCATGAATGCATAAATGTAAGATGCAACACCCACAAACAAGACACACAAAGCACACAGGTTCAAAGGTTCGGCACGAGCATGGCGCCATAGGTAAGAACCACCCATAATGGTATGTACCAAGGTTATATCATCACTTGTAGAACAAGGTTCTAAAAAGTTCCTAGAGTCATAATTCCATCTTTTGGATATTATCGGCTTAAACGACTACTCGTCGGCCAACAATATTCTCAAGAGAAACTCATCTGAGTGTGGTATCGCGTAACGACTAATTCAAGTCTACACCTGAATAGCCACCGCATCACGTCCTAATAAGGCCAAGATGGGTTAAAGGGTTCTAAGGTCCTCAGCTTCTCAGGCTCCCAGTCGGAAAACGTAATATCAATTACGACTACTCGTAAGATATCAGTAGTTCCAAAGAGGCCTCCACCGGCAGGGGATCTCAAGTCAGCTTAGTAAGGACTATTCCACGTAAGCCAACAAGACTATACCACCCTTCTATCATAAGTGCACTCAAGTCCGGGTATAGGACTTATCTCACCACACAAATTACCAAGCACCAAAACAGAACAGGCAATAACAAACAAGTCAAACAAGAAACGATAAATAAAACAAAGTAGGCGAAACCCACTAGGAACCTAAATATCCCCAGCAGAGTCGCCACTTTTTTGTCGCGGTAAACATTGTGAGTGTAAGCTATTAATTAACTTAACTCAAAAAACAAGAGTCGCCATCACACTTTTATTTTATCCAAAAAGGAAGGGAAAAAGAGCGAACAAAACCAAAGAGTTCTAAAAAGAGAACAAGAAATAGAGATCGGGGTAAGGGGGTTGGTTATGCAATGAGAAGGTGTTAGCACCCAAAACGTCTATAGTACTCTATAGGAGCCCTTTGAAATATTTACGCTTTTTGGTTTGAAAATGGTTTATTTGAAAAGAGATTGGGGAGATGAGAAGAGAATTATTTTTTAGATTTTTGTGTTTGGAGAGACTTATCGCCTCATGCCTACATACCCACAAAGTGCAATATAGGATCAAAACCTCGTCGTTCGTGGTACAAGTAACAAAAATTTGTTGGTTTTGATTGATTTTAAATGTAAAGACAAGTCGTCATTTTAAGGAGAAAACTACGACTAGTCGCCCACAAGATAAGACAACATTTGTGTCACATACAGATGGAGGATTTACTTGGATTATCAACAAGACTATCACTCAACATCAAAGTGGAAAATGTCAAAATCTTAATACTATGGGGAATAGGATAATTATATCTCAACTATGGAAATGACTCATGTCTAAACTTTATGAAAAGTTTTAAAGTGAAAAGTGCATAAAGGCACAAAAAGAGTTGATGAGTTTTTTTGTATTTTTTTATGTCTTTTGAAATTGGTCAAAGCATGATTAACATTGATTAACTTTTATTTAAGAAAAAAACAAAGTTTGAAAACCACTTGACAAAAGTCAAGGTTTTTATTGCGAAAGCGGTTTTGAAGTTGAAAACAAGAAGGTTTTAAAAGAGGGAGGATGTTTTGAAAATTTAAGAAGGGGAGAAGATAAAGTGACTATCCTAGAAAACAAAATAAGAGCTAGATGTAAGAAAGATCTAACCAACTTGAAGTGCACTCCATAGCAAGCAAAAAGAATTCCATCCGATTTAAAGCATAAGCTAATGAGCGAGCCAAATAAAGGCTAAGATCCATAACACTCCAAGCATAGGAAAGAGTCCTAATTCTAAGTCCAAAGGTCCAAGAATAGTCCAAGAAGTCCAAGGTCTAAGAATAGTCCAAAAGTATAACCACAAAGTTAAGAGCACCAAGTCTTTTAGAGGTTTAATCCTTTATTAGTGTTTTGAACAAGATATGGTTCAAGTGGACAAAAGAGAAATGACATAAACATAAACAAAGATATGATATGAAATGATAATATTGAAGCATAAAAGTAAAGAAATAAGGAGTAAGAAGAGAATATAAACAAAATTAAACAAGGATATTGTTAGTGAATTAGTGGTTAGTGGTTAGAACATATGATCAATGATGGTTAATTCTTGCCCATAAACCAAGGTTAACGAAAACCCATTAGAGGATTGATAGAATCAAAGCCTCCTAAAAATGACTTTCATAGGTAGTGGACTTAAGACAAGCAACCAACCATACTTGGACTTTCAAACATAAGTTTGAGCCACGAATGATCATTTTCCGATTACGGGAGACTTTAGCGCTATGTTAAGCAATCGTAATCGGGTTTATGTAGAAACCACGACTATCTGAGGCCGGTCAATAATAATGTTAGTGTTAACACATGTTATAGAAGTGATATGTAAATCAATCTCCTAAAACATGTCACACAAAAAGAAAAGAGGTAATGATCTCATCATAATCAAGATTTTTCATCGATTAATCAAAGGTAATCTATCACTATTCCAAAGTAAGGAGAATTATCTCAATGATCATTCATCCATAGATTTGAAATGATGAAGATTAAACAACCTTGATAATCAACAATCCATGATCCATAGATTTCATTGATCAAAAGAAAAAGAAAAAGAAAGAGAACTAAAATTAAAAGAAACCACAATTTGAATCTTAAATTGATTAAATCATCATCAATATCAATCACCTCTCTTGGTGGATAAAATCGACACCCAAAGTCCATTGATATTGATGAAATCTTATCAAAATTCAAGATCCAAAACAACCAACAATTAATCCAAATTAATATTTTTTTTTCAAATCATTTTTTAAGAGTTTTCTTCAAGAGTACTATTTAAAATATAAAAACTAGTAACAAGAAAATGTTGAAAGGCCCTACGGCCCAAGTTCTTTAAGAAAAAAATAAAAAATAATAAACAAGTGAAAAGGAAAAACAAGAAATAGAAATCAGAAACATCATCTTCCTTAAGCTCTCACCCGATACTGTTTGATGCCATGGATATCACTTTGGATCTTTTCATAAATTGGAGCGGCGGGATACGAAAATCACACGGAATAGATCGCAATCAATAGCTCTCCACCACGGGTAACTTATAGTTGAAGCAAACTCTTGATAGTTTGACCAAGATGAGGTCAAACTTTCATCTGATATAGACTGGAATGAACGTCCTTGCCATCAATCTCCTTGCAAAGCCCTAAACACGCAAAGAATAGGAAACAAGCAAAAATGTAAAATATTTTTGGTATTTTGGTTAGAGGTTAGTAAACATAAACAAACGTAAAGCAAGTAAGAAACAATAGGGGTGGAGAGAGAACCATAAAGTATGATATTGTTTGTGTATGTAATGATGCAAATGAAAAGTGGGATCTTAGGGGGAAAAATTAGGGTATTACACATGCCTCTACCCTTGACAGAATTTTGAAATTCTAGTTTTTGATACATATATATATATATATATATATATATATATATATATATATATATATATATATATATATATATATATATATATATATATATATATATATATATATATATATATATATATATATATATATATATATATATATATATATATATATATATATATATATATATATATATATATATATATATATATATATATATATATATATATATATATATATATATATATATATATATATATATATATATATATATATATATATATATATATATATATATATATATATATATGTGAACCATCATGAGTTAGTTCCTTAGGTTTTGTGACATGATTTGTTTGGTTGTGAGTTAGTTGGTTATAGGGCTGTTTTTGGATTAATTTGAAAATGCCTTGAAATTGCCCATGGATAAGCACTAATGGTCTTGATCTTGAAATGTTCCAATGATGAATTAAACCTTAATTGTTTTCGTTTGATGTTTGTAGGCTTATTTGGTTATGAATCATGTGTAGGCATAATGTGGAACATGTAAACTTAATGAGGCATGAAGGGTACCATAGCATGAAGTTGATTAGAAACTTGAATTAGAAGTATCTTAATTTTCTAACCATTACTTAGAGTTGGAAACTTTGTAACAAATGTGACATTCTTGCAATGTCATGAAATTTCCCTTTGTAATATTCTTGAATCTAATCTTGAATTCATGAATCTTGAATTTGGAATGATGGATCTCCCTTATGCTATTGAATTTCAAATGGATGAAGTCTTGAATTATGAACTTGTGATATTGACTCATGTCTAGCAAGTTTGAATTCCACTTGAACATAGAATTTGAAACAAATTTGGATGAAGAAATATTGAATTAGGCCTTGCACTTCATGTTCATTTGGAATATCGATCTTGAATATCCTAATATTTTTCAAGTAACTTCTCCTTGAAGAAATCTACATGAGTAGACTTTCCAACTTGAATCAAACCTTAGATGATGAACCTTTCTTCAATGCATCCCATGATAGGCAGCTTCTCTTATTTGAAATGGAAAAAAACGAACCAACCCAATCCTTACCTTGTAAACCTACATGCTCGATATGCACTAGAACGATGTATGATATGATAAATGTAGGACATGAAAGGCTAATGGTGAAAATTAGGGTGTGACAATGGCTTCTCGGGTGTGACCTGCTCTTTCTGACAATGAATTGGCTGACATTTTCTGGGCACTTTGCAAGGGTTGTATTATGAGAAAATGGTGAGAAAGGTGCCTTGCCTAGCTGGGGGCAATTCCTGGATGTGGTTGAAAAGCATGATTGATTTGGACTGGGCTATCATCCTGATCAATGAGTTAGTTCGTGCAGTCATCAGAAATGCAACTCGATCAAGTTCACAAGCGCTAGATTTTAAGTGGAGGATATTGTATCAGCCATTGACGATGCAGATCCTAGCAGCCGAAGCACAAGCTTTGTACACAAATGTCTGTCGGGTTTCAAGCTCAACAACTGGACATCTACTGTGATTCCCGTGGTTTTTCTCACAAATATGTAATGCATTTTGTTTTCTTGTTCCCTTGTCCTCGCCCAAGACGAGTGGATAGCTTGTAAGGGCCTCGCGCTTTTAAAACATTATGTGATCAATAAATAAAAGTTTTTTGCATTCAAAGCATACTCTTAGTTCTTTATTTATTTTATTTTTCACAAATAAATAAATGGCAAAGTTTCTTTTATTTTTCACCTTTTCAAATAGCTTCATTCTAAACATAATTCATAAACATGCAGAAAAATAATTGCATTGATAACAACTTAGCAAACACCCATTGTAATTTTGGGATTCCGATTAACCAAGTCAAAGAAGATGGTGACGAAGATTGTGAATTACTGGCTGAACTAGCAAGGCTCCTTGAGTACGAGTAGAAATAGATTCAGCCACACAAAGAGCCAGTAGAAGTTATCAATCTTGGTACTGATGGAGTCATGAGAGGAGTCAAGATTGGGGAATCCCTCGCTAAGCATGTACACTCTGAGTTGGTCAAGCTATTGAAAGAGTATGTTGATATTTTTGCCTGATCTTGTCAAGATATGCATGGGTTGGATACCAACATCAATGAACATCACTTGTCACTCAAACCTGATTGTCCTCCTATCAAGCAGATGCTCAGAAGGACCAGACCTGACAGGGCACGAAAAATCAGAGAAGAGGTAAAGAAGCAGTTTGACGCTGGGTTCCTAGCCACTTCCAAGTATCCTGAATGGATTACCAACATTGTCTCGGTTTTGAAGAAAGATGGGAAGGTTCAAATGTGTGTAGACTATAGAGATCTCAATAAGGTGAGCCCGAAATATGATTTTCCTCTGCCTCATCTTGATGTTTTGGTAGACAACACAGCGTAGTTCTCTGTCTTTTCGTTCATGGACAGTTTTTCAGGATATAATCAAATCAAGATGTCCCCAACCGATATGGAAAAGACTACTTTCATCATGCCTTGGGGCATATATTGCTACAAAAACATGCCATTTGGTTTGAAAAACGCAGGGGCAACATACCAACGTGCCATGACAACCCCCTTTCATGACATGATCCATAAAGAGATTGAGGTTTACAGGGACAATATGATTACCAAATCCAGAACTGAAGATGATCATCTGGAACATCTGAAGAAGTTGTTTGACAGACTCCAAAAGTTCGGACTACGGTTGAATCCGGCAAAGTGCATCTTTGGAGTTCGATCTAGAAAATTGTTGGGTTTTATTGTAAGTCAGAAGGGCATCGAAGTTGATCCTGACAAGGTTCGGATGATTCAGAACATGCCGCCTCCCAAAATAGAAAAAGAAGTTTGTGGCTTTCTGGGTCGGCTTAATTATATTACAATATTCATTTCTCATCTGACAGCTACCTGTGAACCAATTTTTAAGTTACTAAGAAAAACTCAATCGGTCGAATAGATCAATGATTGTATAGAAGCTTTTGATAAGATAAACAAAAGCATGTATCTTAGTACCTCTGATTCCTGGTAGGCCTTTAATCATGTATCTCACTGTTCTCGATGAATCAATGGGATGTGTATTAGGTCAGCATGACGACATTGACAGAAAAGAACATGCAATTTACTATCTGAGCAATAAGTTCAATGATTGTGAGACCAGATACTTACTATTGGAGAAAAAGTGTTATGCTCTGACTTATGCTACTTGACACCTGAGACAATACATGATTTTCCATACTACCTTATTGATATCCAAGATGGATCTGATAAAGTACATTTTCAAAAAGTCTATTGTCTCTGAACGAATTTTGTAACACCCATTTTAATTATTTAATCTTTTTGGTGTTATTTTATTTCGGCATGTCTTTTGTGGGGATTATTTACGAAGTTATAGCCTTTAATATTAGTATAATAAAATTAATAATGATAATAATTGATAATTAATAGTAATGATATTATTATTATTATCATCATTATTATTATTATTATTATTATTATTATTATTATTATTATTGGAATTTAAAAGAAATGAGGAATAAGTGTCATAAGGGGTATTTTGTGAGTTTAGAAAGAAGGACACGATCAAGTGGGAGAGAAGAGTAAGGAGAAAAGAACAAGAACAAGAGGAAGAAGAAGAAGGCCAAGGCTGTCGGATTCTAGGGAGTTTTCATCAATCGAAGCAACTAGTCGAGGTAAGGGGGGAGAAACGGGTTAAAATTGGTAATTGCATGAATTGGGTAGTTGGGGATTCCTTAACCCCATAGGGATTTGATGATTATGATTAGTATGTTGTGGTGTTTTCTGATCATTGTAGTTATGGTGAACTCCTTGCGTGTGATTGTAAGGTGATTGTTGGAATGACTTGGGTGAATTGGTGTAGTTTACCGTTTACGTCGAAAATGATTTAATCGGTAGAATTGGGGTTTTATCGGGTAAAGTCTGGAATATATAGTGTGGTTTAGTTGTAGAATGCTAGGCTAAGACTGCTGAGACTGGTGTGGTGAGAATCAGATGGGTTTTGAGCTTCTGATGAATTTCTGAACAGTGAGGGTTTTGTGAAATCGCAGACATTCGCCAGCACCTTCGCTGAGCGAGCTAGTAGCGAGCATTCGTTAGGGGTTCGCTAGGCGAGTTGGGTAGCGAACACTTCCAGTAGCCAAGGTCTGCATTCGCTAGCAGGTTTGCTAGGCGAATGAGGCAGCGAGCGTTCGCTGAGGCCTCGCTAGGCGAGCGAGCCGGCGAGCGTGACAAAATGTGATTTTTGTGCTGTTTTGCCTTGTGATTTGTTTTTTAGAATTCCTTGGGTGGTGATAGGTCGAGAGACGTTTCTTAGTGGAGAAGAGAGTATACTTGGTGTAGAGAGGTGTAATTATGAAATATAGAACTTAATTAGCGTAATTAATTGGTGGGTAAGACATATATATGTAATATGTATATGATGCATAGTAAGGTGATCAGGAGGATCATATGTACTCGATGTTCAATGTGATTTCCCTAATATCTAACTTGATTGATATAATTGATTGGTGTATATATGTGTGTGTATGTGTGTGTGTGTGTGATGTATGGTGATGTGATCAGTAGGATCGTGTGCACTTAGTGTGCTTGATGGTTGTATAGTGTGCATTTGGGGTTATGCATAGCATGGTGTCTTGGTAGGGTTGAATCATGTCTCGGGAGGAGCGTAAGTGATTCAACCATACTCTCTTATGATGTTTATGAGGTGCTCCATTGTGGAGGGTTGATGGCCTAGTGTCCATCAGTGATTGTGGGGGATAGATCATGTCTCAGGAGGAGCGTAAGTGATTTATCCTGTTTATGATGTGATCCTATGTGGAGGGTTGATGGCTCAGTATCCATCAGTGATGATATGCTCCTTTGAGGAGGGTTGATGGCCCGGTGTCCATCAGTGATGATGAGTTGGTACCGCATGCATGTGTTGGGTTGCATTCTTGCATTATGATATGTTGTGTTGATGATTGGACAGTAGGTCCTGTTTGATGTTATTGGGGTGATGATTTGTTTATTTACTGCCTTTTTATTCATGTATTTTATTACCGATAATTTTGATCATGTTTTCTCACCCCTCTGTTGTTGTTGTGGTCTGTGCTTATTCGGAAGTACAGATAATCCAGGTGCATAGCTAGCTTGGATAGTGGTGTGCGAGTCGAGTCTTAGGATGCTCTGATACGTAACACGGGACTTGGGAGTTTATTTGGTTTATGATAAATTTTTTGTATTCCTGTGACGTATCGTATTTTGGTGAACCTTGATGATGAATGAATACTTTGTGTAACTTGGCGGATCGCCGTTCATGATATATTAATAATAATTTTCCGCTGCTTTATTTTGAAAATCATACAATGAAATGTTTTATAGAATTTTGTTGAATGTGATATCCCACTTTTGGAATGGAGACTCTGATAATTATTTAACTTAATCGCATTTTAATTTAATTGGTAAAGTGGGGTGTTACAAATTTCCCAGTGGCAAATGTTGTTGACTGAGTATGATATCCAACATGTTACCCAGAAAGCAATAAAAGGGAGCGTCTTGTCTGACTACCTTTCTCATCAGCCTGTGGAAGGTTATCAACAGATGAAGTTTGATTTTCTTGATAAGGATGTTCTGTTCATCAAAGATTATGAGACTCTAGACCCTGATATAGTACAAGAACCAGGGGCGCGATGGACCCTCGTGTTCGACGGTGCTGCCAATGCTAAATGTCATGGAATTGGTGCTATCCTCATCTCTCCGATAGGTTTTCATCTTCCCTTCACTGCCAGATTATGCTTTGAATGCACCAATAATATGGTTGAGTATGAAGCATGTATTTATGGTATTGAAGCAGCAATTGACATGAGAATCAAGATTCTTGAGGTCTATGGAGATTCTTCCCAGGTGATTGGCCAATTCAGAGGGGACTTTGTAACTCGGGATTCCAAGCTGGTTTTGTACCAAAAACACATCACAAAATTGATTTCCTACTTTGATGAAATATCTTTTCATCATATTCCTAGGGAAGAAAATCAACTAGTCGATGCTCTTGCCACCCTAGCATCCATGTTCAAAGTCAAGTGGAAGAACGAAGCTCCTTCTATCTGTATTGATCATTTGAACGAACCAGCACACTGTTTAGCAACCGAGGACGAGTCTGATGATAAGCCTTGGTTCTATAACATAAAAAGATATCTGGAAAATAGGAATATCCCGAGGGTATCACTATCACTAATAAGAAAGCTCTCATACGACTATGTGCCAAGTTTTTCTTGAGTGGTGGTGTACTATACAAGAGAAATTATGATTCTGTGTTGCTCAGATGCGTGGATAGACACGAAGCAGACTCAACCCTAAGGTCCATACATGAAGATTATGATAGTGTACATGCCAAAGGTACTGCTATGGCTAAAAAGATCGTTCGAGATGGGTATTATTGGACAACACTGGAGGTAGATGGTTACAACTTTGCCAAAAGATGTCACAAGTGCCAAATCTACGGTGATAAGATCCATGTGCCACCAACTCCATTGAATGTTCTGACTTCTCCTTGGCCCTTCTCTATGTGGGGTATTGATATAATTGGAATGATCAAGCTGAAGGCTTCCAACGGCCATCGCTTCATTTTAGTTGCTATCGATTATTTCACCAAGTGGGTCGAAGCTGCTTCGTATGCAAATGTTACACGCTAAATGGTTGCCAGATTTATCATGAAAGAGATAATTTGTCGCTACGGTATTCCTCATAACATTATCACTAACAATGCAAGAAATCTAAATAACAAGATGATGAAGGAGTTATGTCAAGAATTTAAGATCGAGCTCCACAACTCTTCACCATATCGGCCTAAGATGAATGGCCTCATCAAGCAGCAAACAAAAACATCAAGGGGATTGTCCAGAAGATGGTCAAGACTTACAAGGATTGGCATGAAATGCTTCCCTTTGCACTACATGGCTACAGAACTTCAGTTCGCACTTCTACTAGGGAAATTTTATATTCGCTTGTATATGTTATGGAGGTTGTTCTACCCATTAAAGTCGAAATTCTTTCTCTCAGGGTCATCATGGAAGCAGATCTCGATGAGGCTGAATGGGTTCAATCCATATACAACCAGTTGAATCTTATCGAAGAGAAGCACATGACAGTCGTTTGCCACGGTTAATTGTGTCAGAGACGTCTTAAGTGAGCTTTTAACAAGAAAGTTTTTCCTCGAGCGTTCCACGCAGGTGAACTCGTGCTCAAGAGGTATTCTCCTGTTCATTCGGATCCACACTGCAAGTGGACTCCCAATTACGAAGGACCTTTCGTTGTCAAGAAAGCCTTCTTAGGCGGAGCCTTGATCCTCACCACCATGGATGGGAGGAGTTGCCACATCCCGTGAAATTCGATACAGTCAAGAAATATTATGCCTGAAAAAATATAAGCAATAAAAAGCTTGCTAGATTGACATCCGCAAGGGCAATCTAGGAAAAAATGGGTATTCCGATGGACCAAAAAAAAGAAATGTCCATGCAAAAGTTAGGGACAAAGCCAAAAATAGTGATAGCCCGCTAAGTTGAAAACCTGAAAGGGCAATGTCGCTACTCGAAAAAATGCATCGCGGAACGACAGTGAGGCGAAAAAGAAAGGACAGAAGAGTCGCCACCGAACTTTATTTATCCCATGAGGGGAAAGGAAAATATCGAGAAAACCTTAAGAAAGAAATGGATAAGATGGTCTCGCGACCAAGAACGGGTTCGGAAGCTGGGTATGCGAGGGGAAGGTATTAGCACCCCTCGCATCCATCGTACTCGATGGGAACCATTTGTTTGTCGCATGTGTGAATTTATTTGCTTAAATATTATGCTTAAAAGAGTGTTCCAAAGGAAGAGAGCAAAGGGATTGAAATAGGAAAATGAGAGGTTAGGAGGAAAGAGGGAACGGGGAAGAAAAGAGAAAGAACAGACTCGGTAGGACTTCGCGGTCCTAGGCCTACGTATTCCCAACAGATATGAGAAAATTAGAGTCGACGTAGTTCGGGGCTACGGATATAGAGGGGAATGTGCTCGGCAAGGATTGTGGCCCTTGTGCCTACGTATCTTTACTTAAAAGAAGTAAAGAATCAAAGCATCCGTAGTTCGGCCTATGATTTTTTAATGTTTTTATGGATGATGTTATCGTACGCATTCTAGCAGATTAGGTGTTTTGCTGCTCGCATGTGAGGAGACTTAAGTGTTACTTGTTTACGGTAGAACGGACGTAACATATCCTTTTTGAAATGATTAGATTTCGCCATGCGAGGCAAGATGTCACATTTGATTTGTTGAATTGTTTTTAGGGGCGAGATAAGTCCTCGGATAGTAACCCCTACGGATAGTACCCAATTCGTTATCTCAAAGTTTTTGTTATGAAAGGTGTGGCGAACGTAGCGTCTTCGTATTGAAAGATGAGTATCAAGACCACCCACACTATAGTGAATATCTTGACACTCAGAGAGGAAAAAGACTACACTCAATCCTCTCTCTTTAATTCAATGCAAAGAGAACTTCGTTCTCTTATTAAATGTGTTTTTGGTTTTGAATGGTAAGTGCTTTGTGACAGAGAACCCTACGGTAAATGTCAGCACTCGGGATAGGAGAAGGCCTACGCCTAACCACTCCACGACCATTCAAGTTTTTGTTATGAAAAGAGGTTTGAAAATGCACTCGGTATGGGACCGAGGTTTTAGGTGAGAAAGGATGCAGAAGGAAGTTGTGGGAAGATTTGTGGAAAGAGATAGGTGATAGATAAAGTCGCGTCTTCGTATCGAAAGACGAGTATCGAGACCACCACACTACAGTGAATATCCTGATATTCAGAGAGGAAGAAGTCTACACTCAATCCTCTCTTTTTAATTCAATACAAAGAGATATTTATTTCTCGTTGAAAGGTGTTTTTTTGAAAATGCACTCGGTATGGGACCGAGGTTTTAGGAGGGAAGGTTCTATTCGGGCCTAATGAAAGATGAAAACCAAAGCAATCTTAACGAAGAAATGGGGTACATCTTAATAAAGATGGAAGGGGATCTTTAACAAAGATGAGGTTTCAAAGGGCTTACAAGATGACGTGTATACTAACAGGCATCATGCCTATGCAATGTCACAACAAATGTAAGTGAGAAGTTTATAAACTTCATGGGGTTTTTAAATGAAACAATCATGATGCTTACAAGCAAAAACAATTACAATCACATACACAAAGGAGTTGAAAAACATCAAGCCTACATCAAGTGCAAAATTAAACTCAAAAGAATCAACAATTTTGAAATGTAAAGGAGGGTAAAAAACCCTAACAAAGAAACATGACAATTCTCAATGCAAAGTGTTTTCCAAAATGAAAATTCTAGGATATTAAAATACCATGTGAAACTACGCAAAAATACAAAACAATTGCAAAAAGAATCAATTAAAAATGATAAAAAATGACAAAGTTATGATATTTGGAAATTTAATGACAATTAAATAAAATCAAAGATTTTTAGTAATTAAAAAGAGGGAAATGCGCTTGGTGGGTGTTGAACCCACTACTTCATGATCACCAGCCCAAAACCTAGCCAACTCAACTAGAAGCGCACGCATGCAAGTGGAAGGAAGAAAAGAGAGAAAAGCGTGAAAACATGAAAAATGAAAATAAAACAAAAGGGTTGATCTCCACACGGATCGAACCCAGGTTTGGTACATGGCAAGGCAATATGAGAACAAGGCATAACCACTGGGGTGGTGATACATCCAAGTATTATGCCACCCCATTAAATACATAAACTTAAAAAAGGCAAGTATTTTGGGCCTGGGCAAGTCAAGCAAAACACATGGCATAGCATGAAAACGGTAACATCACAACTCACTCAAAACTCAACCATTTTTTGACAAAATTTAGGTCTATCTCATGTGAAATTCAACAAGGAATACAATGGCATTATTAGTTTTTCAAGATAGTGCATCAAAATCAAAACACAATAGCAGTTGCAAGTGAAAGCTTATGTCATGCATTTTGAAAGCTATAGCTCAAAACAGAAATGATTATGGTCAAATGAAGGTATGCACAACTTTCAAATACATAAACCATGGATTCTAGATGCAGGATCAGCCAGAAACAACCCCAAACAAAAACTGGTACGCAAGCTGCAAATGAAGGCTTGTGATGTGCATTATGGTGGCTGTGATGCAAAATAGAAGTGATTATGGCCAGGTGAAGATATGCACAAGTTTCAAATACATAAATCAATGATTCTAGATGCAAGGATCAGTTGCAAACAACTCCAAACAGAACCTGTCATGCAAGTTGCAAGGTGAAGCTTGAAAATGCATTTTTAAAGTTGCAGACCAAATCAAGCATGTTTAAACCAAACTAAGAGCCTGCACAAATTCTAAATATCACATATATGAAGTTCAGACAGAAGTGAGGTTAAAAAACATGATAGACCAGAAAATGACCAATCACTTGCAAGTGTGCTATGGTAAGTTCAAAACTGGCTGGCAGTAAAACCAATCACCAAAACATCATGATTCAACTAAGTATCAGGTCTGCAAATGATCTTCAAATATCCACACCCGATGAGCTTTAACATAAATGAAACTCTAATGGTACAGTGCCTTATGTTGTTGGGACAAGGTAATTTCAAGCAATTTTTGATGTAACTAAAACATATGGATTTCAAGGCAAAACCAAAGTCTCCTTATCTGATGATTACAACTAAAGAAAAAACAAAACAACCTTGTCATGAACTAGGTTTGGTACTCCAATGAGCAAGTTGCCAATCCAATGTTAATGCATCAAGGCCCTTATGCACACCATATCTTGGTAACTTTAAAAGACTGAGTTAATGACATTAACAACTTTAGAAAAGTCTAGTGGAAATTGACTGTTAGCAAAAATCCTACAAGCTGATATGAGGTTTCAATATGAAATGCAAAAAATCTTAAGACACATATGATCAAGGCATGCACAACACACTTGTATGCTCCCAAAAAAAATGCTAACTGCCAAATAAGAAAGGCCTGCATACAATTGGTCTCAATATAAAATGCATATTCATGACAGCAAGAAAATGGTTAACAAACCACTTCCAAACAGATTTGACAGAAAGCAATGTATCATTCAAACATTTGTCCCAACAGCATGCACAATGAATTCCTATATTAACAATGCTTTCACAAAAGCAAAACACTCACATACAGATTATTCATATCTCAAACACTTTGATCTTAACAACAGCCTAAACAAACCTTAGCATCAGAGCAAGTTCAAGTAGGCACAAATGCAACTTTTGACATAACAATGCCAACAACAAAACAAAGTTCAATTCAACATGAGTTACAACTCATCAAGCAACCAAAAAACCAAACAGCAACCCTAGTGCAAGATCCCAAAGACAGTCATATGCACACTTATTAAAAATGCTAGATTAATTCAAGTATGCACTAAGTAACATAAACCATAAGTGTTGCACCCTAAAATTTGCTCAACCTATTTCACCTGGTTTATGTTTCATTGCATTATCATTTGCATAATCACATCATGTACATGGTCCAATCATTTTCATATCATAACATAGCAAGTCATCTAACAGGGGATCAAGTGCCATCCTTATCTAAAGAAGCACATCAAGGGGCCTTATTCAAGCTGAAGAACATCCAAGTCATCAAGGAATGGGTTGAAGCTTTGAGGAGATTTGAATGTCAACAAGTGGATTTCTCTCCTAACTTGAGGTGTATTGAGGGTCATCAATGGGGTATGAAGCATGGAATTATGAATTTGAGGTGTGTATGGATCCCATGGGAGGCCTAGAGAGCCCTAGTGAAGCTTAGACAAGTCATGGTATCAAGTTCAAGAACTACAGTTGAGGTGTGTACAAGTAGGGTTTCATCTGGGTAACCCTAGGTCAAGGAGAGCAAAGAAAGGGCATCAAGACCTAGCTCTAGGTCATGGAGGTCATGGATTGATATGTTAAAGCATGAGTCAAGATCAAGTTCAAGAGAATCAAGAGTGGTTGGAGGTGTTTGAGACAGGGTTCCTAGGGTAAAATCCCCTGTATAGCACTGGACTTCCAAGCCACATAAGTCAAAATGCAAGTTTCAAATAGATTCTTGGCCAACATGAAACTTGTAGAGATTCTCGATACCTTTAATTTGAGTACTATAAGTCTCCAAGGAGGTTTGTATAACTCAAGTTATGGTTCTTGCAAGTTATGGGTCATTAGAGGACACTAAAATTTATCTGTGAAAGTCACTTGACTTCCAAGCAACTTTTTCCCATCAAGGAGTTTTCCAATGGATACTTGGCCGACATAAGAATTGTAGGGCTTGATCTTACCTTTAATTTGAGTACTAGAAGTCCTCAAGAAGATTTGTGGAACTCAAGTTATGGTCTTGGCAATCCAGGGGTATTTTGGGAAAGTTGAATTATAGGTCATTTTTCAACATAGGTCAAAATCTCTATCTTCCACTACTCAAATGAAAAAATGTTCAACATGAGATGTGCTTAAAATGATGTTTTTAGGTCAGATAAGAAGTCATGGGTGATTGAAATGGCTTGCTTCACAAAATGATCCAAAATGGCCTAAAATAAGGATGGATTTTAAATAAATCAAAGAGGGAAATTGTGATTTTTGAGCTATAGGTCCAAACCAGTCCATATGACATACCAAATTGATCAGAAAATGAATTTCAAACACAATGACATTTCCACATTTTTGAGTTGAGGGTTAATTTCATGACTTCCTTTGTAAAGAGCTTACTTACTTTACAAGTCACAATGCCAAAACAAAAATCAGGGCAATTCAGGCCAAGCTAACTACCTAAACACACTCCATAACCAATTTGCAGTTGGATAGAACATTCTAGAGCAAGCTGGAAGCTCAGAATCATGACTGTGGCATTGAACTTCCATGGTCATGACATAATTTTGGATCAACAGAATTGGGCCTGATTTGGATTGAATAAGCCCACAAACACTTCATATTTAAGCTCTAGAGTGAATTCAGATTCAGTTTGGTGCAGAATTCGTGGAGGAGAGGAAGATTGAAGTTGAGTTTCAAGAGCTTCAACTCAGAATCGGTTTTGGAGTTCAAGGCACATTCAAGCCAAATTGAGGGTTGGAAAAGCTTCACGTTGCTTCATTGATCGTGTTTGAAGATTTGCACAGCTTGAATCCATCATTTTCTACCTCTGTTGATCCCATTTTCACAGGTATGTAATTCTTGAATTCCTTCATAATCTAGGGAGAATTAGCCTAGAATGTGCATGTGGTTAGGACCTAGAGATGATAAGGATCGTTTCTGGATTGGTTTGGAGTTGATTGGTGACAATTAAGATGGATGATCAATTTCTGTTTGAGCTTGGTTCTTGTGATTCTTGGAGGATTAATAGTGTTTAGATAATGGTAATTGATCAGTGTAACGTGTAGTTCATGTTAATACCTTTTATTTTAAGAATGGTGACCATCGAGACTTGGTGATTTCTCTACAACTTTGATCAGGTTTAGCTTTTGAGGGTGAATCAATGATTTTGGATGGTGGATTTGAGTTCAGGGTGAAATTTGGAGCGGATTAGGGTTTTTATTTGACTTGATTGGTGAGGTTTAGGGTTTGCTTCGCCGGAGAAGACGGTGGTTGCACCACCGGACCACCGTCTGGATATTTGACCTTCACCTGAGCTCATTTGGGGAAGATGAGGTCCCAACCCTCAGATCACATTGACTTGTTGACATTCTCACGTATCCAAGGGCCACGATTCAAACTCAGAGATTGCCTCAAATTGCCAAAACGCCCCGTTTCAATAATTGAGGTGGCAGCCCAGGTCATCCCCAGTCAGCAACCTACATGGACACGCTCATGACTCTTAGATGCGCTTACCAATCTCTCCATCTGATGGCTCCCATTTAATCCAGTTTTTAATTTCTTTTATTCTTTTTAATATTTTCTTTTATTCCATTTAATTTCTAAAAATCATAATAAATCCAATATTGATCCAAAAAATATTTTAAAAATATCTCCATGATCTTGGATTTATTTGTGATTTTATGAAGTTAATAAATTCCATTTTTATCCATTTTTCAATTTAATTTGAATTTTTTCCATTTTATTATTTTCTTTAAATTTGGTATATTTGCTACATGTTCTTGCTGATTTTCTTGTGAGAGATTGGTGCATGATCTTTGATTGATTCTTGTGAAGTTGATTAGATTAGGGAAGCATGTACCCTTAGGAATTTTGTCATATTTTTGTGACTAAAACTTAGATTAGTTTGAGAGGTAAGAAGGAGAGGTGTTAGAATTAGGGTTTCACAACAAATAGTTGTAGTTTTGTGCATAGTTTGAGGACTAATTGGTTGGTCTAGGGTTTGGGATTCCTATGGGGTATTGGGTATAGGGTTAGGATCCCTTAGAAAGTTACCTAGGATTTTCTGATAAGCTTTAGCATTTTATCTGATTTTTGCAACTTGTGTGATGATTGTGGGGTTCTCCTTGGGATATTGGGTTTGGTTGCTTGTGTGGGGCTATTTTGGAGTGCTTTTAGCTTGGGCTTTGCTTGGATGACTTGAAGATCAAATGAAGTTGCTTTGGGATGGCTTGAAGAAGCTTGGAGTTGAAGACTTCTCTTTTGTTAGAAGGCTTGTCAGAGGCTTAGGAGTTAGGATATATAGGAAGTGTAACGCCCCGTTTTATTTAATATTATATTAATATTTTCGAGTTACCGTTTGACGTTTATTTTGCGACGAGAATATTTATACTAACCGATATATCTGTTAATTTATTTGGCGACGTATTATTCGGACCGGTAATTATTTTATTCGGTCCGATAATTATTTTGAGGGACCAGTGATTATTTTATTCGGTCCGGTATTTGTTTTGAGAGACCGGTAATTATTTTGTTCGGTCCGGTTTTCATTCCGTTCGGTTCGGTAAAATATTATTCGGACTGATACTTAATTATTTGGAGTTATTTTAATTATTTAGGTTAATAATATTATTTAGTGTTATGAGTAGTATATTTTAAGAGGGGCTAGTTGGTAATTTGAATTATGTCTTGCTACTAAACAAAACCAAATACACCTTGTTTTATGTCATAACTCACAAAACACACTTAGAGGCATTAGAGAGAGCTAGAGGGTCTTGGAGAAGAGAAGAAGAACAAGAACACAAAGCTTGGGTTTTGGGTTGGTTGAATCATCAAGAATCATTTCAAGTATATAAGGTAAGGGGTTTGATTTTCCAATGCTTATAGTTAGAGTTTGATTTGGTATATTTTGATTTGGGATACAATTGATTTTTAGGGTTTATGAGTTGTGTTGAGTGAATTTGATAGAGGTTAGAGGAATTGATTTAGGTGTTATTATTGTTGTTAGATTGTTATTGAATTAATTAAGAATAATTAAATTAGAAAAGAAAAACTAATTATATTAAACTTATAATATATATATATATATATATATATATATATATATATATATATATATATATATATATATATATATATATATATATATATATATATATATATATATATATATATATATATATATATATATATATATATATATATATATATATATATATATATATATATATATATATATATATATATATATATATATATATATATATATATATATATATATATATATATATATATATATATATATATATATATATATATATATATATATATATATATATATATATATATATATATATATATATATATATATATATATATATATATATATATATATATATATATATATATATATATATATATATATATATATATATATATATATCAGTAAGTAAAACTTATGCAGAAACATAGTTTCTGCTAAGTTCTATTTCTATTATTTATTATATTAAATAATTATATTAATTAAATATAAATATGACATAAGTTAGCCAATTTAATTTGGAACCCGATTATGTTCTGATTTTTCGATTTCGGAAATTTCGGCGACGGAGTTAGTTTCTCCGAATTGGACGAAAATTGACGTGCTAGCTAACGTTGACGTGTAGAACGTCGTGGTGAGGTTAGTTTTTAGAGATTATGAGTTTTTAACGGAATGACCCGAAATAGGCCAATTTACGGTTAATTCTAAACGGGTTGCGTTTTAGTCGGTTTAAGTCGCGTATGGACAATCCGATTGCGACATTGATAATTATGATTAATACCGATTATTATGAATGACTTTTGCGAAGATTATTGATGTTTGATTATTTTTCCATGTTTGGAATGAAGTGAATTATTTGGTAATGATGTGGTGTGATTAAACATGATGTTTGCGACGGTTTATTTATAATGAATACTTGATGATATGCGATGCGATGATATGTTATCTTGGTGTGGATAAGTATGGCGACGTGGGCTTTATGCCAATCTTGATGCGCGATGATGATGTTTTTGTTGTGTCGTGTTTGTGATGTCGTGTTGTCAAGTCACATACATTGCATTGGCGACGAGGGATTTTATGCCAAAGCGACGATGGGCTTTATGCCAAATTTCTCCCTAATTATGGACAAAGCGACGGGTACCACATGCATAACATAGTCGTGTCTCATGGAGTCAGTTATGTTTATTTTTGAGTCTTTTGGCATTGAGTTTTATTTGATGACTTATGATGAATTGTGATGTTGTATGATACTTTGTTTTGTGATTATTTTTATGTTAAACATAAAGTGATTATGATGTGATAAATTCATGAGGATTATGCGATGAATATAATATGACGGTAAAGCGACGATATGAATTTATGGAGATGGAGTTTATATCTTGTTTTGATATGATTATGGCGAGTATGTGACGAAATTAAAGTGTTGATTCTATACACTAAATGATGATTTAAAGTGTGTGAGATTTGGATATGTGTTAATATATTCTTATTAATCCTATATCATTTATGATTCCAAACTATTCATATATTTCATCATGCCTTTAATTATATGTTTTGGAGTATCTCACCCTTTACTTGTCTCGCTGTTGCCTTTATATTGGTAACGTGCAGGTGATCCGCGAGGATGATGTGGATTAGCTCGAGTCTCTTTATTTTGAGTCGCTCTGCTCTGATAGTAGTAACACTCGGGATTTGGGCGACGTTATTATTTTGGATATGATAGTTTATGTATACTATTTTATGACTTTATGAATTTATGTATTGATGATAACTTGTTGATGCGTATATTTTGTGAATACATCCGCTGTGCTGTGAATATTCATATGGTTATATGATGTTAATGATATGAATCGGTATATCCGACTTTTTATTTTTGTGATGTGCATTATAATGCAAAGTGATGAAAATGAATATGTGATACCTCAATTTATGTTTGGATGAAATTTTGAAACTCTGATTTTATTATTTATTGTAAGGGGTTGAATTGGGGTGTTACAGGAAGAGCATTAGAGTAGTCTTGTTTTTTATGTCAAACATAGAGAGCTTCTTGTGCCTCTATTCCATCCCATGACACAAGGTCCCCTAAAGAAGTTCCATCTCTCCTTAGGAGGGATGTAGAGCATATTTTGGTTGGGTAGAACCTTGAGGATACCTTTCACTTGCTATGTTAAGATCTTAATGATTTCCTTGGGTTGTCACTGAGCCTCTTAACATTTCAACTTCATCTATTAGTAATTGAATCTCTTCTGGAGTGATTGCATTGAAGATAGAGTTCATTGAAGATTGGTGAAGATGAAGCTGGTGACTGTCAACTGGTTATCTGTTGAAGCTAGGGTTTTGCTGCATTTTGTTAAAGTGGTTTACTGGTTGAGGATCATGCTTGCTAAAGATGGGGCTTATTGAAGATAGGAGCTTATCTAAATCTTGAAGATTGTTGAAGATGAATGAGGGGGTCTTGCTTGGAGGAGTTATTACTGTCAACCCTTTGCTGTTAATCAGCTGTAGCAGTCAGAGATGTTGCTGCCCGTGTTGCTTGTTGTAGGAGCTGGATTGTTTCTGTCAGAGTTGGTGCTGGTGTTGTTTTCTTTGGTTGTATTTTTTGTTGGCTTGTTCAGCTTGCCCCATAGGTTTGAAGTGAAGTTGTTTAACTTTGCCTGTTGTTTTCCCAAGATCGAGGTTGAGTGGAACTCCCATGCCTCGCTTGTACTGCTGCATTGCATACATGTTTACTGTTTACTGTATATCTATTTCTTTTCCATTTATCCCCTAGGATCTCTGTTTCTCTCTGTGCAAAAGAGAAATATGACAGACATTAGGATTCTTATCCATGTATGACAACATTAGGTTAGTTTTGATTCCCCTTTCAACCCTAGTTTTTTTAGAGCTTCTTTCTCTCCTATCTCAAAACAATTCAAAACACAGTGATAAGGATAATCGATGTCGTACGCTACGAGCCTTAAGATATTTGAGAAAGGGTTGCTGGAGGGTCACTCTTCAGTAATCTGACTGCTTAGTGTGTTACCCTTAGGGTGACATACGACGTAGTCACTCTCAGATCATAGTCTCTAGTGCGTCAGAGATTGTGAACAGACTAAAAAACAGTTCTTGCGTAAAAGACTGAAAACAAACATCAAAGTGTCATTTTTGTCCGCTGGGACTCTTAATCAGGAGAAAACCTTTTCAGAAGGATCTAAAAAACAGTCGGACAAATCTGTGTCTTCCGTAGCCCGAACTACGTTTGCTCTGATCTTTCATGCTGTATGAAAGTACGTAGGCATAGGATGCCGTATCCTAGCGAGCAACCTTCCCCTTCTTTCCCGTAGGTAGGCGAACTACGTTGACTCTGATTTCTCGTTCCAGACGGGAATACGTAGGCATAAAGTGCGATACTTTGCCGAGTCATTTTATTTTCTTTTTAACCCTTGACCCTTAGTGTAGATAGAATAACAATCCGTACTAGAAAACAAGCGTGGATCCCATCGAGTACGAAGGACGTGAGGGGTGCTAATACCTTCCCCTTGCGTAATCGACTCCCGAATCCAGGAATTTGGTTGCGGTGACCATTCCTTTCCCTCTTTGCGTTAGGTTTACTCTGAGCATTTCCTTTCCCTCTTGTGGGATAAATAACGCACAGTGGCGACTCTTCTGTCATAGCCGGCGCCGATTTTTGCAGTAGCGACAGCTGGCGACTCTGCTGGGGATACTGATTTGGTTCCCTACGCGAGTCAATCCTAGCGCTTGTTTTCCCATCGCGGGTGTTGCATGGGTTTACTTTTCTGTCTTTACTTTCCGCATCTTATTGTCAGCTTTATATTGTTATTGCTGTTGTGGAGAGGAGTGATCTGTTGAGAGATAAGTCGGACCTGGGCTTGAGGTTACACCTAGACTTAGAAGTAGAGAGTAGTGGTTAGCCTGCTTGCTTAGCTCGCACTAGCTAGCCGCAAAATCTGCGCTCGGACGAGATTCTCTTTGATGCTTCTTGCCTGGCCCTTAGGGCTCGACAAGTTGTCTAACCCGAGGATTGTCGACTCTGGGGACCGATCAATTGGAAGTTGGCTGAGGAGGGCCTCTTCAGGACAGGATGATGCCACACCTTCTGGGTATTGTATCATCGGTCTTGAATGTTTGTGACGCCAACGACCACATAGGATGCCATACCTTGTATCAGTTGATAGGACACCTACCTGTGAGAGGGATTGGGGTATGCAGGAAACTTGACCTTCAGATCTCCCGGTTTTCTCGGTATTAGATCAGTATATGTGGTCACCTGGGTTTCTGCATCAGAGCTTGGGTATGGGTCTGTTGAGACCAGGTTGGAGCATTGTTTTGGGTCTGTCGAGACCAGGTTTGAGCAATATTGTGAGCCTATGAAGACAGATATTATGGATGGATCTCCTCAGCAATATGTCACTTGATCCCCGCTGCATTATTCTTGCATATTGCATTGTTGCATACTCATCTTGCATATCATTAACGTGTACTTATGTTGCAAGTGTGATCATTCCCCTCTAACTCTAGTGTATCTTCTAGCCAGACAATAGAGTCCATGAAGAGGACAGTTGTTTACCGGTTGCATTCACCAGATATCAGTTCCTTGCTGGGATTAGTTGCTCTAGCAGATGAGAGGGTGAAGGCTGAGTGTCGCTACTGCGAAAATCGACGCCGGCTGAACAGAAGAGTCGCCACCATGCGTTATTTATCCCAAAGGAGGGAAAGGAAACGCTCGAAGTAAACCTACCGCAAAGACGGGAAAGGAATGGTCGTCGCAACCAAATCCTGGATTCGGGAGTCGGTTACGCAAGGGGAAGGTATTAGCACCCCTCACGTCCGTCGTACTCGACGGGATCCAGGCTTGTTTTCTGGTACGGATTGTTATTCTATCTATTCTACAGGTCAAGTGTTAAAAGAAAATAAAATGACTCGGCAAAGTATCGCACTTTATGCCTACGTATTCCCGTCTGGAACGAGAAATCAGAGTCAACGTAGTTCGCCTACCTACTAGAAAGGAGGGGAAGGTTGCTCGCTAGGATATCGCATCCTATGCCTACGTACTTTCATACGGCATGAAAGATCAGAGCAAACGTAGTTCGGGCCACGGAAGACACAGATTTGTCTTGATTGTTTTTATCCTTCTGAAAAAGGTTTTCTCCTGATTATGGGTCCAAGCGGACAAAAAATGACTCTTTGATTGGTTTACAGTCTTTTACGCAAGAATCGTCTTTTATTGATGTTTATCCTTTTATTGTCTTTTTGATTGTTTTGAGAAAGAAGAGACAGAACTCTAAAACCTATGGTTGAAAAGGGGAATCAAAATCTACCCTAATGTTGTCATGCATGGGTGAAAGCCTAATGTCTGTCATATTTCTCTCTTGCGCAGAGAGAAACAGAGATCCTAAGGGGATAAACAGAAAAGAAATAGCATATATACAGTAAAGCAGTAAAATGCATGAATGCAGCAGTACAAGCGAGGCAAGGGAGTCCCACTCAACCTCGAACCTAGAAAACAATGGGCAAAGTGAAACAACTTCACCTCAACCCTATGGGAAAATTAACAAACAATACAATAAAGAAAATAAAACCCCAAAACCAGCCCTGACAGCACACCAGCTCCAGTTGAACTTTTGAAGTCAAACTCCAATGGTACCCAAGCCACAATAAGCTTCCATCTCCAAGAAATCACCAAGCTCAAGCAAGCACAGAATCCTAACCAGTTGAAAGCATCAGACAGCAGATAGCTCCAGACAGCAGTAAACCCTAGCTTTAACAGTTGCACAGCTTTGACATGAACAATCTTCATCTTTGTCAATCTTTGATCTTCACCTCTATCTTCAATGGCTTCTTTCTTCAAGGCAAGCTCTCCAGCAAAGAATTGATTTTATCAGAAGAAAATTGAATGTCAAACAGTTCATTGACGACCAAAGGAAGTATATAAACCGTTGACATTGTAACAGATTGTTTCCCTCAAAGTTCTACCTCTAAGGTAAGGCCACTTATACCTCCTAAGGAGGGAGGTGAATACCATAGAGGGACTCTATGTCATGGAGAGGAATGGAAGCACGTGAAGCTTTCCATGTTTGTATAAAGCATTTGGTCTATTCTAAGGCTCTGCCTATTTGCTCCTATTTCTCCTAAGTCTTCAAAACATCTTCAATCTGGGAAATCTTCATGCACAAAGCTTTGATCTTTATCCTCAATCTTCTCCTTTGATGTCTTCATGCTTCCAAAAGCCCACACCAAGCCCACACCCCAGATAAAAACCCACAAGCCCCAAGCAGACAAACAAAAACCCCAAATGGGAACACCAATCCATCACACAATTTGCAAAATATACTGAAAATAGTAAAATGGTATTTAAAATTCTAAGATTAATTCTAAGGGGAGTTCTATATCTACCCTACATACCCCATATGTCCCATACCCTAATTCATTCTAAAAAGCCCAAAATAAAATGTTAGAATGCACCTATGTTGAGTTTGAACCCTAGAACTATCACCCTAATGTTTTCTAATCAAACTAATCAAAATTTAATCACAAAAATGTGAAATAAATCTATGAGGTAACTTAATGCTCTAATCTAACTACCACAAAAAGAATGGAATCAAAATGCGAATTTAAATGACTAAACGAAACTCATCAATATGTATGTACAAACAATATGAAAATAAAAGCAATTAAAATGCAAAAATTCACCATAAATGGAAAAAAACCTAAAATACTATTTTTATTTTCTCACCATATTCTTGAAACCATTACCAAAATATGGGAAAAAGTTCCATGTCAAAATGATAATTTTCTAATTTATTATGAATTATTTAGTAAACTAAACAAACTAAAAGAAATAAAAAAAAGAAACTCAATTGGAAAGTACAAGAGGGGTGTCACCAGCAGTTTAATATAGTTCAGAATATTCGTTGGGCCCAGGATGGGGGGTGCTGATAGCACGCTGGGCCCATGTCCGTTTTTGAAATCCACTCAAAATACAAAAAAACACAGGGGGGCGCAACTAGCCAAAAAAAAACACTTGATTCCCATTCGGGCCCCAAATTGGAGGGTGTGGGAAGTAAGTGGCCTAAGGCCCAACGACATTCATTCTAGGGAGAGGGGGTACGAATGGAAATAATAGGGTGCATTCAGCAAATTAGTGTTTGGGCATGAGGCCCGAGATCCTATCAACCCAATCGTTTGCAGCACAAAAACCCTTTACACTCTCAATTATCCTGGCTACTGTTCATCTCCCTCCCTCAATGTGAAACCCTAGCGCCGTCCTCTGAAACCTCAGAACCTCTCACTCTGAAACGCTCCAGAAAGAAACCTCCCCAATCTCTCACCCTCACTAATTTGATCATCACCCTCACCAAGTTGTTCACAACAACTCCATTCATCACAAACACAAACTAAACCCTCAACCTCTGAGCCCAGATTGAATCCCCTAAACCCACGTTCGCACCAACATTATCCACCCTAAAAATCTCCAGCGAACAAAACAATAAAAACGATAGATGATGAGTTCGAAATGGAAACCTGGAGGTGTTTGGAAAATCTGATGATGAACTCGGTGATGAAGCTTCGGTTGAAGGTGTTGAATGGATCTTTAATCGCGTTGGAAGAAGATTCACGGATCTGGACAAAGATTTGGCTAGATCTTGGAGTTTGTTGATGGAGGTCTTCACAGATCTGGAAAGCTCACGAAGAACACCATGGCGTTCTTGAAGATTTCTGGAAATCCTAGCTGAAGGTTGAAAGATCTGGAGATTGGACGAAGATCTGATGATCTTGATGGAGAACGAGCAGTGAATTCGTGAAGGTTCACGGAGAAATTGATTAGGCGCGATGGATGTCACTGTAAATTTCCGGAGATGATGTTGAAGGTTTCTGAATATTCTGGGGACATTGATGAACAACTGATGAATTTTCCGGTGAGAAGTGATGATGATCGTTCGGAGGTAGGGGATGAAGTTGGAAGAATTTCTGGAAATTTTCCAGTTTCCGGCGACGGTTGTGGTCTCCGGCGATTAGTTGTGACGGTCGGAAGAAGTTAGGGTGGTGGCCGCCGGTCTTTGCATGGCCGGCGGTGAAGATTCCGGTGTTGGAGGCAGGTGGCAGAGGGTGAAGGGATGGTGCGCCACGTGTGGAGGAGAGTTAATGCATGGTAGCCACGTGGAGGGAAGAGGGACTAAGAATGGACAAGTGGCAGGTTCTGGGGAGAGAGAAACAATGAGGTGGAGAGGCCCACGTTGCACGCGTGGCTGAGCTATTTATTTGACAGGTGTCATCGCTGGACCTGGACTCTGACTCTGGGCTTGGATAATTGTTGATGAATGCTGGCCCAATTGACTTAAAACCTTGATTAATGGCTAAACACTGAATTAAACTTCAATTAAACTCCTAAAACAAAAATTAAAACATAAACCCCTAATTAAAATCTAATAACCCTAATTAATCCTAAAGTGAAAATTAAAAATAAAATCTAATTAATCTAAAAAATCTAATTAACTAAAAAACGAAAATTAAAAAGAAAAACCCCTAATTAATCAGAAAAAAAAAACTAAAATTATTATTTAATATCTAAAACAATTATCTTTTTAAAAACCTAATTAAATTCTGAAAAAACAAAAATCAAAAAATAAAACTCTAAAAACATTTAATCTCTATTTGTTTTCTATTCCATTAACTTTTTTTTTTAAACAACAATAAAACTCTAAAAAAAAACAATACTATCTATATATTTTTTTTTACTATTCTATTAAAAGAAAAATGATAATATCTATTAAAACTAATAAAAGAAAATATCTAAAATTTGATAAAAATTGTAATATCTAAAAAATCTATTAATTTCTAAAAATGAAAAGAAGATTTATTTAAATTCTAAAAAAAATATAAAAACTCCATTAAATCCAGAAAAATCCACTTAAATGCATTAAAATCCAGAAAAATGACAGGAAAAATCCTAAAAATGCCAGGAGGCCGATTAAATCGACTAAAATCCAATTACGCAGCCGTAGCTAAACCCTGGCACCGAGATAACCTGAAAACACCAGGAACGAGCACCAATTCTCAACAGACTTTTTCTGACCGACCTGAACTACCTGAAACGCCAGGGGCTATAATCCCAATAAAATCCATTTGACTGAGGAAAATTCCATGTATGCAATATGCAAATACGAATGCAAAATGCGTCGAAACATAAACCAGATATGAGGACCGGTTGGTCAAATTTTATGGTGCAACAGCTGCCCCTATTCAAGCAGCTTGGACCTGAAGGGTTGAGGAGCGGACAACCTTCAAACATTCGAGGTACGAGACAGTTGAATACAAAATAAACCCGAAAATTTGCCAACCGCAGAAATAAACTGCACCCTTGCTTGGGGAACACCATCCAGCGAACTGAATCCAATTATTATGGCAACAACATGATCAATCACCTGATAAAGAGATTTGACTTCAACACCAGTTACTTGTGTGACACCACAAATAACAAACCCGAAGGTTGGATCAACATGCACTTGATCACCCCCCACCGTCTACTGATAGACGGAGACACCATCCCCCAGGAAAATAATAACCATACTTACATCGTCTACAGATAGACAGAAAACCCCTTCCCGAAGGAAAATCATACCCATATTTACATTGTCTACAGAAAGATAGAAAGACCCCTTCCCGAAGGAAAACAATTATCCATACTCTCCTCGTCTAATGATAGACGGAGACACCATCCCGAAGGAACACCAATATCCATTTTTACGCTGTCTACAGATAGACAGAACACCATCCCGAAGGAAAAAACAATATCCATACTCTCCTCGTCTAATGATAGACGGAGACACCATCCCGAAGGAAGACAATAACCATACTTACATCGTCTACAGATAGACAGAAAACCCCTTCCCGAAGGAAAATCATACCCATATTTACATCGTCTACAGATAGACAAAAAGACCCCTTCCCGAAGGAAAATCATAACCCATATCCATACTCACATTGTCTAAGGATAGACAGAAAGGCACCGTCCCGAAGGAAAACCAATATAACCCATACTCCGTCCACTGAAGGAAAACCATACCCATATTTACATTGTCTACAGATAGACAGAAAGACCCCTTCCCGAAGGAAAACAATTATCCATACTCTCCTTGTCTAATGATAGACGGAGACACCATCCCGAAGGAACACCAATATCCATTTTTACGTTGTCTACAGATAGACAGAACGACCCCTTCCCGAAGGAAAACCAATATAACCCATACTCCGTCCACCGAAGGAAAACCATACCCATATTTACATTGTCTACAAAAAGATAGAAAACCCCTTCCCGAAGGAAAATCATAACCCATATCCATACTCACATTGTCTAAGGATAGACAGAAAGGCACCGTCCCGAAGGAAAAACGTTATCCATATTTACATTGTCTAAAGATAGACAGAAAGACCCCTTCCCGAAGGAACACCATTATCCATACTCTCCTCGTCTAATGATAGACGGAGACACCATCCCGAAGGAAAACGATAATATCTATATTCATCACCACCCATCAAATTTCAGAATCCTTTCGTCTACAGGAATTGATGGAAAGAACAATATCTTCAAATGGGCCACATCCTCAATAAGGATTGACAGACAGAAAACCCATCTCCAAAGAGCCATACCGTTGATAAGGATCAACAACTAGGAAAACCAAACATTCTTCGAAGAGCCTTGACGTTAATAAGAATCAACGGTCAGAAAAACCTTCTTGAAATGCCATCTCGTCCAATAAACAGAAAGAACGCCAATATCTGAAAGATCGCCTTGAAACCCCTCAACGTCTAAGGATAGACGGAGAAAACCATACCCCAACTCCCGAAGTCTACTGATAGACTGATGAGTAAAGCATAATTGTTGCATGATCTGAGAATCGAATACCAAAGAGCTGTCTGAATAAAGCTGCTGGATAAATGCCCCTGAACTGATTACAGAGTACCTCATGTTGCCACTAAAGGTTGATAGAAAAACTGGCTTATGCTTCGTATGCATATGCGTATGTTTGAATTTTTCTATGGTGTAATGCTCCATATAGGATGGAAATGCTACGCATTTGAGGATGAAATGCAGGTATGATGTAAATATGATGATGTATGCAAATGCAAATGCAGGCTCGGCCGCTGGAGAAACTGGATACAGAAAGCCGCCTCAGCAAAATAAGTGCTAAAGACAACGCCAACTCCGCTAGGGATAACTAGGCATCACAGAATTATTCCAGCAAAATAAATGCTGGAAAAGTGAAGCCGACTTCGCTGGGGAATAACCGAATGCGCCAATCATGATTGAACTTCTGTCAGGGATAGCTTACCCGTGCCAATGAAAATTGGACTTTTGCTAGGGAAAACAGACGGAGTCTTCCTACGTACCAATGAAGATTGGATTTTGAAACATTGTGTCACCACAGGTTGGGCCCCACAATGATTGCCAACATGGATTGGGCTTCTTGAAAATTGCCAATAAGAATTGGGCTTTAGGCCATCTGGGATGGGTCATATATGATTGGCACTGGAACAATATCCTGTCTGAATTCACAGTTTCTGATTGAAGGGTCAATAGCCGGTAACACGACTTCCCGACATTCGACTCACACTTGGAGATTAGCTTAATCTGCTCGAATAGATCTGAGTAGCTCTGAGTAACTCTGATGACACGGAGAACAATTCCTTCGTTTCTGATATGCCCCAGCTTGTGGGACCTCTGTGGGGATACTCCTCAAAAGGAAATCTGAAAATCTGTACCCTGTCGGCCTGATATGAAATTCCCCAGCATTCTGATCCTCGGCAAAACTTCAAATCAACTGCCTCTTGAATGAAAGAGGAAATTCTGCGCTCTTAGGATGGCCTGCCCCTGTCTGCAGTAACTTTGCCCCTGATTGGCTAATTCGGTATAGTGATTCTAGCTACGAGAGATTTACCGAATCTCGACCTGATAGCCCCGGTATGACGACTCTGGATGGCTGACCTCACTGGGGATCACTTGATAATAGCCTGCCCCGGCTCTCGGAATATTCGGGCATCCCGCATTCTATCCTGATCAGACTTTCCACTGTAGGAAACTTTCCTGCTGTCAAGTGCTTACTCGTAAGTAAAACCAGTTGTTCTGCATAAAAGGTATATTAATGCAATGCATATGACAGTTTTAACATCCAATCTGTTCACTGGAAAAAGGAAAACCAGCTTATAGCCTACAAAGCACAAATCATTTATCAAAATATCAACATCAGCACCAACATGGTAAGAAGAACCCTTTTAGGAGTCAGCTTCGACGTGATCTTTACCGATGTATGTGTTCGGAACAACCCTGCTTCAATTAGGACTTTTGAAGGTTGTAACGTGGTCAGGTTCACGGTTTTGAAAAAAAGGATAAAGGTTCAAAGTCTAATTTTAACCCACCCATTCTCCTTGATGTTCTCTGATCCTACGTTCAGCTAATTCGACCTTAGCGCTCACCTCTCAGAGGTTGAAAGGTAGGAGTGATAGTTCGAGAAACTATGAGCCCTTTTTGGAGTGATAGTCACTCGCTCTTCGTCTTTGACACTTGGGGTCACACGACTCGTATTTCATTTGAGGTTTTTTCTTTTGTAATCCTTTTCGTTTTTTCTTTCCCTAATTTTTGCCCGGACCAACTCTTTTGAGTTTCTTCTGATTTTCCAGTCCAGCGGGGATGCCCCTATTTTTGCTTAAGTCATTTGTTTTCAAGTCTTGACTTAGCGGGCTTTTTATTCTTTTCGCTTTTCATTTTTTTCGAACAAGTCGTGTGACACTGGTTTTCTGACTCTTTGGGGAATAATGTGACTGGGTCACTCCTGATGCTTAACCACTGTGGCTTTTTAGGCACGACCTATGGAGGTGTGATTGATCCTCGAACGGAAACTCCTTTTGCAATTTGGACGTTTGGTCAAATTAGCTAACACCTACCCTGTCCCAGGTTGACATTGAGGGTTTTTCGTTTTCAGAAAGAAACTCCTACAACTAGGCTCAAAGGGGTTATCAAGGGATTATCTTCCTTATGTCTCCGGTGTTTAGGGATTCGAAACAATGCCTGTAAATCATCAGCAGGTTTTATTTCAAAGGCATACAATATCGGAAGCTTGCATGTCGTTCATTTTTGTCATCCTCCCCGGATTCCGCTTAACCAAGCGTTGGATATCTGTAAAAATCAATTAGTGAACACGAATGGATTTAATCAAAACATGCATACTCATTTCATTATCATCAATTGAATGAAAACAACAAGTTTTACAAACAAAATTGCAATTTAACAAGAAAGAAACTACAAACATAAAGAAATGGCAAGATGAAACACAGGAAAACGTCAGCTTCCGAGAACCGGGCTTTCACATCTGACTTGTGTTGCACCCTAAAATTTGCTCAACCTTTTCTAATTGGTTTATGTTTCATTAGCATTTGCATATAGAGTCATGTACATAGCATAATCATCTGCATAGCATAGCATAGCAAGTCAGCCAACAGGGACCAAGCATTATTCTCATCTCTATGAGCCTATCAAGAGGTTATTATTCTAATTCAATCCCATTCAAGTCATCAGAAAGAATTTGAAAGCTATTAAGTCAATGGATCAAGCAAGTGCATCCATCTCCTATCTGAGGGTATCTGAGGATCAACAAAGAAATTGTGAGTTGTGGGCTGAGCATGGATAGTATCTGGGCATCATGGGAGACTTATAAAGTCATTTGAAGAAGGAGGCAAGTCCTTGGTGTGATCATAAGTATTGCAGTTGAAGACAGTCAACTAGGGTTCCATCTGGGTCAACTCTAGGTCAACTCTAGGTCAATTGACTGATTGAAAGGCATTAAGGTCTATTGGAGAGATGTGGGGTTCATCATTTGACATGTAGAGAAGGATATGGTGATATGCCAAGAAGAATTCAAGAGAAATCAAGGAGAAGAGGAGTTTCTAAATTAGGGTTTCTGTGTAAAATCCCTTAATTTAGGTCAAATTTCCAAGCAAGATAAGTCAAAATGCAAGATTCAAATGGATCCTTGGCCAACATGAAACTTGTAGAGGATCTCAAGACCTTTAATTTGAGTGGTGGAAGACATTAAGGAGATTTATAGAACTCAAGTTATGGTCCTTGCAAGTTACAGGTCATCTGAGGTATCTGAAGTTTTGTCTGTGAAAGTGACTTGACTTCCAAGCAATTTTTACCCCTCAAGGAGATTTCAAATGAATTTCTGGTCAACATAATAATTGTTCCTAATTGTCTTAGCTTTCTAGAATGGTATGGTATGCCTTCATATGATTTGTGGAACTCTACTTATGGTCTTGGCAAGCAAAGGGTATTTTGGGTCATCTGGTGATTACAGGTCATTCTTAGCCTATACCTAAAACTCACACAAGGGTGCTTCAAATGAAAAACTTCCCAACATCAAAGTTGCTCAAAATGCCATTTTAAGTCAAGAAAAGAAGTCGTGAAAGTTTGGAAATGCATGGAACAAGACTTGATAAAAGTTGGTGAAAAATGACTTAAAAAAGGCATATAACTTGAAAAAAGTTCAAGTTGGAAAATGGTTTGAGAGATCTACAAGTCCAATATGGGTCATCCAATATACCAAATTGATTCCCAACATCATTTTAAAGACATTGGTTCATCCACTTTTTTGAGTTGGGGTTTAAAAATTGGACTTGCTTTGTATTTTTGTTACTTGCATAATAAGGCAAGTATAGAAAACTTGGCACAAGATGAATTTTCAAGGCAAGGAGCTTACATACAATTCCCATATCTCATGTAAGGAGATTTTGACATAAGTTTGGAAAGGTGCAAGCACGAGATAAGAGATATTCAAAGTATCATGGCATGAGAAGTTCATGAAATTTCCACACCTTTCTAGAATCCTCCAAGATTATTCTAGAAACCTCTAAGTTTGTTAATCATCATCTATATATTGGGTTGAGATCATTAGGAGTAAAGGTTGGTGATAGTTGATGTTGAATCCATTTGCAAATCATATTGAATTTTTTCCATCATTTTTCCTTTTTTTCCCACACTTTCACATGTTTGAATTTCCATTTTTTTCAATCCTTTTTCTCTCCATTTTTTGATCCTTTCTCATTACCAATTAATTCAATATACTACATAGGATTTTTCCATCAATTTTTGAGAAGATTTTAGTGCAATTCCATGGTTGTATCAACATGAAAAAGTGAGCTCCAAGTGCAAAAGTGATTTTCATTTCCTCACCAATTCAAGCATTTTCTTTGATCCTAATACCTCTACCAAGAATTATTGAAGGTTTCTACACTTTTTTCCAAAAAAATCCGTGCTCCATTAAAGCTCCATAATTCATTTTTCCAAGGTATAAAGAATTCGACATAACTCATGATTTATGAGTCTTTCTTGCATTATTGTTGTTGCATCACATTGCTCTCATCTCCTACATGGATTCTAGTACAAAAAAGATGGTTTTTATGACAATTTTTGGTTCTTGAGTTTTTCTTGAGGTGCCACATTTTGGGAGTTAGAGAGAGTTTCAAGAAAATCTAAGACCATATTTGGATTCCTTGAATTTTTTCCTTCAAGTTTGACTAAAATTTTGTGCGAAACGGATAATTATTGATGGAGTTATGGTGCTTCAAAGTAGCAAAAAACTCATGTTCATGGGGCTGCGGGTTACTATTCACAAAGTTGAAAAATTTGATTTGGAGAAGAAGGTGTTAACACCGTCGGATGCATTTCCAAGTCAAGGTTTCTTCCATTCATCCAACGCCTCTCACTGCGCCACGTAATCGGCCACATAAGCCTCATGCCACTTTTATTTATTCATGTTATTTTCTTTTATTTTCCTATTGCCATGTTTCTTTTATTTTTTCTGTTTTATATGCTGACTTCAAATAATCATAAAAAATAGGAAAATTAGTCTTTTTGATCCCCATTTTTTTGTGCTGAATCTTTAAGATATCTAGGATTTAATAAAACTGGAATTATAATTTTACCATTGTTTGAAATTTTCTTTGGATTTTTTACATTTGGGTCGTCATAAAAAGGCCAATGCTGGTGCTATCATTTTGTTGAATTCCTTTAACCTATCAAAACACAATTTAAATGTCAATCCTTTTGTAGGGATCTCATACACACATTGAGGTATTGTGATATATTTTTGTGGGAATTTTATTGTACCATTTTAATTGGTTTTGGATGCTTTCTTTAACATGATCCACTTTAATCTTTCCTTTGGTATACATGAGATATCTTGCAATGTTTTCATCTTGTTTGACCATTTAACTTTGGATATTTTTGTGGTATCTCTCACCCCTGGTTTGTGGCTTGATGTAGGGCATTGGAGATTTTTATTTGAATTTTTTAGCACCTCTTGCTATTTTTCTCATATTTTGTATTCGAACTTGTAATTTGGACTTCCGAACGGACTTTATTTTTTGTTAAGGCTCCAACGGCCGATTTCTGTTTGTGTGGTGAATGCCGTGGTTTATATTTCTTATTATAGATAGGCTAGAGGTATTTGAAGACCCCTTAGGTGGCTGTTATTTGTATGTGTAGCTTGCCCGATTATCGACTTGTTTGCATGATAGCACGTTGCGATTCCAAATAGTGGATTACGCGTTTCATTCGGAGTTTTCACTCGATTCTTTGCATATGATCACTTGATATTTTCTTATTCCGTCCATGAATGGGCTTGAGGTTAAGATGAACCTTCCTCCCTCCTTTGCATTGCATTTACCATTGCTATATTCATGTTCACTTGTATGCGGTTATTACTTGTATTTCCGTTTCTTCCTTTCGTTTCCTTTCCCGTAGGACTTCCATTCTCCCTTGTTCAAGGGAGGATGTGATAGACATTAGGAGTTAACCCATGCATGATAACATTAGGGTAGATTTTATTCCCTTTTAACCCTAGGATTTGTAGAGTGTCATCTCTTCTTCCTTCAAAACAACAGAAAAATATTAATAAAGGTTATAACAGAGATTAATGCATTTCTTCCGTCAAAAGATTTGAACAGACATCAACCCTTTGCAATAAGAAAACCCTTGTTTAAGGTGAGATTTTTCATAAAAAACAACAGACAGACTTGTGTCGTACGTGGCCCGAACTACGTTTGCTCTGATCTTCCATGCAGTGTGGAAGTACGTAGGCATAGGATGCGATATCCTAGCGAGCAACCTTCCCCTCCTTTCCCGTAGGTAGGCGAACTACGTTGACTCTGATTTCTCGTTCCAGGCGGGAATACGTAGGCATAAAGTGCGATACTTTGCCGAGTCATTTTTATTTTCATTTTATTTTCTTTTTAACCCTTGACCTATAGTTTAGATAGAATAACAATCCATACCCGAAAACAAGCGTGGATCCCGTCGAGTACGACGGACGTGAGGGGTGCTAATACCTTCCCCTTGCGTAACCGACTCCCGAATCCAGGTTTTGGTTGCGACGACCATACCTTTCCCGTGTTGTGCGAGGTTTACTCTGAGCGTTTCCTTTCCCTCCCGTGGGATAAATAACGCACGGTGGCGACTCTTCTGTCAGCCGGCGCTGATTTTCGCAGTAGCGACAGCTGGCGACTCTGCTGGGGACTGCGATGGTTCCCTATGCGAGTCTCGCCTTGGATTTTCTTCCTAGCTGCCTGGGTCATCCCCAGCAGCTTGCGACTCTGCTGGGGACTCCAACGGTTCCCTAAGAGAGTCAATCCTAACGCTTGTTTTCCCGTCGAGGATTTTGTATGGATTTATATTTCTGACCTTTATTTTCAGCTTTGTATATATGGATTATTATTGTTGTATCTTGGGGTGTGACGGGTGTTCTGATATTGAGTGAGAAGCCGAACCTGGGCTTGAGTGCACCTAGAATTAGAGTAGAGATTAGTTGGCGCCCGCTTGCTTTGCTTGCTTTGGTGTCCCGCGAAATCTACACTCAGACGAGGTTCCTCTGGTTGGCCTCCTGCCCCTTCCTTTGGTTGGCGTGGGTTGCTGGTTAGTTGAATTGTCGACTCTGGGGACCGATCATTTGGAAGTTGGCTAAGTGAGGCCTCTTCAGGATTTGATGATGCCACTCCTTCTGGGAATCGTATCATCAACCCTGAAAGTCTGTGACGCCGACGACCGCATAGGATGCCATACCTTTGTCAGTTATTAGGACATCCACCTGTGAGAGGGTTTGGGGTTATGCAGGTAACTAGACCTTCAGACTACCGGTTATTTCTTGATCTGAGATCCTGGGTATTTATGGAGAGTTCTGAGGTCTGTCAGAGACCAGTTGGAGACATGATATGAGGTCTGCCAGAGACCAGTCAGAGTTATGTTGTGGGGTCTGTCAGAGACCAGTGTTGGAGCTTTGTGTAGGGTCTATCTGAGACCAAGGTTCGAGGAACTCTGGAGGGTCTATCTGAGACTTGTTGATATGGTTCAGGCTTCTCAGCCGGGGCACTTGATCCCTGTTGACTGTGTGCATACGCATTCGCATTTTCATTCATATGTTGGTAGCATATTGCATATCCATTTTGCATTACAGGTACTGGTTCGAAATTGTATCTCATCTCCTGCTTCTCACCAGGTGTTCACAGAATTGCTAGCCAACATTCACACCGCTATTCCACTCACACCAACTGTCGAAGAATCATGGATCAAATGCAGAACGAGATGCAAGATGTGCGCGAGAAGCTCACTCTCTTTATGCAGACCATGGAAGCTATTGCAAAAGGTCAGGAGAATTTGCAAGCCATGGTGCAGCCTCTGTTGGTCAGAAACGCCGGTCACGGTAACGAGGATCATCAGTCTGTGCGAGTCGATACTATTCAGGGAGATGGCACTCCCACGCCAGTGGCTCCACCTGTAGTCAATATACCTGCTGCTAATGTCAACAACGCTACCGCTGCTGGGAACGGTAACATCGGAGTTGGGAACGAGACTGTTGTCCATAACGTTGGGCTTGGTGATATCAACTTGGGTGATAATATGGGAGGCAACGGCTTCGGCAATGCTGGATTCGGGTTCAATGATCAGGGATTCGATAACGCTGGGAAATATGGTTTCAATGCTCAAGGCTTTGGGCAAGATGGTTATGGTGTGGCCAATCAGGGTTACGGAGGTTTCGGAAATGGAAACGGCGCTGGGTTAATGGCTTTTGGGCCTGCTGGAGGTGTTCAGGGATACGGCAACAGAGGCCGAGGCCCGGTGATGAACCAGATTAGGGTTGGCCGCAATAATGGATATGATGGGTATGGAGCTGGGAATGGTATGTGGCAAGAAGATCAGCAGGGGGACGCTTTCTCCGGCGGAGGTTTCGAAGGGTGGATGGATGACTCCCAGAAGATCAGAATGCTAGAAGAGCAGATGAGGGGGGTCCTGAACCAAAGTGTTGTGGGCTTAGACATGGCAACAATGGGTCTGGTACCTGGCTTGAGGGTGCCAATCAAATTCAAAGCTCCTACGTTTGATAAGTATAAAGGGGACACCTGTCCGAAAGTGCACGTGCGGGCTTATTATCGAAAGATGTCTGCGTACTCAACTGATGAGAGAATGCTAATGCATTTCTTTCAAGATAGTCTATCAGGCCCTTCCCTAGAATGGTATATGGGATTGGAGCCAACTAATATCAAGACATGGAAACAGCTAGCAGAGGCATTTGTAGCTCACTATAAGTATAACAGCGACTTGGCGCCCAATCGGGTCCAATTGACAGGGTTGTCTCAGAAGAAGGGTGAGAGCTTTAAAGAGTATGCGCAAAGATGGCGCGACATGGCTGCCAGGGTCCGTCCTCCTTTAGAAGACAAGGAAATGAATGACATGTTCATTGGAACATTCACCGGCGTGTTTTACGACAAGTTGTTTCACACATCTTTGGCCAGTTTCTCAGACTTAGTTCTGATGGGGGAGAAGATTAAAAATAACATTAAGGTAGGAAGGTTCCAAGCAGGTGAGCCTACTTCAGCTGGAAGCAATAAGAAAGCTTTCGGGGGTAGAAAACAGGAAGATGCCAATTCGGTATGTAGCTCTCGGGGAAGAAATAGGGGATGGAGGCAATACCAACCGCAACAAGTTGCAAGTATGACAATCCCCGCGCAACATCAGCAACAGCTGCAGCAGCAGGGGCAACAACATCCGGCTCAGCGAAGAATTCAGAATGGGAAGCCGAAAAGGGTATTTGATCTGCCGCCAATGTCGTACGCTGAGCTTCTTCAGAATTTGTTACGGTTACAGTTGGTCGAGAAAAGAACGATGGCTCCTCCGACAGGGATCCCCCCACCCAGTTATAACGCTAATGAGCATTGTGAATTCCACTCTGGGGCACCCGGCCATAATATCGAAAACTGCCACGCTTTCAAGCATAAAGTGCAAGATTTGCTTGATAGCACTGTTATTAATTTTGGTACGGAAGGGCCCAATATTACACAACAACCAATGCCAAACCATGAATAGGCTGGAGTATGGTGGACAAAGAGGAGTTCTACAGTTCGGGTGGGCCGTTAAAAGTAGATCAGAACAGTGGCAGGTTACCTCTAATAACTGATTGTGAAGATAGCTGGTTCAGCAGCAGGACAGATGTGAAAGCCCGGTTCTCGGAAGCTGGCATTTTTCTTTGTTTTATCTTGTCATTTCTTTACGTTTGTAGTTTCTTTCCTGTTTAAATTGCAATCTTGTTCGTAAAACTTGTTGTTTCCATTCAATTGATGATAATGAAATAAATATGCATGTCTTGATTAAATCCATTCGTGTTCACTAATTGTTTTTATAAATGTCCAACACCTGGATAAGAAGAATCTGGGGGGATGACGAAAATGAACGACCTGCAACTTCCGATTGCATGCTTTTGAAATAAAACCTGCTGATGATGTACAGGCATTGTTTCAAATCCCTAAACACCGGTGATATAAGGAAGATAATCCCTTGTCAACCCTTTTGAGCCTTGTAGTAGGAGTTTCTTTCTGTGAACGAAAAACCCTTCATATTTAACCTGGGGCAGGGTAGGTGTTAGCTAATTTGACTGAGCGTCTAAATTGCAAAAGGAGTGTCCGTTCGAGGATCAATCACACCTTCATAGGTCGTGCCTAAAAAAAAACCACAATGGTTAAGGTTCGCCAACCCAAGAGTGAAACAGTCACATTATTCCACGAAGAGTCAGACAACCAGCGTCACACGACTTGTTCGAAAGAAAAAGAGAAAAAAATCAAAAGCCCGCTAAGTCAAGAAAAGAAAACAATTGACTTAGGCAAAAATGAGGGCATCCCGCTGGACTCAAAAAAAAAAAAAAAAACCAAAAGAACTCAAAAGAGTCAGTCCAGGCAAAAGTTAGGGATATGAAAAAACGAAAGACGAAAAGGATTGTCAAAGAAAAGAAAAAACCTCAAATCAAATGCGAGTCGTGTGACCTCAAGTATCAAAGACGAAAGGTGAGTGGTGATAGTTGATGTTGAATCCATTTGCAAATCATATTGAATTTTTTCCATCATTTTTCCTTTTTTTCCCACACTTTCACATGTTTGAATTTCCATTTTTTTCAATCCTTTTTCTCTCCATTTTTTGATCCTTTCTCATTACCAATTAATTCAATATACTACATAGGATTTTTCCATCAATTTTTGAGAAGATTTTAGTGCAATTCCATGGTTGTATCAACATGAAAAAGTGAGCTCCAAGTGCAAAAGTGATTTTCATTTCCTCACCAATTCAAGCATTTTCTTTGATCCTAATACCTCTACCAAGAATTATTGAAGGTTTCTACACTTTTTTCCAAAGAAATTCGTGCTCCATTAAAGCTCCATAATTCATTTTTCCAAGGTATAAAGAATTCGACATAACTCATGATTTATGAGTCTTTCTTGCATTATTGTTGTTGCATCACATTGCTCTCATCTCCTACATGGATTCTAGTACAAAAAAGATGGTTTTTATGACAATTTTTGGTTCTTGAGTTTTTCTTGAGGTGCCACATTTTGGGAGTTAGAGAGAGTTTCAAGAAAATCTAAGACCATATTTGGATTCCTTGAATTTTTTCCTTCAAGTTTGACTAAAATTTTATGCGAAACGGATAATTATTGATGGAGTTATGGTGCTTCAAAGTAGCAAAAAACTCATGTTCATGGGGCTGCGGGTTACTATTCACAAAGTTGAAAATTTTGATTTGGAGAAGAAGGTGTTAACACCGTCGGATGCATTTCCAAGTCAAGGTTTCTTCCATTCATCCAACGCCTCTCACTGCGCCACGTAATCGGCCACATAAGCCTCATGCCACTTTTATTTATTCATGTTATTTTCTTTTATTTTCCTATTGCCATGTTTCTTTTATTTTTTCTGTTTTATATGCTGACTTCAAATAATCATAAAAAATAGGAAAATTAGTCTTTTGGATCCCCATTTTTTTGTGCTGAATCTTTAAGATGTCTAGGATTTAATAAAGCTGGAATTATAATTTTACCATTTTTTGAAATTTTCTTTGGATTTTTTACATTTGGGTCGTCATAAAAAGGCCAATGCTGGTGCTATCATTTTGTTGAATTCCTTTAACCTATCAAAACACAATTTAAATGTCAATCCTTTTGCAGGGATCTCATCCACACGTTGAGGTATTGTGATATATTTTTGTGGGAATTTTATTGTACCATTTTAATTGGTTTTGGATGCTTTCTTTAACATGATCCACTTTAATCTTTCCTTTGGTATACATGAGATATCTTGCAATGTTTTCATCTTGTTTGACCATTTATCTTTGGATATTTTTGTGGTATCTCTCACCCCTGGTTTGTGGCTTGATGTAGGGCATTGGACATTTTTATTTGAATTTTTTAGCACCTTTTGCTATTTTTCTCATATTTTGTATTCGAACTTGTAATTTGGACTTCCGAACGGACTTTATTTTTTGTTAAGGCTCCAACGGCCGATTTGTGTTTGCGTGGTGAATGCCGTGGTTTATATTTCTTATTATAGATAGGCTAGAGGTATTTGAAGACCCCTTAGGTGGCTGTTATTTGTATGTGTAGCTTGCCCGATTATCGACTTGTTTGCATGATAGCACGTTGCGATTCCAAATAGTGGATTACGCGTTTCATTCGGAGTTTTCACTCGATTCTTTGCATATGATCACTTGATATTTTCTTATTCCATCCATGAATGGGCTTGAGGTTGAGATGAACCTTCCTCCCTCCTTTGCATTGCATTTACCATTGCTATATTCATGTTCACTTGTATGCGGTTATTACTTGTATTTCCGTTTCTTCCTTTCGTTTCCTTTCCCGTAGGACTTCCATTCTCCCTTGTTCAAGGGAGGATGTGATAGACATTAGGAGTTAACCCATGCATGATAACATTAGGGTAGATTTTATTCCCTTTTAACCCTAGGATTTGTAGAGTGTCATCTCTTCTTCCTTCAAAACAACAGAAAAATATTAATAAAGGTTATAACAGAGATTAATTCATTTCTTCCGTCAAAAGATTTGAACAGACATCAACCCTTTGCAATAAGAAAACCCTTGTTTAAGGTGAGATTTTTCATAAAAAAACAACAGACAGACTTATGTCGTACGTGGCCTGAACTACGTTTGCTCTGATCTTCCATGCAGTGTGGAAGTACGTAGGCATAGGATGCGATATCCTAGCGAGCAACCTTCCCCTCCTTTCTCGTAGGTAGGCGAACTACGTTGACTCTGATTTCTCGTTCCAGGCGGGAATACGTAGGCATAAAGTGCGATACTTTGCCGAGTCATTTTTATTTTCATTTTATTTTCTTTTTAACCCTTGACCTATAGTTTAGATAGAATAACAATCCATACCCGAAAACAAGCGTGGATCCCGTCGAGTACGACGGACGTGAGGGGTGCTAATACCTTCCCCTTGCGTAACCGACTCCCGAATCCAGGTTTTGGTTGCGACGACCATACCTTTCCCATGTTGTGCGAGGTTTACTCTGAGCGTTTCCTTTCCCTCCCGTGGGATAAATAACGCACGGTGGCGACTCTTCTGTCAGCCGGCGCCGATTTTCGCAGTAGCGACAACTTGCTGCTGAACCAGCCATCTTCCATACTGCTTAACACGGATGTCGGGTGAATTTCCTTTCTGACTTCAGCGGGCTCTGTCTAGCACGCAGGTTTGACCGATGACGATAAGGCAGCTGATTCTAGAAAGGAGTTGACGTCTGTTGCGAAGACTGGACAGATTGTTGACTTTGATCAGTCGAACCACTTGGAGGTCGAGTCTGAACTATCAGGGACTCCTTTTGTTCAAGCGCTTTCATCCTCATACTTGGTCTAGGCAGCAACTGAGGACAGGGAGATTTTGACACCAATGATTGCAGAATATTCTTCTGATCTACGGCAGCTTCGGGAACGTCCATCATCTTAGCACCAACTGGGGCAAGACCATTAGGTACAATTACGCCGCCCGGCGTGAGTTCAATAGCTTTTGCGTCAATCAAGTCCTGAACGTTGTGCTTGAAAGCGTGGCAACTCTCGATATCATGTCCGGGTGCCCCGGAATGAAATTCACACTGCTTGCTAATGTCATACCCATAAGGAAGCGTCGTTCCTGTGAGCGGCTCCAATGTTCTTTTCTCAAACAGCTTCAAACTCATTAAAGTCTTCAAGAGCTTAGCATATGTCGAAGGCGGCGCCTCAAATATCCTCCTTGACCTTTGCCGAATCGGGTGTATCTTTGGTTGTTGTTGTTGGTGTCGATCAACACGTCTTTTAAGCTCGGGTTCCACAGGCACGGGCTCCACAAGCACAGGTGGAACAAACTCCGTCACTGCGGCTTCAGATAGCTAATCATCCTCTTTCCTAATCACATTCTTGACTACTTCCATGATCAAACTCATTTGGGTCTTCAGTTGATTATTTTCCTCTTTGAGCATCTTCTGTTCCAGACGCAACTCTTGCATGTCTTTCATCATCTGCCTTAGCTGGCTTCGGACTTCAATCAATTCAGCCTGGTTCTGTTCCATATCTCTGAGGGAATTCCTGCAATAACTGGAGGCAGGAAATAAGACCCACGGTTCTGATGTACCTGTTATGCGATAATGCAATGCAGAAATCAACACATATTCAAGACAAGACAAATACACCCCAAGCTGTAAGCACTGAGACAAACACCTCACACCACTATGCAAAGTCAACAAGAGTAGTAAACAAGCACACCCGAGTACAAAATACAATGACCCCAGCCAACAAGCCTGGTGGTGGTCAGTAAACAACAATGCACGAAAGCTAAACAATCAGCAGAGAAAACAGATGCGACACCCGGCACAGAAACCTCTAGCAACTTCCCCCATATTCAACATGAGCTCTCAGTTGGACATTCTTCCAAACATACACTCTCAGTGGAGTATTCCCTGACATGGACTGACGAACCCATACAACTGGATGAAGGATAATCAATAATCCGAACAAAACCCTGAGGCGTGACAAAGATCTTGTTAGAGTCTAGCAGATTCTGAACTTGGCTTCTAAGCACTTTACAATCATCTGTCGAATGCCCCTGTACCCCAACATAGTACTCACAGCGGGCGCTGGCATCGGAACCTGAAGGATAAGGCGGGATCGTTGGACTAGTCTCTTTCGGCACTATTAATCCACTTTCGACCAAATCTGGCAACAACTGACTGTATGACACCGGTAGCTGAGTAAACTGCCTTTCAGGTTTCCTTGGTCTTTGTCGGGCGTGACGACGCGACCGACGATAATATGACTGCTGGTTTGAAGGGTCTGAAAACTGAGCCTGAGACGCTAGAGGTTCTGAGACAACATCGCTTCCTTCTTCCCATTCCTCTTGAGAAGTGAGAACTGGTTCATTCTTATCAACTGGGATGCAAGGAGCCTCTCGAAGCTTTCCATTCTTGAGTCCTCTCTCAACAAGCTCCCCCATTCTCATCAGGCCTTCAAAGCTTGTACAAGTGAACATCATGTCATAATAACGGCCCTTCAGAGTATCCAAAAAAAGGCTAACCATTTCTCGCTCCGGAATCGGTGGTTGAACACGAGCGGCCAATTCTCTCCATCTTTGCACATACCCCCTAAAGGATTCATTCTCCGCACGAGATAATTCTTGCAACTGTATGCGAAAATGAGCCATTTCCAGGTTGTAATCGTACTGCTTCACGAAGGCATTGGCTAAGTCCGACCATGATTTAATACTATCACTCTTCAGGTGCATGTACCAGTCCAAAGGTTCTCCGATCAAACTATCTTGGAAACAGTGAATCATGAGCTCGTCATTGGTGATATACGGAGTCATTCTTCTGCAGAACATAACCAAATGTAGCTTCGAACAACCATCCCCTTTGTACTTCTCGAAATTGGGCATTTTGAACTTTGGAGGCAATACAAGACCTGGCACCAAACACATGCTCGCAGCATTCAGATCAAGAGTATTCTTATTCACCAGGGCAACAATCTGATCTTCCAACGTCTGAAGTCTTCTCATATACTCAGCAGGCAGTGGCCCCTGAATATTAACATGTGGAACCACTCTTGGAGATGGAACAATCCTTGGAGAATCTGGCGTAGAGAAAGTGCAAAAACAGGTAAGCTCCCTGTTCTGGCTGAAGATGAATATGCAAAATGAAATGTAAATGCAAACAGTTATGCAAAATGCAAAATGCACACACAAGGGACCAAGTGCCCCTGGCTGAGAAGTCCAATCCATAATACTGGTCTTAACCAGACCCATAACACTGCTCGAACCTGGTGTTAGCAAACCAAAACAGTACTCCAACCTGGTCTCCAACAGACCCTATAATGCTGTCTTCAAATACCACTGAATCTCAATCAAGAAAACCGGTAATCTGGAGGTCAAGTTACCTGCATGCCCCAACCCCTCTCACAGGTAGGTGTCCTAATAACTGACATAAGGTACGGCATCCTATGCGGTCGTTGGCGTCACAGACTTTCAAGACCGATGATACGATACCCAGAAGGTGTGGCATCATCATGTCCTGAAGAGGCCTCACTTAGCCAACTTCCAAATGATCGGTCCCCGGAGTCGACAATCCAACTAACCAACAACCCCCTCAACCAAAAGGGTTGAAAAAGAATCCAACCAGAAGATCCTCGTCCGAGCATGGATTTCATGAGACACTGGTACATGCAAAGCATGCACGCGCCCACTAATTTCCACTCTAATTCTAGGTGCACTCAAGCCCAAGTCCGACTTATCTCTCAATCATAGAACCCCCTCATACCCACAGCAATAATAACAGAAATATAATGCTGAATGTAAAATGCAGAAACATAAATCCATACAAAATCCTCGACGGGAAAACAAGCGCTAGGATTGACTCTCGTAGGGAACCGTTGGAGTCCCCAGCAGAGTCGCCAGTTGTCGCTACTGCGAAAATCGGCGCCGGCTGAACAGAAGAGTCGCCACCATGCGTTATTTATCCCAAAGGAGGGAAAGAAAACGCTCGAAGTAAACCTACCGCAAAGACGGGAAAGGAATGGTCGTCGCAACCAAATCCTGGATTCGGGAGTCGGTTACGCAAGGGGAAGGTATTAGCACCCCTCACGTCCGTCGTACTCGACGGGATCCAGGCTTGTTTTCTGGTACGGATTGTTATTCTATCTATTCTACAGGTCAAGTGTTAAAAGAAAATAAAATGACTCGGTAAAGTATCGCACTTTATGCCTACGTATTCCCGTCTGGAACGAGAAATCAGAGTCAACGTAGTTCTCCTACCTACTGGAAAGGAGGGGAAGGTTGCTCGCTAGGATATCGCATCTTATGCCTACGTACTTTCATACGGCATGAAAGATCAGAGCAAACGTAGTTCGGGCCACGGAAGACACAGATTTGTCTTGATTGTTTTTATCCTTCTGAAAAAGGTTTTCTCCTGATTATGGGTCCAAGCGGACAAAAAATGACTCTTTGATTGGTTTACAGTCTTTTATGCAAGAACTGTCTTTTATTGATGTTTATCCTTTTATTGTCTTTTTGATTGTTTTGAGAAAGAAGAGACAGAACTCTAAAACCTATGGTTGAAAAGGGGAATCAAAATCTACCCTAATGTTGTCATGCATGGGTGAAAGCCTAATGTCTGTCATATTTCTCTCTTGCGCAAAGAGAAACAGAGATCCTAAGGGGATAAACGGAAAAGAAATAGCATATATACAGTAAAGCAGTAAAATGCATGAATGCAGCAGTACAAGCGAGGCAAGGGAGTCCCACTCAACCTCGAACCTAGAAAACAATGGGCAAAGGGAAACAACTTCACCTCAACCCTATGGGAAAATTAACAAACAATACAGTAAAGAAAATAAAACCCCAAAACCAGCCCTGACAGCACACCAGCTCCAGTTGAACTTCTGAAGTCAAACTCCAATTGTACCCAAGCCACAACAAGCTTCCATCTCCAAGAAATCACCAAGCTCAAGCAAGCACAGAATCCTAACCAGTTGAAAGCATCAGACAGCAGATAGCTCCAGACAGCAGTAAACCCTAGCTTTAACAGTTGCACAGCTTTGACATGAACAATCTTCATCTTTGTCAATCTTAGATCTTCACCTCTATCTTCAATGGCTTCTTTCTTCAAGGCAAGCTCTCCAGCAAAGAATTGATTTTATCAGAAGAAAATTGAATGTCAAACAGTTCATTGACGACCAAAGGAAGTCTATAAACCGTTGACATTGTAACAGACTGTTTCCCTCAAAGTTCTACCTCTAAGGTAAGGCCACTTATCCCTCCTAAGGAGGGAGGTGAATACCATAGAGGGACTCTATGTCATGGAGAGGAATGGAAGCACGTGAAGCTTTCCATGTTTGTATAAAGAATTTGGTCTATTCTAAGGCTCTGCCTATTTGCTCCTATTTCTCCTAAGTCTTCAAAACATCTTCAATCTGAGCAATATTCATGCACAAAGCTTTGATCTTTATCCTCAATCTTCTCCTTTGATGTCTTCATGCTTCCACAAGCCCACACCAAGCCCACACCCCAGATAAAAACCCACAAGCCCCAAGCAGACAAACAAAAACCCCAAATGGGAACACCAATCCATCACACAATTTGCAAAATATACTGAAAATAGTAAAATGGTATTTAAAATTCTAATATTAATTTTAAGGGGAGTTCTATATCTACCCTACATACCCCATATGTCCCATACCCTAATTCATGCTAAAAATCCCAAAATAAAATGTTAGAATGCACCTATGTTGAGTTTGAACCCTAGAACTATCACCCTAATGTTTTCTAATCAAACTAATCAAAATTTAATCACAAAAATGTGAAATAAATCTCTAAGGCAACTTAATGCTCTAATCTAACTACCACAAAAAGAATGGAATCAAAATGAGAATTTAAATGACTAAACGAAACTCATCAATATGTATGTACAAACAATATGAAAATAAAAGCAATTAAAATGCAAAAATTCACCATAAATGGAAAAAAACCTAAAATACTATTTTTATTTTCTCACCATATTCTTGAAACCATTACCAAAATACGGGAAAAAGTCCCATGTCAAAATGATAATTTTCTGATTTATTATGAATTATTTAGTAAACTAAACAAACTAAAAGAAATAAAAAAAAGAAACTTAATTGGAAAGTACAAGGGGGGTGTCACCAGCAGTTTAATATAGTTCAGAATATTCGTTGGGCCCAGGATGGGGGGTGTCGATAGCACGCTGGGCCCATGTCCGTTTCAGAAATCCACTCAAAATACAAAAAAAAACACAGGGGGGCGCAGCTAGCCAAAAAAACACTTGATTCCCATTTGGGCCCCAAATTGGAGGGTGTGGGAAGTAAGTGGCCTAAGGCCCAACGACATTCATTCTAGGGAGAGGAGGTACGAATGGAAATAATGAGGTGCATTAAGCAAATTAGTGTTTGGGCTTGAGGCCCGAGATCCTATCAACCCAATTGTTTGCAGCACAAAAACCCTTTACACTCTCAATTATCCTGGCTACTGTTCATCTCCCTCCCTCAATGTGAAACCCTAGCGCTGTCCTCTGAAACCTCAGAACCTCTCACTCTGAAACGCTCCAGAAAGAAACCTCCCCAATCTCTCACCCTCACGAATTTGATCATCACCCTCACCAAATCGTTCACAACAACTCCATTCATCACAAACACAAACTAAACCCTCAACCTCTGAGCCCAGATTGAATCCCCTAAACCCATGTTCGCACCAACATTATCCACCCTAAAAATCTCCAGCGAACAAAACAATAAAAACGATAGATGATGAGTTCGAAATGGAAACCTGGAGGTGTTTGGAAAATCTGATGATGAAGCTTCGGTTGAAGGTGCTGAATGGATCTTTAATCGCGTTGGAAGAAGATTCACGGATCTGGACAAAGATTTGGCTAGATCTTGGAGTTTGTTAATGGAGGTCTTCACAGATCTGGAAAGCTCACGAAGAACACCATGGCGTTCTTGAAGATTTCTGGAAATCCTAGCTGAAGGTTGAAAGATCTGGAGATTGGACGAAGATCTGATGATCTTGATGGAGAACGAGTGGTGAATTCGTGAAGGTTCACGGAGAAATTGATTAGGCGCGATGGATGTCACTGTAAATTTCCGGAGATGATGTTGAAGGTTTCTGAATATTCTGGGGACATTGATGAACAACCGATGAATTTTCCGGTGAGAAGTGATGATGATCGTTCGGAGGTAGGGGATGAAGTTGGAAGAATTTCTGGAAATTTTCCAGTTTCTGGCGACGGTTGTGGTCTCCGGCGATTAGTTGTGACGGTCGGAAGAAGTTAGGGTGGTGGCCCCCGGTCTTTGCATGGCCGGCGGTGAAGATTCCGGTGTTGGAGGCAGGTGGCAGAGGGTGAAGGGATGGTGCGCCACGTGTGGAGGAGAGTTAATGCATGGTAGCCACGTGGAGGGAAGAGGGACTGAGAATGGACCTGTGGCAGGTTCTGGGGAGAGAGAAACAATGAGGTGGAGAGGCCCACGTTGCACGCGTGGCTGAGCTATTTATTTGACAGGTGTCATCGCTGGACCTGGACTCTGACTCTGGGCTTGGATAATTGCTGATGAATGCTGGCCCAATTGACTTAAAACCTTGATTAATGGCTAAACACTGAATTAAACTTCAATTAAACTCCTAAAAAAAAATTAAAACATAAACCCCTAATTAAAATCTAATAACCCTAATTAATCCTAAAGTGAAAATTAAAAATAAAATCTAATTAATCTAAAAAATCTAATTAACTAAAAAACGAAAATTAAAAAGAAAAACCCCTAATTAATCAGAAAAAAAAAACTAAAATTATTATTTAATATCTAAAACAATTATCTTTTTAAAAACCTAATTAAATTCTGAAAAAACAAAAATCAAAAAATAAAACTCTAAAAACATTTAATCTCTATTTGTTTTCTATTCTATTAACTTTTTTTTTAAACAACAATAAAACTCTAAAAAAAACAATATTATCTATCTATCTATATATATATATATATATATATATATATATATATATATATATATATATATATATATATATATATATATATATATATATATATATATATATATATATATATATATATATATATATATATATATATATATATATATATATATATATATATATATATATATATATATATATATATATATATATATATATATATATATATATATATATATATATATATATATATATATATATATATATATATATATATATATATATATATATATATATATATATATATATATATATATATATATATATATATATATATATATATATATATATATATATATATATATATATATATATATATATATATATATATATATATATATATATATATATATATATATATATATATATATATATATATATATATATATATATATATATATATATATATATATATATATATATATATATATATATATATATATATATATATATATATATATATATATATATATATATATTTTACTATTCTATTAAAAGAAAAATGATAATATCTATTAAAACTAATAAAAGAAAATATCTAAAATTTGTTAAAAATTGTAATATCTAAAAAATCTATTAATTTCTAAAAATGAAAAGAAAATTTATTTAAATTCTAAAAAAATATAAAAACTCCATTAAATCCAGAAAAATCCACTTAAATGCATTAAAATCCAGAAAAATGACAGAAAAATCCTAAAAATGCCAGGAGGCCGATTAAATCGACTAAAATCCAATTACGCAGCCGTAGCGAAACCCTGGCACCGAGATAACCTGAAAACACCAGGAACGAGCACCAATTCTCAACAGACTTTTTCTGACCGGCCTGAACTGCCTGAAACGCCAGGGGCTATAATCCCAATAAAATCCATTTGATTGAGGAAAATGCCATGTATGCAATATGAAAATGCAAATGCAAAATGCGTCGAAACATACACCAGATATGAGGACCGGTTGGTCAAATTTTAGGGTGCAACACTGAGTTCAGAGTATCTTATGGGAGATTGCTTAGTTTGTTGTACAGACCTTCAGCATTTGAGACGACTGGGGTATATACTTTGATGCAGTTTTATGAGCCGCAGCTGAGATGTTTCTTATTTCCCGACTATATTCTGGCACCCACTTTGGAGGAGTATTCTGCTCTGTTGGGAGTTCCCGTGTATGCCCTTTATACATGTTGATGCTGAGCCTGATTTGGTTACACTTGTTGAAATTGTCAGTTTAGACGCTTCTGAGTTCCCTGGAGGTTTGGTCAAGCTGAACGGAGCTTATGGTTTTCACTTGTCTGCCCTGGTTGAAAAGGCTACATAGTGCGCGAAGAGTGGATGTTGGGTTGCTTTCAGTGCCATTCTAGCTTTCTGCATCTACGGGATTGTCTTGTTTCCTAATGTGCCAGATTTTGTTGACTCAGATGCCTTCTGGATTCTTGCCTCGAAGAATCCAGTTCCTACTCTCTTGGGCGATGTTTATCATTCTATTCACTATAAGAATGAGAAACGTCGTGGCAAGAATGTTCCCTGCTGCCTTCCTCTCTTGTACAGGTGGTTCTAGGGGCATCTTCCGATGACAGGACCTTTTGTTGATGTTGTTGATACTTTGGATTGGTCTTCCCGGTTGATGGGGCTGTCTGCTGAGAACATCATTTGGTTTGATCGGAGCATGCTTGGCACCAATATTATATATAGTTGCAGTGGCTTTCCGAATGTCCCCTTTATTGGACGGAAAGGCTGTATTAACTATAACCCTTCACTGCTGGTAAGACAGTTCGGTTATGCTTTGAGGGACGCTTCTATTGAGAAGGAGATACAGGAATCTCTGTATCTCACAGGCTTATTAGACACGGCTGTTTTGATCAGATTGAGACATGCATGGGCTAACATCCATAGGAGAGGGAAAGCTTTGCTTGGTAAGAAGCAACAGCAAAGCTTATGATCCTTATTTGGCTTGAATCCGTGAGAGAGCTCGGATTTCCTTGATGCCATATCCTGCTGTGGAACCTCTGTATCTTCCAGTGATTGAGGTACCTACTTCGGTAGAGAGTGAGAAGTATAACAGATTATTGGCTGAAAACGAAGAATTGAAGAAAGCCAATGATGAGTTAGAGAAAGAGATCTTCCAGTTGCGTCATGAGAAGAATGAAGCTACCTTCACTGTGAAGGAACAGACTAAATTAATTAATAGGTTGGGTTCAGAGTTGACAGAAGAGACCAACAAGAAAGAAAAAGTGGGAATAGCCTTGAACGGTGTTAGCAAGATGCTTGCTTCCAAGAAGGAACTTTTAAGCGAAGCTTATACCCGACTCGGCAAGTGGGAAACATTGTGGAATACCATGCTTACCAAGCGGAAGGATCGTGAAGATAAACTGAAGCTGCAGATTGCCACGCTAGAAGCACAGATTAGAGCCCAAGACGCAAGGATTGCTGAAGAGACATCACTTAGGGGCACTGTTGTGCTTAGAGTAAGTGACCTTGACAAGAAGCTGAGAGGTTTTGAAGTGAAGGCCGACTCCAAGAGATGCAGACTCGACGAGTGTTTTGGCGAAGGAACCTGCACAGACGACGCCAAAAAGCTGAGATCCACGGCTGAGCGACATGCATTACTGATACAGGAGCTGATCTCCCGACTAGGGCATTCGGAAATGTTGAGGATATTGGAAGATGTCAGAGCACGCCATTTGGCCTGATTTATCTTTGCCTTGCTTTTGTTATCTGTACTTGTATTTTGACCACCGCCAGGCTTGTTGGCCGAGGTCTCTTCAGTTGTATTCAGTTGTACTCCTGTACTCAGCCTCTTGGCATTTGTTTATATATGAGGGTTTTCTGATTCCTTGCTTGATTGATGGGGATTCCATTGTCGTGATGGCCTTCTCTCTGAAACTAGAATCGTGGGGGAATATAACCTGTAGCATATTTACACATTTGCATCTGCATTCATATTGCATGATCGGTATTATTGAATCTGTATCTTATTTCCTGCATCTTCAGGTTTTTCAGGATTGACGAACAAAGAGTCCACCGCTACTCAACCCGAAACAACTGCAAGAGAATCATAGATCAAGTCCAAGTGGAGATGTAGGAAATCCGCGAGAAGCTGAATCTGTTCATGCAAGCAATGGAGAACATTGCTAAGGGCCAGGAGAGCCTCCAGACTTTGGTACAGCCGCTGCTGACGCAGACTAATGGGAATGGCAACAATGACCACAATTCTGCGCACGTTGAAACTATTCCGGAGGATGGGCCCCCTATGCCTGTGGTTCCACCTATGGTGACCCCACCGGTTGTGGTTGTAAACGATGGCGCTGGCGCTGGCAATGGTAACACAGGGAATGGAAATGAGACTGTTGTTAACAATGTTGGGTTTGGGGACGCCAACCAAGGTGGTGGTAACAACAATGGCGGTAATGGTTTTGGCAACAATGGTTTTGGCTACAATGATCAGGGATTTGATTACGTCAATCAGGACGGGAAATTCGGCTTCAACACTCAGGGTTTCGGTTATGACGGTTTTGGTAACACTAACCAGGGGTATGGTGGATTTGGTAATATGAATGGTGTTGGGGTGATTCCTGTCAACACTGGGTTTGGACCTGTTAGGGTCAACCAGGGTTTTGGTAACGGGGGACGAGGTCCCATGATCAATCAGCAAGGGTTTGGTTGCAACACTGGCTATGACGGATATGGAAATGAAAATGTGAATTGGGGTGGAGCCCACGCAGATCAAAACCTGGAAGCAATTGGCTGATGCTTTCGTGACACATTACAAATACAACAACGATCTGGCGCCAAACCGGGTCCAATTGCAGGGTTTGTCACAGAAGAACGGTGAAAGTTTTAAAGAGTATGCGCAAAGGTGGCGCGATATGGCAGCAAGGGTGCATCCTTCTTTAATTGAAAGGGAGATGAATGACATGTTCATTGGGACATTTACAGGGATGTTCTACGAAAAATTGTTTAGTGTGTCATTGAGCAGTTTCTCAGATTTGATTCTTATGGGGGAGATGATTGAGAACAGGATTAAAGTTGGAAGGTTCCAAGCAGGGGAGTCTACTTCAACAGGAGGTGCCAGAAAAGCATTTGGTGGTAGACGACAGGGTGATACTAGTGCCGTGTTTGGTGGCAGGGGCAGGGGCAGAGGAAGAAATCAGTATGTTCAGCCGCAACAGATTGGTAGTGTCACTATCCCGCTTCCTCAACAGAGGCAGCCACAACAACAACAGCCACAGCAACAACAAGGACATAATCCTGGCCAGAGAAGGGTACAAAATGCGAGACCGAAAAGAGTGTTTGACGCACCTCCTTCCACGTATGCAGAACTCCTCCAGACTCTGCTAGGGTTGAACTTGGTTGAAAAGAGGACTTTGGCACCGCCTACAGGGGCAGTACTCCCTTACGGATATGATGTCAACAAGCATTGCGAATTCCATTTCGGGGCACCCGGGCATGATATAGAAGCTTGTCAGGCATTTAAACACAAAGTTCAGGATTTATTGGATAGCAAAGCTATTAACTTTGGACAGGTGGGTCCAAATATCGTACAACAGCCTATGCCCAATCATGGGGCAAATTCCATCTTGACAGAGGAGAATTTGAATCTAGTGATGGATGTCAATGAGCTGAAGACACCGTTGGGTGAGATTAAAAGCACGTTATTAAAAGGAGGTGTGTTCCTGGGCTGTGATAAGTTTTGCTTGGATTGTTGGACCCAGCCAGAGGGTTGTGATGAGTTGAAACAGGGTATTCAGGCTATGATAGATGAAGGTACCTTTAAATTTGATAGAACCGCGGTTGAAAAGCCTGTAGAGGCGTTGTGTGATGAGTTGAACGATGTTGCAACGGTGACGATTCCGAGGAAAACAATAACGATAACGACGCCTGCCAGGTGGCCGACGATCACAATTACTAAAGCAGGACCAGTCCCTTTTGAGAGTACTAAAGCAGTGCCGTGGACTTACGGGTTGGAGGTATATTGCGACGGTGAGAGAATTGAAGTCAATGGACAACCAGCTGGGGTTGTAGATAATGTTGTCGGAACAGGGGGTATGACCAGAAGCGGGAGAATCTTCACGTCACCCGAGGTAGAGGTGGAAAGATTAGCCAAGGGCAAAGCCAAGGTAACTGAAGGTGGTCCTTCTCAGTCGAATGAAAAGGACACGTCACTTAAGGATGTGGAGGAGTTTATGAGGCTCATTCGTAAAAGTGATTACAAAATCGTTGAGCACCTCCAGCAAACGCCGTAAAAAATTTCCATCATATCATTGTTGTTATGTTCTGAGGCCCATCGGAACGCTTTGCTGAAGATTCTAGACACGTCGTTCGTTCCTCAAGAAGTTTCTGTTAATCATTTAGAAGGGGTGATGGCGCATGTCAACGTGGGGCACAGTTTGGGCTTCACAAACTTTGATTTGACTCCGAGAGGGCGAGAGCACAATATGGCATTGCATGTGTCAGTCGAATGCCGGGGCACGGTCATGTCCCATGTTTTAGTAGACACTGGATCTTCCCTGAATGTGCTACCGAAGAAAGCCATGATGAAGTTGGATATCAGGGGGATTATCTGCACGCCCAGTGACTTAGTGGTGAGAGTGTTCGATGGAACGAGGAGGTCAGTTTTCGGATCAATAACATTACCGTTGCAGGTGGGGCCTGAAATATTTGAAATTGAATTCTATATAATGGACATCCAGCCAGCTTATAGTTGTCTTCTTGGGCGCCCATGGATCCATGCTGCCGGGGCAGTCACATCCATGTTACACCAAAAGATGAAGTATATGGTTGGGGATAGTGTCGTCACGGTTTGTGGAGAGGAAGATATTCTGGTTAGCCATTTGTCTTCATTCAAATACGTCGAGGTAGACGGAGAAATACACGAAACACCCTGTCAAGCCTTCGAGGGGTTGCGAATTAAAGACAAAGTTCCAGTGCCTAGTAAAATATCAGATGTGGCAGTGTCATCCTACAAAGAGGCTCAAGCTCTAGTGCAGGAAGGCAAAACTAAAGGCTGCGGGCAGGTATGGGAGATTCCCGTGAAGAATGACAAGTTCGAGCTTGGATATCATCCTTCATCGTCAAAATCCTCTTCAGGAACGCCCAAGTTCAGAGGGCCGATAACCATCACGCCAAGCGGGGTGAGCTTCGAGACTATCAATGCTATTTCCGATGTTGAAGACGGAGATAGCGACTGTGATATGGACGCGTGGATCAAGCCAAGCATGCCAGGACAAAGTCTCTGCAATTGGTCTATCCGGGAAACTGTTCCTGTGACAACTAAACAGTAATGATTTATTTTCTTAATTGTTGAATAATCCTATGTCCTACCCGGGGCATCGTGATTTTGCTTAGGGCCATTTGGTTATGTACAGTACATTGTTTAATCATGAAATAAAGGCGTTTTTCATATATAAATATTGTGATCCCTGTTTTTCTGTTTTTTGTCTTTTACAATAAAATGGCAATGTGGTTATTTGCTTTGTCTGTGTTTTGAAGCATTTAACCATTTCCTTTGCAGGATTACAATTTCAGATGACATCTATGAACCGCCTATGACTCACTTCAACTTCGAGCACCCGGTATTTCAGGCTGAGGAAGAGATTGTGGAAGATGGCGACGTACCAGAAGAGTTGACCTGGTTGTTGAAACAAGAAGAAAGAATCATTCTGCCTCATGAGGAAGTCATTGAGATTATTAATTTGGGGTCGGAAGAGGTTGTGAGAAACATCCGTATAGGGGTTGCGCTGCAGAGCGACATCAAGCAAAGGTTGGTTGAGATGCTCAAAGAGTACAGTGATATATTTGCTTGGTCGTACGAGGATATGCCTGGGTTGGATACGGATATGGTTGTTCACCGTCTGCCACTGTGAGAGGAATGTCCGCCTATTAAGCAGAAACTCCGAAGAACTAGACCGGACATGGCTGTGAAGATCAAGGAGGAAGTCCAAAAACAGTGGGATGCTGGTTTCCTAGCTGTTACCAAATATCCCTCATGGGTCGCTAATATTGTGCCAACGCCGAAGAAAGACGGTAAAGTGCGAATGTGTGTAGACTACCGTGATTTGAATAGGGCGAGCCCGAAAGATGACTTTCCACTTCCTCACATCGATGTGCTGGTTGATAACACTGCTCAGTTCTTCGCATTCTCCTTCATGGACGGATTCTCAGGCTATAATCAGATCAAAATGGCGCCAGAAGACATGGAGAAGACTACCTTTATCACTCCCTGGGGAACATTTTGTTACAAAGTGATGCCCTTCGGATTGAAGAACGCTGGGGCAACATACCAACGTGCTATGACGACTCTCTTTCATGACATGATGCATAAAAAGATCGAGGTTTATGTGGATGATATGATTGCCAAATCCCAGACGGAGGAGGAGCATTTGGTTAATCTGCTGAAACTGTTCAAGAGACTTAGGAAGTTCAGGATGAGACTGAACCCTAACAAGTGCACCTTCGGGGTGAGATCGGGCAAACTACCGGGGTTTATCGTGAGCGAAAAAGGAATAGAGGTTGATCCTGCGAAAATAAAAGCAATACAAGAAATGCCGACGCCTAAAACAGAAAAAGAAGTGCGTGGATTTTTAGGGAGGTTGAACTATATCGCCCGGTTCATATCTCACTTAACTGCGACATGCGAGCCGTTATTCAAGTTGTTGAAAAAAGACCAGGTTGTGACCTGGAATGAAAATTGTCAAAAGGCGTTCGACAAGATAAAAGAATACTTGCAGGAACCTCCTGTTTTGATACCCCAAGTGGTCGGGAGACCTTTGATTATGTATTTGACGGTTCTTGAGGAAAGTATGGGCTGTGTTCTCGGTCAACACGACGAGACCGGACGTAAAGAGCATGCAATTTACTATTTGAGTAAGAAGTTTACCGACTGTGAGTCCAGATATTCAATGCTCGAGAAAACGTGTTGTGCGCTAGCCTGAGCCGCCAAACGTTTGAGGCAATACATGCTAAATCATACAACCCTGCTAATTTCAAAGATGGATCCAATCAAATACGTGTTTGAGAAGCAAGCACTCTCCGGAAGAATTGCCCGATGGCAGATGGTGTTAACAGAATACGATATCCAGTATGTCTTGCAAAAGGCTATTAAAGGTAGCGTGCTGTCAGAGTACCTTGCGGAGCAGCCTGTTGAGGACTACTGTTGCACCCCAAAATTTGACCAACAATTATTTATTCATTGAGTGTTTGAAAGTGGATACCTTCATCAGAAAGTTCAAGAGATCTTCAGAAGAAGTGGATTGAAACCAGGGTTGTCTGCTTCATAGCTTGAGAGTTGTGGGTGCCCCTCAGATGATTCTGAGACTTTGAGAATGAACTTGATGTTTTGGGAAAGCCTATGAGATGTCTTGATAGCCTTCATGAATCCCAGAGAGGTCATTAGGCAGGAATTCAGAAGATTCAACCATGAATGATGAATTAGGGTTTTGACTGGGTCAACCCTAGATCAGCTGAAGATTTGGAGAAGGTTGAGACCTAGTCCAAGGGCCATGAGATCATGGAATGATGTATAGAGATGTTATAAAGATAATTCCTAGACCAACTCATCATGATTGAGGAGTTTGAGAAGTTTCAAGTCAGGGTTTCTGAGGATTATCAGTGAGAAAACCCTAATTTGATCCCTATCTTCCAGGCAGTTTTAGCTCAAGATGTGATTGATATCTCATCCTCCCCACAACATGAATGTTGTAGAACTTATTCTAAGCTTTAATTTGAGTGGTGGAAGTCCTTGATAGGAGTTACAGAGCTCAAGTTATGGTTTTGACAAATTACAGGTCAGCAGAGGTGTGTGAATCTGGGTCCTTGAAAGTCACCCAACTTGCAGACAACTTTTGCCCTAGTAGGATGATTCCTATGACTCCTTGGTCAACATGAATGTTGAAGAGGATCTTCTTAGCTTTAATTTTAGTGGTAGAAGTCCTTGATTGGATTTGTGGAACTCAACTTATGGTTTGAACAAGACAGGGGTATTTTGGTCATTTGTCAGTTATAGGTCATTTTATCCAATGCCTAAAACTCCTATTTCCAAGCCTCAAATGGAAAAACTCAAAACATGAAAGTTGCTCAAAATGTGATTTTAAGTCTAGAAAGAAGGTCACAAATTGTTGGAAAAGCTCATAGCATGAGATTACATGATTGGTCAAAAATGAACTAAAAATGGCTTATAAACTTGAAAAGTTGAAATTGAAAAGTGATTTGGAAGATCCACAAATCCAAAATAGGTCATCCAATATATCATTTTGATTGGAAAAACCATTTTGAGAACATTGGTTTAGCTAGAATTTTGAATTGGAGCTTTAAAATGGGTGATGCTTTGAAAAGTCATTACTTGAAAAAGAAGGCAATGTTGAAAAACCCTACACAAGGCAGAACCAAGGCTTGTAATTGTGCACTCTTTCTCAATATCTCATGAAAAGATATTTTAAGACCAAATGGCAAGGCATGAAGCATGGGAGATGAGATTTCCAACTTGTCATCACATGAGAATTTCAAGAAACTTCCACCACATTCTAGATGAATCTAGACACATCCAATGATCATTATAAGAAGGATGATCTTCATAGTGTTCAAGGTTGGTGATAGAGAGTCCAGTCAGAGGAGAAAGAGAGAGATACATTGCCATTGAAGAGCTACCTTCACAATCAAGCAACCTGAGTTTTCTTCCACTACAAGCCATCTCCACCATCACAAGTGCAAACAGAGAGTTTCTCATCATCCAAGGAGCATCTTGAACCAATTCCAAGGCCTGCAAGCATCTCCACGAGTACCTACCATCATCCCTTTGACAGGTTCTCTTTTTCCCATATACCTCTTAATTTAATGGCTTTCTTTTAGCTTTATAGGTATAGAATGAATGTATTAGGGTAGATGGTTAGATCCTGAGAAGTAGGGCACGATTCATTGAGTTTCATAACAGGTGTAGGAATCTTTAATTTTCAAGAACTAGCTGGATTTTGAGTGTTAGCTAATATGCTATAGATAAGAATGATAAGAGTAGTGTAAGGAACAAGGTCATGCCATTAGACTGAAGCTTTACTAAGATTGATATCAGATGAACATGGTTGTACCAAGATGTTTAAGTCTTCTGTTTGGATTATTCAAGAGGAATTAAGAGAAACTACACGCATGGCTGTGTTCTAGGCATTTAGTAGAGCATTTTTTGTTTTGGAATCTTGTTAAACCATGGCGTGAGCAGAGAGAACGAGGGAGAGGAAGATTAGGGCATGGAGGAGAGGGTTCTGAAAACCCTAAGTTGCGTTTGGGACGATGAAGGAGGTCCCTTAGATTGGCTCCAGATTTTGACTTGTTATGATAATCCAACGGCTGTGCGCGAGTCTGAGAAAGAGAGGGAAATTTCAAATAATCCAAACGCGGTCGTTTCATTAAACCAGCGCTGTGGGCTTAGTTTCCTATCCGCACCCCCCCTTTTGCTGGCCCAATTGATTTAACTAGCGCCTATTGCTGTTCATACCCCCCCTCCCTTTAATTGTTTTAATTCTTTTATTTTCTTCTTTTATTTTTTCTGTTTTGATTAATTCATAAATAAATGATAAAAAATGATTTTTGACTTCTTCTTTTTTCTATGATTAGATGATTTAGTGTAGAAAAATATAAAAATAAAAATGGAATTTTATTTTTGATGTGGAATTTTTAATGATATTTTCTTTAACATAGTATATTTTCCTTATTTTAGTTGATGCATGATTTTGTAGGAATTATTTTAGGACCTTCCCTTAGGTTTTGTAATCCATTCTTTTTTGTGCAATTAGATGATGGATCATAGTTCCCCATAGGATTAATTCTAGAATTTTAGAATTAAGTTTTGATTAGTTTAATTAGGGTAGACTTAGGGTATCCTAATTAGGGTTTAGATTGTGTTTAGGTGATGAATCACTTTCTTTGATTAAGTTTTGTCTTGATTCTTGGGTAGAGGCCCATGTAGATGTTATGGGTAGATGTTGTAGACCCTTGTGAATAATTGATAGATTTTTCCCCATTAGTTTAGCATTTTTAGGTATTTTCTGAAGTTGCCTATTGATTTTGTCTGCCCTGTGGTTATCTGTTCATCTTTGGGGTTCATTGTGAGGAATTGGTTGTGGGGGCTTGTGTTTCCTTGAAGACCTTGATGGAGAGCATCATGAAGAGAAGATTGTAGATCAAGACTCAGAGACCCAGAGCTTGGCTTGTTCCCTGTCTGTGAGGTTTGAGATCCTGAAGTTTGAAGGAAGTTCATGGTACTTTCCTGAGGAAGGCACTATGAATGACTTTCATTCTTTCTTCTCACCTCTTTCTTAAGTATCCAATGATGTTGGAGCCAACTTGTGAGTTTAATTTCTCCTGAGGAGGAATGTAAACTGATCACAGTTGTTGAGCCACATGGGATACAACTCCTAAGTGGAAGCCTCCTAGTACTTTCCTGAGGAAGGTCCTATGGGTCTATTCACTTAGTTCCCTTAGTTTATCTAGGATTTCTCAAGTATCCAATGATGTTGGAGCCAACTTGTGAGTTTAATTTCTCCTGAGGAGGAATGTAAACTGATCACAGTTGTTGAGCCACATGGGATACAACTCCTAAGTGGAAGCCTCCTAGTACTTTCCTGAGGAAGGTCCTATGGGTCTATTCACTTAGTTCCCTTAGTTTATCTAGGATTTCTCAAGTATCCAATGATGTTGGAGCCAACTTGTGAGTTTAATTTCTCCTGAGGAGGAATGTAAACTGATCACAGTTGTTGAGCCACATAGGATACAGCTCCTAAGTGGAAGCCTCCTAGTACTTTCCTGAGGAAGGTCCTATGAGTCTATTCATTTAGTTCCACTAGTTCAGATAGGATTTCCTAAATATCCAGTGATGTTGGAGCCTGCTTGTGAGTTTAATTTCTCCTGAGGAGGAATGTAAACTGATCACAGTGGTTGAGCCACATTGGGTATGACTCCTGAGTATACACCTCCTAGTGTTTTCCTGAGGAAGACACTATGAGTCTGCTTGCTTAGCTCCCTTTCTTTGGTAAGCTTGTTCTGAAGCTTGAAGACTGGGAATGATTTCTCTTGTTCAGGGTTTTGCTTCAGCGCTTTGTTTAGATTTGATTCAGATTCTGTTAGCATTAGGATTAGAGAGTAGATGATTCTTTCTCAAGTGTGTTTTATTTGCCTGATGGCACTTCATTTCCTTTATCTGTTATTGCTTGATAGCATGTTGCTTATCTTCAGTATGATTACTGTTATTTCATGACGGGCTTGAGGTCGAGATGAGCTTGTGGAGGCTGAAGCCCCACACACATTTCCTCCCTCACTTGCATTGCATGCATTTTACTGGTAAAGCTGATGCTTTTGTCTGTTTTGGTGTACCATTGACATGATCCCTTAGGATTCTCATTTCCTTTGATGAGGATTTGATGATAGACTTTTAGGTTGAAACCTATGCATGACAACATCTAGGAGTTCCATGTTCAAACCTCAACCATAGGATGAATCCATGGCATGATAACAGTAGGACTTGATAGTCTCCCTCCTAGTTGAGCCATTTTAACCCGTAGTTAGCCGAACTACGTTTGCTCTGATCTTTCATACCAGATGAAAGTACGTAGGCATAGGATGCGACGTCCTAGCGAGCAACCTTCCCCACCTTCACCCGTAGTTAGCCGAACTACGTTGACTCTGATTTCTCGTTCCAGACGGGAATACGTAGGCATAAAGCGTGACGCTTTGCCGAGTCATTTTTCTTTTCTTTTTCAGCCAACCTTGATAGGTAGATAGATTATAACCAACCCGTCCAAGTAAACACACAAGCGAGGATCCCGTCGAGTACGACGGACGTGAGGGGTGCTAATACCTTCCCCTTGCATAACCGACTCCCGAACCCAGACAATGGTTGCGATGACCTTGTCTTACCCTTTTTCGTCAGGTTTTTCCGATCGTTTCCTTTCCCGCTCTGAGGGATAAATAACGAAAGGTGGCGACTCTTCTGTCATGCCGGCACCTTATTTTCGCGCAAGCGACAGCTGGCGACTCTGCTGGGGACTGCGATAGTTCCCTATGCGAGTCCCGCCTTGGGTTTTCTTCCTAGCTGTCTGGGCCTGTCCCCAGCAGCTGGCGACTCTGCTGGGGACTACAGCATCTAGGGACTTTTCCCATCCTTTATGCTGGGACCGTTTCCCATCCCCTACGCGAGTCAATCCTATCGTTTGTGTGTTTGCTTGTTGGGTTGCGTTTATTTATCGCATTTTTACTTCTTGCATCTTTACTTCCCGCATTTTATTTCCCGCATTTTATTTCCAGTTTGATATGATTATCTGTGCTGCTGTGGGAGAGGGATGTTACTGTGAGTGAAAAGCCGGACCTGGGCTTGAGTACACACCTAGATATAGTTGCGGAGAAGTAGTAGACGAACCTGTCTGCTGAGCAGGCACAGTTCCCTACGAAAATCTGCGCTCAGACGAGATTCTTGCAGAGGTGCTCCTTTCCGGTCCTGAGGATCTGAGGGGAGTCCAGACGTGAGGATTGTCGACTCTGGGGACCGATCATTTGGAAGTCAGCTAAGAGAGGCCTCTTCATGACTTGACGATGCCACTCCTTCTGGGAATCGTATTGTCACTCATGAAAGTCTGTGACGCTGACGACCGCATAGGATGCCGTACCTTTGTCCGTGGATTAGGTCCATACCTGTGAGTGGGGTTGGGATATTGCAGGAAACTTTGACCTCCAGACTACCTGGTTTTCTTGACAGTGAATCAGTTATGTTGGGTTCTCAGTTGCAGAGATGTTCTTGATAGAGCAAGGGTTTGATCAGAGGATTTTATCATCAGGTGTTTGTCTGTTCTTGATAGAGCAGGCTTTGATCAGTGTATTATTATCAGAAATTTGTTCTGGATGGAGCAGATTTTTGAGTGAGGTCTGAAGATCTCGTCAGCAGTTGTTGTTTGTTCTTGATAGGGCAGATTTTGAGTGGGGTTTGAAGATCTTATCAGCAGCTGTGCATTTGTTCTTGAGAGGGCAGATTTGTGATTTGGGGTCCGAAGACTTCATCAACAGATATTCCTTGATCTTGCATCCGGGGTCTTTATTATCAGGCCTTCGTTCTCGTCAGAGCAGAATTTTGATCTCGATCCTATCAGATGGTTATTCGCAGCAGATCAGATCAGTGGTTTTACACCGGGGTTTCCTTCTCATCAGCGACTGTTGACACCGTATCTCCACAGCAGCCACCCGGATATATTGTTGCATGCCTGCATTTTGCATTAGTTTGCATAATCATTCTCCTTCCATTGGCGTGTGTCTGTGACAGATACCGTTTCCCCGATCCAAGATCTCTCATTGTGTTACTGCAGCCGTTCTCAGGAAGACTGTTGCGTACGAGTTCTCGATCCTTGTTGTGTCGAATCTGACTATTGCTATGTGAGGTTACTGTTTCCATGATTGGGCCCAGATCCCTCTCCTTATTATTGTCAGCAGGTGCCAGGATCGGGGGAAATCTCTCAAGCACGCAGACACACGCATGCATCTGCATAAAGCATTTTTGCATGACATACATTCTGTTACCTTTTCCTAACCCTTGATGTTGACGGGTTTTTCAGGTACTCAGGTTCCGAGCTGCTTTCGATCTCTAGGATTGATCAAAGATTCATCCACCGCTACTCAACTCGCGCCAATCAAACGAGAATCATGGACCAGGTACAGTCAGATGTTCAGGAGCTTCGTGAACGGATGGATCGTTTTATGGAGCTGATGCAAGTAGTTGCGAATGGGCAAGATCAGCTTCGTACTTTGGTTCAACCTCTCATCTCCAGGGTTGATAGTAATGGAATACTTCACGGCGGTGCCGTGCCCACTCCTCCTCAAGGGGATACTCCACAAAACGTTGTTCCTGCTGCCGGGGGCAACGGTAGTGCTAACGACAATCTTATGACTAATCTCGGACTTAACGCGGCGGGCGCCGTCAATGGTGGTTTGGGAGCCAATGTTACCATGGGGCCGGTCAACGGCAATGTTGGTGCAGGAAATATGGTGGTGCCTCAACCGTGGCTGGAGGACCACCAGGATGACATATTCTCTCAGAGAGGTGCAGAGGCGGAATTGACTGCTGAGGCTCGACTCAGGTTCAAGGCGCTGGAAGATAAAATGAGAGATATAGAAAATCAGAACACATTGGGCGTTGACATGTCCAAACTCGGGTTGATTGCTGACTTTAAAGTACCTCACAAGTTCAAGGTGCCTATCTTTGAGAAGTATAGAGGCACTACTTGTCCCCGTGTTCACCTCCGATCTTATTACAGAAAGATGTCCGCTTATTCTGATGATGAGAAGTTGCTGATGCACTTTTTTCAGGATAGTCTTTCTGGCCCATCGCTCGAATGGTATATGGGTTTGGAGCCCGCTGCTGTGCGCACGTGGAAAGATCTCGCTGAAGCGTTTGTCCTCCACTATCAGTATAATAGCGACTTGGCTCCCAACCGAGTTCAGCTTCAGAACCTCTCGCAGCGGAGCAATGAAAGCTTCAAAGAGTACGCCCAGCGGTGGCGTGAATTGGCTGCTCGGGTTCAACCGCCGATGGTTGAGCGTGAGTTGGTACAACTGTTCGTGGCTACTCTTCCTGGAGTCTATTATGAGAAGCTGATCAGTGGCATGTCCGGAACATTCTCAGCCCTCATCACTTTGGGCGAGCATGTTGAAAATGGTATAAAGATCGGAAAGATTCAGGGCGAATCATCCTCAGCTGGAGGAGCTAGCAAGAAACCCTATACTGGCAAGCGTCGAGAGGGCGATGCCAGTGCTGTCACTAATGCTAGGAGAAAGGGCAAGGGCCCTCAGTCTCAGATCGCTAGCATAAACATCCCAGCTGCACCCCCGCAGCCGCAGCAGCAGCCTCAGCAACAGAATAATCCGGGATATAAGAGATATCAGAATCGGGGTCCCCTCGCAAACCGTCATTTGGAAACTCCTCCTATGTCGTATGCGCAGCTTCTGCAGACGTTGCTTCAGCTCCAATTAGTGCAAAAGAGGACGTTGGCTCCCTTGACAGGGGTACCACCACCGGGGTATGATGCCAATGCTACTTGTGAATTTCATTCGGGGGCACCTGGCCATACAGTTGAGAATTGTAAAGCTTTTAAGCACAAAGTCCAGGACTTGGTCGACGCCAAGGTTATCAACTTTTCTGACAGCGTGCCCAACGTCACCAAAAATCCAATGCCTCATCATAGGGGGGGCGGAGTGAATGCTGTTATCACTGAAGGGAATTCAGACTTGCTGACTGATGTCAAAGATCTGAAGACGCCGTTGAGTTTTGTTAAAGCTAAGTTGCTAAAGAAGGGCTTCTTTCCCGGATGTGGAGAGTTTTGCATGGCATGTGCTACACTTCCTGATGGGTGTGAGCAGTTGATCGAAGGTATCCAAAGTCTGATGACCGAGGGTATTTTGCAATTCAGTCGGAGCATTGAGAATGCGTCAGGGGAAGTCGTGCTGAAGAAGGCAGACGAAGTTGCTACCATTACCATCCCTCGCCACCCTATCACTATTTCTGCGCCCCGACCGCCTACTATCACCATCACCAGGGCCGGACCAATCCCATTCGAGAGCACTAATGCCGTCCCATGGCATTACGGCGCCGAAGTGTATTGTAACGATCAGAAGATAGAGCTTGAGTCGTCCAGAGCGACTGCGCAGAATCTTACTGAAGTCAGTGGTATCACCAGGAGCGGAAGAATATTCGCACCGGCGGAGGTTGCAGCAGAGAAAGTGGTCCGAGCTGACGCTATGGACAAGGGTAAAGGTAAAGCTGTTGAAGAGGTTCCTGCAGGGGCAGAGAAAGACTTGTCGGTTAAAGATGCAGAAGAGTTCATGCGACTAATCAGGAAAAGTGACTACAAGATTGTAGATCATCTTCACCAGACTCCGTCGAAGATCTCGATTCTTAACCTGTTGCTGTGTTCTGAAGCGCACCGCAACGCGTTGCTGAAAGTATTGAATGCTGCATACGTGCCGCAGGAGATATCAGTTAATCAACTCGAGGAAGTAGTAGCCCATGTTAATGCTGGTAATGGGCTGGGATTTACAGATCTGGAGCTGACTCCCAAGGGAAGAGATCACAACAGCGCCTTGCACATCTCGATAGAGTGCAGAGGCACGATTATGTCACATGTCCTAGTAGATACGGGTTCCTCGCTTAACGTGCTTCCGAAGAAAGCACTGATGAAGTTGGATACCCGTGGACTGCTGTGCACGCCCAGTGATCTGGTCGTGAAGGCCTTTGACGGAACCAAGCGCCACGTCTTCGGAGAATTGACCCTGCCAATTCAAGTTGGTCCAGAGACGTTTAATGCGGTTTTCTATATCATGGATATCATGCCCGCCTATAGTTGCCTCTTAGGTCGGCCGTGGATCCATTCTGCTGGTGCCGTGACGTCCACGCTGCATCAGAAGCTTAAATATGCTGTTGGGGGCAGCATAGTGACAGTCTGTGGAGAGGAGGACATCATGGTAAGTCACCTGTCGTCCTTTAAATATGTCGAAATGGATGGTGAGATCCATGAGACTCTTTGCCAAGCGTTTGAAACCGTCAGGGTGAAGGAGGTAGCTCCCGTTGTTGCAGAGAAGCAAGAGTTGAACCTCTCCTCGTTTAAGGAAGCTAGGGCTGTTGTCGAAGCTGGTTCCACCCCAGGCTGGGGGCATGTCTTGGACATACCAATCAAACAGGATAAGTTTGGATTGGGATATTCGCCTGAAGCTGAAGCTTCATCTTCTTCTGGTAGCTCGTCTCGTGGGAAAGGGCCGATCTTGTTCACCAAGGGGGGAGTGATCTTCGAGAGTATCAACGCTGCGTCGGAGGACAGCGGGGACAGTGATTGTGATCTTGATGCCTGGATTCAACCGAGCAGGCCAGGCGAGCGCCTCCACAACTGGACCATCAAGGAGATTATCGAGCTGACAAGTGAAGAGTAATGATTTGCTTTTTACAATCTTTGTACAACCCTATGTCCTGCCCGGGGCATAGTGGTTTTACTGTCAGGGCCTTGTTGGATTATGTGTATGCATTTTGTTAATAAATAAAAAGGCGTTTTCTTCGTAATCAAATGTTGTGTTCTCTGTTATTCATATTTTATGTTTGTTTTGAAAAACAGCAAAATGGCAACGAGGTTTGTGCTAACCTGCATATTCCTGCTTTAAACTTAACCCTTGTTATTGCAGGATCCACGTAACAGATGACATCGACTTTGGACCCTCTACGGCTCACTACGACTTTGATTGCCCGATATATCAAGCCGAGGATGAGATTGATGAAGACGAAGACCTTCCGGAAGAGTTGGCCCGCTTGTTGAGACAAGAGGAGAAGGTTATTCTGCCTCATGAAGAGGATATTGAGATCATAAATCTGGGTTCTGAGGAGCTTATCAGGAATGTCAGAGTTGGGGCTGCGCTGCAGAATGATGTCAAGCATAGACTGGTCGAGATGCTTCGAGAGTATAGTGACGTCTTTGCTTGGTCATATGAGGATATGCCCGGACTTGACACAGATATCGTGGTTCATCGCTTGCCGTTGCGAGAGGATTGCCCTCCAGTCAAGCAGAAGCTCAGGAGGACGAGACCAGACATGGCTGTAAAAATCAAAGAAGAAGTTCAGAAGCAGTTGGACGCAGGATTTCTAGCCGTTACCACTTACCCTCCGTGGGTCGCCAACATAGTGCCTGTACCGAAGAAGGACGGTAAGGTACGCATGTGCGTCGATTATCGGGATTTGAATAGGGCGAGCCCTAAGGATGATTTCCCGTTGCCTCATATCGATGTGTTGGTCGACAATACAGCCCAGTTTTCCGTGTTTTCGTTCATGGATGGCTTCTCCGGTTACAATCAGATTAAGATGGCGCCGGAGGACATGGAGAAAACGACGTTTATTACCCCCTGGGGCACGTTTTGCTACAAGGTAATGCCTTTCGGTCTGAAGAACGCAGGGGCCACTTACCAGCGAGCAATGGTAACTTTGTTTCATGATATGATTCATCATGAGATCGAGGTCTATGTTGATGACATGATTGCAAAATCCCAAACGGAGGAGGAGCATCTGGTCAATTTGCTGAAGCTGTTCGAAAGGCTTAGGAAGTTCAAGCTGAGGCTGAATCCTAACAAGTGCACTTTCGGAGTGCGGTCCGGAAAGTTATTGGGGTTTATCGTTAGTGAACGAGGTATTGAAGTTGATCCTGCGAAGATAAAAGCTATCCAAGAGATGCCAGCGCCGAAAACAGAAAAAGAAGTTCGTGGTTTCTTGGGCCGAATAAACTACATTGCAAGGTTTATCTCTCAGCTCACGGCCACTTGTGAACCGATGTTCAAGTTGTTAAAGAAAAATCAGGCGATTACTTGGAATGAGGATTGCCAGAAGGCATTCGATAAGATAAAGCAGTATCTTCAAGAACCTCCAATCTTGATACCCCCAGTGGCTGGACGGCCATTAATCATGTACTTGACAGTTCTGGAGAATAGTATGGGGTGTGTTCTCGGTCAGCACGACGAGACGGGCAGAAAAGAGCATGCCATTTATTATTTGAGTAAAAAGTTCACTGAGTGTGAATCTCGATACTCGATGCTGGAGAAGACGTGTTGCGCATTAGCTTGGGCTGCCAAACGTTTACGACAGTATATGCTCAATCACACCACTATGCTGATTTCGAAGATGGATCCGATCAAGTACGTCTTCGAGAAGCAGGCTCTTTCGGGCAGGATTGCCAGATGGCAGATGGTGTTAACAGAATATGATATTCAGTACGTCTCTCAGAAAGCCATCAAGGGAAGCGTATTGTCTGACTACCTTGCCGAACAGCCAATCGAAGACTATCAGCCAATGAAGTTCGAGTTCCCTGACGAGGACATTATGTTTCTCAAAGCGAAGGATTGCGAGGAGCCATTGCCCGATGAGGGGCCAGATAGGAAGTCTCAGTGGAAATTGATATTCGACGGAGCAGTTAATTCCTATGGAAGTGGTATCGGGGCTATCATTACGACTCCTCACGGATCCCACATCCCGTTTACTGCAAGACTGACGTTTTCAGTTACCAATAACGAAGCCGAGTACGAAGCGTGTATTATGGGTCTAGAAGAGGCAATTGATTTGAGAATCAAGAATCTAGACATATATGGTGACTCAGCGCTTGTAATCAATCAGATCAAAGGGGAGTGGGAAACTCGTCAAGCGAATCTAGTGCCGTACATGAATTATGCCAGGAGGCTGCTTCCGTTCTTCGACCGAGTAGAACTTCATCATGTACCCCGGGCTGAAAATCAAATGGCTGATGCTTTAGCCACCCTGGCTTCAATGTATAAGGTCAATCTTTGGAATGAAGCTCCAAGCATTGTTCTTTCGCGTCTTGACAGACCAGCATATGTGTTCGCAATCGAGGATGCCACTAACTGCAAGCCATGGTTCCACGACATCCAGACCTTCCTTATGACTAAGGAGTATCCTGTGGGTGCGTCAACCCAGGATAAGAAGACTCTGAGGAGGCTATCTGGAAACTTTTACCTCAATCCTGATGGAGTGCTGTATAAGAGAAACCACGATCTCGTGCTACTCAGATGTGTGGATGAGAAGGAAGCAAGTATGCTCATGGAAGAAGTCCATGAGGGCACATTTGGTACGCACGCCGGCGGGCATGCCATGACAAGAAAGATCCTGAGAGCAGGATATTACTGGTTGACTATGGAGTCGGATTGCTTCAGATTCGCGAAGAAATGTCACAAATGCCAGATTTATGCCGATAAAGTTCATGTGCCGCCGTGCCCATTGAATGTCATGTCCTCCCCTTGGCCGTTCTCCATGTGGGGCATCGACATGATAGGCAAGATCGAGCCCACTGCATCCAATGGTCATCGTTTTATTCTGGTAGCTATCGACTACTTCACCAAGTGGGTGGAGGCAGCCTCGTACGCTAATGTGACCAAGCAGGTGGTAGCTAAGTTCATAAAGAGGGACATCATCTGTCGCTATGGAATTCCCGAGCGGATCATTACTGATAATGGTTCGAATTTGAATAATAAGATGATGAAGGAGCTGTGCCAGAGCTTCAAGATTGAACACCACAACTCATCTCCTTACCGGCCGAAGATGAATGGCGCCGTTGAAGCGGCCAATAAGAACATCAAAAAGATTGTTCAGAAGATGGTTGTGACGTACAAAGATTGGCACGAGATGCTGCCGTTTGCCTTGCACGGTTATCGTACCACGGTGCGTACGTCGACCGGGGCAACTCCTTTCTCCTTGGTGTACGGTATGGAAGCTGTCCTACCGCTAGAAGTGGAGATTCCCTCTTTGCGAGTTTTGGTTGATGTGAAACTTGATGAGGCAGAATGGATTACGAATCGCTTGAACCAACTCAGCCTGATGGACGAGAAGAGGTTAGCATCGATTGCATTTGGTCGCCTGTACCAAAGCCGAATGAAGAAAGCTTATGATAAGAAGGTGCGTCCCAGAAGCTTTCAGACGGGTGATCTCGTCCTGAAGAAGATTCTTCCGCCACACTCCGATCACCGGGGCAAGTGGACTCCGAACTACGAAGGGCCGTATGTCGTCAGCAAGGTCTTCTCGGGAGGAGCTTTGTTGTTATCCACGATGGACGGTGAAGATTTTGCATCCCCGGTGAACGCGGACGCAGTTAAAAAATACTTTGCTTGAAAGCGACCCGCTGGACAAAAAAAGAGAGTCCAGGCAAAAAAGGGGCATCCCGGCGAACCAAAAACAGAATAAAAGGTTCGGGCAAAAATTAGGGATATATTGAAAAAATGTACACCCGCGAAGTCGAAAACCTACACTGGGCGGCTTCGGCAAAAAAGGGTATCCCGGTGAACTGAAAACCCGAAAGGGCGGTTCACGCAAAAGTTAGGGATTTGAATAAGCAAATGACTGCGTTCCGCGTATGGACTTTCATTGTTTAGTGGTTCGGAAGACCTGAGGGCCGTTTATCTGAATCAATCTCTTCCAAAGCTGAAGCATCGGAGAAGTATCGAAGTCGAGTGGGTCTTAGAGGGATCAACTCATGGTGTTCGTCTACGCCTCGATTGCCGACATTTGTATATACTGATGTATATTTATGTTTTCTTTTTTGCGCGGCTTCCTCATTCCAGGAGCTTGCCTCTGTTGTAAAACAATTTTGCCCGTTCAGGGGTTCATCATCAATAAAATGCACATTATTCAGCAATTCTACTTGTCTGTTTAGCATTTATCTGTTTTGTTTGCGAATGATAACGCCGATGTGTTTTTGATAAAATGCGCATACATAAACTTGCGGGCCTAAGCCCATTGATTGTTGAAACAATTAACTAACTGAACATTGTCACGAGATAATAACCCTGATAGGCCCCTTTGAGGAGGGTATCTTGTCTGTTTGTTTGTGTTGTTGCAGGTATAGCCCTTGCAAGAAGATGTGTCGTGCGTATCCCCGAGGCAGGATGAGTCCTCCTTCCCCAGCAGAGTTCAGTAGTTTCTCCTCCGCAGAATCTGAACGCAGAATAGTGAGCATTGATATGTCTCCCCAGGTAGAGAGGATTCTCTTCCCCAAGCAGACGCATCCTGAAGGAATGTCACCTCATCAGCTGAGTCAAGCACTGAAGCATGATGATTATCCCCAGCACCGGGTCACAAGTGCAGATTTCAGAGAAGTGCTCGGGTGCCGAAGCTCGTGTTTTCCCCAGTAAGGTCGTCGAAGCAGATTTTTCCCCCGCACCGGGTCACAAGTGCAGGTTTCGTAGGAGGCTGTTCGTATGCCGAAGGATGCAGTAACTGATGGCGCCAGACTTAAGTCTCTAGTGGAATTGAGATTCCCCACCAGAGTCAGGCTCTCTCCTGGAGGCCGATGACTCCCTCTTCCCCAGTAGAGTGTTGGAACAGCTGATGTTGTATTCCCTTGCAGAGTTGTACTCTCCCCCGAAGTCAGATGATCCTTTCTTCCCCAGTGGAATCAAATTCCCCACCAGAGTCGTACTCTCCAGTGAAGCAGAATGACTTCTCCTTCCCCGGCTGAGTCCGCAGAAAAGCAGAATCCTTGGAAGTTGATCAGATCATGATCAATTTTCCCCAGCAGAGCGTGGGGCAACTAGTGTTGTGTTTCCCCAGAATCACACTCTCTCCATCAAAGCAGAATGATTTCTCCCTCCTCAGCCGAGTTTGCAGATGTCCAAGAGATCCGAATCCTTGGAGGTTGATCAGATCATGATTGGTTTTTTCCCAGTGGAGTGTGGAGCAGCTGAAGTTGGTTCCCCACAGAATGGTCATCCCCAGAAGAGTAGCCGAGACGGCCGCGCAGTTCATTCTCGCGATTGATATCAGCAGATCCAAGTTCTCGTAGAGCTTCGTCCCCTGCAGCAGTCAGCTGAAGTTGTTCCCCTGCAGCAATTCGCGGAAGATCGATTCCCCAGACAGAGCCTGATTGATATCGGCGTGCTCACGTTCTCCTCAGCAGGATGATTCCTCTACCTGAGTGGTCCTTTCTCCTTGACAGGAGGATTTCCCCCTTCGGCATTTATTTTGCTGACGGGATTTCATCATTGTGCATGATTGCATAGCATTGTGCATGATTGCATGGCATTTAGCATAAATGCATATCATTCCCACTATGTGGGGCATGACGCCGAAGCATACGCATCATAAGCATGACCTAGGTCATTATCATCCTTGTTGTACAAATGTACTACCGAAAAACCGGTTGCTCAGGACGATTCTTGATGTTCTCCCCAGCAAGACCGCTTGCGAGATGATTCTTAAAGACCCCGGTGTGATCCCCACAGGTCGCTCGCTCAAGATGATTTTTTGAGACCCCCAGCGAAGTCTTCGGTTCGAGATGATTCTCAAATCCCTCAGCAGGGCCATTTGCTTAAGACGATTCTTAAGACCTCAGTACAGCTTCCCGGGTTGTTCGCCTAGTATGATACTTGAGCTCCCCAATAACGCCTCCAGCAAGAGTTGCCCAGGAAGATTCCTGGAATTCCCAACAGAATGTTTGCTCCAGAAAGGTTATTAGTTCAGGACGATTCTTGAAGATGCCCGACGGATCTGTTTGTTCAAGTTGATTCTTGAAGTCCTCAGCAGCATGATATGTCTGCTCCAACAACGATGTCTAATCTGAAGATGGATTTCGTAAGCGCCCGATGGCGATATCAGAAGGTTCCGGTGAGTCCAGATTTCCGTGTTGAAGAATCAACGGGGGGCTAAAGACAAGGTTCCAGGGTTGTAGATACAACAGAGTGATTCGTGTGAGTCTGAAGACCAACTGAAGCGGAGTTTTGCCTGAAGGCAAAGTGTTTGAATCCCCGTGGAGTCATGAGTGGCTCAGGATACCACTTCTCTGACTGAAGTCGCAGATTTCCTAAGCTGAAGCGAAGGTGCCTAAGGGCAAGGTTATCCCCAAGGTCATGAATGACCTAGGATTCATTTTTCGGACTGAAGGCCGAAATATATCCCTGACTGAAGTCACGGATGCTCTATAGCAGAGGTGGAGTTGCCTGAAGGCAGATCCATGTATCCTTGAAGGCCAAGGACCATTTCTTTAGACTGAAGTCGAAGATGCCTCCTGCAGAGTTGCCGACGGGCAAAGTTTACATCCTTGAAGGCCAAGGATGTTGTTTCTAGCTGAAGCTGGAATAGCCGACGGGCAGGGTTTCATCTTTCTTCAGAAGAACTTGAAGATTCTCCAGCGGATCTGGAGCGGCCAGGGGCCAGGGTTCCATCTATCTTCAGAAATACTTGAAGACTTTTCTAGCTGAAGCTGGAAGTGGCCAGGGGCCAGGGTTTCATATATCTTTAATGTCGAAGTTCTACGGTGGGTCAGTTGTGCAGCAGTATTCCGATGTTCGTTATGGTTCTGAGGGTGAACCCCAGATCAGAGTGTGCTCGGTTAAGTCTCTCATTCCCAGCGGAGTAGTTTCAAATACACAAATGTACCTTTTGTTCCATTTACCAGGGGTGAACCCCAGGTCAGAGATGTTTAAGATCATCATTTGTTCGGCGGCGAAGTTGAATGTTTGTTTGACGGCGAGGTCAGACTCTTTTCCCTAGTAGAGATGATGTTTGTCCGACGGTGATGTCAGGTCGATATTTCTCCAGCTAGTTGTTGAGCAGCTAGTGTTGCAGTATTCAAAGATTTGTTCCCCGCAGAGTACCGTGTGCTCGTGCAGTTGGCAAATTTTCGGGTTTACCGATATTCAATCGTCTCGCACCTTGATTGGTTGAGAGCCGTTCGCTTCTCACCCAGTCAGGTTCAAGCCGTTTGAATAGGGGCAGCTGTTGCACCCCAAAATTTGACCAACAATTATTTATTCATTGAGTGTTTGAAAGTGGATACCTTCATCAGAAAGTTCAAGAGATCTTCAGAAGAAGTGGATTGAAACCAGGGTTGTCTGCTTCATAGCTTGAGAGTTGTGGGTGCCCCTCAGATGATTCTGAGACTTTGAGAATGAAATTGATGTTTTGGGAAAGCCTATGAGATGTCTTGATAGCCTTCATGAATCCCAGAGAGGTCATTAGGCAGGAATTCAGAAGATTCAACCATGAATGATGAATTAGGGTTTTGACTGGGTCAACCCTAGATCAGCTGAAGATTTGGAGAAGGTTGAGACCTAGTCCAAGGGCCATGAGATCATGGAATGATGTATAGAGATGTTATAAAGATAATTCCTAGACCAACTCATCATGATTGAGGAGTTTGAGAAGTTTCAAGTTAGGGTTTCTGAGGATTGTCAGTGAGAAAACCCTAATTTGATCCCTATCTTCCAGGCAGTTTTAGCTCAAGATGTGATTGATATCTCATCCTCCCCACAACATGAATGTTGTAGAACTTATTCTAAGCTTTAATTTGAGTGGTGGAAGTCCTTGATAGGAGTTACAGAGCTCAAGTTATGGTTTTGACAAATTACAGGTCAGCAGAGGTGTGTGAATCTGGGTCCTTGAAAGTCACCCAACTTGCAGACAACTTTTGCCCTAGTAGGATGATTCCTATGACTCCTTGGTCAACATGAATGTTGAAGAGGATCTTCTTAGCTTTAATTTGAGTGGTAGAAGTCCTTGATTGGATTTGTGGAACTCAACTTATGGTTTGAACAAGACAGGGGTATTTTGGTCATTTGTCAGTTATAGGTCATTTTATCCAATGCCTAAAACTCCTATTTCCAAGCCTCAAATGGAAAAACTCAAAACATGAAAGTTGCTCAAAATGTGATTTTAAGTCTAGAAAGAAGGTCACAAATTGTTGGAAAAGCTCATAGCATGAGATTACATGATTGGTCAAAAATGAACTAAAAATGGCTTATAAACTTGAAAAGTTGAAATTGAAAAGTGATTTGGAAGATCCACAAATCCAAAATAGGTCATCCAATATATCATTTTGATTGGAAAAACCATTTTGAGAACATTGGTTTAGCTAGAATTTTGAATTGGAGCTTTAAAATGGGTGATGCTTTGAAAAGTCATTACTTGAAAAAGAAGGCAATGTTGAAAAACCCTACACAAGGCAGAACCAAGGCTTGTAATTGTGCACTCTTTCTCAATATCTCATGAAAAGATATTTTAAGACCAAATGGCAAGGCATGAAGCATGGGAGATGAGATTTCCAACTTGTCATCACATGAGAATTTCAAGAAACTTCCACCACATTCTAGATGAATCTAGACACATCCAATGATCATTATAAGAAGGATGATCTTCATAGTGCTCAAGGTTGGTGATAGAGAGTCCAGTCAGAGGAGAAAGAGAGAGATACATTGCCATTGAAGAGCTACCTTCACAATCAAGCAACCTGAGTTTTCTTCCACTACAAGCCATCTCCACCATCACAAGTGCAAACAGAGAGTTTCTCATCATCCAAGGAGCATCTTGAACCAATTCCAAGGCCTGCAAGCATCTCCACGAGTACCTACCATCATCCCTTTGACAGGTTCTCTTTTTCCCATATACCTCTTAATTTAATGGCTTTCTTTTAGCTTTATAGGTATAGAATGAATGTATTAGGGTAGATGGTTAGATCCTGAGAAGTAGGGCACGATTCATTGAGTTTCATAACAGGTGTAGGAATCTTTAATTTTCAAGAACTAGCTGGATTTTGAGTGTTAGCTAATATGCTATAGATAAGAATGATAAGAGTAGTGTAAGGAACAAGGTCATGCCATTAGACTGAAGCTTTACTAAAATTGATATCAGATGAACATGGTTGTACCAAGATGTTTAAGTCTTCTGTTTGGATTATTCAAGAGGAATTAAGAGAAACTACACGCATGGCTGTGTTCTAGGCATTTAGTAGAGCATTTTTTGTTTTGGAATCTTGTTAAACCATGGCGTGAGCAGAGAGAACGAGGGAGAGGAAGATTAGGGCATGGAGGAGAGGGTTCTGAAAACCCTAAGTTGCGTTTGGGACGATGAAGGAGGTCCCTTAGATTGGCTCCAGATTTTGACTTGTTATGATAATCCAACGGCTGTGCGCGAGTCTGAGAAAGAGAGGGAAATTTCAAATAATCCAAACGCGGTCGTTTCATTAAACCAGCGCTGTGGGCTTAGTTTCCTATCCGCACCCCCCCCTTTTGCTGGCCCAATTGATTTAACTAGCGCCTATTGCTGTTCATACCCCCCCTCCCTTTAATTGTTTTAATTCTTTTATTTTCTTCTTTTATTTTTTCTGTTTTGATTAATTCATAAATAAATGATAAAAAATGATTTTTGACTTCTTCTTTTTTCTATGATTAAATGATTTAGTGTAGAAAAATATAAAAATAAAAATGGAATTTTATTTTTGATGTGGAATTTTTAATGATATTTTCTTTAACATAGTATATTTTCCTTATTTTAGTTGATGCATGATTTTGTAGGAATTATTTTAGGACCTTCCCTTAGGTTTTGTAATCCATTCTTTTTTGTGCAATTAGATGATGAATCATAGTTCCCCATAGGATTAATTCTAGAATTTTAGAATTAAGTTTTGATTAGTTTAATTAGGGTAGACTTAGGGTATCCTAATTAGGGTTTAGATTGTGTTTAGGTGATGAATCACTTTCTTTGATTAAGTTTTGTCTTGATTCTTGGGTAGAGGCCCATGTAGATGTTATGGGTAGATGTTATAGACCCTTGTGAATAATTGATAGATTTTTCCCCATTAGTTTAGCATTTTTAGGTATTTTCTGAAGTTGCCTATTGATTTTGTCTGCCCTGTGGTTATCTGTTCATCTTTGGGGTTCATTGTGAGGAATTGGTTGTAGGGGCTTGTGTTTCCTTGAAGACCTTGATGGAGAGCATCATGAAGAGAAGATTGTAGATCAAGACTCAGAGACCCAGAGCTTGGCTTGTTCCCTGTCTGTGAGGTTTGAGATCCTGAAGTTTGAAGGAAGTTCATGGTACTTTCCTGAGGAAGGCACTATGAATGACTTTCATTCTTTCTTCTCACCTCTTTCTTAAGTATCCAATGATGTTGGAGCCAACTTGTGAGTTTAATTTCTCCTGAGGAGGAATGTAAACTGATCACAGTTGTTGAGCCACATGGGATACAACTCCTAAGTGGAAGCCTCCTAGTACTTTCCTGAGGAAGGTCCTATGGGTCTATTCACTTAGTTCCCTTAGTTTATCTAGGATTTCTCAAGTATCCAATGATGTTGGAGCCAACTTGTGAGTTTAATTTCTCCTGAGGAGGAATGTAAACTGATCACAGTTGTTGAGCCACATGGGATACAACTCCTAAGTGGAAGCCTCCTAGTACTTTCCTGAGGAAGGTCCTATGGGTCTATTCACTTAGTTCCCTTAGTTTATCTAGGATTTCTCAAGTATCCAATGATGTTGGAGCCAACTTGTGAGTTTAATTTCTCCTGAGGAGGAATGTAAACTGATCACAGTTGTTGAGCCACATAGGATACAGCTCCTAAGTGGAAGCCTCCTAGTACTTTCTTGAGGAAGGTCCTATGAGTCTATTCATTTAGTTCCACTAGTTCAGATAGGATTTCCTAAATATCCAGTGATGTTGGAGCCTGCTTGTGAGTTTAATTTCTCCTGAGGAGGAATGTAAACTGATCACAGTGGTTGAGCCACATAGGGTATGACTCCTGAGTATACACCTCCTAGTGTTTTCCTGAGGAAGACACTATGAGTCTGCTTGCTTAGCTCCCTTTCTTTGGTAAGCTTGTTCTGAAGCTTGAAGACTGGGAATGATTTCTCTTGTTCAGGGTTTTGCTTCAGCGCTTTGTTTAGATTTGATTCAGATTCTGTTAGCATTAGGATTAGAGAGTAGATGATTCTTTCTCAAGTGTGTTTTATTTGCCTGATGGCACTTCATTTCCTTTATCTGTTATTGCTTGATAGCATGTTGCTTATCTTCAGTATGATTACTGTTATTTCATGACGGGCTTGAGGTCGAGATGAGCTTGTGGAGGCTGAAGCCCCACACACATTTCCTCCCTCACTTGCATTGCATGCATTTTACTGGTAAAGCTGATGCTTTTGTCTGTTTTGGTGTACCATTGACATGATCCCTTAGGATTCTCATTTCCTTTGATGAGGATTTGATGATAGACTTTTAGGTTGAAACCTATGCATGACAACATCTAGGAGTTCCATGTTCAAACCTCAACCATAGGATGAATCCATGGCATGATAACAGTAGGACTTGATAGTCTCCCTCCTAGTTGAGCCATTTTAACCCGTAGTTAGCCGAACTACGTTTGCTCTGATCTTTCATACCAGATGAAAGTACGTAGGCATAGGATGCGACGTCCTAGCGAGCAACCTTCCCCACCTTCACCCGTAGTTAGCCGAACTACGTTGACTCTGATTTCTCGTTCCAGACGGGAATACGTAGGCATAAAGCGCGACGCTTTGCCGAGTCATTTTTCTTTTCTTTTTCAGCCAGCCTTGATAGGTAGATAGATTATAACCAACCCGTCCAAGTAAACACACAAGCGAGGATCCCGTCGAGTACGACGGACGTGAGGGGTGCTAATACCTTCCCCTTGCATAACCGACTCCCGAACCCAGACAATGGTTGCGATGACCTTGTCTTACCCTTTTTCGTCAGGTTTTTCCGATCGTTTCCTTTCCCGCTCTGAGGGATAAATAACGAAAGGTGGAGACTCTTCTGTCATGCCGGCACCTTATTTTCGCGCAAGCGACAACTACCAATCGATGAGGTTTGATTTTCCTGACGAGGATATCATGTACCTGAAAATGAAATATTGTGAAGAACCGTTGCCAAACGAAGGACCAGAGTTGGGTTCCAAATGGCAGTTGATATTTGACGGAGCTGTAAATTCCTATGGTAGCGGAATATGTGCAATTATTACTACTCCTCAGGGGTCGCACATCCCCTTTACCGCCCGATTGTCTTTTCCCGTTACCAATAATGAGGCTGAATACGAGGCTTGCATCATGGGGCTTGAAGAAGCTGTTGATTTGCGAATCAAGCATCTGGATGTATACGGAGACTCAGCTCTGGTAGTGAGTCAGATTAAAGGAGAATGGGAGACACGTCAGCCCAATTTGATACCATATATGAATTATGCCAGGAGATTGTTGCCTTTCTTTGACAAGGTGGAATTGCATCATGTGCCGCGAGTGGAAAATCAAATGGCTGACGCCCTGGCGACATTGTCTTTAATGTATAAATTTAACTTCTGGAACGAGGCTCCCCGGATTGTTATCTCTCGGCTTGATAGGCCTGCATTCATATTTGCCATCGACGAGGCTCCTGATGGTAAACCCTGGTACTTTGACATCCAGAATTTCCTAAAGAACAAGGAGTATCCGGCTGGGGCATCCAGTCGAGATCAAAAGACTCTCAGGAGATTGGCTGACAATTTCTATTTGAATCCTGACGGTGTTCTATACAAAAGAAATCACGACTTGGTGTTGCTACGCTGTGTAGACAAGAAAGAAGCAAAGTTGCTCATGGAAGAGATACACGAGGGTACGTTTGGTACACATGCTGGTGGGCATGCTATAACGCGAAAACTGCTGCGGGCAGGTTATTACTAGCTAACTATAGAAACAGACTATTTTAAGTTTGCAAAGAGGTGTCATAAATGCCAAATTTATGCGGACAAGGTCCATGTACCCCCAAGTCCTCTGAATGTGATGTCATCACCGTGGCCGTTCTCGATGTGGGGAATTGATATGATCGGGAAGATTGAGCCAACGGCATCCAACGGACACCGGTTCATCTTGGTGGCAATTGATTACTTCACCAAATGGGTGGAAGCAGCATCATATGCCAATGTCACCAAGCAAGTGGTCGCCAGATTTATCAAACGAGATATTATCTGCAGATATGGAATCCCTGAGCGGATTATCACCGACAACGGTTCGAATCTGAATAACAAGATGAAGAAAGAGCTGTGCCAGAATTTTAAGATTGAACATCACAACTCTTCTCCTTACCGACCCAAGATGAATGGCGCTGTTGAAGCGGCCAATAAGAACATAAAGAAGATTGTCCAGAAGATGGTTGTGACGTATAAGGACTGGCACGAGATGCTACCTTTCGCTTTGCACGGTTATCGTACGACGGTACGCACATCAACCGGGGAAACCCCTTTTTCATTGGTATATGGGATGGAGGCAGTGTTACCGTTGGAGGTGGAGATTCCTTCCTTGAGGGTTTTACGAGATGTCCAACTTGACGAGGCAGAATGGGTTAAGGATGGACTGAATCAGCTCAGTTTAATGGATGAGAAGAGGCTAGCTTCTCTCGCATACGGTCGATTATATCAGAGTCGGATGAAGAAAGCTTACGACAAGAAGGTACACCCTCGAAGCTTTCAGACGGGTGATCTTGTGCTGAAGAGGATTCTCCCGCCATAAACAGATCACAGGGGCAAGTGGACCCCTAATTACGAAGGTCCCTACGTTGTCATACAAGTCTTCTCTGGAGGAGCCTTGCTACTATCTACCATGGATGGTGAAGACTTTACGTCTCCTGTGAATTCGGACGCAGTTAAAAAATACTTTGCTTGAAAGTGACCCGTTGGACAGTAAAAAGATAGTCCAGGCAAAAAAGGGCATCCTGGCGAACCGTAAAAAGTGAATAAAAAGGTTCGGGAAAAATTTAGGGATAAAATTGAAAAGATGTACACCCGCGAAGTCGAAAACCTGCAAAGGGCGACTTCGGCAAAAAAGGGTATCCCGGTGAATTGAAAACCCGCAAAGGGCGATTCACGCAAAAGTTAGGGATTGAAAAAAAAAGCAAATGACTGCGGTCCGGATTTGATACTACATTGCTCAGTGGTTTGGGAGTACCTGAGGGTTCGTTTGTCCAACACAATCTCTTCCAAAAGTTGAATACCGGGAAAGCGCCAGAGTCAGGCGAGTCATAGGAGGATCAGCTCATGATGTTTGTCTGTACCACGTTGCCGACATGTGTATAAATTCGGTTTGTATTTGTATTAATGTGCATGTTTGTATATTTTTTGTGCGTAACTTCCTCTTTTCAGGAGTTGCATCCGATGTACAAAGCTTCGCCTATTTACAGGCTCAATCAATAAAACATGTTATTCAGTATTTGATGTTTGTGCTTTACTGTTTTATATGTGAAAAACGTCGATGTTTTGATAAACTCGCATTGGCATAACTTTGCTGGCCCTTGCCAATGATTGATAAAACTTCGAATTGACTGAGGAGATGTCGTGGACATTAACCCGAATAGATTTGGTTGTATAGACTTGTTTTGTCTCGTTTGTGTTTTGCAGGGTTCTCGCCCTTGAAGAGGACAATCAGAAAATGGTGGCCCCATCCAGAGGCCCTGGAAGAAAGACGTGACCTTATTTCCCAGCAGGTCGCACCTCATCCCCGGAGGTTGAGATGATGTTATCCCTTACCGAAGGAGGGATTATTTTCCCCAGAAGAGTATCCTCATGGAAGTTGTCCACAGGACATCCCCAGCAAGACAAGATCAGTGTCCCATGCAGAGGTTATACTCCCCAGAGAGTCGAGTAGGTGCGCGTTCAACCCCCAACTGGGAGGATTTCCGCAGAACGTAACCAAGTCATAGTAGGTTCAGAAGGATTATCCCCACCGAGGATGGTTTTCTTTCTCCCCGCAGGTCGTCATGCTTTTGTCAGGATGGTTATCCCCAGCGGAATGGTAGCTCCGAGTTTGCAAACTGTACCCAGACAGTGGTCTCCCAGAAGAGTCGCTTCTTCCCCCCAGCTGAGTTAATCTTCCCAGCAGGTGTTATTCTTTCCTCCCAGCGGAAATCGATGTGTAATATCTCCCCGGCAGAGTGGGTTGTATTTCCGGCATTTATTTTGCCAGAATAATTTGCGATACCCGTTCATCCCCAACAGGGTGGTATTTGTCCTCAACAGCCGTGTTGAAGCAAGCTTGTCAGAGCTTCCTCAGCAGCCTGAACCGACATTTGCATTTGCATACATTATCATGTTTGCATCTACCCAAAAACGCGTAGCATTTCCATGCCGTATGGATCATTGCGCCATTGCCAAACATACGCATTTTGAAACATAAATCAGGTTGGTTAACCTTTTGCTTTCAGGTGTGTTTCTCAGCAAGAGTATGAAGTTACGGCTCAGATCTATTTCCATATATTCGAAGTCTCGCCGTGAGACATGTGATGATGCAGTCCTTGTTGTTATTCCCCACAGAGTTACTGGCTGAAGTTTCTCTGATCCGACCAGCGGAGTGTTTTCTTCAGGTTTGCTGTCGCGACAGCATTTCAGGGTTTCATAAATCAAAAGTTCAGAAGTGGTCACTTGTTGTCGAAACGGGTGTCAGACAGTTATTTTTCAGAATATCCCCAGTGGAGTTAGCTACTACCAAGAATATGCAAGGAAGCTATATCCAAGATGGATTTTCCCGTATGAAACAGGCGGATGAACTTTCCTGTATGAACCAGGCAGATGGATTTTCCCGTATGAAACAGGCGGATGAACTTTCCTGTATGAACCAGACAGGTGGATTTTCCCGTATGAAACAGGCGGATGAACTTTCCTGTATGAATCAGGCAGATGGATCTTCCCGTATGAAGCAGGCGGATGAATTTTCCTGTATGAACCAGGCAGATGTATTTTCCCGTATGAAGCAGGCGGATGAACTTTTCCTGTATGAATCAGGCAGATGGATGTTCCTATAAGAACCAGGCAGATGAACTTTCCTATAAGAATCAGGTAGATGTGTTTTCCCGTATGAAGCAGGCGGATGAACCTTTTCCTGTATGAAGCAGGCGGATGAACCTTACGGTATCCCGATAAACGATTCTCCCTTGATAGACAGAGTATGTGAGTTGTGTTCCGATATTTGATAAAAGTATTTTCCTCAAGGAAGTCGTCGTGCTTTCCTCGTGTTACTATCCCCAGTAGAGTTCTCCTCAAAGTCGTTTGTGGTTTGGGACCAACGGAGTTGGCTGCTGCAGAGGTAGGTGAAGAAACGGTATTCAGATGATTTTCCCGTATGGAGCAGGCGGATGAACTTTCCTGTGTTCTGGCAGATGGACTTTTTCCCGTATGAAGCAGGCGGATGGAGGTTCCTGTAATCAGGCAGATGACTTTTTCTGTATGAAGTAGACAGATGGGGTTTCCTGTGTATAGGCAGATGATTTGCCTGTAGGGATAGGTGGATAAGTTCCCTGTGATTAGACAGAAATGTTCCCCCGACGAAGTCGTCGGGATTTTTCTGTGTTGACAGAATATAGCGTCCTAACGTGGATAAAGTTCTATCCTCGCGATGATAGAATCTTTTTCGGGTTGATGAAAATGATCCCCGACATGGGCACTAATTTGTTTTCTCCGTATTAACAGACGGTGGGGTTTTAACGTGGATAAAAAAAACGGGGTATTTTGACAAGAGGGAGTTCAAAGCCTGTGGTGTTACACAGGCGGTTGACATTGAAATCAGATATTGACATCATATGATTGATCAGTTGGTTGTCGTAACAACCAGATTCAGTTGGTGGATGTTCTCCAAGCAGTTTGTGCAGTTTATTTTTGCGGTTGGCAATTTTCTGGGTTCTTGGTATTCAACCGTCTCGTACCTCGATTCTTTGAAGTCCGTTCGTTCTTCACCCAGTTCGGTCCAAGCCGTTTGAATAGGGGCAGCTGTTGCACCCTAAAATTTGCTCAACCTATTTCACCTGGTTTATGTTTCATTGCATTATCATTTGCATAATCACATCATGTACATGGTCGAATCATTTGCATATCATAACATAACAAGTCATCTAACAGGGGATCAAGTGTCATCCTTATCTAAAGAAGCACATCAAGGGGCCTTATTCAAGCTGAAGAACATCCAAGTCATCAAGGAATGGGTTGAAGCTTTGAGGAGATTTGAATGTCAACAAGTGGATTTCTCTCCTAACTTGAGGTGTATTGAGGGTCATCAATGGGGTATGAAGCATGTAATTATGAATTTGAGGTGTGTATGGATCCCATGGGAGGCCTAGAGAGCCCTAGTGAAGCTTAGACAAGTCATGGTATCAAGTTCAAGAACTACAGTTGAGGTGTGTACAAGTAGGGTTTCATCTGGGTAACCCTAGGTCAAGGAGAGCAAAGAAAGGGCATCAAAACCTAGATCTAGGTCATGGAGGTCATGGATTGATATGTTAAATCATGATTCAAGATCAAGTTCAAGAGAATCAAGAGTGGTTGGAGGTGTTTGAGACAGGGTTCCTAGGGTAAAATCCCCTGTATAGCACTACACTTCCAAGCCACATAAGTCAAGATGCAAGTTTCAAATAGATTCTTGGCCAACATGAAACTTGTAGAGCTTCTCAATACCTTTAATTTGAGTACTAGAAGTCTCCAAGGAGGTTTGTAGAACTCAAGTTATGGTTCTTGCAAGTTATGGGTCATCAGAGGACACTGAAATTTATCTATGAAAGTCACTTGACTTCCAAGCAACTTTTTCCCATCAAGGAATTTTCAAATGGATTCTTGGCAAACATAAGAAATGTAGGGCTTGATCTTACCTTTAATTTGAGTACTATAAGTCCTCAAGAAGATTTTTGGAACTCAAGTTATGGTCTTGGCAATCTAGGGGTATTTTGGGAAAGTTGAATTATAGGTCATTTTTCAACATAGGTCAAAATCTCTATCTTCCACTCCTCAAATGAAAAAATGTTCAACATGAGATGTGCTTAAAATGATGTTTTTAGGACAGATAAGAAGTCATGGGTGATTGAAATGGCTTTCTTCACAAAATGATCCAAAATGGCCTAAAATAAGGATGGATTTTAAATAAATCAAAGAGGGAAATTGTGATTTTTGAGCTATAGCCCCAAACCAGTCCATATGAAATACCAAATTAATCAGAAAATGAATTTCAAACACAATGACATTTCCACATTTTTGAGTTGAGGGTTAATTTCATGACTTCCTTTATAAAGTGCTTACTTACTTTACAAGTCACAATGCCAAAACAAAAATCAGGGCAATTCAGGCCAAGCTAACTACCTAAACACGCTCCATAACCAATTTGCAGTTGGATAGAACATTCTAGAGCAAGCTGGAAGCTCAGAATCGTGATTGTGGCATTGAACTTCCATGGCCATGACAAAATTTTGGATCAACAGAATTGGGCCTGATTTGGATTGAATAAGCCCACAAACACTTCATATTTAAGCTCTAGAGTGAATTCAGATTCAGTTTGGTGTAGAATTCGTGGAGGAGAGGAAGATTGAAGTTGAGTTTCAAGAGCTTCAACTCAGAATCGGTTTTGGAGTTCAAGGCACATTCAAGCAAAATTGAGGGTTGGAAAAGCTTCACCTTGCTTCATTGATCGTGTTTGAAGATTTGCACAGCTTGAATCCATCATTTTCTACCTCTGTTGATCCCATTTTCACAGGTATGTAATTCTTGAATTCCTTCATAATCTAGGAAGAATTAGCCTAGAATGTGCATGTGGTTAGGACCTAGAGATGATAAGGATCGTTTCTGGATTGGTTTGGAGTTGATTGGTGACAATTAAGATGGATGATCAATTTCTGTTTGAGCTTGGTTCTTGTGATTCTTGGAGGATTAATGGTGTTTAGATAATGGTAATTGATCAGTGTAATGTGTAGTTCATGTTAGTACCTTTTATTTTAAGAATGGTGACCATCGAGACTTGGTGATTTCTCTGCAACTTTGATCGGGTTTAGCTTTTGAGGGTGAATCAATGATTTTGGATGGTGGATTTGAGTTCAGGGTGAAATTTGGAGCGAACTAGGGTTTTTATTTGACTTGATTGGTGAGGTTTAGGGTTTTCTTCGCTGGAGAAGATGGTGGTTGCACCACCGGACCACCGTTTGGATATTTGACCTTCACCTGAGCTCATTTGGGGAAGATGAGGTCCCAACCCTCAGATCACCTTGACTTGTTGACATTCTCACGTATCCAAGGGCCACGATTCAAACTCAGAGATTGCCTCCAATTGCCAAAATGCCCCGTTTCAATTATTGAGGTGGCAGCCCAGGTCATCCCCAGTCAGCAACCTACGTGGACACGCTCATGACTCTTAGATGCGCTTACCAGTCTCTCCATCTGATGGCTCCCATTTAATCCAGTTTTTAATTTCTTTTATTCTTTTTAATATTTTTATTTATTCCATTTAATTTCTAAAAATCATAATAAATCCAATATTGATCCAAAAAATATTTTAAAAATATCTCCATGATCTTGGATTTATTTGTGATTTTATGAAATTAATAAATCCCATTTTTATCCATTTTTCAATTTAATTTGAATTTTTTCCATTTTATTATTTTCTTTAAATTTGGTATATTTGCTACATGTTCTTGCTGATTTTCTTGTGAGAGATTGGTGCATGATCTTTGATTGATTCTTGTAAGGTTGATTAGATTAGGGAAGCATGTACCCTTAGGAATTTTGTCATATTTTTGTGACTAAAACTTAGATTAGTTTGAGAGGTAAATAGGAGAGGTGTTAGAATTAGGGTTTCACAACAAATAGTTGTAGTTTTGTGCATAGTTTGAGGACTAATTGGTTGATCTAGGGTTTGGGATTCCTAGGGGGTATTGGGTATAGGGTTAGGATCCCTTAGAAATTTACCTAGGATTTTCTGATAAGCTTTAGCATTTTATCTGATTTTTGCAACTTGTGTGATGATTGTGGGGTTCTCCTTGGGATATTGGGTTTGGTTGCTTGTTTGGGGCTATTTTGGAGTGCTTTTAGATTGGGTTTTTCTTGGATGACTTGAAGATCAAATGAAGTTGCTTTGGGATGGCTTGAAGAAGCTTGGAGTTGAATACTTCTCTTTCGTTAAAGGGTTTGTCAGAGGCTTAGAAGTTAGGATATATAGGAAGAGCATTAGAGTAGTCTTGTTTCTTCTGTCAAACATAGTGAGCTTCTTGTGCCTCTATTCCATCCCATGACACAAGGTCCCCCAAAGAAGTTCCATCTCTCCTTAGGAGGGATGTAGAACATATTTTGGTTGGGTAGAACCTTGAGGATACCTTTCACTTGCTATGTTAAGATCTTAATGATTTCCTTGGGTTGTCACTGAGCCTCTTAACATTTCAACTTCATCTATTAGTAATTGAATCTCTTCTGGAGTGATTGCATTGAAGATAGAGTTCATTGAAGATTGGTGAAGATGAAGCTGATGACTGTCAACTGGTTATCTGTTGAAGCTAGGGTTTTGCTGCATTTTGTTGAAGTGGTTTACTGGTTGAGGATCATGCTTGCTAAACATGAGGCTTATTGAAGATAGGAGCTTATCTAAAGCTTGAAGATTGTTGAAGATGGAGGAGGGGGTCTTGCTTGGAGGAGTTATTATTGTCAACCCTTTGTTGTTAATCAGTTGTAGCTGTCAGAGTTGTTGCTGCCCGTGTTGCTTGCTGTAGGAGCTGGATTGTTGCTGTCATAGCTGGTGCTGGTGTTGTTTTCTTTGGTTGTATTGTTTGTTGGCTTCTTCAGCTTGCCCCATAGGTTTGAAGTGAAGCTGTTTCACTTTGCCAGTTGTTTTCCCAGGATCGAGGTTGAGTGGAACTCCCATGCCTCGCTTGTATTGCTGCATTGCATACATGTTTACTGTTTACTGTATATCTGTTTCTTTTCCGTTTATCCCTTAGGATCTCTGTTTCTCTCTGTGCAAGAGAGAAATATGACAGACATTAGGATTCTTATCCATGTATGACAACATTAGGTTAGTTTTGATTCCCCTTTCAACCCTAGTTTTTTTAGAGCTTCTTTCTCTCCTATCTCAAAACAATTCAAAACACAGTGATAAGGATAATCGATGTCGTACGCTACGAGCCTTAAGATATTTCAGAAAGGGTTGCTGGAGGGTCACTCTTCAGTAATCTGACTGCTTAGTGTGTTACCCTTAGGGTGACATACGACGTAGTCACTCTCAGATCATAGTCTCTAGTGCGTCAGAGATTGTGAACAGACTAAAAAACAGTTCTTGCGTAAAAGACTGAAAACAAACATCAAAGTGTCATTTTTGTCCGCTGGGACTCTTAATTAGGAGAAAACCTTTTCAGAAGGATCTAAAAAACAGTCGGACAAATCTGTGTCTTCCGTAGCCCGAACTACGTTTGCTCTGATCTTTCATGCTGTATGAAAGTACGTAGGCATAGGATGTCGTATCCTAGCGAGCAACCTTCCCCTTCTTTCCCGTAGGTAGGCGAACTACGTTGACTCTGATTTCTCGTTCCAGACGGGAATACGTAGGCATAAAGTGTGATACTTTGCCGAGTCATTTTATTTTCTTTTTAACCCTGGACCCTTAGTGTAGATAGAATAACAATCCGTACTAGAAAACAAGCGTGGATCTCGTCGAGTACGACGGACGTGAGGGGTGCTAATACCTTCCCCTTGCGTAATCGACTCCCGAATCCAGGAATTTGGTTGCGATGACCATTCCTTTCCCTCTTTGCGTTAGGTTTACTCTGAGCGTTTCCTCTCCCTCTTGTGGGATAAATAACGCACGGTGGCGACTCTTCTGTCATAGCCGGCGCCGATTTTTGCACTAGCGACAATAAGCATGACTAGGAATTGAACCAACCAAATCTAGGCCTAAACAGAAATATGAGTTTAACATTACAATGTCAAGTCTAACAAGAATGAAGAGTTTGAAACTCATGCATTACAATCCTAACACCAACTCCAACAGTAGACATGAACAGCAGACTCAGTATGAAAACAAGGCTTGAAGATTCAACCTGTCATGAACTTCAACAGAAACATGGTAACAACCTCATGAACTTAGCATGAACCAATACTAATTCAGTTAACAGTTTCAACTCAATTGATCAAACTTGGAAACTGACTTAGAAATGAACAACACCACAAATCTTGACATTGCCATGCCAAGTCAAGAATGATTGTATTCTCAAACAAGTATACTTAAAGCAAACCACCAAGAGTCGACAGTTTTAGACCTAAAAATAAACCTTGATAAAACAAATATGAATCTTACCATGACAATGCTTAGATCAATTAACCATCAATCCACAACTCTATCCATACAGACAAACTTGCAAGCCTTGTGGCAGTAGGCATTTTACAGCATAAATGTAACATTCTTGGCATAATAATACCAAACAGTCTAAACAACAGCCCCTCTAATGCTTTAATGACAATAACAAATCACATAGCTCTTTTCAAGCACAAGGTTTAAAATTCACAAATGAAAGTGACAACTTGATCATTACAATGCCAAGCAAATCAAACACCAAAGCCTTAAAACAGTTATACCTTCAAAATGCCAACTACTAACATAACAATGTTCAAAGAGAAATCAGAGCATCTAACCTAGACCTCCTCATGTTGACAGTTTTTAAATTCCAAAACAATTTTGGTGTTAATGAGTATAAAATCCACATAACAATGTCAAGCCTAAACTGACCATGTATTTTAGCAACATACTTTCACAAAAGTAACAGCATACACATCTCATTAAATGATGATTATAAGAGCAAACACACACATTGGTGAGCAAAACAGACAAAGTAAGGCAAATTCATACATGAACTGCATTTTGCATTTAATCTCAAACCAACTAATGCACATCAAACATACTCATGATAGTTTATGATGAGGATAGTGACTACCAACCTCTTGTAGACCTCCAAGCAAGTTTGTGCAGTAGGGAAAACTTTGAAGACTCCCCAAATAAGATCCAATCCAATGCCTTGATGAAGATGCAGCCTTTCTTGCACTTGAAGTAAACAAGTGAATCTTGGACCAGAACTTGAAACAAGTGATGATGATGGTATTTTAGGTTATGGACAGTTGGTACATCATAAAGCTAAGGTGTTTGGAGGTTTACAATGATCAAAACAGGCCTGAGCAGTGATTTGGCAGATTTTGTATGTGAAGTCAAACTTTGCTTGGTTGAAAGTTGACTTTTGGGAAAATGAGGGGTTTGACTGGTTTAAGAGTTTGAACACCTCCCACACATAATTTGTGGATTGTGTGGATGGTTTGTGATGAGTTTGAGTGGGTGAAAATGATTTTGGAAGGCTTTATGCTCAAGGTAGATTTTTAGGTATTTTAGGGATGGTTCTCTTCACTTGTAAGAAAATGCAAAGCAAGATGAGAGCTATGGTTTTCTCTTGGGTTTTAGAGAGCTCTGGTGTCCCTTTCAACATAGAGGAAACCTCTATTTATAGGCAAGGAATGGTTTGGGGCAGATTTGTCTTTTGGCATTTTGGAGGGAGTTTTGTAAAATGCAATTTTGTTCAAGACTGTAGACAGCTGCAAATCCAAGTTCTTGGCCCAAGATGAGGCATAAACCAAGTGGTGAGGATGACATAGAAGTGACTGAAGTGTGTCTAGGGAGTAGGACAACTGCAGCTTGAAGATTTCATCCATAAAGTTTCTCTTTCTTCATTTGTTTGATTAAAATAATGACAACTTGCATACCACTTGCCAAACCCATCAAATCCCTCAATTTTATGCATATCAACTCATCATACTCTCTAATTATCAGATAGAAACATGATCAAATGGCTGAGAATAACCCAAGTGGTTAAAAGGTGAGTTTGTGAAAAAGTGAAAATGTTGGACTCAAGTGTTGAAACCTCATCTTGTTGAATTCATAACTCTCAACTCATAAGGGCTATGGAGGAGTTCTAGTACATTTTGGAAAGCCCTCGTGAATCTCTACAACTTTCATGTTTTCATGATCTTTAGATTCCAAATGAAACAAGGTCAAAAATCCACTCACAGTTGCTAAAAAACATGCCTAAAAAGGCCAATAACTTAGAATTTTTCTAAGTTTTTTTCCCCTCTTGTAATGACTTTGGCCATAACTCCAAATCTATGCATTTTCTGGTCATGGACCACTGTGGGACTTTTGTAAGACTTGCTAATAGCTTTCCAATGAGCCTTTAACCAACTCAATTGGATGTGTAGTTAGGGAGTTATGGTCTTGCCCCTTTCAAAACCCTAATTTCCCGATTTTTCAATTACTCCTCCATCCTTGATCCAATGGTCATGAAACTTCATGGATAGGTGTAATATGGCATTAGGAACATTTTTGCTTCACATTTTGAGGTCAAATTCCTTATGGTTGAAGAGTTGACTTTTTGGTCAACGAAACGATCGATCGATGACTACCGAGTCGACTTTTGATGTTCCGGGTCTTCTGAGGCCTTGAAACTTCTTGAGTAGACTTCACTAAGCCATATGAACTTCATGGACCATGATCCCACCATTGGAGCACTATTTAAATCAAAAGTCAAACTACAGTTGACTTTTTCCCTCAAATCTCCTGATTTTCAATTGACTGATCAATTGAAGCTCTTCTGATTAAAATTGATGGTCAATCTCCCATCCTCACACACCTTAGGACACATGGAAGGCCATGGAAACAAGTCTTGCCCTTAAAAACAAATTTATCATGATTAAAATTGAAACCCTAATTTCACCCTTTTTGCTTGGGCATTGTGCAGATGAACTGAGTGATCATTGCAACTCCACCATGACCTCTGAGGTACCCAAAAGGCTCATACCTCATGCTCACACCAATGAAAAAAAATATCAAAATTTCTTGATAACCCTCTGATGGTTTATACCAATGCCTTTGATTAAAAAAAAGTATGGGCAAATTTAGGGTATGACAGATGCCCCTATCTAATCGGCTTAAACCTGGTAAGACGAGATGCTACGGCATTCATTCTTTAGAGGTAGAAGAGGATTAGATTTAGAAGACCCTGGATTTGTCCGAAAAGAAAGGAACTGCTTGGGAATGAAATATAGGATATCTTGCAAAGGTCGCTAACACCAAAAGGATGTTAACAGAGAAAACTTGACACCTAAAGGATGACAAACATATCACCAAAAGGATGATAGTACACTCACACACACTGCTCTGACATTAAAAGAAAGTATGGGACCCACTATCAAAAGGATAGTGGAGCGAAGCAAAATCAACCCTAACACCAAAAGGATGTAGGGAATCCATTACCAAAAGGATAATGAAAAAAACGCCAATCATGACATCAAAAGGATGCCAGACCCCTCGCCAAAAGGATGATGGAGAGAAACAAAATCAAACCTATCACCAAAAGGATGTAGGGAATCCATAACCAAAAGGATAATGAAAAAAACGCTAATCATAACATCAAAAGGATGCCAGACCCATCGCAAAAAGGATGATGGAGCGAAACAAAATCAACCTATCACCAAAAGGATGTAGAAGGTCCATTACCAAAAGGATAATGGAAAAAACGTTAATCATAACATCAAAAGGATGTCAGACCCATCGCCAAAAGGATGATGGAGCGAAACAAAATCAACCCTATCACCAAAAGGATGTAGAGAATCCATTACCAAAAGGATAATGGAAAAAACGCTAATCATGACATTAAAAGGATGCCAGACCCATCCCCAAAAGGATGATGGAGCGAAACAGAATCAACCCTGTTAGTTCCATGGTTCTATGATATAGAAGTGTCCATGGTTCCATGATTGGCTAAATTGTGGTAAAACAAGACTCTGCACAAATATTAAGCAGGATGTCATTACCATAGTTATGACATCGCTAAAGGAGCAAGCAAGAGCTGGTGAAGGAACTGTTGTGGAGTGGTTTAAAGTGAAGGTCATCCTGAATGTTGTGACATCCATCACGAAATCCGTTTGCTGTCATGACAGAACTACTGTCATGTGTGAGAAACAGCAGGAGTAGCAGTGCAGCAAGAGCTAGCAGGGGTTAATGACAGTACTGCTGTCATGTGTTTTGAATAGGATGGCATTACCAAAGTCATGATATCACTGAGCTAGCAGAGGCTAAAGAAAGAACTGCTGACATGGATCTCATTACCAAAGTAATGACACATGAATAACAGAACTATTGTCATAGGTTGACATCTGGTGCAGCAGGAGCCAACAAAAGCAGATGACATAACTGGTGTCATGGATGCAGCAGGAGCTATGTGCAACACGAGCTAGCAGAGGCTGAAGGAAGGACAACTGTCATGGATGTCATTACCAAAGTAATGACATAGTTGTCTGGCACAACAGGCACTGCTATGTGTTAGCAGTAGCCAAGTTCCTCACAGGCAATGTGAGGTGTGCAGCCACAACAATGTGAGGTGTGGTGAGTGAAGTGTGTTTTAAGCAAGTCATAACTAGATGACAACAGAAGCAGTTGCCAGTGTATATTGTTTGTGCGATATAGCAGCAAGCAAAAAATATTAAGTACCTAGTTTTGTCGTCTCCACAGGGATTAGTGCGATATGAACGTCGTTCAACGACCTCTATGTTTCTAAGCTTGATTTTCAAAAGGTTTGGTTTAAAAGGTTAAGGGAACCATAAATAAAAACAGAAAATATAAATAAAGACTGAAATCTAAACAGAGCCTTGTTGGGATTGGATTTCATCAATTGATAACACATGCATTCTTCTGATCAAATTAAACACAGCGCAATCATTCGTCTAATATCCTCACGTATCACTCACGACTGAGCTTATCTCTATTGCAACGTCGAGAAAATTACCATGTTGTCCCATTGATGATCTCTCATCCAACAGAAACACAACACGGAACATTAAGAATTGATACTAACGCAAATGCTAAGCCTAAAACTATCTCTAGCAATTAGGACCTAACAGGTAATCATCCTAGTTCCAGATCCAAAAAGTATATCTCTATCACGATTCAAATCAAAGATAAACAGGTAAACAAGAATGAAACCCACATCAGATAAACAATTATTTTGCATAAAACACAATGATCAAAATACGTACACACGCTTAACCCTTTTTTACATGTATTCATCTAATCCGCCAAATGTCGGTGAACATCATTCTTCATCACTATTATCACATACCCACACAATATCATATTGATCCTATCCATGCTACCCATGCTACTTAATCAACACAACACCATGGAAGATACAATGAATATCAACTTCAAAGCCATGCCAAAAGTTTGTTCATTGATAGAAGAAAATTTGAGATTAAAGATGTGAAATGGTTTTGTCAAGACCCACATACAAGCAACCAAAGATAATCAATCAATAGAGAATCAAAACTAGTTCACAAACATAAATTAGATGAAATACATAAGGTATCAAAAGATTACAATCCGAACCCCAACAAGAGATCGAAGATCTTATCTCCTCCCTCTTAGGTTTTTGTGTTTCTCTCTCTCAAGAAATGAAGAAAGATGAGTTATGATGTTCCAAAATGTTACAATACCAAGTTCTCTCCCAAAAATGGAGTTATGACCTAAAAATACAAGAAAATCACTTAAATACACGTTCAGGATCTCTCACGTTCGCGAACTTTTGGCACTTTCGGATCTGTTCAATTCTGGGGTCGTTTACTACCTGCTCGCTAGGCGAGCTGCTAGCAAGCTGACAACATTTTTCTATTGGAAGTGTTCGCTGGAGACTCGCTGCGCCTTCGCCTAGCGAGTGCTTCGCTAACTTTCCTCGCTGCATCTTCGTCTAGCGAGCTTGCTGTTTGTTTGCTTGTTTTCTTGGTTTCTTTGCCCATTTCTTGTGTCTTACTTTTCCATTTGTTTTGTGCCTGATTCCTGCACAATAGCACACAAATCAAAGGTACCAAGATATTTTCATAATATATTGCAAACTAAACAAAACAAGAGTGGTTTTCAACACTTTTATGAGAAAAATGAGTGAAAGGTGCCAATATATGATAGATCAAATAAGTGAAATTTGGCATCTAACAACTCGCCCCAACTAGCTTTTTGCTTGTCCTCAAGCAAAGTATGCCTCTCATTTTGCAACAAGAGGATTTGCTCAAAATTAAGATTCACCCAAGAATGGATAAAATTGGCTCAAACACAAATGATGCAAACAAGCCATGGTTTCAAATGTTTAGAATCAAACAATGCAAAAGAACTAACTTCTTAAAACAAATATTAAGCCATGCATCAATTAACAACTATGTTTTTCATGAATGAATCACTCTATCTCTCCTCTTCGAATAAGGATTGAATAAATTACGCGTTTGCAACCGCGGGGACAATTTCACTCAACTAACAAACAATGCCAATATCAATTCAATTCATACAAAATCTAACAATCAATAGCAAAAACATAGAAGCAAGAAGATCACTAAGGTCTTTAAGGTTGTAGCTTGGTCGGGTTTACAAACAAGGAACATTTCTAAGGCCATTGAAACGAAATTGCCAATGCAAAAGAGACATTTATTACACATTATTTATACACCTCAACTTCATTCCATTTGTTTCTTTATTGCAAACCTCCCCAACTTTATTTTACAACTTATTCTTTCACTATTTTTCTTTTCCAAGCAAGCATTCTTTTTCTCATTTTTTTTTCTTTTCTTTTTTCATATTCACACAATTTTTTGGGTGCTTGCTTGAATTTTTCAAAAGTTGTAACAACCTACTATCTTCTTTTTTCATTCGCCCTAACTTAACTTTTACTCAACCCTCAAGTGAATGCTCTTAGCTTTTTATGGCAAAGAAGACAATTAAAACACATTCAAGGGTTCAAGAAAAATTTTAGAATCTCTCAAAATTAAGAATTAGATTCACATTGTTTAGGCTCAAAGGGGTTAACGAATTCTCTCTGCTCACGGGTAAGTTGCATTTGGACATAGTTGTGCTCAATAAAAACAAGTGTCTTGATCATTTCTAATGCTTCCACAAATTCACAATGATAACAAGATAAAGCATGAATCAAACGAATCAACAAAGTTTATCAGAAATCCAGCATTTAGTAAACAATGGAAGCTTTCTCACAAATTGTGGCTTTTTGGTCCTAAGTGAAACAATCATTCAAACAAGTTTCCAAAAGAACAAATTTCATTTGCACAAAGACTTAAGTTCTTAAGCATTCTAAAATTCTAAACAAAGGAAACCATGTACCTTGACAACATTCACTTGTTTCATACTATTATCGCCATCCAAACTCGGTCGAATCTTTATTTAATGCTTTCATACCGATAGCAACCACTCTAGAAGGAGTTTTCATCATTCTTGAACACACTAGAAAAAACATAAAAAGAAACAAATATATACAATATATACAAAGCTTAAAAACATAGAACCGTTGCAATGCAATTCAAAATCACAACACCGATCCCCGGCAACGGTGCCATTTTGTTGGTGCGATACAGCAGCAAGCAAAAAATATTAAGTACCCAGTTTTGTCGTCTCCACAGGGATTAGTGTGATATGAACGCTGTTCAACGACCTCTATGTTTCTAAGCTTGCTTTTCAAAAGGCTTGGTTTAAAAGGTTTAGGGAACCATAAATAAAAACAGAAAATATAAATAAAGACTGAAATATAAACGGAGCCTTGATGGGATTGGATTTCATCAATTGATAACACATGCATTCTTCTGATCAAATTAAACACAGCGTAATCATTCGTCTAATATCCTCACGTATCACTCACGATTGAGCTTATCTCTATTGCAACGTCGAGAAAATTACCATGTTGTCCCATTGATGATCTCTCGCCCAACAGAAACACAACACGGAACATTAAGAATTGATACTAACGCAAATGCTAAGCCTAAAACTATCTCTAGCAATTAGGACCTAACAGGTAATCATCCTAGTTCTAGATCCGAAAAGTATATCTCTATCACGATTCAAATCAAAGATGAATAGCTAAACAAGAATAAAACCCATATCAGATAAACAATTGTTTTGCATAAAACACAATGATCAAAATACGTACACACGCTTAACCCTTTTTTACATGTATTCATCTAATCCGCCAAATGTCGGTGAACATCATTCTTCATCACTATTATCACATACCCACACAATATCATATTGATCCTACCCATGCTACCCATGCTACTTAATCAACACAACACCATGGAGGATACAATGAATATCAACTTCAAAGCCATGTCAAAAGTTTGTTCATTGATAGAAGAAAATTTGAGATTAAAGATGTGAAATGGTTTTGTCAAGACCCACATACAAGCAACCAAAGATAATCAATCAATAGAGAATCAAAACTAGTTCACAAACATAAATTAGATGAAATACATAAGGTATCAAAAGATTACAATCCGAACCCCAACAAGAGATCGAAGATCTTACCTCCTCCCTCTTAGGTTTTTGTGTTTCTCTCTCTCAAGAAATGAAGAGAGATGAGTTATGATGTTCCAAAATGTTACAATACCAAGTTCTCTCCCAAAAATGGAGTTATGACCTAAAAATACAAGAAAATCACTTAAATACACGTTCAGGATCTGTCATGTTTGCGAACTTTTGGCACTTTCAGATCTGTTCAATTTTGGGCTCGTTCGCTACCTACTCGCTAGGCGAGCTGCTACCAAGCTGATAGCATTTTGCTATTGGAAGTGTTCGCTGGAGACTCGCTGCGCCTTCGCCTAGCGAGTGCTTCGCTACCTTTCCTCACTGCATCTTCCCCTAGCGAGCTTGCTGTTTGTTTGCTTGTTTTCTTGGTTTCTTTGCCCATTTCTTGTGTCTTACTTTTCCATTTGTTTTGTGCCTGATTCCTGCACAATAGCACACAAATCAAAGGTACCAAGAGATTTTCATAATATATTGCAAACTAAACAAAACAAGAGTGGTTTTCAACACTTTTATGAGAAAAATGAGTGAAAGGTGCCAATATATGATAGATCAAATAAGTGAAATTTCGCATCTAACAACCCGCCCCAACTAGCTTTTTGCTTGTCCTCAAGCAAAGTATGCCTCTCATTTCACAACAAGAGGATTATCTCAAGATTAAGATTCTCCCAAGAATGGATAAAATTGGCTCAAATACAAATGATGCAAACAAGCCATGGTTTCAAATGTTTAGAATTAAACAATGCAAAAGAACTAACTTCTTAAAACAAATATTAAGCCATGCATCAATCAACAACTATGTTTTCATGAATGAATCACTCTATCTCTCCTCTTCGAATAAGGATTGAATAAATTACGCGTTTGCAACCGTGGGGACAATTTCACTCAACTAACAAAAAATGCCAATATTAATTCAATTCAAACAAAATCTAACAATCAATAGCAAAAACATAGAAGCAAGAAGATCACTAAGGTCTTTAAGGTTGTAGCTTGGTCGGGTTTACAAACAAGGAACATTTCTAAGGCCATTGAAACGAAATTGCCAATGCAAAAGAGACATTCATTACACATTATTTATACACCTCAACTTCATTCCATTTGTTTCTTTGTTGCAAACCTCCCCAACTTTATTTCACAACTTATTCTTTCACTATTTTTCTTTTCCAAGCAAGCATTCTTTTTCTCATTTTTTTTTCTTTTCTTTTTTCATATTCACACAATTTTTTGGGTGCTTGCTTGAATTTTTCAAAAGTTGTAACAACCTACTATCTTCTTTTTTCATTTGCCCCAACTTAACTTTTACTCAACCCTCAAGTGAATGCTCTTAGCTTTTTATGGCAAAGAAGACAATTAAAACACATTCAAGGGTTCAAGAAAAATTTTAGAATCTCTCAAAATTAAGAATGAGATTCACATTGTTTAGGCTCAAAGGGGTTAACGAATTCTCACTGCTCACGGGTAAGTTGCATTTGGACATAGTTGTGCTCAATAAAAACAAGTGCCTTGATCATTTCTAATGCTTCCACAAATTCACAATGATAACAAGATAAAGCATGAATCAAACTAATCAACAAAGTTTATCAAAAATCCAGCATTTAGTAAACAATGGAAGCTTTCTCACAAATTGTGGCTTTTTGGTCCTAAGTGAAACAATCATTTAAACAAGTTGCCAAAAGAACAAATTTCATTTGCACAAAGACTTAAGTTCTTAAGCATTCTAAAATTCTAAACAAAGGAAACCATGTACCTTGACAACATTCACTTGTTTCATACTATCATCGCCATCCAAACTCAGTCGAATCTTTATTTAATGCTTTCATACCAATAGCAACCACTCTAGAAGGAGTTTTCGTCATTCCTGAACACACTAGAAAAAACATAAAAAGAAACAAATATATACAAAGCTTTAAAACATAGAACCGTTGCAATGCACTTCAAAATCTCAACACCGATCCCCGGCAACGGCGCCATTTTGTTGGTGCGATATAGCAGCAAGCAAAAAATATTAAGTACCCAGTTTTGTCGTCTCCACAGGGATTAGTGCGATATGAACGCCATTCAAAGACCTCTATGTTTCTAAGCTTGATTTTAAAAAGGCTTGGTTTAAAAGGTTCAGGGAACCATAAATAAAAACAGAAAATATAAATACAGACTGAAATATAAACGGAGCCTTGTTGGGATTGGATTTCATCAATTGATAACACATGCATTCTTCTGATCAAATTAAACACAGCGTAATCATTCGTCTAATATCCTCACGTATCACTCACGACTGAGCTTATCTCTATTGCAACGTCGAGAAAATTACCATGTTGTCCCATTGATGATCTCTCACCCAACAGAAACACAACACGGAACATTAAGAATTGATACTAACGCAAATGCTAAGCCTAAAACTATTTCTAGCAATTAGGACCTAACAGGTAATCATCCAAGTTCCAGATCCGAAAAGTATATCTCTATCACGATTTAAATCAAAGATAAACAGGTAAACAAGAATGAAACCCATATCAGATAAACAATTGTTTTGCATAAAACACAATGATTAAAATACGTACACATGCTTAACCCGTTTTTACATGTATTCATCTAATCCGCCAAATGTCGGTGAACATCATTCTTCATCACTATTATCACATACCCACACAATATCATATTGATCCTACCCATGCTACCCATGCTAATTAATCAACACAACACCATGGATGATACAATGAATATCAACTTCAAATCCATGTCAAAAGTTTGTTCATTGATAAAAGAAAATTTGAGATTAAACATGTGAAATGGTTTTATCAAGACCCACATACAAGCAACCAAAGATAATCAATCAATAGAGAATCAAAACTAGTTCACAAACATAAATTAGATGAAATACATAAGGTATCAAAAGATTATAATCCAAACCTCAACAAGAGATCGAAGATCTTACCTCCTCCCTCTTAGGTTTTTGTGTTTCTCTCTCTCTCTCAAGAAATGAAGAGAGATGAGTTCTGATGTTCCAAAATGTTACAATACCAAGTTCTCTCCCAAAAATGGAGTTAAGACCTAAAAATACAAGAAAATCACTGAAATACACGTTCAGGATCTGTCACGTTCGCTAGACGAACAACTAGCGAACGCGAACTTTCGGCACTTTCAGATCTGTTCAATTCTGGGCTTGTTCGCTACCTGCTCGCCTGGCGAGCTGCTAGCGAACATTCGCTAGCAGCTCGCTAGGCGAGCTGCTAGCAAGCTGACAGCATTTTTCTATTGGAAGTGGTCGCTGGAGACTCGCTGCGCCTTCGCCTAGCGAGTGCTTCGCTCCCTTTCCTCGCTGCATATTCGCCTAGCGAGCTTGCTGTTTGTTTGCTTGTTTTCTTTGTTTCTTTGCCCATTTCTTGTGGCTTACTTTTCCATTTGTTTTGTGCCTGATTCCTGCACAATAGCAGACAAATCAAAGGTACCAAGAGATTTTCATAATATATAGCAAACTAAACAAAACAAGAGTGGTTTCCAACACTTTTATGACAAAAATGAGTGAAAGGTGCCAATATATGAGAGATCAAATAAGTGAAATTTGGCATCTAACATATATCTCTTAACATAATTGGTTTGGATTGATGAGACCATGTTGAAAATACCTCATCAGTAAATATGTCAAGGAGATGGATTAGGAACAAAAACAGATTGTATTGGTATTTATAAAAGGATCTTGGAGACCTTTTAGGAAACTTGAATATACTTGTTTAAAGAAATTTAAATTGGTCATGACATCGGGACATTTTAAAGAAATTTAAATTGGTCATGGTCTGTCCTTATCCTTGTCGAGCAGAGATCAATGTTCTTGGAACACATGTGATCTACATACCAGAATTTCAATTGGTATCCGAGCAGGCATCCTGTCTGTTCTGGATGAGATCTTGGGAGATACTTTCTAGTGGTTTGAACAAGGAAAAGTTGTAGATGAGTTGCTGATCGTGCTGAATGGTTGAGCTACTGCTTATGGAGCTAAAGAGAAGCTTGTAATTATTGTTGTGCCCTCTGATATAGGAGCTTTTTGACCAGCTGTATGCTATGACTAAGGAAGAGTGACTACTTCTATCCTATGGCTTGTTGGATGATCAGACATCTTGTGTAGGGCATGTTCTTTTGGTGGTTCCGCTTCATATTTCTCTGATAAAAGAACTCTGATGCCCCTGGAAGAAGATTGCTCTATATTCAGTCTGATGCATGGTTGTGGCAGTTGTGTAGATGATTGATAGATGGTGCTTGCAGCAGTGCTTGGTTGTATGCCTGGGCTGGTCTGTTGTGTTCTACAGTTTGCTGGAAGTTATGTAGAGAAGATAGTGGGAGGTGATTTATTTTCACCACTCATGACTTGCAAGGACTCTGTCAGCAGAAGAAGACATAGGCAGGTTAAGTCAAGGGTGCTTCAGCCCTGGTATTCCTGAAATTGTGTGGATTTAAGACCAATTGCTATTTGTGGACCACACACGTATTTAATTGGTTATCCATGAAGTTCAGAGAAGGATTCAGTAAAAGGATTTAAGATTCTTTTCTATTTGAGATATTCTCAAATATTTAATGAATTATCCTTGGTTGATGATCAAGTCGTCTCCTCAGCACCAGGCCCTGATATGCTTGGTTTACTTCAAGGATCTGATGTTCAACCAAACGTTGAAACATTCCAGAACTCTCTTGATTCAAGGAGTGAATCACTAGTTGGATCTGACCTTATTCTAGTAGGTTTCCTGACAAGAAACTAAGACTAGAATGGAGTGCTGATGGGAATGAAGATGAAGACAATATGCTCTATAAGAGTATTGGAGTGAAGAAGTTGTGTTCTAATTTCTATTAGAAGCACCTGATCTATTAGCTAGAAAGTTTCCTGGCAAGAAACATGTCTAGAAGATGGTGTTGGTGATAGCACTGCTTAGGTCAGTTTATTTCTGACCTAAGTGCATAGGAGCATATGACCTTGCTCAGCTTGGAGGTCAAGGATAAGTAGCATTTATCTTTGATTCTCTGAAGAATTCTATACTTAAGGAAAGCAGGAATCCTTTTATAAAGACTTGTGTGATCCTTCCTCCCTACAAGAATCAAGCTTTGGCATGTTTGGTTTCTCTTAAGAGGAGTTTCATGAAGCAAATTCACTTCAAGGTAACTGTTGTGGTACAACAAAGCAGGATTGAGGTTGTCTACTCCATCTGGATGTCAAGCCTATGTTATCTTGTTCTGGCTAAGCAAAGAGAATCTTCTAAGTGGTAGAATGAAATCCTGAACTCTCCAGCTGAATATCCTAACCAAAGTTGTGACATCAAGCAGAAACTTCAAGGCCTCAAGTGATGGTGTGGCACATCATTTGAAGATAAGTTGATCTTCTCAGGTATGAGTGGAATTAATGCTTCATATCATGCAGTTTGCGGGAGCTGTGTGAAGGACTAGATGACTTGCTTCGAAGCAAGAAGAAATTGAGACTTGAAGATCAAAGTGGCCAGGTGGATTAACAGACTATCTGGAGCTCTGAAAGATACTGAATAACAAAACAGTGGCATTTGGCTATTTAAGCAGTGTGTCTGTAGAAAACTATTCTTGGGCAGAAGGGTATTTATTTGAAGACCACAGAAGGGTCTGGGTTTGTTCATGCTTCGAACAAATTACTCTGGTGCAGAAGGGTAATTGGTTGAAGACCAAAGGAGGATCTGTTTCTGTTCACATATATTGGAGCTTGTGGTAGAAGCCATAGGTTGTGTATGGAAGATTTCATTCTTTTGGATCAAGCTGGTGGAGCTGTGAAGATCTTCAGTTGGATTACTAGGCAACAGTAAGTCCGGTATGGGCACATAAAGAACCATGGGATGGTGTGTCTGAACCATCTGATATGTGAAGATCTCTTGTGGAACTCGTGATTCACTTCTTGACTAAGAAGTTCTCTATCTTGTCATACGGGAGAATGATGAAGTAAAAAGATTGTCTTGGAATATGATGTGAAGGTATTGAGTGCATTCTGATGTGATAAAGTCCCTATGCGGTGTCTATCTTGTACTCAGCCTAAGGCCAGAATACTTGTGGATAAGTGGTCTCTTCTGCTACAAGTAACTCTAGGAAGAGGTGAATCAATTTGGTGCCTTCTCTCTGTATGAGCATAGAGTTGGTCATGAGAGGTAATGTGATGATCTTGGAGCAGCTGTTATCAAAGATAGGGGGAGAGCTTCTGTTTGATGGGTGTACTACTTCCTTGTGGTTCAAGCAGTAAGTGAATGCGTTCAACATGTGTGTTGAACAGAGAATGAGTTCTTGAAGACATGAAGATGCGTCTTATGTTTTCCATTCATGTGCACTGGTTACCATTGATATGGGGATTTATACTTCTACCTAGTATTTGTTGCTGCAATGGTACAGTTTCAAGATTGTGTCTCTATACCTCTAGGAGAGTGAAAAGTCATACGTTCAATGTCATACCAGGTGTTGTGACATTGGGTTAAATGTTCAGAATGAACTTAACAGTGGTTTTGCTCTTGGTGATGTCCTTGGGTATCAATGGATCAAATCGGGTTTTGGGCTTCTATCCAAGTAATGTGTATGACTGGTGAAGATGAAGATCAAGACACCATTAGCCTTGATCGTGTGCATAAGGAAGGAATTTCACTCTGACATCTTGGAGATTGTGTTGTCAAAGCTGAAATCTGAGAAATCCTCCAGAAAGTAACCTTGAAATTGCCTATGTTATTTGCTCCAGTATGGGTTGTGAATAAAGGGGTGTAAAACTTCCTGTGTGAAGATGATGAAGAAATTCTTCATGTGCTTGGGTTCTCTTTTTCAGGGGGAGCAATGTTTATGCTGCAGGGGAAGATGTGTACCTGTCTGGTGTGTAGCTGCTGAAGTGGTGCAGTCCTTATTAGAGGTCAAGCAGCTTGTGTATGAACAAGTACTCCAGTTGTTGTCAAAGTTTTGACTAAACCAAGGGGGAGAAAAGAAAAACTACTGCTGCTGATGAGGAAAGGAAAAGCATTGTTGCTGCCATGCTGGATGCAACTATCAAGGGGGAGCATGATAGTTTGTGTAAACTACTGATGAATGTCCTGATAAGTTGTTTTAGCCAAAATTTGCAAAAGGGGGAGTTTGTTAGTTCCATGGTTCTATGATATAGAAGTTTTCATGGTTCCATGATTGGCTAAATTGTGGTAAAACAAGACTCTGCACAAATATTAAGCAGGATGTCATTACCATAGTTATGACATCCCTAAAGGAGCAAGCAGGAGCTGGTGAAGGAACTGTTGTGGAGTGGTTTAAAGTGAAGGTCATGCTGAATGTTGTGACATCCATCATGACATCCATCTGCTGTCATGACAGAACTACTGTCATGTGTGAGAAACAGCAGGAGTAGCGGTGCAGCAAGAGCTAGCAGGGGTTAATGACAGTACTGCTGTCATGTGTTCTGAACAAGATGGAATTACCAAAGTCATGACATCACTGAGCTAGAAGAGGCTAAAGAAAGAACTTCTGACATGGATGTCATTACCAAAGTAATGACACGTGAATAACAAAACTGTTGTCATGGGTTGACATCTGGTGCAGCAGGAGCTAACAAAAGCAGATGACATAACTAGTGTCATGGATGCAGCATGAGCTATGTGCAACAGGAGCTAGCAGAGGCTGAAGGAAGGACAACTGTCATTGATGTCATTACCAAAGTAATGACATAGTTGTCTGGCACAACAGGCACTGCTATGTGTTAGCAGTAGCCAAGTTCCTCACAGGCAGTGTGAGGTGTGCAGCCACAACAATGTGAGGTGTGGTGAGTGAAGTGTGTTGTCATGTGTTTTAAGCAAGTCATAGCTGCATGTCAACAGAAGGAGCTGCCAGTGTATATCTCTTGACAGAATTGGTTTGGATTGATGAGACCATGTTGAAAATACCTCATCAGTAAACATGTCAAGGAGATGGATTAGGAACAACAATAGATTGTATTGGTATTCACAAAAGGATCTTGGAGACCTTTTAGGAAACTTTAATATACTTGTTTCTAATATTATTCTGCAGAAGCTTGAAGAAACCATGTCTGTCATGATGAAGGTTCTGCAGAAGTGTTCAACAGAGCAAGCTGGTCAACTAAGAGTGAGCAAAAGCTGAATGTCATACTGAATGTCATGACATGGATCGTATGACATCAGACGGGCTGAGTTTGTTTTTCTGTTATGATACCTTATTTATATCAGGCTAAATATCAGGAAACATGTTATGACCTCTGTGTTATCTCAGGAGAGATTCAAGGCAATGCTGACCATGCCATGACCTAATTGGACATCACCTTGAATAGTGGAAATTAGTTTTACTTTATTAACACTAATATTTGTTACTTTTGCACAGCCCAAGCCCAGTCTGCACGACTATAAAAGGAGGAGAAGAAGCAGAAGAAAGGCAAGCACTCACATAAAAAAAACCAGAGTGTAAAATAGTGGTCTAGGGTTGAGAGTCCCTTGTGTGTAAGTCACCCTTTGCATTGTAAGATGCATTGTGGTAGACATAATTGTAAGTGAAGATGGTTGTTATTCACATGCAAAGTCTGTTTAGGAATACTTGTAATCTAAGCAATTGTCTGGTGGATGATTGTTTTGGTTAGGTAGATTCTAGGTTGTGTCTCACTCGAAGCTGTGAAGCAAGAGTGTGTGAGTTCCTTGAGCAAAGTTGTGAAGCAAGATCAAGGTGTGTATGAAGTGTCTCTTCATATTGTTTTTGTAATTGTTTGATATCACTGTTATGTGATTGATGGGGAGTGAGTCGGTATACTCAGGTACTAGAGTGTCTCTAGGCTGAAATTGCATTGGGTAGAGATTAAGTGAGGAGTGTAAACTGGAGGGTTAAATCTAAATTAATTCTGCTAATAGTGGATTTCCTTCTTGGCTTTGTAGCCCCCAGATGTAGGTGTTGTTGATACCGAACTGGGTGAACAATTACTGTGTTATTTATCTTTCTGTATTTACAATTCTGTACTTTAAATGGTTAGATAAATAGTATGACAGACTGCAGATGTCACAACAGAGGTCGTGACATTGGTCATGACATCGGGACAATTTAAAGAAATTTAAATTGGTCATGGTCTATCCTCATCCTTGTTGAGCAGAGATCAATGTTCTTGGAACACATGTGATCTACATACCAGAATTTCAAACCCTATCACCAAAAGGATGTAGGGGATCCATTACCAAAAGGATAATGGAAAAAAACGCTAATCATAACATCAAAAGGATGCCAGGCCCATCACCAAAAGGACGATGGAGCGAAACAAAATCAACCCAATCACCAAAAGGATGTATGGAATCCATTACCAAAAGGATAATGGAAAAAACGTATGCCAGACCCATCACCGAAAGGATGACGTAGCGGAACAAGGCAAACCCGACACCAAAAGGATGTAAGGAGTCCATTACCAAAAGGATAATGGAGAAAATGATAGTCATGACACCAAAAGGATGCTAGACCCATCACCAAAAGGATGATGGAGCGAATCCCAAACACAACCCTGACACCAAAAGGATGTAGGGGATAAGTTTCTCTAAAGAGATTGCCACTTATCGCCGAAGAGGATAATCGAGTATGCTGGAAACAACTCATTGGGGATGGCTCAAGAGAAAGATTGGATCGAGATAGGTCCATGGGGAACGCCTGCTGACTTAAATGATATACCCTTGACTGGGTTGAATTTGTCGTTGAAGTTTTGTCTTGGTCAACAAAAGGTTGAACAACTTTGTGAGGAACACTCACGACTTTGCTGAAGATGCCCCTGTCCGGGCTGAATGTTGATTTGAAGATCTGATTACCCACAAGGTTGAAATACATCGCGGGAAATACCCATGGTCTTGAAAAGATGCCCCTGACTGGGCTGAATTTTGCTTTGATATTCTTGAATCCCGTGGGGAACCCATGATCTTTGCAGATAATACCCCTGACTGGGCTGATGATTACTTTGGAGCTCTTGAATTTGTCCAACAGAAGGTTGCACAACTTCGTGGGGAACGCCCGCGGTCTTGCGGAGAATGCCCCTGACTGGGCTGCAAATGGTCTTGTAAATCTTCGAGATTGATCCTGGACCTGAACTCGCATATGTGAATGCTTGATGATAAAAATGTTCCATAAATGGAAATGCAAATGCTGATGCGCGGAGATGCAAGAATTGGGGAGGGATGATATGATTCTGGGTATGCCTATGATACAAAAGTGATTATGAAGCAGTATGCTTATGATGTCGAACGTGATGCGTATGATGCCTATGATTACAAATGGTTGATTGGAAATGCAGGTGTCGACGTGGCTGACTTTTGTAGTTGCCAATGCGGATTGGACTTTGGGTGGAAAGGTGAAGGCACGACTCCCCAACACTCATCTTGAATCCAACAGTTGCTGACGAAAATGAACTTGCTTGAGTAACTTGCCCCAGTGTAGTTCAAACATGCCGTAGTATGATCTTTGGAAAAGCTCATCTTAAAAGGATGGTAACTTGCCATGAGACGGCCTCGAGATGACTTGCCCCAGAATTTGTACCATGAAAGGATTCATCCTTGATTAACCGACTCTTGGTGGTTGGCTTCAATACATTTTTGAAGTAGCTTGCTCTTAAAAGAGCGTTGAAGCGACTTAACTTGTCCTGAATGAGCACTAGAGGGATTCACCCTTAAGTTAAAGAAATTCTGGGTGGTCTGCCCCTGATTGGTACCACGAAAGGATTCATCATTGTTTAACCGATTCTCATGGTAGTTGACTTCGACATACTCTTGGAGCAGCTTGCCCCTGAAAGAGCATGGAAGCGACTTAACTTTTCTTGAATGAACATTGGAGGGACCTGCCCCTAGCTCGAAGAAACTCTGGCTGGCCTGCCCCTGATCAGTATTCTCGAGATGATTTACTTCCGATCAACCACTTCTTGAATGATTTTCCCCATACTCAAACGATGCTTGGGGATTTGCCTCAGACTGACTGATTCCAAATTCGTTGGACGTCAATGCCCCAGATCCATAAGGTTATCTGGTATACTTGGCTCTGGTCCAGACTGCTGAATAATCCAATCATGTTTGATTGCTTGGTGTTGGAATTTCCTTAACGCCAACTACTGACTTGTAAATAAAATTGTTTGTTCACGAATGGTAATCTCAATGCAAAGTTTATGCAAGTTTTGAAAGAAACATCGTTTATTTAAGTGTCGTGATAGTGAAACAAATGGATTGTTTAGACCAAACATTATGTTGAATTGACTGGTGTGAAAGATATAGCAGGGATATTAACACCAATGCTGATGATTAGCAAATATGTGGGGAGTCAGGTTACGCAACCTTGGGATAGTATCCTTTCAGAATAAACCTCGCCTCAATTAGGTCTTTCGAGGGTTGTAACGTGGTCTGGCTCACGGTTATAGAAACAAAGGATATCAGGCTCAAACTTAATTTGTACCCACCCCTTCTTCTTGATGATCTCCATACCTACGTTCAGTTAATTCTGCGCATGTTTATCTTAACGGTGTAAGCTTGATGGTTCAAGGTTTGCTCGAGACGACAGTCACCTTATTTTGCTTTTTGATGGATGCTAGTGGCTCTTTTTGATTTAATATGGCGGTCATTGAATCTTATTTTGTTTTTGTTGAGGGTTTGAGGGCCTCTTTTGATTTCTTTATTGATCCCTAACTTTTGCATGAACTGATTTTGTTTGTCAGATCCATCGGGATAGCCCTGTTTTTTTGCCTAAGTCCCCTTTGAGGTGTTTGACTTGGCAGGCTTTTGATTTTTTTTTGAAGGACAGTGACTGCCAAGTCATTGGTCATTGATGGACAATCGTCTTGTCTTTGAATTTTGCTTTGTTGATTTGAGTGTGTAGTTGGGTTAACTGAACAACTACCCTGCCCCAGGTTGAGTGTTAAGGGTTTGAATATCCTAAGGAAACTCCTACTTCTAGGCTCGAAGTGGTTGACTAGGGATTAACTCCTTATATCTCTGGTGTTTATGGGATTGAAACAATGCATGTACATCATTGACGAGATTCTGTCTGAAAGCATATAGTTTGCAATTATGGGTATTTCGTTTTCGTCATCCTCCCTTCAATATTTGCTAAAACAACAGTGATAGAGTGGAGTGGATAAAAGTGTATGTGTCTGTGATAAGTGGAGATAATGAGTGAATACGACGTGACCGATTCAGAAAATTCATAATTATTTCATTAATATTACCATTCAAACAACAATGTTTAAAAACAAGTAGCAATTAACAGAAAATGAACTACAAGATGCCAATGATAAAAGCGCCCAAGGACTGCCAATGTTGAGGACGTCTGCCTATCTGGACCACTGGCTTCTGGAAATGACCCTTGAAATCTTCGAGCTTTAGACAGCTGAGAGGTTGATATGGACGACCAAACCTCCCTCTGGAAATGATATGTACCCTTTGTCAATCAATTGCTGCACTTTGACCTGGAAGGTTTTGCATTCCTCAGTCGAGTGCCCCTTGGATCCTCCATGATATCCACACTGAACATTGGGATTGTACCCGAGAGGGTAAGGTTCTGGCAACGGCTGGAGAGTCTTGGGCTCCACCAAAGAGTTTTGAATCAGATGCAGCATAAGTTGACTATGTGACATAGGTACTGGATGAAAAGGAGCAGTCCTTCTTTCCAAGTTGTTGCGAGGCCTCCTCTGATTTTGGCGCTGATGGTTTTGTTGCTAAGGAACATAAGGTTGTTGGTATTGATTAGAGCATCCCTCACGTGTAGGAACTTTCATCCTCAAATTTGGCCCAGGGACAGGCAATAGCTGTGGACGTGGAGATTCCAAAAACAAAGATTGTAAGATACGCTCCTGACCTTATGCAGCTTCAGGGGAGAAAGTCGGGATATCCACTTATTTTACAGAAACTAGAATAAGCCTACCTGGCACTCTCATACCGCTTGGCATGAACTCGAATGCTTTTGAATCGATTAAGTCTTGAACTTTGTGTTTAAAAGTTTTGCATTCTTCCACATTATGGCCTGGTGCCCCAAAATGGAAATCACAGTGGGCAATTGCATCATAGCCTGGTGGTGGCTTACCAACACACGGAGCCAGAGTCTGAAGTTCAACCAATCGAAGTTGAAGCAAGAGCTGCAAAAACTGAGTATAAGTCATAGGGATCCGGTCGAAGCTTCTGTCGGGCCGCTTCGGCCTCTGGGCATACCTCCTAACCTTAGGATTGTCTTGGGAAACAGAAGGTAGCTACTGACGGGAAAATCTTGGAACCTCAGGTTGTGCAAAAGATCTACGAGGCATATCGTGCTCTTGAAGATATTCCACAGGCACGGGTTGGACGATCATTTTTGCTGCGACCTCAGGCCTAAGATTTCCGTCCTTTCTTAGCACATTTTTCATGACTTCCATAATCTGGCCCATATGAGTTTTCATTTGATGAACTTCTTCCTTGAGCATTTTCTGATCCTGACGCAAAGCTTGTATATCCACCATGAATTGTCCCATCTGGCTTCGAACTTCCTCCAACTCTGCTTGAATTTTCTCCATAGACTGCTTCCGCTCCATAGCTACCTCGGCTTGCATTGTCTGACTTTACCTTTCAAGGTGTCTACGTTCCTCTTGCTTCAAATGCTTCACAACTCTTATAAGTTCAATGGGAGTGTCGGAAAATCAACTGCGGGTTATGAATAAAGGATGGGTAAGGTCTTGGTATCTTGGTCAGGGAAGAAAATGCAAAAATGATGCAAAGATGCTTATGCAAATGCAATACAATGAGTGCATACGAGAACAGATCCACATCAAGGATTAAAGTTACAAATCCTGCAAGACAATAAAAAGGTATCTCTCCCCTTGGGTGGGAAATCTATTGGTTTAAGAGAGAGTATCCCAAAGGCTTTAAAACAAAGTCCCATGCACTAACCCTCAAAAGTTTTCCATCATAACGACTACTCGTAAGATGGTAATCCTCTCAAAGGAGGAATACAGAGTTATGTTTTAGGAACCTTCGGAAAAAGGTTCTACAAAAGGTCCTCAGAGTCACGGACTCCCACGTCGGAAATAAAAATGCCATTACGACTACACGTAAGACATAATCATCCCAACGGGGTCTCATATGAGCGGTGGAATTCAATCCGACTCAACGAGTCCTAAGTCTCGCAAATCAGAAAGAAAACCACCTCCTAACTTAGTGTATACTCGAAAGCTCGGGTAGAAAGCTTTATTCTCACAAACCAATCCCAAATAAACCCAACAGGTTAGAAAGAACACAACACAAACAAAAAAAATAAAAGCAAATAAATCACATATGCGACATGCAAACTAGGATTGGCTCGCTAGGGGTCCCCAACAGAGTCGCCAGCTGTCGCTACTCAAAAAAATGCATCGTGCAACGACGGGGAGGCGAAAAAGAAAGAACAAAAGAGTCGCCACCGAACTTTATTTATCCCATGAGGGGAAAGGAAAATATCGAGAAAACCTTAAGAAAGAAATGGATAAGATGGTCTCACGACCAAGAACGGGTTCAGAAGCCGGTTATGCAAGGGGAAGGTATTAGCACCCCTCGCATCTATCGTACTCGATGGGAACCATTTGTTTGTCGCATGTGTGAATTTATTTGCTTAAATATTATGCTGAAAAGAGTGTTCCAAAGGAAGAGATCAAAGGGATTGAAACAGGAAAATGAGAAGTTAGGAGGAAAGAGGGAACGGGGAAGAAAAGAGAAAGAACAGACTCGGTAGGACTTCGCGGTCCTAGGCCTACGTATTCCCAACAGATATGAGAAAATCAGAGTCGACGTAGTTCGGGGCTACGGATATAGAGGGGAATGTGCTCGACAAGGATTGTGGCCCTTGTGCCTACGTATCTTTACTTAAAAGAAGTAAAGAATCAGAGCAGACGTAGTTCGGCCTACGGTTTATTAATGTTTTTATGGATGATGTTATCGTGCGCATTCTAGCAGTTTAGGTGTTTTGCTGCTCGCGTGTGAGGAGACTTAAGCGTTACCTGTTTGCGGTAGAACGGACGTAACATATCCTTTTTGAAATGATTAGATTTCTCCATGCGAGGCAAGATGTCACATTTGATTGGTTGAATTGTTTTTAGGGGCGAGATAAGTCCTCGGGTAGTAACCCCTATGGGTAGTACCCAATTCTTTATCTCAAAGTTTTTGTTATGAAAGGTGTGGCGAACGTAGCATCTTCGTATTGAAAGACGAGTATCAAGACCTCCCACACTACAGTGAATATCCTGACACTCAGAGAGGAAGAAGACTTTACTCAATCCTCTCTCTTTAATTCAATGCAAAGATAACTTTGTTCTCTTATCAAAGGTGTTTTTGGTTTTGAATGGTAAGTGCTTTGCGACAGAGAACCCTACGGTAAACGTCAGCACTCGGGATAGGAGAAGGCCTACGCCTAACCACTCCACGACCATTCAAGTTTTTGTTATGAAAAGAGGTTTGAAAATGCACTCGGTATGGGACCGAGGTTTTAGGTGAGAAAGGATGCAGAAGGAAGTTGTGGGAAGAGGTGTGGAAAGAGATAGGTGATAGATAAAGTCGCGTCTTCGTATCAAAAGACGAGTATCGAGACCACCCACACTACAGTGAATATCCTGATATTCGGAGAGGAAGAAGTCTACACTCAATCCTCTCTCTTTAGTTTGATACAAAGAAAATTTGATTTTCTTATTGAAGAGATTTGAAAATCGACTCTTTAGTTTGGTACGGGACCGAGGTTTTTAGGAGAAAAGGGATTGAAAACGTATAAGCGTCTTCGTATTGAAAGACGAGTGTCGAAACCACCCACACTACAGTGAGCATCCCAAAATTCAGAGAGGAAGAAGTCTACACTTAATCCTCTCTTTTTAATTCAATACAAAGAGATATTTATTTCTCGTTGAAAGGTGTTTTTTTGAAAATGCACTCGGTATGGGACCGAGGTTTTAGGAGGGAAAGTTCTATCCGGGCCTAATGAAAGATGAAAACCAAATCAATCTTAACGAAGAAATGGGGTACATCTTAATAAAGATGGAAGGGGATTTTTAACAAAGATGAGGTTTCAAAGGGCTTACAAGATGACGTGTATACTTACAAGCATCATGCCTATGCAATGTCACAACAAATGTAAGTGAGAAGTTTAAAAACTTCATGGGGATTTTAAATGAAACAATCATGATGCTTACAAGCAAAAACAATTACAATCACATACACAAAGGAGTTGACAAACATCAAGCCTACATCAAGTGCAAAATTAAACTCAAAAGAATCAACAATTTTGAAATGTAAAGGAGGGTAAAAAACCCTAACAAAGAAACATGACAATTCTCAATGCAAAGTGTTTTCCAAAATGAAAATTCTAGGATATCAAAATATAATGTGAAACTATGCAAAAATACAAAACAATTGCAAAAAGAATCAATTAAAAAGGATAAAAAATGACAAAGTTATGATATTTGGAAATTTAATGACAATTAAATAAAATCAAAGATTTTTAGTAATTAAAAAGAGGGAAATGCGCTTGGTGGGTGTTGAACCCACTACTTCATGATCGCCAGCCTAAAACCTAGCCAACTCAACTAGAAGCACGCGCGTGCAAGTGGAAGGAAGAAAAGAAAGAAAAGAGTGAAAACATGAAAAATGAAAATAAAACAAAAGGGTTGATCTCCACACGGATCGAACCCAGGTTTGGTACATGGCAAGGCAATATGAGAACTGTAACACCCTGTTTCCCCAAAATAGAATAAAACAATTAAAATAAGCACATATCAGAGTTTTTCCCACAACGATTTTCAACAAAATTTCACAAGTCATTTTTTTCAAAATAATATTCAGCAAAATTGCAGCAGAAAAAGAACTAGTCTGTCATAGCACATATCATACGTACATCTTCCATATCATCAACATTGTCATATACAACAATCGGCCATCTGCCTAAAACATACATAATGTCATCACATATCCCACAACTATCAGATACGCCACGGGGCACACATAATCAACAAGAAACAATAAAACTCCCAAAAAGCCCCGGTGTTACGTATCAGAGCAATCCTACGATGACGCCACAATCCAAACTAGCTAAACACCTGGATTTTCTGTACTTCCGAAGAAGCACAGACCACAACAACAACAGAGGGGTGAGAATTCATGATCAAATATTAATGGTATAAATGTACATGAAATAAAAGGCAGAAAACAATAAATCATTATTTCACATACAACATATCCGGACCTACTGTCCCATCATCACAATCACAACATACACAACCACAATGCGACACATGCACTTGACTCGACAATATGCGGTACCGACTCAACTCATGATAGATCGCATACACTCCATCCGAGCAATGATCTATCCTTACCACGCTCCTCCTGAGCCCATATAATCAAATCTCAGGATAGATCGCATACACTCCATCCGAGCAACGATCTACCCCTACCACGCTCCTCCTGAGCCCATATAATCAAATCTCAGGATAGATCACATACACTCCATCCGAGCAACGATCCATCCCTACCACGCTCCTCCTGAGCCCATATAATCAAATCTCAGGATAGATCGCATACACTCCATCCGAGCAACGATCTATCCCTACCAACGTTCCCCACTTGGAACACGGGTGGTCGCATACACTTCATCCAAGCAACGATCCAAATCCCGTCCACGCTCCCCACTTGGAGCACGTGAGTGTATCACACACCACGCCCACGCTCCCCACTTAGAGCACGTGAGTGTATCACACACCACGTCCACGCTCCCCACTTGGAGCACGTGAGTGAATCACATACACTCCACCGAACAATGATTCACCACGTCCACATGCCATGCAAGACACTATGCATAACCACACAGCACATACAGTGCACACGATCCTACTGATCCATCGCATCATATAATGCATATACACACAAGCACACAAAGTGCATCGATCCTACTGATCCACTTAATCACACAGCATACAAACACAACGCATATCAAGCGTATCGATCCTACGGATCCACTCATCACAACACATCACCACAACACACTTGATGCGTAACGATCCTACTGATCCACTCATCACACAACATCACCACGACGCACTTGATGCGTAACGATCCTACTGATCCACTCATCACACAACATAGCACACATCGCACACAAGGCACATCAATCCTACTGAGCATAATTTATCATATATCAAAGATATCTCACTCATCATCACAAACATCCATCATAACATACACCCATGCAATGTCATACCCACCCGGATATCACGGAATCACATTCCGACACCTTACATACACTCATCACAACTCACCCAATAAGCTCATCACCAAAACATGATCAACAAGATTCCAAATCCATAAAGAAATCAGCATAGAACACAAGCTAAAACACAACTGCTGTCGGACTCGCTGGCGCATTCGCCTGGAGAAGCCCCGCAGCGAACACTCGCTGACCACTCGCCCGGCGAAACCCCTGGCAAAACCAAACAGAGGCTACTGGCAGCATTCGCTGCCCAGTTCGCCTGGCGAAGGCTCGCCCCCTCATTCGCCCAGCGAATACCTGCCTATTCAAAAAAATAAACGCTGCTGCTCAGAAACAGCAACAGCCCTTCCGCACCAATCCTCTCCAAAAATCACACCAGCCTCACTAACTCATTATTCTACAATTGTTTTACCCAATTAGTGTCCAATTCACCCGATGAAACATCGACTCTAGCCATTCAATTCACTCTCGACTAAGAACCATATTCAACTCCGAAACCCCCAATCCATCAACTAACCATTAAATTTAGCATGCAACAGTTTAACACAAACATCAACGATGTAAAACAGAATTAATACATGCAATATCATCAACTCATCATGCAATTCATCATCAACATGCAACCGTATTCACTCATGGGGTTAGGGATTTCCCCTTCTTACCAATTATTCATGTAGATACCATTTAACCGATATATTCCCCCCCCCCCCCCTCTTACTACCAATTTTGATGATGAAGGAGCTTCACAATCCGCAACCTTGATGTACTCTTTCCCGCTCTTGATCGTTCTTGCTCTTGATGCTTCAACCGTGTTTCGCAGCTCATGCGTGTTCCTCTTCTTCCAATTCTGATGTCAAAAGCCAAACATGTCCCTCTTCCCAATTAAATAATATTCTCATAATTCTTTAATTCCAAAAATCCAATTAATAATAATAAACTTATTTTTCTTTTAATTTCCAACCCTTCCAATAATATTTTTAAATATGACAACAATAATAATAGTATTAACACTATTAATCATCATATTATTATTATTATCAATCATAGTTTTCTAATATTATGGAACTTTATTCCTCAACAAAAATCCACGCAAGCACGCCGAGAATGAAAAATAACACCGAAAATAAAAATAATTAAAATGGGCGTTACAAGAGCAGAAAAATATTATGGAACTTTATTGAATGATGATTATAAGAGCAAACACACACATTGGTGAGCAAAACAGACAAAGTAAGGCAGATTCATACGTGAACTACATTTTGCATTTAATCTCAAACCAACTAATGCACATCAAACATAATCATGATAGTTTAAGATGAGGATAGTGACTACCAAACTCTTGTAGACCTCCAAGCAAGTTTGTGCAATAGGGAAAACCTTCAAGATTCCACAAATAAGATCCAATCCAATGCCTTGATGAAGATGCAGCCTTTCTTGCACTTGAAGTAAACAAGTGAATCTTTGACCAGAACTTGAAACAAGTGATGATGATGGTATTTTAGGTTATGGACAGTTGGTACATCATAAAGCTAAGGTGTTTGGAGGTTTACAATAATCAAAACAGTCCTGAGCAGTGATTTGGCAGATTTTGTATGTGAAGTCAAACTTTGCTTGGTTGAAAGTTGACTTTTGGGAAAATGAGGGTTTTTACTGGTTTAAGAGTTTGTACACCTCCCACACATCATTTGTGTATTGTGTGGATGGTTTGTGATGAGTTTGAGTGGGTGAAAATGGTTTTGGAAGGCTTTGTGCTCAAGGCAGATTTTTAGGTATTTTTGGGATGGTTCTCTTCACTTGTAAGAAAATGCAAAGCAAGATGAGAGCTATGGTTTTATCTTGGGTTTTAGAGAGCTCTGGTGTCCCTTTCAACATAGAGGAAACCTCTATTTATAGGCAAGGAATGGTTTGGGGCAGATTTGTCTTTTGGCATTTTGGAGGGAGTTTTGTAAAATGCAATTTTGTTCAAGATTGTAGACAGCTGCAAATCCAAGTTCTTGGCGAAAGATGAGGCATAAATCAAGTGGTGAGGATGACATAGAAGTGATTGAAGTGTGGCTAGGGAGTAGGAGAACTGCAGCTGCTAGATTTCTTCCATAAAGTTTCTCTTTCTTCATTTGTTTGATTAAAATAATGACAACTTGCATACCACTTACCAAACCCATCAAATCCCTCAATTTTCTGCATATCAACTCATCATACTCTCTAATTATCAGATAGAAACATGATTAAATGGATGAGAATATCCCAAGTGGTTAAAAGGTGAGTTTGTGAAAAAAGTGAAAATGTTGGACTCAAGTGTTGAAACCTCATCTTGTTGAATTCATAACTCTCAATTCATAAGGGCTATGGAGGAGTTCTAGTACATTTTGGAAAGCCCTCGTGAAGATCTACAACTTTCATGCTTTCTTGATCTTCAGATTCCAAATGAAACTAGGTCAAAAATCCACTCAAAGTTGCTAAAAAACATGCCTAAAAAGGCCAATAACTTATAATTTTTCTAAGTTATTTTTCCCTCTTGTAATGACTTTGGCCATAACTCCAAATCTATGCATTTTCTGCTCATGGACCACTGTGGGACTTTGTAGGACTTGTCAAGATCTTTCCAATGAGCCTTGAACCAACTCCATTGGATGTGTGGTTAGGGAGTTATGGTCTTGCCCCTTTCAAAACCCTAATTTCCCGATTTTTCGATTACTCCTCCATCCTTGATCCAATGGTCATGAAACTTCATGGATAGGTGCAATATGGCATTAGGAACATTTTTGCTTCACATTTTGAGGTCAAATTTCTTATGGTTGAAGAGTTGACTTTTTGGTCAACGAAACGATCAATCGATGACTACCTAGTCGACTTTTGATGTTCCGGGTCTTCTGAGGCCTTAAAACTTCTTGAGTAGACTTCACTAAGCCATATGAACTTCATGGACCATGATCCCACCATTGGAGCACTATTTACATCAAAAGTCAAACTACAGTTGACTTTTCCCCTCAAATCTCCTGATTTTCAATTGACAGATCAATTGAAGCTCTTCTGATTAAAATTGATGGTCAATCTCCCATCCTCACACACCTTAGGACACGTGGAAGGCCATGGAAACAAGTTTTTCCCTTAAAAACAAATTTATCCTGATTAAAATTGAATTCCTAATTTCGCCCTTTTTGCTTGGGCATTGTGCATATGAACTGGATGATCATTCCAACTCCACCATGACCTCTGAGGTACCCAACAGGCTCCTACCTCATGCTCACACCAATGAAAAAAATCTCAAAATTTATTGACAACCCTCTGATAGTTTGTACCAATGCCTTTGATTAAAAAAAAGTATGGGCAAATGTAGGGTATGACAAGCGACTTAGGCAAAAATGGGTATCGTGGTGGCCAAAAAAATAGAAATGTCCAGGAAAAAATTAGGGATAAAGGCATTTGACTGTGAACACCTGAGCCTATATTCGTCATGGCTAGACCCCAGACGGGAAATGATCAATCAAATCATCATCAACCGACGCACAGTGTTGGAACCCAGACTTGCAGGGGATGGTAGCCAATGTTGTAATCAATGCAAAGTCAAATTTCCCATTGCCATTTACTTTGTTTTTCAATTTTTATTGTAAATTTCCTCATCAAGTATTTTTACATCCTTGTACACATCTTATGTACAAAAAAATTTTACATTCAATAAATTTTGCATCCTTTGATTTCGCATTTATCTCTTTTCAGTATTTTGTTTGCAAATTGAACAATTATTTGGGATCACATAATGCTATAAAGCATTGAGAAACATGAAAGCTAAAATTAACCAGGAAAGCATTATGCATTGCATGCTTTACCAGGAATTGTCAAAGGAAGATTGGTAGTTTTCCTTTATAAACTTGATACCCAGTGAACAATATCATGATGGGTTAGGAATGCTAATTACGTTCCTTTTCCACAGCAAGTACCAGTTTGGTTCTTTGGAAGGTTTGTGTACCTTTCCTCTTCCCAACAAAGCCAAAATTTCACCAACAAACATCAATTTGGTTATGGGAAAGGATTTATCTTTCATTTCCTCAGGAGAGTCATAGTCCCGAAGCAGAGATTTGTTTGCTTTTCCTTAATAGAAGCAGAATTGCTTACAACACTGCAACAGATCGAGGTTGTCATTCCCCAGTAGTGATAGTGCTTTGTTTCATTTGGATCATCTGGACTTTATTCTTCCCTAGGAAGAATTGGTTAGTTGAAGATCACCCGTGATTCCTTTATTCTCTAGCCAGGGTCAGCTATGGTTAGAAAGTTCCTTTCTCTCTAGCAGCAGTGTTGGTGATAGTTTAGAAGTCTGAGATTTATAAACTCTTTCACCAGCAGCATCATCGAGTCCCCCAGTTGAGAATGTCGAGTTCTTTTTGCTACAATCTCTGTTCACCAGAGAAACCGCGTCTCAACCCTTCTCATTTCATAGCATGATATCAAGAATCATAGCATATGCATCATAGCATACATCCCTTTGATTGGTTTATCTCCCCAGCGGGTCTCAGCCAAACCTTGCTCTTGAGCAAATCTTTACCTTTTTCCCCCATCAGTCGTCGTCGGCCAAATCTTTCGAGCTACTCTTTTATTTAATCTCCTTCCATCTCAAATAATCGAGAAGATGGCACAATTCGAACATTTAGGCCGAAGAAGATTAAATAGGTGCAGTTGTCGTATTCCGAAATTTGACCTTCCCTTTTTCCTTTTGCATAAACATGTACATTCACATCATTGGCATACGCATTCACACTTTTTCTCTGTGATTTTTGTTGCAGGAATATTCAGGTTTTTTAAGCCCGATTAATCACATCCTCTCAAAGATATCACATCACTAAAACAAGCATAAAATGAAGGTTTATATGTTTATTAATCAAAGCAAGAGGTCGAAATTTGGAACCGTGGCCACAACACCATTTTGCAAGCAAATATGCAAGGTTTGCCTGTGGTAACCGGTTACCACTTTTCTAGCAAATTAGGGTAACCAGTTACCCTGTGTAAAAATGTAGTTTTTGCTGCATTTTTTGTGACAGCCACTTTCACTCTACAATTTGAGGGTTTACTTGGTTCTAGCATTGTGTGGAACATTCTAGACATCTCTAGACAGTTAAAAACCTTTCTAAACACTTCAAGGAATTTTCTCCAATACATCAATTTGGATTAAGACCATCATGTTGCTTCATCCCCAAGCATATGAGCCCTTAGATTCAAGTTTTCATTGGGATGGTTACCGAGTCAACTACCTAACTAACTGAGTTAACCTCCAATTCAACGAGTTGGGGATAACTAACTCTAAGGCTAGTTCCAAGGCTACATCTAAAGCTCACTCTGAACCTAACAACTCTGAAGCAAAATTTATAAAAGCAAATCATCGCCATTTCACAAAGGGGTTCAATCATTTTCTCAATCTCCACATTCTTCACTCTCAATTCTCTCACATTCTCTCTGAATTTTCTACAACATTTTCACATTCATCTTCATCCTCTCCCAAAAACCCTCATAAAAGCTCAATTTCCACCATTAGAGTGTAACAATCTTCACATCGAAATTGTTATTCTCTTGAGTTAAATCTCATTCCGCCATATTCTTACTCGGATTTTTGGATTTACAGTAGTTCTTCTCCAATTCAAGAAATCATCTCAAAGCTTCTTCGTTGCAAATCGGTATTTGGAGCATTTATCACGTTTTTATCAATTTCGCTATGATTTGATCTCAAGCTTGGAATTATCTAGTTTTATTTGCTTATTCTCATCACATATCAATAGCAACGATCACCAAGGCAATCCTCCGCCTTGTAGGTTGGTAATTCGCACTTTATTTACTGTTTTGATCACTTTCGCACGTTTATGATGTAGTTCGATCATTTTTTGGTATTGATTGATCATGTGATTGTTTGATCTTTAATCTTCGTGTTTAATGCTTTCAATTGATGTTTAATTGATGCCTAAGTGATTTTAAACATCATTTTTCATGCTCGAATGTTAATCATAGCATGTGGATTATTAGATAAGCGTTTTGATTGTTGAAAGTGCTTTTCCAAAAGCTGTTTTTGCCACTATTACAGTGGTAATCAGTTACCTATATGTGGTAACCGGTTACCCTTCACTATTTTCACAAGTTTTTGCAAATTTTAAGCAGGTAACTGGTTACCTGCATGTGGTAACTGGTTACTGAAGGTGAGAAAAACACTTAGAAGGGGGGGTTGAATAAGAGTTTTAAGAAATATGGCAATAAAAACAACTCAAGATTTTTATCCTGGATCGTTGAACTCAACTACTCCAGTCCACCTTATCAAAGATGATTTTCCTTTCTCTGCAAGGACTTAATCCACTATTGATCAACTGATTACAATAGAAAGCACTAAGAACAACTGTCTTAGTCTTCTCAAGAACTACTGACCAGACATTGGTCTTCTTAAGGAACTTCTTACAATTTAATGTAAACTAACAAGTGTTTGAATGCTTCTAATAAGTTGTATCACAACTGTGATGTTTACACTTAAGATTAAGTACAACAAAAACTATATGGTTTTATGAAAGATCAAATGAGTAAGATCTTGTGAGATTTTCTCTTTTAGGAATCAAGCGTGTATTTCTTTCTGAGTGATCTAGCAATGAGCCAACTGTGAGTAGTGAATTAGCAACCTCAAAATGTTGAAGTAGTTCTCCTTTTATAGCTTTTTCAAATGCTTTGAGTGATGTGCAGCTGAATATAATATTTGATTGTATGACTTTTCATCACCAAAAGTATGGGCAAAGATATGCTTTTTGCAGAAAGGTATGGTTGTAGAAGCCTTGGGATTTGCACTACGTCACTTCTTTGGACAAATTAGTCGTTGGTTACTTTGGAAGTAGCACCACGTCTAATCAAGTTTACAACTTCTTCAACAAGCTTTCTTCAAGATGAAGTCTTCATAATCTGCACTTCAGAACTTGTAGTAAGCTTAAAAGATATGGAATGCTTTAAGATGAGCAGAGCTTAAGATGAATGATAAGTTCAGAGTCTTTGATAGATGATCAGATCTTTAATGTATCAGAGTCTCAGTCTTGATTAGATCTTTAATATATCAGAGTCTCAGTCTTGATCAGAGTCTTCATCAGAGTATGCAGCAGTATGTGCTTTGAGCGTGAATATTAATGATAAGAGTCTGGTTATCAAAGCCTATGAGTTTGTAGTGAAAAGAACTTCAGAGTTTGATAAGATCAGAGCTTTCAGCTTTTATATACTTCTTTCATTAACACTTCAGATCATTTTGTAGCTTCTGCTTCAGATCCTTCTGGCAACGCTTCAGAATCTTCTGATAGTCTTGCATCTGATGCTTCAGAGCTTTGCATAGTTTCGTTGTACTTATGTATTTTGCTTCTTTAAGAGTATTTAATTTTATACCTGAAACAATAATACTTGAACAAATTTTAGAGTGTATATTTACTCATTACAAAATTCCATAAAAGTTATCATCAAAACATAGAGATATAAGAAACACCAATCTGTGTTCTAACAATCTCCCTCTTTTTGATGATGACAAAACATAGGGAATTTTATTCAATAAGGAGAAATAAAATAAATAACTCCCCCTGAGATTAAGAATCTCCCCCTAAAATGAATACTCTAATAGAAAAGAACACTTCCCTTTTTGCTTGAGTATATTTCAGAACTTGGTAGAAATCCTTGTTGAGAGAAAGAATCAGAGCTTGGATGCTTTCCAGAATTAGAGTCTGATAATTTCTTTCAAAATGAAGAGTCTGGTGTATCTTCCAGAATCAGAGTCAAAATTTGCTTTCAAGGATTAGAGCCTGGTTGGATAATTCTCAGGGTAACTTCAGATCATTTTGTTAGATGAATTAATAAGATCTGAAAGTCTTAAGATTCAATGTTAGATTAAAACAATGTCTGAATTTCATTTTTAGTATTTGCTTATGGATTGAACAGTCAAATTCTCTTTCTCCCCCTTTTTGTCATAATCAAAAAGAGTTTTAAAGACAGAAAAGATAACAGAAGAAGAGAAAAACATAACACAGAAATGAAAGACAAAACATCCAGATTCAATCAGATCAAAATAGCACAACAGCATAAGAAGTTCATACAACAGATGCTAGAAAATAGAGCAAACAGAAAACAAGTGCAAAACAAGAATGCAAAGACATGAAAAAGAAAAATAGGGCTGGCGAGAAGCAATGAAGGTTAGAAGATCTGTAATCTTAGCAATGGACTCTTCTTGCTTGGCCATCCAAGTCTTGATCTCTTCAGTGGTCTGTTCCTGTTTTATCATCCATGTTCTAATTTCCTTGACTTCTTGGACAACATCTGGAATCTCAGTCTTCATCTCAGATGCAGAAGGTTCAAAAGCAGATGCAGTTGCCATTGGATGATCAATCTCCATGTCAGATGCATGAGTATCTTCTATCATTGCAGAATCTTCAGCAGGAGCATCTTCTAGAAGAAGCACTGGAGTTGTGATAATGTTCAGCAGAGTCCGTCTGACCATTTTAGCAAAATTAGCCTTTGCATCATCAGCACAGAGTGTTCTGAGGTCAGATGCAACAGAGTTGAATTTTGATATGAATTTGTTCTAAGAAGCTTCAGATTCAACAGGATCCAAACTAGCCATGCACTCTTTCTCCACAGAAGCAATTCCCATACGTAGTTCCTTCTTGAAATTCTTGAACAGAGTAGAAACATCTGATCTAAGTTTTGGGTTTAGAAAGTCCTCTATGGTGACAGGTTGTGATGGTTCAGGAGGTGTTTGAGTTTGTTCAGGAGGTGGGTGATTCAATGATGGATGTTCAGATGGTGGTTGTTCAGATGGTTGGGGTATGGATGTTTGTGGTATGGTGAGTTGAGGTATGGAGGTTGATGTAACAACATCAGATGAGGATGGTATAAAATCTGTGAAGTTGAATTTGAAGCGAAGAGGGTTGTCAGATGTAGGTAGATCAGATGGTAGTGGTTTATAGGGATCAGGAATTTGTATGCTAGTTGGTGAGGGGACTTTAGATTCATCAGAATCAGGTGATTCAGTTGAATGACATGAAGTTGAAGAGAGGACATACATGGTTGCAAGTGGTGATACATCCAGAATGTCTTCAGATGGTTGTTGGACAAATGGTTCAGGATTTTTGATGGTTGGTTCTTCTGGTGGTTGAGTAGATGAGAGTGGTTCAGATTGTTTTTGTTGTTCTGATTGTGTTTGTTGTTCAGAGGATTGTTGTTTTTGTGATTCAGATGATGGTTGTTGTTCTGGTTCAGATTGTTTTTGTTGAGGGGATTGATGTTCAGATGATTTTTGTTGAGGGGGTTCAGATGGTAGTTGAACAGAAGATGGTTGAGAATGTGTATGAGATAAAATGGGTTCAGATGAATGAGGTTCAGATGATTTAGGAGGAGATGGTGGAGGTGAAGGTGAGGATGAAGGTATGATGCGTGTTTTTCGCAAGTGTACGAATCACGTCAAAGTAATATAAAAGATTATCGAATCCACAGAGACCAAGTGTCAATCTATCGTACCTGTTGTTATGGTGTTTATCTAAGGCAACTATTTGTAAGGGTTTTAGTAAGGGTGCAATGGTAAATAAAATTATAATTTTAAATAATAAATAAAAGACAGGCTCGAATGTAATTCACGTAATCAATGATAATCCAGTACTTGTTAATGGAACTACTTATGGGCAATGTTTTCTCCTTTGAAAAGAACTAATTTAACAGGAACTGTCGCTTTCGCGTATTCAGAACCGAGTTGTACTCTCTAATCAACCCCTCCTATTGTCACGGATAAAAAGGTGCGTACTGCGTTAGAGTAGTAAACCTATTTTTAAGAAATATAGTTTCTTAACAAAGTTGAAAAGTATTTTAACCTGGACTTCTTAGCAAAAAGAGGTTCTTATGAACCAGACTCTAAATCTCATAACGCGTCCGAAAATCGTTTTAAAATCTCTTTTCTTTTTAATCTAAAAACTCCTAATGAACTATACAAAGCGCTTTTGGCTGTTTTTGAAATAGTTAAAAACAATTACTTGAATTGAAAGATAAAATAGCCCTTAGGTGTTTCCACGAACAATTATACTGATTACTGGTTTAATTACGATCCTTACATTCTAACCTTTATGGGATTAGTTAGACATGATAAAGTAAATATTCTTTTTATAGTTTTTCATATGAGTAATTTAAAGCGAGTGCGGGAAGTAAACAAAGTAAATGTGCGAGTGCGGGAAGTAAACAAAGTAAATGTGCGAGTGCGGGAAATAAACAACGTAAATGTGCGAGTGCGGGAAATAAACAACGTAAATGTGCGAGTGCGGGAAATAAACAAAGTAAAGTGCGAGAAAATAAATAAAAGTAAAGCAATGCGGAAAAATAAAATACTGACTGGAATTAAAATGGCGGCAGGATTAACTTCCTCCAGAGTGCTCCAAAACTCGAACCACAGACAGATTACAGACTCGATCACTCGATTGCAGAGGCACCCCGATGTGGAATGGCAACTGCTTTATAACTGATATATGCCTAGAGAATTCTAATTCTGGATGAAGAAAAACGAAAATCTAAGGTCCTATTTATAGGAGAAACTGAAAGCGCGAAATGACCGGGACGCCCCTCCACTAAAAAGTGGAGGTTATAGATTTTTGCCTTGTGGCGCCCGCCACAGGGCCTATGGCGCCCGCCACGGTCCCTACAGGGGATGATGGAGTGGGGATCGTGGGTCTTGGAGGTTGAGGAGTGGTCTTGAGACGTGGCCACGTCATGGCTAACCCCATGGCGCCCGCCACAGTGGGTGCCGTAAGTGCAAAATGCTGAATTTCTAGGTTTTCGTCCGTTTTCACTCCTTTTTCGCTCCTTTTCCCGATTCAAGCTCCGATTATTATAAAAACCTGAAAACATAAGAAAACAAAGCAATAACAAAGCAAAACAACAATAAAAGCTAAGAATGCATGCGAAATCGGAGTCAGAAATACGGTGAATTTTAGTGTGATCAAATTCTCCCACACTTAAACCTTTGCTTGTCCTCAAGCAAACATTAAAGCTTAAGAAAATATGGTGTCAACACTTGTCTTTGGGCTAAAGGGATTCTAAGTTCAAGTCAGAATGCAGTGACAGATACTAACTAAGTGAACCAAGGGTACCATAGTAACACAAACACAAACTTCAATCCTATATTAACCACTCCATGTCATCCCACGATACCTAGGCCTATCTTCTCATCTTTTTGTGTCCTTTTCATTCAGGCGCAATCACATTAAGCCCGTTATCCGTACATGCTTCATAGTAGAGTGACCGGTTAGTGATTCTGATCCATAACATAAGGTTTCTGGCACATAAGCATGTGTAAACCTGTTTTTATTTCGCCTAAATGTAGCTGCGGGGGATCGGATCGTAATCCGCCCTACCGAGTTCAGTGCCAGATACCTCTGAACCAACTAACAATAGGTGACTTGCAATTTTTTTTCTTTTTGTGGCAAAAAAATTTTTCTTCTCTTTTTTCGGTTTAAATGACTTTGTGAGGGTCACCTATACCAGAGTTTGCCTTTTTTTTCTTTTTTATTAGCACTGGATCATTCACTTATATTCATCGGCCCCCTACGTAGAGTATGCTTAGGCCGGAGCTGACTGCTAAAATAAACTACTTAGGACAATTTTTTGAATGATAGTAAAGGCCATGGTGGTGGGGTTTAGGAGTGATTCCTATATTCAAGAGGTCTATGGTGCTAAAATGGTTCTGATGTTTCAAAAAGTTGACCTAAGTCACCACATCCTAATCTAAACCTGTCTCAAAGCCCAAAAAACATGTGAAACAACATTGTTTTCTTTTTAAAAATTTTCTGGTAAGGCTAAGGAAATGGGAAAAAATGAAGATGAACTAAAAAGACACTATACTGGTGACTCGTCAGACTCATGCATTATCTAAGAAAAATAAATTACTGAAAAGGGAAATAACTGAAAGGAAATTAACTAAAAAGGGAAATAACAGAAAGCAATAAAATCCCCTCCCACACTTAAATCGAACATTGTCCCCAATGTTTCGAAATAAGATAAGGGGGGTAACCTGGAAAAAGACTACTGAGGAGGGGCACTGGTGCCTTCGCCGTCCTGATGTGATGGTCTGGAACGACGGGATCTACTACGATGCTGGTCCCTCCGGTCGAGTCGTGCTGATAAAGCAGCCTGAGCACTCCGGACCTCTCGAAGGTTACCCAAGATGGAACCCTGAGTAGCCTCTACAAGCTGGTAGTGTCGGCTGTTGAACTCTCTCTGACGGTTCTGCTCTAATGAAATAGCGTTCAAGGTACGGCAAACGTTGCTATAGGAACAATCCGAAACCAATCGCGATTGTTGCATGAAGCTCATATTGTCCGTCAGCTGCTGTGAAATAGTAGAGAGAAGGCCATCACGCCTTTCTTCTCTAGCTGTCATATCACGCCACATCTCCTCGGTGACAAAGAATCCAGGAGCAGTACCTGCAACAGGGTTAGAGGAAGATGGCGCAGTGTGTGACTGTGAAGGACGATGGGGGGACATGTGAGGGATGGGAGACTGCTCTCTCCGATCATACTCATCATCAGTGTCATGTGCCTCCCCATCGGGAATATTAGGAGGAAGTGGACCCAAAACACGTGGAGCATTAAGATCATAGGTCCAGTTCCTTTCATCACGTACATCAGTACGTCTACTGCATGGTAAAGCAACAGATGGGATAGCTACCCCATGAACCATCAACTCATAACCACCTTCTCTCCTTGTTCGGCACAATTTCATGTCTTTCAGAAATTTTAAATTAATTGTGCGAGGAGGTAGTGGTTCAAGTGTAGCTATCTCATCATTCAGGCCAAGAGCCCGAGCAATAGACGTAACAAGCCCTCCAAAAACAATCGGTCCTGTTTTATTAGTAAATAAAGTCATGTGGGCAAGCATAAACGGGACCGGATTGATGTGGGTTCTAGTGAGGCATCCTTGCAAAAATAGGAGTTCACGAGCATTAACCTTGTTTGGACTTTCCCGGCCAAAAATAGTACATGCCAAAAGAAGTCTAAAAACTCTTATGGCCGGGTTGTGAATGGTCGACGCAAGTATCCCTTCAAAAGAATTAATTGAAGTACTTGAAAGCCTTAGCCAGAAGGTAAATACCTCGGCCGACCATTCAGCATCCAAAGGTGCCTCACAAATCGAACCTTCCCTATGAGGGATTCCTAACAAATCTGCTAGCTCATTGGTACTGAATTCATATTCAATTCCAAACAGTCTAAAAATAGCAGTACCGTCAGTGCTAGCAGTGTCAGGACTGACAGTGTATATCAAAGAACTCAAAAACTCAGTTGTCAGCCTCTCATAGGTAGGTTCCTGATTAATGAAAATATTATGCAAGCCTAGAAATTCTAATAAATTAAAAACACTATGATAAATACCCAAAGCATACAGACAGTTATCGTCGACGTACCTAGTCGAGAGGATTTCTCGACTTTGAAGCCTCTGAATAATTTTCCGTTGCCTTTCGCCCGGTCTTCCATCACGAAGAATAAATCCGTTGAACTCCATTGTTGAAAAGCTCCTTAGGTAGTGAAAATAGTAGAAAAGTGGTTTATGAGGGGAATGATAAAGTTTTGATTTTTTTGGTTTTTAATGGATGAAAATGGAAATGGATGTTGGATATGTTTTATGGATGGAGGGTATTTTGGAAATGGGGGAGCTTTAATGGGGTTCAAGGAGGATTTGGAAGGTTGGAAAAATGGGTTTTTGGTGAAGAAAGGGATGAAAATGGTGGAAATGGGGATTGAATCCCGTATTTGTTGATGGTACGGTGTGGCGCCCGCCACAGGGCCTATGGCGCCCGCCACAAGGCCAATTCCTGGGCCTTGTGGTTTTGGATCCTCCTTTGGACCTTCCTTGCACCTTTGTCTTCCGGGGGGTCTGAATAGCGTTTTCTTCTTCTTTTCAAGGCATTGGCTTGCATATTTTTGTCTTATATATATATATATATTTTTTTTTTGCACGACAAAAATAAAATAATTAAAAATCAAAAAAGAAAAAGAAAAAATAAAAATTAGTGCATAATATGTATATATATAAGGAATTCAAAGTGCATGAAAATATAAAAGCTGCAATAAAGTAAAATATGTCTGGAAATGCGATAAATAAAAGGAAGTTAAATACTAGGGTAGTGCTGTCAGGGTGGAATGAGTCATGTGGTAGGTTTCTTATCCTGGCTTGATCCACGAATCTCAGCTATCTCCCTCCGAAGCTCGTCGATCGCCTGATGTAGAGCATCGGTCTCCGAGGCATGAGTGAGATCAGAAACCTGCATCTGTAACTCTAAGTCTGCCACTTCCTGCTTGAGCAGGGCAGTCTCCTTGCGGAGCTCATAAATCTGTGTTTGTAGGTCGGGTGGCTGCAGAGACATATTGTTAGACATAACAGTGATTCGGGGAGTAAGAGGTGTAGGAGTGTACTCAGCGGCGGGAGGCGATTTCGGCTCTTCGACAGTCTCTCCATAACCCTCTAGAGCATAACTCCAATTGGCAGGATCATGGACACTGGTCATCAGCGGATCTGGTAATGTAAAGTAGTGTATCGCTTCACCGTCGATCAGTAATCTAAACATGTTGGGCTCAAAAGAAGCCCTCCTCATCAGTCCTCTATCAAGACAAAAATCAATATCCAGGGTGGTGTAGCGGCAGAAGGTCCTGAGGTGCAATAGCTTGCGAGACAAACCCAATGCAGTAGCAATCTGTGTAACAATCCCACCGACATGGATGATTCCTACTGATGATCTAGCAACACTAGCAAGGCCCTTCAGTAGAAAGTTGCCACAAGCAACAGGGCGAGACTGAGTCGCACAAAACAGTAGGAAAATCTCCTCTTCACTTAGCAGTGTCTCTGTATCTGGAAAACCTAGGAAAGAATGTGCTAGAATCATCTGGAAGTACCTCAATGCAGGGTTGTGGATTACCTGAGAAAACTGGGTAGAAGGATCTTGGCTCCCTCCGCCTGATATTTTAGTCCAAAACTTTTCCACTTCTCTGCTCATAAAATACCCCATCGGAGTCTCTGGAATAGCATCGGGAGTAGTCTGGAAACCTAGTAAATCACCAAACCCTTTGTGAGAGAATGAGTAGTCAATCCCGAACAACCTGAAAACAGCGAGTCCATCGGGTCCAGCCCAAGGGTCATGATGAAACGAGCTGAGGAACTCAAGAGTCAAGTTCCTATAAGTGTCGTTCCTGTCGTCAAACTGGTCCCACTGGAGTTGATGGCATAAAAATCTGACGCTTGGCTCTATCCCCAAGGCATCCATGCAGACATGGTCAGGGTACCTGGTAGGAGCCATAGGGCGTCTCATGTGAACATAGTAACGCTCTCTCTGTGCATCATCTCTAAAGGCCACGTGCATGTCATCAGGGTTCTGCATTCTGTACAAGGTTAGCAAACAAGTCCTGAAAGCACATAAAACATTCAATCGTGAGTCCTGACATAATAACAAATTAAAATAAAGTAAAAATAAAGAAATAAAAAGTACAAAAGTAAGAAAAACCATGGGTTGCCTCCCATGCAGCGCCTATTTAACGTCATTAGCTCGACGACCGATATTTAAACATCATTGGAAGGATATGGTGGATCACTCAGAGTACGGCAGGTGTATGTTGTTGGAATGTCACCTCCTTCGTAGGGCTTCAACCTCTGTCCATTGACTATGAACGGTTTACATGTTTGGTTCTTGATTTCAATAGCACCGGATCTCAGGATCTTAGATACTTCGAAAGGGCCAGTCCATCTCGAAAGGAGTTTACCTGGAAATAGTCGTAACCTAGAATCGAACAGGAGAACAGGATCGCCTATTTTGAAGTCTCTTCTTATGATTCTTTTGTCATGCCAAGCTTTTGTTCTTTCTTTGTATATGATGGCATTTTCGTAGGCAGATTGTCTGAGCTCTTCTAATTTGTGGATATCAAGGATACGTTTCTCACCAGCTGTCAAGTAATCCAAATTCAAAGTTTTGATGGCCCAATAGGCCTTATGCTCCAACTCAAATGGTAAGTGACATGATTTTCCATAGACCAGTTGATAAGGGGTTGTTCCTATAGGAGTTTTGAAAGCGGTCCTATAGGCCCATAATGCTTCTTGAAGTTTCTGCGACCAATCTTTTCTAGATATAGAGACAGTCTTCTCGAGGATTTGTTTTATCTCCCTATTAGATACTTCCACTTGTCCATTGGTCTGTGGGTGGTATGGTGTTGCTACTCTATGCTTAACTCCATACTTGCTTAAAAGTTTATCAAATATTCTCGATATGAAGTGTGATCCTCCATCACTTATGACTAAACGGGGTGTTCCAAACCTGGGAAATATATAATTCTTGAATAATTTGATGACTACTCTGGTGTCGTTTGTGGGTGCGGCGATAGCTTCAATCCATTTAGACACGTAGTCAACAGCTACTAATATGTACTGATTTCCAAAAGATGGTGGGAACGGTCCCATAAAGTCTATACCCCATACGTCGAAGAGTTCTACTTCTTGGATATTTCTTAACGGCATTTCATTACGTCTTGAAATATTTCCTGTGCGTTGGCATCTGTCACACTTGACAATGAAAGCATGGACATCACGCCACATAGTAGGCCAGAATAGGCCAGCTTGAAGAATCTTGGCGTAGGTCTTAGATGTGCTTGCATGTCCACCATAGGGTGCAGAGTGACAATGCTCAATTATATTATTTACCTCTTCTTCTGGAACACAACGGCGGAAAATGCCATCTTTACCTCTCTTGAAAAGAAATGGATCGTCCCAATAGAAGTTTCTCACATCACTATAGAACTTCTTCTTCTGGTGGTAGTTTAGATCAGGGGGTATGATGTCAGCGGCTAGGTAATTAACAAAATCTGCATACCAAGGTACATTGCTTATATCTAAGGATTTATGAAATTGCTCATGAGGGTCTGGGTTATCATCTTCAATGGTTTCTAGTTGGGCTATCAGTCTATCGTAGGCAAAATCGTCATTTATGGGTACTGGATCAGGTTTCAGGTATTCTAGCCTAGATAGGTGATCAGCTACCACATTATCAGTGCCTTTCTTGTCACGGATATCCAAATCAAACTCTTGTAATAATAGAATCCATCGAAGTAACCTAGGCTTGGCATCCTTTTTGCTTAGTAAGTAACGAATGGCAGCATGGTCGGTGTAAACTATAATCTTGGCTCCTACTAGATAAGATCTAAATTTGTCTATTGCAAAAACTACAGCTAGGAGCTCTTTTTCGGTTGTTGCGTAGTTGAGCTGTGCAGCGTCTAGGGTTCTACTGGCATAATAAATCACATGTAACTTCTTATCTTTTCTCTGACCTAGAACGGCTCCAACAGCATAATCACTGGCGTCACACATTATCTCAAACGGTTCCGACCAATCAGGGGGTTTCATTATAGGTGCTGAAATCAGAGCTTGCTTCAGAAGATTAAATGCTTCAGTACATTTTTCATCGAAGATGAACTCAGCATCTTTCATTAAAAGACCAGTTAAGGGCTTTGTTATTTTGGAGAAATCCTTGATAAAACGTCGGTAAAATCCGGCATGTCCAAGAAAACTTCTTATCTCCCTGATAGTCTTCGGCGGTTTTAGATTCTCTATGACTTCTATTTTTGCTTTATCTACCTCTATACCTTTTTCGGAAACTATATGTCCTAAAACAATCCCTTCGGTGACCATGAAATGACATTTTTCCCAATTTAGCACAAGGTTTACCTCCACACATCTCTCCAGGATTTTCTCAAGGTTGACAAGACAATTTTTGAAATCTGACCCACAAACTGAGAAATCGTCCATAAATACTTCCATGATTCCATCCAAATAATCAGCAAAGATAGACATCATGCAGCGTTGGAAAGTTGCAGGAGCATTACAAAGTCCAAAAGGCATTCTTCTATAGGCAAAGGTTCCAACTGGTCATGTAAAGGTAGTTTTTTCTTGATCTTCGGGGTGAATAGGTATTTGGAAGAATCCTGAATATCCATCTAAATAACAAAAGTAAGAGTGTCTGGCTAGGCGCTCCAACATTTGGTCTATGAATGGTAATGGGAAATGGTCCTTCCTAGTTGCTTTATTTAATTTTCTATAATCTATGCACATACGCCAACCTCCATCAGTTCTTTTTGCTACAGGTTCGCCCTTCTCGTTTTGCACGACTGTGATGCCTCCCTTTTTAGGTACTACATGCACAGGACTCACCCATTTACTGTCCGAGATCTGATATATTATACCTGCCTCTAGTAACTTAAGAACTTCAGTCTTAACTACAGTACTCATTATAGGATTTATTCTACGTTGGTGTTCTTTAGAAGGTTTTGAATCTTCTTCAAGCAAAATCCGATGCATGCATACGGATGGGCTTATTCCTTTTAGATCAGAGATCTTATATCCTAAGGCTGAGGGGTACCTACGTAAAACTTCTAATAATTGATCGGTTTCTTCTTGGTTTAAGGTAGCACTGACTATAACTGGACGGTTCATATCTTCATCAAGAAATTCATATCTCAGGTTTTTAGGCAGTTCCTTAAGTTTTACGGTCGATTTCATAGGGCAAGGCATAGGATCTGGGGTTAGAGATAAACATTCGTGAAGGTTATCATCAATGTAGGGTGTTTTATAATTGTCATCTTCCAAAATAAGGGTTGATGGCAATTTTATAGATTCAGTTTCTTCTTCTTGTTCTAATTCCCTAATACATTCTTCGATGATATCTAAGGCATAACAAGAATCTCCTATCACAGGTGCCATAAGAAATTTTGACAATATAAATTCTATCTTCTGGCCACCTACCTCAAAAGTTAGTTTTCCCTTTTTAACATCTATTACGGCTCCAGCAGTCGATAAGAACGGTCTACCTAGGAGGATTGGTATGTCGTCATCTTCTTTAATGTCCATGACAACAAAATCAGTAGGTATAAACAGCTGACCTATCCTAACAGGGACGTCTTCAAGTATGCCTATAGGGTATTTAACGGATCTATCGGCTAATTGAAGTGACATCTTAGTAGGTTGTAATTCTCCTAAGTTTAATCTCTCACAAACTACTAAAGGCATTAAGCTCACACTAGCTCCTAAGTCTAGAAAAGCTTTTTCGATGACATGATTCCCCAAAACACAAGGAATGGAAAAATTTCCGGGATCTTTATCTTTCTTTGCTAACCTATTTTCGGAAATAGAATTACATTCCACGGGTTTCGGATCTTCGAGTCTACGTTTATTTGTAAGTATGTCTTTGAGAAACTTAGCATAAGAAGGTATTTGGGTGATGGCTTCTGTAAAGGGGATTTCTACGTGAAGTTTTTCTATAACCTTAACGAATTTTTGATATTGATTATCGATTTGGGTTTTCTTTAATCTTTGAGGGTAAGGTATTGGTGGTTTGTATGGCGGTGGCGGTACATAGGTTTTATTTTTAGGCTCTTCTCCTTTTTCTTGACTTTCCGGGGTTTCAGGCTTCTCTGGTTCCTTTTCCTCATTCCTCTCAGAAGTTTCGGGCTCACTTAATCTAGGGTTTAAAGGTTCCTTATAAGCGGTTCCACTTCGTAGAGTAATGGCATTAGCTTGCCCTTTCGGGTTTTGTTGAGGTTGTCCAGGGAACTGTCCTCCAGGTGTAGTCTGTGGGGCTTGGTTTAACGCTACCTGAGAGATCTGGGTTTCAAGCATCTTATTATGAGTAATAATTTGATCAACCTTGGTTCCTAACTTGGTAATTAGTTCGTTAACATGGACGTTATGGTTCATGAACTCTTTGTTTTGTTGTTTTTGAGCAACGATAAAATCTTTTACAACTTCCTCAAAGCTCGGGCTAGGTGGTACAGGTTGCATAGGTTGATTTGTTCTAGGGGCTTGGTAACCTTGCTGTCTCGGAGGTGCGGTATTTTGGATAGGGTTATTATTTTTGTAGGAGAAGTTTGGGTGATTCCTCCATCCAGGGTTATATGTGTTTGAAAATGGGTTCCCTTGGGTATAGTTCACTTGCTCAGTGTTGGTTTCATTTAACAGATTGCATTCGGCGGATTGGTGTCCTTGCGTTCCACATATCTCACAATCCGGCGAAACTGCGGCAACAGTATTCGGAGTTGTACACATATGTTCGACTCTAAGGGCCAACGCGTCCATTTTAGCCTGCATCATGTCTATAGAGCTTAGCTCATGTATTCCTCCTTGGGCTTCCTTCTTTTCCACTGTCGCTCGTTCTACTCCCCATGATTGATGGTTTTGGGCCATATCCTCGATAAGGGCACTAGCTTCAGGGTAAGGTTTGTTCATCAGTGCGCCACCAGCGGCAGCGTCGATGGTCATTTTAGTGTTATAAAGAAGTCCATTATAGAAGGTTTGGATGATTAGCCAATTCTCTAGGCCATGGTGTGGGCATGCTCTTAATAGTTCTTTATATCTCTCCCAGGCTTCGAACAACGACTCTCCTTGGTGTTGGGTAAATCTAGTTATTAGGTTTCGAAGAAGAGCGGTCTTACTTGGGGGAAAATATCTAGCAAGGAAAACTTTTCTAAGGTCATCCCAAGTTGTTATTGAATTGGGTGGAAGGGAATCTAACCATGATAGAGCTTTATCTCTGAGGGAAAAGGGAAATAATCTTAAGCGTATTGCCTCAGGAGAAGCTCCATTGGTCTTAAAGGTGTCTGCTAATTGAAGAAAGTTTTTTAAATGTTGGTTTGGGTTATCAGTAGCGAGACCTGCGAATTGTCTCTGTTGCACTAATTGCAGCAGGGATGGCTTAAGTTCAAAATTATTGGCTGGGATAGCGGGGTTTACTATACTGGAACTAGGTTCCTCGTTTGATGGTTGGGCGAAGTCCTTAAGAGGTCTTCGATTTTGATCTTCGGTCATAGCTCTCCTATTCCTATGGAAAAATAAACGTGCGCGAGCGTAACGTTCAGGTTCAGCTAGAGGGTCTACTAAACTTCCGGCACTGCGAGTTTTTCGCATTGACCGGTGGGTAACAACCTTAGTCTAAACGGTATAACTACAGGGTAATGAAATTTGACGATATTGGTCCCCGGCAACGGCGCCAAAAACTTGATGCGTGTTTTTCGCAAGTGTACGAATCACGTCAAAGTAATATAAAAGATTATCGAATCCACAGAGACCAAGTGTCAATCTATCGTACCTGTTGTTATGGTGTTTATCTAAGGCAACTATTTTTAAGGGTTTTAGTAAGGGTGCAATGGTAAATAAAATTATAATTTTAAATAATAAATAAAAGACAGGCTCGAATGTAATTCACGTAATCAATGATAATCCAGTACTTGTTAATGGAACTACTTATGGGCAATGTTTTCTCCTTTGAAAAGAACTAATTTAACAGGAACTGTCGCTTTCGCGTATTCAGAACCGAGTTGTACTCTCTAATCAACCCCTCCTATTGTCACGGATAAAAAGGTGCGTACTGCGTTAGAGTAGTAAACCTATTTTTAAGAAATATAGTTTCTTAACAAAGTTGAAAAGTATTTTAACCTGGACTTCTTAGCAAAAAGAGGTTCTTATGAACCAGACTCTAAATCTCATAACGCGTCCGAAAATCGTTTTAAAATCTCTTTTCTTTTTAATCTAAAAACTCCTAATGAACTATACAAAGCGCTTTTGGCTGTTTTTGAAATAGTTAAAAACAATTACTTGAATTGAAAGATAAAATAGCCCTTAGGTGTTTCCACGAACAATTATACTGATTACTGGTTTAATTACGATCCTTACATTCTAACCTTTATGGGATTAGTTAGACATGATAAAGTAAATATTCTTTTTATAGTTTTTCATATGAGTAATTTAAAGCGAGTGCGGGAAGTAAACAAAGTAAATGTGCGAGTGCGGGAAGTAAACAAAGTAAATGTGCGAGTGCGGGAAATAAACAACGTAAATGTGCGAGTGCGGGAAATAAACAACGTAAATGTGCGAGTGCGGGAAATAAACAAAGTAAAGTGCGAGAAAATAAATAAAAGTAAAGCAATGCGGAAAAATAAAATACTGACTGGAATTAAAATGGCGGCAGGATTAACTTCCTCCAGAGTGCTCCAAAACTCGAACCACAGACAGATTACAGACTCGATCACTCGATTGCAGAGGCACCCCGATGTGGAATGGCAACTGCTTTATAACTGATATATGCCTAGAGAATTCTAATTCTGGATGAAGAAAAACGAAAATCTAAGGTCCTATTTATAGGAGAAACTGAAAGCGCGAAATGACCGGGACGCCCCTCCACTAAAAAGTGGAGGTTATAGATTTTTGCCTTGTGGCGCCCGCCACAGGGCCTATGGCGCCCGCCACGGTCCCTACAGGGGATGATGGAGTGGGGATCGTGGGTCTTGGAGGTTGAGGAGTGGTCTTGAGACGTGGCCACGTCATGGCTAACCCCATGGCGCCCGCCACAGTGGGTGCCGTAAGTGCAAAATGCTGAATTTCTAGGTTTTCGTCCGTTTTCACTCCTTTTTCGCTCCTTTTCCCGATTCAAGCTCCGATTATTATAAAAACCTGAAAACATAAGAAAACAAAGCAATAACAAAGCAAAACAACAATAAAAGCTAAGAATGCATGCGAAATCGGAGTCAGAAATACGGTGAATTTTAGTGTGATCAAGGTACAGATGGTTTGGGATCAGATGTTAATACCTGGTGAATTGTTTCTCTGATTTCTTCCACAGTAGCTTCTGGAGGATTTTCCTTTTGCTTCTTGTCCTTCTCAGGCTTGTCACCAGCATCAGAGGCTTTCCTCTTGGGTTGTGCAACAGATCCTTCCTCATCCTTTCTCTTCCTGCGCCTTTCTCTCAGAAGATTTGGCAATACTTCTCCTTCCTTCTGTACTATATTAGCAGGCAGAGGAATACCATCTCTTAAACATTCAACAATGTATGTCAGAATGATGTGCCTAGGTTCATCAGCACTGAACATAGGAAAATCTGCTAAAGGAATTCTTCTTCTGCTGACGTCTTCAGAGTGAAATTTCTTGGGTTTTCTAGCAAGCTCTGAAATTACCTTCATTCTCGTCAGAGTGTTCCCATTTATGACAGATCCTATAACATAGGACAGATCCTCTATCACCCCAGCATCAAACAGATGTTTCACAAGACCATTCTCTGTTAGAATATCTGATATCAGTCTTCCCATAGGGATCCAAGTTCTGATTTTTCCAGCTTTAACCCTTACTTCTTCTCTTGTTTCTTTGATATGGTTCAAAAGATGACTGAACAGAAGATAAGGTAAATCCACCTTCTTTCCTTTACTCATACAGAACATGGAGTACATTTGTTCTGAATTTACATAATCTGGTGAGTTAGAAGATTTCCTATGAAAGATTGAACCCATGAAGATCTTAGCCCAGATTCTGTAAACAGGTTTCAGATCTCTGACCTTATTGGATGGTTCCCCAGAAACACAAACTTCTTGAAAAATGTCAGCCAAATCCACACGATCAGTAGCCATACTTGTGATTCCCTCAGTTTCCTTATACTCAAGTAGTTGTCTGATTAATTTTTCAGTGATGATAATTTCCTTCCCAAGAACAGATGAATGAATGAACTTAGGGAAAACTTGAGCGTGTATCCAGAATTCTTTTACCAAAGTTCAATAAACAGGACCCATCATCCTGTCAAAATACTTTTCCCAGTTCTGAGTTTTGATGGTTGAAAGGAGATCAAAACCATTTTCTTTGATGGATTCAAAATCCACAAAGTTCTCACACAGAACTTCAAGTTCTTTGAATGGAGTGAGAGGAGTTCTTACAGGTGCTTTGTACACAACAACAACTTGGGATGAACCAACAACATTAGGAGAAGGTGCAGCAACAGTTGAAGTTTTCATCTGAGCAGGTGTTGATGATGGTGAAGCCATTGAAGTTCTTGAGATGCTTCTGGGTTTACAAGCGTTTTTGGGTTTTGAAAAGAGATGAAAACAATAGAGAAGGCAGAAATGCATATGAGTGATGAAAAGAGTGTAAAGTATGATTTGTGAAGTGTTGTGAGAATTTATAGAAAAAATTTTAAGGCATGCAAAAAAAACACACACAATCTCAAGAGTGCACAAGCATTGAATGAAGTGAACCATAATCATATCAAGAAATTAATGCAAGGAATAAAATCATATCAAGCATTTAAGATTCTGACAGAAGGGGGGAAAATCAAGAGATTTTGGATTTTCAAAGCAATACCTCAAATGTCACTTCAGTATGGTGCACTCTACCTTTCCAGATTCTGAGCTACACGTGTTTGCTTGCATGTGCCTCTGAATCTCTTTGAGAAATGAAACGTTAGGTAACGTTTAGATCCTCTGAGCTTTGTTAGTTCAGATTTACACACAAATAAATAACCACAGAATTGAACAAAAAAAATACTTCAGAGTTTAGACATTTATCATCAAAAAACATTTCATCTGATGAATATTTTATTCTGGACAGAAGTCCATACTAATATTTTTCAGAATAAATTTAAATCTATCTTCAGCAAGGGGTTTTGTAAAGATATCAGCCCACTGATGATCTGTATCCACAAAGTTTAAATTGATAATTCCCTTCTGAACATAGTCTTTGATGAAATGATGTTTAATCTCTATATGCTTAGCTTTAGAGTGTAAAATAGGGTTTTTTTGATAAGCATATAGCAGAAGTATTATCACAGAAGATAGAAATGTTACTCTCAAAGATCTGATAATCTTCCAGTTGACTTTTCATCCAGAGCATCTGGGTGCTACAACTAGCAGCAACAATATATTCTGCCTCTGTTGTTGAAAGTGCAATTGTGGGTTGCTTCTTGCTGAACCAAGATATCAGATGACTTCCAAGAAATTGACAACTTCCATAAGTACTTTTACGTTCTATTCTGTCTCCAGCATAGTCAGCATCACAGAATCCAACTAATTTATACTCATCAGATCTTCTGTAACACAGACCCACATTAGTAGTACCTTTCAGATACCTTAGAATCCTCTTAATAGCTGTTAAGTGTGATTCTTTAGGATCTGATTGGAATCTAGCACACAGACACACACTGAATAAAATATCAGGTCTTAAAGCAGTCAAATATAAGAGAGATCCAATCATACCTCTGTAAAGTTTTTGATCAACTTTCTTACTTACCTCTTCCTTACCAAGTGTGCTTGTAGGATGCATCTGAGTCTTTGCCAATTTGCTTTCATTCAGATTGGATTTCTTCAGAAGCTCTTTGACATATTTAGTCTGGTGAATATATGTGCATTCTGGAGTCTGATTTACTTGGATTCCCATAAAGAATCTAAGTTCTCCCATCATGCTCATTTCAAATTCAGCCTGCATAGACAAAGCAAACTCCTTTCCCAGCATAATATTGATAGATCCAAAAATAATATCATCCACATAAATTTGACAAACTAGTAAATCTTCCTTAAATGTTTTACAGAAAAGAGTTGTGTCCACTTTGCCTCTGATAAAGTTCTTTTCCAAAAGAAAATTACTTAATCTTTCATACCAAGCTCTGGGAGCTTGTTTTAAACCGTAAAGAGATTTTTTGAGTTTGAAAACATGATCTGGAAGTTTATCACTTTAAAAACCAGGAGGTTGATGGACATAAACTTCTTCTTCTATAATACCATTTAAGAAGGCACTCTTAACATCCATCTGATATAGAGTGATGTTATGTTGTGCAGCAAATGAAATAAGAAGGCGTATAGATTCTAACCTTGCCACTGGAGCATATGTTTCAGTGTAATTAATACCTTCTTGTTGACTGTACCCTTGAGCTACCAGCCTTGCCTTGTTCCTAACAACTTCTCCTTGCTCATTTAGTTTATTTCTGAATACCCACTTTGTTCCAATAATGTTGAAACCTTTTGGTCTAGGAACCAGATCCCACACATCATTTCTTGTAAATTGATTTAGCTCATCTTGCATTGCAAGTATCCAATCATTGTTACTCAGAGCCTCATCCACAGATGTTGGTTCAATAATAGACACCAACCCAAGAAGTGATGTTCCAGATGATCTAATAAACGACATTGTTCTTATAGGGTCATCTTTCTTCCCAATAATCATTTCTTCTGGATGAGAAGCCTTGATTCTGGATGATCCTTTAACTGTTGGTTCTTCAGAAATATTCATGTTATTCATCTGAGCAGCTAATGGAGTTGCATTTGGCGTAGCTTCTTCTTGAGCTTTCTCTACCTTTGGTTTCTCAGATTCTATGAGAATAACTTCTCCATCTGCAGAGTTTTCAATCTGCTTTGGCTTTTGATTGCCAAGCTTATCATCAAATCTAACATGTATAGATTCCTCCACAATCTGTGTCTTAGTATTGTATACTCTGTAGCCTTTAGAGCGTTCAGAATATCCAAGCATGAAACACTTTTGTGCTTTAGAATCAAACTTGTTAAGATTCTCTTTAGTGTTTAGTATAAAACAAATACATCCAAAAGGATTGAAATAAGAAATGTTTGGCTTTCTATTCCTCCATAATTCATAAGGAGTCTTTTCCAGAAGAGGTCTAATTGACACTCTGTTCTGAATGTAACATGCTGTGTTAATTGCCTCTGCCCAAAAATGTTTTGCCATGTTAGTCTCATTGATCATGGTTCTGGCCATCTCTTGCAAAGTTCTATTTTTCCTCTCTACAACTCCATTCTGTTGTGGAGTTCTAGGGCAGGAGAAATCATGAGCAATGCCATTTTCATTAAAATATTTTTCAAAATGTTTGTTTTCAAATTCACCACCATGATCACTTCTGACTTTAACAATTTTGAAATCTTTTTCAGTTTGGACTTGTTTGCAGAAGTCAAAGAACACAGAATGTGACTCATCCTTGTGTTTTAGGAATTTTACCCATGCCCATCTGTTGTAGTCATCAACAATGACTAATCCATACTTCTTGCCTCCGATGGATGCAGTTTTCACTGGTCCAAACAGATCAATGTGAAGTAACTCTAATGGTTTTGAAGTTGAAACAACATTTTTGGATTTAAAAGATGATTTTGAAAATTTTCCTTTCTGACATGCTTCACAAAGAGCATCTGAGTTGAACTTCAGATTAGGAAGTCCTCTGACCAGATTAAGCTTATTAATCTGAGATATATGTCTCATATTAATATGACCCAATCTTTTGTGCCAGACCCATTGCTCCTCATTAACAGAGATAAGGCATTTAACATTCTGAACCTTAAGTTCTGAGAGACTAATTTTATAAATGTTGTTTTTCCTTTTACCATTAAAGAGGATTGAGCCATCCTTTTGACTAACAGCTTTGCAACACTTTTGATTAAAGATAATGTCATAACCATTGTGACTTAATTGACTTATGGACAATAGATTATGAGCTAACCCTTCAACAAGCAAGACATTAGTTATGGAAGGAAGTTTACCATTGCCTATGGTTCCAGAGCCAATTATTTTTCCCTTCTGATTCCCTCCAAACCTGACATCTCCTCCAGATCTAAGCTCCAGACTTTGGAACATAGACATTTTTCCCGTCATATGTCGTGAGCATCCAGAGTCCAGGTACCATGACTGGAGTCTTGACTTTGCTGCTAAGGATGTCTGCAACATAGATTATCTTATCCTCAGGTACCCAGATTTTCTTGGGTCCTTTTTGGTTAGTTGCCTTAAAGCTTTTTCTGAACTTCTGTCTTTCAACATAAGACTTGTTCTTATTAGCTTTAGATTTATTAAACACAAGTATGTTCTGATTAGAACTTCTGTGTTTAATATCATTCAAGTGACCAAATGTAAATTGAGAATATAAAGGAGGATACTTGATATCTAGTTTATCTACAGATTTTGGATTTGAATCTTCATAAGAGAAGGATTTATATCCAACACCTTTTCTATAGTTTCTGCTAATACCATAGATCATTGAAGCCATTTTGCTTCTATCTAGGCTTTTAGTTAGAAACTTCCTGAAACTATAGTCATACTCTTGTAAAATATTTTTAGAGCATGATTCAGATTTTGAATCAGAGTTTAGTTGAGCAGTTTCTAAATTATTTTTCAACTGAAGATTTTCAGCTTTTAGTTCAGCTATTTCTGATTCAAACTTGTTACTCTCAAATTCAATATGCTTTAGAAGCGTTTTGTATTTGAGTTTAACTTTACTATAGTTTTCAAGAATATCAGATAAACTTTCAACAAGTTTCTGTCTAGAAAGTTCAGCAAATACCTCCTCAGAATCAGATTCTGATTCTGATCCAGATGATTCAACATTGTCCTCAATGTCAGCCATGAATGCTACATTTGCACATTCCTCTTCTGACTCTGATGACGAATCAGATGCATCTGAGTCATCCCAGGTAGCCATCAGAACTTTCTTTTTGTGATGTGACTTTCTTTTTGGGTTCTCCTTCTAAAGCTTTGGACAATCACTCTTGTAGTGCCCAGGTTCTTTGCATTCATAGCAAACAACCTCTCTTTTTCCAGATCGTCTGTGTCCAGAGGATTCTCTAGATCTTCTGTATCCAGAGTGTTCTCCAGATCTTCTATGCCCAGAAGATTCTTTGTGTTGATCTGGTTTTCTAAAGTTCTTGAACTTCCTTTGCTTATTCTTCCAGAGTTTATTGATTCTTCTGGATATCAAGGATAGTTCTTCTTCATCTTCAGAAGCAGACTCTTCAGAGCTTTCTTCTAATACCTGCAATGTTTTAACAGCTTTATTAGATTTCAACGCAATTGACTTACCTTTCTTTAGAGGCTCATCTTCCTCTAGTTCAATCTCATGACTCCTTAGAGAACTGATTAGTTCCTCCAGCGTAATCTTGTTCAGATCCTTTGCCAGCTTCAAAGCAGTGACCATGGGTCTCCATCTGGTTGGCAAGCTTCTGATTATTTTCTTGACATGATCTGCTGTAGAGTAACCCTTGTCCAGAACCTTTAGGCCAGCAGTGAGAATCTGGAATCTGGAAAACATTTCTTCAATAGATTCAGATTCTTCCATCTTGAAAGCTTCATACTTCTGGATCAGCGCCAGAGCCTTGGTTTCTTTGACTTGAGAGTTCCCTTCATGAGTCATCTTCAGGGATTCAAATATATCAAAGGCAGTTTCTCTGTTGGTTATTTTCTCATACTCAGTATGAGATATAGCATTTAGCAATATAGTTCTAGCCTTGTGGTGATTTCTGAATTCCTTCTTTTTCTCCTCAGTCATTGATTTTCTGTCAACTTTCTTGCCATTCCCATCAGTGGGATGAACATATCCATCAATAACTAAGTCCCAAAGATCAGCATCAAATCCTAATAAGAAAATTTCCAGTCTATCTTTCCAATAATCAAATTTCTCTCCATCAAACATGGGAGGTTTTGTGCTGACTCTTTCTTCATATTTGTTGTTGTTGGGTGTTGAAGTTTCAGCAGCCATAATGTATATCAACCAAGAGTATCAAGAGTTTTTCCCACTGGATCTTTTCTAGTCACGGTTAAGTGATAGCACAAGCAGAACCGAAGCTCTGATGCCAACTGAAGGTGAGAAAAACACTTAGAAGGGGGGGTTGAATAAGAGTTTTAAGAAATATGGCAATAAAAACAACTCAAGATTTTTATCCTAGTTCGTTGAACTCAACTACTCCAGTACACCTTATCAAAGATGATTTGCCTTTCTCTGCAAGGACTTAATCCACTATTGATCAACTGATTACAATAGAAAGCACTAAGAACAACTGTCTTAGTCTTCTCAAGAACTATTTACCACACCTTGGTCTTCTTAAGGAACTTCTTACAATTTAATGTAAACTAACAAGTGTTTGAATGCTTCTAATAAGCTGTATCACAACTGTGATGTTTACACTTAATATTAAGTACAACAAAAACTATATGGTTTTATGAAAGATCAAATGAGTAAGATCTTGTGAGATTTTCTCTTTTATGAATCAAGCGTGTATTTCTTTCTGAGTGATCTAGCAATGAGCCAACCGTGAGTAGTGAATTAGCAACCTCAAAATGTTAAAGTAGTTCTCCTTTTATAGCTTTTTCAAATGCTTTGAGTGATGTGCAGCTGAATATAATATTTGATTGTATGACTTTTCATCACCAAAAGTATGGGCAGAGATATGCTTTCTGCAGAAAGGTATGGTTGTAGAAGCCTTGGGATTTGCACCACGTCACTTCTTTGGACAAATTATCCATTGGTTACTTTGGAAGTAGCACCACGTCTAATCAAGTTTACAGCTTCTTCAACAAGCTTCCTTCAAGATGAAGTCTTCATAATCTGCACTTCAGAACTTGTAGTAAGCTTAAAAGGTATGGAATGCTTTAAGATGATCAGAGCTTAAGATGAATGATAAGTTCAGAGTCTTTGATAGATGATCAGATCTTTAATGTATCAGAGTCTCAATCTTGATTAGATCTTTAATATATCAGAGTCTCAGTCTTGATCAGAGTCTTCATCAGAGTATGCAGCAGTATGTGCTTTGAGCGTGAATATTAATGATAAGAGTCTAGTTATCAAAGCCTCTGAGTTTGTAGTGAAAAGAACTTCAGAGTCTGATAAGATCAGAGCTTTCAGCTTTTCTATACTTCTTTCATTAACACTTCAGATCATTATGTAGCTTCTGCTTCAGATCCTTCTGGCAGCGCTTCAAAATCTTCTAATAGTCTTGCATCTGATGCTTCAGAGTTTTGCATAGTTTCGTTGTACTTATGTATTTTACTTCTTTAAGAGTATTTAATTTTATACCTGAAACAATAATACTTGAACAAATTTTAGAGTGTATATTTACTCATTACAAAATTCCATAAAAGTTATCATCAAAACATAGAGATATAAGAAACACCAATCTGTGTTCTAACAGTTACCACAGTGATAGAACGTCATTTTTTCCTATTTTCAAGCTTGTTTGTTATTCTTTCCTCATGTAACTTCCATGCTTGATATTTGTGGATGTTTTTTGAGTTGTTTAACTTTTTTTTGAGGCATACGTGCAAACTTTCAACGTGCGATTTTTCGATTCTCGATTATTCGCATCGTTTGATAACATTGTATGATCATGATCATTCTTGCGCATTCTTTGATCACATGCTACATGATTTGTGATGCATACTAAACCACATTTGGCACTATTTTACACTTCCATTCATGTTTTCATTAAGTTTGTTCCTCTTTGCAATGAACTTAATTTTGTATAATCAATAATTTATTCTTTGCTTCAGTGATTTTCATCCCTTTGGAAAATTGTCAGCATCTTCCACTTTTGATTGATTAATCGAAACTTTGTTTCGATTAGTCGGTCCTTCCTTTTTTCTTCCCCTTTGGATCTCCTAGGGTTTGTCCTCTCCTTTCCCCCGTGGAGTTGAAGATTCGCAATGCATTGGAGTACTGTACAAGTTTTGCGCTGTTGTGATGCTCGTTCTTTTCTTGCACTACACTTTGGTGTTAGAGAAGGAATGAGAGTGGAGAATTCCTACACTGATTCTGACTATCTTGGTTAGGGGACGAATAACCATGTGCCTAGAATAGTTGCCTTTATCTCTGTACTGTGGTATCCCTGCTTTCGCCAGTTAAGTCGGTCCTTGATCACTTGCACCCTTATCTCCTCTTTGGAAGTGATTATCTCCTTTCAATTCAACACTCTTTTCTCTTGAGGCCAATCCATTCTTGGTTCTCCTTTACTTGGTTGATCATTCATTTCTTCAGTCAAAACCAATTCTCTTCTTCCTCAGGGAAATCAATCTTTCTTTGCCAGTTTACACAATCTTCTTGTTCAAACCTAGTCCCTATCGGAGTTTGCAACCTTCTCTTGGTTCTCTCTCCTTCTTGTTTGGTTAATCACTGCCTGTCAGTTAAACACCAGTCATCTTTTCATCAGTAACCATAGCCCGTCTATTAAATACTGAACTTTCTTTGGGTTAGTTCCCTTCTTCCGGCTAATCACCTGATCTTCGGTTGATCACGGTCTTCCCGTTAAAACCAGCTTTTCTTTTGGTTAATCACCTTCTCTTGGTTAATCACCCTCCTTTTGGTCAATCACAGTCCACCGGTTTGAACCAATCACCTTTTTTCTCAGTTGACCATAATCCGTTTGTTAAGATACTGAGTTTATTTTGAGTTAATCACCTTCTTTTGGTTAATCACTCATTCTTTTCAGTTAATCACAGTCCATCTGTTAAGCACCGAACCCCTTGTAGTTAGCAACCTTTCTTTGGTTCAAATACTGCTAGCTTTGGGTTAGTAACCTTTGTTCGGTTTGAATACCCTTTCCTTTGGTCAAGTGATGTTTGTTCAGTCAATGTACCAATCTTTTGGGTCACAACCGTCGCTTGGTTCCACACCCGTTCTTTGGGTCACAACCTTTGCTTGGTTCCACATCCGTCTGTCCAGTTGATCACCGTTTATCGGTTAAAACCAACTCTTTTCTCCTTTCGATTAACCATAGTTTATCAGTTAATATACCAATTTCCCCTTAGAGTCAAACACCTCCCTTTGGTTCAATACTCTCTTTCTCTTGGTTCGTCGCAGTCCGTCTGTTGACACCAACCCTTTTTTGCTCTCCCCAAAAAGTTTTACTCTTATCTTTCTTCAGTTAATAATTTCTTACTAGTTAATGCACTGAATCCCCTGTGGATCTTACCTTTATTTTGATTCTTGTCCTTTACTCCTTTATTCTCTTGGCTCTGTCATCATTCTTTTGTTTTCTCCCCAGTGGAGTCATCTCTTTTCCTCTGCATTCCCCGACAGAGTTCTTACCTTGCTTCTCCTTTCGTCAGCACAATTTTCCTTTTCCTTTTTTATTGGTTTTGAGACCATTCCTTTTTCATTCCCCAGTTGGGTCTTGCTTTCTCTTTTAGCTCTTAGCTTTGACGCTATTCCTTTTTCTTTTCTTCCTCAATGTTAGTTTCTTGAACTACGTAGGCTCTGATTTCCTCATTGCACTATGAGGGTACGTAGGCACAAGATTTCAAAATCTTGGAGAGCCACCTTCCTCCGTCTTCTTCCATTCTTCTGTCTCTCTGGTCCGCCCAGATTCCCTTTTCTTTTACTTGGTTCCTTGAACTACAGAGCTCTGACTTCCTCATTGCTCTATAAGGGTACGTAGGCACGAGGGCCCCAATCCTCCGCGAGCACTTTCTTTCTTTCTCTTTCTTTTTCTATCTCTTCTTTCCTTTCTAGCTAGAAGCCTTTAGATACATAACCCATCCAAGCCTAGAAGCAAGCGAAATGGTTCCCGTCGGGTACGACAGATGCTTAAGGTGCTAGTACCTTCCTTTCGCATAACCGACCCCTTTCCTGTTTCTCTTCCCTTGGGTTCTATCAATATTTTCCCTGTCCTTTGGGACTAAATAAAGTTCGGTGGCGACTCTGTTGTATCTTTGAGTGTGTGATTCACTTAGATATAATCCCATTAGCTTCACATATCATATGTTGTCTCAGATGTTTGGCAGCCCAAGCCAAAGCACCACAAGTTTTCTCTAAAAGTGAGTAACGACTTTCACAATCGGTGAACGTCTTGATTAAATAATAAATGGTGTGCTCTTTGCGTCCAGACTCATCGTGTTGACCCAATACACAGCCCATCCATCCCTCAAGCACTGTCATGTACATGGAAAGAGGTTTTCCAGGAACACGGGGATTCAAAATCGGAGGCTCTTGGAGATAACCTTTGATCTTGTCAAAGGCTTGTTGATAATCTGCATTCCAAACAACCGTCTAATCTTTTCACAACAGCTTGAAGATCGATTCACAGGTAGGAGTCATATTAGAAACAAACCTAGAGATGTAGTTTACTCTCCCAAGGAAACCCCTAACTTTCTTTTCTGCCTGTGGAACAGGCATTTCTTGAATAGCTCACACTATGTCAGGTTCCACTTCTATTCCACGTTAACTGACGATGAAGCCTAGCAATTTCCTAGACCTCACTCCAAAAGTACACTTCGCAGGATTCAGTCTCAACTGATACTTCCTGAGCCTTATAAACAACTTCAATAGATGATCAAGATGGTCCTCTTCATTTTGATACTTGGTGATCATATCATCGACATACACCAAGGTGTGATGAAATTAGTTTTTCCATATCTTCGAAAGCCATTATTATCTGATTGTATCCAAAAAAATCCATCCATGAACGAGAATACCGCGAAACGAGTTGTATTATCCACCAAGGTGTCAATATGTGGTAGAGGGAAATCATCCTTCAGACTAGCTTTGTTCAGATACCTATAGTCCACACACATTCTAACCTTTCCATCCTTTTTGGGCACATGTACAATGTTGGCAACCCATTTTGGATACTTCCATACTGCCAGGAAACCTACATCGATCTATTTCTTAACTTCATCTCTGATCTTGAGAGGCATGTCAGGTTGGGTTCTTCTGAGGTTCTTCTTGATAGGCGGACATTCAAGTCAAAGAGGTAGCTTGTGAACAACTATATCAGTATCCAAACCAAGCATATCCTGATAAGACCAAGCAAAAACATCCACATATTCTTCTAGCAGCTTTACTTGTCGTTTTTTGACTTCTTCCCCTAGCATTGCCCCAATCTTGACTTCTCTTTTGTCTTCATCAGTGTCAATATTAATGACGTATACTTGCTCTTGGTGAGGCTGAAGGTCTGTATACTCGTACTCAACTATCTTTACCAACTCATATGGAATCTCCAAGTCTTCATCGTCCTCATCTTCAGCATGATATACAGGAAAATCAAAGTCAGAAGGGACAGTAAGGTCATTGGATTCATTAGGCATTGGAGTTTCGCTGCATGTTTTGAATGGTTTGAATTATTAAAACATACAAAGATAGATGCAACAAATAGGAAGATATTTTTTCTAGTTTTTTAAAAGATCGCCATTTTCTTTCTAAGAGTAAAAGCGAAAAACAGTAAATGAAGCAAGAAATGAGGAGTTTAACAAAACACATTCATTAATTGATAATCACTTTGAAAGCTTGTGGCCCATAAAAAATAGTCCAATAACCTTGGGCATGGTTATGGAAACTTTTTCAAACAAAACTACAAAACAAAACAAACAAGCAATAAATTACTTCGGCATGGGAAAAACAATAGGAATTTCAATAGCCTCCCAATTGCTCAGAGCGGCCTCATCATGATATACCAACTAGTTAATATAATCGTCCTCAAAGTCCTCCTCAACTGCGTTGATTTGGAAACCCCCACTGACAAACACCTCCTTGACAGTCTTCAGTCGTCCTTTGGCAAACCCTTGAGTCTTGCCTTGAGTTAGTTTGTAACCCAACCCCTAGAGATTTGTCTTCGCTCTTGCTTATACTTTAATGACCTCCCCCAATCCTGCAGGAATACCATTCTTCAATGCAGATTTTATGCTTTAAATAGATGCAAAAGATAGACCACCCTCAATCACAGCTTCATCAATCAACACTGCATTGGCTATCTCTAAGGCTTGGAAATAAGTTTCCAAGGAATCCTCATTAGCTTCAATGTATCTGAATGATGACAGGTTGCTCACCATCAGATCTTCCTCTCCATGAACGACCACTAACTTGTCATCCACTACAAACTTCATTTTCTGGTGTAGAGTAAAGGTCATCACATCGGTGGTATGGATCCACGGTCTTCCCAATAAACAGATGTACATTAGATTGATGTCCATCACCTGGAAAGTAATGTTAAATACATGAGGCCCGACCATAATAGTTAAATCCACTTCTCCTATCACCGTTCTTCTAGAACCATCAAAGGCTTTGACAATCAAAGAGGTAGGTCTCATATCATCCCACTTATATTCCAGCTTGGTGAGTGTTATATTGGGTAATACATTCAGGGAGGAACCAGTGTCCACCAAGACTCTTGCTAAAGTATCCTCTTACCGATACATGTAAAGCACGATTGTGCTTACAACCTTCTATGGGAAATTCATCATTGTTGAATCTCAGGGTATTACATGCGGTAATGTTGGCAATCACCGAATCAAACTGGCCAACTGTTATATTCTTGGTTACATGGGCCTGCACTAGCAATTTTAGCAAGGCGGATCTATTAGCAGGAGAGCTTAAAAGGAGAGACATGATTGAAATCTTTAATGGTGTTTGGTGCAGCTGATTTATGATTTTGTAGTCACTTCTTTTGATGATCATTAAGAACTCTTCATTTTCCTCATTCAACACTTCCTTACTTTTTGCAGGTTCAGTAGTAATGGTTTCTTTGGCAGGGACTGTTGCACCCTAAAATTTGCCCATCCTTTTTCTAACTTTGACCAGCTTTTGCTTCGCATTGCATCTGCATATCATTTAGATCGCATCTTGTCCATTTTATCAGTCGGATTGAATTTATCAGGATTTTAGCCTCTTTGCTCGCATTTCAGGAGATTCAAATCAATTCAAATGAGAAGTTCCATGTCAAAATCGAGCGAAAGTCGCTTTCCTCTTGGTGATTCAGTCTGTGCTGATAGTTTTGGCGCGTCTCGGTGTTCGCCTGTTTTTCCGTTTCTTTTTCCATGGCATTGTGTGGTTTTATTGCTATTTTTGCTTTATATTTATTTATTTAGAATAGTTTTTTTAATAGCCCTTTTCTTTAGATTTTGGTTCGAATTTTAGAATGTAGTTTTTAAATAGATTTTACTAGATTTTTTAAGTAGTTTTTTAAAATATTAGACTTAAAACTCTTATTTTTATTAGTTCTTTTTAGGATCAGATTTTAATAGTTCAGAATAGAATTTAAGTTTTAAATAGATTTTTTAAATAGAATTTTAATTGGTTTTTTAGAAAATAGTTATTAGAATTTTTAATAGTTTTATTTTAAATAGATTATTAGATTGGTTTTATTAGAATTATAAATAAATTTTTTATTTATTTATTAGTTTTTAGAATTAGATATTTAGTCTTTTTAGAATAGAATAATAGAGTTCTTAGAAACTAGATTTTTATTAATTAAGATTATTTAGAACTAGTTTTAATTAGTTAGTTTTGGTTATTAGGTATTAATTAAGATTTAGAATATTATTAGTATTGTTTAACTAGGATTTTAGTTTGTTATTATTTAATTAATTGAGTCAGTATTTAATCATGTCAACTTTATTTTACTATGCCAGTTTCATTAATTTAATCAGGCATCAGCATTTTAATTGAGATTAACCAAGTCTTTAGAGAGGGATTGATGGTTTTGAAACGATTTCGAAATGCTTTTTTTTAGCGATAGAGATAAGGAAATGAACAGGGCAGAGAGAAAGGGTGATTGTTTTGAGCGAGCTCTGTTAACCGTGGAAGATTGTTGCTTTGTGTTTTTGTTTTTCTAAAGAAGATGGGTTTAGTGTTGACACGTTGGAGTCATGGTCAGCATTGGGAATGACTTTGTTTGTTTTTTTAAGATTTGATTTATTTTGTATTTTAAATCTTGTTGAACCCTGTTGTTGAGCTTTGGGCTCTCAAGCCCTTCTGCTTTTCATATTCAGCACCCACCGGGTTTCTTTAACCCCCTCTGTTTATTTATTAATTTTATTTTAAAAGTATTTTCGTACATATTTAATTATTTAATTTATGAGTTTTTTGTAAGCAGTTTCTGATTTATTAACATATGTATATATTAGTTTTTCTTATTAAATTACCCTTTTTAGAATTCCAATATATTTCTAACATTTAGAGTTTATTATATATATAATATTTTTCGATTCTCTTCTTTTTTCTAATTTAAGTTTTTAAACTTTGTATATATTTTCTAATAGTTTTTAGATTATTAATATATATTATATTTTTAAAACAGATTGTTAATATATTATTCTTAGTTTTATATTCAAATTTCTTTTAGAAACTCTTTAATATTTTCTTCAATTTTTAGATTCTATACTTTTTTAGAGTTAGATTTTATTTCTCATTGGGCATTTTATTTCATTTCATCTGTTTTGGGTCGATGACGACACTTCCGTAATCCATTACCAATCAAATTATTGATGAATAATGTTGGATCCGAGACCACCTCTTTCTCTTCTCATTTCTTCTTCTTTTCGATTTTATTTTTGACTTTCTTGAATCGATGAAGTATTGTATTCATACGCGTCAAATTTTCGAAGTCGATAACCTTCCCGATTTCAAATCTATGAAAGATGACCATCTGGGTCATTTTCTTTATTTTGGGATCGCGATACGCTACCTTCGACTAATTGACATTATGTTTGTGATTAAGACGAGATCCCACTGTTTTTGATCCGTGCGACACGATTAAATCGGAGAATGATCCTCAATATCATTTCTCTATCTGTCCTTAGCACGGATATCAACTACGCGACCTCCTATAGTTTGACTTCCATTATAAGTCAAGCTACGACGGTTTAGTGTCACATTGGTCCCGATTCGATTTCAAAACATCATCATTAAGAATCAAAGAGGAGATTAAAAGCATTGGATCAAAGCTTGCATGCAATTTCAAGGGTCAACAGAACCACTTCGTTCGGTAAATTTCCCTAATTCAATCTTTTAATCAACCGCCGAGTGTTGTGAGCCGTTAGCGTTAGATACATGGGAAATGATGAGTGGGAAGCCTCTTCTCACTTCTTCTAGAGTGTTTAGCGTATGCCCTTTGGGCGATATGTGACGTTTTCGCTCCTACGTCTTAGGATTTAGCGTGTGCATCCCGTTCCGATTCCTTTCTCTTACCTCCGTGCGATTGAGACTTTCCCGCTGACGACTAACCTACCTTTCTCTTTCCCCCATGCAATCGAGACTAGCCCGTTATCCAGAACCTTTTCTCTCGCACCCGTGCGATCGAGATTATTTCCCGTAGTTAGCCTGAACTACGTTTTGCTCTGATTTCTCATACCTGATGAGGATACGTAGGCACAAGACACGATGTCTTGGCAAGCAACCTTCCCCATAGTTTCCCGAACTATGTTGACTCTGACTTTCCCATTGCACGAGGGAATACGTAGGCATAGGGCGGCAATGTCCTATCGAGTCAGTTCTTTATGTTCCTCCTGTTTAGCAGTAGCCTTTAGATAGTTTCTTTCACCCATAGATTTAGACAACAAGTGTGGATCCCATTGAGTACAGTGGACGTGAGGAGTGCTCATACCTTCCCCTTGCGTAACCGACTCCCGAACTCAAGATTTGGTTGCGATGACCTGTCTTCTCCCTTTTTCGTGGTTTTCTCTGATCGTTTCCTTTCCCTGTCTTTGGGATAAATAACGAACGGTGGAGACTCTTCTCTCTTTGTCGGCCCCTCTTCGCATCGATGCGACAACTGGCGACTCTGCTGAGGATTTTCCCATCCCCTATGCGAGTCAATCCTAGCGCTTGTCTGTTTTTATCTGTGGGTGTGTATATTTTGTGTGTTGTATTTGTATATTGATGTATTTACATTTTCTGTACTTTATTATTATCTGTTGATGTTGTGTTGTTGGGTGGGTTTATTCCTTTGAGAGATAAGCCAAAACCCAGGCTTGAGTACATACATAGCATTAGAGTGGAAAGTAGTGACAACCTGTACGTTAGGCGCGCACTAGTCCTCATGAAATTCGCGTTCAGACGAGGTTTTCTTTCAAGACATCATATCATGTGCATTGGTCAGGAGGGGGTGTTGGATCTGGAAACTGTCACCTCTGGAGACTGATCATTTGGAAGTCATCTAAGTGAGGCCGTTTCGTTAAACTATGATGCCAAACCAGAAATGGTGAACATATCATTGTTTTTTGAAAGTCTGTTACGCTGACGACCGCATAGGATGCCTAACCTTATCAAAGATTAGGTCCATACCTGTGAGAGGGATTGGGTTAGGCAGGAAACCTTGACTTTCAACCAACCCGGTATTCTGGTTTTCTCTTCAGAGTGGACTTATGAACTTCTCCAGTCAGCAGTGCAACCGTTATTCAGAGCTTTGTGGAAGCTTTGATCCTTTGTTTGTTGCATTAGCATCTTGCATTGCATTGCATTTGCATCTCATTTTTGCATGTCCATCCTCAGTCGGAACAGAAAGCTCACCCATCTTTTTTCCAACCCGTAGTTGATTTCCTGACATTCGCATTGGACTTGAATTAGCTTCTGGAAGGATCATGAACTCAGGAGGGCAGAATTTGGTTGTTACAAGGGCAGAGTTTGAATTGATGACGAATCAGTTGGATCAGCTCATGGAAGCCATGACAGCTACGACCAGAGGAGAGGCCAATATTCAGAGGGCTCCAGTGAATGATGTTGCTCAAGCTTAGCCTGTGCAGATCCCTGTTGAAGATCGAGAGCATACTATTGTCCGAGATAGAGATTCATCTTCTCTCAATGACGAAGACTATCAGAGCTTCACTTTCTCTGTGCCAGATTCCCAAAGGTTTGTTCCAAAATTAATGCTAAAAATCCACAAACTATTGAGTTTATGAGAAGATGTCGTCTGTTGGAGGAAAAGGTTGACGCCTTAATGGATCAGGATACTCTTAATCTGAATGCTTCGAGCATGTGTTTGGTGCTCGGTCTTGTGATGCCTCCGAAGTTTAAAACGCCAAATTTTGAGAAGTACAAAAGGGATAGTTGTCCGAAGTAGCATTTGGTAATGTTTTGCAGAAGAATGACCTTATATGTCCACAATGACAAGCTTATGATTCACTGTTTCCATGATAGTTTGAGTGGAGCATCGTTGAGTTGGTACATGCATTTGGAAAGTGGTTGCATCCGATCATGGTCAGATTTAGCCAATAATTTTGTGAAGCAGTACAACTACAATCTTGACATGGCTCCCAGCCATACGCAGTTGCAAGAATTATCTCAGGCGGACAATGAATCTTTCAAAGCGTATGTTCAAAGATGGAGAGAGTTGGCTGCTCGCGTTCAACCACCCATTCTGGACAGAGAATTGGTTGACATGTTCATGGGTACTTTGCAAGGCCATTACTTCGATAATATGATTGGTAGTGGGGCATCAAACTTTTCTGACCTGATGGTAATGGGCGAACCCATTGAGAGCGGACTCGAGAATGGAAAGATTCAAGACATCTCAGATACCTCAATTTATGAAGGCGAATCGGTTTTCAATTCACAAGAAGAATGGGAGAAAGAAAGTGATGCTATCCCGGAATCTCCGATACCTCAGATTCAGTTTTCAGACATTTCGGATATTCAGAGTCAGCAACCTGTTGGGTCTGTGTGTCAAATATCTGTTCCCCTCCAGAGTCAACAGTCATACCGTCATCAGCCGCGTCAGTACGCTCGACAAAGACCAAGGAAGCCAGAAAGGCATTTCAGTCATTTGCCTATGTCGTACAGTCAGATGTTGTCGGATTTGATCAGAGGTGGATTGATAGTACCAAAGAAGATTAATCCAGAGTTTGCACTGTATCCGCCAGGTTTTGATGTCAACGCCCGCTGTGAGTAGCATGCTGGGGCACAGGGGAATTCAAACGAAGATTGTAAGGTGCTTAAGAGAAATATTCAGACTCTGCTTGACTCCAACATGTTCTCAGTCACTCCTCAGGGTGTTCAGATCAACATTCCTCCTTCATCTAGTCATGTGGGTTCAGCGGTTAATATTATGGGGGAAATCACCGAGAGCAGATGTTTAGAAGAGTATCAGGCTGACTTCGAAGAGCAACTCTGAAGATGGTTGATTCAGCAGCAAATCAAGATTGGAAAGCCCAGTTCCCAGAAGCTGACAATCTTTTTGTCATGTCATTTCTTTGCATTTGTAGTTTCTTTTCTGTTAAAGTGCAATTTATCTGTAAAACTTGTCTGTTTTCGATTGATAATGATAATGAAATGAATATGCATGTTTTGATTAAATCTATTCATGTTCACTCAATACTTTTTCATTGATGTCAAACGCTTGTTTAAGCGGAATCTCAGGGAGGATGACAAAGTTGAAAGATGAAAACTTCTGATTGTATGCTTTTGAATAAAACCTCTGTTGATGATGTACAGTCATTGTTTCAAATTCCTAAACACTGGAGATATAAGGATGATAATCCCTTATCAACCCATTTGAGCCTAGTAGTAGGAGTTTCTTTCTAAAAATGAAAAACCCTCAATCTTAACCTGGGGCAAGGTAGGTGTCAGTTAATTTGATCGAGCATCCTAATTGCAGAAGGAGTGTTCCCGTTCGAGGATCAATCACACCTGTAGAGGTCGTACCTAAAAAAGACTTACAGTAGAGTGAGACAGTCACAATCCTTTCAAACAAGTCAGACAAGCCGGTGTCACATGATTTGTTCTAAAATAAGAGAAAAGAACAGAAGAAAGAAAAAAATAAAAAGCCCGCTAAGTCAATAACTTGAAAACAAGTGGCTTAGGAAAAATTAGGGCATCTCGCTAGACTCCGAAAAAATCAAAAGATGTACTCAAAAGAGTCAGTTCAGGCAAAGAAAGGGAAAATAGAAAAATGATAGAAGAACAAGTTGTGTACTCCAGACACCAAAGACAAAAATTGAGTGATTGTCACTTTGAAAACTTGTGGTTTCCTGAACCATCACTCCTGTCATCCAACCTTTGAGAGGTGAGCGCTTGTGTCGAATTCGCTGAATATAGGAATGGAGAACATCAAGGAGAGTGGGTGGGTTAAATAGAACTTTGAGCCTTATATCCTTTCTTTCAAACCGTGAACCTGACCACGTTACAACCGTCAAAAGTCCTAATTGAAGCAGGTTTGTTTCGAAAGCATACTTCAGTAAAGATCGCGCCGAAACTGACTCCTAAAAGGATTTTCTTACCCTATGGGTATTGATATTGACATTTTGATATGTGGTTCATTCACTATATGTCACAATTTCTTTCCAGTGAACAGACTTGGATTTCAAAACTGTCATATGCATTGCATTAGTATTATCATTTGCAAAGCGAATTGTTTTACTTGCGAGTAAGCACTTAACATCAGGAGAGTTCCTACAGTGGAAAGTTCGATTGAGATAAGATGCAGAGCGCCTGAGTACTCCGTTGAGCAGGGGCAAGTCATATCAAATGATCACCTAAAGGGAGTCATCCATCCAAAGTTCAGTTAATATGGGGCAACCAGGTAGAGATTCGATAAATCTCTCGAAGGTCAGTTAGTCAGGGGCACTTCTGCATAAATCAGTCAATCAAGGGCAAAATCACTTCAAGACTGGGGCAGGCCACCCTAAGAGCACAACTCCTTATCCAGAAGGCAATTAATCTGAAGCACCTCTCCAAGGTTCAAGATGCTAAGGAAATTCATATCAAACCATCAGGGTACAGAGATTTCAGGTCTCCTTTCAAGGAAGATTTCTACAGAAATCCCACAGGCTGGGGAAAGTTTGGAAACAAATGAACTTTTCCTCTCTATATCTTCAGAGCTACTCAGAGCTATCAGGTTCAGTCAACCTTCAAGTTTAAGATGAATGTCGAGAAGTCACGTAAACCATTCCCTGACCCTTCAAACACAAACCTTGTATCCAGACAAGTCACTTTCAATCCGTGTATCTAGACAAGCCATCGAACCTTGTATCCAGACAAGCTATTTTCCAACCCTGTATCCATACAGGACATTTTCCAGCGTCAGCTATACCTGACCCCTCACAGAAACCGAAAGTCCAATTCCTATTGGCAACCACTAGAAAGCCCAATCCTTATTGGCACCTTATTCCAGAAAAACAATCACCATCAGGTTTCACCTGTCTTCCCCAGAAAAAGTCCAATCATACTTGGCACATCCAGTTATCCCCAGCGGAGTTGGCTTCATCTCTTCAAGATTTATTTGGCTGGAGTGGTTCTTTTACATCCAGCTTTCCCCGTCAGCCGAGCCTGCATCTGCATTTTTGCATATAGTTATCATATTTGCATTGCATCCTCAAATGTGTAGCATTTCTATTTCTTATGGAGCATTACGCCATAGAAAAAAATTCAAACATGTGCATGCGAAGCATAAGCCAGTTTTTGTTAGCTTTTTGTGGAAACTTGAATCAACTCTTTAGTCAAGACAGTGGCATATATCTTCAGCCTGGTTCAGTTGGCTTATCTGCTTACTTTCTTTTGGGTTTCAGATCATACGTCGGTCATTCTTTGTCCGTCAACCCTCTGATGACGACATACCCAACAAATTTTTCTTTCCCTCAATTCCTATGCCGATGTGCATCCCCAGCAGGTTTTCTTTCCATCGATTCCTATTGACGAAGTGGTTCTGAAGTTCGCCGAGGTGTTCTTTGGATGTGTTTTCTTCCCGTCTACCATTAGACGATGTGATTCTGGATTTTTTTTTCTTTCCATCAATTCCTATTGGCGATGTGGTTCTTTGATATGGTTATCTTTCTGTTGATTCATATTGATGAGGTGTTTCCCTGGATATGGTGTTTTCTTCCCATCTACCATTAGACGATGTGATCTTGGATATGTTTCTTCCCGTCTACCATTAGAAGATGTGATTTTCGATATGGTTTTCTTTCTGTCTACCATTAGACGATGTGGATTTTCGGATATGATGTTTCTTCCCGTCTACCCTTAGACGATGTGGGTTTTTGGATATGGTGTTTTCTTCCCGTCTACCATTAGACGATGTGATCTTGGATATATTTCTCCCCGTCTACCATTAGACGATGTGAATTTCAGATGATTTTCTTCCCGTCTACCATTAGACGATGTGATCTTAGATATGTTTCTTCCCGTCTACCATTAGAAGATGTGATTTTCGATATGGTTTTCTTTCCGTCTACCATTAGACGATGTGGATTTTCAGATATGATGTTTCTTCCCATCTACCCTTAGGCGATGTGGATTTTCGGATATGGTGTTTTCTTCCCGTCTACCATTAGACGATGTGATCTTGGATATATTTCTCCCTGTCTACCATTAGACAATGTGAATTTCAGATGGTTTTCTTCCCGTCTAGCATTAGACGATGTGATTCTGGATATGGTTCTTTTCCCGTCTACCATTAAACGATGTGTTTCTTCAGATGATATTTCTTCCCGCCTACCATTAGACGATGTGATCTTTTGATATGATGTTTTTCTTCCCGTCTACCATTAGACGATGTTGATATAGCATTTTCTTCCCGTCTACCCTTAGACGACGTGGATTTTCAGATATGGTTTTCTTCCCGTCTATCCTTAGACGATGCGAGTTTTGGATGTTGTTTTCTCTCTGTCTATCCTTAGACGATGCAAGTTTTGGATGTTGTTTTCTCTCCGTCTATCCTTAGACGATGCGAGTTTTGGATGTGGTTTTGTCTCCGTTTATCATTAAGCGATGTGAACTTTCGAATATGATGTTTCTTCCCGTCTATCATTAGACGATGTGACATTTGGATAAGATGTTCTCAACTTCGTGTTGAGCCGGCCTTTGAGTTCGATGCCTGTTTGTTTAACAGATGCCTGGCGGCGAGGTCAGATGTTCATCTCAACTTCGTGTTGAGCCGGCCTTCGGGTTCAATGCCTGTTTGTTTAATAGATGCCTGACGGAGAACTCAGATGTTCTTCTCAACTTCGGGTTGAGTCGGCCTTCGGGTTCGATGCCTGTTTGTTTAACAGATGCCTGACGGCGAGGTCAGATGTTCTTCTCAACTTCGGGTTGAGCCGGCCTTCGGGTTCGATGCCTGTTTTGTTCAACATATGTCTGCGTGTTAGCAGATGTTCTTTCGACTGCGTGTTATGCTTTCTAATTGGTGATGAGTTAGCTCATTTTTCTGCAACTTTCAGATACATTTCTCAGGTGAGCCTGATTGACAGATTCAACAGTTTACCATCCTGATCAGACTGCAAATTTCCGGGTTCTTTTGTATTCAATCACCTGCTACCATGAATGTCTGAAAGTGGCTGCTTTTCATCCCTTCAGGTCCAAGTTGATTGAATAGGGGCAGTTGTTGCACCCTAAAATTTGTCCACCCTTTTTCTAACTTTGACCGGCTTTTGCTTCGCATTGCATCTGCATATCATTTAGGTCGCATCTTGTCCATTTTATCAGCCGTATTGAATTTATCAGGATTTTAGCCTCTTTGCTCGCATTTCAAGCGATTCAAATCAATTCAAATGAGAAGTTCCATGTCAAAATCGAGCGAAAGTCGCTTTCCTCTTTGTGATTCAGTCTGTGCTGATAGTTTTGGCGCGTCTCGGTGTTTGCCCGTTTTTCCGTTTCTTTTTCCATGGCATTGTGTGGTTTTATTGCTATTTTTGCTTTATATTTATTTATTTAGAATAGTTTTTTTAATAGCCATTTTCTTTAGGTTTTGGTTCGAATTTTAGAATGTAGTTTTTTACTAGATTTTTTAAGTAGTTTTTTAGAATATTAGACTTAAAACTCTTATTTTTATTAGTTCTTTTTAGGATTAGATTTTAATAGTTCAGATTAGAATTTAAGTTTTAAATAGACTTTTTAAATAGAATTTTAATTGGTTTTTTTAGAAAATAGTTATTAGAATTTTTAATAATTTTATTTTAAATAGATTATTAGCTTGGTTTTATTAGAATTAAAAATAGATTTTTTATTTATTTATTAGTTTTTAGAATTAGATATTTAGTTTTTTTAGAACAGAATAATAGAGTTCTTAGAAACTAGATTTTTATTAATTAAGATTATTTAGAACTAGTTTTAATTAGTTAGTTTTGGTTATTAGGTATTAATTAAGATTTAGAATATTATTAGTAATGTTTAACTAGGATTTTAGTTTGTTATTATTTAATTAATTGAGTCAGCATTTAATCATGTCAACTTTATTTTACTAAGCCAATTTCATTAATTTAATCAGGCATCAGCATTTTAATTGAGATTAACCAAGTCTTTAGCGAGCCACGTGTTACGCAGCAGGATATATATACCATGTTCATCATCTTCGTCGCAAATATCACCACCTTCCCTTCAAAACACGTTCAAACCCAAAACCACCTTCTACTCACCATCATCAACAACGTGTTTTCCTCTTCCAAAACCCAACATCGACCCAGTCGAAACCCATCTAACTGCAAACCGAAACTCAACATGACTCACCTTCCGACGAAACCCATTTTCAGCCGTGAAACATTCACCATCTCCATCCTCCTTAAAACATCTTCAACAGCCTCCAAACAACCTTCTTCTTCTTAGAAACCTTCACCGTGAACACCAAATCCCTCAACCGAAAATCTCTATCACAAATCATCAACACATAAACCCAGATTTCTCAACCATTAAAACCTCAAAATCAACTCAAATCCGAAAACCCATTTGAATCTCCAACCACTCGACCTTCAATCTTCTCCAAACGCAAATACCCAGAACCAACCACCACCCTTTTTCGAAACCCTCACCTTCAAAACCATTCAACCAGAAAACCCTCCACCGTGAAACTTGCAACCCATTTTCTTCAACCTCACCAACTCAACGAACCATCTTCTCCATTCTTCACTCAATTTCTTCAGATCTAAACCCAAAAAAATGCAACGACATCTTCCTAGGGTTCATCTCACCACACAACCCAGACAAACTTCTTTCATCACCAACCGTGACCCTTTCGACCACGACCTCTATCAAATGGGTTTCATAAAAAAATCAAACACAAACTTTGGAACAGAAGCGAAAACAAAATGGAGAAGAAGATTTGATTTCGGACAGAGGGATTGATGGTTTTGAAACGATTTCGAAATGCATTTTTTTAGCGATAGAGATAAGTAAATGAACAGGACAGAGAGAAAGGGTGATTGTTTTGAGCGAGCTCTGTTAACCATGGAAGATTGTTGCTTTGTGATTTTGTTTTTCTGAAGAAGATGGGTTTAGTGTTGACACGTTGTAGCCATGGTCAGCATTGGGATTGATTTTGTTTTTTTTTAGATTTTACTTATTTTGTATTTTAAATCTTGTTGAACCCTGTTGTTGAGCTTTTGGCTCTCAAGCCCATCTACTTTTCATATTCAGCACCCACCGGGTTTCTTTGACCCCCTCTGTTTGTTTATTAATTTTGTTTTAAAAGTATTTTCGTACATATTTAATTATTTAATTTATGAGTTTTTTGTAAGCAGTTTTTTTTTATCAATATATGTATATGTTAGTTTTTCTTATTAAATTACCCTTTTTAGAATTCCAATATATTTCTAACATTTAGAGTTTATTATATATATTAATATTCTTAAATTCTCTTATTTTTTTCTAATTTAAGTTTTTAAACTTTGTATATATTTTCTAATAATTTTTAGATTATTAATATACATTATATTTTTAAAACAGATTTTTAATATATTATTCTATGTTTTATATTCAAATTTCTTTTAGAAACTCTTTAATATTTTCTTCAATTTTTAGATTCTATACTTTTTTAGAGTTAGATTTTATTTCTCATTGGACATTTTATTTCATTTCATCTGTTTTGGGTCGATGACGACACTTTCGTAATCCATTACCAGTCAAATTATTGATGAGTAATGTTGGATCCGAGACCACCTCTTTCTCTCCTCATTTCTTCTTCTTTTCGATTTTATTTTTTACTTTCTTGGATCGATGAAGTCTTGAATTCATACGCATCAAATTTTCGAAGTCGATAACCTTCCCGATTTCAAATCTATGGAAGATGACTATTTGGGTCATTTTCTTTATTTTGGGATCGCGATAGGCTACCTTCGACTAATCGACATTATATTTGTGATTAAGACGAGATCCCATTGTTTTTGGTCCGTGCGACACGATTAAATCGGAGAATGATCCTCAATATCATTTCTCTATCTTCTCCTTAGCACGGAAATCAACTATGCGACCTCCTATAATTTGACTTCCCTTATAAGTCGAGCTACGAAGGTTTAACATCACGTTTGTCCCAATTCGGTTTCAAAACATCATCATCAAGGATCAAAGAGGAGATTAAAAGCATTGGATTAAAGCTTGCATGCAATTTCAAAGGTCAACGAAACCACTCCATTCGGTAAATTTCCCTAATTCAATCTTTTAATCAACCGCCGAGTGTTTTGAGCCGTTAGCGTTAGATACGTGGGAAATGATGAGTGGGAAGCATCTTCTCACTTCGTCCAGAGTGTTTAGCGTATGCCCTTTGGGCAATATGCGACGCATTCGCTCCTACGTCTTAGGATTTAGCGTGTGCGTCCCATTCCGATTCCTTTCTCTCGCCTCCGTGCGATTGAGACCCTTTTCTATCGCATCCTTGCGGTCGAGACCCCTTTTTTTCTGGCCCCCCGTGCGATCGAGACTCCCTTTCTCTCGCCTCCGTGCGTTCGAGATCTCCTTTCCTCTCGCCTACGTGCGATCGAGACCGTTTTCTGTAGTTAGCTGAACTACAGCTGCTCTGATTTCTCATGCCAGACAAGAATATGTAGGCACAAGACGCGATGTCTTGGCGAGCATACTAACAACTAATTTCCCTTTTCTCTCGCCTCCGTGCAATCGAGACTTTCCTGCTGATGACTAACCTCCCTTTCTCTTTCCCCCGTGCAATCTAGACTAGCCCGTTATCCAGAACCTTTTCTCTCGCACTTGTGCGATCGAGATCTTTTCCCATAGTTAGCCTGAACTACGTTTTTCTCTGATTTCTCATACCTGATGAGGATACATAAGCACAAGACGCGATGTCTTGGCGAGCAACCTCAACCGTAGTTTCCCGAACTACATTGACTCTGACTTTTCCATTGCACGAGGGAATACGTAGGCATAGGGCGGCGATGTCCTATCGAGTCAGTTCTTTCCGTTCCTCCCGTTTAGAAGCAACCTTTAGATAGTTTCTTTCACCCATAGATTTAGACAACATGGGTGGATCCCGTTGTGTACAACGGACGTGAGGGGTGCTCATACCTTCCCCTTGCGTAATCGACTCCCGAACCCAAGATTTGGTTGCGATGACCTGTCTTCTCCCTTTTTCGTAGGTTTTCTCTGATCGTTTCCTTTCCCTCTCATTGGGATAAATAATGAACTGTGGCGACTCTTCTGTCTTTGCCGGCCCCTCTTCGCAGCGATGCGACAGGGAACACAGTCACCTTAGGCTGATAAATTCGACCACTTCGGGGCATCTTGCTTATACCAGAAATGTTTGTGACGTCTTTATGATTACTCTTCATACTTTCATTTTGTACATCTTTTCTAGATCTCTGATTGCGCCATGCAGTATCGTATTTCCAAGGTACCGCTTTGGTACTCTTGAAAAAGAAAGGCATGGGCCTTTGAATGTTGACCGGTCTTGGTTGGCTAGTTGTTGATGCGGCGACCTCTTTAACATTGAACACTGGCTTGACGATGTTGAGCACTAGGCCTGTTGAACTGACATCAGGAATATTGAATATAGGAACCTTTCCAGTTTCTTTTGGCACATTAAAAATTGGTTCAATCACTGATACATCCTCCTTCTTCATCTTGTCCTAAACTTGCATAAAACCATCGTTCATCAATCTCTAAATATCTTCTTGAACTAGAGAAAAACATTTAGAGTTATCAGCACACTCTTTAACCCCTAAATGGGTACTTTTGACCATACCAGATTTGATCAATATTTCGTGGAGATCTTGTAACGGAGTCTTGATTGCAGTTACATCAGTAGGTAGCGGGTTGTTTTTGACATTAGGTTGACGATCCCCAAAGGACAGAATCTTTTTCTCCATCATTTCTCGAACAATATGCTTCAAAGCAAGACATCCTTCTAAATCATGTCTGGCAGCCCCTTCATGGAACACACAGTAGGTATTGGGATTGTAAAACGCTGGGAGAGGATCTTGTGGTGGCCCCATCTTTTTGGTGGTGGTCAAACCTTGTTGTACCATATAGGGGTACAACTCAGTATAACTCATTGGAATCGATGGGATAGAATTTCTTGCCCTCGGTATTCTATTTTTTACATTTTGTCTAGGGATCGGAGCCCTTGGTGGCTGTTGTTACTAATAGGCTGAGGCGTTGGGCACCCGTTGATAGCCTTGTTGATATGCAGGTTGTAGTTGAACTTGCTGAAAATTTGGAGTCTGACTATGGAACGTGGGCGTACTGGCTGCCACGTAAGGTTGTTGAGTATAATGCAAAGGGTACAATGGTTGTTATTGAAATTGTTATTGACGTTGAGGCTTCCTGAGCTGACTTCTTCTTTCTGTAGAAACGACATTAGTCTTACCTTCCTTCTTCTTATGAACATTCCCAAAGTTCTTCTTAGTGACACTTCCACTTGAACTGCTAGAGATACTTATCATCTTTCCATTCTTTAATCCCAATTCCACTTTTACTCCCACAGCTACAATGTCAGAGAAATTACCACACACACGACTAATCATTCTCTCGTAGAATTCTGGCCTTACCGTATCGACGAACCAATCAGCTAATTCCTTTTCGGTCAGAGGGGGCTCCACTTGTGAGGTGGTTTCCCTTCAATGTTGGGCGTATTCTTTGAAAGATGCATAACTCTTCTGATCCATGCTCAACAACTGTCTTCAGTCTGGAGCCAAATCCATGTTATACTTGTAATGCTTGATGAAAGCATCAGACAAGTCTTGGAAATTATGAATTCTAGATTGGTCCAAGCTCAAATACCATTTAGCTTAAGCACCCTCGAGACTATCTTAAAAGCAATGGATCATTAGTTTATCATTTTCAAAATAAGCTTCCATCTTCCTATAGTACATGATCAAATGGGTTCTGGGACAAGTAGCCCCCTCATACTTGTCGAAAATTGGGACTTTAAATTTTGGTGGAATCACCATCCCAGAAACTAAGCACATATCCCTCGCATCGGTCCCGCTCTTATCTTTCTTGCCATGGTTTCGAAATCTTCCCTCATTTTCTCATGGCGTTCATCTCCTGCTTCAGACTGGTTAGGGATATCATAGACCTGATGTTGGTTGTTGAAGTATGGATGTGTTTGCGCTTGCACAGCAGCTGGAGTGTAGGTAGGAATAGTATGAGGAAAATAAACATTTAGATAGATGGTTTACTGAGGTGCTTGTTGAATAGTCTTCACAATGACTAGTGGTGGTACAAAGTTAAATTATAGATCAAAGGGTGGATATTTGGTAGCGACAGTTACAACTGGTGTAGGCTCCATTGTTGTGGCGTTGATCTTGGAAACTGCGGTCGATTGATTTATATCTTTGCACGAATCACTTGTAACATCTCCATCATTTGCCCCATACTGCCTTGTATATCATCCAAGTCGTTGTTGACTCTATCAAACTCTTGATCTTGCTCAACCATTCTCCTTCGAGCTTGAGCTCTAGTGTTGTAAGGATGTGGAGGACTCAGTGTGACAGACTGGAGGTAAAACAACACAAATAAGCCATGGAACAGGAAATGCATATGCAATGTTCATGAAATGCTAATGCAAATGCAACAACATTCAAAGAACCCCAAATTATGTTTACGAACATTAACAATGGAGAAATAAGCATAAAGAAAATCAACCTTTTCATTAACGAATGAAAGTTTTACAGAAATAGAGATTACACATCAAAAACCAAAGTGCGAATACAAATTACAACAGAAAATTGAAACTAAAAGGCCTAGTTCTTCTGATGAGAAGATCCTTTCGCTTCTTGAAGACTCATCTTCCTTGCAATCTCTTCCTTCTGGTTTTGACAGAGCAGCTTCTAGAGTTTTTTGTTTTCTTGAGCAACCATGAAGTGCTTATCCTTCCACACCTTCTTCTCTCCTTTAACTTTGACTAAAGCATTCCTCAATTCCTCCACGGAGAAATGTACATTTGGAGTCGTTAGAATAGGCTCGAAATAGGTGTAGAACATTTTTAAAGTTATCTCTTTAGACCAAAGAAGATAAGCTTTTGAAATGGTACAGTTTGAATATCTTAGAGTAGTCATCACTTGGGTATTGAGGTGACGCCAAACATACGTAATTCGTGTTTTGAAATTTGGTTTCTTCCTTCTTCAAGAAAATATCTTCCTAAAAAGACTGGATCAGGCTCTTCCTCTATTGGGTACCCTAGTTGACGGAGAGCTAGGATAGGGTTGTAGCTAATACATCCTTTTGTGCCAAGAAGAGGCACATTAGGGAAGTCCCCACTGCTGTGAATCATGGTAACCCCTCCGTAAATGGGATCGTACCAATGAATGTCATAGCGTTTGAGTTGTGAGGGAAAGTAGTCACACAACATATGTTCTCAAGTTTCGATGATGATAAAGTACAACCTCAGATCAATAGGAGCTGTCAATTTCACCCAAAAGACAATTGCAATACTTAACATATTATATCCTTCGTATATCTCTTTAATTCATCATATTATCATTGGCAAAACACGTGATAAATATTCAGTCGTGACAAAACGCACGAAACAACAAGTGATAATTTTTGCAGGTTTTGAAGCTCTGAGTCGACCACATATCAGCACACAACCCTGTTAACCTTCCCACGGGTCAGCGCATGGAAGCTGTGCGTCGACCACCAGTCAGCGCACAACTCAGTTTACTTTCCCACAGGTCAGCGCAAGGAAGCTATGAGTCGACCATCAGTCGGCGCATGAAGACTTCACATTTTCCACGGGTCAGCGCACGCCGACCTATGGTCGACGCATATTGTTGAGTTTTTAACATTGCTAATTTCTGCAGGCCACGCATCGACGCATAGACCTGCTATGGTCGACCGTTCGCGCGTTGTTAAGCATTTTTTCACTATTTGAAATCCTGTTGTGTTAGTTATTTGGCTTATTACTATAAATAGAATGTTGTTCATTTTAACAAACTAACAATTAAATTTTGAGTATATTGTGAAAACAAGAAAAGTGAAATAGGTGCCTACATTTCTCTTCATCTTCATCCTCAAACAACACACAACACTGCAACTACACACAACCATTTTTGGAGTGCTTTGTGTCTCGTTCAAGGTGATAAGGTTCGAATTCGTTGAGTGAAAATCAGGTTTGGATTGAGAATTGTGGCAGGTTTTTCTTGAATAAAACCTGGAAGGTTTTTCCCTCCAAGATTCTACGAATTTGGGGGTTTTTGGTACGGATATTCTCCATCAACATTCAGCGGTGCGAAGGTGATTGAGAAACGGAAGATTTCATCAATCTAGTAGTTGGGGCTGTGAAGTGTTGAAGGGAGTTTCGGGTTCGATTTGTCGGTGTCTAAGATCAGTCGAGCCGAGGGTTTGAAGAATTGAAAGTTATTCAACAAAGGTGCTGGAATCGGAGGTCAATTCACAACGATCGGAGGTCTTGATTCAACTCGAATCAAGGAGCAAGAAGTGATAGCAACATCAACATCTATAGGGATTGTTTGTATTATTGCTTATCAACTCTTGTATAAACTACTACAACTTTTCAGGTGATATCTATTATAAATCATCTCAATTCTATTTTTAGAATTGAGTGCAGACGTACCCCGAAGCGAGGACGGCGGGGGAACTGCCTCAACAAATCTTTGTCTTCTTTACTTTTAAGTATTTTCATTTTCAGTTTAACAATTAAGTGATTTTAGTTTAAGCAATTTTATTGATTCGAACATTGAATTTAGTAAGTAACTGGAACTGTTTAAACTTGTGTACAATAAACACTTGTACAAGGATTTTAAAGTTGCTTACTTAAGTCAAAATCCACTTGGAGTGTTTTGCACACCAAGTGTTCGATAAATTTCCTGAACCAAAAATTACTTAGTTTACTTGCTATATTTTGGTGGGTTGTGTTGAGCATTGGAACTAGAACTACTAATTAGTGGTGAAATCAATTGATTAGTGTGACTAGTGTATTGAATCTACTCTTCTTTTATTATCATATCCGTTAGCTTAACGCATATCCAATCTTCCAATGACGATTCGCTTTATACGTGTTTTTCCAAGGCCGCTTCCGCACTTAAAAATATTTTTAAAACCAATTTAAAATTGGTAAGCGCCGACTCGATTTTTAATTGGGATCTATTCAACCCCCCTTCTAGATTCGAGCCATCGTCTAACATGAGTGATATAAGCTTTTTTATCCATGCAGGACTGTCCTTTAGATTCCATAAAGAGGCGATCCTTGGCAAGTACGAAATAAACCACTTATGAAGGAGAGCAGTACAACAAATAATCTGGCCTTCTCCATGGGAGTTCTTTAGATGGATATAGAAGTATGCATCAGTTAGCAAGGTGGGAACAGGGTTCCTGATCAGAAATAGGTTGATGGCGTTTAAGTCAACGAACTCATCGGCACTTGGGAATAGAAGGAGTCCATAAATCAATAAGGCCAAGATGGCTTCAAGGATTTCTGTGTCTTTCTTATCAGCATGAGCTTCATCTTTTTCCATCAAAGGTCTTGCTTTCAAACCAGAGAACCCATCCTTGACATCCAAATGAGTCTGAAGATCATATGACTCTAGGTGTAAGGTTTCAGCCAAGACTCTCATATTTAGTCTTCTTTCCCTTCCAAAAAATGGTTGAGGAGTGACACACAACCCCATCAAAGCAGAATACTCTTCTAGGGTTGGTAGTAATTAGTATTCTGGGAACATGAAGCAATGGTAGATGGGGTCATAGAATTGTACAAGTTCAATCAACATTTCTTCATCTACTTTGAGCTCCAATAATGGCAAAAGGCTTCCATACTTGCTGCTAAATGACAAAGGATCTTCAACTAGGCCTCCTAGTATTCTCAGATTTTCCAATCTCGGGCTTTTGATCGTGCATTTTGGAGTTGTTCTCTTTTTTGAGTCCATTACAACATTTGTAAAACAAGAGATTAGGCTCCTTGTATGTTATCAAAAAAACAATGAGATGCAATGCAATTAGTTTTAAGAAACTCAGAAGATAGATTTGCAAAAGAAACACTTTTGGCGCAAAAAAACCTTACTTCATTAATAGTGGAAAAATTTACAACTTCAAAGTACAATACAAGAAGTTTAAAAATACAGGAGGAAAAGACTAGGCCATAAGGTCTCAAAGGAGTGTATCTAAAAAGGTCCTACTCACGCGCCCTTTTCTGCCACTTCAATTTTGCATTCTCCAATACTAGCTTGTCAACGATTCTCTTCCAAGCACTAGACATAGGTGGGATGTCAGAGTACTCATGACTACTAAGCACTGACTGGACACTAGAGAAAAATAAATTCTCTTGTTCCACGTATCTATCAACAATCCTCCTTTCAAGCAACTCAATCAAATCATCCTTCTCTTTCAATTATCTTTCCATCTCCAATTGCTCGAAATGAATTACGTGGTACTTGCCCTCCCAAGTATCTTGTTCAAGTTTCATCCTAGCCAATGTCTCTTAGTATTCCTTCATGCGCCTAATAGGGATGACAGAGGAAGAAGCAACAATAGTCTGCAAAGGTTTCTCTGGGAGATAAGGCATTTTGAGATCACGAGCTCGAGAGTGGACCCACTGCATGAAAGCCTCAAGTTCTACACAGTTCTTCCTTCCTAAATCAGCCTTGGTCTTCTTGTGAATAGTCTTCCAAGCATCTGCAATACTGTCTCTAAACCCCATACTAGCTTCTGCATAGAGGTAAAAGAAACTTCACAACAAGATATTGTTGGGTTTTTCCTTTATGGGAAATCCAAACTGACGTCTTGCAAGAATAGAGTTATAGTTTATTCCCCCTCGTACACTAATAAGATGTATGTTGGGAAATGAGCCACAACTATCAATGATCACTCTTTTTTCATAAGAAGGGTCATACTAGTGTACATCATTATGAGTCAGAGCCATGAGTCTCTGAGACCACCTTAGTCCATTTGGATTTTCTCTGAAAAGACCTGTCCTCAGCAAGTGTGCAACAAACCACCTATATAATAGAGGAGCACAACATAGGATAGTCTCATCTCCTTTTAGAGTCCTATAGTGAATAAAATGGTACGCATCTCCATTTATAAATATCTGGATAGCGTTGATGTTAGTGAAACCTTCTTCTTCGGGGAGTAAAACCAAGCCATAGATAAGCAATACAAGGACTGCTTCAAAAGCATCTAGACTGTTCTCCTTGGCTAGAAATGCAGTTTTCCCTATCAAAAATTCAGAAGGTAGACCTCTGAGTCCTGCTTGGTGGTGAGATTTGCTTTGACTTTGGAAGCTTCTAGATGGATGATCTACAATTTCTTTTGGTGAAGGGAGCTTCTCCAAACCACTGAACGACTCTTTGTCCAACACTGATAGACCAATATGATATGAATAATCTTCCAAGGTTGGAATGGGTTAATAATCAAGAAAGGTGAAACATCGATAGAGAGGGTCATAGAACTGCACAAGGGTGTTGAGAACTCCTTTTTGCATCTTGATCTTGACAAGTCCCAACAATCATCCATAGCTCTTTCTGAAGTCTTCAGGACAAGACACTAAAGCCACCAATTTTTTCAACTCTGTCAAATCTGGTTTCTTGAAGTTGTACTTCCTAGTGCTTCTTTTTCCAAAATCCAAGACCTAAATTTTTTTGCAATAAAGAAAACCACTAAGCTTCTTAAAACTAACTATAGGAATGCTTATGATGAGATGATGAGATGATGCAAAGGCAACACATATACTAGTAATATATATACACAATGCATATGCACACAAACAAAGGTCCTGGGTTTGGTTTACGAGCATGGAGCCATTGTATACCCTTCCCAATAGAAATGTGCTATGGGTTGTTTGTACCTGTATAACGTGTTCTACAAAGTTCCCAGAGTCATTGATAAATCTTTCGGATATTATCAACTTACACGACTACTCATGTAAGTCAACAATATTCTCAAGATGAACTCATCTGAGTGTAGTGTCGTGTATCATCTATTCAGGACTACTCCCTCATAATTATCGCACTACATCCTAAGAAGGCCAAGTGGGGTGAGTGGGTAACTAAACGTCCTTAGTTCATGGACTCCCATGTCGGAAAAATTAATGAACGTGCAACTACTCATATGTCATTAGTAATCCTAAAGGGGCCGCAACTGAGCATGGTTACTCATATGTCAATCATGTTAGGACTACTCCCAACAGTCAACTATTGATCATACCATAATCCTATCATAAATATATACTTAAGTTCGGGCTAAGACTTATCTCACCTCTCAAGGTATCAACGCAATGCACACATGCAACTAAATATAAAAGGTATAATATACAGATATTCACAAATATACATGTATAAAGCAAACAAGCATGAATAAAACACAAATACAAACAAGGTGGGATTAACCCTCTTAAGTCCCCAGTGAAGTCACCATTTTTGTTGCGATGAGAATCGGATATCAAGCTATTGAATCAACTTAAATCACAAGTCATTGAAGTTCACTGCCGACCTTTGATTTATCCAAAGGAAAGGGTAAAGATCAAAGAAAACCCTAAGTACGCTAGGTAACAATGAAGCTGGGAGATTGTAGGGTTCGGGGGTTGATTATACCTAAGTGTGCTACATGAACCTCTTATTTGGTATTTTTTTTATTGCTAATGTTTGCTTGTTAATGGTTTTTCTGCTAAGGTAAAGGTGCTAAAGCTAAAGACCTATGGGTACATATGCTAAGTATGCTCGCCAAGACATTGCATCTCGTGCCTATGTATCCTAACAAGAATGGAATCAGAGCAATCGTAGTTCACCTAAATAAGGTGATGAACTCTTGACTATGGTCAAGGTTCCAATGGGAATAAGTATTCATAGCAATGATACTTACATAGAGTTAACAAACTCTCTAAGTCTAAGTTGAAAACTAACTGGGAGGTGACTTTAACAAAAGTAAAAAGGGGGAGGTAAGTACACATAACAATGGTACACACATAGAGTTAACAAACTCTAGACCTAAGCTTTAAGTTATAGGACTCCTAACAAGGTATACTAAAGTCTTGACTTAACAAAGCCATAAGGATATGGGTTCTAACTTAAGTCTAAGTTGGAGGACCTAATGACTCTAACAAGGTCAAAGGAAGAAAATGAATTGAGTTACCTATGACATTAAGTCAATATAGAGACTTTCCTTTGGAATAAGGGACAAGAGATAACCTTGAGGATGAGAGCTAACAAGCAACATCACTTGAGGAAGACTTAACAAAGTTAAAAGGGTAAAACAATAGATGATATTAAGAACAAATCAAACAAGAAGAAGATACTTATGGTAACAACCAAAGTATGAGAGTGAATGTGACAACATTCAAAGTCAAGACTTGACAAAATCAAGAAGAGCAAAGTAACAAACAAGCATATATCTCAAAGATTTTACAAATCATAGTGACAACCAATGGGAATACATCCATTATATATGTTACAACATCTAAACAATCATGGAACCAAATGAAGTTCATAACAAAATAAACATGCATTAGGGTTTACTAACACTGATTGATCATGAATATAGAACAAGTGTGAACAACATAAAGTAGAATATATATATATATATATATATATATATATATATATATATATATATATATATATATATATATATATATATATATATATATATATATATATATATATATATATATATATATATATATATATATATATATATATATATATATATATATATATATATATATATATATATATATATATATATATATATATATATATATATATATATATATATATATATATATATATATATATTATATATATATATATATATATATATATATATATATATATATATAACTCAATACATCATTTATCATAGCATCAATCATGGTCCAAGACAAACATGCATAAGTCAAGACATTACTTATCATGGTAGGAATCAAAGTGAACATGTATGAGTTATCACAACATTTAACATGGATACAAATAAGACATGAAGACATCACAAAGAATTGATTCATACAAACATGTATACTAATCATCTTTCAAAACAAAAAAAACAAGTATTTAAGGACACTCAAGACATGGCATGGTCAACATAAAGCACTTGTGCACTGAGGTCACATAATCATGGAAGAAAATCACATGTTAAGAGCAAGGTAACAACCAAATTTTCAAGAAGTTTCAAGTATATACTCACATATATTGAAAAAGTAACAAACATCCAACATTGATCATGCAAAAGAAATGAACAAACAAGTGCTAAAAGTGATTCATTATTCAAGACAAACTCAAAGTGCAAATAGGGACACCAAATCATATTGAATAAGAGGTAAACCACATGGGGCAGAAGTGGATCATCAAGAATAAAGATCAAATCAAAATGGAAATCAAAGCACAATCAAGAGTAAAGTCATGGCAAGTGAAAGAATCAAGGTTCCATCACCAATTCAACACTTGAAGACAAGTGGAAAGGCCTAACTTCTAAGTAACTTGCAAAACAAGTTACACATGTGTGTGACATAAAAATAAAGAACCAGCACCTTAATCATGTCATAAAAAATCATCAAGACTCATAGGGTTCATATGGGATCGATAGAAGTCATTTCCCAAAGGAACTAGGTCAAACTAGTTTGTATGAACATCTTCAAAGGTGACTTGACTTGCAGGATTCACCAAAAATAGAAGGAATGCTCAATAAATCTCAAATAAAATACACAACAAAGATAATTCAAGTGGCAAACAGAAACCAAAGTTTCAAGGTTAAATTCATCTTAAGGAATCACCAAATAAATTAATTATCAAGGGTGGTCCACCTTATCGAGCATAAATTGAGGGGCATTAAAAGTCAACTCAAAGTCAAATTAAAAATGATCACAAGTGTCTCAGACCAGCCCTCAAAACTTCTTCAATCCATCACCTAAGTGAGATAAAAACTTTGATCCTTAGGGGTATTTTAATGAAAGCTAATAGTCATGATCAAATTAGGGTACACATCAAAATACACCTTAAATCATTAATTCCAAATAAAATAACAAAATAAATGGAAAATTAAAATAAAAAATTTGGAAAATTAAATAAAACTTTGAAATGTTAGAAAATATTTTTTGTGGAATATTTGGATGATTAAAAGTATTTTTAAAAAATGAAATGAAAACAGAAAAGAAAAAGAAATAAAATAAATGAAAAAACAATGGGAGGTATGAAAGTAAAAACCACAATGAACTGCATCCAGGCAAAATGCACGCTGGGCCAAATTACATGGGGGTGTGATTATCAATCTGAACCCATCTGACCCAGACTCATTTCACAACATGAAAGACACTATTTCATTTAATGATGTGGATTCAACGCTTCCACATGGCACGGTCAAACCAATTGGAAAACAACACATCACGCAGGTCAAACATTCAAAGGGTCGTGAGTCAGCAAAGACCAATCAGGTGACTGGACGCTGGAGCTAGGGCTCCGGTCGTCTTCTCCGGCCAGCTCGCTGGAGACCAGTCACCAAACCCTAATAAAAATGCCAAAAACCGGTACCATTCGAAAGCTGCTTCCATAAGGGTTCCAAATCTACCAACCAAACATAAAAAAAAAGTTCCTAAACAAGGAGAATCGAGAGCTTGAAATTCAAGATGCACATTCTGAAACTTCATTAAACAACCACCAAAACATATCAAACATGGCCTACTTCACGTAGGGCTTCAGATGCAACCCAAAATGCTCTAAATATGTGCCTAGAATGGGTGAAATAAGTTGAGGAAAATACCTAACGGAGAAGTTCCGTTGACCCTTCAAATGGCAAGCAAGCTTTAGTCTCAGATTTCCAATCTCTTCCCTAAGCTTCTGTGAAGGAGAATTGAGCACCAACTTGGAGCAAAACCCAGTGTAAAGCAAGATTTGAAGAAAATGAAATTTGAGAAAATTTGGAGTGCTCTCTCTTCCTCTCACATATCTAGATAATTCTGAGCACTTAGGGAAAAAATTTGACTCTTATATGATGGGTTTGTAGTGATCATGCAAGCCCATGCTACTTCATTTGAGTGATTTCAAAAAATGGCCAAAAATTTCAATTTTGACATACACACAGGTTCAACTCTTTTCACTCCCTTTTGGTTAGCAAAAATGAAATATGGGATGTGTGGAAAACAATGGTATGGATTTGGTTCATGGAGAATAAAGTTGTGTCAAGTTTCATGTCATGACTTTTAAGGTAATAAATTTGAAAATGTGGCATGTAATAACTTAAACATGTTGGTCCAAATGTGGCAAACTTCTTCATGATCATGTATTGGTGTGAAAAGATCAAAAATGAGGCCAAAAGGTGACTTGTGATGTAAGATACTTGAACCATGACCAAAAGTCAACATTTCATCTTTAAAATGATCCACATGATCACATAATGCAATAAACTCCATGGATTTTAAGTCCATCGTGAAGTTAAGACCCTTAAGCACAAGTTTCATGTTGGTCAAAATTGGATTTGAGGCCTTAAAGTTCATGAAAATGACCATTGAAACAAATTACCTATAATGGACTTTCCAAAAATGCCCTTGCCTTGTTAAGACCATAACTTGAGCTCCACCCATGAGAATGAGGATTTCTAGTACTTTTTGGAAAGATAAGATCATGAGGAACAACTTTCATGTTCACTTGAAGTTGAGGAGAAACTTGCTTCTAGGTCAAAAATGCCTTGGAAGTGGGTTGACTTTAAGTTGACCAAAATTCTCTACATCTGAGGACCCCAACTTGTTGGTATCATAACTTGAGATGTACAAACTCAATGGATGAATTCTAGTACTAAAAAGAAAGCTAAGAACATGACCTACAAGTCTCATGTTTTCATGAAAAAGAGATTGAGCTTGCATCATAGGGTAAATTGTCCTTGAAGTTAGACACCAAAGAAGGGGATTTTACACTGAAATCCTCTAAAACCCTAATTTAGTGACTTCTTGAGCCCTTGATTCCTCTTGATTTGATCTTAAAATGAAATCCCAAATACTCTAAGATAACTTCCTATGGACTCAATGACTTAGATCCAAGTCTTGAACCTTCTCAAGTTCACAGTTGACTTTGGGTTGACTAGATGAAACTCTAGTTCTATATCTTTTGATTGTGCCTCTTTTACAGATGAATTGAATGACCAAAACAACTCCAAAATGACCCTTAAGGTACTCAATGAGCTTGTAGACCATGTCTTATCTAAGATAAAGACCTCATGAATCCCTCTGATGATCCCCAAGATAGGAGATAACCTCCATACACCAAACTCTCCTTTCAAAGAGCTTTGAACCTTCCCTGATGATGATAAACACTTGATGGCTTGCACAAATACCTCTTGCTTGAACTTGAAACCAAAGAGACCCTCCTCTTGAATGGCACAACAAACCTCTTGATCCCCTGTAAGAACAATGTTATGCAAATGCAAATGTTAAAATGAAATGAAACATAAGCCAAATATAAGAAAAGGTTGGTCAAATTTTGGGGTACAACAGCTGCCCCTATTCAAATGACTTGCACCTGAAATGATGAAGATCGAAAGAATTTCAAACTTTCAAGGTAAGAGATGATTGAATACCAAAGAACCTGGAAATTTTGCCAACCGCAAAAGAAACTATAACCGAAAACCTCTATTGGGGAAAATGTGATAAGATGAACGCATCTATTAAAGACATCCTATTCTGCCGGGGTCTGGATACCACTCAGGCAAGACAAATCATTGGTCGGGGTATGGATACCGCATGGGCTCAAGAATACAATCGCAATCTACCGGGGTCTGGATACTGCTCGGGCAAGATATAAACCAACATTCCTCGGGGTCTGGATATCGCACGGGCTAAGGAAATAAACCGGTGGAAGCCGGGGTCTGGATATCGCACAAGCTTAGGAAATAAACCGATGGAAGCCAGGGTCTGGATATCGCACGAGCTTAGGAAATAAAATGGTCAAATCCGAGGTCTAGATGCCACACGGGCTTGAGCCAATAGATCTGGTGGGAGCCGGGTCTAGATACCGCATGGGCTAAAATTAAATCGTCGGCTGGGATCTGGATACCGCACGGGCAAAAAGATAAATCGGTGGAAGCCGGGGTCTGGATACCGCACGGGCTTGAGCCAATAGATCCGGTGGGAGCCGGGGTTTGGATACCGCACGGGCTTAGGAAAATAAACCAGTAAAAGTCGGGGTCTGGATATCGCACGGGCTAAAGGAATAAACAGGTGCAAGTCGGGGTTTGGATACCGCACGGGCTTGATCCAATAGATACGATGGGAGCCGGGGTCTGGATACCGCACGGGCTAAAAATAAATCATCGGTCGGGGTCTGGATACCGCACGGGCTAAAAATAAATCATCGGTCGGGGTCTGGATACCGCACGGGAAAACAGAAAACATCATAATCTGTCGGGGTCTGGATACCGCACAAGCAAAAGAAATAAAACAGTGGAAGTCGGGGTCTGGATACCGCACGGGCTTGACCCAAAATAACCGGTGAAAGTCGAGGTCTGGATACCGCACGGGCTAAAGAAAACATCACAATCTGCCGGGGTCTGGATACCGCACAGGCAAACGAAATAAACCAGTGGAAGTCAGGGTCTGGATACCGCATAGGCAAACGAAATAAACCAGTGGAAGTCAGGGTCTGGATACCGCACAGGCTTGAGCCAATATAACTGGTGAAAGCCGGGGTCTGGATACCACACGGGCTAAAGAAAACATCATAATCTGTCGGGGTCTGGATACCGCACAGGCAAATGAAATAAACTAGTGGAAGCCGAGGTCTGGATACCGCACAGGCTTGAGCCAATAGAACCAGAACACGTCTGTCAATAACTCTTGTCGGGGTCTGGATACCACGCAGGCTCAAGAGAATATACCATCGTCTGTTGGAGATACATCCGAAAACAAGAGGTAACAACCTGGCTTATGTTTCAAATGCACATGTTTGAAAATGGCGTAATGCTCCATACGAAATGAAAATGCTACGCGTTTGAGGATGCTATGCACACTGAAAATGCAAAGGAACCACTCCAGTGAAATAAATGCTGAAGAGACAGAGCCAACTCCGCTGGGGATGACCGGGTGCCAAGTACAATTGGACATTTGCTGGGGAAAACAAGCCCAGGTGGCCTCTGGGAAAAGAGCTTTCCTAAGTACAACTGCTCTACTGAGAAGAAAAATCCACTCCGCTAGGGATCAAAATCAACTCTGCTGAGGAAAGCGGCCCTGGATGGCCTACCAGAATACAACTCTTCTGGGGAAATCAGCCCTGGATGGCCTTTCAGAATACAACTCCACTGGGGAGTAAAGCGAACTGCGGGGAATTACTCCATTCTGCCGGAGATTCCACTCTGCTAGAGATAATGAATAAGATTTACTGGGAAGATATCCCAAACTCTTTCTGCTGAGGATGGAGAAGAACAATCCCTTGGTCAATCCCACTCTGCGGGGAAGAAAACTACTCCGACGACCTCGCTGGGGATTTGCAGCGGATGAAAATTAATTGGGGAAATATCCCGAAGGAAACTTACTCTGACGAATACCAATGACCAACTGGATTCTGCTACGGACAATAACTCCGCTAGGGATTGCCTAATAAGGGAATCATCATCTACCTCTGCTTGGGGAGATGAGCAATAAACTCAACAATATCAACCTCTACTTAGGGAATTGAGTCCCTGACTTGAACTCTGTGGGGAAACAACACTGAAATCACCCCACTGCTGAGGGAAAAATCCCAAGTCTACCTGTTGGGGAGAAACTAGTCATAATCTGCTGGGGAGAAACTAGTCTCAGCCTGCTGGGGATAACTCTCTGGAATAACCTCAAGAATGAGAGCCCTGCAACAAATACAAACAAAGTATCCTGTATACAACAAGAGTTATCTTAGTTATTGTCCCTGACATCGTTCAAGCAAATCAAAGTTTTAATGATTATTAGCAAAGCCCACAAGTTTATGTATGCAAAGTTTTATCAAAAACATCAGGCGTCTTTTGCAAACAAAACAGTAAAAGCTAAAACTAAGCACCAAAACTTTCTGAATAATATATACTTCATTGATAAATGGCCTGTAAATAGGCAAATTTACAACAGATGCAACTCCTGAAAAGAGAAAGTTGCACAAAAAGTACAGAAATGCAAAAGATATACAAAATGTCGGCAATGTGGTACAGACAACCACCATGTGTCGATTGATCTATGACTCGCGTGACTTCGATTCTTCTCCAGTGCTTCATCCTCTAAAGAGACTGATTTGACTGATTGACCCTCAGGTTCTCCCAAAATCCACTGTGCTCAAATGATCCATACGCAGACCGCAGTCATTTGCTTTTCAAATCCCTAACTTTTTCCTGAATCGCCCTTGCGGGTTTTTAGTTCACCGGGATACCCATTTTTGCTAAAGTCGCCTTTTCAGGTTTTCAACTTTGCAGGTTTACACCTTTTCTTTTTATCCCTAATTTTTGCCCGAACCCATTCTTTTATGGTTCGCCGAGATGCCCCACTTTTGCCTGGATTTTCTTTTTTCTTTCCAGCGGGTCTATTTTAAGCAAAGTATTTTTTAACTGCATCTGTGTTCAAAGGGGATGTGAAATCTTCGCCATCCATGGTTGAGAGTAGCAAGGCTCCTCCGGAGAAAACTTTCCTTACCACGTATGGACCTTCGTAGTTAGGAGTCCATTTGCCCCTGTGATCTGTCTGGGGAGGGAGAATACGCTTCAACACTAAGTCACCTTCCTGAAAGCTCCGTGGGCGCACCTTCTGATCAAAAGCTTTCTTCATCCTTCTTTGATATAGACGGCCATATGCAATGGACGCCAATCTCTTCTCATCCATCAAGCTGAGTTGATTCAATTTGTTCCTTACCCATTCTGCCTCATCCAGTTTGACGTCAACCAGAACTCTCAAATAAGGAATCTCGACTTCCAATGGTAGGATAGCTTCCATACCATACACTAGAGAGAAAGGGGTTGCCCCAGTTGAAGTACGTATCGAAGTACGATACCCGTGTAATGCAAAGGGTAACATCACGTGCCAATCTTTATAGGTCACAACCATCTTTTGCACAATCTTCTTTATGTTCTTATTGGCTGCTTCAACAGCGCCATTCATCTTTGGACGATAGGGAGAAGAATTGTAATGCTCGATTTTGAAACTCTGGCACAGTTCCTTCATCATCTTGTTATTCAAATTTGAACCATTATCAGTAATGATTCATTCGGGCACTCTGTAACGACAGATGATGTCCTTCTTGATGAATCGAGCCACGACCTGTCTGGTGAGGTTGGCAAAAGAAGCTGCTTCAACTCACTTAGTGAAATAATCAATTGCCACTAAGATGAAGCGGTGTCTGTTGGATGCGGTCGGCTCAATCTTACCGATCATATCAATTCCCCACATGGAAAAGGGCAAGGGAGACGCCATGACATTCAGAGGACCTGGCAGTACATGTATCTTATCAGCATAAATCTGGCATTTATGGCATTTCTTGGCATATTTGAAACAATTAGACTCCATGGTCAACCAATAGTAGCCTGTCGTCAATAGTTTCCAAGACATTGCATGTCCACTGCATGCGTACCAAAAGCACCCTTGTGGACCTCTTCCATAAGCAAACCTGCTTCCTTTTCGTCCACGCATATCAACAGAACTAAGTCGAAGTTTCTTCGGTAGAGTACATCATCCTTGTTCAGATAGAAATTTCCAGACAGTCTTCTCAAGGTCTTCTTATCCTGGCTCGATGCCCCAGGCGGATATTCCTGATTCTTGAGAAAGTTTCGGATATCATAATACCATGGCTTCCCATCTGAAGCTTCCTCTATTGCAAATACGAACGCTGGCCTATCGAGGCAGGAGATGACAATTCTCAAAGCGTCGTTCCAATAATTCACCTTATACATCGAGGATAATGTAGCCAAGGTGTCATACCCCAAATTTTACCCTTTAGATAAGTAGGTTCATTTCACATTTCATCTCATTCTGGATTGCATTGTAACTAATCGCTAACTCGTTTGCACAGTCCGTTTGGTTTTGCAGAAAAATCACACCGTGTGCAGTTTAATTGGTGAAGGGTAAAATGGTCCTTAATTTGCAGTTTGCTGGTGATTGATGAAGCTGAGTGTCATCAGGAATCCCTCGAATAATTAGGGTTCCCATATCCGATCATGTGGCTTAGTTGAGGATGAGCTGAATTTTATGACGGTTTTGACGTCAGATTTATTGTAACACGGTACCGTTTATTCAAGAGCCGAGATTTAGTCATCGGTTGGATTTCAGAAATGTTGTTTGATTCCGAAACCATATGGGGTTGAGTGTGTTGAGATAGCAGTGGATATGGGTTTAAATCGGTGCGAGAATTGGCTTTGCGGAATTTATTTTAACAGACGCACGTTTTCCTGCTTTCTGCTAGTCAACGGTCGATTTTAAAGGAAACAGTGGAATTTTGGTTCGTGTTTAATTTATAATGAACATTTGTGGGTTTGATAATGATTATTAGTCGAACTGATTCAAGTTACCGAGTTAAATCATTCGAGATATGATTTAAATTTTCAATGCGAAGAACAAGTTTCGCCGTTTATTTGATTTTCTCTCCTTATCTGTTCAGGGCCATATTCACTGATTTTATTATCGGGTACGAATTAATTTGTAAGAGGTTTTGAGCTCAGCAGTTATGTCGGGTTTAATCGTGCAAATGTTTAATTGCCAAGTTTGGAGTTGGATTTAATCAATTTGATTTATCTGGATGAGCTTAAATTGGAAGAATTTAGTCAAGCAAGTCGGATTTATTCAGATAAGGTTATTCGGAGGAGTTTACTCGGAGATTTTAATCAGAAATTGGAATCGAAAATTGTAATCAAGAAAGGCAATTGGAAAAATAATTGGAATTTATTCATTTCAATTTTTGTTTTATTACAATATTACAATATTACATATTACAAGAAAATGATGATAATTATTAAAAAGTCCTATTTTTGTCCTAAAACTATTTTCGAGTCCGATCTTCAATTCTCGATTCTTCGACTATATTTCTCCGAACCTGCAAAGAAAAATCAATAATAGAGCAAGCTATTTTTAATGGTTAGAGAAAGTTGGTTTTTTATCGATTCTGAGCGTCTTGAACCGTCGTGTTCTGACCAACGACTCATTTATTTTTCATCTTTCAAAAATAATTTTGATTTCAAAGGTTGCATGAACTTTGCATTACCATGTTTGTATGAACACTTTTGTTTGCAAATTGGCTTTCCTCTAAGGAATTTTCAAATAATGAGAAACTTGGCCAGTGATCCTATCAGGGGCAAGTCCTTCTCAGAATCAGTTTATCCAAAAGATTTTTCAAAACTCAGAATGGGGCAAGCCTCCGAGGGTACAATAAAGCAGTCATTTACAGAATCAGACAAGCTGAAGCAATTATTAGTTCATCTACAACAGGCAACTAATCTGGGGCATTTTACTTGAAAAATCCCCAAGCAACTCTTCATCCTTCCTACAAGGACCAATAAATTGACACAGTTTACCATTGTGGCAGAGATGTGCCCATCAGTAGTATCTTTAGTCCCCGAGCAGAATAATATTGATCTCCGTGTTGAGAAATCAGTTCTCCAGTCTTGTCATCTCACCACAAGAGTCGAGCCTTGTCGTCGGCATCTGCATTTGCATTTGATCATATATCATAGCATTATTCATATACATATGCATAGAATGAGTGTTTCATCCTCATTTGCATTTCTCTTGAGGTCGTGTTTTATCCATGTCTTACCTTGTGGTCAAAGTCCAACTTACTTTGCACCTACCGACCGTTTGTGTCGTGTCTATCTGACGTTCTTCCAGATGTGATATTTCGTATCTGACTGTTCTTCCGGATATTTCTGTTCCTTTACGTCTAATACTATTCTCAGATATTGTGATTATACCTTTCATTCAAAGCCATTATTGGATGTCTGGTGTCCTTTTGTCCAACGCCTTTCTTGAATGTCACCTTTGTTTGTCTTTTTCTGATGGTTTTCCAGATTGAGTCTTTGTTCTGATGTTCTTCCAGAACTTATCTGATGGTTTTCCAGATATTCCTTTTGATTCTGATGGTTTTCCAGAATATATCCGATGTTTTTCCGGATTTATTCCTCTTTCTGATGGTTTTCCAGATATTGCTTTTGATTTTGATGGTTTTCCAGAATGTATCCGATGTTTTTCTAGATTTATTCCTCTTTCTGATGGTTTTCCAGATCGAGTCTTTATTTTGATATTCTTCCAGAACTTATCTAACAGTTTTCCAGATATTTCCTTTGATTCTGATGGTTCCAGAATCTATCCGATGTTTTTCCGGATTTATTTCTCTTTCTGATGTTTTTCCAGACTGAGTCTTAGTTCTGATGTTCTTCCAGAACTTATCTGATGGTTTTCCAGATATTCCTTTTGATTCTGATTTTTTTCCAAAATCTATCCGATGTTTTTCCGGATTTGTTTCTCTCTCTCTCTGATGTTTTTCCAGTTTGAGTTTTTATTCTGATGTTCTTCCAGAACTTATCTGATGGTTTTCCAGAATCTTTCCGATGGTTTTCCAGACACGTTTCTCTCTTTGATGTTTTTCCAGTTTGAGTCTCTGTTCTGATGTTCTTCCAGAACTTATCTGATGGTTTTCCAAATATTTTCCCTCGATTCTGATGGTTTTCCAGAATCGACCCGATATTTTTCGGATTTGTTTCTCTTTCTTATGTTTTTCCAGATTGAGTGTTTGGTTCTGATGTTCTTCCAGAACTCCTTTGTTTCTTATCTGATGTTCTTCCAGATATGTCTTCAAACTTGTCCCGTACATTTATTGCTTTCCTAAATGTTTCGGATGTACTTTCAGAGACCTTGTCGTCATATCATGCTCTTATAGATGTTCTCATTTTGTTTCTTTGTCCCAGAGTTTATTAGACATTTTTTCGAGTATCTCTGGTGTGTTTCAGAGTTCATTCGATGTTCTTCCGGATGTCCCTGAAATTTATTTCTTTGTCCCAGAGTTTATTCGATATTTTTCCAAGTGTCTCTGTTGTGTTTCAGAGTTCATTCGATGTTCTTCCGGATGTTTCTGATGTTTGTTTCTCCCTGTATATTCTCCGACGATTCTTGAAGATCCCGCTTGATCTCTTCGTTTAAAGGAATGTCCCGAAAACTCTAGCACTTGTCATTTACCTGATCCTACTGCCGTGTGGATCCTGTGTTACCTTGTCGTCCTAGAGGGCTAGCCAGTCCTGCCTGAATCCGTTGCACCGTTACTCTTGGATATTCCCCTGTGGAGGCCGTCTCGCCGGTGCCATATCCATTGAGAATCCCATTTTTACCATTCTTTCTAAAGTGATGGCTGGTCGCGCTTGCACCAGTTGGCCATCGCTTTAGAATTCCCCGGTGTCGTGTTGTTCCCCCAGTGCATCGTATTCCCTAGTGTGGTTTGTTCGTCACGTATGTCCCTTGTGTCATCGTGTCGTTTGCATCTGTACCTTTATCATTTTTGTCATATGCATCATACTAGATTCATGGCATTTTCAGCATTATAACTCATTCCGTTTTGTCCATAGCATTGCATAGCACTGTACCAATGGGCAAAATTTTCGGTTATCTATATTTAAATCCTTTCCACCGTGATTCCTCGAGTCTCCGCTCCTCAAATCATCTGGTGAAACCATTTAAATAGGGGTAGTTGTCATACCCTAAATTTTACCCTTTAGATTAGTAGGTTCATTTCACATTTCATCTCATTCTGGATTACATTGTAACTAATCGCTAATCCATTTGTTCAGTCTGTTTGGTTTTATAAGAAAATCACACCGTGTGCAGTTTAATTGGTGAAGGGCAAAATGGTCCTTAAATCGCATTTTGCTGGTGATTGATGAAGCTGAGTGTCATCAGGAATCCCTCGAACAATTAGGTTTCCCATATCCGATCATGTGGCTTAGTTGAGGATGAGCTGAATTTTATGACGGTTTTAATGTTAAATTTATCGTAACACGGTACCATTTATTCAAGAGTCGAGATTTAGTCGTCAGTTGGATTTCAGAAATGTTGTTTGATTCTGAAACCATATGGGGATAAGTGTGTTGAGATAGCAGTGGATTCGGGTTTAAATCGGTGCGAGAATTGGCTTTGCGGAATTTATTTTAACAGACGCACGTTTTCCTGCTTTCTGCTAGTCAACGGTCGATTTTAAAGGAAACAGTGGAATTTAGGTTTGTGTTGAATTTATAATGAACATTTGTGGGTTTGATAATGATTATTAGTCAAGCTGATTCAGGTTACCGAGTTAAATCATTCGAGATACGATTTAAATTTTCAATGCGGAGGACAGTTTGTTTTGCCGTTTATTTGATTTTCTCTGCTTATCTGTTCTGGGCCATATTCACTGATTTTATTATCGGGTACAAATTAATTTGCAAGAGGTTTTGAGCTCAGCAGTTATGTCGGGTTTAAATCGTGCAAAATGTTTAATTGCCAAGTTCGGAGTTGGATTTAATCAATTTGATTTATCTGGATGAGCTTAAATCGGAAGAATTTAGTCAAGCCAGTCGGATTTATTCAGATAAGGTTATTCGAAGGAGTTTACTCGGATATTTTAATCAGAAATTGGAATCGAAAATTGTAATCGAGAAAGGCAATTGGAAAAATAATTGGAATTTATTCATTTCAATTTTTGTTTTATTACAAGAAAATGATGATAATTATTAAAAAGTCCTATTTTTTTCCTAAAACTATTATTGAGTCCGATCATTAATTCTCGATTCTTCGACTTTATTTCTCCAAACCTGCAAAGAAAAATCAATAATAGAGCAAGCTATTTTTAATGGTTAGAGAAAGTTTGTTTTTTATCGATTCTGATACCCTCATTTAATTGTCATCATTGGGTACGCCGGGAGGGCAACGATAAGTCGAAGCCAACTCCCAACTTATTTCTCGGTCTCGGCACAAGACCGGCAGGTTTCTGTTCAAGGCAGCCAGGAGAGAGAAAAAGTGATCTTAAAAAGTGATTCCAAGAAAAGTGATTGTTGAAAAAGTGCTTTGGAAAAAAACACTTATTTCCTGGAAAAATGTTTTTTTGCCAAACAAGGCACAAACAAGATTTCCCAAGAATTTCTGAAGCCAACGGATCAAACAACATAGTCAAACCAACAAAGCCAATGATCCCAACAATCACGCAAGAAACAATTTCCAGAAACTCCAGCAACCAATTTCCAAAAAAATCCAAAGTAACAGCAACAAATCTTGGAAAATCCTGAAAAAGTTCAGCCACATTCCAACCACAAAAATCATGAGATTCGCAACAGATTCCTCAAAATCAGCCACAAAATCGTAACAACTCAATGCCCAGGTCCAAGAAATTTTAATATAAAAAGTTCAACAGGGGGAAGGATTTGGGGAAAGAATCCTAAAGATTCATCATCAACAGTAACTCAGCCAAAGCCGCGAACAACTATCACAGAAGAACACCGGCATCAAAAATGCGGCCGGACACAGAAGGAGGATCGTCCTCACCGCCATCATCGTCCGTAACAAAAGCTTCCGGCGGACCACCTTAACACTCATCAAGACTGCGCGAGAACCATCACTCAAACGCCTTAGAAGAAAACTTCATCATCAGCCAACCACCATTAAACCGCCAACATCATTATCGTGAATCCCCACCGGCAGAACAACAAATCGCTTCAAACCCGGAGGTGAGCAATTTGCCATTTCTAACATGATTTTTGTTGAGTTTTGTTTGTAGAAACTATGCGAAAATGAAATGAGAAGTGCAAGCTGCAACGGAAAAGGGAAAGGAAGAAGGGATGTGGCCAAGCAAGAAGAAACAAAGGAAGCAAAAGCTTCGACCACAAAATGGCCGCCTCGCCTCTTTGGGGAAGAAGAAGAAAATTGAAAACCCTAAATGGGTTTCTACAACATTGACCGCCCCTTCCCTTATTACTTGACTTTTCCTTTCTTTTTTTTAATTATTATTTTATTTTGTAATTTATTTGTTTTTACTTTCCTTTTAATAACTTATGATTAAATAATTTCTTAATAATTAATAATTAAAAGCATTTTAATAACTTCTAATTAACAAATCTTTTTAATAACGTATAGTTAGTAATATTTTTTAACCTGTAATTAAAACCCAAATTTCTCTTTAATTAAAACTATTTTTTTCATAAAAACTAAAATTATTTTTTTTTTGTATAATATTAAGTTATTTTAAGTAAAACTCAAACTTTTTTTCTAATATTAAACCTAACGGATGGCTAATAAAATAATTTTTTTAACTACAACTTATAAGAAATTACTAACCTTGTTTAATTATTCTTCAATATTTTTTTAATTAAGATTAACTCCCTAATTTTAAATTAATCTTTCATAAATCAAAATTAACCTTTCCTTAAATGTAAAATCCATTTTTTTTTAAATAAATTAGTACTAACACTTTAAAACATTAAACTTAAAATTATTTTCAATTAATTATGAAACTCTTTTTTAGAATAATTTTAACCCAATTTTTTAACATTTCACTATCGGTCACCTAAAATTCTAAAACTAAAAATTCCTAACTTTTTCCTGTTAATTTGTTTCATCTAACCCTCATTGTCTCTAATTTTGTCCATGGCTACTAATCCTTTTTCTTTTTTCATATTTATTTTTATGGTTGTAAATTATGCGAGGACATCGTCGCTTTTTATTTCGTTATTGTTCATTCATTTTTGGGTTGTAATTTTACGCGAGTATATCGTTTCGGTACAATTCCTTTACTGTTTTCATACTTTTCCGTATTTCAATGCCGCTTAATTATTTTTCCTTATTTGATGTATCGTTAAATCCCTTCCGAAGGATTAGGTCTAACCGTTTAACCGCCGTGTCAATAGTCCTCACCTTTGACTTTTTCACAACCCTAATTGCCTAGGCGTCCCGTCGTGGACCGAATCACCCTTTACCCTAGCAGTAGGTTAAGGAGTCGCCGTAATCCGTTTTAGGTTTCCCGTCGTGGAATACCTAATCTACCCCTTCATTTCAATTCAAATTTTCAACGTAGAAATAGGAGTCGCCGCACTCCACGTAAGCGCTTCCTTAAGAACGCTTATTGCCTATTGAAACCTTGACCACAATCAAGAAGTTTCTAACCTCCCTTTCGAGGGGAACTACGATTACTCTGATTCCATCCCCTACCTCAGATACGTAGGCACAAGATGTGAGTCTTGGCGAGTAAACTTAGGACTAACCCTTAGGTCCTTCTGTCACTTTTAACCCTTAGCAATATACCCTCAAGCAGATAACTAAAGCAAAATAGTAAACTTTAAACAAGAGGTTCCTGTAGAGTACTACAGAAGTTTAGGGTGCTAATACATTCCCTAAGCTTAACCAACCCCTTACCTAGATCTCTCCCCGCATTGTTTACGATACAAAAATTAGGTTTTCCTTCTTTTGACCTTTTCCTTCGGATAAATCAAAGATCGGTTGTGAACTAAAGATGTGATTCAAACTAATTAATAGTTTGATATCCTATTCTCACCGCAACACAAGGCATCTGCCATCTGATTCTCCGCTCTTGGCACATGATGAAACTCTACCCTGTCGAAAAAAGGTAACAACCTCCTTGCATAGTTCATGTAGGGAATCAAGTTAGGCTAACGAGTCTCTCATTCTCCTTTGATTTGATTGACTACCAAAGCTGAATCACCATAAATATCAAGGTTCTTGATTCTCAGATCAATCGCTTCTTCAATACCCATGATACATGCTTCATATTTCGCTTCGTTATTGGTGCAGGGAAATGTTAACCTGGTAGTAAATGGTATGTGCAAACCATGGGGAATCGTAATAATTGCCCCAATTCAACTACCATAGGAGTTAACAGTACCGTCAAAAATCATATGTCATTGGGAACCTAGCTCAGGACCTTCATCAGGTAGCGGCTCATCGCAATCTTTCATCTTTAAGAACATGATATCCTCATCACGAAATTCAAACTTCATCGGCTGATAATCGTGGATTGGTTGCTCTGCTAGATATTCTGACAAAACACTCCCCTTGATAGCCTTTTGGGAGACGTATTGAATGTCGTATTCTTTCAAAACCATCTACCATCTAGCAATCCTTCCCGAAAGCGCTTGCTTTTCAAACACATACTTAATCGAATCCATCTTCGAAATCAGCATGGTTGTGTGATTCAGCATATACTGCCTTAGGCGTTTGGCGGCCCAAGCAAGTGCACATCACATCTTTTCTAACATTAAGTATTTGGATTCATAATCTGTGAGCTTTTTACTCAAGTAATAGATGGCACGTTCTTTTCTTCCTATCTCGTCGTGTTGACCGAGAACACAACCCATGGAGTTCTCAAGAACCGTCAAGTACATTATCAATGGTCTTCCTGCCACTGGAGGCATCAGTATTGGAGGCCCCTGCAAATTATCCTTTATTTTTTCAAATGCCCTTTGGAAATTTTCATTCCAGACCACCGCCTGATCTTTCTTTAACAGCTTGAACATTGGTTCACACGTGGTTGTGAGGTGAGATATGAACCTTGCAATGTAGTTCAATCTACCTAGAAAACCACGAACCTCCTTCTCTGTTTTCGGTGCTGGCATTTTCTGTATAGCTTTTATTTTTGCAGGATCGACCTCGATTCCTTTTTCACAGACTATGAACCCCAATAGCTTTCCTGACCATACACCAAAAGTGCACTTGTTCGGATTCAACCTTAGTCTGAATTTCCTTAACCTCTCAAACAGCTTCAACAGATTCACCAGATGCTCTTCCTCCGTTTGTGACTTTGCGGTCATGTCATCAACATAGACCTCAATCTCATGATGAATCATATCATGAAATAAAGTAACCATCGCCCGCTGATAGGTTTCACCTGTGTTCTTCAATCCAAAGGGCATTACCTTGTAGCAAAAAGTCCCCCCACGGTGTGATAAATTTAGTTTTCTCCATTTCCTTCGAGGCCATCTTGATCTGGTTATACCCGGAGAAACCGTTCATGAAGGAAGACACTGAATACTGAGCAGTATTATCAACAAGCACATCAATGTGGGGGAGCGGGAAATCGTCTTTCGGGCTCGTTCTATTTAGATCACGGTAATCTACACACATCCTAACCTTACCATCCTTCTTAGGTACATGTACAGTGTTAGCGACCCACAGAGGGTAATTCGTCACGGCAAGAAATACGGCGTCCAACTGCTTCTCGACCTCTTCTTTGATCTTAACTGCCATGTCCGGTCTGGTTCTTCTTAGCTTTTGTTTCACAGGTGGGCACTCTTCTCAAAGAGGCAAGTGATGAACCACATTATCAAGTCCGAGCGTATATTCATATCACCAAGCAATGACATCTTTATACTCTCGGAGCATTTCTACCAGTCTTTGTTTGACATTGTTGTACCCCAAAATTTGACCAACCATTTCTTGTAATTTGGCTTATGTTTCATTTCATTTGCATCTGCATATCATTTATCACATACTGTGCATGTTATCAGTCGGAGTGGGTTATCGGGATTACAGTCGCTTTGCTCGCGTTTCAGGAGATTCAAACCAGTTCAAATGAGGAGATTTATTTCGGAATCGAGCAGAGGTTTCTCTTTTTGTTGGTCCGGTCTATGCTGATAATTTCAGTTGCGTTTCGGTGTTCGTCCGATCTTTCCGTTTTTATTTCACTGCTTTGTATGATTTTATTCTTATTTTCTGTTTTTATGGCTTTATAATATAGTTTTTACTTTTGCTAGAAATAGATTATTAGAAAATAGTTTTATTTAGATTTTGTTTAGAGAATAGTTTTTATTTTCATTAGACTTAGATTTCTATTAATTTTGTTTAGAATATTAGGATTTATTTAGAAATAGATTTTGTATTTAATAATTTTCTAGAATTAAATAGTTTTTTAGATATTAGAGTTATTTTAATTATTTTAGAGTTTTAATAGAGTTATCATTTCTTTGTTTTTAGAGTATAGATATTTGTTTTTTAATAATAGATATTAGAGTTATTAAATTAGGATTTAGATTGAGAGTTTAGATTAATTTAGTTATAGGTTTTTAGATTTATTTTCATTAATTGAAGTCATGTTTAGAATATTAGTTTTAATCAAAGTCAGCTTTTGATTATCAACATTTTTATTAATTTTAATCAATCATTAGCATTAATTAATCAGTCTTTAAACATTAGTCGAGCAGGCCACCTGTCGCACAGTAGTATATATATACTACTGTTTATCATCTTCTTCTGAGAGAGGACACGGAACCCTAGGCAGCGACGAAATCCATTCTCTCCTTCAATTTTCATTTTCGGCCGCCACCGCCCACCTCCATTTTTCACCACATCGAAACCCAGCAACATTTCCTTCATCATCGTCCCTACACGCCCAGATGCTCTTCATCCATACTCCATTAAATCAAACCTTCTAACCCATCTTCATACAACCACCAAACGATACCCAGATCTTCATCTCCTACAACCAACCTCCATAGAAACCCAGTAAAACAACATCACTAAAACTTCACATATGTTCTTTCTCAAACAACAATGAACAACACTCACCATAAACCTTGCAAATCGCACTCCATCAAACCAACTTCAATCGAAATACCCAAACCTACCTCCTACCTTCAAACGCCTTCACCAAACATGAACAACAAACTCCACAAACCTAGTTTTATTCTCATCAACTTCCAAAAACTCTGAAACCCATATCCCTTCTTCTCATGAACTTCATCTACGAACCACCCGACTTCCATTTTCGCTCAGAAACTCAGTAAAACAACCTCGCTCAAACGAAACAACATCAAACAAACTTCACTCGATCGCCGTTTTCTGCATTTCATCACCACCAACTCGGACTCAATCTTCAACAACTTACCCAGAAATCCATTCAACTTTAACTTCATCATTCGAAACCCATTCAACTTTAACTTCAATCTTCAAAATCACCTTTCTCAACTTCAATCGCACCAACATAAATCAACCGTGAGACCCTCCATAACCATTACCTCTTTTCCATTAACAAACCCATTGTAAATCTCTCAACCCCTTTTCACTTTCGAAACCGCGAATCCAAACCCACGACCTCGCCAGATCTTCAATCAACAAAGTTGTACCCATTTCAAACACACAAGCCATAACAGAAAGGGTAAGATGGATTGAGATTGTTTGAGCGAAAGAAGTCATCAGCAAGCCACAGGGAGAGTACCGCGGTTGTTCTTGAATGTTGATTTTTGATTTTGGGACTATGTTTTTCTCACTGTTGGACCGACAAGAAGAAGAGTGTAGTGTTGTTTTTTTGCGATGTTGTTTTTGACCCTTGGACATGTGGTGATGGGTCGTAAGCCCATTTAGCTGAACCGTGTGAACTTCATTCCCACCCCCTGCTTCTATTACATACCCCTCTCTATTTTTTTTATGTAAACATTATTATTAGTTAATATGTATATATTATATATTATTATGGTTTTATTTTATAAGTTATGTATTATATATATTATTTTCTCTTTTACATTTATTTATATATTATATTATTTTAGCTTTTTATATTATTTTCTTTATAGAAACTCTTAATATTTTTTTTAGAATATTTTATATTTGTAGAGCTAGATTATATTTTCTCATTTCTTATTGGGCATTCTGTTACATTTTTTCCTTTTGGGTCGATGACGAGACCTCCGTAATCCATTACCAGTCAAATCATTAATGAATAATGTTGGATCCGAGACCACTTCTTTTCTCTCCTTATTTCTTCTTCTTTTTTATTTTATTTTGACTTTTCGCGATCAATGAAGTCTTGTATTCGTACGCGTCAGATTTTCAAAGTCGATAACCTTCCCGATTTCAAATCTATGGAAGATGATCATTTGGGTCATTTTCTTTATTTGGTATCGCGATAGGCTACCTTCGATTAATCGACATTATGTTTGTGATTAAGACGAGATACCACTGTTTTTGGTCCGTGCGACATGATTCAATTGGATAATGATCCTTAATATCATTTCTCTATCTTGTCCACAGCACGGATATCAATTACTCGACCTCCTATAGCTTGACTTCCATTCATAAGTGGAGCTACGAAAGTTTAGCGTCACATTGGTCCCGATTCATATTTCGAAGCATCACCATTGAGGATCAAAGAAGAGGAGAAGCTTGGAAATGGAGCTTGCACGCAATGTAAAGGATCAACGGAACCACTTCGTTCGGTAACATTTTTCTAGCTCATCTTTTATTTAATCGCCGAGTGTTGTGAGCCATAAGTGGTAGATACATGGGAAATGATGAGTGGGGGGCCTCCTCTCTCTCTCGTCTAGAGTGTTTAGTGTATGCCCTTTGGGAAATATGCGACGCATTCGTTCCTACGTCTTAGGATTTAGCGTGTGCATCCCATTTCGATTCTTCGAATTCCAACAAGTCTAACCAGCATATACTAACTCAACCACTTATCTCTTCAACTATGACCCTCAAAATAATTTCCTCAAATCCGGTTACATCTTCATAGCACCGGGATGGATACTCCATCTACCTCAATACTCTTATTCCACTTAATAATATCTAGAACACAAACTCTATCACGACATCTCATGATACTATTTCCATTAATCTGAAAATCATCCCTTCGACTTTAGTTCCTCAGATTCAACCAATCTACCAACTCAAACCAGAATTCTGACCTTATCGAATCTCGTCAAGAATACCACTAGTAAGGTCCAACATACTAAGCTTAACTCTATAAGAAGTCTCTTCACAAACCAATTCATACCACAAAATTGCTCAATCAGTTCTAACTCTTTTCACCATCATCATCGGCATATGCAAGAATTTCCAAGTCAATGCATAAGCTACCACGTTTTGATTTTCCCGAATGGTAATTCAATCTGAAACCATAATCCATTCCGGAATCTCAATTATTTTCTCTGCCTCATATTCGACTCTTCCAAATCAAATAAATACCTTAAGCTCTTGAGGTCACCAAACATGTCAAATCTCAAACTAACTAATCGAGCTTCCAACTCCGGCACAACCACAACAACAACCAACTTTAAATCACTCGTCAGGTGATTCCTCTTATGTACTTCAAGTTGCCTTAAAACATAACCCAAAACTCGCTGACGTTTCACTTATCATATCAACAAGGCATCATAAACACAACAAATGGTCCTATCGGGTTCGGCAAAAATCAACACACGATACATTTTCAATTTTCTGCTATAATTGAACCAGGTACAGGCCTCAAAACAATTTTTCCTAGAAAGAGCATCTCGTTAGCTTTCCAACGCTTCGAACGGGGACTAAAACCGACTTACGGATCAAGAGATATGAATTTTCGAAGTTTCTCCAAAACAGAATTTTTCTGCATAAAAGCTGCTACGGGTTTGAGCATTTTCGCCCGAAAATCCGACCGATTCAATTATTTTCTTCGAAACAAACACATACTCATTCATACCAAACATATATTAGTGATTTAGAACCATCAAACGTGAAATCTACGACTTTTGATTTTAATCCGAATCTTAAATCCTCAAATCTCCAAAAATGCAAAAACTTACAAAAATCCATCAAATTCGATAAAACAAGCATACTCGATCACGACCTAACATTATCCGACACAACGGCGTAATCTATTCCAACTTTCGTCCGTAAAAACATTGATTCTGTAAAAAGTTGTGATCTCGGAATTCGACGTACGACAACAATTTCACACTCTGTGGCCTTAGCACACACACCAAACACAAGTCTCAAAGCTACTCAATCAATTTAGTTTTTTGACCATCCAACAGACATAGAGCTCTCAATATCGAATTAGTTTCCGCAACTAAGTCGATCACAACTTCACTTCACTTCTTGGCTGTATATCCCTATCTTGTCAGGATAACTTCCAGTCAACCACAATTAATTGGCAAATCGCCAACTTCTCACTTTCATTATAAATCAAAAATTCCCATCAAATTAAACACTTCAACACCGTCCTGCGCCGACTCGTCAAAACAATTCTTAAGCACTTAGCCTAACTCAAGGCAATTCATTGCTCACGCCATCCAAGCTTGCAAGACACGTATATCCCATCCAACACAATCCCAACTACTATCAACAAGAGATCAAGGTTGATCAGTTCCTCAATTTGTCAATAGACAGCCGAAAATCATGATGGGGTATAAACCATCTTTACCAAACTATAAGACCGTTCAACCACACACCGAGCTACAACTCCACACTTGCAGCATCCTGGAGAAGCACAAGCTTCTCCCCCACTTGAATCATTCTCACTCCTGCAAACAAAGGTTCCACAACACAACATGTACCGACAGTGTTTTCACACACATGTCGCATACCAGGGAATACACAACATTAAACAACTTGGTCGGACGGACCGACCTGCTCTGATACCAATTGTAACACCCCACTCTAAACTATCGCGGAAATAAGATAAACAACAGAAACAATTCAGAGTGCAGCAAATACAATCTCATGACGACCGTCATGGATGTCACGACCGTCACGGTCATGACGAGCGTCATGGAGCTGTGACGACCGTCACGCTCCCAAATTCTCAGACGCAGCAGAGGTGTCACATTCTACACTTAACCAAAACACATACACCTGCAAAAGCTCATTTACTAACACACGTAGCACAAAATTCGGATGAACAAACAACGGTAACTTGTTTAACATTTTAATCATAAACGCCATGTTATAATACACTTCCAACGATTCGTACTAATTAAATTCCATTAAAATTCAGCAAGTAATTATCTTGCATCAATTCGCTAAAACAACTATGCATCCAAGCAACATTTGGCATTATCATAAACAACCAATCTATTTGCCATAGTACTTAATAAAATTCAGCAACAAGGAATTCAATTAAAACAATAACATTAATCGTTCATCCCCCCCAGAGTGCTACGTATCAGAGCGACCAACGATCTTAAACATAAAGCTACACTTTCTTCCGAGTTACCTGCAAATTACCACCAACGGAGGTAACATACAACATAAAGGGTGAGATATCAACAATATAACATAAGGCATGATAAAAGTCATGTCAGAATATTATCACAGCATTATAATTCCAGCAGTTCGCATAAATATTAGTAATAATTAAACTGCAATAATTCATTATTCATAACCACAACAATTATCATCATATCTCAGCAACTCATCAAACAACTCAACAACGCAACTCAACAATGCGACTCATCAATGCGACTCAACTGTGCATATGCATGTGGTACCATTTAGGAGCCAACACTCCAAAACTCGGGACAGGGCCAACACCCCAAACCCATCTAGGAGCCAACACTCCAAAACTCGGGAGACAACTTTCCACAATAATTCGGGAGACAACTCTCCACAACTCGGGACAGGGCCAACACCCCGAACCCATCTAGGAGCCAACACTCCTAATAACGCCAATACAAGCACAACCGTCACCAATCCAGGCCAAATGATATGCTATGAGATGCAACTATTATGGACTATAACACAACAACAACAATTGTGCAACAACCGTGCAACAAGGCATCACGCCTACAACCAATTATCCATAACAGAAACATCACATTTTGCATATATTATGGACTCACCATTTCAATCTGTTCATATCAGAGAACTACCAACAATATCGTTCCTACGAATAAGACTCTAACACATTTTCGCAGAGAACAATTAAAAACAACCTCGTCTCTACAATCGAGAACTCAACAGCATTTTCATGTCAGAGAACAACTGACAACATCATTACTACAAATAAGAACTCAACACATTTTCATATACCTTCATACGGGTAATATAACTACAACTTATCCACGTAATCCAAGGAGAAAATTATAATAACATTTCCTCAACAAATGGGAAATTAACGCGTGTCGGCGCCGATTCCCAACATTACTACATAAACTAACGACATAAACATTAATGCAGGCGTAGACAAACATTAACCCTTAATATTTATCAACCTACGGGAACATTTACCCTTAATATTCCTTTAATATTTCTCAACCTACGGGAACATTACTACGCTAACGTTACTACGGGGACATCACTACGGGAACATTACTACGAGAACATTACCACGGGAACATTAATCTTTAATATTTCTTTCTTCAACTTACGGGAACATTACTACGGTAACGTTACTACGGGAACATTAATCTTTAATATTTCTTTCTTCAACTTACGGGAACATTACTACAGTAACGTTACTACGGAAACATTACTACGGTAACGTTACTATGGGAACATTAATCTTTAATATTTTATCGTAATAACAACATTACGGCATCTTCTCAAATAATTAATTACAAATCAATCACAACTAGGTAACTGTCCTTTTTGGACCAGTACCTGAAACTGGCGCCTTAGACCAACTCGGCCATCTTGACGCCCAGTAGGGAAAACCATTAGAGCGTTGTACGAATAACCGTATATCATATTCGTTCTACGTATTTTCCCATAAGAAAAACCTTAGAGCATCGCACTAATAACCACATAATACATTCATTCCTACATAGAAATCTGGTCCCATTAGGGAAACCTTTTCCTTAACATTTATCGATTAACGGAAATTATACCTATGAATCAATTCCCTACGTGAAATTGATCATACCCACGGTTATAGAATTGAACCCCACACTTACCTTGAATAGAGGCCAATTCCAAGCTTTCTGGTTCTGGTTCCGTTCTACGGTAACCCTCCTGCAACTTTCTTCCAATTTCACCGATGGAAAATTCTTCTTCTTACTTTCTCCACAGTCACGTTCCTTTTTCCTTCTCCTCAACCTTTTTCCTCAAATTTGGTTTTCTGAGCAATTTATCGTGAAAACCCTCTTTCTCCCAAAATCCTTTTTCTGGCAGTTTATCGTGTCCTCCTCTCTTTCCCAAAAACTTCTCTATTTCCTTTAATCCCTTATTTCTTATTTTATTATTTAAATCCAATAATAATAATACTACAAATATTATTCTCCCACTAATAATAATATTCATAATAATAGTAATAATATTCCACCAATAATAATATTAATACTAATAGTAATAATAATAATAATAATAATAATAAAAATAATAATAGTAATAATAATAATAATAATAATAATAATAATAGTAATAATAATAATAATAATAATAATAACATTACTATTAATTATTAAATTATCACTAATTATTAATTATATTATACTAATATTAAACTCCAATCGTTATTAATAATTCTTACAGTCTAAGGGCATCCACCAACTCCACCCAAACACACTCCCACATAAAGGCACACCAACAATTCATAAATAATTTAATTAAAATAAACGGGCGTTACAACTCTCCCCTACTTAAAAGAATTTCGTCCTCGAAATTACCTCAATCAAACAGCTCCCAACCAGACCACTTTCACCAAAGCAATCTCTTCACCTCAAAGTTGCTTCTCGTTCATCCACCTGAACTAGCAACGCCTCAATAGTCAAATTACCTTTCACTTTTACACCATCCATCTGAATCAATGTACTTCTTCAAATTAGGCACATACCACATCATGCAAATTTCCATGAGTGACAACGGTAAAACGGTCTAACCTGCTATTTTTCCCACACTTCTGCTACGCCACTCTGGTACAGATCACAAAACACAGTGTGCTTCCGAGACTTCAAGCTTGACCAACACCAGTTACTATCGTAACTCTCAAAGCACGTCTTTCTTGGATCCTTTGGATCTTTTCAGTCGTCTCTTGCACAATCTCAGCTAACTTCAACATAGAATGATTAATCTCACTTGTTAGGAAAAGAGCCAAATTAGTCATTCTATCCAAAATCACCCAAGTAAAATCATATCCCTCAAGTTCTTCGGAAAACCCAACACCAAATCCATGGGAATACTATCCGATCTCCACTCTGGAATATTCAACGGTTGCATCGGACCCAACGGTCTCTGAATTTTATTCTTCGACTTCCAACAAGTCTAACCAGCATATACTAACTCAACCACTTATCTCTTCAACTATGACCCTCAAAATAATTTCCTCAAATCCGGTTACATCTTCATAGCACCGGGATGGATACTCCATCTACCTCAATACTCTTATTCCACTTAATAATATCTAGAACACAAACTCTATCACGACATCTCATGATACTGTTTCCATTAATCTGAATATCATCCCTTCGACTTTAGTTCCTCAGATTCAACCAATCTACCAACTCAAACCAGAATTCTGACCTTATCGAATCTCGTCAAGAATACCACTAGTAAGGTCCAACATACTAAGCTTAACTCCATAAGAAGTCTCTTCACAAACCAATTCATACCACAAAATTGCTCAATCAGTTCTAACTCTTTTCACCATCATCATCGGCATATGCAAGGATTTCCAAGTCAATGCATAAGCTACCACGTTTTGATTTTCCCGAATGGTAATTCAATCTGAAACCATAATCCATTCCAGAGTCTCAATTATTTTCTCTGCCTCATATTCGACTCTTCCAAATCAAATAAATACCTTAAGCTCTTGAGGTCACCAAACATGTCAAATCTCAAACTAACTAATCGAGCTTCCAACTCCGGCACAACCACAACAACAACCAACTTTAAATCACTTGTCAGGTGATTCCTCTTATGTACTTCAAGTTGCCTTAAAACATAACCCAAAACTCGCTGACGTTTCACTTATCATATCAACAAGGCATCATAAACACAACAAATGGTCCTGTCGGGTTCGGCAAAAATCAACACACGATACATTTTCACTTTTCTGCTATAATTGAACCAGGTACAGGCCTCAAAACAATTTTTCCTAGAAAGAGCATCTCGTTAGCTTTCCAACGCTTCGAACGGGGACTAAAACCGACTTACGGATCAAGAGATATGAATTTTCGAAGTTTCTCCAAAACAGAATTTTTCTGCATAAAAGCTGCTACGGGTTTGAGCATTTTCGCCCGAAAATCCGACCGATTCAATTATTTTCTTCGAAACAAACACATACTCATTCATACCAAACATATATTAGTGATTTAGAACCATCAAACGTGAAATCTACGACTTTTGATTTTAATCCGAATCTTAAATCCTCAAATCTCCAAAAATGCAAAAACTTACAATAATCCATCAAATTCGATAAAACAAGCATACTCGATCACGACCTAACATTACCCGACACAACGGCGTAATCTATTCCAACTTTCGTCCGTAAAAACATTGATTCCGTAAAAAGTTGTGATCTCGGAATTCGACGTACGACAACAATTTCACACTCTGTGGCCTTAGCACACACACCAAACACAAGTCTCAAAGCTACTCAATCAATTTAGTTCTTTGACCATCCAACAGACATGGAGCTCTCAATATCGAATTAGTTTCCGCAACTAAGTCGATCACAACTCCACTTCACTTCATGGTTGTATATCTCTATCTTGTCAGGATAACTTCCAGTCAACCACAATTAATTGGCAAATCGCCAACTTCTCACTTTCATTATAAATCAAAAATTCTCATCAAATTAAACACTTCAACACCGTCCTGCGCCGACTCGTCAAAACAATTCTTAAGCACTTAGCCTAACTCAAGGCAATTTATTGCTCACGCCATCCAAGCTTGCAAGACACGTATATCCCATCCAACACAATCCCAACTACTATCAACAAGAGATCAAGGTTGATCAGTTCCTCAATTTGTCAATAGACAGCCGAAAATCATGATGGGGTATAAACCATCTTTACCAAACTATAAGACCGTTCAACCACACACCGAGCTACAACTCCACACTTGCAGCATCCTGGAGAAGCACAAGCTTCTCCCCCACTTGAATCATTCTCACTCCTGCAGACAAAGGTTCCACAACACAATATGTACCGACAGTGTTTTCACAAACATGTCGCATACCAGGGAATACACATTATTAAACAACATGGTCGGACGGACCGACCTGCTCTGATACCAATTGTAACACCCCACTCTAAACTATCGCGGAAATAAGATAAACAACAGAAACAATTCAGAGTGCAGCAAATACAATCTCATGACGACCGTCATGGATGTCACGACCGTCACGGTCATGACGAGCGTCATGGAGCTGTGACGACCGTCACGCTCCCAAATTCTCAGACGCAGCAGAGGTGTCACATTCTACACTTAACCAAAACACATACACCAGCAAAAGCTCATTTACTAACACACGTAGCACAAAATTCGGATGAACAAACAACGGTAACTTGTTTAACATTTTAATCATAAACGCCATGTTATAATACACTTCCAACGATTCGTACTAATTAAATTCCATTAAAATTCAGCAAGTAATTATCTTGCATCAATTCGCTAAAACAACTATGCATCCAAGCAACATTTGGCATTATCAGAAACAACCAATCTATTTGCCATAGTACTTAATAAAATTCAGCAACAAGGAATTCAATTAAAACAATAACATTAATCGTTCATCCCCCCAGAGTGCTACGTATCAGAGCGACCAACGACCTTAAACATAAAGCTACACTTTCTTCCGAGTTACCTGCAAATTACCACCAACGGAGGTAACATACAACATAAAGGGTGAGATATCAACAATATAACATAAGGCATGATAAAAGTCATGTCAGAATATTATCACAGCATTATAATTCCAGCAGTTCGCATAAATATTAGTAATAATTAAACTGCAACAATTCATTATTCATAACCACAACAATTATCATCATATCTCAGCAACTCATCAAACAACTCAACAACGCAACTCAACAATGCGACTCATCAATGCGACTCAACTGTGCATATGCATGTGGTACCATTTAGGAGCCAACACTCCAAAACTCGGGACAGGGCCAACACCCCGAACCCATCTAGGAGCCAACACTCCAAAACTCGGGAGACAACTCTCCACAATAATTCGGGAGACAACTCTCCACAACTCGGGACAGGGCCAACACCCCGAACCCATCTAGGAGCCAACACTCCTAATAACGCCAATACAGGCACAACCGTCGCCAATCCAGGCCAAATGATATGCTATGAGATGCAACTATTATGGACTATAACACAACAACAACAATTGTGCAACAACCGTGCAACAACCGTGCAACAAGGCATCACACCTACAACCAATTATCCATAACAGAAACATCACATTTTGCATATATTATGGACTCACCATTTCAATATGTTCATATCATAGAACTACCAACAGTATCGTTCCTACGAATAAGACTCTAACACATTTTCGCAGAGAACAATTAAAAACAACCTCGTCTCTACAATCGAGAACTCAACAGCATTTTCATGTCAGAGAACAACTGACAACATCATTACTACAAATAAGAACTCAACACATTTTCATATACCTTCATACGGGTAATATAACTACAACTTATCCACGTAATCCAAGGAGAAAATTATAATAACATTTCCTCAACAAATGGGAAATTAACGCGTTTCGGCGCCGATTCCCAACATTACTACATAAACTAACGACATAAACATTAATGCAGGCGTAGACAAACATTAACCCTTAATATTTATCAACCTACGGGAACATTTACCCTTAATATTCCTTTAATATTTCTCAACCTACGGGAACATTACTACACTAACGTTACTACGCGGACATCACTACGGGAACATTACTACGGGAACATTACCACGGGAACATTAATCTTTAATATTTCTTTCTTCAACTTACGGGAACATTACTACGGTAAACTTACGGGAACATTACTACGGTAACGTTACTACGGGAACATTAATATTTAATATTTTATCGTAATAACAACATTACGGCATCTTCTCACATAATTAATTACAAATCAATCACAACTAGGTAACTGTCCTTTTTGGACCAGTACCTGAAACTGGCGCCTTAGACCAACTCGGCCATCTTGACGCCCATTAGGGAAAACCATTAGAGCGTTGTACGAATAACCGTATAGCATATTCGTTCTACGTATTTGCCCATAAGAAAAACCTTAGAGCATCGCACTAATAACCACATAATACATTCATTCCTACCTAGAAATCTGGTCCTATTAGGAAAACCTTTTCCTTAACATTTATCGATTAACGGAAATTATACCTATGAATCAATTCCCTACGTGAAATTGATCATACCCACGGTTATAGAATTGAACCCCACACTTACCTTGAATAGAGGTCAATTCCAAGCTTTCTGGTTCTGGTTCCGTTCTACGGTAACCCTCCTGCAACTTTCTTCCAATTTCACCGATGGAAAATTCTTCTTCTTACTTTCTCCACGGTCACGTTCCTTTTTCCTTCTCCTCAACCTTTTTCCTCAAATTTGGTTTTCTGAGCAATTTATCGTGAAAACCCTTTTTCTCCCAAAATCCTTTTTCTGGCAGTTTATCGTGTCCTCCTCTCTTTCCCAAAAACTTCTCTATTTCCTTTAATCCCTTATTTCTTATTTTATTATTTAAATCCAATAATAATAATACTACAAATATTATTCTCCCACTAATAATAATATTCATAATAATAGTAATAATATTCCACCAATAATAATATTAATACTAATAGTAATAATAATAATAATAATAATAATAAAAATAATAATAGTAGTAATAATAATAATAATAGTAATAATAATAATAATAATAATAATAATAACATTACTATTAATTATTAAATTATCACTAATTATTAATTATATTATACTAATATTAAACTCCAATCGTTATTAATAATTCTTACAGTCTAAGGGCATCCACCAACTCCACCCAGACACACTCCCACATAAAGGCACACCAACCGTTCATAAATAATTTAATTAAAATAAACGGGCGTTACAACTCTCCCCTACTTAAAAGAATTTCGTCCTCGAAATTACCTCAATCAAACAGCTCCCAACCAGACCACTTTCACCAAAGCAATCTATTCACCTCAAAGTTGCTTCTCGTTCATCCACCTAAACTAGCAACGCCTCAATAGTCAAATTACCTTTCACTTTTACACCATTCATCCGAATCAATGTACTTCTTCAACTTAGGCACATACCACATCATGCAAATTTCCATGAGTGACAACGGTAAAACGGTCTAACCTGCTATTTTTCCCACGCTTCTGCTGCGCCACTCTGGTACAGATCACAAAACACAGTGTGCTTCCGAGACTTCAAGCTTGACCAACACCAGTTACTATCGTAATTCTCAAAGCACGTCTTTCTTGGATCCTTTGGATCTTTTCAGTCGTCTCTTGCACAATCTCAGCTAACTTCAACATAGAATGATTAATCTCACTTGTTAGGAAAAGAGCCAAATTAGTCATTCTATCCAAAATCACCCAAGTAAAATCATATCCCTCAAGTTCTTCGGAAAACCCAACACCAAATCCATGGGAATACTATCCGATCTCCACTCTGGAATATTCAACGGTTGCATCGGACCCAACGATCTCTGAATTTTATTCTTCGACTTCCAACAAGTCTAACCAGCATATACTAACTCAACCACTTATCTCTTCAACTATGACCCTCAAAATAATTTCCTCAAATCCGGTTACATCTTCATAGCACCGGGATGGATACTCCATCTACCTCAATACTCTTATTCCACTTAATAATATCTAGAACACAAACTCTATCACGACATCTCATGATACTATTTCCATTAATCTGAAAATCATCCCTTCGACTTTAGTTCCTCAGATTCAACCAATCTACCAACTCAAACCAGAATTCTGACCTTATCGAATCTCGTCAAGAATACCACTAGTAAGGTCCAACATACTAAGCTTAACTCCATAAGAAGTCTCTTCACAAACCAATTCATACCACAAAATTGCTCAATCAGTTCTAACTCTTTTCACCATCATCATCGGCATATGCAAGGATTTCCAAGTCAATCCATAAGCTACCACGTTTTGATTTTCCTGAATGGTAATTCAATCTGAAACCATAATCCATTCCGGAGTCTCAATTATTTTCTCTGCCTCATATTCGACTCTTCCAAATCAAATAAATACCTTAAGCTCTTGAGGTCACCAAACATGTCAAATCTCAAACTAACTAATCGAGCTTCCAACTCCGGCACAACCACAACAACAACCAACTTTAAATCACTTGTCAGGTGATTCCTCTTATGTACTTCAAGTTGCCTTAAAACATAACCCAAAACTCGCTGACGTTTCACTTATCATATCAACAAGGCATCATAAACACAACAAATGGTCCTGTCGGGTTCGGCAAAAATCAACACACGATACATTTTCACTTTTCTGCTATAATTGAACCAGGTACAGGCCTCAAAACAATTTTTCCTAGAAAGAGCATCTCGTTAGCTTTCCAACGCTTCGAACGGGGACTAAAACCGACTTACGGATCAAGAGATATGAATTTTCGAAGTTTCTCCAAAACAGAATTTTTCTGCATAAAAGCTGCTACGGGTTTGAGCATTTTCGCCCGAAAATCCGACCGATTCAATTATTTTCTTCGAAACAAACACATACTCATTCATACCAAACATATATTAGTGATTTAGAACCATCAAACGTGAAATCTACGACTTTTGATTTTAATCCGAATCTTAAATCCTCAAATCTCCAAAAATGCAAAAACTTACAATAATCCATCAAATTCGATAAAACAAGCATACTCGATCACGACCTAACATTACCCGACACAACGGCGTAATCTATTCCAACTTTCGTCCGTAAAAACATTGATTCCGTAAAAAGTTGTGATCTCGGAATTCGACGTACGACAACAATTTCACACTCTGTGGCCTTAGCACACACACCAAACACAAGTCTCAAAGCTACTCAATCAATTTAGTTCTTTGACCATCCAACAGACATGGAGCTCTCAATATCGAATTAGTTTCCGCAACTAAGTCGATCACAACTCCACTTCACTTCATGGTTGTATATCTCTATCTTGTCAGGATAACTTCCAGTCAACCACAATTAATTGGCAAATCGCCAACTTCTCACTTTCATTATAAATCAAAAATTCTCATCAAATTAAACACTTCAACACCGTCCTGCGCCGACTCGTCAAAACAATTCTTAAGCACTTAGCCTAACTCAAGGCAATTTATTGCTCACGCCATCCAAGCTTGCAAGACACGTATATCCCATCCAACACAATCCCAACTACTATCAACAAGAGATCAAGGCTGATCAGTTCCTCAATTTGTCAATAGACAGCCGAAAATCATGATGGGGTATAAACCATCTTTACCAAACTATAAGACCGTTCAACCACACACCGAGCTACAACTCCACACTTGCAGCATCCTGGAGAAGCACAAGCTTCTCCCCCACTTGAATCATTCTCACTCCTGCAGACAAAGGTTCCACAACACAATATGTACCGACAGTGTTTTCACAAACATGTCGCATACCAGGGAATACACATTATTAAACAACATGGTCGGACGGACCGACCTGCTCTGATACCAATTGTAACACCCCACTCTAAACTATCGCGGAAATAAGATAAACAACAGAAACAATTCAGAGTGCAGCAAATACAATCTCATGACGACCGTCATGGATGTCACGACCGTCACGGTCATGACGAGCGTCATGGAGCTGTGACGACCGTCACGCTCCCAAATTCTCAGACGCAGCAGAGGTGTCACATTCTACACTTAACCAAAACACATACACCTGCAAAAGCTCATTTACTAACACACGTAGCACAAAATTCGGATGAACAAACAACGGTAACTTGTTTAACATTTTAATCATATACGCCATGTTATAATACACTTCCAACGATTCGTACTAATTAAATTCCATTAAAATTCAGCAAGTAATTATCTTGCATCAATTCGCTAAAACAACTATGCATCCAAGCAACATTTGGCATTATCAGAAACAACCAATCTATTTCCCATAGTACTTAATAAAATTCAGCAACAAGGAATTCAATTAAAACAATAACATTAATCGTTCATCCCCCCCAGAGTGCTACGTATCAGAGCGACCAACGACCTTAAACATAAAGCTACACTTTCTTCCGAGTTACCTGCAAATTACCACCAACGGAGGTAACATACAACATAAAGGGTGAGATATCAACAATATAACATAAGGCATGATAAAAGTCATGTCAGAATATTATCACAGCATTATAATTCCAGCAGTTCGCATAAATATTAGTAATAATTAAACTGCAATAATTCATTATTCATAACCACAACAATTATCATCATATCTCAGCAACTCATCAAACAACTCAACAACGCAACTCAACAATGCGACTCATCAATGCGATTAAACTGTGCATATGCATGTGGTACCATTTAGGAGCCAACACTCCAAAACTCGGGACAGGGCCAACACCCCGAACCCATCTAGGAGCCAACACTCCAAAACTCGGGAGACAACTCTCCACAATAATTCGGGAGACAACTCTCCACAACTCGGGACAGGGCCAACACCCCGAACCCATCTAGGAGCCAACACTCCTAATAACGCCAATACAGGCACAACCGTCGCCAATCCAGGCCAAATGATATGCTATGAGATGCAACTATTATGGACTATAACACAACAACAACAATTGTGCAACAACCGTGCAACAAGGCATCACGCCTACAACCAATTATCCATAACAGAAACATCACATTTTGCATATATTATGGACTCACCATTTCAATCTGTTCATATCAGAGAACTACCAACAGTATCGTTCCTACGAATAAGACTCTAACACATTTTCGCAGAGAACAATTAAAAACAACCTCGTCTCTACAATCGAGAACTCAACAGCATTTTCATGTCAGAGAACAACTGACAACATCATTACTACAAATAAGAACTCAACACATTTTCATATACCTTCATACGGGTAATATAACTACAACTTATCCACGTAATCCAAGGAGAAAATTATAATAACATTTCCTCAACAAATGGGAAATTAACGCGTGTCGGCGCCGATTCCCAACATTACTACATAAACTAACGACATAAACATTAATGCAGGCGTAGACAAACATTAACCCTTAATATTTATCAACCTACGGGAACATTTACCCTTAATATTCCTTTAATATTTCTCAACCTACGGGAACATTACCACGGGAACATTAATCTTTAATATTTCTTTCTTCAACTTACGGGAACATTACTACGGTAACGTTACTACGGGAACATTAATCTTTAATATTTCTTTCTTCAACTTACGGGAACATTACTACGGTAACGTTACTACGGGAACATTACTACGGTAACGTTACTACGGGAACATTAATCTTTAATATTTTATCGTAATAACAATATTACGGCATCTTCTCACATAATTAATTACAAATCAATCACAACTAGGTAACTGTCCTTTTTGGATCAGTACCTGAAACTGGCGCCTTAGACCAACTCGGCCATCTTGACGCCCATTAGGGAAAACCATTAGAGTGTTGCACTAATAACCGTATAGCATATTCGTTCTACGTATTTGCCCATAAGGAAAACCTTAGAGCATCGCACTAATAACCACATAATACATTCATTCCTACATAGAAATCTGATCCCATTAGGGAAACCTTTTCCTTAACATTTATAGATTAACTGAAATTATACCTATGAATCAATTCCCTACATGAAATTGATCATACCCACGGTTATAGAATTGAACCTCACCCTTACCTTGAATAGAGGCCAATTCCAAGCTTTCTGGTTCTGGTTCCGTTCTACGGTAACCCTCCTGCAACTTTCTTCCAATTTCACCGATGGAAAATTCTTCTTCTTACTTTCTCCACAGTCACGTTCCTTTTTCCTTCTCCTCAACCTTTTTCCTCAAATTTGGTTTTCTGAGCAATTTATCGTGAAAACCCTCTTTCTCCCAAAATCCTTTTTCTGGCAGTTTATCGTGACCTCCTCTCTTTCCCAAAAACTTCTCTATTTCCTTTAATCCCTTATTTCTTATTTTATTATTTAAATCCAATAATAATAATACTACAAATATTATTCTCCCACTAATAATAATATTCATAATAATAGTAATAATATTCCACCAATAATAATATTAATACTAATAGTAATAATAATAATAATAATAATAATAATAAAAATAATAATAATTGTAATAATAATAATAATAATAGTAATAATAATAATAATAATAATAACATTACTATTAATTATTAAATTATCACTAATTATTAATTATATTATACTAATATTAAACTCCAATCGTTATTAATAATTCTTACAGTCTAAGGGCATCCACCAACTCCACCCAGACACACTCCCACATAAAGGCACACCAACAATTCATAAATAATTTAATTAAAATAAACGGGCGTTACAGAGGCCCCCTTTCTCTTGCATCCTTGCGATTGAGACCCTTTTCTCTCGTCCCGTGCAATTAAGACCTTTTTCCCATAGTTACCCGAATTACGGTTGCTCTGATTTCTCATATCCGTTGAGAATACGTAGGCATAGGATTGTGATAATCCTAGCGAGCACTTTCCAGCCTTTCCCCTTGTTAGGTTCCCCGTACCTTTTTACCCAATGACATACTACGTCCGTTCTACCCCAAACAGGTAACGCCTAAGTCTCTAATGATCGAGCAGCAATACACCTAACTACTAGAATATGTGCGCTAGTATCGTCTACCTTTTCTCTCGTCCCCGTGCGGTCGAGAACACCTCGTTTACCCGTAGTTAGCCTGAACTACATTTTGCTCTGATTTGTCATACCAGATGAGAATACGTAGGCACAAGATCCGATGTCTTGGCGAGCAATCCCCCCCGTAGTTTTTTGAACTACATTGACTCTGACTTTCCCATTACACGAGGGAGTACGTAGGCATAGAGTGGCGATGCTCTATCGAGTCTCTTTTCTTTTCTTTTGTCCCTGTGAGCCAGCCCTTGATAGATTAACACCATTTTAAATAAACAACAAGTGTGGATCCCATTGAGTACAACAGACGTGAGGGGTGCTCATATCTTCCCCTTGCGTAACCAACTCCTGAACCCAAGATTTGGTTGCGATGACTTGTCTTTTCCCTTTTTTGTAGGTTTTCTCTTATCATTTCTTTTCCCTCTTTTGGGATAAATAACAAATGGTGGTGACTCTTCTGTCCTTGTTGGCCCCTCTTCACAGCGATGCGACAGTTGGCGACTCTGCTGGGGACAATTCCCATCCCCTATGCGAGTCAGTCCTAGTGATTGTCTGTTTTTGTTTGTAGGTGTGTGTATATGTATATTTGTGTGTTGTATTTTGTATATTGTTGTATTTACATTTTCCGCACTTTATTATTATCTGTTGTTGTTGTGCTGTTGGGTGGTTGTTCCATTGTGTGATAAGCCAAAACTCAGGCTTGAGTATAACCTTAGCATTAGAAGCAGAAAGTAGTGATGAACCTGTATGTTTAGCATGCACTAGTTCTCACGAAATCTGCGCTCAGACGAGATTCTCTTTGATGACTACCTTTCCAGTCTGTTCTGGGGACCGATCACTTGGGAGTCAGCTAAGTGAGGTTGCTTCGTTAGACTATGATGCCAAACCAGAAATGGTGAACGTATCATCGTTTCTCAAAAGTCTGTGATGCTGACGACCACATAGGATGCCAAACCTTATCATAGATAGGTCCACACCTGTGAGTGGGGGGGGGGGGGTTGCAGGTAACTTTACCTCCAACCAACCCGGTATTCTGGTTTTCTCTTCAGTGCAGACTTTTGAACTCACCCAGTCAGCAGCACAATAGTATTCAGAGCTTTGTGGAGGTTGTGATCCCGTGTTCCTTGCATTTTGCATTGCATTTGCATAAGCATCTTTGCATCATTTTGCATATCATTCTTCAACTAGCCAGAGCTCTTATCCTGCCTTTGTTTTTTATCAGAAGTTGGCTCCCTGTTGCCCGTTCTGAACAAGTAGTGACTGTTGGAAGACGACCAAGTGGTTGAAACAGAACCAAGCAGTGTCAAGAAGTGAGATCGAGTTGGGAACTATTGGTAGCTATGTCAGGGAACGACCTCCAGAATATTGATACCCCACCTGGTTTAACTGTGATGATGAACCCTCTGTTTGGTTCTTTGCCTGATGAAGATTCTCCGCAAGTGAACAACCTCACTGAAGCTCATCCTGTGCAGCCCTCTGTTGAAGACCAAGATCTACATGAACAGTTTGCTATCTGAAGTGAGCGTTCTCCTTCTCCTGATACTACAGATTATCATGAAATTGTTTTATCTATGTCGAATTCCAAAGGAGAGGTCCCCGTGATGAAGACTAAGGACCCAAGAGCTCTTGAGTATGCTAAAAGGTTTCATGCATTGGATGAAAAACTCAAGGCCTTGGAAGTTAAGGATGCTTTTGGTCTCAATGCTTCAGACATGTGTTTGGTACCCGGTTGTCGCTACTGCGAAAATCGGCGCCGGCTGACAGAAGAGTCGCCACCGTGCGTTATTTATCCCAACGGAGGGAAAGGAAACGCTCGAAGTAAACCTCGCAAAAAACGGGGAAAGGTATGGTCATCGCAACCAAAACCTAGGTTCGGGAGTCGGTTACGCAAGGGGAAGGTATTAGCACCCCTCACGTCCGTCGTACTCGACGGGATCCACGCTTGCTTGGGTTGTCTAAAGGATGCAAAACAATCTATCTACGGCTGCTAAATCTAAACGGAAGGGAATTGACTCGATAGAGCGTCGCACTCTATGCCTACGTATTCTCAAGAGAGAAAGTCAGAGTCAACGTAGTTCGGGACTACAGGGAAAAATTGGCTCGCCAAGACCTCGCGTCTTGTGCCTACGTACTTCCACACCGCATGGAAGATCAGAGCTTTACGTAGTTCAGGCTAACTACGGCTAAACAAAGGTATTCTCACACAGCAGTGAGAAAATCAAACTGGTTTCACAGGGTCGGGAACCTATGGGCAAAATTACGGCTTAGTCTCAAATGCACTCGGGCAAGAGAGAAAAAGGGTATCAATTAGTCGTCAGCGGGAAAGTCTCGATCGCACAGCAGCGAGAGAACAGAAAGTCAGTTGTTAGTGTGCTCGCTAGGATATCGCATCCTATGCCTACATATTCTCGTCTGGTACGAGAAATCAGAGCAGCTGTAGTTCGGCTACTTCGGGACCACAGCTCAAATCTCGTTTTATTAACATTCTGGAAAATGATTACAACGATTGAATACTGAAAATAAATCTCCTAGGAAATACTATCCTATCCTATCCTGAAAAATCGAATGGAAAATAGCCCCCTAACAAGTGGACTTCTAAAATTACCTCTAAAACAAATAAATCCTAAAAAATATTACATCTAATATTTTTTGCTATTTTCCAACTATTTTCTTCTTTTTTCTTTCAAAATATTTTTCCATATTTTTCTATGTATTTAATATATTTTCCTCTTTATTTTTCTCTATTTTTTTCACATATTTTTTCTTTATTTCTTCTCTATTTTTTCACATATTTTCTTTTTCAAATATTCTCTTTTTTCATGATATTTCTTTTCCTTTATTTTTCTCACATGAAACAATTAAACTATATAGAAAAAAATAGAAGAAACAAAAAATACAAGGGAGGGGGTTGTACTGGTACAGGGGGATTATACAAGCAAAACAAATAAAAACACAAAGGAATTGGGCCCAGCCCAGGTCCCTTCAAAAAAAACACAGAGGGGGGTGTGCTGAGTGAACTGGGGGTGTGAATCTGGAAATTGTGGTGGGCTCAGCCCAATGCCCTTCAGCAAAAAAACGGAGGGGAAAGTGCAAAAAAAACGTTGGGCCCAAGAAGCCCAATTCCAACCCAGTCTGCGAACCCTTCCTCTCCTAGCACCATTCAGAAACCCTAACTCTATCTTCCCTCTCCCTCCGCCGTCACCTACTCTCACCATCTCCGAAACCTCCTTTCACCGCCTCCGTCCCAACTAAATTTCTTCCTCTCAAACTCAACCAACTCCGTTCACAGCCACTAAAACAACATGAACAGACTTAAACAACAAATTCTCGCAAGAGCTCGCTTGCCGGTGTTATGAACTTCTGGAGATGTTCTGAAATTCTTGGAGATTGTTCGCTGAAGACGAATCCTTTGGAGTTTTCTGAAGATCGAAGCATGGATCTCGTTCTCTTTCTGAAGCTCGTTTGGAGATTCCTTCGAAGGAGGTTTGCTGAAGATCTTGAGATTGACCGTTCTTGATGACACTTTCTGGGAAGTTGAAGGAGGTTCATACAACTGATGAACGCGTTGGTGAGTTTTCTGGAAACAGACGGATGTTCTTCACTGACGAAGATTGACGAACTGGAAACGACGAACTGGAAATACAGGTTCTTGAAGGAATTGTTCGCTGATGAAGTTCTTGACTGTTCTTGAAGAACTGATATGGTTGAATTTCTGGAGACCTGGATAGTGAGGATCTTTACATGTTCTAGTGATGGTTGATGAACGGTGAAGAACACTTATGGAACATTGATCGGTTGGATTTCTGGAGATGTGTTCTTGATACATGGTGGAGCTTCGGATCTGGAAAAATGGTTATTGTTGGTGAAGATTGGAAACTGGAGAAATTGGTGAAGCTAGATGAACACTGTATGAACACCGATGATGATGATGATCAGAAAGTTCTGGGAAGTTGTTCTCCGGCGAGATTAATGGCGGTTGAATGGTGATCGGTGGTTGGATGAGAGGAGGAGATGGAGGTAGGAGATGAAGGATGATCGGAATCTGGAATTTTCTGTGGCTCCGGTGAGGTATGCGGTGGTCGCCGGCCATGCAGGCCGGCCGGTGGATGACTCAGGCGAGGTGTTGTGGTGATGACACGTGGGGGAGGTAGTGGAGTGGACAGATGCATGGGTTACACGCGGGGCCTGGCGTGGCAGTGGGAGACTCTGAGGGTGATGGCGTGGCGTGATGTTGGTGAAAAACGTGGGGCCTCTTCCTCCGTTTACACGTGGCTCAGCTGAAGCTATATACTCTGAGAGTTTCTCTGGATGCTTCTAGAACTAACTGGAAATTGCTGGATCATTTCTGGACTATGCTGGGCTTCTGGACTGCATTGGGCTTAACGTGGACAAAAATAGATGCAGGCCCAAACGAAAAAAAATGATAAGAACCCCAAAAACTGAAATGAAATAAAATGATTAAAATTTAACACTAATTAATCAAGGCCCAATTAACCTAATTAAATCTGAATACTACCCTAATTAATTCTAAAACTCAATTAACTCATAAACTAATAATACTCTAAAAAATCCTACCTATATTATTTTCTATGAAAAAAAAACTATATTATTTATATCTAAAAAAACATTTAATTTCTATTAACCCTATTATTTATTATTCTAAAACATTATATCCTAAAAAAACTATTAAATTCTAAAATGATTAAAATCTATCTAAAAAGAATTAAAACTATTAAAAAATCCTATTAATATTCTATAAAACTCTATATTATCCTAAAAAATCTATTAAATCCTAAAATGATTAAAATCTATCTAAAAAGAATTAAAAGCTATTAAAAAATCCTATTAAATCCTAAAAATGATAAAAATGATTTAAACCTATTTAAACCCTAAAAATAGCCAATAAAATCCAGAAAAATCACAATAATATCGAACGACACATAAAACCACGAGAGCGCACCAAAATAGCCGGTAAAAATAAACGGGCACCGAAATATCCCAAAAATACGATTCTACCTATTTAAACTGATAAAAAACACCTGAAACACGAGACGAAAGCCGTGATCCCAATAAAATCAAAACAAATGAGAAAATGCATTGTATGCGATATGCAGATGCGAATGCGATTATGCGTCGAAACCTCGAGCCAGATACGAGACCCGGTTGGTCAAATTTTGGGGTGCAACAGCTACCCCTATTCAAGCAGCTTGAACCTGATTGGGTGAGGAGCGAACGGCTCTCAGCCAATCAAGGTGCGAGACGGTTGAATACCGGTAAACCCGAAAATTTGCCAACTGCTCAACTTGTCGAATCACTGGAATAATAGCTGCACAGCAACTATCTGGAGAAATACCGATCTGACATCGCCGTTAGTCATCCACATTAACTTCTTCTGATATTGCCTTCAGACAACCACAACACCCAACATCGCCGCTGGAAGACTAAATTACCTGACATCGCCGTCAAGAACAACCATAACTCGGGGAAACAAGCGTCCAACATCGCCGCCGGAGACCTAAACCTGAATCACCAAAATACCCAACATCGCCGCTGGAGAAAATACAACAATGAACAAAATACCCCGCATCGCCGCTGGAGAAAATACATCTCTGAATAAAGTACCCCGCATCGCCGCTGGAGAAACACATCTGACAGAATACCCCGCATCGCCGCTGGAGAAACACATCTGACAGAATACCCCGCATCGCCGCTGGAGAAACACATCTGACAGAATACCCCGCATCGCCGCTGGAGAACTAAAGGATCTGCATCACCTAACATCGCCGTCAGAAGACTGGATCACCTTGACATGCCCAACATCACCGCTGGAAAACTGAATCTGACATCGCCGTCGGAAACAAACATCGCTCTGAGAGACACTCGACGTCGCCGTCGTACAAACATCATCTCTACTGGGGATTTACAGAGTCTGACCTCGCCGTCAAACAAACATCCAACCTCGCCGCCGGACAACTGATGATCTGACCTCGCCATCATATCCAAACGTTCAACCTCGCCGTCGAACAACATCCAACCTCGCCGCCGGACAAAATATGATCTGACCTCGCCGTCAAATCCAAACGTTCAACCTCGCCGTCGAACAAAACATTCAACCTCGCCGTCGGACAAAACATGATCCGACCTCGCCGTCAAATCCAAACGTTCAACCTCGCCGTCGAACAAAACTTGATCTGACCTCGCCGTCAAATCCAAACGTTCAACCTCGCCGTCGAACAAAACTTGATCTGACCTCGCCGTCAAATCCAAACGTTCAACCTCGCCGTCAAACAAAACTTGATCTGACCTCGCCGTCAAATCCAAACGTTCAACCTCGCCGTCAAACAAAACTTGATCTGACCTCGCCGTTAAATCCAAACGTTCAACCTCGCCGTCAAACAAAACTTGATCTGACCTCGCCGTCAAATCCAAACGTTCAACCTCGCCGTCGAACAAACATCCAACCTCGCCGTCGGAGAAAATACAACCCTGGCCAACTCTGACCTGGGGTTCACCCCTGGTAAATGGAACAAAAGGTACACTTGCGTATTTGAAACTACTCCGCTGGGAATGAAAGACTTAACCGAGCACACTCTGATCCGGGGTTCACCCTCAGAACCATAACGAACATCGGAATACTGCTGCACACTGCCCGCCGTAGAACTTCAACATTAAAGATATTTGAAACCCTGGCCCCTGGCCATTTCCAGCTTCAGCTAGAAAAAATATTCAAGTGCTTCTGAAGATAAGCATCCTTGACCTTCAAGGATGTAAACTTTTGCCTGTCGACAACTCTGCATGAGGTATCTTCGACTTCAGTCTGAAGAAATGGTCCTTGGCCTTCAAGGATACATGGATCTGCCTTCAGGCAACTCCACCTCTGCTATAGAGTATCCGAGACTTCAGTCAGGGATATACTTCGGCCTTCAGTCCGAAAAATGAATCCTAGGTCATTCATGACCTTGGGGATAACCTTGCCCTTAGGCACCTTCGCTTCAGTTGGAGAAACATCTTCGACTTCAGTCAGAAATGGTATCCAGAGCCATTCATGACTCTACAGGGATTCAAACACTTTGCCTTCAGGCAAACTCCGCTTCAGCTGGAGAAACATCTTCGACTTCAGTCAGAAGAAATGCTATTCACTTGATCGCAATCAATCATCACCTCAGGACAACTGACTTGGTCTTCAGGCCAATACGGATCATCTTTGCTATATATACAAACTTTGGAACCTTGTCCTCAGCCACACGTTGATTCATCAACAAGGAAATCTGAGCTCACAGGAACCTTCTGGTGCCGCCTTCAGGCGCTTACGAAGTCAATCTTCAGATTAGACATCACTGCTGGAGCAGACATATTACGCTGCTAAGGACTTCAAGAATCATCTTGAACACACAACTCCGTCGGGCACCTTCAAGAATCATCCTGAACCGATAACCATTCTGGAGACTTTATTCTGCTGGGTATTCCAGGAATCTTCATGGGCAACTCTTGCTGGGGACGCTATTGGGGAACTCAAGCATCATACTACGCGAACAACTCGGGAAGCTGTACTGAGGTCTTAAGAATCATCTTAAGCAAACGGCTCTGCTGAGGAATTCAAGGGTCGTTTTGAACTGCAGACTTCGCTGGGGATCTCAAAGATCATCTTGAGCGAGCGACTGGTGGGGATTACACCGGGGTCTTAAGAATCATCTTAAGGCAACGACCTCGTTGGGGAGAATATCAGGAATCATCCTGAGCAACTGGTCTCTTGGCTGAACACCTGTAAAACAAGAATGACAATGACCTAGATCATGCTTATGATGTGTATGCTTCTGCGCCATGCCCCACACGGTGGAGATGCTATACGTTTATGCTAAATGTTGTGCAATCCTGTACAATGCTATGCAATCATGTACAATGCTATGCCATGTTAAATGCTATGCAGTGTTAAATGCTATGCCGTGTTAGATGTTATGCAGTGTTAAATGCTATGCAGTCATGCACAATGATGCGATCATGCACAATGCTATGCAATCATGCACAATGATGCAATCCCGTCAGCAAAATAAATGCCGAGAGGGAAATTCTTCTGCCAAGGAAAAAGAACTGCTCAGATAGAGGAATCATCCTGCTGAGGAGAACGTGAACATGCCAATGTCAATCAGACTCTGTCTGGGGAATTGATCTTCTGGTTGACTGCTGCAGGGAACACAACTTCAGTTGATCTGCTGCTGATATCAATCGCGGGAATGAGCTGCGTGGCCGTCATGGCTACTTTTCTGGGGATAACCGCTCTGTGGGGAAACAACTTCAGCTGCTCAACACTCCACTGGGGAAGAGGGAATCATCCGACTTCGGGAGAGAGTACGGTTCTGGTGAGGAATCTCAATTCCGCTGGAGACTTCAGTCTGGCACCATCAGTTACTGCATCCTTCGGCATACGAACAGCTTCCTACAAGACTTGCACTTTACCCGGTGCTGGGGAAAGAATCCTGCTTCGGTGACTTTACTGGGGAAAGAAAACAACTCTGCTTGGGGATGCTTCCTTCAAACCATTGACAACTGATTGTACTCTGCGGGGAATGACCCAAACTGAGGTTGATTGCGCGCATCACACTGCTGGAAATGCCCCTACTATCAAGGATGTCGATCTTAATCTGCTGAGGATCCTTCTGACCCTACTCTGATACGGGGTAAAATATGATCTCGACTCTTCCGGGGATAATAAGCAACTTTCATCTGCTGAAGAGTGGCAATTCTGATTTAACAATATCCACAAGGAATTCAAACATTACTCGGAGCACTGGCATCTATTGAGCTTCGTATCAAGGAACATGGCGACATGCGAGTCATTGGGAAATACTGTGGCAGATACCTTTAGGTTTTTTTGTTTTTCTGGTTTAAGGTAAACACGGATTATGTACACAGTGGGAGATATAAGAAATACTAGACGAGAACTAGCATTCAGGGTGGACTACCAAACGAGAGCTGATAGCGAAACATGCTAGGTTGTCAAACGAGAACTGACTTACGGGTTCTGGATATCAGGCGGGAATTGATTTGGTTTGGACATCAGACGGGCTGATTGGATAACAGACTGAGGTATAGACAACCAGGCGAGAACTGGCTGAAAGCTGACGTACACCAGATGAGAATTGGTATAACACATAGGTTAAAACACACGATGATCAGACGAGAACTGGTTACGTGACGACATGTACCAGACGAGAACTGATACAACACTTGAAGAAACGGCGATCAGACGAGAACTGGTTACAATAAACTGCGCCAGACGGGAACTGATGCTTACCGACGATGGGCCAGACGAGAACTGGTTACCGATTTTCCAGGCGAGAACTGGACTTTGGAAACGACTGGTTACTGACACGTAACAGGTTTAGACTGTAGGACAATGATCCAACGACAGCAAGGTCTTCTTATTTGAAAGGTTCCGGTTTTTGATAAGGGTATTAACATGATTCCCCGATACTTAGCTCTGGCTGGGGATAAACATGCTTACTTGAACAGCGTGCCCCAGTGCACTCAGCTGGGGATAAAAAAGACTGGCTTGAACAACTTGCCCCAGTACAATTCCACTTGCCCCAATCTAATTCTTGGGAATACTTGCTCTGAACAGCTTGCTACGAGACAACTTCGAGAATATTTGCCCCGGTATCTGTACAACAACAGAATTCAATCTCCGTTAAAGCCAGTTGGTTTCAACATTCTCTGCAATGACTTGCCCCTGAATGAGCGTTCTAGCGACTTAACCTGATCTGATTATCCACTGGAAGGTTCTGCTTTCAAATCTCAGCGCTCTGTATAACTGCCCCTGATTGGTTCTCGAGAAAACTCATTTCTGATTAACGGCTTTTCAAACAAAATGCCTCTGATCAACTGAAGCTTCGGGATTTGTCCTCAGACTAGCTGATTCCGAACTTACTGGAAGATAATGCCCCTGATTCATTGGGCTTCACAATCATACACCATTCTGGCTCAGACTGCTGCATTACTCAGTCCTGCTCGATTATTCCCTGTTGGAATTTCTTTCATGCCAACTACTAACCTGCAATTAAAATTGCCTATTTACGAATGGTAATCTTAATGCAGTGGTTATGCAGATTTTGAAAAAAAATTTGAGCTGTCTCTCATTTACATGCATGATTGAGAGTGACGAATGAACCAAAGTTCAAACGTAGTGCTTACGTGGTCAGTGAAAAATACAACAAGGATGTGACTAGCAAGTCAAGAAGGAGTCAGGTTACTCAACCTTATCGCAATGCGCTTCAGACTAACCTTACCTCAATTAGGTCTTTTAAGGGTTGTATCGTGGTCGGGTTCACGGTTAGTGAAACAAAGGATATTTGGCTCAAATTTTGATTTGTACCCACCCCGTCTACGTGATGATCTCCGATCCTAAGGTTCAGTTAACCTGGCACAAGCGCTCGCCTCTTCAAGAAGTATGTTGAATGGTAAGACCTACAGTTAAGGAATTCACAAGCTTTTCTTCTAGAGTGATAGTTACTCCTTCTTTGCTTTCGGTGTCTGTGTACACGACTTTGTGACTTGTTGGGAAAAATTTTCTTCTTATCCCTTCTTTTTCGTTCTTTTGATTCCCTAATTTTTGCCTGGACTGACTCATTTTGAGTTCTTTTCGATTTTTTCTTTTCTTTCGAAGTCCAGCGGGATGCCCTGATTTTTGCCTAAGCTTTCCAGCTTTTCTTTCTTTTTACTTAGCGGGCTTTCTTTCTTTCTTTCTTTTGGAACAAAGTCGTGTGACACTGGTTGTCTTGATCGCTCTGAAAGGATTGTAACTGTCTCACTCCTGATTGGTGACGTTTGACCTCTTGAAAGGTATAAACTGATTGGTCCTTGAAAGACAACACTCCTCTGTAAGACTTGAATGCTCGGTCAAGCTAACTGACAACTACCCTGCCCCGGGTTAAGATGTGAGGGTTAAAAAGTCCGAAAGAAATTCCTACTTCTCGGCTCGAAGTGGTTAACAAGGGACTAACTCCTTATATCTCCAGTGTTTAGGGGATTTGAAACAATGCCTTGTACGTCATCGGTACGGTCTTATCTGAAAGCATACGATCATCGGTTATGAGTTTTAGTTTCGTCATCCTCCCTCCAATCTTTGCTAGTCACAGGGATAAAGTGGAGTGAATAAAATGCAAGTGTCAGTGCAATGCAGTAAATGAGCGACAGCGACATGATTAATTCAGAAAAATGCATAGTCACTTTATTATTATCACCATTCGAAACATACAATGTTTTAAAAGCAAGTAGTAACTAACAGAAAAGAAACTACAAATGCAAATGATATAGAAGCCTGAGGACTGCCAATGTTGAGGCGCCTGCCTGTCTGAACCACTGGCTTTTGCTGGGGAATGCCTTCCGAGTCTATGAGCTTAGACAGCTGAGCGGTTGGGATGAACAAACAGAAATCCTTCCCGAAAGGAAATGCGATCCTGGTCAATCAACTGTTGTACCTTCGCCTGAAATGCTTTACAATCTTCTGTTGAATGCCCCGGTGAGCCACCATGATAACCACACTGAGCGTGGGGATTGTATCCTGGAGGGTAAGGCTCTGGCACAGGCTTGAGAGCTTTTGGTTCCACCAAAGAATTCTGAATCAAACGCGGAAGAATCTGGTTATACGGCATAGGCACTGGATGGAAAGGAGCGTTCCTTCGTTCCAAGTTGTTACGAGGTCGGTTCTGATTCTGACGCTGATTCTGATAACCTCGGCCACGGGCTCGTGGACTTGCAAGAGGAGCGACATAAGGTTCCCGATGGGATGCCCCAGGCACAGCTGTCTGTCCAGAATAACGAGACACAGAAGATACTGACCGCTGAGAAGACGGAGAACCAACAGATTTCACCGATTCGACTTGAGAATATCCAACATCTATCAGGACCGCTTTGATCATAGTTTCATCTTCAGATTGAGAGCCATAGAGAGATTCAGTTTCACTGGCCTGACCTCTCGAAACATTCGGGATTCTTCCAGTCTTTACACCATACTCGATGCGCTCTCCCGTCCTTACCAACTCAGAGAAATTTGGTGCGGTTTCAAACATTCTTTCGAAGTACGGGCTCTGCAAGGAGTTTACGAACATGCCTTTCAGCTCTTGGTCTAGGAGCGGTGGTTGCACTCTACCAGCAAATTCTCTCCATCTCTGAACATACTTTCTGAAAGATTCATTGTTCCCTTGAGACAATTCTTGCAGTTGCACGCGAGTAGGAGCTTCGTCAAGATTATAGTCGTACTGCTTCAGAAAGGCATTGGCTAAGTCCACCCATGATCGGATCTGATCACGCTCTAACTGCATATACCAACTCAGAGGTGCCCTAGTCAGACTATCTTGAAAGCAATGAATCATCAGCTTGTCGTTGTGCACAAATGAAGTCATTCTTCGGCAGAACATCACCAAATATTGCTTCGGGCAGCTATCTCCTTTGTACCTTTCAAACCTCGGCATTCTGAACTTCGGAGGAAACACTAGGCCAGGAACCAGACACATATCTGCAGCACTAGGAGTAACAGCGTCTTTACCTTTCAAGGCTTTGAATCTCTCATCTAATGCACGAAACCTTTCAGCATACACGGGAGCTAATGGGTCTTCATTCTTTGCTGTCGGGACCTCTCTTCGGGGCTTTGGCACAGGGAAGGCAAAACCCTGGTAGTCTGAGACATCAACAGAAGGAGAACGTTCACCTTGGACAACAAACTGCTCACGCAGACCTTGGTCTTCAACAAATGGCTACACAAGCTGAGCTGCAGTAAGGTTGTTTACTTGCGGAAAGTCTTCGTCATGCGGAGATCCATACAGAGGATTGGACGTTACGGTGAAACCTGACAAGGTATCAACAAACTGGAAGCTGCTCTCTGACATAGCTACCAATGGTCTTCAGCTGACTTCGATGCTCGATTCTGCTCAAATTTGCTTCCACCCCTTGGTCGTCTTCAATATTCACCTTCAGAACCAAAATAACGGCTGGATAAGAGCTCTGACTAGCTGGCGAATGGTATGCAATATGATGCAAAGATGCATATGCAAATGCAATGCAATGCGACAAACACGGGATCACAGCCCCCACACAATCTAAATACTGCTGCACTGCTGACGGAGTACGGTTGCTCTGAAGAGAAGACCAGAATAACGGGTAGGTTGGAAGTCAAGTTTCCTGCACAAAAAACCCCCCACTCACAGGTATGGACCTATATCTGACAAGGTACGACATCCTATGCGGTCGTCAGCGTCACAGACTTTCAGAACTGACGATACGATTCCCAGAAGGAGTGGCATCATCAAGCTTTGAAGAGGCCTCACTTAGCTAACTTCCAAATGATCGGTTCCCAGAGTCGACAATCCTCACGTCTGGACTCCCCTCAGATCCTCAGGACCGGAAAGGAGCACCTCTGCGAGAACCTTGTTTGAGCGCAGATTTTCGTAGGGAACTGTGCCTGCTCAGCAGACAGGTTCGTCTACTACTTCTCCGCAACTATATCTAGGTGCATACTCAAGCCCAGGTCCGGCTTATCTCAATCATAGAACACCCGTAACACCCCAACAGCAACAGATAATATCGATAAATAAGCCCTAGTAGACAAGCAAACAAGCGCTAGGATTGACTCTCTTAAGGGACGTTGAATCCCAAAATTGACTCGCTTTCGGGACGTTGGATCCCTAGGAAACTATCACGTCCCCAGCAGAGTCGCCAGCTGTCGCTACTGCGAAAATCGGCGCCGGCTGACAGAAGAGTCGCCACCGTGCGTTATTTATCCCAACGGAGGGAAAGGAAACGCTCGAAGTAAACCTCGCAAAAAACGGGGAAAGGTATGGTCATCGCAACCAAAACCTGGGTTCGGGAGTCGGTTACGCAAGGGGAAGGTATTAGCACCCCTCACGTCCGTCGTACTCGACGGGATCCACGCTTGCTTGGGTTGTCTAAAGGATGCAAAACAATCTATCTACGGCTGCTAAATCTAAACGGAAGGGAATTGACTCGATAGAGCGTCGCACTCTATGCCTACGTATTCTCAAGAGAGAAAGTCAGAGTCAACGTAGTTCGGGACTACAGGGAAAAATTGGCTCGCCAAGACCTCGCGTCTTGTGCCTACGTACTTCCACACCGCATGGAAGATCAGAGCTTTACGTAGTTCAGGCTAACTACGGCTAAACAAAGGTATTCTCACACAGCAGTGAGAAAATCAAACTGGTTTCACAGGGTCGGGAACCTATGGGCAAAACTACGGCTTAGTCTCAAATGCACTCGGGCAAGAGAGAAAAAGGGTATCAATTAGTCGTCAGCGGGAAAGTCTCGATCGCACAGCAGCGAGAGAACAGAAAGTCAGTTGTTAGTGTGCTCGCTAGGATATCGCATCCTATGCCTACATATTCTCGTCTGGTACGAGAAATCAGAGCAGCTGTAGTTCGGCTACTTCGGGACCACAGCTCAAATCTCGTTTTATTAACATTCTGGAAAATGATTACAACGATTGAATACTGAAAATAAATCTCCTAGGAAATACTATCCTATCCTATCCTGAAAAATCGAATGGAAAATAGCCCCCTAACAAGTGGACTTCTAAAATTACCTCTAAAACAAATAAATCCTAAAAAATATTACATCTAATATTTTTTGCTATTTTCCAACTATTTTCTTCTTTTTTCTTTCAAAATATTTTTCCATATTTTTCTATGTATTTAATATATTTTCCTCTTTATTTTTCTCTATTTTTTTCACATATTTTTTCTTTATTTCTTCTCTATTTTTTCACATATTTTCTTTTTCAAATATTCTCTTTTTTCATGATATTTCTTTTCCTTTATTTTTCTCACATGAAACAATTAAACTATATAGAAAAAAATAGAAGAAACAAAAAATACAAGGGAGGGGGTTGTACTGGTACAGGGGGATTATACAAGCAAAACAAATAAAAACACAAAGGAATTGGGCCCAGCCCAGGTCCCTTCAAAAAAAACACAGAGGGGGGTGTGCTGAGTGAACTGGGGGTGTGAATCTGGAAATTGTGGTGGGCTCAGCCCAATGCCCTTCAGCAAAAAAACGGAGGGGAAAGTGCAAAAAAAACGTTGGGCCCAAGAAGCCCAATTCCAACCCAGTCTGCGAACCCTTCCTCTCCTAGCACCATTCAGAAACCCTAACTCTATCTTCCCTCTCCCTCCGCCGTCACCTACTCTCACCATCTCCGAAACCTCCTTTCACCGCCTCCGTCCCAACTAAATTTCTTCCTCTCAAACTCAACCAACTCCGTTCACAGCCACTAAAACAACATGAACAGACTTAAACAACAAATTCTCGCAAGAGCTCGCTTGCCGGTGTTATGAACTTCTGGAGATGTTCTGAAATTCTTGGAGATTGTTCGCTGAAGACGAATCCTTTGGAGTTTTCTGAAGATCGAAGCATGGATCTCGTTCTCTTTCTGAAGCTCGTTTGGAGATTCCTTCGAAGGAGGTTTGCTGAAGATCTTGAGATTGACCGTTCTTGATGACACTTTCTGGGAAGTTGAAGGAGGTTCATACAACTGATGAACGCGTTGGTGAGTTTTCTGGAAACAGACGGATGTTCTTCACTGACGAAGATTGACGAACTGGAAACGACGAACTGGAAATACAGGTTCTTGAAGGAATTGTTCGCTGATGAAGTTCTTGACTGTTCTTGAAGAACTGATATGGTTGAATTTCTGGAGACCTGGATAGTGAGGATCTTTACATGTTCTAGTGATGGTTGATGAACGGTGAAGAACACTTATGGAACATTGATCGGTTGGATTTCTGGAGATGTGTTCTTGATACATGGTGGAGCTTCGGATCTGGAAAAATGGTTATTGTTGGTGAAGATTGGAAACTGGAGAAATTGGTGAAGCTAGATGAACACTGTATGAACACCGATGATGATGATGATCAGAAAGTTCTGGGAAGTTGTTCTCCGGCGAGATTAATGGCGGTTGAATGGTGATCGGTGGTTGGATGAGAGGAGGAGATGGAGGTAGGAGATGAAGGATGATCGGAATCTGGAATTTTCTGTGGCTCCGGTGAGGTATGCGGTGGTCGCCGGCCATGCAGGCCGGCCGGTGGATGACTCAGGCGAGGTGTTGTGGTGATGACACGTGGGGGAGGTAGTGGAGTGGACAGATGCATGGGTTACACGCGGGGCCTGGCGTGGCAGTGGGAGACTCTGAGGGTGATGGCGTGGCGTGATGTTGGTGAAAAACGTGGGGCCTCTTCCTCCGTTTACACGTGGCTCAGCTGAAGCTATATACTCTGAGAGTTTCTCTGGATGCTTCTAGAACTAACTGGAAATTGCTGGATCATTTCTGGACTATGCTGGGCTTCTGGACTGCATTGGGCTTAACGTGGACAAAAATAGATGCAGGCCCAAACGAAAAAAAAATGATAAGAACCCCAAAAACTGAAATGAAATAAAATTATTAAAATTTAACACTAATTAATCAAGGCCCAATTAACCTAATTAAATCTGAATACTACCCTAATTAATTCTAAAACTCAATTAACTCATAAACTAATAATACTCTAAAAAATCCTACCTATATTATTTTCTATGAAAAAAAAACTATATTATTTATATCTAAAAAAACATTTAATTTCTATTAACCCTATTATTTATTATTCTAAAACATTATATCCTAAAAAAACTATTAAATTCTAAAATGATTAAAATCTATCTAAAAAGAATTAAAACTATTAAAAAATCCTATTAATATTCTATAAAACTCTATATTATCCTAAAAAATCTATTAAATCCTAAAATGATTAAAATCTATCTAAAAAGAATTAAAAGCTATTAAAAAATCCTATTAAATCCTAAAAATGATAAAAATGATTTAAACCTATTTAAACCCTAAAAATAGCCAATAAAATCCAGAAAAATCACAATAATATCGAACGACACATAAAACCACGAGAGCGCACCAAAATAGCCGGTAAAAATAAACGGGCACCGAAATATCCCAAAAATACGATTCTACCTATTTAAACTGATAAAAAACACCTGAAACACGAGACGAGAGCCGTGATCCCAATAAAATCAAAACAAATGAGAAAATGCATTGTATGCGATATGCAGATGCGAATGCGATTATGCGTCGAAACCTCGAGCCAGATACGAGACCCGGTTGGTCAAATTTTGGGGTGCAACACCGGTCTGATGTTACCTCCAAATTTCAAAGCACCGAGGTTTGAGAAGTGAAAATGGGATACCTGCCCAAGGCAACATTTGGTGATGTTTTGCAGAAGAATGACCTCATTTGTGCACAACGACAAGTTGATGATTCACTGTTTCCAGGACAGTCTGATTGGAGCATCTCTGAGTTGGTATATGCAGTTAGAGAGTAATCAGATCCAATCATGGATGGACTTAGCCAAGGCTTTTCTGAAGCAGTACGAATATAATCTTGATATGGCTTCTGTTGTACCCCAAAATTTTCCCAACCTTTTCTTTACTTAGTTTATGTTTCATTTCATTGTTCTAGCATATTGCATTGCATAGCATTTTGCATTTTTACAGGGGATCAAGAGATGTATGTGCAACAAGAAGAATGTGCCAAGGATTCTAAGCCTAATCAAGAGGTTGTATTCAAGTCAACAGGGGGGTTATCATCATCAGAGACAAGTCAAAGCCCTTTGGATATGCAGATAAGTATATGTGGTTCACCTCCTGTCTTGGAGGCCATTTAAAGACCATCTGAGGATCACAAGCCCATGGTTATAAAGAGAGATGACCATTTAAGCTTATTGTAGGCTTTGATGGTCATTGTGGAGTTCATTCAAGTGTTTATACCAAGTGTGAAGAGTTGCAGTTGAAGATGGTGCAATTATGGTTTTCATCTGGTCAACCCTGAGTCAACTGTGAAATTGAAGGAGATTAAGACTCAATTCCAAGTCTTTATGGTCATGTAATGTTGTGTTAAGATACATGGGATATCATTTCAAGATCAATTCATCAAGAATCAAGATTATGAGGAGTATCTGAAAATGGGTTCTTAGTGTAAAATCCCTTATTCAGTGCCTAACTTCAAGATCATATATCTCAAGATACAAGTCTCACCTTAACTTTTGGTAAACATGAAACTTGTAGATCATGTTATTATATTTCTTTTGAGTATTAGAAGTCCTTGATTTGATTTATAGAATTCAATTTATGATGCAGACAAGTTGCAGGTCATCAGATGAATGTGATCTTGGTCAACAAACGCCAACCAGCTTCCAAGCCACTTTTGACCTAGATGCGTGTTTCTCTTCAACTTTTGATGAACATGAAAGTTGTTCCTCATGATCTTAGCTTTCCAAAGAGTACTAGAAGTCCTTCATCTGATTTGTAGAACTCAAGTTATGAGGCTTGCAAGGCAGGGGTATTTTGGGAAAGCAGGATTATAAGTCATTTTCATTATAGGTCAATTTCACCACTTTGCACACTTCAAATGGAAATCTTTCCAACATCAAAATTGCTCCAAATGGGGTCATTTTCTCAACCAAGAATCAATACAACAAAGGTTTGGCCTAGATTGAAGGATCCCTAATGAAATTTTCATGAAAAAGGGCTTAAAAGGGAAAAATCAAAACTAATTTATTTGAAAACATTTTGTACCAACCTTTTGCATATTTTGAGTGCAAATGACATTTGAAACACAATGCCATCTTTGGATTTGGGGTTTGAGTGCATTTTGGTTGCCACTTTCATGGTTTCTTCAAGACTAAGTTACACATCAAAGACAAGCCATAAGACCAAACCAAGGAGTAATTTTCAACCCTTTGATCCACCAACTTCAGATGCAAGCCAAAGAAGCCATTTTTACAGCTAATCAAGGTGAAATCCCTGCACTATTCAAATGACCATAAGTGAAAAAGTGAAAATGCAATTGGGCTTAAAGGAGACAGAATTGGGCCCTTTCTTGATCTGAATCTAACATATTTAATCCCAGGATCATTCACAAATCCTCAGAGGTGATTTTGGTGAGAGTTAGAGAGAGAACAGATTGGAAAAAAAGAGAGGAAAAGTGAAAATCATTTTTTGAGTTTCATTGAGTTTCAAACAAAACCAAGCATTGCAAAACATTTCTTGAACTTCACTGAATGATTCTGGGTAGTTTATTACAAGCTTTGATCACACTTTGAGCTGAGGAAGCTTATTTTCTAGGTTTCCTTCTTTCAAAATATCTCATTGTTTACGCATTAATAGCACGTCATTTTCATATATTTGCAAACCTCTAGATGCATAGATGGATTCTGGATTGATTTGGTAGCTGTTTGCAACTTTTTTTCATTAGAGCTATTTTCTATTTTCTTTCGTTTTGGCCTTTTAAGACATGATCAATGAAAATGGCTAGTGGATTCATGATCCACGTAACTTGGAGATCATTTTTGGCTTTTGTTTTGTTCATTTTGATGAAGTTTTAAGGTTTCTAGTTTTTTGGCCGTGAGGAGGTGATGAAGGCTCGTCGGAGAAGACGACCGGAATAGTGGTTCCGGCCGTCTGGTTCTCCCTCCCATTTTTAAATCTCAACCAATCCCACGTGTCTCGTTGCTGGCCTTGTGATTTGATTACTTTTTGCTTTAACGTCCCAGATTAAGACGCACCATACACACACTTTGACTCAACACACTGAATCAGGCTGATATTTCATTAAATGAGTTGGCATCATGTGAGCCACTTGGTCTGATTACCAATGGATCAGACGTGCCTGGTTGAGTTCCACCATATGCCTTAGTTGACCGTGTACCACTTGATCTCCATGTTTTATTTGTTTTTTTGTTTTTTCAGATGGGCTGGGTTGCTATTAGCACCCCCCCCCCCCTTTGTGAAGCCCAGTGATTTGCAGCGCTTCTGGGCTGCTATTGGCACCCCCAGCCCCTTTGTTATTTTATTTCATTTTCCTTTTGTTTTACTTTTATTTCTGTTAAGATTTTAATTATTTTAAAATACTTCTAAAGGACATAAAATCCCAAAAAAATATGTTTTAGAATCTTTGAGATGTCCTCTTATTTTTAGAAATTTTTATTTTATTTTATGATTTATTTTTCAATTAAAAATGGGATTTAACTTTGGAAGTGTTTTATGTAACTTAAATCTTGACATGCTTTGTTCTTGATTTTATTTCTCTCATTTATTTCTTATCCAATGAATGAAATTCAATTCTCATATCAATGATGAGTTGAAGAATTTTTTAGGACCATTTTGCCTCTGTTTGGTTGACTTTTGAGTTGACTTTTGTTGCCTTTCATTTGACCCTAAACAATCCTCCTTCACAAATGGAGCACCCTTGTGAATCAATTTCTATGGTGATGTTGTGAAGTGATTTTGATTGCAATCTTTTGGCCTCTGGTTGCCAACACATTTGTGAGCTTCTTGCATTTTATTTGGTAATTTTTGAATCATTTTCCTATTTTTAGAGTAATTTGCAAGTCAAGTTACCCTAAAGGAAGGTTCATACATACATCTTGACCTAGTTTGACTTGGATATGACATTTTTGGATCCGTTGAGCTCTCAATGCCTATCGTTTCATGTTGTGAACATGTTAAGGATAATGCTTGCTCATTTTTTAGGTCATCATATTGTATTTTGCTTGTTCATTTGGTTGTTGACTTTTGAGTCACCAATTAGGGTTTCATTGTGAAACAAGCTTTCCTTCCCTTGGGAATTTTTCCTGCATTTCCTTGTGATTTACTTGCTCTCTCTTAGGTTAACTTTTATTTCATTCCCCTTGCTGTCCAAGGACTTTGGAACACCATTTAGGATTGTATAAATTCCCTCCTTTGGAGGTATTTGAAACATGAATTGAATGGTGAACCATGAGGACACTTTTGTTGTATCTTTTGCACAAATCATGATGATGCCTTGGTTGAATGATATTTGGGAATGCCTTGCTGTTTTCTTCTCTTGTTCTAACCCCTCTTTGAGTTAGGGTTCTTTTCCTTTCTCTTTTCATGTTGTTTTGCTTTGTGGCATTGTGATTGATGTTGTTTGATTTAGGCCATTTCATCCCACTTGTGATGCTCTTGTGTGTTTATATTGATGCATTTCTTGTTCCTTTTGTCTATTGTATTTATCATATTGTTGTTTGAGGTTGAGATGAGCTTGTGGTGGTCTTTACCCCACACAATTTCCTCCCTCATTTGCATTCCATGTTTGTATCCTAGCATGTTTATGTTGTTTCATGATTGTTTCTCTGTCTCCTTTCCCTTAGGACCTCTAATCTCTCAAGGGAGATTATGTTAGACATTAGGATCTTAACCATGTATGATAAAATTAGGTAGCATTTCCTTTATCTCAATCTTAGGATCATCATTGCATGAAAACTTTCGGTTTAGATTTAGTCCCCCTTTTAGTGTCCTTTCTCTTCTCATCTCAAAACAATCATAAAACACTTAATAAAGATAATGGATGTTGTGCCATGAGCCTTATACTTGGGAAATGGTAATTGAGGGGCCACCTCTCAATTTCCTAGAGTGTTTAGTATACGTCCTTAGGGCGATATGGGACGCATTCGATCCTAGGTTCTAGACTTTAGTACAACATGTATTATAAACGCTCTAATTCAAAACATTTCTTCTCTAAAAAAACACAAAAATAATTCAAACCTTTTTCATCCTTCAGGATCGTAATCAGGAAAATCATTTTCATAACAAGAGTGTTTTTAACTCTTAGTTCTACTGCAAACGGTAACGCCTAAGTCTCGAATGGTTGAGCTGCATACACCAATGCTAGAACTACTTGTTAACCCTACTCGGGCCTAAAAAACAGTTGAACTAACATGTGTTCCCTTTTATCCCGACCTATGTTTGCTCTGATTTCTCGTACCAGACGATGATATGTAGGCACAAGACGGAGATGTCTTGGCGAGCAACCTTCCCCCTTTCACCCGTAGTTAGCCGAACTACGTTGACTCTGACTTCACATTCCAGATGAGATACGTAGGCACGAAGCGTCGTTGCTTGCCGAGTTACTTTCTTTTTCTTTTGTCCCCGAGCCTGTAGTTAGATAGTTTAATCACCCTTTTAGATAGACAACAAGCATGGATCCCGTCGAGTACGACGGACGTGAAGGGTGCTAATACCTTCCCCTTGCGTAACCGACTCCCAAACCCGAGATTTGGTTGCGATGACCGATCTTATCCCTCTTTTCGTTAGGCTTTCTCTGAGCATTCCCTTTCCCTCTCTTGGGATAAATAACGCACGGTGGAGACTCTTCTGTCATTGCCGGCCTCGACTTTTGCAGTAGCGACAACTTCCAGTCGCATGAAATTGCAAAACTTGTCTCAAGAGAATAGTGAACCCTTCAGAAGGTATGCTCAGAGATGGAGAGAATTTGCTTTCAATGTGCAATCGCCGCTTCTAGACCAAGAGTTGGCAAATATGTTCATAAACTCCTTGCAGAGCCCATACTTTGAGAGAATGCTTGGAATTACACCAAATTTCTTTGAATTGGTAATAGCAGGAGAACGCATTGAGAATGGCATAAAGATTGGAAAAATTTAGAATGTCTCGAGCAGTCAGGCCAGTGAGACTGAATCCTTCAGTGACTCCCAAGAGGAAGAGGAAAGTGTGATCAATGCAGTCATGACAGATGTTGGTTATTCTCGGGGTGAATCAGTGAAATCTTTAGGTTATTCATCTTCTCAGCGGTCATTGTAACACCCCACTTCCCAAAACAAATAAAATATGAATAACATAATAAAAATCAGAGTTTCCTTCCCAAGTGGGATATCACATAAAAATCACGTTTCCTTATAAAAAAGGTTTTTCTCCAAATACAGCGGAATATTTAAATAATACAATTAAATAAAAATTTTGATACGTTCGCAGGAAAAAAAATAGGAGTTCAACATGAAACAATAAAAATGCCCAAGTCCCGTGCTACGTATCAGAGCATCCTAGACTCGACAGTCACACCAATATCCAAGCTAGCTAAGCACCTGGATTATCTGTACTTCCGAAGAAGCACAGACCACAACAACAACAAGGGGTGAGAAATCATGATCAAAAATATAATGGTAATGTAATACATGTAATAAGGCAGTAAAACACACCAACACATCAATTATTCACCCCAACAACACCATATAACGAACCTACTGTTCAAATTACAATATAACATATTATAATGCAATTATGCAACTCAACACCATGCATGCGGTACCGACTCATTGGTTCATTCAATCGAACCTGGATAGATCACTTACGCTCCTCCTGAGACATGATCTATCCCCCACCATTCTCCACAAAGGAGTACGGATGAATCACTTACGCTCCTCCTGAGACATGATTCATCCCACCAAAACACCATGATATGCAAGACACCAATGCATAATTATTATATTCTGGCACGCTAAGTGCACACGATCCTCCTGATCATATCATCATACAACAATGCATATGTATAGATATATTACACCAACACCATATAAATCAATCAGATAGTAAACGAATTCATACTATCACACCGGATATAACTACGTCCCCCCCCCCCCCACTCGGGGATACACGATCCTACTGATCACTACACACATATACATTACTAATTGCTCACCAACAATATTAAGGGAAACGCGTACTATTCCCAAGTACACAAGTTATATCCCATACTCATCATTTTCACACTACAGCAAGGCTAGAAGGATCACACGAGACCAATTCAGACATCTCACCAAAAGTCTCTGAGGTTACTCAGAACCTCCCTAAACCAACACCTCAGCCTATACACCAAAATCAATAATTCATCAACATCAATCCACAATCACAAACATGCCAATAGATATTATACTTACCAATTATCCTATAATTTCTACTCTAGAACCGACATTACGGTACATTACCGACATTTCAGAGTCACTCTGAATCTCACCAAGGTCCTAACCATAGTCATTAACGACGCTATAGGGAAACAACACATAACTTTTCCCAAAGCTATAATCACGGTCATTGCCAACACTACGGTAACAACACATAATCTCATCAGCTTTATATTCCTAGTTACTATCAACACTACAGTAACATCAACAATCCAACAAAATGGATCAATACTACAGTAACATCATCACCATATATATATATACCCCAAAATGCATCATCAGCATTCATCAATCCCCCAACATCAACAATAATCATAGCATGCCAATATAAAACTTTATATAACGATAAATTCCTACGGGGTTAAGGAATCCCCTCTACCCTATACATGTATAAACCATTCCCAATCAAATTTCTCCCCCCTTACCTTGACAATTGGTCGATCGATAGAATTCCTCCTAGAATTGGTCTCTTGGCCTTCTCCTTCCTCTTCCGTTCTTCGTTCCCTTTTTCCTTCGTTCTTTTTCACTTTCCTCGTTCTTTCCTCTTCTCTCTTTCTATCGCTCTTTTTTCTCAATTTTCTAAAATGTATCGTAACTCTCCTAACCCCTCATATTCTATTTCCCTTTTTAATTATTCTAATCCCAATAATAATAACTAATAAAATAATATAATATTAATAATAATAATAATACTAATATAATCTTACTAATATTAATAATACCACATATTAATAATAATAATAATAATAATAATAATAATAATAATAATAATAATATTAATAATTCTAATAATAATAATAATGATAATAATAATAATAATCTTAATAATAATAATACTATTAATAATAACAATAATAATAATATTATTATCTCTCCAATAATCATAATAATACTTTTAATAATAATAATAATAATAATAACACTAATAATAATAATAGTAATAATAATAATAATAATAATACTATTATTATTATCACACCAATATCCCACGCCTATGGTAATCCCTTTCCTCTCCATTCCAACTTTTCTAATATCTCCTTGCTACCCCTTCATATTTCCTTCCTCACGGTTTCTATCGTGACTTTTCATATTTCCATTCTAACTTCCCAATAACCCTTTCACCTCTTATTTTACTTATTCCAACCACTAATATTCCCAATAATAATTCTAATAATAATAATTATAATAATCATTATAATAATAATAATAATATAATATAATATAATACTATTATAATATTATAGTAATATTCAACATAATAATAATAATAGTGATACACCCAACAATAATTATAATTATAATAATAATAATATTATCACACCAATAATAATAATAATATTAATAAAAATAATATAATAATAATATAATAATACTAATATTATTATTTCACCAAAATAATAATAATATTAATAATAGTAACAAATATAATAAATATAATAATAATAATAACACCCCCACCAATGTTACTATTATTTTTATATTACTATATTTCACACCAAAATATCACCAATAGTCCTCCCACATTAGGGACACCCACCAAACATCATCAAATACACCCCCACCAAAGGGCACACCAACATATAATTTTTAAAATAATAATAAAGTGACTAAATAATTAAAATGGGTGTTACAACTCTCCCCCACTTTAATTATTTTCGTCCTCGAAAATTACCTGATGGAAATAGCTCCGGATACGCTTCTCGCATCCTGCTTTCCAACTCCCAGGTCACACTGCCTCCTGCAGCACCTCCCCAAGCTACCTTCACCAAAGGTATCTCTTTCCCTCGGAGCTGTTTCATCTTACGGTCCTCGATCCTCAACGGCATCGTCTCAATAGTAAGATTCTCCCGAACCTGAACATCATCTCTCTGAATCACATGAGATGGATCAGAAACATATTTTCGCAATTGCGACACATGAAACACATCATGTAGATTCGACAACTCCGGCGGCAACGCCACCCTATAGGCCACAGCACCAACTCTTTGCAAAATTTCATAAGGTCCAATAAACTTAGGATCCAGCTTCTTGGACTTCAACGCCCGACCCACACCAGTCATCGGGTTAACTCTTAGGAATACGTGATCACCTACACAGAATTCCAACTCTTTCCTCCGATTATCATGATAACTCTTCTGCCTACTCTGAGACACTTTCATTTTCTCACGAATCATCTGAATCGTCTCAGTAGTCTGCTGAACAATTTCTGGTCCAAGCACCACACTCTCACCGGTCTCATACCAACACAGAGGAGTCCTACACCTCCTCCCATACAAAGCTTCAAAGGGTGCCATTCCAATACTCGAATGGTAACTATTATTGTACGTGAATTCAATCAATGATAAATGAGTGTCCCACGCACCACCCTTTTCCAATACACAAGCTCTTAATAAATCCTCAAGCGACTGAATAGTCCTTTCCGATTGACCATCAGTTTGTGGATGATAAGCTGAACTTAATTTCAACTTAGTACCCAAAGCTTCTTGCAAGCTCTTCCAAAATTCTGAAGTAAACCTCGGATCTCTATCCGACACAATACTGGACGGAACACCATGTAACTTCACAATTACCCGAATATAAATCTCCGCCAGCTTCGTCAACGGAAAACTAATATTAATTGGCACAAAGTGTGCAGACTTCGTTAACCGATCCACAATCACCCATATAGCATCAAAACCTCTCGCCGTATTTGGCAATCCTGTAACAAAGTCCATAGAAATGCAATCCCATTTCCAAACCGGAATTTCCAACGGTTGCATAAATCCAGAAGGTCTCTGGTGTTCTACCTTCGATTTCTGACACGTCAAACAGGCATAAACAAATTGAGCAATGTCTCTTTTCATACCAGACCACCAAAATAATTTCTTTAAATCATGATACATCTTCGTAGCTCCGGGATGAATACTCAGATTACTACGGTGTCCTTCACTCAAAATCAGCTTTTTCAGTTCCTCATCATCTGGTACACAAATCCTGCCTCTAAATCTCAACACACCTGTACTATCCAATTTAAAGTCACTATCGGAGTCACTTCCTACTCCAGGCATCAAATCTACCAATTTCACATCCAACTTCTGATTCTCTCTAATCATATCCAAGAAGTCATTATTTACCTGCAACATACCCAACATTACACTCTCTGCAGTAGTTTAACAAACCATGCTCAAATCTCTGAATTGTTCAATTAACTCAATTTCTTTCACCATCAGAGCTGCCATATGAATTGTCTTTCTACTCAAAGCGTCTGCCACTACATTGGCCTTTCCCGGATGATAACTCAAACTGAAGTCATAATCCTTCAAAAATTCTAACCATCTTCTCTGCCTCATATTCAGCTCTTTCTGATCAAACAGGTATCTCAGACTCTTATGATCACTAAACACTTCAAATCTTGAACCATACAGGTAATGCCTCCAAATTTTCAACACAAAAACAACCGCAGCTAACTCAAGATCATGAGTAGGATAATTTCGCTCATGCACTCTCAGTTGCCGCGAAGCATATGCTACTACCTTACCATTCTGCATAAGAACTCCTCCTAATCCCATCTTAGACGCATCACAGTACACCACAAACGGTTCACTCGGAGTCGGTAACACTAACACCGGTGCCGTAGTCAATCTCTTTTTCAACTCTTCAAAACTTTCTTCACAAGCAGCGTCCCATACGAAAACTTGGTTCTTTCTCGTCAACTGAGTTAATGGCAACGCCAAATTAGAGAACCCTTCAATAAACCTGCGGTAATAACCAGCTAAACCCAGAAAGCTCCTAATTTCTGTCGCTGTCTTCGGCGGTTCCCACTGCAATACTGCACTTACTTTTGACGGATCCACCGCTATTCCATCTTCAGATATTACATGCCCCAAGAAACTCACTCTCTTCAACCAGAAGTCACACTTTGACAGTTTAGCAAATAATTTATTTTCCTTCAACACTTGCAAGGCAATTCTCAAATGTCCTGCATGTTCTTCATCAGATTTAGAATAAATTAATATATCATCAATAAACACTACAATGAATTGATCCAAATAAGAATGGAAAATTCTGTTCATATACTCCATAAATACTCCCGGCGCATTAGTCACTCCAAACGGCATTACAGCATATTCATAATGTCCATATCGAGTTCTAAAAGCAGTCTTCTGAATATCACCTTCTTTTACTCTTATTTGATGATAACCCGACCTTAAGTCAATCTTACTAAACACACGAGCTCCCACCAGCTGGTCCATCAAATCATCAATCCTCGGGAGAGGATACTTATTCTCAATCGTCACTTTATTCAACTGACGGTAATCGATGCACAAACGCATACTACCATCCTTCTTCTTCACCAACAACACTGGAGCTCCCCACGGCGATACACTTGGCCTAATAAACTTTCTATCCAACAATTCTCCAATCTGAGACTTCAACTCAGCCAATTCCACTGCAGACATCCTGTACGGCGCCATAGAAATAGGCCTCGTACCAGGAACAAGATCAATACCAAATTCCACTTCTCGCGTCGGAGGCAATTCCGTAATGTCGTCAGGAAACACTTCCGGAAATTCATTCACCACTGCCAATTCCTCCATTGACACTTTGCTATCCACCGATAAAGTTGCAAATAAAGCAAACACTCTAGTTTCATCTTCCAACAAGGCCCTCAATTCTTTATTAGACAAAGAACTTACTAAAGCTTCCTCTTCAGGGGTCAAGAACAACAATTCCTTCCGAAAACAGTCGATGTAGACTCGGTTGAACTCTAACCAGTTCATACCCAGAATAACATCCAATTTACCAAGTGGTAGACAAATCAAATCCACTTCAAATTCTCTACCGAAAATAGTCAGCGGACACTTCAGGCATACCAAAGAAGTAGTCACTGAACCTATAGAGGGTGTCTCAATAGTCATTCGTCTCTCCAGAGTAGACGGCACCAATCCTATCCTCTCCACACAATCCACAGAAATAAACGAGTGTGTTGCACCCGTATCAATAATAGCAGTTAAAGGAATATTATTGATAATACAAGTACCTTTGATAACACGCTCATCATTGGCAGCTTGAGTTCCTGCCAAAGCAAACACTTTTCCACCAGCCGGAGACGTCTGAGGCTTCTTCGGCTTCTCACAATGGGTACTGATGTGACCCTTCTCACCACAGTTATAACAGGTCGGCATAGTTGCTCTGCAGTCAGCTATCACATGACCTGGTTTTCCACACTTAAAACACTTTTTGGCTTCATTAGGACAATCATTAGCACGGTGTCCCATACCACCGCACCGAAAACATTTCCCTTCAGCAGATGCTCTCCCATCTCTAGGCTTCTTATCAACAACAGCTTTACATTTTCCCTTATCAGCAGCAACACCATAAGGAGTACCACTAAACCTCTGCTTACCCTTACGGTCATTAACAGCTTTGTAGTGTGCAATCCTTGCCCGGTTATCGTTATCATAGATCCTGCTCCTGCTTACCAGCTCAGGATAGCTCCTGATCTTCTGACAAGCAATCCCCAGCTTAATCTCTGGACGCAGTCCATTCTCAAACTTTAAGCACTTAGAAGTCATTGCCCCTTCCACATTATAGTGAGGACAATACTGCACCAGCTCCTCAAACTTAGCAGCATACTCTGCTACAATCATACTACCCTGCTTCAGCTCTAAGAATTCAATTTCCTTAGCACTCTGAATATCTTCCGGAAAATACTTCTCCAGAAAACCCTTCCGAACTACCTCCCAAGTAATGGCAGTTCCAGCAGCTTCCAATCTTTGGCGACTATTGTCCCACCAAGCTTCAGCCTCACCCTCCAGCATGTGAGTACCAAACCTCACCTTCTGCTCATCAGTACAATCCATAGTTCTGAAGATTTTCTCAATTGCCTTCAGCCACTTCTGAGCAGCTTCTGGGTCCAGAATTCCTCCTTCAAACGTTGGCGGCTTGTTGCTCCGAAACTGCGCCAAACTCCTGAATTGGGCATCTGCAGTTTGATTCTGATTAGCAACAGCTTGCGCCATTGCTTGCATAGCAGCAGCTAATGCAGCATCGTTCCTTCCTGCCATACTGCTCAAAACATAACAACACCAGGTTAAAAGATATTCAACTACATCATAACGGACAGACTCAACTCGACTCAACAACACTGGCCGGACAGACCGACCTGCTCTGATACCAATTGTAACACCCCACTTCCCAAAACAAATAAAATATGAATAACATAATAAAAATCAGAGTTTCCTTCCCAAGTGGGATATCACATAAAAATCACGTTTCCTTATAAAAAAGGTTTTTCTCCAAATACAGCGGAATATTTAAATAATACAATTAAATAAAAATTTTGATACGTTCGCAGGAAAAAAAATAGGAGTTCAACATGAAACAATAAAAATGCCCAAGTCCCGTGCTACGTATCAGAGCATCCTAGACTCGACAGTCACACCAATATCCAAGCTAGCTAAGCACCTGGATTATCTGTACTTCCGAAGAAGCACAGACCACAACAACAACAAGGGGTGAGAAATCATGATCAAAAATATAATGGTAATGTAATACATGTAATAAGGCAGTAAAACACACCAACACATCAATTATTCACCCCAACAACACCATATAACGAACCTACTGTTCAAATTACAATATAACATATTATAATGCAATTATGCAACTCAACACCATGCATGCGGTACCGACTCATTGGTTCATTCAATCGAACCTGGATAGATCACTTACGCTCCTCCTGAGACATGATCTATCCCCCACCATTCTCCACAAAGGAGTACGGATGAATCACTTACGCTCCTCCTGAGACATGATTCATCCCACCAAAACACCATGATATGCAAGACACCAATGCATAATTATTATATTCTGGCACGCTAAGTGCACACGATCCTCCTGATCATATCATCATACAACAATGCATATGTATAGATATATTACACCAACACCATATAAATCAATCAGATAGTAAACGAATTCATACTATCACACCGGATATAACTACGTCCCCCCCCCCCACTCGGGGATACACGATCCTACTGATCACTACACACATATACATTACTAATTGCTCACCAACAATATTAAGGGAAACGCGTACTATTCCCAAGTACACAAGTTATATCCCATACTCATCATTTTCACACTACAGCAAGGCTAGAAGGATCACACGAGACCAATTCAGACATCTCACCAAAAGTCTCTGAGGTTACTCAGAACCTCCCTAAACCAACACCTCAGCCTATACACCAAAATCAATAATTCATCAACATCAATCCACAATCACAAACATGCCAATAGATATTATACTTACCAATTATCCTATAATTTCTACTCTAGAACCGACATTACGGTACATTACCGACATTTCAGAGTCACTCTGAATCTCACCAAGGTCCTAACCATAGTCATTAACGACGCTATAGGGAAACAACACATAACTTTTCCCAAAGCTATAATCACGGTCATTGCCAACACTACGGTAACAACACATAATCTCATCAGCTTTATATTCCTAGTTACTATCAACACTACAGTAACATCAACAATCCAACAAAATGGATCAATACTACAGTAACATCATCACCATATATATATATACCCCAAAATGCATCATCAGCATTCATCAATCCCCCAACATCAACAATAATCATAGCATGCCAATATAAAACTTTATATAACGATAAATTCCTACGGGGTTAAGGAATCCCCTCTACCCTATACATGTATAAACCATTCCCAATCAAATTTCTCCCCCCTTACCTTGACAATTGGTCGATCGATAGAATTCCTCCTAGAATTGGTCTCTTGGCCTTCTCCTTCCTCTTCCGTTCTTCGTTCCCTTTTTCCTTCGTTCTTTTTCACTTTCCTCGTTCTTTCCTCTTCTCTCTTTCTATCGCTCTTTTTTCTCAATTTTCTAAAATGTATCGTAACTCTCCTAACCCCTCATATTCTATTTCCCTTTTTAATTATTCTAATCCCAATAATAATAACTAATAAAATAATATAATATTAATAATCTTAATAATAATAATAATACTAATATAATCTTACTAATATTAATAATACCACATATTAATAATAATAATAATAATAATAATAATAATAATAATAATAATAATATTAATAATTCTAATAATAATAATAATGATAATAATAATAATAATCTTAATAATAATAATACTATTAATAATAACAATAATAATAATATTATTATCTCTCCAATAATCATAATAATACTTTTAATAATAATAATAATAATAACACTAATAATAATAATAGTAATAATAATAATAATAATAATACTATTATTATTATCACACCAATATCCCACGCCTATGGTAATCCCTTTCCTCTCCATTCCAACTTTTCTAATATCTCCTTGCTACCCCTTCATATTTCCTTCCTCACGGTTTCTATCGTGACTTTTCATATTTCCATTCTAACTTCCCAATAACCCTTTCACCTCTTATTTTACTTATTGCAACCACTAATATTCCCAATAATAATTCTAATAATAATAATTATAATAATCATTATAATAATAATAATAATATAATATAATATAATACTATTATAATATTATAGTAATATTCAACATAATAATAATAATAGTGATACACCCAACAATAATTATAATTATAATAATAATAATATTATCACACCAATAATAATAATAATAATAATAATAAAAATAATATAATAATAATATAATAATACTAATATTATTATTTCACCAAAATAATAATAATATTAATAATAGTAACAAATATAATAAATATAATAATAATAATAACACCCCCACCAATGTTACTATTATTTTTATATTACTATATTTCACACCAAAATATCACCAATAGTCCTCCCACATTAGGGACACCCACCAAACATCATCAAATACACCCCCACCAAAGGGCACACCAACATATAATTTTTAAAATAATAATAAAGTGACTAAATAATTAAAATGGGTGTTACAGTCATTACTTCCGGTGTCACGTCATCCTTGTGGACAGACAATTATGCCTAGGACACCATATCAGAAACCTTGGGTTGCTCCTCGTGCAAATCAACGAGCCCATGGCTGGGGTTATCTGAATCAGTTCCAGAATCAGAATAGGCCTCGCAACAACTTGGAAATAAGGGATGCTCCTCTTCATCCAGTTCATGTATCGTACAGCCAGCTCCTGCCACATCTGATTCAAAACTCATTGGTGGAACCTAAGACTCTTAAGCATGTTCCAGAACCTTACCCTCCTGGGTACGATCCTCATGTTTAGTGTGGATATCATGGCAGATCCATGGGGCATTCAACCGAAGATTGCAAAGCTTTTCAAGCCAAAGTGCAACAGTTGATTGACAAAGGTTGCATATCTTTTCCAGAAGAAAGTTTGGTTGTTCATGTCAACCTCTCAACTATCTAAGCTCACAGATTCCGAGGGTTATTTCCAGAAGCCAGTGGTCCAGACAAGCAGACATCCTCAACATTGGCAGTGCTGGGGCTTTTTATCATTTGCATTTGTAGTTTCTTTTCTGTTAGTTGCTACCTGCTTTTAAACATTGTTGTTTTGAATGGTAATATTAATGAAGTGATTATGCATGTTTTTGAATTAATCATGTCGCATTCGCTCATTTATTGCACAGCACATACACATGCACTTTTATTAACTCCACTCTATCACTGTTGTTTAGCAAAGATTGAAGGGAGGATGACGAAAACTGAATACTCATAACTGATGATCGTATGCTTTCGGATAAAATCCTGCTGATGACGTACAGGCATTGTTTCAAATCCCCTAAACACCAGAGGTATAAGGAGTTAGTCCCTAGTTAACCACTTTAATCCTAGAAGTATGAGTTTCTTTCGGACTTTTCAAACCCTCACATCTTAACCTGGGGCAGAGTAGGTTTCAGTTAATTTGACCGAGCATTCAAATTTTATAGAGGAGTGTTCCCATTCGAGGACCAATCACGTCTTATCCTTCTCAAGAGATCATCTCTCATAAACCACAATGGTTAAACCTCACCAATCAGGAGTGAGACAGACACAACCCTTTCGGAGAAATCAAGACAGCCAGTGTCATACAACTTGTTTCAGAAAAAAGAAAAGAAAAAGCCCGCTAAGTTAAAAAAGAAAAAAGCTGGAAAGCAAAAACTTAGGCAAAATTAGGGCATCCCGCTGGACTTCAAAATCAAAAGAATTCAAAAGAATCAGTCCAAGAAAAAATTAGAGAACAAAAGAATAAGAAGAAAGGATTTCAAAAGGAAAATCCTCAAACAAGAACAAAGTCATGTGATTACAGACACAGAAGACAAGAAGGGGTGACTGTCACTCTGAAAACCTTATGGGTTCCTTAGCCATCACTCCTACCATTCAAAAAACCTTTTGAGGGTGAGCGCTTGTGCCAAGTTAATTGTATGTAGGATTGGAGATCATCACGGAGAAGGGGTGGGTATAAATCATACTTTGAGCCTAATATCCTTTGTTTCAATAACCGTGAACCAGACCATGATACAACCCTTGAAAGACCTAATTAAGGCTGGGTTTATTCTAAATGTATACTACAATGAGGTTGAGTAACCTGACTCCTACATGATTTGTTAATCATATCCTTATTCTATCTTTCACTAATCAAATCAGCACTACGTTTGGACTTTTGGTTCATTCGTCACTCACTATCACATCATTCTAATAATGATTGATTTTTCAAGATATGCATGAGCATTTCATTAAAATTACCATTTGTGAACAAAAAATTTTAATTGCAGGTCAGTAGTTGACATGGAGGAAATTCCAACAGGAAGTAATCAAACAAGATTGGATTATTCAGTAGTCTGGATCAGAATGGTGTATACTTGGAAGCCCTATGGATTTGGGGCATTGACATTCAATGAGTTTGGAATCAGTCAGTCTGAGGGCAAGTCCCGAAGCATCGGTTGATTATGGGGTAAATCATTCAAGAAGCAGTTGATCAGAAGTGAATCATCACTAGACTCTACCAATCAGGGGCAATCACTTGGAGATTCTGTTGATTTGAGGGCAGATCCCTCCAGTATTCAGTCAGGACAAGTTAAGTCGCTTCAACGCTCATGCAGGGGCAAGCCACTTTGAGAGTGCATTGAAGCCAATCATTCTAAGAGTTGATCAATCAAGGATGAATCCTTTCATGGTACAAATTCTGGGGCAAGCCATCTCGAGGTCATCTCATGGCAAGCTACTTTCTTTTCAAGGTGAACTTTCCCAAAGATCAGACAAGGGCAAGTTGAACTACACTGGGGCAAGTGATTTAAGCGAGTTTATTCTCCTCAGCAAGAGTTGAGTGTCAGGGAATCGTGCCATCACCTCATCCAATAACCCTAACCTTCTGAAAAGGCCTTGCTGTCATTGGATCGTCATCCCATAGCCTAAACATGTTACTTGTTAGAACCTTGTAACCTAGAAATCATTTCCAAATCCCAGTTCTCGTCTGGCAAACCTCCAAAGCCCAGTTCTTGTCTGGCGAACCATCAAACCAACTCTCGTCTAGTCAACCCTTCATTAAACACCAGTTCCCATCTAGTACATGTCAGCTTTTCAACCAGTTCCCGTCTGGTCACTCGTTCTTTAGCCTACTGTTTAACCAGTTCTCGTCTGGCAAATACAGTTTCAAAGTCCAGCTCTCGTCTGGAAAACACAGTATAAAAATAAGTTCCCGTCTGATACCAAAACCAGAAGTCAGTTCTCGTCTAACAACTTAACCTTTTACCACCAGTTCTTGTCTGGTAGTCCACCTTCGAATGCTAGTTCTCGTCTAGTATTTACCCTTTAAAATCCAATTACATTGGTAACCAGAAATAAATCCATATCACCATAAACCTATTACCATCCCTATACTAAAAATCCCAACTGTACTTGGCACAATTATTCCCCGACACAAGGCTCAATTGATCTCATTTCTCCACAGTAGAGATTTTGTATCCCCTAGGGTGATGTTGTCAGATCAGAAGTATCTCGCCAGCGATAATTTTCATTTATCCCCAGCAGGTCGAGATTGATATCCCCGGCAGAGTAGAGCCATCCCCAGCAGATGGATTGTGTACGACCATCCCCAGTAGGCTGAGATTGAAGTTTTCCCCAACAAGCAGATTTGGGTTTATTTCCCCAGCAGTGGGACGAGTGCAGTATTGTTGCCCCCCACAGAGTCTAAGCATTTGACTCCTTTCCCCTCAGAGTTTAGGTCATTGACTCATTCCCAAGAAGAGGTTAATATTGTTGAGTTTTATGTTCATTTTCCCCAAGCAGAGGTCGATGCTGATTCCCTCACTGAGTAATCCCCAGCGGAGTGGATTTTGATTTCTGGTAGAGTGAAGCTATTTCTCAGCAGTTTGCTTTGTACCCTAGAAGAGTTTGTTTTGGTTTCTAGGAGGCCATCCAGGGCTGATTTTCCCCAGTAGAGTAGATTCTGTTTCCCCAGCCGAGACTTTTGTTCCCCAGAAGATTCGTATTCTGGTAGGCCATCCAGGGCGCTTTCCTCAACAGAATTTGAGTTGATCGCCAGCGGAGTGGATTTCTGTTCTCGTCAGAGCAGTACTACCCAGGAAAGTTATTTTCCAGGAGGCAATCCAGAGCTTGTTTTTCCCAGCATAAGTCTAATTGTACTTGGCACGTCTCGTCTCTCCCCGACGGAGTTGGTTTCTTCTCTCCAACATTTATTTTGCTGGAGTGGTTTCTTTGCATTTGCATTGTGCATATCATCCTCCCCAAACGTGTAGCATTTCCATTTCGTATAGAGCATTACACCATATTCAAACATACGCATTTGAAACATAAGCCAGGTTGTTATCTCTTGTTTCCAGTTGCATCTCCAGCAGATATTGGTGTTTTTCTTGAGCCTGTGTGGTATCCAGACCTCTAGCAAGATTATTGACAGATGTGTTTATTCTATCATTTCTCCCCAACGGAGTTTACATGGTTCAAGTTCATTTATTCCCCCAGTGGATTTCTTCTTTCAGATTGTGAATCGATGGATTCTCTTCTCAACCTTGTGTTGAGCCGACCTTCGAGTTTGATGCTCGCTTTTATTTAGTGAATGCCTGTTAGTTAGCAGATGTTCTCAACTTCGTGTTGAGTCGGCCTTCGGGTTCAATGCTCGCTTTCATTTAGCGAATGCCTGCTGGTTAGCAGATGTTCTCAACTTCGTGTTGAGCCGGCCTTCGGGTTTGATGCTCGCTTTCATTTAGCAAATGCCTGCTGGTTAGCAGAGGTTCTCAATTTCGTGTTGAACCGGCCTTCGGGTTTGATGCTTGCTTTTATTTAGTGAATGCCTGCTTGTTAGCAGATGTTCTCAACTTCGTGTTGAGCCGGCCTTCGGGTTCGATGCCTGTTGTGTTCAACAGATGCTTGATGGTGAAATCAGATGTTCTTTTCGACTTAGTGTCGTTGCCTGCGCATTAGCAGATATTTCTTCCGACTGCGTGTCGATGTTTTCTAAATGGTAATCAGTCAGCTTATTACCGTTCCAACTATCAGATACAATTTTCTTCGGTGATTCTATTCCAGTAAACAAGTTTGCAGTTCTATTTTTGCGGTTGGCAAATTTCCGGGTTCCCTAGTATTCAATCACCTTCTACCTTGAATGTTTGAAAGTCGTTCGCTTTTCAACCCTTCAGGTCCAAGTCGTTTGAATAGGGACACCTGTTGTACCCCAAAATTTGACCAACTGTTTCTTGTAATTTGGCTTATGTTTCATTTCATTTGCATTTGCATATCATTTATCACATATTGTGCATATTATCAGTCGGAGTGGGTTATCAGTATTACAGCCGCTTTGCTCGCGTTTCAGGCGATTCAAACCAGTTCAAATGAGGAGATTTATTTCGGAATCAAGAAGAGGTTGCTCTTTCTGTTGGTCCGGTCTGTGCTGATAATTACGGTTGCATTTTGGTGTTCGTCTGATCTTTCCGTTTTTATTTCACTGATTTGTTTGATTTTATTCTTATTTTCTGTTTTTATGCCTTTATAATATAGTTTTTACTTGTGCTAGAAATAGATTATTAGAAAATAGTTTTATTTAGATTTTGTTTAGAGAATAGTTTTTATTTTTATTAGACTTAGATTTTTATTAATTTTGTTTAGAATATTAGGATTTTTTAAAAATAGATTTTGTATTTAATAATTTTCTAGAATTAGATAGTTTTTTAGATATTAGAGTTATTTAAATTATTTTAGAGTTTTAATAGAATTATCATTTCTTATTTTTTAGAGTATAGATATTTGTTTTTTAAGAATAGATATTAGAGTTATTAACTTAGGATTTAGATTGAGAGTTTAAATTAATTTAGTTATAGGTTTTTAGATTTATTTTCATTAATTGAACTCTTGTTTAGAATATTAGTTTTAATCAAAGACAGCTTCTGATTATCAGCATTTTTATTAATTTTAATCAATCATTAGCATTAATTAATCAGTCTTTAAACATTAGTCGAGCAGGCCACGTATCGCACAATAGTATATATACACTACTGTTTATCATCTTCTTCTGAGAGAGGACAAAGAACCCTAGGCAGCGGCGGAATCCATTCCCTCCTTCAATTTTCGTTTTCGGCCGCCACCGTCCACCTCCATTTTTCACCACATCGAAACCCAGCAACGTTTCCTTCATCATCGTCCCTACACGTCTAGATGTTCTTCATCCATACTCCATTAAATCAAACCTTCTAACCCATCTTCATACAACCACCAAACGATACCCAGATCTTCATCCCCTACAACCAACCTCCATAGAAACCCAGTAAAACAACATCACAGAAACTTCACATATGTTCTTCTTCAAACAACATTCAACAACACTCACCATAAACCTTGCAAATCGCACTCCATCAAACCAACTTCAATCGAAATACCCAAACCTACCTCCTACCTTCAAACGCCTTCACCAAACATGAACAACAAACTCCACAAACCCAGTTTCATTCTCATCAACTTCCAAAAACTCCGAAACCTAGATCCCTTCTTCTCACGAATTTCATCTACAAACCACCCGACTTCCATTTTCGCTCAAAAACCCAGTAAAAAAACCTCGCTTAAACGAAACAACATCAAACAAACTTCACTCAATCGCCGTTTTCTGCACTTCATCACCACCAACCAGGATTCAATCTTCAACTACTTACCCAGAAACCCATTCAACTTTAACTTCATCATTCAAAACCCATTCAACTTTAACTTCAATCTTCAAAACCACCTTTCTCAACTTCAATCGCACCAACATAAACCAACTGCGAGACCCTCCACGACCATTACCTCTTCTCCATTAACGAACCCACTGTAAATCTCTCAACCCCTTTTCACTTTCAAAACCGTGAATCCAAACCCACGACCTCGCCAGATCTTCAATCAACAAAGTTGTACCCATTTCAAACACACAAGCCATAACAGAAAGGGGAAGATGGATTGAGATCATTTGAGCGAAAGAAGTCATCAGCAAGCCACGCGGAGAGTACCTTGGTTGTTCTTGAATGTTGATTTTTGATTTTGGGACTGTGTGTTTCTCATTGTTGGACAGACAAGAAGAAGAGTGTAGTGTTGTTTTTTTACGCTGTTGTTTTTTACCCTTGGACATGCGGTGATGGGCGGTAAGCCCATTTAGCTGAACCGTGTGAACTTCATTCCCACCCCCTGCTTCTATTACATACCCCTCTCTGTTTTTGTTATGTAAACATTATTATTAGTTAATATGTATATATTATATATTATTATGCTTTTGTTTTATAATTTATGTAATTTTCTCTTTTACATTTTATATATATATATATATATATATATATATATATATATATATATATATATATATATATATATATATATATATATATATATATATATATATATATATATATATATATATATATATATATATATATATATATATATATATATATATATATATATATATATATATATATATATATATATATATATATATATATATATATATATATATATATATATATATATATATATATATATTATTTTAGCTTTTTATATTATTTTCTTTTTAGAAACTCTTAATATTTTTTTTAGAATATTTTATATTTGTAGAGCTGGATTATATTCTCTCATTTGTTATTGGGCATTTTGTTACATTTTTGCCTTTTGGGTCGATGACGAGACCTCCGTAATCCATTACCAGTCAAATCATTAATGAATAATGTTGGATCCGAGACCACTTCTTTTCTCTCCTCATTTCTTCTTCTTTTTTATTTTATTTTGACTTTTCGCGATCGATGAACTCTTGTATTCGTACGCGTCAGATTTTCGAAGTCGATAACCTTCTCGATTTCAAATCTATTGAAGATGATCATTTGGGTCATTTTCTTTACTTTGGGATCGCGATAGGCTACCTTCGATTAATCGACATTATGTTTGCGATTAAGACGAGATACAACTGTTTTTGGTCCGTGCGACCCGATTCAATTGGAGAATGATTCTCAATATCATTTCTCTATCATGTCCATAGCACAGATACCAATTACGCAACCTCCTATAGCTTGACTTCCATTCATAAATCGAGCTACGACGGTTTAGCGTCACATTGGTCCCGATTCAATTTTGAAGCATCATCACCGAGGATCAAAGAAGAGGATAAGCTTGGAAATGGAGTTTGCATGCAATGTAAAGGGTCAACGAAACCACTCAGTTCGGTAACATTTTTCTAACTCATCTTTTATTTAACCGCCGAGTGTTGTGAGCCGTAAGTTGTAGATACGTGGGAAATGATGAGTGGGGGGCCTCCTCTCTCTCGTCTAGAGTGTTTAGTGTATGCCCTTTGGGCAATATGCGACGCATTCGCTCATACGTCTTAGGATTTAGCGTGTACGTCCTAACTGCTAGAATGCGTGTGCTAGTATCGTCTACCTTTTCTCTCGTCCCCGTGCGATCGAGAACACCCCGTTTACCCATAGTTAGCCTGAACTACGTTTTGCTTTGATTTCTCATACCAGATGAGAATACATAGGCACAAGACGCGATGTCTTGGCGAGCAATCCCTCGCGTAGTTTTTTGAACTACGTTGGCTCTGACTTTCCCATTGCACGAGGGAGTACGTAGGCATAGAGCGGCATTGCTCTATTGAGTCTCTTTTCTTTTCTTTTGTCCCTATGAGCCAGCCCTTGATAGATTAACACCCTTTTAGATAGACAACAAGCGTGGGTCTCATTGAGTACAACGGACGTGAGGGGTGCTCATACCTTCCCCTTGCGTAACCGACTCCCGAACCCAAGATTTGGTTGCGATGACCTATCTTTTCCCTTTTTCGTAGCTTTTCTCTGATCGTTTCCTTTCCCTCTTTTGGGATAAATAACGAATGGTGGAGACTCTTTTGTCCTTGTCGTCCCCTCTTTGCAGCGATGCGACAGACATCATCCTCTAAAGCAAACCATATCCTGACTTCTTTTCTATCTTCCTCTGTTCCCAGGTTAACAACTTCAATCTCCTCCTGATGAGGCAGAATAACCTTTTCTTCTTGTCTCAGCAGCCTAGCGAGATCTTCAGGCAAGTCTCCGTCTTCCTCAATCTCTTCTTCAGCTTGAAAGATTGGATTATCAAAGTCATACCGAGTCATAGATGAGTCTGAATCGGTAGCATCTGCTATGTGAAACCTGCAATGATGATGATTTGATGCTTAAAATGATATGCAAACAACAAAACCACATTGCCATTTTATTGTTAAAAATAAAACAAGAAAAACAAGGATCGCAATATTTGAATGCAAAAATTCCCTTTGGTTAATGATAAAAAAATTGTTCAAAACATAAACAAGGATAAGGCCCTACAGACAAAGACCATTATGCTCCGAGTAGAACATAGGGCTACACATAATCAGAAAACAAGATAATTACTCTTCACGGGTCACTTGGACAACTTCTTCAATAGTCCAGTTGCTCAGGCTTTGGCCGGGGACACATGGCTGGATCCATGCATCCATATCACAGTCACTATCGCCCTCATCCTCTGACAGCGTTGATTCGGTCAAATATCACCCCACCACTTGTAAACTGGACTGATGCTTTGTAGCATGGAGCGCTCTGTGAAGAAGAAGACGACGGGTTGTACCCCAATCCAAACTTATCTTGTTTATTAGGGATACTCAGCACCCGCCCCCAACCTTGAGATGAACCCGACTTTACCACAGCTTGTGCTTCTTTGAATGAAGACATAGTAACCTCAGGAACACTGCCCACAACTGGCGCCTTCTCTCTGACCTGGACTGTCTCAAACGCTTGACACAAGGTCTCAACGTCTTTTAACAAAGCATCCTTCTCACCCTCTTGAGAACTTTCTTCAACAACAGCCTTCCCCTTTCCTTTATCCGGTATTTCAACATTAGCTTCTGGAGGTGCAAAAACCCTCCCACTTCTCGTCATTCCGCCTGTTCCCACCAAATTATCCACTGAATCAAACGTCGTTCCCTTCAGCTCTTAATTTTGGCCGTTACAAAAGACTTCAGCCCCATAATTCCACGGGATTGCTTTAATGCTTTCATAAGGCACATGCCCTGCCTTAGTGATTATAACGGTAGCTGGCCTCGGCGGCGCAAATATGTTAATGGTTCTAAAAGGAATTGAGATTATGGAAACCTCGTCCTGCTCTTAACCAATCACCTTCTCATCTTTCTCCTCACCAATTCTGTCAAATTGTAGCACGCCTTCATTCATTAATCTCTGCACATGATTTTTCAAGTTCTCACATCCCTCAGGATGAGCCAAACAACCTTCACAGTTTTCAATACAGCCTGGAAACACCCCACCCTTCAATAGCCTATTCTTAACAACATTCAAAGGAGTTCAGATCTTCAACATTGGTCACCAAATTCAAACTCTCTTCCTCCACAATAGCATTTACCCCAGTCGCTCCATGGTTGATATAGGATTTTGCACAATATTAGGCGCATCATTTGTAAAATTGATTGTCTTGCTATCTATAAGGTCCTGAACCTTGTTCTTGAAGGCTTTATAGTTGTCTATATGATGGCCAGGAGCGCATGAGTGAAAGTCACATCTGGAGTTTGCGTCATACCCTAGGGGTGGCGCGCCAATCAATGGTGCCAGCGTCCTCTTCTGAACCAACTGCAGTTGCATCAAATGTTGTAACAATTGTGAGTACGGCATTGATGGTGCATTAAAATGTCTGTTCATTGTCCTCCTACGATCTTGGAACTGCCGTGGAGCGTAATTCTGTTGTTGCTGCTGTTGTTGTGGACGTTGTTGTTATTGTTGTGGTTGTACTGTTAGAATAGTAATACTCGCACCCTGAGGTTGTTGCTGATGATATTGTTGATTTTTGTTTTTGTTTCTGTTATTATTCCTGCACCCTGGGACCGTGTTCGTCTCTCCTTCCCTTTTCTTGTTACCAAAATTCTTCCTACCTCCTCCAGATGAGGACCCCTCTCCCGCTTGGATTTTTCCCAGCTTTATCCCGTTTTCAACTCGTTCACCAGTGATGATTAAATCTGAAAAGCTACCAGACATATTCCCTACCAACTTCTCATAGTACACACTCGACGGTGTAGCTACAAACAGATCAATGAGTTCCCTCTCCACCATGGGAGGTTGAACCCTTACAGAAAGTTCACGCCACCTCTGGGCGTACTCTTTAAATCCCTCATTACTCTGTTGCGACAAATTCTGCAACTGCACGCGATTAGGCGCCAGATCATCATTATATTGATAGTGTCTGACGAAAGCCTCTTCCAAGTCTCTCCAGCTTCTAATATATACCGGCTCCAAACCCATATACCACTCCAAGGATGGACCAGACAGGCTATCTTGAAAGAAATGCATCAGCAACTTCTCGTCATCAGAGTACGAGGACATTTTTCTATAGTATGAACGAAGATGCACCCTGGGACAGGTCGTCCCCTTGTATTTGTCAAAGTCTAGGACCTTGAACTTTGGAGGGATCCTTAGACCTGGGATCAGTTCCAAGTTTTACATGTCTAGACCAAGAGAGTTCTGATTTTTAAGGTTCCTCATCTCCTCTTCTATCAATTTAAACCTCTTGTCTGCATCAGACTACAAACCTGCTCCCAGGTCCCCCATGGAGAAAATATCGTCTTGTTCGTCCTCTTCCTACTAAGGATCAGCATTTCCATGTACATCGCATGTAGCCCCTGGAACACGGAGTCCAGTCTGATTACCTCTGCCCAGAGGAATAACAACTGTTGGGATGGCAGTGGCATGAGGAGTGCCATTGTCAGTTGGAGGAGGAACAGCAGCGGTCCCACCATGCAGAACTCCACTTCCATCAACCTTAGCAATCAGAGGTTGAACGAGTGTTCTCAGCTGTTCCTAACCGTTGGCGACCCCTTGCATCAGGTCCATGAATTGCGTCATGCGGTCACGGAACTCCTATAGCTCAAGCTGAATTTGGTCTATGGCCTTTTGCTGATTTCCCCTTGTTGAGTAGCGGTGAATCGTGCGGTCTTCAATCCTGAAACAGTGCTGAGAAAACCACATAAAGAAATAAGGTAAACGATCCAGAACACCTGCGATGCAATATGAAAAATGATGCAAAATGCAGACATGTAAATATGGTTCAGGGAAATCTTCCCATTGATTCTAGTTCCACGGGAACAATAGGAGAATGAAGAGCCAACATATGGAGCCACAAAATCTCTCTCATAAATAAAATGAGAAACAGAGTATCAATACACAACACATCATCAAGGAAAATATAACTAAGTCAACACGACCTCATCCAACAATCCTGGTGATGGTCGGAGTACAATACAAAAGAGAAAATGCATCAAGTACGACAGCGAGTCTAGAATTCTTCGAATAATTCCTTAGTACCAGGGTGATCAGGCCTAGCAATCAGTCCTTGAAGAAGCAACTCCCTCCTGCTGATGGCAACTTGTAAGCCTTGAGCATAATCTTCCCAAGCATCCTCCCCAAATGCATCCTCAAGTCTGGGCTTCTTCGGGTCTGCTTTTAGCTTGTACTCTTCTAACGTTGCAAGAGCTTCCCGTAGTTTGCAGTTGCATTCGTAATGACGAGCAGACTCACCTGGATCTTTTTCACTTTTGATTCGGATTTGAGTCTTTAACTTGACAATCTGTTGACGAAGTCCATCTTCTCTTTCTTTGTTGTTTAAGATGGAGTTCCACTGAGCGTTGAACTTTGATATCTCCAAATGCGTCCTCTCTAGCTCTTTCTTCTTATCCTTGAGAATATCATTGGCACTCTTTAAATCTCGACCCACTCGCTCTCGGGCGCAAATATCTTCTGTCAATTCCCTACCCATCTTGTTCACTATCTCTGTCTGCTTCTTGGATGAGTGGGTGGCCAGATTCTTTTCCCTTCTAAGCTGACTAATTTCCTTTTCCAACTCTTCGTTCACTCTGCGTAGTTCTTCCTTTTCAGCCCACAGTTGAATGTACTTCTGGATGTCAACTATCGTTGGTTCTTCAACTATCAGAGGATACGAAGGTTCCTTGACTGGAAATGGTAGCAACAGTCTCTCAACTCTCTCCTAGATCCATTCTACATATGATCCATAAGCTCTGCAATCACTCCTACCCAATGAAGATTTTCCTTTACGGTGAATCTTACCCAAAGCTTTTTCCGATTTGATTAAGGTCTCATTATCAACCACACCGGTGAAATACAAATATTCCTATATTTCTTCTTCCTTCGGAGGTTCTCTTAGAGCATAATCAAACTGTTTGACTGCGAGAGCAGGGTTATAATTGATGTCACCCTTCCACCTAATCAAAGGAACATTGGGGAAGTCTCCACAGCTGTAAACAACCTCCATACCCAAAAGGTCTCTGTTAAAACATACAATAAACCTCCATACCCAAAAGGTCTCTGTTAAAACATACAATAAACCTCCATACCCAAAAGGTCTCTGTTAAACCATACAATATTCTCCGACCTTAAACCCATAAGCCTTTCTGACCAATCAGCAGTGTCAGAGCTGTCAACAAAAGGTCTAGACTTAGGCAGATCCGAAATAAACCATTTGTATAGCAGCGGAGCACAATAGGAGACGTTCTTTCCTCATCTGTTCTTATTCTTATAGTGGATTGAATGATAAAAATCACCTAAAAAGGTTGGCACAGGATTCTTAAAAGCAAAGATACATAAGGCATCCAAATCCACAAAGTCAGGTAGGTTGGGGAACAAGATTATCCCATAGATGCACAAAGCCAAGATAGCGTTGAAAACAACCAACACCCCTCTTTAGTGAAATATTGAGCTTTACCCATCAAGAATGGAAGTGGAAATCCAGGAGTTCAAATTCTCCATACCAAATTACCCTCAAATTCAGAAACATCAAGATGAAGAGCACCAGCCAACTTGGATAACTCAGGCTCCTTCTCAGAGTGTACAAAAGGAAATTCTTCCAGCACAGGCATTCCTATTAGTTGGGCAAACTCTTCCAAAGTAGGAAATAAAACATATCCTGAGAACATGAAGCAACGCAACTGAGGATCATAAAATTGCAACAGTGCGTAAATGTCATCTAACTCAAACTTGGAGGCTTTACAGACAAAACTTAGAACCCTCTCATACTCCTTTCTAAAATCTTCCATCACACTACGATCAGCCACAAAAATTAGCTAGAGCAGAGGTCCTATCTCCGGTGTCGAGAACTTGTACAACACACTCTTCTTCAAATCAGACTCCATAACGACAGAGGATTAGATTACTAGAATCAGGGGAAAAATATACACCTGAAACACAAATACATGCGAATGTTAAAATGCAAATGAATATGCAAATGCAACAGGGGATCAAGATTGTTGTGCTGCTGACTGAGATGAACCAGCGCTTCGCTTCGGCTAGAAAATAACACAACACCGATATAAGGAACCCATTGTATCAAGGATCAAAAGTTCACACTGACGAGAAAACCGGGTAGGTTGAAGGTCAAGGTTTCTTGCATAACCCTCCCACTCACAGGTATGGACCTATCTCTGATAAGGTTCGGCATCCTAGGCGGTCGTCAGCGTCACAGACTTTCGAGAAACGATGATACGTTCACTATTTCTGGTTTGGCATCATAGTCTAATGAAGCGGCCTCACTTAGCTGACTCACAAATGATCGGTCTCTAGATTCGACGACTCCCAAATCCAACATCCTCTCTCGACTAATGTACAAGATAGGATGTCTTCAAAGAAAACCTCGTCTGAACGCATATTTCTGTTAGAACACAGATTGGTGCTTAGTTATATCTCTATGTTTTGATGATAACACTAATGAAATTTTGTATTAAGAAATTACATACTCTAAATTTGTTCAAGTATTTTTGTTGCAGATATTAAATTTAATATTCTTCTAAAAGCAAAAATTGAATCTGAACATTGAACTACGCAAGGCTCTGAGCGTCAGAAGCACCTCATTAGAAGACTCTGAGTGCTGCCTACAGAAGAATCTGAAGCAGAAGCTACAGAAGCATCTAAAGCGTAAACTAAAGACTTTGTATGAAGAGTTTCAAGCACTGTTTTTCAAAAGACTCTGATAGTACTGTTCGTTGCAAGTATTGAGGATCTGATCTCTAAACTCTGCTCTGATTATTACTCACGCTGAAGCACACTTGCTGCAACACTCTGATACAGCAAACTCTGATGACATCAAGACTTTGATCACTCAAGGCTCTGATGTTGATTGCTGTGAAATAGAAGCTTATTGAAGAAGATTATTCAAATTTATATCTGTTGGCATATTCCAAACGTCTCTTTCCTCATTTATGCTAGACACAAGCACTCAGGCAAAAAGGATTTCTCTGAACATTCTACTTCTAGGAAAGGTCAAGTTATGTGAAGACAAAAGGCTACAGCTACTTTGTAGTACACGGTCTTCAAGCTTGCAACGCCTTGGACTTATTTGTCTATAAAAGAAAGCCTTCAACAACTTTCTAGAGTTGACGAAAATTGACAAAACTATTGAAAACTCTTTCAAAGCTCTCATACAAATTATTATTCTTTGTTGAATAGTTTCATTCGTTCTTAATATTAAGTGTATAAATCACAGTTGTGATATAGCTTTCTTAGAAGCATTTTAAACACTTGTTTAGTTTACATTTAATTGTAAAAGTTCCTTAAGAAGACCAAGTTGTGGTCAGTAGTTCTTGAGAAGACTAAGACAGTTGTTCTTAGTGGTTGATATTGTAATCCGTTTGATTATAGTGGATTAAGTCCTTGTGGAGAAAGGCAAATCACTATTGATAGGGTGGACTGGATTAGTTGAGTTCAACGAACCAGGATAAAAAAAATTGTGTTTTTATTGCCATAATATTTTTGAAAACCCTTATTCAATCCCCCTTTCTAAGTATTTTCTCACCTTCAATTTCTTGGGGACTAATGCATGCTGAAACATACAGGTCCATCACTACTTTCTGCTCTAATGCTATGGATATCCTCAAGCCTGGGTTTTGGCTTATCACTCAATGGAACAATCCCACCCAACAGCACACCAATATGATAATAATGTGCGGAAAGTAAAATGTAGAAATGCAATAATGTACAAATGCAACACATATACACATATATACACACCCAAAGATAAAATACACAAGCGCTAGGATTGACTCGCATAGGGGATGGGAAAAGTCCCCAGCAGAGTCGCCAGCTATCGCATCACTGCAAAGAGAGGGGCCGACAAAGACAGAAGAGTCGCCACCATTTGTTATTTATCCCAGAGAGAGGTAAAGGAAAAGATCAGAGAAAACCTACGAAAAAGGGAAAAGACAGGTCATCGTAACCAATTCTCGGGTTCGGGAGTCGATTACGCAAGGGGAAGGTATGAGCACCCCTCACGTCCATTGTACTCAACAGGATCCATGCTTGTTGTCTATCTAAAAAGGTGTTAATCTATCAAAAGGCTGGCTCACAAGGACAAAAGAAAAGAAAAGAGACTCGATAGAGCATCGCCGCTCTATGCCTACATACTCCCTCGTGCAATGGGAAAGTCAGAGTCAACGTAGTTTGGAAAGCTACGGGTGAAAGGGGGGAGGTTTCTCGCCAAGACATCATCGTCTTGTGCCTACGTATCCTCATCTGGTATGAGAAATTAGAGCAAACTTAGTTCGGGCTGACACGACCACAGATTGGTTCAAGTGTTTTAACTGAGTAGGGTTAAACCTTCGTTCTAGCAGTTAGGTGTATTGCTGCTCGACCATTGGAGACTTAGGCGTTACCTGTTTGCGGTAGAACCAAGACTTAACACACTCTTTCTGAAAATGATTTTTAAACAATCCCGAGGGATAAAAAGGTTTGGTGTTTTGTTTTGTGTTTTTTATGAAGAAGTGAATTGAGTTGAGTTTGTAACTCATGTTGCACTAAAGACTATTACTTGAGAGCGAATGCGTCGCATATCACCCAAAGGGCATACGTTAAACACTCTAGAAAAATTGAGAGGAGGCCCCCCAACTATCATTCCTCAAGTACTTAAGGCTCGTAGAGTACAACATTTATTATCCTTTGTTAAGTGTCTTAAGATGTTTAGGAGATGAGAAGAAAAGACACAAACTCTAAGGGGAACTGGTCAACCCTAATATTATCATACAATGTGCTCCTAAAGTTGGGATAGAAAGGGGAAATTTATCCTAATGTTATCATGTAAAGGATTGAACACCTAATGTCTCTCCTACTCCCATCTTAAACAGAGGGGCTAGGAATCCTAAGGGATCATGGCAAAAGACCAAGTAAACAACAGATAATCCAATCAAAGATGAAATGAGAAATGAGAAGAAGTTGACTTAAAAATGTCAAGACAATGCAAACATGGTATGTAAAGATGAGATACAAAACTCAAATGATGCAAACAAATGATCAAAACAAGTTGACTCAAACAAGTCAAAAAAAAGAGTGAGATGTAATGGGAGAAGTAACAACTCCTACAACCATTCAAACACCAATCACCTACACAAATGCTAAACACAAAGCAAAAGCAAAAGGCCATGATCCAAGAGAAGATGGGAGAAAGATTCTTGGGCAGCAAGCACATGAAAATTATCTCAACCAAACATCTAACATTGATCATGCAAAAGAAATGAACAAAGAAGTGCTAAAAGTGATTCATTATTCAAGACAAACTCAAAGTGCAAATATGGACACCAAATCATCTTGAATAAGAGGTAAACCACATGGGGAAGAAGTGGACCATCAAGAAGAAATATGAAATCAAAGTGGAAATCAAAGCACAATCAAGAGTAAAGTCATGGCAAGTGAAAGAATCAAGGTTCCATCACCAATTCAACACTTGAAGACAAGTGGAAAAGCATAACTTCTAAGCAACTTGCAAAAAAAGTTACACAAGTGTGTGACCTAAAAATAAAGAACCAGCACCTTAATCATGTCATGAACAGTAATCAAGACTCATAGGGTGCATATGGGATCCATAGAAGTAATTTCCCAAAGGAACTAGGTCAAACTAGTTTGTATGAACATCTTCAAAGGTGACTTGACTTGCAAGATTCACCAAAAATAGAAGGAATGCTTAATAAATATCAAATAAAATACACAACAAAGCTAACTCAAGTGGCTAACAGAAACCAAAGTTTCAAGGTCAAATTCATCTCAAGACATCACCAAATAAATTAATTATCAAGGGTGCTCCATCTTATCGAGCATAAATTAAGGGGCATTAAAAGTCAACTCAAAGTCAAATGAAAAATGATCACAAATGTCTCAAACCAGCCCTAAAAACTTCTTCAATCCATCAACTAAGTGAGATAAAAAGTTTGATCCTTGGGGGTATTTGAATGAAAGCTAATAGTCATGATCAAATTAGGGTACACATCAAAATACACTTCAAATCATTAATTCCAAATAAAATAACAAAGTAAATGGAAAATTAAAATAAAAAAAAATTGGAAAATTAAATAACACTTTGAAATGTTAGAAAATATTTTTTGTGGAATTTTTGAATGATTAAAAGTATTTTTAATAAAACGAAATGAAAACAGAAATGAAAACAGAAAAGAAAAAGAAATAAAATAAATGAAAAAACAATGGGAAGTGTGAAAGTAAAAACCACAATGAACTGCATCCAAGCAAAATGCACGCTGGGACAAATTACATAAGGGGTGTGATTACCAATTTGATACCATTTGACCCAGACTCATTTCACAACATGAAACACATTATTTCATTTAATGATGTGGACTCAACGCTTCCACATGGCACGGTCAAACCAATTGAAAAACAACACATCACGCAGGTCAAACATTCAAAGGGTGGTGAGTCGGCAAAGACCAACCAGGTGACTGGACGCCAGAGCTAGAGCTCCGGTCGTCTTCTCCGGCCAGCTCGCCGGAGACCAGTCACCAAACCCTAATAAAAATGCCAAAAACTGGTACCATTCGAAAGTTGCTTCCACAAGGGTTCCAAATCTACCAACCAAACATAAAAAAGATTCCTAAACAAGGAGAATCGAAAGCTTGAAATTCAAGATGCACATTCTGAAACTTCATTAAACAACCACCAAAACATATCAAACATGGCCTACTTCACATAGGGCTTCAGATGCAACCCAAAATGCCCTAAATATGTGCCTAGAATGGGAGAAATAAGTTGAGGAAAATACCTAACGGAGGAGTTCCGTTGACCCTTCAAATGGAAAGCAAGCTTTAGTCTCAGTTTTCCAATCTCTTCCCTAAGCTTCTGTGAAGGAGAATTGAGCACCAGCTTGGAGCAAAACCCAGTGTAAAGCAAGATTCGAAGAAAATGAAATTTGAGAAAATTTGGAGTGCTCTCTCTTCCTCTCACACAGCTAGCCAATTCTGAGCACTTAGGGCAAAAATTTGACTCTTATATGATGGGTTTGTAGTGATCATGCAGGCCCATGCTACTTCATTTGAGTGATTTCAAAAAATGGCAAAAAAATTCAATTTTCACATACACACGGGTTCAACTCTTTTCACTCCCTTTTGGTCAGCAAAAATGAAATATGGGATGTGTGGAAAACAATGGTATGGATTTGGTTCATGGAGAATAAAGTTATGTCAAGTTTCATGTCATGACTTTTAAGGTAAGAAATTTGAAAATGTGGCATGTAATGACTTAAACATGTTGGTCCAAATGTGGCAAACTTCTTCATGATCATGTATTGGTGTGAAAAGATCAAAAATGAGGCCAAAAGGTGACTTGTGATGTGAGATACTTGAACCATGACCAAAAGTCAACATTTCACCTTTAAAATGATCCACATGATCACATAATGCAATAAACTCCATAGATTTTAAATCCATTGTGAAATTAAGACCCTTAAACACAAGTTTCATGTTGGTCAAAATTGGATTTGAGACCTTAAAGTTCATGAAAATGACCATTGAAACAAATGACCTATAATGGACTTTCTAAAAATGCCCTTGCCTTGTTAAGACAATAACTTAAGCTCCACCCATGATAATGAGGACTTATAGGACTTTTTGGAAAGCTAAGATCATGAGGAACAACTTTCATGTTCACTTGAAGTTTGGGAGAAACTTGCTCCTAGGTCAAAAATGCCTTGGAAGTGGGTTGACTTTAAGTTGACCAAAATTCTCTTCATCTGAGGACCCTAACTTGTTGGTATCATAACTTGAGATGTAAAAACTCAATGGATGAATTATATTACTAAAAATAAAGCTAAGAACATGACCTATAATTATCATGTTTTCATGAAAAAGAGATTAAGCTTGCATCATAGGGTAAATTGTCCTTGAAGTTAGACACCAAAGAAGGGGATTTTACACTGAAATCCTCTGAAACCCTAATTTAGTGACTTCTTGAGCCCTTGATTACTCTTGATTTGATCTTAAAATGGCATCCCAAATACTCTAAGATAACTTCTTATGGCCTCAATAAGTTAGATCCAAGTCTTGAACCTTCTCAAGTTCACAGTTGACTTTGGGTTGACCAGATGAAACCCTAGTTCCATATCTTTCGATTGTGCCTCTTTTACAAATGAACTGAATGACCAAACAAACTCCACAATGACCGTTAAGGTACTCAATGAGATTTTATACCATGTCTTCTCCAATATAAAGACCTCATGAATCCCTCTGATGATCCCCAAGATAGGAGATAACCTCCACACATCAATCTCTCCTTTCAAAGAGCTTTGAACCTTCCATGATGATGATAAACACTTGATGGCTTGCACAAATACCTCTTGCTTGAACTTGAAACCAAAGAGACCATACTCTTGAATGGCACAACAAACCTCTTGATCCCCTATAAGAACAATGCTATGCAAATGCAAATGCTAAAATGAAATGAAACATAAGCCAAATATAAGAAAAGGTTGGTCAAATTTTAGGATACAACAAAATGGAAAATAGGCATCATCATGAACAAAATGCAAGAAGAATTTGCAAAATGATAAAAATTAAGAAAGTTATGATCAAATCAAATTATGAAGGAAACATAAAAAATGAAGTATTAAAAAAGAAAGGGACGCACCTAATAAGGTTTGAACCCACGCCCTAAGCACTTAGACACAAAACCAATACCAATTGGGTTATCAGCGCGTAGTGACAAAATAATACCATCATGAAATAATATATAAAGATAAAGGATAATTCATAAAGGAAAAAAAAGGGAGCCAAAAAGGTCTGGGGGGATCGAACCCTAGAACCTTCGCTCAACACAACACTTAAACCCTCCTTCTTGACCAGCGGTGTTACGCCCTCATCCAATAACTATATGCTTCCAATTCATTTTATTTTAAGAACACTCCAAAATGGCCACCTCAGGGCCACATCACACCCAGTCACCTCAGACTCCACTCAACTTCATCTTCTTCGACCTCACCTTCATCATTCTCTCTCTCTCTCTCTCTCTCTCTCTCTCTCTCTCTCTCTCTCTCTCTCTCTCTCTCTCTCTCTCTCTCTCTCTCTCTCTCTCTCTCTCTCTCTCTCTCTCTCTCTCTTTCTTCGTGCACTAAACACATTCCATGGCCATAATTTCCTTTCCTCTAACTCCTTCATCTCTCAACCATTTCAAATGATATAAAAAATAAACTCAAAGCATTTTTTGCAAGGAACACGAATATAATGTTAGTTTGGCCTAAAACTCAATGTATGAAACATACAACACTCATCAACAGTGCAACATAAAAAAACTTCAGCAAGTTACAACATGAGATGTTCAACCAAAATGAAACCAACAATGGTTCAAACTAACAAAGAACAATACACACTACATCTTTCTATTCAAACCTCATCAAAATAGTGCATGAACATGAAGATTTCAAAAGTCAGAAATCTTACCTCTTGGAGAAAACAAAGGTTTCTTCTCAGCTATCAGTTACAAGATAACACCCTTTAGAGCTTCCTTGAGCCTTTTAGGACTTGTTGGAATGATTGCATTATCTGGAAAAAGCCCGAGGAACAGAATATGATACTTTTTGCTAAAATGGAGGTTGAAAATTGTATGAGGTGTTTGAAATGTTACATAACTGTTTCAATGGTTTGGATGAGCTCTATTAAATGTATAGAGATATTTTGTGAAGTTTGTTTACGCACTGCACAAATGGAATGGATGTTTGAGATGTTCTTGCAAGTTTTGGATGGTTTTGCAAGAGCAAATGTTTCTGAGTATGTAGGGAGTTTTAGAGAGTTTTCTTGGGGTAACCTCTGATGATTTGGAGTGAAGAGTGGCTTGGTATTTATAGGGAAAGTGGGAGGTTCGAAGTGTGGTCGAATCCAACTTCTTTCCAACCATCCATTTGCATTTTCAAACTAAATATGATGATGGTTTTTGTGTAGTTCAAGGCATTAAGTACAAGGTGGTTGATCTTGGGTATAATTATGCAGATGAACTTATATTGGGAGGCTTTGGGAGTGGCTCTATGCTGAAATGAGGGAAAGGTCATGCTTTTCAAAAATGGAAGTGGTCACTTTATACCATAAATGGAATAATCACTTGGTTCATGCATCAAAACCTTGTGTAATGACTTGAATTTTCAAGTAACACTATAATTAAGGAGTATCTTGCAATTAGATAACCTAAAACACTAAGGTTTGCAGAAAAAGATTGGTTTTGCAACATGTCATACCAAGTTGGAACCTTGTATTTCAAGTTCTTGGACCTCAACTTCTCCTCTTCGAAACTCCTAGATCACATAGGCTATGAAGGAGTTCTTATACTTTTTAGAAAGCCCTAAACATGTCCTAAAGCTTTCATTTTTGATGAAATCCTTGAATTAAAAAGGGATCATGATGAAATTTGGCCTTGAAGATGACTGAAAATGGAAGGGATAAAGCTTGAAAAATTGTGTTTTGAAATTCTCTCACACTTTGAAGCTTCATATCTCAAAATCCAAGCATCTTTTTCTCATAAGTCAGTAGGACACTTTTATATTACAGGATAAGATCTACAAATTGAACTTTGGAACTCAAAAAATGAATGTGTGGATTGAAAGTTATGGTCTTTCAAAGTTAGCACCAAAACTAGGGTTTTTTCATACACTAAAAATCAAGTATCTCAACTTTGCCCCTTTTGCAAGAGACCTCTCAAATATTGATTTTTCATGACCAAACTCAACGATTAAACATGTCTTGATTAAATTTGGCTTAAATGCTTTAATTTGGATCAAAAACCCTAAAAGTCAAAGGGTTGACTTTGTCAAATGAAATTTGTATTAGATGAATTCAACTATGTGATCTTCAATGAACTTGCATATTTGAAATTTCCAATTATCATAGATAGGCTCCAAGGATGTACATGAACATGTTGGATCATGTCCCAAGGCTTGGTATCATGCTTGGATCAAAAGTCAAAGAGACAGTTGACTTTTCCTAATAAAACCCTAGTTTGGGGCCAGATGAAATTGGGCTTCAATGAACTTGTAGTGAGACCAATTTGCATTTGATTAGTGTTTAATATAAGCTTATTGAGTAAATGCAAACTTGATTTGGTGATGATCATTCCAAAACATAGACTGATCAAGCAATAGTCTTCTTGATTCTAAAGGTGCAAAACCCTAATTTAGGTGAACTTCCACAACAACAAACTTGAAACAAGGTTAGGGTTAGTTATCATATGCTTGATGTTCCTAGAATCGTGATGAAATCTAGGGGTCAAATTTTGGGGTATGAAAATAAGTATCACAACCCCAATTTAACTATCTACTCTTGTCTTCCTCAACATTTACCTTTGTTGCTTCCACCATAGATGCTTTAAGAGCTTCTAATTCCCTTTCGGAATCAGAGATCTTTTTCTCCAAGTGGGTAAAGTTTTGTTTTTTCGAGGTAAAATATTTAAAGGATTACTTAGCCTCATGGTGTAAGGTGGCAAAAGCATGTTGTAATTTAAAATGAGACAATTTACTAGAGTTATCATATTTAGCATGTCGTGCCTTTTTGTTCTTCTTCTTTTGATGAGAATAGAGGCAAAGGTTAACAGACTCTTCTTCGTCACTTGAACTATTATCCCCAGATGACTTACTATCACTTTCCCAAGCGATGTAAGCTCTTCTAGGCTTAATTTGTTTCTTTCGTGAACGATTAATTTCCTTCCCTTTGTCCTTCGTCATCAATGGACATCCGGCTTTTCCACAGTTATAGCACGATCCTTTTGCTTTACTACCCTTGTTGCGTTCATTCTTGGAAGACCTTGTTTGCCTTCTAAAATTGACGAGATTCTTTTTGGAATTTTGAATACAATTTTTATTTACATAGCGATTGTATCGCCTTAAGAACAACCACATATCCTCATTCGTTTCTTCATCATTGTCATCACTCAATTCATTATCACTTAGTTCTTTTGCAGAGGACTTTGAACAAGAAGCCTTTAGAGCTATTGACTTCTTTTATGTATTTTTGGTATTTTATTTCTTTTCCTTTTTCTCAAATTGATCAAGGATAATGAGCACTTGCTCATGTTCTTGGAGCTTTCCAAATAGAGTTATAAGGTCCAAAGTCATGAGGTCATTGGCTTCCTTTATGGTCGTGACCTTTGGTTGCCACTCCCTGGTAAGACACCTTAACACTTTGTTAGTAGCAACGTCATTAGAAATTGGTCTACCAAGTGAATTTAGTCGGTTGATTAAATGAGAAATCTCTTTTGAATGTCGGTAATGGTTTCCCCTTGCTCCATATGAAAGAGATCAAAGTCTTGAGTCAAAGTGTTAATTCGTGCTAGTTTGATGTCATTAGTTCCATAGTGGGTAACTTGCAATGTGTCCCACATGGATTTAGCAGTCGTATAATGTAAAACTCTATAATACTCATCAACTCCCAAGGAGGAGATCAGAATATCTCTAGCCTTCCAATCATAGTTGTACTTTTTCTCATCTTCATCATTCCATTGTACTTTAGACATAGGCATAACAACATTATTTTTACCGGTCATGGTAATTTCCATGGGACCGTTTAATAGAACGTTCCATACCTTTCTATCAATGGAATTGATATGCATACACATACAAGCTTTCCAGTAACTATAGTTCTCACCGTTAAAAACTGGTGCTCTATTGTAATCTTCTTTTGGTTTGTTTGTAATATTCTAAAAAGTTATATGCGAAGCACAGAATGAACCGGTGCTCTTGATACCACTTGTTAGAGACGGAAATAATCTAGAAGGGGGGTTGAATAGATCACTAATTCTTATACAGAGTCGACACTTATGAGAAATTGGTTTTTAAAATCTTATGCGAAAGCAGCTGAGGAACTAAGGTCGTCTAAACGAATCGTTATCGAAAAGATCGGATATGCGATAAGCCGAGATGGAATATCGATTCTGATGAGAAAACAAATCAAAATTTTGAACACAAATCAATACAATTTTATTCACTTAAAATTGTGCAATTTCCAATGGCTTGTGAAAAATAAACTCAAATTGAAAATAACCCAAAAGGTTTGTGTTCAAGCAATTTGTCGAACACTTGGTGTGCGAAACACTCCAAGTGAAATTCAGTAAGAAATGGTAGTGCTAAACTTTTCCAATTACAATCAAAAGGATTGTAATGATATTTTAAAAATATTTGTCAGCACTACACTATACCAGAATTTTACTGAGCAATTTGATTGAACACAAACGTTAAAATTCAAAAATAGAAAAATAGTAAAAGAGATAACAACACCAAATATGTTGAGGCAGTTCCCTCGTCGTCCTCGCTTGGGGTACGTCTGCCCTTAATTTTAGAAATGGAATTGAAACCTATATAAACCTGTTGCAAATGTTTGTACAAGAGAAGTAAAAGTAATCAAACACTCAAGCCTAGTTCTTGATGTTAAAACTATGTATTCTCTCCCCTTGATTTAAGATGAATCAAGTGCCTCAAATATGTTGAATAAACCTCTAATTATAGCTACACATTTGAACCACCCAACGGTCTTCAAATCTTTAGCCCAACTGATTTCAATCACACACAATTTGAAACCAAATCTTCCTTCCATAATCCTCCGGTTACCGCTACTAGATTGACAGAACCACCCGTTCTTCAATCACCTTCGCTCGGCTGAATCTGTGAAGAAATGATTTGTGCAAAAACCCCCCAAAATCCCAAGATTCTTGGAGGACAAAACCTTAATGGTTTTATTCAAGAAAAACCCACTAATCTCTCAACCCAAACCCGATACAATATCTTATGTTTGGACGTTATCACCTCAATGATGCAGAATGATCAACAAAAATGATTATGTGTATTTATTGAGAAAATGCAAGAAAGAGGATGAAGATGACGAGAGAAAAATCAGTGTCAATTTTCACTTTTCTTGTTGTTGGTTAAAGAATGGGCCCAAAAAGAATATATACATGAAGCTAAGATCAAGTAACAAACATAAAATCCATTTGAAAGGCAAACACATCAGAAAAATAAGGTGACACGAGAGAACGGTCGACCTAAAGAAAATGGGGGGTCGACCTGAGCACTCCTGCTTTCAAAATTATGCAGAAACTGACTCTATGCGTCGACCAGAACAGGTCCATGCATCGACGCAAACCTGCCCAGAATTGAAAAATTGAAATGCTAACAGTATGAGTCGACCGAAGGGTCGACGCGAGCACTCCTGAGAGCAAAACCTCAAAATTCACTTTGCATGAGTCGACCTAAGCAAGGCTTTAAGTCGACTCAAATGCTCAAAACTTCCAAAAATACAATTTTTGACATGTATTGCTATATCTAAACACTACTAATGCATATCTAAGTCTTTGAACATGATCAAACCCACACAAAACACATATAATGCTTTTCTATATGAATATACTCGTGTATTTTTAGAAACTCTTGTGCACGAGAGAACTACAAATGCATATGTGACTCGATGATACCGTCCAAAATACAAAGTACTAACTAGATATGTTTTGACATCATTTAAAAAAGGATTGAGACAACTATCCCTCACAGTGTATAATGTGTCTGGTGTGTTTATGGAGTCTAAGAATAGGATTTTCCATCCTTATCTAGATCAGTTTCTGGTTGTGTTTATCGACAAGCTTTTGATATATTCTAAGTCTAATGAAGAGCATGCAGAGCATTTGAAAGTTGTGTTACAAAATTTGAAAGAAAGAAGTTGTATGTAAAGTTATCCAAGTGTGAGTTCTGGTTACGAAAGGTAAGACTTTCTCGGGTATGTAATTTCTAGTGATGAGATTGTCGTTGATCCAGTGAAGATCGATGATGCGTTGCATTGCGAAACTATGAAGCCTGTTACGAAGATCATAAGTTTTTTGAGTTTGGGTGGGTATTACAAGAGGTTTATTGAAGGCCTTTCAAAGTTGGTATTCCCTATAACTTAGTTAACTCAAAAGGGTCAAACTTACGTTTAAAATGTGTAGTCTGAAGAGAGTTTTCAAGAATTTAAGAAGAAGTTGACATTTGCTCCAGTTTTGATTTTGCTAAATCCAGGTGAATTCTTTGTTGTGTATTGTGATGCTTCAAAGATGGGTATAAATGGTGTGGCTATGCATAATGGTCATGTTGTGGCTTATGCTTTTAGACAGTTGAAAGTTCACGAGAGAAATTATTATAAGCATGATATGGAGTTGGCAGTCGTGGTGTTCGTGTTGAAAATTTGGAGGCATTATCTATTTGGTTCTAGATTTGAAGTGTTCAGTGACCCCAAGAGTTTGAAGTACTTGTTCAATCATAAAGAGTTGAACATGAGGCCGAGAACGTGGCTCGAATTTCTGAAGGATTATGATTTTGACTTGAGTTACCATCCCAGTAAGGCCAATGTTGTAGTTGATAAGTTGAGTAGGAAGTTGTTGCATATGTTAATGTTAATGCTTTGAGAATTTGAGTTGATCGAGCAATTCAGAGACATGAGTTTGATGTGTGAAGATACTTCTATCAATGTAAAGTTGGCGATGTTGAAGCTGACCAGTGGTATTCTTGAAGAAATCAGAGAAGGTTAGAAAATCGACTTGGGATTGATTGACCGGTTGGTGTTAATAAATCAAGGTAAAAAATGCGATTTCAGAATCGACGAAAATGGTTTAATGAGATTTAGAGATAAAGCTTGTGTACCAGATGTACCAGAACTCAAGAAGAGTATTTTAAAGGAATGTCACAAAAGTGGTTTGAGTATTCATCCCGGTGCCACTTAGATGTGCCAAAATTTGAAGAAAATGTTTTAGTGGCCAAGAATGAAAAAGAAGTAGGTGAGTTTTGTTTATGCTTGTTTGACTTGTTAGAAATTGAAGATTGAACATCATAAACTGTTAGGTCCGATGCAACCGTTAAACGTTCCTGAGTGGAAATGGGACAACATTTCCATAGATTTTGTGACGAGCTTGCCGAAGACGACGAAGGGATGTGATTCCATCTGGATAATTGTTGATAGAATGACTAAATCGACTCATTTCATTCCGATTAAGATTAGTTATTCTTTATAGAAGTTAGTCAAATTGTATATTGAGAAAACTGTTAGCTTGCATGGTATTCTTTCGAGTATTGTTTCTGACAGAGTTTCGAGATTAACATCGAGGTTTTGGTAGATTTTGCAGAAAGCGTTGGGTACTAAAATGGTTTGGTTTGTACATGTAAAAAAACATATATAAATTAAATAAATAAACAATCAAACAACTAAGAAAAATAAAGACTTGAAAAAAATTAAAAAAAAGTATTTAAAAAATCTTAATGTTAACAATTAAATAGAAATATGGGTATATATATGCGTCATTGCAGTTTAGGAATTTACTTTCAATTATAATAATTGAGCACTTCGTTGTCAAAAATAATACCGTTCAATGGGTGTGTACTAATTCAAAGCAAGACAAGTTCAATCGGTGTAGGTTTAGTACTTTATTGCTGGTGGGTTTGTGTCGGTGAGTTTCTTACTCTAAGATGAGGCTAAACTGAAGATAAGGAGGACTAAAGTTTCTGTATAATGCACAAATTCCTTGGTAACATGGATGATACTGACACATTTTTTTAATATGCCATCAACTATTCAACCTAATCCCATTTTTGCTTTATTCTAATGAGATCAGGTTTTAGTGCACTCATAAATCGATGAATGCTTAAAATGAAACCATTCGACTAAGATCAGCCGATTTAAAAATAAGTTTGATAAAAATTGGATTGTTGTGATGTACTAACTATACCCGGTTGCATGTAGTAGTGACTACATCTAATCCAAATTTATTCTCTTGCTTTACCTTCAAAATCGAGTTAGTTAGTATGTATGACAACCTGTCAATATCTGGTTTTAGTGTTTATTTCTTGTATTCATTGGCATATATGATGCTACTTTTTATATTATATAGTTTTAGTAAAGTAATATAAATCATTTTGGATTCTTTTCTAGGCTCATAATTTGATCATTTTAATAAATTTCTTGGTGAAGTGGAAATGTTCACATTTTTGTTTGAATGCACATGTCAAATTCATGATTAAGAGAGGAATTTTGACTTTCAGGTGCTGTGTTAATATTTTATTGAAACATATATGAAAGAGAAAGATTTTTAGGAATATATAATGCAAGTTTTCATATCTTGCTTAATCTTATTGTCTACCGATCTTAAGCCTGTCATAAGCATATACATTTATATAATTGATTAACTAATGCAAATAAACTTCATGTAAATATGTAATTATTTAGAGATTAATTTACATATTGATAGTGGTTTTTACCCATGAATTTCATTAAAATATGTCATAGTGCCATAAGTGATTTCTAAAATATCTCCAAAAATATCTATATAACATTATTTATCTGATTGTATGATGTCTAAACGAATGTAAAACAATTTAACATGAGATGGTAACATTTTCTCAACTCTATAGAGTTCTACGAAGGTCATACGCATTGTTCTATTTTTATACCACTATTATCTAAAACGAATATTGACACTGAAGAATATTTTAAGGAGGGAATACACATGTGAGAAAATGAAAATATCGTAAATGAGTGAAGATTAAGTCAACAAGACTAGTGTTTGCTATACATACCACACAACCTGCATAAGTAATCAAGCAATGCTAAATTCTGGTGTCACAATGTTTTGTCTCGTGAGATCTTAGTGTTTTCCTATACATATAACACTTGTACATTTTTAATCGAACAAGCTATGTATGCATTTTTATCCCTTTATCTTTCTATTTTACACTACAATTATGCATTTCTTAGTTCAATATGTCAAAAAATGCCCAACTCCTTACTTAACACTTTTTAAAGAAGTTAAAAATTCATAAATAAATGAGAAACAATAACTTCTCTCTCAACATAATCACTTGCAGCTGAAGGGTAATAAGCTATTAGTCGATACTATTAAAAAAAATTAAATTTAGAGAGGTATTATTTTATCACTAATGCACTAAAATTCTATTACAAAAATTTTTTGTGATCAATTTAACGACATACCAATATTCGTATCGAATTGTAATGTCGCAAAATATTTGTGAGGGGTTTTAAATTCCATCATAAATAGTTATGGAATAAATATGTCACTAAATTTAAAATTCTGCACTAACCATTGAAAAGAAATCTGTTAATAATTAGTGAAAGATTTTAAATACCTAAATAATTATGGTAATGAATACTTTAGTGACGTTTATATTTTGTCACTAAGAAAATAAATTTTTTTATTTATGACATATTCATTTCGTGTTAAATTAGATGATCATTGTTTAATGACATTTATATTCCGTCACCATTCAATGAAAACTTGCATGAAGATATTAAAATTGGAAATTTCCTACCAAATTTAATTAATATTGCAATTGAATTTACTATATCATCATAATTAAAATAAACAATATAAAACACTAGAAATTGTTTTTGTGAATATCATTTTCCAAATTAAAATTAATAGTACTAAAAATATGCTCTTAAAGGTAAATATTAAAACCATAGTATTAATAGTTAATAAGAGAGTACATAATATTAATAGTTCATAAGAACTCGCATAATCTTGAATTTGTACTAGTATAATAAATTGAAATAATCCTAAATTTTAAAGTACACTGCCAGAGATGGAGGTGTTTGTCATAGGGTGAGCCCATACCCCACCACAATTACCATAATTTTAATATTAGTAATATTAGTAATATATTTATATATTAAATGTGTTAAAATATTAAGAAGAAGTTTCTCTAATGGCCCCCATTTAATTAATAAATATTGAATCATTTAATTTTTCACATATATCATCATCCCATCTACCATATAAGAACATAAGAACATAAGGTGTTCTGGAAAAATCTTAAATGCCCCTGCTGGTCCCTCAGCCCACCACGTGTATGCCTTATTAGCATTTCCTTCTTTTTTCTTCGCCATATCAGCATACAGTTTGCTTATCTCTTCATGTGCTTACATTTTGATAGATACCGCTGTTATGCTTCACATTTTGCTATGAAATTATATTATAATATAATATTCATTTGTTTCTTTTCCAATGCTACTGCATAGCAATTAATGCTTCTGCTTCTTTCGTATTACCAATGTCATCTCATATAGGTTAATTAATGTTATTAGATTCAAAACTTTTCTTCCATTCACCTAACCAAACCTTAAAATTGAAAAATCAATAACCACTTTTTTTCTATCCTCTCTGTTGCACCTTAAATTTGTCATATATTTACATAGTTTCTAGTGTCACTTTATTTTGAATGAATAAAATAACATAATTGGCAAGAGATTGTGTGTAACTAGTTGTGAGTGTGAGAGGTCAAGAGTTCAAATCCCACTTTTTCACTTTTTGTTTTGTTTCTTTTATTTTTATTCTAACTTTTCTATTTTCATAAAAAAAAATAACAAAAATAGTTTTTTTATTATTTAATTATTATTTTCGTATTTTATTTAAATTATTTTTAAAAAAAATATTATTTTTTCACTTTTTCCATATTTTTCATAAAAACATCCAAAAATCATAAAATTAAAAATATTAGAAAAGATTTTATTCTTTTAAGTTTGTTTTAGTTTGTTTTTTTAGCTTTGACTAATTATTTAAGTTGGGCTTTAAAGTGGGCATTAGGTTAGAGTTAACCCTAATTTGTTACCTATATAAACATGAGTTGCATTAGAGAAAAGGGGGAGAGCACACAAAAGGAAAAAACAGCGGTCGTTCTCACGACTTATCAGAAGAGGAAAGCGTCAGCAAATCCACCAAACGGCGCAAAACCACCACGAACCGCTTCGAACCCCGAACGAGGTGAGCAGTTCTTTTTGTCAATAACAAAGTTTTTCTGTTGTTTTCAGGTGGAACAAACCGAAGAAGAAGGAGAGAAATCGTTTCCGGCCATGCAAGAATGGAGCAAAGCTCAAAGGAGCTGCAACGACGCTGCCACCATGATGAAGAAGATGGGGTTTCTAAAAACCTAAAGATTGAAAGGCTTCAGCGTGAAGTATACTTTTCCCCTTTTATTTTTTTATATTTTTTATTTTTCCCTTTTTTTTTTATTTTTCTTCTTCTTATTATTATTATTATTCTGATTTTTTTTTAATTGTAATTATGTCATAATAAATGGTTAGTTTAATTAAAAAATATTTGCTAGTTAAACCTTGTTTTAAAACACTGTTCTTATAATATAAAAAATTAAAACTGTTTTTTATAAAAACTAAAACTTCTTTTTTTAAAAAACAAATTTAAATTGAATCCTTTTTTTAAAAAATTAAAACTAAAACATTTTTATTAAAAACCATTGTTTCAAAATTAAGATTAAATTTCTTTTTTCAGAAATTAAAAATAAAGTTTTTCAAAATTAATAAAATAATAAATTTCCCAATTGCCTTTTCTTTCTTTCATTATTAATTGCTTTATTATTTGTCATTGATTTCCGCCTAACTTTTTTTTCACTAACGTTCTTTATTTGTTTTCCGCTAGGTTTTAGTCGGTCTCCGATTATTATTAATTAAATATTTCATTATCATATTTGTAATTTGTTCCATGGATGTAATTTACGTGAGGCCATGGTCGCGGTTTATTTTATTTTGCATTTTTTGGGGATTTGTAATTTACCGAGTGATCGTCGCGACGCTTTCTTTACTTTCTGCACTTTATTTCTGCCATATAATATTTTTCCATGTTTTACATGATTTAGCGTTATGTTCCTTCCGAAGGATTAGGTTTAGCCGTTTGACCGCCGAGTCAATAACCCTAACGTTTGACAATTTCAAAATCCTAATCGCCTAGGTGTCCCGCCGTTGACGAAAATACCATTTACCCTAGCATTAGGTCAAAGAGTCGTCGTACTCTGTTTTAGGGTTTCCTGCCGTGGAATATTGAATTTAACCCTAATTTCAATTAACAATTTCAACGTAGAAATATGAGTTTCAAGACTCCACGTAGGCGCTTCCCTATGAACGCTTACTCCCCAATGAAACCTTGACCACAGTCAAGACGTTTCTAACCTCCCTTTCGAGAGGAACTACAATTACTCTGATTCCATTCCCGTCAGGATATTGTCGCACCTCGAAAAATCACGGAGACATTTCGGAGAAACGACCCTCGCGCAAAAGGCGCGGAAATGCGGTTCGACAGAGTCGCCACTGAACTTTATTTTCCCCGAATAAACGGGAGAGGAAAATATCGAGAAAACCTCTTAAAACGAAAGGATAGGAACAGGGCTGTCGCAACCATGCTCCGGGTTCGGGAGTCGGTTACGTGAGGGGAAGGTATTAGCACCCCTCACGTCCGTCGTACTCGACGGGAACCTCTTAAGGTAATTGTAGGGAGTGTTGTTTAGGTTTACTTGTTTTCTTCTCGTTGTTAAAGGTTGAATTGGTAGGTTAAAAGATGCTAAGGGGAGAGGGGTGGTTAGAAGATAGGGTGCTTGCCAAGGATTGGGGCCCTTGTGAAGGAAAATTGCGATTTAAACGCAGCGGAAAACAAAAATTTCCTTTAGTGATCCTTACGAATGAGCATGGTCAGTGATAGAATCGTTACCTCTTTGTGGCGATTCAGATCTTTGATGCAGCGATCACAAGCGTTGATGAAGTGCAACGCCTCTACTCAGTCCACACGAACAGCTTCCGGTCACAGTGCTAGCTGCTTACGAACGGAATTATTTGAGTGAGAAAAGAGAATCAAAAACGAAAATGCATCAAGTGAAAGCTTCATCACAAGGGTTCCTTTTATAGACTCTCTTGTGGGCTGCGGGCTAAAAACCCAATTCACATGATCCATAATAATATTATATATTATTATAATAACTATTATTATAATAAATATATTTATTTTATTATTATTTTATAACCATTATAAAATAACAATAATTATTATTATATTATCCGAATTTCTATTTTTCACTTAAGTGCACCGTACCTTACGGTGTTCCTTTGATTTCTCTATCTCTCATCAAACTGTCCTTATGTGTGTGACCCTGTAGGATTTCGTAACGTTGGTAATTATATTAAATTATATATTTAACATAATAAACAGTAAGCGGTATCTAGCAACACATCACTGCTACCCAAGTCACGAAAATGTCATGTGATCTGACAAAACCTTTTTCGTGATAATATATGTTTGTACAATTACCCTTTTGCCCCTATGTCTATATTGAACACAAGGCATACACTGTGTCATCCTTGTCCAGTTCAATATTGGGCCCTTAGACATTTCTCCTGTTATGCAGGATTGGCAAATTCCATCTAGGACACTCATGTCCCTCAGCATGCTTCGTGGAGTGCCCATCAACTGTCTTTATGATCATCCAGTTACGGATAATGTTTGATCAGCAATAAAGCACCCGACTCTACATCTAGGGTCAATAGTGGTTTCAGGTCGAAGGGTGGTAATACACCATTATCACCATGAGAATAACTTATGACACTTTGCATAACATACTATGTAGTATTCTCATAGCGGGTCAATCCGGTATAAATATTACTCCTAATATTTATACCTATGTCAAGACTTGATAACTCTTTATCCATGATCCATGAGATGTGATCATCAGTCTATCTTCATAATAGTCTCAATGCTTTTAATGTTATCCCACTTTGCAATAAAGCTTGACTACGGATATTTTAAGAATAATGTCTTTATGTTTAATGGGATCTCATGATTAAGTCACACTTAACATTTCATTAAACAAACTAACTATTCTAGGGACTTTATTATTCTGAAAGACAAACATAATAAAGAAATGCCTTTTATTATTAAACGAATAATCCGATACAAGTACCAAAAAGTATTGGCCTCTAGGGCTTACACCAACACCTTGTGCCTACGTATGCTCATTCGGACGAGAATGAGAAATCAGAGCGTCATAGTTCGACTACGGGAAAAGATGGGGTAAAATGGGAGATGGATAGAAGGTAGCTCGCCAAGATAATCGCAATCTTGTGCCTACGTATCTTACATTCGGACGAGAATGAAGAATCAGAGCAGTCGTAGTTCGTGGTAACAACCACGAAAAGGTGAGGTTGAATAGATTGGAAGTTTGAGAAAGAGACGAAAGAGTGATTGACAAGCAACCCAAGAGCGCGCCTCAAGAGCTTGTCACTCAAGAATTCAAAGAATGCGAGATTCCAAGAACTCAGTTCTTTCGGGAATTGACTAAATAAGTTGAAGATAAGAGTTGGATGTTTTGAAATCGAAAGAATGAAATAATAACAACTCGGGGGCGTGCCCAAGAGTTACTCATTCGAATATTTCAAAGAATGCTAGATTCTAGGAATATCCCTCTTTCGTAAGTTTAAAAAAACGTTTGTGAAAAGATCGAATCAAAAAAATGGCATGCGAGGCCAAAGGAAGTTGGTTTGAAAATGGCTCGATGACGTATCGAGGATTTGTTTGAAAACGAAACCGACTTGACGACGTGTCAAGGGTTAGGATTGTGAGAAACGATATTAGTCCCTGAGGGTGCCCCTAATATCGAAACCATGAGGAGTTGTGAACGAAATGTACGAAATGTGGGTTGCGAATGCGTACGAGCATTCGACTTAGGAGAATGTTTGAAAATGATTGAGTTTGAAAAAGTCGAAAGGTTGGGTGAATAACAACTCAAAAGCGTGCCTCGAGAATTATTCACTAGAAAATTCAAGGAATGCTAGACTCCAAGAATCTCCTTCTTTCGGAGTTTTAATCGAAAAAAGATGTTTGAAAAATAATTTGAAATGAAATGGGGTATGAAAATAATTTGTGAATGTATGAGGTAAGGATATGAATTTGAATTTGAAAATGAATTTGAATTTGAAAATGATTTAGGAGAAGTGATAATTATTTGATAAATGAGACGTCAGCCTCACAACCAAAGAATCGGAGTATTATCGGGATGCTAGATCTCGACAACACCATTTTTATTTGAAAAAATGTTTGGATGAACAACGGAAATATCACACAGAATGCTAGATTCCTATGATATTTTTTGTCCAAAATAGCGTACTAAACGAATAGTAGAACGACATATTATTTAAGGTGTACACCCCAATAATGTTCGTCCAAAAATCCAAAAAGTGCTAGACTTCAAAGATTTAATTTGCTTTTAGAAAAAGATATTCAAGGTGAGTCGAGGTTGATGGCGAGGCTTTTAAAACACTCGACTTACATGGGTAAAAATGACTCGATAAATCGAGAGTTTATTTTGAAAAATTTTGAGGCATTAAACATAGCTAAGACAAGTGATAAAATATTACACTTTAAGGGGAGCGGGATACATTTATTTCGAATGGGAATAAAATTATAACCAAAATATTAGATCGAAAGAAAGAGAATAAGCTAAGATAGAATCGGTAGGATAATTCCAATTTCTCTACAATAAGAAAAAAAAATGGACTTAAACCTGATCTGTATTTTCAAACTGAATGAAATAACCGGAAGCTACTCAAGCCCATGCAAATAAAAAACCTTACTATTCTATACACCTAGAGATAATAATATAATTTACTTTTTACAAAACAATTTTTTTTTTGTTTTAGACAAAACATCATATTTTCCTGTAAGCATATTTATGTCCTTAGAATTAGTAATGGGACGTCAACAGTATAAAATACGCCTTAATTAATTGCTGCTAGCGAACCGTAGAAAAAAGGCCACCCTATGCGAACCAACAAATTCACTTGAAAGGAATTCAACTTGATTAATAGCAGTATATACCCCAATTTAACTCAACAGCAAACAATACCCAAATAGCAAATATCAGCCTTTAATTCTTTAAAAAAAAGACATGTTACCAATCTCAACCTTATCAGTATGCGGGGCTCAAATCTGAGATATGGGAAACAAACCACAAGATAATCGTACAAAACATCGGAATAAAACTCGAAGCAGTAACATTATTCCGAGTTGTCAATACCACCATTCGAAAGCGGATGCTACCTCAATATTCAAGAGACAATCAATATTGTATACACAAAAAACAAACTTTACGATTCGAGATATTTACAAATGAGAAACACCAATATTAACCTATTATGAAAGATATCCAAGAAGAAAACATAACTTAAAACAGGTTGTCATAAAGTGAACAAAACAAATCCAGATGCATGACCAACATTAATCACTGGTATGAAAACAAATCGTAAACATAGCCATATACACATGAAATAGACCTGAATTTGTAATGCACCACTGCAATGTTTTGAAATCCCAATAACAATCACAGAATTTTATGAAAATATTTATCATGTCAAAATGAAGTAACACCTAGACATACAAACCAGCTTTGTCCTTGGAAAGATGAAATAAAATGCAGCAGAACTATATTAACAAATATCAAAACAAAAGGCTACACCAACCGTCAACAGAATCGTGCTTAGTGACTGGTTCTCGATGCTATTGCGGAAGGACCAGCGCTGTTGAGTTGGACTTGAAACCAGAGCCTTGCCTTGTCGGTGCTGTTGTTAAATCACAGGGCGAAATCTTGCACGAATATGTCGACGTTGATGTCGTCATATTACCAATAGTGTCGTCGATGTTGCAGCTACAAAATCATTGCCGTCAAATTTGTATGAAGCGCAGCCACTACTTATGGTGGAACTTGGCGGCGGCATGACGAAAACCAAGGATTCACAACCATTTTTGCAACCTATACTTGCACTGATTTCTGTCCCCAAGAGCTTGTCATAGTCTTGTCTCAAAACATGACAAACCGCGAGTCTTTTGTTGCCATCATAGGTGTTGCTTCATTGTCGGTTGTGCAAAATACTTTGAATGTGACTTCATCACGGCTAAGATGCAACTTTGATCCTCGCTCGGTGGTCGCAGCCTGCACAGCAATTATCTACAAACAAGCAGTACCAAGCAGTACGAGAAATAAATATGAAAATTGAAATTAAAAAGAGCAGTCCAAGCATATACATAACCCATGCTATCCTCTTTCGATGAATCCGCGACGTAGTATGTACTGATGTACATCAGTAGAACATAGCGCAATTGATTCAAATACAACGGTAGGTGGTAGACGCAAGTTCAGATCGCAAGGTTGAACATTCTCACCGCACAACTGGCTTTCTTAACAAGAACATCATATTGAGACAGGTACAAACATGATGTTATCGACTTGTCGTTGCGGTGCACTGCTAAGTCAGAACCGAATGCAAGCTTTTACCGAATTGAACGCTCGCAGCAGGCCTACGTTCTAGCAACAGCTTGTGGAGGTTTTTCCATAGTTGTCGAATAGGAAAATGAGGCACGCGCGGCGTAAACGATTTACCGACATGGGGAAAAACTGTCCTAAGAGCAATAGACCAAGCTTTGTCGCCTTAACACACCCCTGCTAGCAACGCGAAGGAGAAATTTGAAATCAATCTGTGATACCTTCCTTCCACACCCGAACATCAACAACTCCGAACTTTCCTCTTCTTCAAAATCTGCACATGAATAAAAAAAACATACCCAAACAGAGCAGCACAACCATACAAAAAATGAAAACCAAGAAGAAAAAGTTAACTTTAACATGACCCGTTCTCGCTCATCTCTGCCTCCATAAACCGAAACCAGTTCGCCGCAGTCGTCACAGAAGTTGTTGTTACTTATAAAAAACCAAACCTGCATAAACTCCACTGTAACTGAAACTGAGGAGCTTTTCCCGAAACGGGAGTGTGCGTGAGCTTATATCAACCAGAATCCCACGAGAATCTCACGAGAAGCCGCACTTTAACGTTTGTCGCAAGGATGCTCGCTTACCTTGCACTAGATTCGATACCTGCAATGAATAGGCAAAACAAAACACATAGAATTCGTGAAGAATACATTACACCATAATTTGCAACCGTAACCAAACCAAAAATCAAATAGGACCACAAAATAATGAGAATCGTATCAAAGTGTCGTGACAAGCTTCGGTGAATTGGTGTCTTTGAACTTGTTATACACTTTGGATCCATGCTTCTGCTATTGACATTCGAAGTCGCGACCTTCCGTGTACGGATGCTTAAAGGAAAAGAAGTGACCATACTTTGACAATCAGTCCACCATCACAAAAATAGCTTTGACTCCTTTGGACTTGAGGAGTCTAGTGATGAAATCCGAAGGATGTGCCGTCCAAAATTCAATCCAGAATTGGGAAGTGCTGCAGCAAGCCCGTTAATGAAGACGCGGCACACTTCTGTCTTTGACAGGCCTTACAAATTGTTGCATTGAATTCTTCATACCACTATCTAATATAAGTTTCCCGCAATCTTGCGATATGTTTGCACAAATCCAAAATGACTTCCACTTGGAGATGCATGGAACGCGTGTAGTATGATGGCAGCACCAACCGGTCCTGATAAAATAGGATACCCTGCTTCAAACTGAAACCGAGTCTGGCGGCTGGATTTTGCTGCAGCAGTTATTTCCTCCAATATTGGATCCTCAAGTACCTTTTGCTGCACCAGTGGGGCCTGCAACCAAACTGGGACAGATGTTACTGCAGTGAATTTCATATCTTCATTCAGTTTGGAAATCCAATTCTGCTGGTCAGCAGTTGTGATTCTTTGCTGCAACAGGTGGAAAACTGGAACAATCACCAAATTGGAGTCTGAACCTCAGACTCAACCTCAAACCTGTTACAAGTCAATCACAAACAAATACAAGCCATCTCGTGTGACATTAAAAGATACCAAGTTATCAAAACAACAGCACCAACTAAAATTTTACAAATAGATTAAACTAATCCAAAGAATGATGACTGCTGTGCCTTAGGCCTCTGTTACCCGTTTCCTGTCATGAATGCTGCGGGGATCACCTGTTGTTGCGTGTCATTCGACTCCATATTCGTTTTTTGCGCAATCGACATTCAGTGAAGCCGTAGCTGAGGTGGATTTATGCACTGTAAGTGCAGAGTTGTAGTCGTTGTAGTGTGATTGTTATCAAACTGCATTGCGACCAATATTAAGTTGTCGCTGCTATTCGACAGGGTTGCAACCTGTACGGAACCTCCTGTCAAAAACAGTTAATACAGCAAACATCTAAAACAACACATTTGCTTTTGACTCGAAAATCCTCCATCCATTGTGATAAGCCTGATTCGTATTAAACTGCAACTCAACAGATCCTGCAACAACCTCAAAACACCCGTTCGGTGAACTTTTTCGTAAAACAATTATCACAGCCGAGTTTGGGGAATAAACAACCGTTAGAGTAAAAAGCCGTTCTTCATCTTCCTGACATGTACATTCACCCTCAAAGTGAATCAATCAACCAACACTTGATAATCGTTAGAGAAAAAACAACAATGAAGATTAAATAAACAACATGTCAGTCTGGTTTTAAATAATCGATTAAAAACATGAAACAGCATGCCATGGATAACAAACAACCACAACCATGATTACCAAGTACCAGAATCGAGATAAAAGAGGGGACAACACCCACCCTTACGTTGAACACTCGGTTGTCGTGCTCAGGTCCGATATGCGCTAGCTGAGATGGTGCCGCTCGAAACAATATCGTCGGACTTGTGTTGCGAAACTATTCGAATGCTTTACTGGAAACTTCATCAGAACGCCACACCATCGTTTACCTTTGTTGACATGCCAACATATAACTAATCAAAGCTTCTCTTGTTGCGGTAGTCGGATATGATGAAGCTGAAAAGGTAATTTCACAGAGGAAGGGGTTTTCGTTTGAGGGATTTGGGGTTATGATGAAGGAGAACGACGGTGGAAATGAGGGTAAAAAGGGTGAAAAGGATTTAGATCCACGGCGGCTGAGTTTTGTTGCTTTGAGGGCGGCGGAATGGCGAAAGGGAGATGATGATAAGGTTTTGAAGAGGAAGAAAAGGTGATGATTGAGAGGGGAAGATGATGGTCGTTTTGATGATTTGGGAGGGAGAAGACGCAATCGGCGGTCGTTAGGTTTTTTTCCCAAGGTGATGAACAGTCATTTTGAAAATTAGGGTTTGGGAGTTAAATTGGGGCAGCGCCGTTTTAGGGATTTTGGGGAACGATGAACAGTGATCTCGCCTCCCTCAATCTGTTCTTCTCCTTTCTTTTAAATAGCCAATCAGTGCCACAAACCCTAACGGGCCGTAGGGACTGGGCCTGTTCTTCTAATCCTGTTCTACTATTTTCTTTTCAATTTTTTTCAGCAATTAACCAAACTAATTAGTAATAAACAAAAAACTAACAATATGAACTAATGATTACAATATTGATTAACATGACTAAATAAATATTAACAAAACAATCAAATATTAACAAATATAATAAGTAACAATTAAATTGATATATTACCATAAATATTAATAATAATCATTAAATAAATATTAAAAGAAATATATATATATATATATATATATATATATATATATATATATATATATATATATATATATATATATATATATATATATATATATATATATATATATATATATATATATATATATATATATATATATATATATATATATATATATATATATATATATATATATATATATATATATATATATATATATATATATATATATATATATATATATATATATATATATATATATATATATATATATATATATATATATATATATATATATATATATATATATATATATAAAGAAAAAGTAATTACTAAAGACATTAGTAATATTTTTAAAAAAAGAAAAATCTTAAGAAGATAATATTTACAAAAAAAAAGTTGTTAGGCCACGTGTCATGCCTTAATTGGTCAGAAAGAAAATTCTTTGAAAAAAACGCTCAATTTCGGGTGGACACGTGTCTAAACGGCATGAAACAATAAATGCGAAAATATTTACAAAAGGGGTAGGACAAATTTAGGGTATGACAGATGCCTCTATCTAATAGGCTTAAACCTAGGAAAATGAACTGCATTGGCGTTTACATTCCTGAGGTAGAAGTCAATTAGATATAAAAAGACCCTGAATTTGTCCGAAAGAAAAAAAGATGCTAGAGAATTAAAATGCTGGAAAATGTAAACCAACTTGAGTAAACTGTGAATAATAGGCAAAAAGGTCGTCATCACCAAAAGGATGATGGAAAGAAATGAACACGGCTACCACCACCAAAAGGATGGTAGAGCAAAGCACAAATGCACAATCTGACATTAACGAAATGCCAGACCCACCACCAAAAGGATGACGGAGCGAAACACACACACCAGTCACTACCATCAAAAGGATGATAGGACAAACACCATCGCACAATCTGACCTCGATGAAACGCCAGACCCACCCCCAAAAGGATGACGGAGCGAAACACAAACAGAATACCGCACAATCTAACATCGACGAAATGCCAGACCCACCACCAAAAGGATGGAAGAGCGAAACACAACCAGTCACTACCACCAACAGGATGATAGGACGAACACCATCGCACAATCTGACATCGACGAAATGCCAGACCCACCACCAAAAGGATGACAGAGCAAAACACAAACAAAATATCGCACAATCTGACATCGACGAAATGCCAAACCCACCACCAAAAGGATGGCAGAGCGAAACACAAACAAAATACCGCACAATCTGACATCGACGAAATGCCAGACCCACCACCAAAAGGATGGCAGAGCGAAACACAAACAATCACTACCACCAAAAGGATGATAGGACAAACACCAACACCCATCGCACAATCTAACATCGACGAAATGCCAGACCCACCACCAAAAGGATGACGAAGCGAAACACATACCATTCACTACCACCAAAAGGATGATAGGACAAACACAATCGCACAATCTAACATCGACGAAATGCCAGACCCACCACCAAAAGGATGGCAGAGCGAAACACAAACAAAATACCGCACAATCTGACATCGACGAAATGCCAGACCCGCCACCAAAAGGATGGCAGAGCGAAACACAAACAGTCACTACCACCAAAAGGATGATAGGACAAACACCAACACCCATCGCACAATCTAACATCGACGAAATGCCAGACCCACCACCAAAAGGATGACGGAGCGAAACACACACCAGTCACTACCACCAAAAGGATGATAGGACAAACACAATCGCACAATCTAACATCGACGAAATGTCAAACCCACCACCAAAAGGATGACGGAGCGAAACTCACACCAGTCACTACCACCAAAAGGATGATAGGACAAACAGAATCGCACATCGCACAATCTGACATCGACGAAATGTCAGACCCACCACCAAAAGGATGGCAGAGAGAAACACAACACACATCACACAATCTGACATCGAAGAAATGCCAGACCCACCACCAAAAGGATGATGGAGCGAAACACAAACAAAATATCGCGCAATCTGACATCGACGAAATGTCAGACCCACCATCAAAAGGATGATGGAGCGAAACACAAACAAAATATCGCACAATCTGACATCGACGAAATGCCAGACCCGCCACCAAAAGGATGGCAGTGCAAAACACAACACACAGGTCGCTATCACCAAAAGGATGATAGGACAACACAGATTTGAAGTTTACTGACACCAAAAGGATGCAGGCTAGGTTGAACTGACGAAGTTCGACTATCACCAAAGGGATGATAGTAAGGCAATTGACAACGGTCACGCTTGCTGGGTACAACTCATTGGGGAACCCCTGAGAAGAAGATTGAATTGAAATGAGTCAACGGGGTACGCCCACCGTCTTGTTTGGAAATCATAGTTTTGCTGAAATGATTTCATGGTTACGCCCATGAATTCTGAAGAGGATGCCCCTGACTGGGCTGAGTTTGTCTTGATGTCTTGTTTTGCTCAACAAAAGGTTGAACAACTTCATGAAGAACGCTCATGGTCTTGCTGAAGATGCCCCTGCTCGGGTTGGATCTTGCACCGAACTTCTTGGACTTGCCCAACAAAAGTTTGAACAACTTAGTGGGAATGCCCACGGTCTTGAACGGTACGCACCTGGCTGGGTTGTATATTGACTTGAAGATCTGATCAACCACGAGGTTGAAATACGTCACGGGAAATACCCATGGTCTTGAAAAAAAATGCCCCTGACTCGGCTGAATCTAGATTTGAATAACTTCAAATTTTGTGGGAGAAACCCACAATTGCAGAAGATTGCCCCTGACTGGGCTGATGACTGCTTTGAAGCTTTTGAAAATCGTGGGACAAACCCACAATCTTGCAAAAATGCCCCTGATTGAGCTGATGATTGTCTTGAAGTTTCTTCGAGGTTGATCCTGGACCTTGACTTGCGTATATGAATGCTGGATGATAAATGATATTCCATATGAGTGGAAGTGCGAATGCAAATGCTGACGTGCGGAGATGCAAGAGCTGGGGAAGTATGGTATGATTGGAGTATGAATATGATGTAAGATGCTTATGAAGTCGAATGCAATGCGTATGATGCATATGATGCAGACGGGTAATTGGAAATGCAGGTGTAGGCGCCAGCATGGTGGACTTTTGGTAGTTGCCAATGCGGATTGAACTTCGGGTGGTGGGAGGGATTGACTTCCTCGACACGCATTTTGTTGAAGATGTCACGATTGAAGCTGAAGATGATGCTCTGGATGCCCCAAGTCTGGGTACTTTGTGGTTTACTGTGAATTTGCTTTAGAGAAGGTTGCAGCTCTGCCTGATGATTAGGGTAACTTGGTCCTGCCTCAGTCTGAATATGGTAATGATATGCCCCTGCTCGAGCTGTTGAATGATTTGCTCCAGCCTGTGGGCTTTGAAATAATCTTGCCTCGTGTACGCTAGTGAAAGTCAAGTTCCTCCTCGATTGCCCCTTGCTGGAGTGTCTTTGAATACCTAGTACTGATTTGCAATTAAAATTGTACATTCACAAATGGTAATAATTAATGCAAAGTTCGATGCAAGTCTGAAAAAGTGTGTCATTTATTGAGAGTGTCGTGGTAGTGAGACGAGTGGACAATTAGCTTAAACGTTGTGCTGATTCTGATTGGTGTGCAAGATATGACACCAATGTCGATGATTAGAAATCATGTGAGGAGTCAGGTTACGCAACCTTGCGATAATATGCTTTCAGAGTAAACCTCGTCTCAATTAGGTCTTTCGAGGGCTGTAACGTGGTCTGGTTCACGGTTATGAAACAAGGTTATTAGGCTCAAAGTATGATTTGTACCCACCCCTTCTTCTTAATGATCTCCAGTCCTACGCTCAGTTAATTTTGCACTTATTGTGACGGTGTAAGCTTGAAGGTTCAAGGTTTGCTCGATGTGGCAGTCACCTTATTTTGGTTTTGATGGATGTCAGTGGCCCTTTTGATTTGGGTGGCCACTGATTCTTATTTTGTTTTTTGTTGAGGGTTTCGGGGTCCTCTTTTGCTTTTGTTTTTGTTGATCCCTAACTTTTGCATGGATTGACTTTGCTTGTCAGATCCATCGGGATTGCCTTGATTTTGCCTAAGTCCCCTCTAAGGTGTTTGACATAGCAGGCTTTTGATGTTCTTTTTGGATTTTATTGGAGGATTGTGACTGCCATGTCATGAGTCTTTGATGAACAACCATCTTCTGGATTTTTCTTTGTTGATTCGAGTGCGGAGTTGGATTAACTGAACACTACCCTGCCCCAGGTTGAGTATAAAGGGTTTGAATATCCGAAGGAAACTGCTACTTCTAGGCTCGAAGTGGTTTACTAGGGATTAACTCCTTATATCTCCAGCGTTTGGGGAATTGAAGCAATGCCTGTACATCATTGACGAGATTCTGTCTGAAAGCATACGTTTTGCAATTATGGGTATCTCGTTTTCATCATCCTCCCTCAAATCATGCTAAACAATAGTGAATAGAGTGGAATGAATAAATGTGTCGGTGATAAGTAAAAATGAGTGAATACGACATAACTAAATCAAAACAATGCATGAACGATACATTAATGAAAACCGAATACGAATGACAATTGTTCAAAGCATACAGTACTTAAACACACAATGACAAAACATAAGAAATGCGAAAGATTAAATGGCAGCATGACGGCCTTCTTCAGAAAATGGACTTGACTGGACTTGATCTGATGTTGGCACTAGTTGGCTGGTGGCATCGGGTCGTTGATGGCACTGAGATACTTCCCATCAAAGGTGAGAGCTTCCTTGTCAATCAAGTCTTAAATTTTGTGCTTGAGAAACCTGCAGTTCTCAATGTTGTGACCTGGAGCGCCCTTATGAAACTCACAATGAGCATTCGCGTCATAATCAGCAGGAAGGACAGTTGGGGGAGCTAGATCTCTCGGGACGATAGCCCTTTTCTCCATTAATTGAGCAAAGATATCTGCATATGTCATTGGAAGACTATCAAATACTCTATCTGGCTTCCATGTTCTGTGTTGATTTTGCTGACGCGGTCGTTGAGCGGTTCGCTGTTCTGATTCCTTTCCAGTTATGGAGAGGGCTTTGAAGATCTGATCCATCTTTTTGTTGAGGGATTCCAGCTCCTTCCTGATAGCAACTTGTTCTTGCCGAATTTGCTCCATCGTTCGTCTTGTATTGGCTCTAGTTGTATACTGGTGTCGAGGAATCAACTTGATTTACTGGAGAGGAAGGAACGAAGACATGAGATTCTGCTGAAGGATTGGAGATGCAAAATGCACAACATATGAAATGCAATGCAAATGATATGCAAGATGCAATGCAATATACAAGATCCAGGATCACAGGATCACAACTCAAACAGCTCCTGAAGCTAGTAACTGTGATAGATAAGTAACCATAATTCCTGCTCAAAGAAAAACTGACAGGTACGACCTATGCGGGAAGATCTAAACATTCTACCCATAAACCCACTTACGGGATGGTTTCTACGTTTGGTTCCCAGGATCACGGACACTAGTCGTATTAGCGTCACGCAACAGGCTGGCCGTATCATGACGATAATGACGATAAGGTCTCTCCTGAGCGGGGTCCTCGTGCTAGGCGCACAAGGAGCGAGTCCTTGGAGACTAACACTACACGACCACCAATATCGGAACTGGTGCTAACAAAAGGTTCCCAGAATCACGGACCCTTCATTAATCAAGTCGTGCAACAGGCTAGCTGTGTTACAACAAGATCTACGAATAGGCCTCCTCTGGAGGAGCTTTCATGCTAGGCCCACAAGGAGCAAGTCCTCGGAGACTAACACTACTCGACTACCAATTCTAAACTATGTGTTCTCTCTACTTTTACCAAAGCTCGGGTGTAGAGCTTTACTCATGATGTCATCCCAAGAACCAACAGGCAACCAAGATAACAAGCACAAATAAAATCCACAAGAGAACAAATACATAAACAAGAAGAAAACAAAAAAACAAACACTCCTCACAAACCAAAAGATAGGCTCGACTCTCTCTTTACATGGAGCAATGTCCCCAGCAGAGTCGCCAGCTGTCGCACCTCGAAAAATCACGGAGACATTTCGGAGAAACGACCCTCGCGCAAAAGGCGCGGAAATGCGGTTCGACAGAGTCGCCACCGAACTTTATTTTTCCCGAATAAACGGGAGAGGAAAATATCGAGAAAACCTCTTAAAACGAAAGGATAGGAACAGGGCTGTCGCAACCATACTCCGGGTTCGGGAGTCGGTTACGTGAGGGGAAGGTATTAGCACCCCTCACGTCCGTCGTACTCGACGGGAACCTCTTAAGGTAATTGTAGGGAGTGTTGTTTAGGTTTACTTGTTTTCTTCTCGTTGTTAAAGGTTGAATTGGTAGGTTAAAAGATGCTAAGGGGAGAGGGTGGTTAGAAGATAGGGTGCTCGCCAAGGATTGGGGCCCTTGTGCCTACGTATGCTCATTCGGACGAGAATGAGAAATCAGAGCGTCGTAGTTCGACTACGAGAAAAGATGGGGGAAAATGGGAGATGGATAGAAGGTAGCTCGCCAAGATCATCGCAATCTTGTGCCTACGTATCTTACATTCGGACGAGAATGAAGAATCAGAGCAGTCATAGTTCGTGGTAACAACCACGAAAAGGTGAGGTTGAATAGATTGGAAGTTTGAGAAAGAGACGAAAGAGTGATTGACAAGCAACCCAAGAGCGCGCCTCAAGAGCTTGTCACTCAAGAATTCAAAGAATGCGAGATTCCAAGAACTCAGTTCTTTCGGGAATTGACTTAATAAGTTAAAGATAAGAGTTGGATGTTTTGAAATCGAAATAATGAAATAATAACAACTCGGGGCCGTGCCCAAGAGTTAGTCATTCGAATATTTCAAAGAATGCTAGATTCTAGGAATATCCCTCTTTCGTAAGTTTAAAAAAACGTTTGTGAAAAGATCGAATCGAAAAAATGGCATGCGAGGCCAAAGGAAGTTGGTTTGAAAATGGCTCGATGGCGTATCGAGGATTTGTTTGAAAATGAAACCGACTTGACGACGTGTCAAGGGTTAGGATTGTGAGAAACGATATTAGTCCCTGAGGGTGCCCCTAATATCGAAACCATGAGGAGTTGTGAACGAAATGTACGAAATGTGGGTTGCGAATGCGTACGAGCATTCGACTTAGGAGAATGTTAGAAAATGATTGAGTTTGAAAAAGTCGAAAGGTTGGGTGAATAACAACTCAAAAGCGTGCCTCGAGAATTATTCACTCGAAAATTCAAGGAATGCTAGACTCCAAGAATCTCCTTCTTTCGGAGTTTTAATCGAAAAAAGATGTTTGAAAAATAATTTGAAATGAAATGGGGTATGAAAATAATTTGTGGATGTATGAGGTAAGGATATGAATTTGAATTTGAAAATGAATTTGAATTTGAAAATGATTTAGGAGAAGTGATAATTATTTGATAAATGAGACGTCAGCCTCATAACCAAAGAATCGGAGTATTATCGGGATGCTAGATCTCGACAACACCATTTTTATTTGAAAAAATGTTTGGATGAACAACGGAAATATCACACAGAATGCTAGATTCCTATGATATTTTTTGTCCAAAATAGCGTACTAAACGAATAGTAGAACGATATATTATTTAAGGTGTACACCCCAATAATGTTCGTCCAAAAATCCAAAAAGTGCTAGACTTCAAAGATTTAATTTACTTTTAAAAAAAGATATTCAAGGTGAGTCGAGGTTGATGGCGAGGCTTTTAAAACACTCGACTTACATGGGTAAAAATGACTCGATAAATCGAGAGTTTATTTTGAAAAATTTTGAGGCATTAAACATAGCTAAGACAAGTGATAAAATATTACACTTTAAGGGGAGCATGATACATTTATTTCGAATGGGAATAAAATTATAACCAAAATATTAGATCGAAAGAAAGAGAATAAGCTAAGATAGAATCGGTAGGATAATTCCAATTTCTCTACAATAAGAAAAAAAATGGACTTAAACCTGATCTGTATTTTCAAACTGAATGAAATAACCGGAAGCTACTCAAGCCCATGCAAATAAAAAACCTTACTATTCTATACACCTAGAGATAATAATATAATTTACTTTTTACAAAACAGTTTTTTTTTTGTTTTAGACAAAACATCATATTTTCCTGTAAGCATATTTATGTCCTTAGAATTAGTAATGGGACGTCAACAGTATAAAATACGCCTTAATTAATTGCTGCTAGCGAACCGTAGAAAAAAGGCCACCCCATGCGAACCAACAAATTCACTTGAAAGGAATTCAACTTGATTAATAGCAGTATATACCCCAATTTGACTCAACAGCAAACAATACCCAAATAGCAAATATCAGCCTTTAATTCTTTAAAAAAAAGACACGTTACCAATCTCAACCTTATCAGTATGTGGGGCTCAAATCTGAGATATGGGAAACAGACCACAAGATAATCGTACAAAACATCGGAATAAAACTCGTAGCAGTAACATTATTCCGAGTTGTTAATACCACCATTCGAAAGCGGATGCTACCTCAATATTCAAGAGACAATCAATATTGTATACACAAAAAACAAACTTTACGATTCGAGATATTTACAAATGAGAAACACCAATATTAACCTATTATGAAAGATATCCAAGAAGAAAACATAACTTAAAACAGGTTGTCATAAAGTGAACAAAACAAATCCAGATGCATGACCTACATTAATCACTGGTATGAAAACAAATCGTAAACATAGCCATATACACATGAAATAGACCTGAATTTGTAATGCACCACTGCAATGTTTTGAAATCCCAATAACAATCACAGAATTTGATGAAAATATTTATCATGTCAAAATGAAGTAACACCTAGACATACAAACCAGCTTTGTCCTTGGAAAGATTAAATAAAATGCAGCAGAACTATATTAACAAATATCAAAACAAAAGGCTACACCAACCGTCAACAAAGCCGTGCTTAGTGACTGGTTCTCGATGCTATTGCGGAAGGACCAACGCTGTTGATGTTGGACTTGAAACCAGAGCCTTGCCTTGTCGGTGCTGTTGTTAAATCACAGGGCAAAATCTTGCACGAATATGTCGACGTTGATGTCGTCATATTACCAATAGTGTCGTCGATGTTGCAGCTACAAAATCATTGCCGTCAAATTTGTATAAAGCGCAACCACTACTTATGGTGGAACTTGGCGGCGGCATGATGAAAACCAAGGATTCACAACCATTTTTGCAACCTATACTTGCATTGATTTCTGTCCCCAAGACCTTGTCATAGTCTTGTCTCAAAACATGACAAACCGCGAGTCTTTCGTTGCCATCATAGGTGTTGCTTCATTGTCGGTTGTGCGAAACACTTTGAATGTGACGTCATCACGGCTAAGATGCAACTTTGATCCTCGCTCGGTGGTCGCAGCCTGCACAACAATTATCTACAAACAAGCAGTACCAAGCAGTACGAGAAATAAATATGAAAATTGAAATTAAAAAGAGCAGTCCAAGCATATACATAACCCATGCTATCCTCTTTCGATGAATCCGCGACGTAGTATGTACTGATGTACATCAGTAGAACATAGCGCAATTGATTCAAATACAACGGTAGGTGGTAGACGCAAGTTCAGATCGCAAGGTCGAACATTCTCACCGCACAACTGGCTTTCTTAACAATAACATCATATTGAGACAGGTACAAACATGATGTTATCGACTTGTCGTTACGGTGCACTGCTAAGTCAGAACCGTATGCAAGCTGTTACCGAATTGAATGCTCGCAGCAGGCCTACGTTCTAGCAACAGCTTGTGGAGGTTTTTCCCTAGTTGTCGAATAGGAAAATGAGGCACGCGCGGCGTAAACGATTTACCGACATGGGGAAAAACTGTCCTAAGAGCAATAGACCAAGCTTTGTCGCCTTAACACACCCCTGCTAGCAACGCGAAGGAGAAATCTGAAATCAATCTGTGATACCTTCCTTCCACACCCGAACATCAACAACTCCGAACTTTCCTCTTCTTCAAAATCTGCACATGAATAAAAAAAACATACCCAAACAGAGCAGCACAACCATACAAAAAATGAAAACCAAGAAGAAAAAGTTAACTTTAACATGACCCGTTCTCGCTCATCTCTGCCTCCATAAACCGAAACCAGTTCGCCGCAGTCGTCACAGAAGTTGTTGTTACTTATAAAAAACCAAACCTGCATAAACTCCACTGTAACTGAAACTGAGGAGCTTTTGCCGAAACGGGAATGTGCGTGAGCTTATATCAACCAGAATCCCACGAGAATCTCACGAGAAGCCGCACTTTAACATTTGTCGCAAGGATGCTCGCTTACCTTGCACCAGATTCGATACCTGCAATGAATAGGCAAAACAAAACACATAGAATTCGCGAAGAATACATTACACCATAATTTGCAATCGTAACCAAACCAAAAATCAAATAGGACCACAAAATAATGAGAATCGTATCAAGGTGTCGTGACAAGCTTCGGTGAATTGGTGTCTTTGAACTTGTTATACACTTTGGATCCATGCTTCTGCTATCGACATTCGAAGTCGCGACCTTCCGTGTACGGATGCTTAAAGGAAAAGAAGTGACCATACTTTGACAATCAGTCCACCATCACAAAAATAGCTTTGACTCCTTTGGACTTGAGGAGTCTAGTGATGAAATCCGAAGGATGTGCCGTCCAAAATTCAATCCAGAATTGGGAAGTGCTGCAGCAAGCCCGTTAATGAAGACGCGACACACTTCTGTCTTTGACAGGCCTTACAAATTGTTGCATTGAATTCTTCATACCACTATCTAATATAAGTTTCCCGCAATCTTGCGATATGTTTGCACAAATCCAAAATGACTTCCACTTGGAGATGCATGGAACGCGTGTAGTATGATGGCAGCACCAACCGGTCCTGATAAAATAGGATACCCTGCTTCAAACTGAAACCGAGTCTGGCGGCTGGATTTTGCTACAGCAGTTATTTCCTCCAATATTGGATCCTCAAGTACCTTTTGCTGCATCAGTGGGGCCTGCAACCAAACTGGGACAAATGTTACTGCAGTGAATTTCATATCTTCATTCAGTTTGGAAATCCAATTCTGTTGGTCAGCAGTTGTGATTCTTTGCTGCAACAGGTGGAAAACTGGAACAATCACCAAATTGGAGTCTGAACCTCAGACTCAACCTCAAACCTGTTACAAGTCAATCACAAACAAATACAAGCCATCTCGTGTGACATTAAAAGATACCAAGTTATCAAAACAACAACACCAACTAAAATTTTACAAATAGATTAAACTAATCCAAAGAATGATGATTGTTGTGCCTTAGGCCACTGTTACCCGTTTCCTGTCATGAATGCTGCGGGGATCACCTGTTGTTGCGTGTCATTCGACTCCATATTCGTTTTTTGCGCAATCGACATTCAGTGAAGCCGTAGCTGAGGTGGATTTATGCACTGTAAGTGCAGAGTTGTAGTCGTTGTAGTGTGATTGTTATCAAACTGCATTGCGACAAATATTAAGTTGTCGCTGCTATTCGACAGGGTTGCAACCTGTACGGAACCTCCTGTCAAAAACAGTTAATACAGCAAACATCTAAAACAACACATTTGCTTTTGACTCGAAAATCCTCCATCCATTGTGATAAGCTTGATTCGTATTAAACTGCAACTCAACAGATCCTGCAACAACCTCAAAACACCCGTTCGGTAAACTTTTTCGTAAAACAATTATCACAACCGAGTTTGGGGAATAAACAACCGTTAGAGTAAAAAGCCGTTCTTCATCTTCCTGACATGTACATTCACCCTCAAAGTGAATCAATCAACCAACACTTGATAATCGTTAGAGCAAAAACAACAATGAAGATTAAATAAACAACATGTCAGTCTGGTTTTAAATAATCGATTAAAAACATGAAACAGCATGCCATGGATAACAAACAACCACAACCATGATTACCAAGTACCAGAATCGAGATAAAAGAGAGGACAACACCCACCCTTACGTCGAACACTCGGTTGTTGTGCTCAGGTCCGATATGTGCTAGCTGAGATGGTGCCGCTCGAAACAATATCGTCGGACTTGTGTTGCGAAACTATTCGAATGCTTTACTGGAAACTTCATCAGAACGCCACACCATTGTTTACCTTCGTTGACATGCCAACATATAACTAATCAAAGCTTCTCTTGTTGCGGTAGTCGGATATGATATAGTTGAAAAGGTAATTTCACAGAGGAAGGGGTTTTCGTTTGAGGGATTTGAGGTTATGATGAAGGAGAACGACGGTGGAAATGAGGGTAAAAAGGGTGAAAAGGATTTAGATCCACGGCGGCTGAGTTTTGTTGCTTTGAGGGCGGCGGAATGGCGAAAGGGAGATGATGATAAGGTTTTGAAGAGGAAGAAAAAGTGATGATTGAGAGGGGAAGATGATGGCCGTTTTGATGATTTGGGAGGGAGAAGACGCAATCAGCGGTCGTTAGGTTTTTTTCCCAAGGTGATGAACAGTCACTTTGAAAATTAGGGTTTGGGAGTTAAATTGGGGCAGCGCCGTTTTAGGGATTTTGGGGAACGATGAACAGTGATCTCGCCTCCCTCAATCTGTTCTTCTCCTTTCTTTTAAATAGCCAATCAGTGCCACAAACCCTAACGGGCCGTAGGGACTGGGTCTGTTCTTCTAATCCTGTTCTACTATTTTCTTTTCAATTTTTTTCAGCAATTAACCAAACTAATTAGTAATAAACAAAAAACTAATAATATGAACTAATGATTACAATATTGATTAACATGACTAAATAAATATTAACAAAACAATCAAATATTAACAAATATAATAAGTAACAATTAAATTGATATATTACCATAAATATTAATAATAATCATTAAATAAATATTAAAAAAAATATATATATATATATATATATATATATATATATATATATATATATATATATATATATATATATATATATATATATATATATATATATATATATATATATATATATATATATATATATATATATATATATATATATATAAAAGAAAAAGTAATTACTAAAGACATTAGTAATATTTTTAAAAAAAGAAAAATCTTAAGAAGATAATATTTACAAAAAAAAAAGTTGTTAGGCCACGTGTCACGCCTTAATTGGTCAGAAAGAAAATTCTTTGAAAAAAACGCTCAATTTCGGGTGGACACGTGTCTAAACGGCATGAAACAATAAATGCGAAAATATTTACAAAAGGGGTAGGACAAATTTAGGGTATGACAGATATGTAGGCACAAGATGCGACGTCTTGCCGAGTAAACTTAGGACTAACCCTTAGGTCTTTAGGTCACTTTATCCCTTAGCTCAATATATATTAAAGCAGATAATAAAAAAAATCATACAATAAACAAAAGGTTCTTGTAGAGTACTACAGAAGTTTAGGGTGTTAGTACCTTCCCTGAGCTTAACCAACCCCTTACCTAGATCTCTCCCCGCATTGTCTTTACGATGCAAAATTAGGTTTTCCTCTTTTGACCTTTTCCTTCGGATAAATCAAAGAGCGGTTGTGAACTAAAGATGCGATTTAAATTAATTAATAATTTGATATCATATTCTAACCGCAACAGAAAATGGTAACTTCACTGGGGATTTATCAGATTTTTAAGGGTTGCCCCTATTTTGTTTATTGTATGATATTTCTATTTTATTTTATTATCTGTATATATTGTACCTTGCTTGGAGTATCTTTTTTGTGAGATAAGTCCTACACCCGGACTTGAGTGACATTATTATAGGAAGGTGATATATTCGACGAGGCTTATAGGGAGTGGAATCCCGACCAAGCTGACTTGAGAATCACCGCTCAGTTGAGACTCTTTCGAAAATGGTTCGGTTGAACGAGTAATCGTGAAAACTTTTACTATTGTCGATTGGAGTCTGTGATACTGGGGGCCGTAGTACCTTAACACCATTTTGGCCTTATCTAGGACGTAGTGCGGGAACTATGAGGGAGTAATCCCAAGATAGTTGTTATGCGATACTACACTCAAAAGAGGCTCTCTTGAGGATATTATTAACCACCGAGTCAATTGGGAAATTGATAATATCCGAAAGATGGACTGATGACTTTGGGCACCTCTTTAGAACCTTATTCTGCAGGTACAACTACCCCATAGTACATACCTTTTGGGAAGGGTAGACCTTAACTCCATTCATTGTTCCTCTAACCTAGGACTTTGTTGTTTGTGTGTATTTGTGCATGGCATTCATAAAACATCATTCCTAGTTTCAAGGAATTCAACAGTACTTTGCGAATTCAAAAGTCCTATATTTCAAAGTTTAAAATTATTTCCAACTTTCCTAAAAAAGAAATGTTTGCAACCGACCGTTGAAGTTCTTGAAACTATTGCATTGCATTAGCATCATGTCTTGCATGACATCTTTCCCTGGGTTTCTCATGTCCAGTTGTCTTTATCTTCCAGTGTTTCGTTGAGTCGTCAAGCTGATTCCTCGACACAGATATCAGACTAGAGCTAACTATAGACGCCAAATGTCAGAACAAGAGGAACATAATGCGGAGGTCCAAATGGAGATTGATGAGTTGAAAGCAAGCATGACCAGGCTTATGGAGATGCTTCAAGTGTTGATTGCCAGAGGAGAGCCACCTCAGAGGACTGTCATTCAGGAAGTTTCAAGTGCTGATCTACCTCTTGTTCCAGCGCCACCCTCTACTTGGCCGGAGTTTGGTTTACCTCATAACTACTCTCCTCCTATTGCATCTGCCGCTACGATTGGTCAGACTGTCAGACCGGTTTTTCAAGCTCATGTCTTTACCGAGGCCTAACCTGTGGTCCACGCGGTTAACCAGACTGTCCAAGCTCCCGTTGAGAATCCTCCTTATGAGTACAATGCTGCCGATGGGCAAAAGGGAGACCAGGAAGATTTTGTTGAGCCTGAGATCACCCGTGAACAGTTTCAGATCATAAACAAGAGACTCCAAGCTGTCGAAGGTACTGATGTTGATGCCGATAATATGTGCCTAGTTTCTGGTCTTGTTTTGCCTACAAAGTTCAAGACTCCTGAGTTCGTGAAGTATCAAGGTCATTCATGTCCAAGAGCCCATCTAGTCATGTACTTCCGAAAGATGGCAACTTACACCAACAATCAGAAGTTGCTCATCCATTGCTTTCAGGATAGTTTGAGTGGTGCTTCTCTTAAATGGTATATGAACTTAGAGCATAACAGTGTCCACTGCTTCCAAGATCTTGCCAACGCTTTTATGAAGAAATACAAATACAATTTGGATATGACTCCCGATCGCCGTCAGCTTCAAAGTATGTATCAGAAGGAAAAAGAGTCGTTCAAGGAGTATGCTCAGCGGTGGAAGGAGTTAGCTTCCCAAGTCGAACCCCCTATAGTAGAGAAGGAACTAACAGGAATGTTCATGGATACTTTGTCTCCTTTTTATTGGGAAAAGATGATTGGGAATGTCTCTTCAAGCTTTACAGATCTGGTGACTATTGGCCAAAGGTTAGAAGAAGGTTTGAAAAATGGGAAGATATCCAAAGCTACCGAATCTTCTAATGGTGCAAAGAAATCCTATGGGAATTTCCATAAGAAGAAGGACGAGTAGACCAATGCTGCCATGACTAAATCAAGAAAGCCTCACCAGGGATCTCAACCTGTTGTTGCTCCACAGCCAGCTCAGACCGCTCAACGTCCAGTTATGAGACAAGACCAGTCTCAAAATAGGAACCAATTTGATCCTATTCCCATGACTTACATAGAGCTATATCCGTACCTGGTTCAACGAGGGCTGATCACTACAAGGGCTTTACCACCTCCTCTTAATCCTCCTCCAGCTGGATTTAGGGCTGATTTCCAGTGCGCTTTTCATGAGGGTGCCTTAGGCCACGACTTGGAGCATTGTTTTGCACTGAAAGCCATAGTGCGTGAGCTGATGAGAGAAGGGATGCTTGATTTTCCAGACAATCCTCCGAACATCCAGAAGAATCCTTTGCCAGGGCATCAGAAGTGAAGCTTCGGGCTGACCTCAGCAGGCTATTTATTTGTTTTAGACATGACAGTTTATCTTTGTATTGTTTTAATCACAGACCTTTGTTTCTCATTGTTTGTATTTTCCTTATTTTATTAGTTGTTTGCTTTCGAACTATGTTTGTACTTTTATATTGATGAACTGAGCATTGCAACTTTTGATTTAATTCATTTTATCTATTATTTTCATCTCTACTTTTGTCCGAATTTTTGGTATGCAAAGATTGGAGGGAGGATGACGAAAATGTTATACCCATAACTGCTGTCAGTATGCTTTCAATGAATCCTTATTGATGATGTGAGGCATTGTTTCAACTCCCAAACACTGGAGAAATAAGGAAGTTATCCCCTTGTCACCCCCTTCGAGCCTAGAAGTTGGAGTTTCTTTCTTTACAAAAAACCTGCAATCTTAGCCTGGGGATGGGTAGTTCTCAGTTAACTCGGTTGTGCTTTCCTGCAATACACCTTTCATATAAAGGTTGAATTCACAAGTTTTCCTTCGTACACAGCAAGTAAGTGTCGAAGATGTTTTCGAAGTCAAAAGCCGATGATGGTTCACCGTGATCATTAAGCTAGGCAGTCACTTTCTTTCAAGAAAAAAAAAGTCCGCTAAGTCAAAACCTATAAAGGAGACTTAGGCAAAACTGGGGCATCCCGCTGACTGTAAAATAGTTCAGGCAAAATTTAGGGATAATACAAAGAGGAGTTTTAAATCTTTACCCTGAAAATCCTCAATGTCAAAATGACCAAATATCATAAGGAAGTAGTGGCTGCTTTTCATAGGTCCATTGACTTCTGAACCATCATTGCTACCATCAGTGCAATTCCTAACCTATAGGAACCTGAATGCATAATAGGAGTTAACTGAGTGTAGGACTGGAGATCATCATATAGATTGGGTGGGTATAAATAAATTTTGAGCCTTTATCCTTTGTTTCATAAACCGTGAACCAGACCACGTTACAACCCTCAAAAGACCTAATTGAAGCAAGATTATTTTGAAAGTATACTACAACAAGGTTGCGTAACCTGACTCCAAAAGATCTTTGTGAATCATTTATTTTGGCAATACACTTTTGTTTTAAATTTTGAGCGTCTTGAACCACCGTGTTCTGACCAACGACTTATTTTTCATTTTTCAAAAATAATTTTGATTTCAAAGGTCGCATGAACTTTGCATTACCATGTTTGTATGAATATTTTTGTTTGCAAAATAGCTTTCCTCTAAGGAATTTTCAAACAATGAGAAACTTGGTCAAGTGATCCTATCAGGGGCAAGTTCCGCTTACATCCTGTCTAAGAATCAGTTCAAGATTGGTTCAAGGCAAGATCTTCTCAGATTTGGTTTATCCAGAAAATTTTCAAGACTCATACTGGGGCAAACCTTCCGAGGATACAGTAAAATAGTCCTATTCACGAATCAGATAAGCTGAAGCAATTATCAGTTTGTCTAATCTAGGGAAGTGTACTGGAAAAATCCCCAAGCAGCTCTTCATCCTTCCTACAAGGACTATCAACTTGATACAGTTTAATAGAATGACAATGATGTATGGGTTGAGGAATCAGTCGTCCAGTTTTGTCATCTCACCAACAGAGTCGGGCCTTGTTATCGACATCTGCATTTGCATGTGGTCATATATCATAGCATAATTTTTATACATGTGCATATCATGGGTGTTTTATCCCCATTTTCATTCTTCTCCCGAGGTCGTGTTTTACCCGCGTCTTACCTCGTGAACAAATTCCAATCTACTTGGCATCATGGGTGTTTTATCCCCATTTGCATTCTTCTCCCGAGGTCGTGTTTTACTCGCGTCTTACCTCGTAGACGAAGTCCAATTTACCTGGCATCATGGGTGTTTTATCCCCATTTGCTTTTTCTCCCGAGGTCGTGTTTTACCCGCGTCTTACCTCGTGGACGAAGTCCAATTTACCTGGCATCATGGTGTTTTATCCCCATTTGCTTTTTTTCTCCCGAGGTCGTGTTTTACCCGCGTCTTACCTCGTGGACGAAGTCCAATTTACCTGGCATCATGGGTGTTTTATCCCCATTTGCTTTTTTTTTTCGAGGTCGTGTTTTACCCGCGTTTTATCTTGTGGACAAAGTTCAATTTACCTGGAATCATGGGTGTTTTATCCCCATTTGCATTCTTCTCCCAAGGTCGTGTTTTACTCATGTCTTACTTTATGGTCAAAGTCCAATTTACTTGGCACCTATCAACAACTCTGTGTCGTGTCTATCTGACGTTCTTCCAGACACGACATGTCTCCTATTCGATGTTTTTCCAGATACGTTGCTCTTTCTGACATTTTTCAGTTTTGAGTTCATGATCTGATGTTCTTCCAGACATGTCTTCAAACTTCTCTCGTACGTTTAGTGTTCCCCTAAATGTTTTGGGTATACCTTCAAAGACTTTGGCTTCATCTCATGCCCTCATAGATGTTGTCATGTTATGCAACCCAACATTCATTCGATGTTCTTCCGAGTGTCGTGGGTGTGTTTCAAAGTTCATTCGATGTTCTTCCGATTGTCTTTGATATTAATCTCTATTTCCCCGAGTTCATTCGACGTTCTTTCGAGTGTCTTGGTGGTGTTTCAGAGTTTATTCGACGTTCTTCCGAGTATCTCTGTTGTGTTTCAAAGTTCATTCGATGTTCTTCCGAGTGTCTTTGATGTCTGTTTCTATCTTTTAGAGTTTATTCGATGTTCTTCCGAATATCCTCGTTATCTTTCAGAATTCTTTTGATGTTCTTCCGATTAGTTCTGATGTTTGTTTATCCCGGTATTTGTTTTCCGATGATTCCTGAAGATCCCGCTCGATCTCTTCGTTTAAAGGAACGTCCCGAAAACTCTAGCGCCGGTCGTTTACCTGGTCCTACCGCCGTATGGATCCTATGTTACCTTGTCACTACCGCGAGTCTTCTTCCCCAGTGCATTTCCTCGTTGCGCCGTCCCCTGTGACGTTGTTTCGTCTGCATCCGTGCATTTGTTCATTTTTATCATACGCATCATATTAGATTCATGGCATTGTCAGCATTATAGTTCGTGTTATTTTATCCATATCACTGCATATCACTGCATCTAGGGACCAAATTTTTGGTTATCTGTATTTAAATCCCTTTCACCGCGATTTCTCGAGTCTCCGCTGCTCAAATCATCCGGTGAAGCTATTTAAATAGGGGCATCTGTTGCACCCCAAATTTGTCCTACCTCTACATAGTTTCTAGTGCCACTTTATTTCGAATGAATAAAATGACACAATTGCCAAGAGACCGTGTGTAAGTAGTTGTGAGTGTGAGAGGTCAAGAGTTCGAATCCCACCTTCTTCACTTTTTGTTTTGTTTCTTTTATTTTTATTCTAACTTTTCTATTTTCATAAAAAAACTAACAAAAATAGTTTTTTTATTATTTAATTATTATTTTCGTATTTTATTTAAATTATTTTTTAAAAAAATATTATTTTTTCACTTTTTTCCATATTTTTCATAAAAACATCCAAAAATCATAAAATTAAAAATATTAGAAAAGATTTTATTCTTTTAAGTTTGTTTTAGTTTGTTTTTTTAGCTTTGACTAATTATTTAAGTTGAGCTTTAAAGTGGGCATTAGGTTAGAGTTAACCCTAATTTGTTACCTATATAAACATGAGTTGCATTTGAGAAAAGGGGGAGAGCACACAAAAGGAAAAAACGGCGGCCGTTCTCACGACTTATCAGAAGAGGAAAGCGTCAGCAAATCCACCAAACGGCGCAAAACCACCACGAACCGCTTCGAACCTCGAACGAGGTGAGCAGTTCTTTTTGTCAATAACAAAGTTTTTCTGTTGTTTTCAGGTGGAACAAACCGAAGAAGAAGGAGAGAAATCGTTTCCGGCCATGCAAGAATGGAGCAAAGCTCAAAGGAGCTGCAACGACGCCGTCACCGTGATGAAGAAGAAAACGGGGTTTCTAAAAACCTAAAGATTGAAAGGCTTCAGCGTGAAGTATATTTTTCCCCTTTTATTTTTTTATATTTTTTATTTTTCCCTTTTTTTTATTTTTCTTATTATTATTATTATTATTATTATTATTCTGATTTTCTTTAAATTGTAATTATGTCATAATAAATGGTTAGTTTAATTAAAAAATATTTGCTAGTTAAACCTTGTTTGAAAACTCTGTTCTTATAATAAAAAAAATTAAAACTGTTTTTTATTAAAACTAAAACTTCTTTTTTTTTTAAAAAATTTAAATTGAATCCTTTTTAAAAAAATTAAAACTAAAACATTTTTATTAAAAACCATTGTTTCAAAATTAAGATTAAATTTCTTTTTTCAGAAATTAAAAATAAAGTTTTTCAAAATTAATAAAATAATAAATTTCCCAATTGCCTTTTCTTTCTTTCATTATTAATTGCTTTATTATTTGTCTTTGATTTCCGCCTAACTTTTTTTTCACTAACGTTCTCTATTTGTTTTTTGTTAGGTTTTTAGTCGGTCTCCGATTATTATTAATTAAATATTTCGTTATCATATTTGTAATTTGTTCCATGGATGTAATTTACGCGAGGCCATGGTCGCGATTTATTTTATTTTGCATTTTTTGGGGATTTGTAATTTACGCGAGTGATCGTCGCGACGCTTTCTTTACTTTCCGCACTTTATTTCTGCCATATAATATTTTGCCATGTTTTGCATGATTTAGCGTTATGTTCCTTCCGAAGGATTAAGTCTAGCCGTTTGACCGCCGAGTCAATAACCCTAACGTTTGACCATTTCAAAATCCTAATCGCCTAGGTGTCCCGCCGTTGACAAAAATACCCTTTACCCTAGCATTAGGTCAAAGAGTCGTCGTACTCTGTTTTAGGGTTTCCCTCCGTGGAATATTTAATTTAACCCTAATTTCAATTAACAATTTAAACGTAGAAATATGAGTTTAAATAGGAGCTTCCCTATGAACGCTTACTCCCCAATGAAACCTTGACCACAGTCAAGATGTTTCTAACCTCCCTTTCGAGGGGAACTACAATTACTCTGATTCCATTCCCGTCAAGATATGTAGGTACAAGATGCGACGTCTTGCCGAGTAAACTTAGGACTAACCCTTAGGTCTTTAGGTCACTTTATCCCTTAGCTCAATATATATTAAAGCAGATAATAAAAAAAAGCATACAATAAACAAAAGGTTCTTGTAGAGTACTACAGAAGTTTAGGGTGCTAGTACCTTCCCTGAGCTTAACCAACCCCTTACCTAGATCTCTCCCCGCATTGTCTTTACGATGCAAAATTAGGTTTTCCTCTTTTGACCTTTTCCTTCGGATAAATCAAAGAGCGGTTGTGAACTAAAGATGCGATTCAAATTAATTAATAATTTGATATCATATTCTAACCGCAACACTTTCTCTTTCTCTCTCTCTCTCTCTCTCTCTCTCTCTCTCTTTCTCTCTCTCTCTCTCTCTCTCTCTCTCTCTCTCTCTCTCTTCTTCTTCTTCTTCTTCTTCCTTCTGCATATTCTTCTTCCCCCTTCTTCTTTCTTCGTCTTCCTTCTTCCTCTTCTTTATATACCTCACTAACGAATCTCTAATGGAAGCCATTGAAACTAACCAAAGCATCTGAAATTGATTATGTTCAAGTTTAAGTTTTTAACTTTCTTTTAGGGTTTATACTCTTTTATTTTTATTTAAGATTGTTGTATTGCGAGAATGAGGGATGATGGCGGTGGCGTTCGTCGATTTTACAGCGATCTGCGATATCACGATGGTAGATCTGTGGTGGATCTTGGTCAAAAAGGGGACTTGAGGTATGAATCTAAAGCATTGAGTTTTGAATATTTAGGATGTTCTTACAACTCGTATCATATATCAGTTGATGACAACCCAACTCGTCTCATGCTTTTCGAATGTTCCTTTGTTTTTCTCTCTTTTAAAAATTCTTATGTTCAATTTAACATAATTCCTATTCCAAATTTGGTATTTTCCAACATGTGTAGTTTTGCTATGTAAAAGTTGAAGGCTTTTGGTTCAAATTTAGCAAAAGTTGTGATTTTTTATTTTTTAAGTTACTAATAAAGTTTAGGTTTGTGGAATCAAATGTTTGATTTTGTGGTTATCTTTCCAGTTACTACATCTATAAATGCAATTGATGCGCTGAGAATGTTGAGGAGAAAGAGAAATAAATTTGACTTGGTTATTACTGATGTGGATATACCTAACATGGACGGGTTTAAACTTCTTAAGTTGGTAGGACTTGAAATGGACTTACTTGTAATTAGTAAGTGCATGCCTACATATGTTACATTTGTGTTGAACATTTGAATTGAATAGGTAACTTTCTTGGATTTTATCTTATTGTAGTGTTGTCGGGACATAGTGATACAAATATGGTGTTCAAAGGTATCACGCACGGTGCATGTGACTATCTGCTGAAATTTGTTCGACTTGAAGAGCTCAAGAACATATGGCAACATGTTGTTCGAAAGAAAAAAAGAGATGGACTACTTACAACTATCAAACAATTTGTATTTGTGTTGTTCTATGTTTTGTTTGTAGTTTTTTGTTGATTTGATTTCAACTAAGTGTTTCTTATTTTTATCGTGGAACACTAAAGGAAAAGGGCGATTGAAGTACCTCTTGCAAAAATGAAGTTGTTTGCTATTTACATGAGTTTAGAGGAATAATGGGTACACATATGGCGGTTGCTCCAAAATATACTCTTGAAGAAATATAGAAACCTAATGATGTTTTTGAAGGAATACAAGAGAAAGATGTCGTCTCTTGGAAGGAATGTTGTAGAGCTATTTTTTTAAGAGAAGAGAAAGACATTAATTTCATACGATAAGTTGTTATCGGGAGCAGCAAGGAAATTTGAGAGTTATGATAGTATCCTTTTGTTTTAGTTCAGTAGCATTAACCATTGGATATTCTATTATTATCGCAATTAATTTCTACTTTCTGTATGTTTACACGATCTGAATTGGATGCGAGTTTCGCTAACATGTAGATTATTTGTTAATGTGACTACTTTGATGATGAGTAGATTCTAGTTTTATGGATTTAACTAAATATTCTTGGCTAATCCATAGTGAATTAAAAATGATATTTTTTTTCCTAAACTGCAATTATGAGAGAAACGCATTTACGAGAATTGTAATTTCATGAAGAGTTGTCTTATTTCATGGGTGGTTAATAGAGGATTCATTGTAGTTGATCAATTGCTATATTTTATTAGGCTAACTCAGTGGCTGTATTTTAGGAGGCTGACCCAGCAGACATGGGCTTAGAGTAATAGAGTAATGTATGCTTCTTCCCTTTTTTGTGTCTCTTTTCCTCTTTATCTTACTGTGGTTCTGTATTCTGTCTTCCCATTTGTAATGATTAATATTTTTGTTTTGTCATTTGAAAACTCTTTTATTAAGACATTATTTTTTGTTATAGTCTCAATATTTACATAATTCACAAAGTAGGGATACCAATAAAGGGATTCAATTGTTGATTCCAGCTTATTCTAAGAAAAGAAAATTACATCAAGTACTCACTCCATCAACCAATGTGGATGTAATATTGGCCTTGACTCAAAATTTTATCAAGGAATGATTTTGAGGTTTTTCTATTGTATCAAAATTCTGTATACAGTTTAGTTATTATTAAATATAATAATATATGTGACATCACTAGGCCAAAAAAGACCTATAGCATCGCTTATTTTGGCCTTTAGCAACGCTTAAAAGCGCTGCCTAAAGTGGCGTTGCTATAGGTAAAGGCAACGCTTTTTTTGGGGAAAAAGCGCTGCTATAGGTCCCCCTTTAGCAGCGTTTTTTTTTCCTTTATCAACGCTTTTAAAAGCGCTCTCTAAAGTCCATTTTTCTAAGACCTTTAGCAGTGATTTTTTTTGCCTTTAGCAGCGCTTTTTCTTCCCTTTTAGCAGCGCTTTTAAAAGCGCTCTCTTTACCACACCTATAACAACGCTTTTTAAAAGCGCTCTCTTTTCCCTACCTTTAGCAGCGCTTTTCCTTTAAAAGCGTTGCCTTTTCTCACATCATTGGTTTTTTTCCAAGATCACTTTTTTTTGGCAAAAAGCGATGTCTTTTGTGCATATTTTTATGAAGTGTTTTTTGTTTTATACTGTTGCACAATTCTTTATAATTTATCACACAAACCTGCTTATAACAATTATATTTAACACAAACCTTTATTTCAACACTACTTAGGCCTTATACATAACCTTCTTACAATCATTGTAATCAACACGATCCTTTATTTCAACACATAGGCCTTATATGTATATTATCATTCAACAGAAACGATCCGTACTTATAAAATATATTCCAAAACCGATAATGTCACAATATTCACTATACATATAATCAAAAATTCCATAAGTACGGATCCTCACAACAACACAATACGATTTCGATCTAGAAGTATATCAATAAATTCCAAAACTATATACGACTTCCAAAACTATAATTATCCAGTAGTATGTACAGAACATCACAACAACACAAATCTCCAATCAAAAGACATAAAGACAATATACCTTATACAATTCTAATCTCAAGAACGTATTGACACCATTCCTCCTTAATTTCTTCCAATTTTTCTTTCGAGTAAGTGCCATACTTGAATTCATCAAAGTACTACATAATATAACAAAACATGCTTGATTTAGTTAAAACTAATTACTTAGATAAAATATTGGTTAAATATCAAAATAAATCATATAACTTATAAATCCATACCATGTTTGGAATCTCTATTTGCCCCGAATGAATAATTTCTTTCATAAACCTCAATACAAAATAGCCGCAATCAATACCATTGCGCTGACGAGGACACTACACATGGAAAAAAAATATGAATACATATCAGGATATATAGTTTAACTAGTTTTAGCAAACAACATCACTATAATAATCAAAATTGTGAAAATATACCTACACTCTGATCCAACTAATGTTGTTAGCCTTACTCTTTGATACTCTTGCTTGTCTTTGTGATCAAAATATTTGTATAGCTCTAAACATAATATAAACGAATATTTATAGCAATCTCACATAATAAATAAAGATATACACAAATTATTCAGAACAATCTCATCACTTACGTATCAACCATCTTCTTCATATCAGGATATTTTGTTTGATCCTCATCCAATGAATCCAAATAATACACAATTCCTTTTATTGGATTAATCGCGACCAACAATCAATGTCCTCTGTAAAATAAGACAAAATTTTAAATGAAAATGTTATAGAGAATGTTTTAAAAGAATAATTATAATAAATGAAATTAGAATGAAATCTAACCCATGGCCAGTATTATATGACAAAAAATACAACTTTTCTGTATCCGTGGCCATAAATGCTCATACTGCGTAATCTCTGACTGCACCTGGATTGTGATCGATTAACCGTGCGTTGATACAGCTAGAACATAAGAATGGGAACCTTTTTGTCAATTGATGCGGGACCACCAACCTTTCATACAAGAACCTTAAATAAAAACATAAACAACATTAGGATTAATATTAATTGTAATGAGCAAATACATTGATCAATTATATATTTAATTAAAATTGATCGGAATACTTGATGTATGAATGAATAACACCGATGCCCAATTCATAATGTTGGAAAACCTGATCCAAATCCTCTTTAGAAATTGTTTCATCATAAGCAAATTCGAAAATACCTTCCTCCATATGTATTTGACGAAGACCACCCTCCCACCACATCTGTTGTTTCGACATATGTTTCCTATTCAGATACATGATGTAAGCCTCCTAACAACTACTCAATAACAATAATATCTAAAGGCACTGAGAATAACATGCAACAACATCATTTGTTTCCATTAACAACATCAACAACAACATTAACATCAACACTAACAACAACAACTTCAACATCATTTGTTTCTATCAACAACATTTTAAAAAACTTCAAATACCTTAAAAATGGTGGAAATGGCTGACAGAGGAGGTGGAGGACGAAGACGGACGGACGAAACGGACGGACGGAGGCAGAAATGCAGAACACGACGGACAACTACTGAGGACGACGACGGTTTGTGGCGGTCGGACGAACACAACTGACAGAAGTGGTCGACGGAGGGAGTAAGACACTATCGCGAGTGGGAGCGAAGCTTTAAGAAAAGACTGTTTTGTTCTGAAAAATTCTGAGTTTTTTTAAATTTATGCTACTTAAACATAAGGCAGTGCTTCTGCATGGCCTTTAGCAACGCTTTTAAAAGCGCTCTCTAAGGTTTGCCTTAGGCAGACCCTATAGCAGCGCTTTTATAAAAGCACTTTCTTTTGTACACCCTTTAGCAGCGCTTTTCTGAAAGCGTTTTCTTATGTACCCCCTTTACTGCCACCTTTAGCAGCGCTTTTAGAAAGCGCTTTCATAGGATACCCCTTTAGCCGCGCTTTCTAAAAGCGCTCTCGTAGGTACCCCATTTAGCAGCGCTTTTAGAAAGCGCTTTCGTAGGTACCCCATTTAGCAGCGCTTTTTATAAAGCGCTTTCTATTGTTAGCCATAACTGCCACCTTTAGCAGCGCTTTTCTAAAAATGTTGTCTAAAGTCAGCTCTTCTTTTTCTTTTTATCCTGACTCTTTAGCAGCGCTTTTACCGAAAGCGCTGTCTTTTCTGCGCTGCCAAAAATCATTTTTGTAGTAGTGCATTTGTTCAAGATCATTGAAAGCTACTATAAATGGTGTTGCTGTAGATAATGTACCAGGCGAAAGTTTGAGATATATTGCGAATGGTCATGCTAACAATGACAATGAAGGTGGAAATGGAATGGCGTATCAGTAGATTTCTGTGAATATAAATAGTAATTCGACTCTTTCAATAATTGAGATTACATTTTTCATTTATATTTTAAACAAATAAATAGTGTAATTAATAAATTATTAAGTTATCATTTGTGCATAAATATATTTATTAATGACTTTTTATATTCAAAGACAAAATAATTTACATTCACCAATATAATATATATAAAAAGTATGTTTAATTTTCTAAAAATACCTATCAATTATTATGTAATTAATATTAACATTAATATTAATATATTTTGTGTTAATTGTCTCCATATAAATTGTGTAGATTGATTGTCTTTCCTATAATGACACCTTATTTTGTACTGATGTTTAATTAAAATAATATTATTGTCTTTGTCTTCAATTTAATTTCACCTTGAAGTATTTTATTTCCAATTGAATACATTGCCTATGAGTTACTTGTTTCACACTAATTACATTTGGTTTTTTCAACTACCACTATGAGCTGTTACACACTAATTACATTTGGTTACTTTTGCTATTTCCACGTATTATTATGAAAAATGTAAACACATCAATATTTCTCCTATCCTGATATCAGTAAAGTGTGTTGTGTGACCCCTATACAAATCAATAATTTAATGTTTTTCAATCAAACAATTATACAAAAACATATAAATGTTAAATACTCAAATCTCTTAATTCAATTAATATTACAAATGAAAATGACACTGATACATTATTATTTGCCAATTTAATAAATTAATTTTTATTTGCCAATTTAATAAATAAATTAATTATTATCAGTATTGTCCTACTTAAAAGGAACGTGTGGAAATGTAGCAATGAAATAGGGATATGAAAACGTTAGTATACTAAGTTTGAGAATTTAATTTATAATGTCATTTTTTTATGTAACAAAATTATTTAATTATTATTTATCAATTTAATAATTAATCAGTTAATTAAGAAAAATATTAATTAACCACATTATTATTTTTTAATATTTATATAAATTAACGATAAATATTAAATTAATAACAATGTTTGATTTGTTTATAGCATAAAGTCATCATTACACTAGAGTGATCATTACAATGTTGATAAATTTTAATTACTATATAAAATTTATTACTATTTTTTAAAAATAATTGATACATTTGTATTTGAAAATTACAAAAAACAAATAAATTATGGGATAAATATTTATGATTGGTAAATATTAAAAATATAGTAAAAATATTTGTCTTTTAACAAAAAATATAAATAGAGTAGAAAAATATTTGTGTTAAATATTTATGAAAAATATTGATAAATTTAATATTTTATTTTTGAAATGAGTCCAATATCAATATTTAAACTTTCAAATTTATTTTTAAAAATCGTTAATTATATAAAATTTTGTTATTTAATAATGATTTTTATAGGTATCCCACAAAATAGATATTTTTAATAATACTTATATAAATTAGGAGATTGTAAGAATATATATATGAAAATGAAAAAATTAGGAGTTTTAATATACGGGAAAATGAAGTCATTAACAATATAGAAAAACACACTAGACAAATATTTTTATATTCGGGAAAATTTTTAATATTTTAGATTAAACTTTATTTTTATATATGAAAAAAGTGTATAGATGATCCAAATACTTTTATAATTGTGAACAAAATTTGTATTCATCAAAATATTTTTGTAAATTATTGCATAAATATTTTTATAAAAAATAGTAACCAGTGTCCGGGAGTATTGGTTCTATCTTTTTTTAAATATAAATTATATTTTTTATATTTAATGATTATTATTATTTCTACTTTTTCTCTTTTTAAATTTTAAATGTAGACAAATTGCGTCACCGACAAATACTCGTGCGGAGGCATGGATATCCCACTAGACTATCAAACTCAATTTGAACTTAGTATGTGATACATGATATAAAAAGTATGTGATTGTTGATAAATATATATTTAATTCTTATTTTAAAATAATCAAAATAATTTTAAAGGTTTATAATTAATTTTTAGGTTTGATTATTTTTTAAAAATGGATTAAACTTAATTTTGTAACTTTTTAAAAAAAATGTATCGTTCATATCCATTGTATAAATATCATTAAATACATTTTATTATGTATTACATATTTATGAAAAATATTGATAAACTTATCATTTTATTCTAGAAATGAGCCAAATATCAATATTTAAAATTTTAATTTTATTTTAAAAAACTGTTAATTATTTAAAATTTTATTATTTAATTATGATCTTTATGGGTATCCCACAAAAACGATATTTTTAATAATATTTATACGGGAAAATTGAATTACTGAAACAAATATAAAAAAGCATATGAGGATAATTATTTTTATACACGGAAAAAATTTAAATGTTTTAGATTGAATTTATTTTTATATATGAAAAAAGTAGTATGAATGATTAAAATACTTTTATAATTGAAAATACATTTTTTATTCATCAAAATATTTTAATAAATTATTTGATAATTATTTTTATAAATAATATTAATCGGTGTTGAAGGTATTCTATTTTTTCTTAAATATAAATTATATTTTTTATATTTATTAATTTTTATTAATTCTAATTTTTTTAAAATTTTACATCTAAACAAATGCGCGTTATCGACGGGTACCCGTGCGAAGGCACGTGTATCCCACTAATTATATTTAAAACGTAATCACTCGTTCTCTTAATTTTTTTTTGAAAAATGATTAGTTTCATATATTAAATAAAATAAATACTTTAAAATAAAATAAAAAGTAACACATTTTTATTTTAATTTTTTTTATTAATTTTCTTTGACTCTTTTCAAACATAGAAAAATTACTTTCACATTTCTTTTTCTCTCATTACAAAGTGTTTTTCTTTTTCTTTTTCTTTTAAAAGATAAACTTTTTAAATTTTAAGTTTTATGAATTTATAATTTATTTTTACTATTGTAATAAGAGTGAAAATATGTTATTACCTTATTGAATTTGAGATTGTTATGTTAGATTTATCTAACTTTTTATGGACTACAATCAATTGTGGTTTAGTTTGTGAAAAACGGGTTAATCGTGATTCTGATGGGGGTGCATATATAAGCCCTTTAATTAATTAAGTGATCATTTTATCTAATGGCTGAGTATCTGAAACCTGATTGGTGTGGGTAAAAATGTGGGCTTTAACCTTGGGCCCATAATGGGTAGGGACTAGGGTTATATATATTATGTGGCTAAGTCCCCTCTGTAATCACAAAAAGAATCAGAAACATAACTGACGACTCCATAACTTGCCCCATTGAAAGTTGTGAACGGGAGTGTGAGATACAAAGGAAGATCCGGTCATTCATCCTTCGGAATTCCGAATCATGACTTCAACAAGTAAGTATTGATGTTTTAATCTCATATAATATCAATGAATATTTCCGCTTACATTTGGTATCAGAGATTAAATTATATGATTTAGGACTCAATTGATTATTCTTAATATATAATTATGATTTAATATAATGGTTAGTCATTTCGTGAAATTGTAAAACCATTAAAATTAAAAGTCATTAACAATTATTGATTTCGTGTATTCTTATTTTCTTTCAATTACAATACTGTAAATGTGTATAAATCTATGCATCAACTTAAGGCATGTTACGCGCAGTGCATTTATTGTTCAATTGATTTTGTTTTCCTTTTCCATACCGTATATATATTTGCACAATGCATTTATTAGCATGTTACTACAGTGCAATTGGTTTTTTTTTCTTTTTTCTTTTACGAGTTAATTTTTTTTGCGGCAATATTTCACGAGCTGTTTTCTCTTACTACAATGCATTGTTGCTAATGGATTATTATACATAAATCTAATGTTAAATTATTATAATTTTCTCTTCGAAAATTTATTAAATAAACATTAGTTTATATAAATTTATAAAATATTTATTTTGTTAAATATTTGAAATATTATATAATATCTCTATAATATTGAGATTGATACTGTTGAAGACAAAATTTATTAGGAATGTTATATGGTTTAAATTCATGATTGGTTCATGATTTATTTTGGCAAGAATTCTTTTTTTAATTCCTATGCAAGAAACTCTATAAATTATTGTGTGTGATTACCACCAAAATGAGATCGCTCGTTTTAATTTATAAAAGTCTCTTTGTAGTTTGAGGAATGGTTTTAAGTCATTACTGTGATTGTCTTCCCAAAGGTGGATAATTGTATGTAAAGATTGTGGTTGATTAAGGATATAACTATTGGAGATGCTTTGGTCTAAGGGATTTATTTACCCAAAGGAAATAAATTTCTAAACTCAATGTATGCTCATTGAGTAGTTTATTCTTGAAATTTGTAGATGAAGTTGTTGGAGGTGTTTTGGTTTAGAGAATTTATCTATCCAAAGGAGATAGATTTTCGAACCCAATGTATGCTCATTGAGCGACTCATCTGAGGTTCTGACCTTGGTTCTAACCTGGGTTTTACGCATTCCACCCAAAGGGGATTGTGTGATAATGTTGGCCTCTTAGTGATAGCTTATGTTCATTAAAGCTATATCTTGCCTTTATTATTTGTTCTAATACATTCCTATTTTGTCTAATCAGTGACCTTCTCTATGAACAATTGTTCTGCTTCTATTGAGATCCTGAATGGGTCTAATTTTTAAAAATGGAAGAAAGACTTAGAGTTTTCGTTAGGGATTGCTGACCTTGACATGGCATTGCGTGAAACCAAACCTGTGATCAATGATCAGAGTACACCTGAAGAGAAAGAAAAATTAGCTAAGTGGGAGAGGAGTGATCGACTTAGCTTGTGTGCTATGAAGAGAACAATTTCTGAACATCTGATTAGTGGGTTGCCTGAAAAAGAGAATGCTAAAGAGTATCTTACTGATATTGGAGAGAGATTTCAGGTATATGATAATGCTGAATCTGGATGTTTAATGAAACAACTCACGGACATGAAATATGATAACAATGGGGGTGTAAGAGAGTTCATTCTTAAGATGGTTCATGTCCAAACCAAACTAAAATCCCATGACATTGACCTGAACGAGAATTTTATTGTGTCTCATGCCTTAAATTGCCTACCTGTTGAGTTCACTCAAATCAAAACTGCTTATAATACATTTGGTGATAAGTGGATTATCGATAACCTCATTACCAAGTGTGTAGCTGAAGAAGAGAAACTCAAGAAGGAGAAAAGTGATCTAGCACTCCTAACCTTTCATGCTAAACCCCATTCTGGTAAAAAATCTTGGAAAAATAAGAAAAACACTCATAGTGTTGCTCATAGAATTCCTGATAGGAAACTTGATAATGGTCAACATCATAATATAGGAGGTCCCAGACCTGTTGCTTTTAAGAAATCTGTTTGGTGCTTTTGGTGTAAGGAAAAGGGACATAAGAAAACTGATTGTCATGCTTTTAAAGCTTGGTTAGACAACAAGAACAAATCTGGAGGTAATCATTTAGCTTTTGTCTGTTTTGAGTCTAACTTAGTTGATGTTCCCATTAATTCTTGGTGGATTGATAATGGTTCTACAACCCATATTGCTGTCTCCTTACAGGGGTTCAGAAACCAGCGGAGACCAAACTTGAGGGAAAGCAAACTCAGGGTAGGAAATGATCTTGAAGTTATTGTGGAGCTAGTGGGAGATGTTAGCTTAGTCTTAGGAACTAGTTTTGAACTTATTTTGAAAGATACATTTTATGTACCTTCTTTTAGGAGGAATTTGATTTCAGTATCTTGTTTGGATAAATTTGGATTTCAATTTACCTTTTATGATGGAAAATTAAATTTGATGTTGAATTCTCAAGTTGTTGGTAATGATATCTTGTTGGATGGTTTATATAAGTTATCTTTGGATTGTGATATGATATCCTCATCCTTAAATGTTGAAATCTCAATTGCTAAAAGATTTAAAATTAGAGAAAAATCCTTTTTGTTGTGGCACAAGCGTTTAGGACATATCTCTAAAGAAAGAGTTGAAAGATTAATTAGAGATGATATTTTACCTTCCTTAGATTTCAATGGTATAGGGACTTGTGTGGATTGTATTAGAGGAAAATTTACAAAGACCAATAAGAAAGGTTCAACTAGAAGTTCAGACCTTTTAGAAATAATTCATACAGATATTAGTGGTCCCCTTTCTCCAACTATCTGTGGTAATACATCTTTTATCACTTTCATTGATGATTTTTCATGGTATGGCTATCTTTACTTGATTAAGGGAAAATCAGAAGCACTTGAAAAGTTTAAAATTTTTAAAACTGAGGTTGAAAAGCAACTAGGAAAAGTGATAAAGGTGGTACGTTCTGACCGTGGTGGAGAGTATTATGGTAGATATCATTCTACTGGGCAACACATGGGACCTTTTGCAAAATACTTGCAAGATTGTGGAATTGTTCCACAATACACCATGCCTGGTACTCCTGAACAGAATGGTGTAGCTGAAAGGAGAAACCGCACCCTTAAAGATATGATGAGAAGCATGATGAGTAGGAGTAATTTACCAGAATTTTTATGGGGTGACGCTTTGAAAACAACCCTCTATATACTTAATAGAGTTCCTAGTAAATCAGTTCCAAAAACACCTTTTGAGCTTTGGACAGGTAGAAAACCCAGTTTGAATCATCTCCGTGTCTGGGGTTGTCCTGTAGAGGTTAAAATATATAATCCTTTTGAGACAAAGCTTGACCCAAAAACAAGTCGTTGTTTTTTTATTGGATATCCGGATCGATCTAAAGGATACAAATTCTTTTGTCATGGTAGAGGTAATAAAATTGTGGAGTCCATGCATGCAAAATTCCTTGAGCTTGATGTTGCTGAGCTTGTCACCGAATCTGATAATATTAATTGTGTTATGCCTGATGTTGTTACTTTGTCACTTCCTAATTTTGATAATGCTAGATCATCCACGACTCCTGGAGGTTTTGCTCCAAATGAGAATGTGGCTGAACATCCAGTTGAAGATGTGGTTGAACCGCTTGTTGAAAATGTAGTGGATCCTCCTATTATAACTGAGGTTGAACAACCTAATGAGCCAGTTGAGCAAATTCATGTTAGAAGGTCAGTAAGACAAAAGCGACCTGCTATCCCTGATGATTTTGTAGTTTATCTTAGTGAGGATGCTTATGATTTTGGTATTGTTATTGATCCTAAAAATTATCTAGAAGCTATTACTTGTTCTCATCTAGCATGTGGACAGATGCAATGCATGATGAAATGAAATCCATGATAAATAATGATGTTTGGGAACTAGTGGAGTTACCAAGAAACTATATAGCGATTGGATGCAGGTGGATATTCAAGACAAAGAAGGACTCGAAAGGTAAAATTGAGAGGTTTAAGGCAAGACTTGTGGCTAAAGGTTTCACACAAATGGAGGGTATTGATTTTAGTGAAACCTTTTCTCCTGTTTCCACTAAAGACTCTTTTAGAATCGTTATGGCCCTTGTAGCACATTTTGACTTAGAATTGCATCAGATGGATGTTAAGACTGCTTTTCTGAATGGTGATCTTAATGAGGAGGTGTACATGCAGCAGCCAGAGGGTTTTGTAAAAAGTGGTGATGAGCACTTGGTTTGTAAATTAAGAAAATCTATTTATGGTTTGAAACAGGCTTCTAGACAATGGTACTTGAAATTTGATGAGGTGGTAACTTCATTGGGTTTTGAAGAAAATAAAGTTGATCAGTGCATCTATCTTAAGGTCAGTGGGAGCAAATTCATCTTTCTTGTGTTATATGTTGATGATATTTTGCTCGCAAGTAGTGATCTTGGTCTACTTCATGAGACCAAACTTATGCTAACCAAGTTCTTTGATATGAAGGACCTTGGTGAAGCATCTTTTGTATTGGGAATTGAAATACACAGAGATAGATCACGTGGTGTGCTTGGCTTGTCACCGAGAGCTTATATTGATAGAGTTCTAGAGAGATTTAATATGCAGAACTGTAAGTCAGGAGATGTTCCAATTACTAAAGGAGACAAATTCAGTAAAGATCAATGTCCTAAAAATGAGATTGAGCGGGCAGAGATGAAGGGAAAACCCTTTGAAAGTGCATTGGGCAGCCTGATGTATGCTCAAGTATGCACTAGGCCTGACATTGCTTTCATAGTTGGCGTCTTGGGACGATACCAGTCTAATCCTAGGAATGATCATTGGATTGCGGCTAAGAAAGTGATGAGATATTTGCAAAGAACTAAAGAATGTATGCTTGTTTTTAGGAGAGTTGACAACATGGAAATAGTTGGGTATACTGACTCTGATCTTGCTGGGTGTGTTGATGATAGAAAATCTACTTCTGGTTACATTTTTATGTTGGCTGGAGGTGCGGTATCATGTAAGAGTAAAAAGCAAACTCTTGTCGCCTCTTCTACTATGCAGGCAGAGTTTGTTGCTTGTTATGTTGCTGCCACTCATGCTGTTTGGTTAAGAAATTTAGTAATTGGACTTCGTATTGTTGATTCCATTGCAAAGCCACTAAAGCTTTACTGTGATAATAGTTCAGCTGTGTTCTACTCCAAGAATAATAAAACTTCTAGCGGTTCTAAGCATTTGGAATTGAAGTATTTGACAGTCAGAGATCTTGTAAAGAAAAATGGCATTGTTGTTGAGTACATTGGTACTGATTTCATGCTAGTTGATCCCCTAACTAAGGGACTTAGGCCCATTGTGTTCAAAAACCATGTTGAGAACATGGGCATTGTGAGTTCTTTTGATGTACTTGGTTAGTGGGAGTTTGTTCTTTATGTCATTTTCTTTTATCATGTTATATTTTATTTTAGACACTTTAAGTGTTAGATTGCCAAGTACTTTCTATTTTAAGAAATTGATATTACAATGATTATTATTATTGTTATTATTTATCATTGTTTATTTACATGTAAATTTCAAAATTTTGGACTCAGTGTCATCGAAACCATTGTGCCTATGGTCGACACTAGTTTGAAGTTCAAGGCAGGGTTATTATTTTGAGCTCGGTGTCTTCGGGATCACTATACCGGTGGTTGATGCCATATTGGAGCTGAAGTATGATTTTAAGCTCGGCGTTGTCAGGACCACTATGCCGGTGGTCGACGCCATATTGGAGCTGAGGCATTATGGTTTGTAAAACCATACAATTTCTTTGTGTTTAATGCATTGGAGAGAAATTGTTAAGGACTGACGAAGAAAATAGCGAATGGTTGTTGGATCACGTTAGCATGTTATTTTCTTGCCACACTCCACACTGATGACTAGTTGGCGGAGTATGTAGTATTTGTAACCACGAAAGGTTTTATGTCAATGAAGGACATAATAATCGTCGTGATTCAATACTGCTTAACTTTTGTTGGATGGAGTCATATTCAGATACTGCACTTGGAATCATGGATTTCCTTAAAATGCGGCCGCATTTTAAGGAATTAGTCATTAACCCGAGAGTCGTTTTCAAAATGTATTTTAAATATAAAAATAATACAATTGATATTGTCCAAGTGGGAGAATGTTAGATTTATCTAACTTTTTATGGACTACAATCAATTGTGGTTTAATTTGTGAAAAACGGGTTAATCGTGATTCTGATAGGGGTGCATATATAAGCCCTTTAATTAATTAAGTGATCAATTTTATCTAATGGCTGAGTATTTGAAACCTGATTGGTGTGGGTAAAAGTGTGGGCTTTAACCTTGGGCCCATAATGGGTAGGGACTAGGGTTATATATATTATGTGGCTAAGTCCCCTCTGTAATCACAAAAAGAATCAGAAACATAACTGACGGCTCCATAACTTGCCCCATTGAAAGTTGTGAACGGGAGTGTGAGATACAGAGAAGTTGTGAACGGGAGTGTGAGATACAGAGGAAGATCCGGTCATTCATCCATTCGAAATTCTGAATCATGACTTCAACAAGTAAGTATTAATGTTTTAATCTCATATAATATTAATGAATATTTCCGCTTACATGTTAATGGTAGAAATTTTATTAATAGAGTTTTTTTAGTATTGCGATACATCAACTAACATTTACGTTGGTAAATGGAACTAGTTGACATTGTTAATTCATTGTGAGATTCAATCTGTCAAAGGTTAGAGGTCGAATAAGCAAATTCTTGTGATAATTCCATCACATCTATACTTTAAGGAATTAAAAGGAACATATGTCATGCAAACATTGCAATCAAAATCCAATTGTACGTTGCATTGCTATGTCATTCACAAGTTCAGTCGAACCCTATATAATAGATACCTATAATTTATTTAAACTTCCATCCAAGTACTTTTCTACAGATAACTCTAGGAGGCACATAGTGGTAAATGATACAATTGATAAGACTAATATTCAATTTTGACGGAAAAAGAGGCCTTCTAAGATAGGGTGATAAATTGGTATGTCATATTCTTTTCTTTGCGAGAATAATTTGCAAGGGAATATCCTACACTTGAGAACATACCTTTGGCCCAATAATTGGAATATATAGAGTATTTTTGGATTATTAAACTTAGTAACTACATGATTATTACCTACTTATATTGGAAAATCCAATAACATATATGCTAAGACATGATGTACAAGTTTCGATCCAATGCATTCAAGCATTTCAAGAATATCTAGCGATCAAACATGGATCACAAATCCACTTATATTAGTATAATGCACCAAAGAAAAAACGGGGGATACTACACCTCAAGATCAAATTTCAACAAGGTTTCGAAAAATCCCGATAATATGTGGCAACATCCAGCTAAAGTTGAGGATAAACCTACTAGACAACAAATGATGGATCTTAACTCATATTCTATACAATATAGAGTTACTCTAGGATACTGCTAAAACCCATGGATAAGCCTATTTATAGGAATCGTAATCATGAATGGATGAATATATTTGTTGTTACATCTAATTGACTTCATTTTAATAGGCAACACATGGAGCGAGATGTCATGATATTGCATAAGACATCATGTCTCTATGAGCTCAAAACAAGTAAGAAATATTTGGAGCAGGATGTTTCACAGACCGTGAAGCATTTTTCCTCGCCCAGAAACCATTATGTAATGAGTAAATTTCACGCCTTTCGAAGATTTTCTTTCATATTTATCCTATCGTGTTTAATTGTTTTATGCACTTTTGGAATATGAAGGTTTTCTCAAAAGATCATTTACCAAGATTAAAAAAGAAATGATATAGTGTGGTGAATATTTACCGAATTAATGAGTGGAAGTGAAATTAATCCAGATTTGTTATCTTGCGGTTCTGGGACTAGTTCAACAGCGTCTAATGATTAGAACCCTAGTGTGCCTTTTCGGTTGAACTTTGTTTCTATTTAAGGAACTATAAACATCATCTTATGGTGCCTTTATTGAGTCCATCTCAATAATCATTTTTCCATACTCATTATGTAAATAACATTTTCGTAGTGAGGAAGAATATAATCATCCAAAACACAAAATAATATAATATTAATAGTTCATAAGAACTCGCATAATCTTGAATTTGTATTAGTATATGTAACACCCTAAAATTTTCCTTACCTATTTCTTAATCTCTTGGCTTATGTTTCATATCATTTGCATTATTATTTGTGCATAACATTGGTTATAAGCAAAGGATCAAGGTATCTTGGTTTGATTCTCAAAGCTCAAGCAAGGGTTTATTCCCAATCTTAGGATATTCTCAAGCCCCAAGGTCCTCTCATCATCAAGGCACCCCTCACGATCATCTGAATCAAGATTACAAGATTACAAGCATTGGACATGTCCTCCTATCTTTGAAACAACTGGATTAAGGTTTCGGTCAAAGGGCATATGTGGCTAGCTTCTTGGGCAGGACATGGTTATATGGCTCAATACATATCTTGAGGGTTCCCTACATGTATTATTTCTCATCACAAGTCATGACATGAGCTTCAATCAGTGGAAATAGTGCTAGGGTTTCATCTAATCAAAAAAAGTCAATTGTGGCTCCATAAGGTCAAAGTCTTGGATTTCAAGGTCAATCAAGGGCATGCTATATGTTCTCAAGTGTTTGGAACAAGAAGAATCAAAGGGAGGCATAAAATCAGGAGATTGGTTGAATTAGGGTTTTGTTGAAATATTTTCTAAGTGTAGAAAACCCTAATTCTAGCCATTTTGTAACATCCATAACTTTCTCATCCTTGATCCAATGGGAACAAATTTGTTATCCAATTAAAGAGGACATCATAAACCACAAGTTTTTAGAAGAAATCAAGTCCAAAAGATTCACAGTTTGAGAGATATGAAGAATTAAACACTACTACAAATACAGTATTTAGCCTCGGCCATTTGCCAACACTATAAGGCAAAAAAACCCCGCTACTAGCCAATTAGCCTCGGTGTAGCGTTGGTATCGGGGATAGGCTAAAATGATCGAAGCTAACATTTAGCCTTGGCCAAAACAAGCCGTGTCTAACATTTAGCCTCGGTGAAGCCGTGTCTAACATTTAGCCTCGGTGAAGCCGTTTCGGAAAACAAAAAATAGCTTGGGCCTGACTGAGGCTAAAGTCAAACTCCATAAGCCCACATAATATTTAGCCTTGGTCCTTGTCGAGGCTAAAGGAACATTTTTCCTCGATTTATTCGAGGCTAAGTTCAAACTTTATAAGTCAACAAAATATTTAACTTTGGCCTAACCGAGGCTAAAGTCAAATTGTAAAAGTCAACAAAATTATGCCTGCTTTCCAATTGTATAATCTATACATGCTAAAGAAAATGGCGATGAAAAGTACAGTCAACAAAAACAAAGGCATTCAAACATTATTTAGTGACCAAATGTCATGGCAGTACACTACTATCTTTCTGCATTAAAACTTAACCAAAACCCAAATCATCACCCACCGATGAGGTAAAAGGAAATCATATTTATTCAGAGTACTAAACACAAGTTCAAAGCATTGGTTACAAAACACAAAATTATAACTCAAAACATAAATTTCCGAAGCTGCTTCCAAAGCAGCATATCAATTCCTACTTACGAATTTCAGTTCTTCTTCACAGTGGCGGAGTTGATGATGTCAACGAACTCCGGCTTCAAGGAAGCACCACCAACCAAAAATCCATCAATGTCAGCCTGTGATGCTAATTCTTTGTTGTTTCCTCCATTTACAGAGCCTACAGTTTTAGATAGAGTTAATTAAATAACGATTGCTACAATTCCTCCAAACTCACACCAAGACTGTTAATATTCTTTGATGACATCAAAATAACCGCATATATAAATGGAAGTACCTCCATAGATGATTCTTAGAGAGGCGGCAACTTCAGCACCCTCCTTGTCGTGAACCCATTTCCTTAAAGCAGCATGGACCTAGGCCAAATATTAATAACATTATCAAGACAACACAATCTACAAGTTACTTAAAAAAAAAGAAAAAGAGATTGAGCAACCAGATAACAGAAAAAATGATTTGACACGAGTAAAATTTTTAGGGATTACGCAAAGCTATCACAGATTATCAACATAGCCTGATGATTATGATTAATGGACAGTGTAAACAAAATTCACACTGCACAGCGATGTAAGCATACCTCTTGTTCCTGAGCAGGAGTTGCAACCTTTCCTGTTCCAATGGCCCAAACTGGCTCATAGGCCAAAACGACATTATCCCAGTTTGATACTTTCTCTGCAATTAGAATTGAAGACAGCAACAATGTTATTGCCAGCAAATTAGTATGTGACAATAAATCAATTAATGGAAATCTGTTGATGCAATTGGAGAAGTATTTTTAGCGAGAATTCTGTCTCACGTAAAGAAACAAGTTGGAAAAAGAGAGGTTGTGAATATAAGAAAAAGAGAGGTTGTGAACATAAGAGTACCTGCAATTGCCTTTGTTTGCTCAGAAACAACAGCAACAGTAGTACCAGCTTCCCGCTGCTCAAGAGTCTCCACTCTCATATAGGCATTTCCTAGTCTGTGCACTGATAATAGTCTCATACAATTCAACCGTCAATTGAAGAGGTGTGACTATGACTTGGTTGCATGGAGAAAAACTGTCGAGCCTCGATGTGGTAGTGAACTTAGGAGGGGCTTTTAGCTGTTAGATTTAGATGGTGGAATAGGTTGGGAACTTCTGACTTCAATGGTTCGATACAAAGCAAGGCAAAGGCTGAATGCAAAAGCAGCATTAGCTCATCCCTACTTTGACAAAGAAGGTTTGCTGGCGCTATCTTTTATGCAAAATTTGAGGCTACGGTTCTTTCGAGCTACCCAGCAGGATTATGGAGAAGCCGCCAAGTGGATTGCCTTTCAAAAATGCATATAAACACTGAATATAAATATTTGTGTTTCTCAATTAGCAAACAGACCACTCAATTAGAGCAGTAACACTTATAAAAACGGTTTGATCAGTTAGCAAACAGACCACTCACAAGCTCATGACAGTAGGAACTTGGCCATCACAATGCATTAACTCACCACTATCGTGACACCGGCAGTAATTTTCATTACCATCACATGACTCCAAGTGGCCTACAATACCATACCACCAACCTGCCATAAATATGGATCTCATCAAACCACTAATAGAATCTCATCATAAGGGTATATGTAAATGGAAATACATAATTAAGATTGAAGAATGATTATTTTAATCAAAGATTTATAATTTGACCCCATTTTACTGTAAATATACCTAACCATACACCATCTAGAGAAAAAAATAAGTAAAGATTTAAGAATATGTTGAATAAAGGAACAAACCGTAAGGAAAATCTTTGTTTCTCCTTCACTGAATCTCTATGTGATCACCAGGATGCAAATCATGTACACAATCAGTGATATAAAGATCGTGCAGAGGACTATAGACAGGTGGTGCTCTTAGTCTTTCCCATTGGATGCCATGCTCTACTGCTACAGGCCTTCTTTCATATGGTGGATACCTGTAACAGACAACTATATAAACTACAACATGGCCATTCTGCAGAAGAAGAAAATTTATAACTTTTGAGAGAAAAAAAAACACATCCATCTACTCTATATACTATTGAAAAAGCACAAAGGAGTTACCTCGCGATTATAAACCTGAGCAGGAAAAGAGAAATTTCCATTCTCAAGAGCAAGATACCAAGTCATGAAAGAATCAGGAAGCAAATAACTACTCTGCTTCTTAGCACCGTTAATATATGATGCATCTAGCTTCATTCTCATCCACGTAAAAGGCCAACGAAGGGACATAAACTTGATCAAGCTCCTTTGTTTACCATGTATGAGGCTTCCAACATTCTTTTTAGAAGCAACATGCCATTTCCAGCATAACCAGCATAACACTAATAACTCTCTTTGAATACTTTTCACAAACACGTCCCAAGCAACATTCAATCATAAACAATAAGAACAATATATGCATAATAAGAACAATCCTATGCACATATTGAATGTTAGACTAAACCAAATGTGCACCAAGTGAAAGTTCAACAGACAAAGAACCTAACTTGGAACCAATGCAGTATAAACTTTGACATGTATTCAAGACAACTACTACTTCACAACAGGCTCTAGTTATGAGAAACAACTTAAAAAAAAGAAACGGACCATGAGTTGACAAACTCATAACTTCAAAATACAAACAACAAAGTATTTTGGCAAGACAGTGTTGATCATCAAAATCCAAATATGCTTCAACAACATTAGGTGAATCATCTCAACAACAGCATCATATTAAACAGCAAGCAACCCTCAAAACAGTTTTTTTTCTTCTAAAAAACAAAAGCCTATGCTGATCATCAACAATTCATTGTGAATCCTCTCAACATAGTGGCGAAACACAAACAAGGAGAACAAATTTAACAATAATGAAAGCAATGTTGATCTTCATATGCTTCAGCATGTGTGAATCATCTCAACAGGGGTCATGACACCAATATGTTGCCTTTAAAATGAAGGTTACCAATTTGTCACAACAAACACCAACCAACCTTTAGTATGAAAAACAAGTTTTAAAACAACAATGCCTTAAGAGTTGATAAACTCCATTACAATGCCAATTACTAAACACATATGGTTCAATCAACATTCATTGATGAATTACAACTATCATAGCTTTAACAACAAGTTGTAAAAACAAGATGAAAGCACCAGTCAAACAAAAATGTTTTGAAAGTTAACAAACTCATGAGTAAAATCTGAACAACACCACTAATAATTCGTTATCATCACGTTAAACAAACGTCTAAGACGTGACATTATTAAGAGATTACTCTATATTTATTCAACTTCTTTATTTGTACTCACATTTAAGATTCCTTTATTTACTTTGGCGTTTATTTTCACTGATTAAGTCATACTATTAATGATAATTGGATGAGTGAGAAAAGAACCAACACCACCACCACTCCAATAAAGACATAAATTACTTCATTTCTGCTTTTACAACCAGACCTTCTGCCCACACTTTCTGCTTTTACAACCAGAACTTCATTTCTCCACCACTTTAAATGTGGCTTAAGCTATAAGTTATGCAACAAGGGATTCTAATGACTATTTTTTTATTACTATTACTAATACTAAAAACTATTCTAATTCTCTAGGGTGGTGAAAAAACCAGCAATACAAATTCCATGTCCTCCAGCACAAGACTTTTCTGATTACAGAGAGGAATCATTCAAAATCTTTTCCTTTTCACTCAGGAAATATCATCAAAACCATCATCACTCCAAACTTTAGGTCGCACTCTGAGGACCATGCCTCTGGCGCATATTTGATGATTTGATGAAAGCACTACTAAATTTAAAGCCGACACCACTAATAATTTGATGAAAGCACTAATAAGTTGTATATTTTCACTGAAATTCCCTTTAGTTTTCCCCAAGTAATGTTTTGTTCCAGACTAGGACCAGTTCCCCAATCCAAATTCCCCGCGATATTGACTCTTATGAAAGCACTTCAATAAAAGGCCTATATCCAATTGGTGAAGGAGCAGGTTATGCTGGTGGTATCGTTAGTGTCGCGGTGGATGGAATGAATGTTGGTTTCGCCGTGGCAAAAAAAATTCAACTTATTTTATGGAGATGTTAAGTCTGTTCTGGGCAAGGCTCATAATGCTGGTCTCCTGAAGTACTAGTCGAAATCAGTTTTCTTGAGATGTCTATAAGCTCAAAACAGTAAATAGCAGAAAAGAGGTTTCGTATCCTAGTTACACCCCAGAACGTTTGAGGTAATGCTATGATTCTACACTTTTTGTCAGCTTCAGCTTTTCATGGAAGCGGGACTGATGCCAACTGGTATCTCTGTTGATATTGTGCAGTTAACGATGTTGTCCTCCAGAAATTCTTTGGACCATCAAACATTTAAAGCTGAAAAACCGCCTCTATTTCAGAAATAAACCGTACCCATGACATCCAAAGCATAATTTCCTATTAATTATTTGTGTTTACATCATGGTAATTATAGAACATAACATGGAGCAGGTACACTATATACACTTGTTCTTCCATTTGTTTGGTTCCGTTTGAGTGCAAACTACACTAACCTTGCTTCAACTAATACTAAATGCATAAAAACAAGGTGTAATCACAATGATCCTATAATTCAATACCCTTTTAGACTTCAAAATATTCAACCTCAAAATTATACTTCTAATAAGGGATTAACTTTTCTACATTAATCAAACAAACAACTGAATAAAAATTAGAGTATGAATCATTAAACCTAACAGCAACACAGACAAAAGCAGGGGATGAATCAAAAAGTTTAATTCAGTTGAGAGCGAGGATTGTGTTAAATCTCAGTTAGGGTTGGAATTAGAAATTCATGAGTTGAATGCAAAACATCATAATCACATAGCTTTTCCCTAAGTGGATAATTCCATTTTCTTGCATGAAAAATATAACAAAATCTAACCTTAAAATGGCAAATAATACAAACAAATTGTTCTACCTTATCAGACTCTTAGAAGCACTTGCAACTCTATCTTCTAAACTTCCTTCAACAGGTAAAGGCCAAGACTGAAACTCACTACATTGAAAAAAAAGCAGAAGAAGAATCAGAGATAGTTTGAGGATGAAAAAAAGCAGAAGAAGAATCAGAGACCAATAAACTCACTCAGAAGAATCGATGATCTTGAAGATGAAAACGAAGAGATGATCTCTCAAGGACCATACAAAATCGATTTTGTTTGATTTTAGGGGTTTTTTTTTCTTCTGAAAATGTATTTGGATTAATTTTAGGGTTCTTTCATTCTGAAAGGAATTAAGAGGGAAACATGAAAAACAAGTGGGAAATAGTTAGCCTCGGCTCATCCGTGTCTATCAGATAAAATAAATATATTCTAAAAAAATAAAAAATGTTAGCCTCGGCTCATCCGTGTCTAATATTTTAAAAAAATGGAAAAACTTTAAAATGGGGGGTTTTTTGCGTTTAAGTAGCCTTGGTATTGTCAAGGCTAGTTAGCCTCAGTATGGGTGGCCGAGGCTAAGTTCATAGTTTAAAATAGTTAGCCTCGGCTAGTCCGTGTCTAATATTTAAAAAAAAAAATTCAAAAATTCAAAAATATCTAGCCTGGGTCTAGCCGTGTCTAATGAATTAAATGAAAATAATTGTAAAAGAAAAACTTTAAAATGGTTTTTTTTTTTTTGCGTTTGAGTAGCCTCGACATTGTCAAGGCTAGTTAGCCTCGGTGTCGGTGGCCGAGGCTGAATTCGCAGCTTAAATGAAGTTTTCTAGTAGTGAAAGTTGAGAAAATGGAGGTTTTGTCATACACTTAGAAAATTTTCTAAGTATGGAAATTCAGCTTGAGGTACATGTTTCAAAACCTATCTTTCATGATGATCCAAGCCCCAAATGAATTTTTCTCCAACATGAAAGTTGTAGAGTATCCTCCAAGATTTCTTTTGAGTACTAGAACTCCTCCATTGGATGTGTAGAGCTCAAGTTATGATGTCTCCAAGTTAGGGTTTCAAAGATGTCAAATGGGACATGTTTTAGGCAGATTTTTTGGACAACTTTCCAAGGCATTTTTCACCAAGTTCTTGGCTCCAAATCACTTTTCTTTGAATATGAAAGTTAAAGATCAATCTTCAAGCTTTCCAACCACAACTAGAGCTTATCATTTGACTCATTGTAATTCAAGTTATAAATCTTCAAAGGAGATGTTACAAAGTTGTCAAGATGCATTTTGTTATTTAGAAATTTTCATGGTGTCTAGGCAGATTTTTGGACACAACTTTGGGACACTTTTCCACATGATTTTAAACACCATTTCAACTTTCCATTAACATGAAAGTTGCTCCATTAATTCCTAACTTTTCATTGAGCCAAAAACCTCATCATTTGAAGCCATAACCATTGATTTATGATGATTTGAAGTGTGCAATATGAAGTTGCTTCAAGATAAATTTTGGTAGGTTTCTTTGAATGCTTCTTGACTTGATCATGCATCCTTTTTGCCTTGCCATTTCCTACACATCATGTGCCAAGATATTTTTTCAAAACACTATCCAAATAAGCTAGACATTACATGCACCATTCATGCACCTTCCTTTCACCTTTTTGCCAAAAGAAGTAAGTTGTGAAAACTTGCTCACCAAGGAGAATACCGCCCTTCCACTCGCTGTTTATTTTGACTCTCTCTTGCCACTCAAGAATAACCACCAATACACCATGAATCATGCTAACCCGAGCCACTCTCTCCCATTTCAAAATTTCACCAAAATTTCACCAAGCTATTCTAACCACAGTAAATCTCTTTTTACCTTTCAAAACCATCCTATATAAGCTAAAAGCAAACCATGGAGTGAAAAAAAAAGCTCATTCTGCAGCCAACACTCTCTCTCACTCTCAAAATTTCTCTCTTTTAAATCTGCATTTTCCAAGCTTATTTCTTCCTGCTTTGGTTAGCACCATCGTTCTCAAAGTAAAAGGAAGCTAAAGGAGAAGATTTGATAAGCATTTGAGGCAATAGCCAGCAACAAACGAAGCTCTCCATTAGGTACTATTTCCCTTCAGTTTTCTCACATAATATGCATGTATTGAGACCTTTATTGATGTTCCTGAAGCCCTGCACCATGGTAGGAAAGTTCTGTGTCGAGGTTGTTCTTCGTGTCTTGTTTTCACCATGTTATAGTGGATATAAATTCTTTTTGAGTTTAGATTTGAATTTTATGTGAAAAATCCTTGAGATTGATGTTTTATTTGCTTGATTTGATGATGTTTTGTCTTTGCTCCAGTGAGGTCAACCAGAGAAGACGACTGGAGCCCTAGCTCTAGAATCTGAGGTGTTTTAGTGAGTTGGCATGGGATGACTCCTTAACTTGCCGACATGGCGCTGATGTAGTGCCAGGTCAATTAATGAGAATCACGCGTGGTATTCTTTTTTGTTTGGTTTCTGAACATGGGCTAAATGAACATTGGGCCTTGTGTTTTTTTCATCTTCACACCCCCAGATTTGAGCCCATCAGCGCACATCAATTGGTTCATGTTCATTTGACTTTTACTGTTGCACCCCTTTCCCCATTTCATTTTATTTCTTTTTTATTTTATTTTCTTTACATTTTGATTTTATTTTTAATACTTCAAATCATTTTTAAAATGCATAAAAATACATTTCTGACCCTTTGATGTCTTGTGATATTTTTCATTATTTTTATTTTATTTTTCAATTTATTTTACTATTTTATTTTGAATTAATTTGGAAAGTGCTTTTACATGTTTACCCTTGAGCTAGGGTTTGGTTGTTTGACTTTTTCCACGCCTTCTTGACCCAATTTCTTGACCATGTTTTTACATATCATTGATGAATGTTTAAATGTTGTTTTTGTGAATTGATGATCATTTCTTGGATGATTCCTAATTGGTTTTGTTTGGCCCTCGAGATGTGCTCGATTAGTTGGATACTTGAGTTTTGTTTGGTTCAATTGATGGTGCATTCCTGCAATTCTTTTTGTGATCCTTTGCAAATTTTCTCTTAATGGATTTAAATTGGTTTTGAGCTCCTATTTAGAATTTATTTGGTCTTGTTTCTATTTTTGGGGGTTGCCTCAAGTTGGTGTGGTTTTGACCTTGATTTTGTGCATGTCTTGACCTAGTTTCTTGAAGTTGTTTCTTGATTGTTCCAATTGATGTTTGATGACTTTTGTATACTTTGGTTGACATGTTTAAGGTTCTGATCTTCATGTTATATGCCCATTATATGATCATTTCCCACTTCTTTATTCACATGTTTTCTTGTATGGATGGTTTGACAATCTCTTTGAGCATGATTTGAACTTGATCTTTCTTGAACTTGTTTGATATTTTGGATTTGATTGTGAATTGAACCAATTGAGTTTACTTCTTAATTTCATGATTAAGGTGTGATTTACTTGGTCATTTTTGTTTTTCACCTTGTTTGAACATTTCCTTTCTTTTAAGAATGGCTTTGGTGTGTATGCTTGCTTCTTGATGCATGTCCTTGGATTCAATCCTTGTTGTTTCTCTTGTATGTTCATGAGTGGATATTTTACTTGATATTCATGTTGATGTTTATGCCCTCACTTAGTTTCATTCCCTAATCTTTCATGTCCACTCCTTTGAGTTGTGTCTTGCATGCTTGTTTTGTATGGCAATTGATTGTGTATGAATGTAGTTCTTGACTTGACTCTTTGTGCTCTTCCTTTGACCATTAACATGAGTTTAATATAATGTGATATTTCTACTTCCATACCTTATTTCTCCTCTCATTTGACTTCATCTCTCCTTGCTTGATGATTTCTATTTCTTCTTGGTGGATGTTAAGTCTTTTGTATGTGTGTGTGCACTTTGTTTTGCCATTTGGTTTTGATTTCAAATATTTGGGTATGATTGGACATATGAATATATTATTTTTGCTTTGACATGATGTTAAGGCTTCCCTTGTGTGATTGAGATTAATGTTTGCTTGATACCTTTTGCCTTTGAACTTTCATGTTTGTTCATGACGTTGAAATTTCTTCATTCTTCTTCTTCTTTCTTCTTCATCTTTCTTCTCCTCTTGAGACTTGTTTAAGTTTTAATCTTGTTTTTATGATTGAATTGTATGATATTTACTTGTGTTTATTCACATGATCCCTTAGGATTCCTAGTTCCACTTAATTTCTGATTAAGTTGGAGGTAGGAGAGACATTAGGCTTTCAATCCTTTACATGATAACAATTAGGATAGTCCCTTTTAAACCTTAACTTCAGGTCCATCATTTGTATGATAACATAAGGTATACTTCTTTCTCATCCTTAACTTTAGGTCCATTGTGCATGATAACATTAGGATTCAGTTTCCCTTAGTTGTTTTCTTTTCAACCTTTGAGTCCTTTCTCTTCTCATCTCAAAACATTTTCAACACACTTAATAAAGACGATGAACATTGTGCGCCACACGCCTTAAGCATATGGGGAATGATGAGTGAGGGTTTTCTCCTTACTTATCTAGAGTGTTTAGTGTATGTCCCGTCTGGGGGTGATATGCGATGCATTCGTTCATATATCATAGTATTTAGTGCAAAGTGAATCTCAAACCAATCAATTCACTTCATTATAACTCACAAACAAAATTCAAACTTTTTGTCCTTCGGGATTGTTCTTCAAAATCATTTTCAGAAAATAGTACGTTACTTTTCTATTCTACCGAAAACAATCATCATCCCTAACTGCTGGACTGGGAACTTAACGTCGCCCATAAAAAACAGTTAACCAACCTGTGGTTTAGTTACCCTAACTACATTTGCTCTGATTTCTCATACCAGATGAGAATACGTAGGTACAAGACGACAAAGTCTTGGTGAACACCCTTTTTCCCTTTTCTTCCATAGTTAACTGAACTACGTTTGCTTTGATTTCTCATGCCAGATGAGAATACACAGGCACAAGACGGTGAAGTCTTGGCGAGCACCCTTTTTCCTCTTTCTGTAGTTAGTTGAACTACAGCTGCTCTGATTTTTCAGACTAGATGAGGATACGTAGGCACAAGACGATGATGTATTGGCGAGCAACCTTCCCCCCATTACCCGTAGTTTTCCGAACTACATTGACTTTGACTTTCCCATTGCACGAGGGAGTATGTAGGCATAGGGCGACGATGTCCTATCGAGTCTCCTTTCTAAAAAACCCACCTTTATTAGGAGTGTTCTTCAACTAGAACCCTAGGATAGAGTTTGTCAACTCTATGTAAGAATCATGGTGATGATTACTTACTTCCCCCTTGGCTTTTGTCAAAGTCAACATCTTGAGTGTAAAAATTAGAATAGAGATTTTTTTTAAACTCTATACAAGAATTATTATGTTTGTTCCCCTTTGAACCTTGATCATAATCAAGTGTTTACCTATCCCTAGTGAGGTGAACTACGATTACTCTGATTCTATCCTAGTTAGGATACGTAGGCAGAAGATGCGATATCTTTACAAACAAACTTAGAAACATCAACCTTAGGTCTTTACCCTAAACCTAATCTCAAACCATAGCATAACCATAGAAAGCTTATCCTACACACAAAAAAGGTTCATGTAGAGTAGGTTTAGGATGTGAAATACCTACCCTAAGCATAACCAACCCCCGATCCCCGATCTCTTAGTGTTGTTGTTACATCGCGCAAAAGGTCTTTCTTTCTTTAACCTTTCCTTTGGATAAATCAAAGTCCGGTTGTGAATTTAATGAATTAAGATTCAAGTTAATCAATAGCTTGACATCTGATTCTCACTATAACAGAAATGGTGACTTCATTGGGGAATAACTGCTTAACGTGATGGCTTAACCTATTTTGTGTGATTGTATGAATGCTTGTTACATGTATATTTGTAAATATATTTGTATTGTACTGCTGTGAACATTGGGTATCATGAGTGGTGAGATAAGTCCTAACCCGAACTTGAGTGACACATATGATAGGATGTGATATGATCAATAGTTGACTGTTAGAAGTAGTCCTAACAAGTTTGACATATGATGTAATCACGCTTAGTTGAGACCTCCTTGAGATGATTGATGATGTATGAGTAGTCATACATTTCATTAATTGTTTCAACCTGAGAGTCTATGAAACTGAGAACCTTTAGTAACCCTGTTATCCTACTAAGCATTTTTAGGACGTAGTGCAGAAACTATGAGGGAGTAGTCCCGAAATAGTTGTCACGCGATGCTACACTTAGACGAGTTTATCCCGATAATATTTTTGACCCACATGAGTAGTCATGGTGGCCGATAATATCCGAAGGATTTACTATGACTCTGGGAACTTTGATAGAACTCGTTCGGAAGGTACAATTAACCTATAGTACAAGTCCTTGGGGATGGGTAGAACTTGTGACCCCATGCTTTGACCTTGAACTTAGGCAGACCCTGTGTGTACATGTGCATTGTATTTGTGAATACTTGCCTATATGTTATGTGTGCATCATCTCATCATGTCATCATAACATATCATGTTGCAACTGGTTTTGTAAAACTCAACCGATTCCTTTGTGTGAAACCCTAGATATCATAGATATTGGGATAAGAAACACCAAGAAATACAATTTTGAAAAGCCTGATACATCCAAGTTAAGAAAACTAGGGACTATGATATTAGAAGACTTTGGAAAAAGATATGGGAAGATGATGAGTATAGTCAAGACTGGGATGGAAGAAGGAGTTCTCAACACTTTGGTTCAATTCTATGACCCATTGTATCACTGCTTTTCCTTCCTCGACTATCAGTTGATGCTAACCTTGGAGGAATATGATTACTATGTGGGAGTTCCTGTAAAGGACCAGAAACCTTACAATGGTTTAGAAAGCTTACCTTCGCCAAAGGAAATAACAAATGCTCTTCATCTTGAAGTATCATAGATTAAGGCTAACAGCGCCACCAAAAGTGGAGTTAAGGGTTTCCATTCTGATTTCTTAGTTAAGAAAGTTGCTTATCTTGCCAAAGAGGGTAGTATGGATGAATTCGAACCAGTTCTTGCTCTATTAATTTATGGATTGGTGTTGTTTCCAGAAGTCGAAGAATTTGTCAATTCATCCGCTGTCACCATATTCCTAAGTGGCAACCCAGTGCCTACCTTATTAGAAGACACTTACCATTCAATTCATCATCGGACACTTCAAGGAAAAGGAACCATCCTTTGTTGTGCACCTCTATTGTACAAGTGGTTCGTCAACCATTTGCCAAGAACTGACTCTTTCAAAGAAAATCCCAATGGATAGAGATGGTCCAAAAGGATAATGTCTCTGATGCAAGCTGACATTCATTTGTACGATCCTGCCTACGACAAAAGAGTCTACTTTGACTAGTGTGGTACTTTCCCAAATATACCACTCATTGGATTAAGGGGAAGAATCAGCTACAACTCCACTTTGGCCCGACGTCAGTTTGGGTTTCCAATGAAGGACAAGCCCACAAATATGATGTTATCTGGATTCTTCTATCTCAACACGGAAGTGACAGAGAATTTGAGAAACAACACAGTCGATGCTTGGAAGAATATTCAGAAAAAGACTAAAGCCGATCTGAGAAAGAAGAATTGTGTGGCCTTCGAACCATTCACTTTATGGGTACAATCTTGAGCCCGAGATCTGAAGATGGCATATATCCCAGAGAAGAATTCGCAGATCGCTATCGCGTCATCATCTTCCGCCATCCCCATTGAGAAAATGGAAGAATACCAAGAAGTTCTCTAAAGAACAAAGCTTGAGAGAGACACTTGGGAAGAAAAGTATCATATTCTGTTTTTTGAAACAACGAAACTCATAAGATAATTGCAAGACAAAGACGAATTGATTAGTTGCCTCAAACGACGTGTGATCGACAGTGATGTGACAAAATAGAATCTATTTTTTCTCTAGTGTCAATCCTACTCAAAGTACTCACGAGTATTCAAATATCCCGCCTACATCCGGAGCTTGGAAAAGCATAGAAGACAAGTTGGTAAAATACAATGCTGAAGAAATTGAAAAGATCCCGTGACTAAAATTCTTGTCAGAAACTTAGACTATAAGACCTAGTTTTTGATGTGAACTTAGGCTTCTTGTCTTGTATTTTATAGTTATAACTTTTCCCAAAAATTAATGAAATGCGGGTTTGACTTAATTAATCTTCTGAGTTTCGTAAAACCAGTTGCATTTGCATTGCATTCTTGCATTTTTAATAACCATTCAAGGAATCCAAAATCTTATTTTTGCAGACATTGTTATGGATTGCAGAAGTAGATTTTCATTTCTAAGCCTAAGGTTGGACAATCTTAGGATCTTGAGGGGCCTCGTCAGGAATCCCATTGCATTCATCGCCAAATATGGAGATCTGCTACCTCTGTTGGATATAAGAGTCAATGAAGACATGTTGTTGGCACTCGTCGAATTCTATGACTCGGTGTACCATTGTTTCACTTTCCCAAATTTCAAATTACTCCCAACCTTGGAAGAGCATTCTGCTTATCTGAAGATTCCCTTGACCTTTACTTGTCCCTACGGTAAACCAAGAAGAAAGGAGCTTGCCAAAGCCCTGCATCTTGAGCCCAGAAAACTGCTCGCTCGATTGGTGAGTAGAGAAGGATTCTCTGGAATAGAAGCAAGGTCATTCATGGAAAGACCTGAATTCCACTATAACAATAGGGACTTAGGGATCTTTGAAGCAATCTTGGCTTTTCTGATCTATGGATTATACCTTTTCCCAAGTTGCAATGAGTTCATCAGCGAAGAAGCCATCAGACTTTTCATAATCAGAAACCATGTTCCCACACTGCTGGCTGACACCTACTATGTTATCCACCATCAGAAAATATATGATTTAGGACTGTTCTCGTGTTGCACAACACTTCTCAGCAAGTGGTTTATTTCACACTTGCCCAAGACTCATGTTCTCTTGAATCTCCCCAACAAAGATGCTTAGATCAGAAATTTAGCATCGCTTTCCCATTACGATGTCAACTGGTATGACATCAAGAATGGAGGAATCACCATGATTCACAGCCGTGGAGACTTTTCCAACATACCACTCATAGGCACAAAGGGAATCATCAGCTACAGTCTGGTCCTAGCTTGCCGTCAGCTAGGGTACCAAACAGGACCGGAACCAAATCAAGACTTTCTAAGAACTTGTTTCTGTGAAAAAGGTAGTGACGAAAACTTTGAAGCTCAAGCCCGTCTAGCCTGGTATCGTCTACATCTACAGAGGATGACTGTTGAAGAAAACATGAGCTGCCTGGCCACAAGAGCTTATCTCCTTTGGTCAAAAGAGATAGCCCTGAAAATATTCTACAGTCATACTTATGAAATCTCTCTGGAGCCAGAAATACTCATGCCTAGAGATGAACTGAAGTTTGCTTTAGTTAAAGTAGAACGAGAAAATGCCGAGCTATGGGAGCTGATTCATCAGAGTCAATACCACGCCAGACCTCAAAAAAAGGAAGGATCATCTTGTTAGAATGATCAAGGCCTCCCGAATTCCTGTTTTTTTTCTAAGATTTTAATCTTAAAGGCTTATGAATGTAATCGTTACTTTTTGAAAATCATGTTGTAAGAAAGGTCTCGTTCGTTAAAGAGAACCATCTGTTGTAACAGACTTTGTTTTATCAATGAAATTCTGCTTTCCTTTTATGTTGTCAATCACGTTGTTATGTGTGTTGATTTACTAATTTTGTTTAAAAACAAGATTACGCTTTCCCTTGAATGTGTAGTATTGCATTTGCATTTGCATTTACATAGCATATCATTCGCATGGGTTCCGCAGCTTATCCTTTGTTCTTTCCCTCCAGAAGAAGATCACACTGAGTCCCCACCGCTACAACACCCGACCCAATACTCAGAGGAGAATGGCAGATTAACAAGAGAGAATTGACTAAATTGACAATGAATTGGAAGGACTTCAGGGCGATGTAAGCCAGATCCTGGAAGCTATGCAAGTGATCAGGGCAAAAATGGATACACGGGCCACAATATTATCTGAGATTAACGCAACTGCAACATTCCGTACGCCGGTAGTGACTTCCACAACAGAGTTTCCATTTGGCATCTCCATAGATTTTGTACCTCCATTTCATGCCCAAGGCACAACGGTACAAACAGTAGGACTTATGCATGAGTTCCATAACCCTCTATTCACTCAAACATGCAATCACATGAACGTCCGATCGGTCATCGATACTCAACAACAACAAGTTTATGAGATACTAGATGAATCTGAAGCAGGGGATGAAAAACACGACTAGCTGAGGGTCGAGATGGAAATCATGGCAAGAAGAATGAAGGCTTTAGAAGGGAAAAGCATTTTTGGTACTGATGCCAGAGACTTGTGCTTGGTCTCGGGGTTGGTGTTCCCCACAAAGTTCGTAATGCCATCCTTTGAAAACTATGATGGGGAAACTTGCCCAAAACTTCATTTGGTGATGTATTGCAGACGCATGGCTGTGCATTTCGACAATGACAAGTTAATGATACACTGTTTCCAAGAAAGTTTGAAAGGAGCCTCTGCAAAATGGTATCTAGGACTAAACCAATCAAGGATTCTAAGTTTTCAAGATCTATCTGATGCCTTCATCCAACAATATAAATACAATGTGGACCTTGCTCCAGACAGACGATAACTATTGAGCATGACTCAGAAATCTTCGGAATCCTTCAAGGAATATGCGCAAAGATGGCGCGAGACGATTGCACAAGTTGAGCCACCACTTACAGATAAGGAATTGGAAGACTGGTTTGTCAATACCGTCAAACCAGAGTACTATGAAAGAATGATAAGCAGTGTATTGGCCAACTTCGCTGATATTGTGGCAGTGGGTGTCAAAGTGGAAGTCGGATTGAAGAACAAAAAAAGTCTGGTTCTGCCATCAGTTCCAGCAGCTATTCATCCAAGAAACCATCCGACAATTTCTAGAAAAAGAAAGAGGGAGAAACCAATGCGATGATGTACGAGAAAAAGGCACAAAACCGAAGGATCCATCCCCAAGTTCAATCTCAACAACAACAGTATCATCAACCACAATACATAGCGGCGGTTACTCTAGTCTTCCAAACACAAAATCAACAAAATCAAAAAAATCTTTAGCTAGGGGCACCGAACACCTATCAGCAGTACAATTACCGATATTACAATAATCAGCAGATGCAACAGCCCATGGCTCAAGCTCCCAGACCGACCTATCAGAACAGGAGGCCTAAGATACAACCATTACCAATGAGTTATACCAAACTATATACTATGATGGTAGCTAGAGGACTTATTCAAACAAGAAAATTAGGTGCCCCACCCAATCTTTTACCTCCATACTACAATCCCGATGCACATTGCCCGTTCCATGAGAATGTCGCTGGGCATGATTTAGAAGGTTGTATTGCGCTTCAGCATATTGTCAGGGAATTGATTAAAAAGAAGATACTGTCATTTGAAGACAATCATCCCAATGTGCAGAATAATCCTCTACCAAACCACGGTGGAGTGAATGCTATAACTGAAGAAGGAGAGGGCTCTAAAATGAGAACGGTCATTGAAGTGGCTGAAGTTAAAACACCGCTGGTGGAATTGCATAAGAGATATGCTCAAGCATGGTTTCTCAAGAACTCGTGAGGATTGTGAAGAGTGCAACAAAAACACACAGTTTTGCGACCTTGTGTGAAAATACATTCAACCATTAATCAACGAGGGGATGCTACTATTTGCACCCCAAAATTTGACCAACATTTCTTCACCTAGCTTGTGTTTCATTTCATTCACATTAGCATTATCATTTGCATTTCATTGACATGTATGCATGAGATTAAGAGGTATGATTACCAATCAAGGGCTACACAAGAGTTTGAAGCTAGCTAAGAAGGCTATTCAAGTGTTCAAGGGTTGATATCTTTGTCAGAGAAGTTAGAAGATCCTCAGAGAGAGTGGTTGAAACCAAGGTTGCGTGCCTCCTAACTTGAGAGTTGTGGGAAGCTCCTCAGATGATTCTGAAGCCAAGAATGTGGACTTGAAGCCTTGATAGAGATTATGAGATGTCTTGAAAGCCATAATGAAGCCTAGATAGGTCATTTTGCAAGATTGAGAAGACTCAGCCATGATTGGTGCAATTAGGGTTTGACTGGGTCAACCCTAGGTCAACTGATGATTTGGAGAGGGTTGATACCTAATCCAAGAGCCATGTGATCATGGATTGGTGCATTGAGATGCTATAAGGATGATTACAAGGTTAACTCATCATGATTGAAGAGTTTGAGAAGTTTCAAGCTAGGGTTTCTAAGGCTTGACAGTGTAAAATCCCCTAGTTTGATCCCTATCTTCAAGGCAGTTTAGCTCAAGATGTGATTGTCATCTTATCTTACCCCCAACATGAATGTTGTAGAGCTTGTTCTTAGCTTTAATTTGAGTACTAGAAGTCCTTGATAGGATTTTTAGAGCTCAAGTTATGACTTTGACAAGTTACAGGTCATCTGAGGTATGTGAATCTGGGGCCTTGAAAGTTACCCAACTTGCATCAAACTTTTGCCCAAGAAGGATGATTCCTATGAACTTTTGGTCAACATGAATGTTGTTCCTTATCTTCTTAGATTTCTATAGAGTACTAGAAGTCCATGATTGGATTTTTAGAACTCAAGTTATGGCTTTGACAAGTCAAGGGTATTTTGGTCATTTGGAGATTACAGGTCATTTCAAGCATAAGGCCATAACTCCTATTTCCAAGCTTCAAATGGAAAAATGTTCAACATAAAAGTTGTTCAAAATGATGTTTTAAGGCTAGTAAGGAGGTCATGAGATGATGGAAAGGCTTTTAGCTCAAAGTTGCAAAAATGACCTAAAATAAGGGTATAAGTTAAATAAACCAAAGTTGGAAATTGATATTTTCAACCTACACATCCAAATCATGGCATGTAATATATCATTTTGACTCTAGAAAACATTTTAAGAACATTGGTTTAGCCACATTTTTGAGTTGAGATTCAATTTGTGGACTTGCTTTGAAAAGTGATTACTTGCATATTAAGTAACATTTGCAAAACTCAAAATCAAGGCATGAGCAAGGGCCTTTGCAAGCTAAACTCTTCCAAAATGTCACTAGGGGAGAAATTGAAAGAGAATGGGATGGTTTTCAAGCTGCAAACAGAATTGTACATGTCATGATATGTGTTTGAAAATCTCATGACATGAGAAGGGGAAATTCTCATTGGAAGGATCTAGAGGGTTCTAGATCATCCAAACATCATCTATATATTGAGTAGAGATGATCCATTGAAGAGGTTGGTGATGATTGAAGGAGAGAGCATAGATTGAGATTGAATTTCCATAGTTTGCAATTGAATTCTGTTTCACCAAATTCCTCACTTTCCATCCGTTTTCTTGATTGAAACTTCTTCCATGAATGTCAAGGAGTGATTCCAGATCATTATCAAGAAGAATCCATGGCTGAATCGTGTCTGAGCAACTGATTTTCAGCACCTGCAAGTCATCATCGAATTTGGAGTTCCAGGCATTTTCCATCAAGATTATTGCATACAGAAGCAAGAACGTGATACACTGAATGATTTTGGAAGGTTTGAGAGCTTGAAGTGGAGGTTTCGTGCATCTGTTCATCCAAGATTTTCAGGTTGGTAACTTTCTTCCTCTAGCCTGATTTAGGAAGAATTAAGTTGAATTAAGGTGTTAGATTTATCGTAGAATGGTGTAGGATGGATTTCAGATAGTTAATTGGAGAATTAGAGACAAAATAGGTGAATTACCATTTTCGGTTGGGAATTAGATATGGTGAATCTTGAGGTTTCAGAGGAAGTTAAGGGTATGGTTGAATTCGTGGCAAGATTTGGGATGAGTTTTGTAACACCCCCTTTCTATGCCCCCAAATAATACAATTAATCATTTAGGCATAAATATAAAGTTTCATCAGAGTACATTTGCAACATGGCATAAAAGGGAAATATCACATTATCATAAAAATTCCAACGCGTACAGAACCTGCTCAACAGATATGCAACAACAGGATAACACCCACAAGAAATATTTAGAACAAAGGCGGAAATATCTAAATATTTCATAATTCACCAGACATGTATTCACATATACAGTTATCATTCATCATGTTTTACAAAACATATCAACAGCAGATACATACTCAGATGTATCACAAGAGAATCAAAATAAATCCTATTCTACCCGGTGCTACATATCAGAGCCGACCGACCAAAAAGGGAAGAAGCCACGCTTCACAAAATACTTCCAGCAATCTAGTCTGCAATGCCTCATAGAGCATTAAAAGAAACAACAGAAGGGTGAGAAACGATATCATAATAACAATGCATAAAAACATATATATGTACTTAATACCCAAAATACGTCTTTCGCATTCTCACCGCAACTCACCTCGTCATACCGTACATCGCAATGTATTCACATTATCTATTTACAAATAGAACATCATGCATATACAATATGTGTCAACAATGTTTATATCGGTTCATAAACACACAAAACATACATATTCATATATTCACCCATACATGTGTCTTCAAGCATACCAATCATGCCAATCATCAACAATTCATATAAACATTTACAATTATGTTCATTCACCATACACCATGCAGGATGTCAACATGCAACTCATAGAGACCGACACACGACTCTATGCAGATGCAAATGCGGTACCGACTCATTTCAGCAGGTTCAATTGAAGAACCAAATAACCATCGCTCACACCCCACATGGGCACACGAGGTTCTGCAGATTCTACGCGGAATCAAAATAACCATCGTTATATACGAGGTTCTGCAAATCCACCAAGGGATCAATAATTAACCATCGCTCACACCCCACAAGGGCACACGAGGTTCTGCAGATTCACCGAGGAACCAATAATTAACCATCGCTCACACCCCACAAGGGCACACGAGGTTCTGCAGATTCACCGAGGAATCAATCGACACAAGAATGCATACCATGATGCTTCACATGCAACATGACTCATGACACTCTTGAAATGCACACATGTTTACAAACATATTCATGCATTATACACATTCATACAAACATCATAGATTTTTAATCAGGCTAAACAATGCACATAATTGCCCAAGCGGCCACAATTCATAATCTAGGATTCACGCCATACGGCTACCCACAGCACAACACAACCCAGCATATAAACTACTAAATCAAAGAAGGGTCGATCGCAACCGAAACCCCAAGCCACGACAGCACCCAGCAACAGGGAAATCCATCCTGCTACGTTCGCTACACGCTCGCCTAGCGAGCTGCTAGCGAGCGTTCGCTACTTCCTCGCCTAGCGAACTGCTAGCGAGTGCAACAGAACCTTCAAACATTGCTCGCTACCTCGTTCGCCACAGCGAACCCCCAGCGAGCTCTTCGCTACTCCCTTCGCTACCAGCGAAAGACCACCATACCATTCTGTCCCAAGTCTGGGACCGTTCGCTACGCACCCGCCTAGCGAGATGCTGGCGAACACTCGCGACCTGCTCGCCTAGCGAGATGCTAGCGAGCGTCTGCGAACAGAACTTCTCCCCACTGTTCAGAATCCAAAACCACCGATAAAATCACTCGATGAACTCCAACTCATATCCAGTAGCCTTAGCCTAACATATACCGACTAATCTACGCCATCTAATCACGATTCTAACCGTTAGACAACGATTTCTATCGATTAAACCAAATTCAACCTAAAATGGAAAGTGTAGAAAAACTACCAACAATCCAAAACAATCTAACAAAATCATACATGATTATACACATTGATAGAACAATAAAGTTTCACACCCTTACCCGATCAATCGAAAGCTTTGGTGATGATTTCTTGAAGTTCTAGGTTTTTCCTCTTCTTTCTCTCCTCTTTCTCTTCTCTTCCTTTCTTTCCTTTGTTTTTCTTTTCTATCCTACTAACTTTCTCTTTTTCTCTCATATATTCATATTTCTATTTCTTTCCTCTCAAATTCTTTCCACACACTAATTAATCAATTCACATAAAACATTCACTTAACCTAATTACTAATGCCCAAAATACCCTCCGGTCTATTTTTACTCGATACTCTCAAAGTAGGCAAAAATAGCACAATATGCACAAATAACATATTAAACACACAATTCCACATTTAAAATAATAATTCAATCAATTAAATCAATTAAATCAGAAAGGACTCAAAATAAAGGAAATTCAGAATTGGGGCGTTACAACTCTCCCCCACTTAGGAATTTTCGTCCTCGAAAATATTACCTGATTCGAACAACTCAGGATGCGACTTACGCATCTTACTCTCCAATTCCCAAGTCATATTGCCTTCCGCAGCACCTCCCCATGCTACTTTTACAAGCGAAATATCCTTGCCTCTTAGGTTCTTAACTTCGCGGTCCAAAATCATAACCGGTAAAACCTCAACCGTAAGATTATCTCTTACCTCCACCTCATCCATAGGAATCACATGTGACGGATCCGGAACATACTTCCGAAGTTGCGAAACATGGAACACATCATGCAAATTCGAAAGACTCGGAGGCAACGCCACACGATAAGCCACCGCACCAACTCGTGCAATAATTTGATACGGACCAATAAAACGAGAAGTCAACTTCTTCGACTTCAAAGCACGACCCATACCCGTAACCGGTGTAACTCTCAAAAACACATGGTCACCTTCTTGAAATTCAATATCCTTCCTTCTCTTGTCATGATAACTCTTTTGCCTATTCTGGGAAGCCTTCATCTTCTCTCGAATCAACTTCACCTTCTCCGTCGTTTGTTGTACCATTTCCGGTCCAACTACCGATCTCTCTCCGGTTTCATGCCAACACAAAGGTGTTCGACATCTCCGACCATACAAAGCCTCAAATGGTGCCATACCAATACTTGCATGAAAACTGTTGTTGTAAGTGAATTCAATCAATGCCAAAAAGCTATCCCAAACACCACCTTGCTCGAGCACACAAGCATGCAACAAGTCCTCTAACAATTGAATCGTCCTCTCAGTTTGGCCATCCGTCTGTGGATGATACGCTGAACTCAATCTCAACTTAGAACCTAAAGCCTTTTGCAAACCTTCCCAAAATCTCGAAGTAAATCTAGGATCTCTATCCGACACGATACTCTTGGAAACTCCATGCAACTTTACAATCACCCGAACGTAAATCTCGGCTAACTTTTCCAAAGGATAACTAATATCAATCGGAATAAAGTGAGCAGATTTAGTAAGCCTATCAACAATCACCCAAATAGCATTATGACCTCTTTGCGTATTTGGTAAACCCGTAACAAAATCCATTGATATACTATCCCATTTCCATTCTGGAATATCCAACGGTTGCATCAAACCACTAGGCTTCTGATGTTCTACTTTAGACTTCTGGCAAGTCAAACACGAATACACAAATCGAGCTACATCCCTCTTCAATCCGGACCACCAAAAGATTTTCTTCAAATCTTGATACATCTTATTCGCACCCGGGTGAATACTCAATTTACTCCGGTGTCCTTCCTCCAATATCGTCCTTCTCAAATCCACATCGTCGGGAATACAAATACGACCACGGAATCTCAAAACTCCAAAATTATCAACCTTAAAGTCCTCACTCTCATTCATAATCAAATCCACAAATTTCAAATCCAACTTTTTCTTTTCACGAACGGTAGCTAGAAAATCATTCGTAACATACAACATACCAAGTTTCACACTTCTTGGCGTCATTTCACAAACCAAACTCAAATCTCTAAAACTCTCCAAAAGTTCTCATTCTCTCACCATCAATGTAGACATATGCACTAACTTTCGGCTCAAAGCATCGGCTACAACATTTGCCTTACCCGGATGGTAATTCAAACCAAAGTAATAATCCTTCAAAAACTCTAACCATCTCCTTTGCCTCATATTCAATTCCTTTTGCTCAAATAAATACTTCAAACTCTTGTGGTCGCTAAAAACTTCAAATCTCGCACCATAGAGATAGTGTCTCCAAATTTTCAAAACAAAGACCACGGCCGCCAATTCCAAATCATGCGTGGGATAATTCTTCTCATGCACTCTCAATTGCCTTGAAGCATAAGCCACAACTTTACCGTCTTGCATCAAAACACCACCCAAACCGGACAAAGAAGCATCACAATAAACCACAAACGCTTCCGTCGGATTTGGCAAAATCAGAACCGGCGCCGTTGTCAACCGCCTCTTAAGTTCAACAAAACTCTTCTCACAATTAATGTCCCAAACAAAAGTCTTTCCCTTACAAGTCAACTGAGTCAACGGAAGAGCCAACTTCGAAAATCCCTCAATAAACCTCCGATAATAACCGGCCAAGCCCAAAAAGTTTCGGATCTCCGTAACCGACTTAGGAGCCTCCCATTGCATCACCGCATCAATCTTGGACGGATCAACACAAATACCTTTACCAGAAATAACATGCCCAAGAAAATTCACTTCCGATAACCAAAACTCGCACTTGGATAACTTAGCATACAATTGCTTCTCCTTCAATACTTGCAACACAACCCGCAAATGCTCTTCATGCTCTTCTTGGGACTTAGAGTAAATCAAAACGTCATCAATAAACACAACTACGAAACGATCCAACTTCTCATGAAAGATACGATTCATATATTCCATAAACACACCCGGCGCATTAGTAACTCCGAATGGCATCACAGAAAATTCATAATGACCATACCGTGTCCTAAAAGCCGTCTTTTGAATATCTTTTCCTTTAACACGAATCTGGTGATAACCTGACCTCAAATCAATCTTACTAAAAACACGGGCACCAACCAATTGGTCCATCAAATCATCAATTCTAGGAAGCGAATACTTATTCTTGATAGTCACCTTGTTCAACTGCCGATAATCAATACACAACCGCATGCTCCCATCTTTCTTCTTTACCAACAATACCGACGCACCCCAAGGAGAAACACTCGGCCTAACAAATCTCTTTTCCAATAATTCATTCAATTGTCTCTTCAATTCTACCAACTCCGATGCCGACATACGATACGGTGCCATCGAAATCGGTCTAGTATCGGGAACTAGATCAATCGAAAACTCGACTTCCCTTTCTGGCGGTACATCCGTAATGTCCTCCGGAAATACTTCTGGAAAGTCACATACCACTGGAACCAAATCCAATTCAACCTTATTCTCTACCGACAGCGACGCAAACAAACAGAACACTTGAGCTTCATCCGCCAAAAGTTCCTTCAACTCTTTAGTGGATAGAAAACTCTCTTCCTTCTCATCTCTCGAAGATGGAAACCTCACTAACTTGTGATAACAATCAATATGAACTCTATTATACTGCAACCAATTCATACCCAAAATCACATCTAATCCTTCTAATGGCAAACACACCAAGTCCATAATAAAGTCCCTACCATACATGGTCAAGGGACAACTCAAACATACCGAAGACGTAGTTACCAACCCCGAAGCGGGTGTCTCAATAACCATATCACCACCACAAGAAGAAAAACACAAATCCAAACGCTTAGCGCACTCGAAAGAAATAAACGAATGAGTCGCTCCGGTATCGATAATAGCAACTAAGGGCATATTATTAATAAAGCATGTACCCTTAATCAACCGATCCGCATTAGTAGTGTCTGCACCCGCTAATGTAAATACCTTCCCGCTTGACGGAGCTTGCTTTGCCTTAGTACACTTCGTACTAATATGACCAACCTCCCCACAGTTAAAACACTTAATCACATTCCTTCTACATTCAGTTGTAGTATGATCGAGACCACCACAGTTAGCACACCCTTCCCCAGCCTTCTTACACTCAAAAGATTTGTGCCCCTCTTCGCCGCACCTATAGCACTTAACGGGACCAGAACTCCCTCCTCCGGATTTCTTGACAAAGTGTTCCCTATGCTTGCCCTTATCAGCAGGCGTCACATAAGGCCCACTCCTTATTGGTTGCTTTCCTCGCCTCTCACTCAAACTCTTATAGTGAGTAGAACGAGCCCTACTATCCTCTTCGAAAATTCTACAGCATTCGGTTAAGTCCGAAAATCTTCGAATCCTCTGATACCCCACAGCTTGCTTAATCTCCGGGCGCAAGCCGTTCTCGTACTTAATACACATGGAAAATTCCGCCGCCACCGCATCATAGTGAGGATGGAATTTCACCAACTCCGTAAACTTAGCCGTGTAGTCGACCACGGACATGTTCCCTTGTTTCAATTCTAGAAACTCCATCTCCTTCTTTCCCTTCACACTCTCCGGATAATACTTCCTCAAAAATTCAGTGCGGAACAAATCCCAAGTTATTTCCTCATCATCAACCCCAAGAATTTATCTTATGCCGACCCACCAGTCATCGACTTCTTCTCTCAACATGTGAGACCCAAGTCTCACCTTGTTCCTTTCAGCGCAATTCATAACTCTGAAGATCCTCTCGACCTCCTTCAGCCAAATCTGAGCACCGTCCGGATCAAACCTTCCTTTGAACACCGGCGGTTGATTCTTTCTAAACTCATCGTTAGCATTCACATTCGGCGCACCCTGCACCGCTCGAGCCATAGCTTCCAATGCCGCAGCCATCGCATTGTCATTACGACCAGCCATATTCTGATTATTCCCAAAAATAACAACAGGGTCAAACAACCGTTCAACCAACAAAACAGCGAGACAGATACAACTGACTCAACACTGGCTCTGATACCACTTAATGTAACACCCCCTTTCTATGCCCCCAAATAATACAATTAATCATTTAGGCATAAATATAAAGTTTCATCAGAGTACATTTGCAACATGGCATAAAAGGGAAATATCACATTATCATAAAAATTCCAACGCGTACAGAACCTGCTCAACAGATATGCAACAACGGGATAGCACCCACAAGAAATATTTAGAACAAAGGCGGAAATATCTAAATATTTCATAATTCACCAGACATGTATTCACATATACAGTTATCATTCATCATGTTTTACAAAACATATCAACAGCAGATACATACTCAGATGTATCACAAGAGAATCAAAATAAATCCTATTCTACCCGGTGCTACATATCAGAGCCGACCGACCAAAAAGGGAAGAAGCCACGCTTCACAAAATACTTCCAGCAATCTAGTCTACAATGCCTCATAGAGCATTAAAAGAAACAACAGAAGGGTGAGAAACGATATCATAATAACAATGCATAAAAACATATATATGTACTTAATACCCAAAATACGTCTTTCGCATTCTCACCGCAACTCACCTCGTCATACCGTACATCGCAATGTATTCACATTATCTATTTACAAATAGAACATCATGCATATACAATATGTGTCAACAATGTTTATATCGGTTCATAAACACACAAAACATACATATTCATATATTCACCCATACATGTGTCTTCAAGCATACCAATCATGCCAATCATCAACAATTCATATAAACATTTACAATTATGTTCATTCACCATACACCATGCAGGATGTCAACATGCAACTCATAGAGACCGACACACGACTCTATGCAGATGCAAATGCGGTACCGACTCATTTCAGCAGGTTCAATTGAAGAACCAAATAACCATCGCTCACACCCCACATGGGCACACGAGGTTCTGCAAATTCTACGCGGAATCAAAATAACCATCGTTATATACGAGGTTCTGCAAATCCACCAAGGGATCAATAATTAACCATCGCTCACACCCCACAAGGGCACACGAGGTTCTGCAGATTCACCGAGGAATCAATAATTAACCATCGCTCACACCCCACAAGGGCACACGAGGTTCTGCAGATTCACCGAGGAATCAATCGACACAAGAATGCATACCATGATGCTTCACATGCAACATGACTCATGACACTCTTGAAATGCACACATGTTTACAAACATATTCATGCATTATACACATTCATACAAACATCATAGATTTTTAATCAGGCTAAACAATGCACATAATTGCCCAAGCGGCCACAATTCATAATCTAGGATTCACGCCATACGGCTACCCACAGCACAACACAACCCAACATATAAACTACTAAATCAAAGAAGGGTCGATCGCAACCGAAACCCCAAGCCACGACAGCACCCAGCAACAGGGAAATCCATCCTGCTACGTTCGCTACACGCTCGCCTAGCGAGCTGCTAGCGAGCGTTCGCTACTTCCTCGCCTAGCGAACTGCTAGCGAGTGCAACAGAACCTCCAAACATTGCTCGCTACCTCGTTCGCCACAGCGAACCCCCAGCGAGCTCCTCGCTACTCCCTTCGCTACCAGCGAAAGACCACAATACCATTATGTCCCAAGTCTGGGACCGTTCGCTACGCACCCGCCTAGCGAGATGCTGGCGAACACTCGCGACCTGCTCGCCTAGCGAGATGCTAGAGAGCGTCTGCGAACAGAACTTCTCCCCACTGTTCAGAATCCAAAACCACCGATAAAATCACTTGATGAACTCCAACTCATATCCAGTAGCCTTAGCCTAACATATACCGACTAATCTACGCCATCTAATCACGATTCTAACCATTAGACAACGATTTCTATCGATTAAACCAAATTCAACCTAAAATGGAAAGTGTAGAAAAACTACCAACAATCCAAAACAATCCAACAAAATCATACATGATTATACACATTGATAGAATAATAAAGTTTCACACCCTTACCCGATCAATCGAAAGCTTTGGTGATGATTTCTTGAAGTTCTAGGTTTTTCCTCTTCTTTCTCTCCTCTTTCTCTTCTCTTCCTTTCTTTCCTTTGTTTTTCTTTTCTATCCTACTAACTTTCTCTTTTTCTCTCATATATTCATATTTCTATTTCTTTCCTCTCAAATTCTTTCCACACACTAATTAATCAATTCACATAAAATATTCACTTAACCTAATTACTAATGCCCAAAATACCCTCCGGTCTATTTTTACTCGATACTCTCAAAGTAGGCAAAAATAGCACAATATGCACAAATAACATATTAAACACACAATTCCACATTTAAAATAATAATTCAATCAGTTAAATCAGAAAGGACTCAAAATAAAGGAAATTCAGAATCGGGGCGTTACAAGTTTCATGTTTTGACCATTTGCAATGGAGGCCGGTAGAGAGAACTAGGGTTGGGGAAGATGACCGAAGCACCACTGGTGGTGGCCGGAGCTGGGCGCGAAGCTCAGGCTTTCAAAAGGTTGAAGATGATGTTAGCACCATTAGATGAGGGTTTGACTTGGACTGGGAGCATGATCCAACGACCACGTTTTAAACTTGATTTGTGAAGGATCTGAATGAATGAAACGCACCGTTTCATTTATTCAGTGTTTTGAGCTTAATGAATTTAGTGATATTTACACCCCCTGATGGCCCAACCCAAAGTTTGAACTGTGTTTTGTTGCTATCCACACCGCGCGTGCTATTATTTTTATTTGATTTTCTTTTAATATTCATTTTATGCATGGTTCTTGTTAAATTCATATAAAATTGAAAATTAATCCAATTAAACCCATTCTTTTTGAATTTTACTCATGATTGAGTCTAGTATTTTTTAGAAAAAAAATATTTTCATTTCATGTATTTTCTGATTTAATGGGGATTTTACATTTTAATTGATATTAAAATGGTTATGTTTGATGCCCAATTTTGTGGAATTTAGTGTGATCACTTGGTGATGATTTTGAGCCTAATTTTTTTGTGTGTGATTAGGTTAGACATGTATGCTCCCATAGTATTTTTCTCACATTTTTGTGATGAAAATAGGTGTGCTTTCTAGATTGATATTTAGGTGCTTCCTTTTAGGGTTTAGGTTTGATACCTTGCAATGTAGGATTTATTTCTAGGTCTTATTTGATGGTTTGATCTTTGGAATTAATGTGGTAGAGTCATGATTGACCTAGGTTCCCATAGATATTTTTGTAGGATTTTACAATTGGTTTTAGTATTTTAGTTAGGACTAACTTTAGTACTAGGTTTTAGGTGATCCTAACTTACTAATTCAACTAGTTTAACTTCCCTAGTCCCCTTAGATTAGGGTTTGTGCTTGGTTTGCCTTTGGTTGATATTGAAGACAAGTTGAAGACAAGGTGAGGATGCTTGAGGTTGCTTGAAGTTGCTTGGAGCTTTGGATTTGCCTGTGCCTGAAGGTATCTGATGAAGATTAGGAGATAGGAGACATAGGGAGAGCCTTATAATTAGAATGATTTCTTTCACAAACATGGAAAGCATCTTGTGCTTCCATTCCTCCCAATGACTAAAAGTCCTTCTCAGATATTCACATCCCTCCTTTGGAAGGATGAGTGGCTTTATCTGGGAAGTAGAACTTTGAGGGAACCAGTCTCTCATAATGATGAATCCTTACAGGCTTCCTTTGGTTGTCAGTAAGCTGTTTATCATTTCCACTCATCCTGTTAAATCAATTGTCTTCTGGTTTGAGTATCTTGAAAGATGTTGGACTTGAGTTTGAAGATGAGGACTTCACTGAAGAGTGTGGAAGAGGATGATTCCTTGAGCATTGCCATTGCAGCTGAAGCTTGAAGAGCAAGAAGAACAGGTTGATACTTGAAGATCCAAGGGAGATTGAATGAAGAGTGAGGAGTTCCTTGCTTGAAGAAGATTGAAGGATGAAGTTGACACTTACATGTGATTGAAGACTACTCTGAGAAGCTGAGGCTTGTAGGAGAAGAAGACCAAGTTGACATTGGTAAAGCAAAAGAAGCTTGAAGAGCTTGAAGACTGAGTTGATACTTATGAAGAGGATTTAATTGAGATTGACTGTAGAGCTGAGGCTTGAGGAATACAGGACAAGTTGATACTTGTACATTGATGCTTGGAGATCCTGAAGGAATCAAGTTGATACTTGTAGCTAAGAGTGAAGCCTGAAGGTGGAATTGACTGAGAAGCTAAAGCTTGTAGAAGAAGAAGGATAAGTTGAAACTTATGTTGGTGGGTTGAAACCTGGAGAAGCAAGTTGATACTTGCCAGTGAAGTTGATAGCCTTGAAGGGTGATTGAAGTATGAAGACTGGGTTGCTATTAGAGGAGCTGAAGCTTGGAATTGAGAGGGAGTTGTTGATCTGCTTTCTTGTCTGTTTTCTTTTCTGTGCTGATGTGCCTTGTTTGATTTGCTTGATGCATTAGAATAAGTTCATATCTAGACTGACTTTAAGCTAGGAGCATGATTGCACTAGAGGTTGAGTTTCTCCCTCTGCTTGTATTGTTACTGTATGGCTTTGCTTGCGGGTATTCGGTAGAGCCCTGCTCCCTTGCCCATGTGGTTTGTGTTTGCTTGATAGCATATGTTATTTTTTACTGTATGATTGCAGTTTATCCTATTCTGCTTGATAGCATGTTTCACTTTTCTGTATGATTACAGTTATTCATTCTGGATTGAGGTTGAGATGAGCTTGTGGAGGCTGCTGCCCCACACACATTTCCTCCCTCACTTGCATTGCATGCATTTTACTGTTTAAACTGATGCTTCACCTGTTTCTGTGTGTCATTGACATGATCCCTTTGGACTCTCATTTCCTTTGATAAGGAAGTGATGATAGAACTTTAGGTTGAAACCTATGCATGATAACTTCTAGGAGTTCCCTGTTTCAAACTTCAACCATAGGATGAATCCTTGGCATGACAACATTAGGACTTGATAGTCTCCCCTTAGTTGAACCTGTTCGTTCTCTCTTCTCATCTCAGAACAAACTAAAATACAGTAATCATGAATGATTTCTTTCGTACGTTACGAGGCTTAAGCTACCTGAGAAAGGATTGTTGGAGAGTTTCTTTTCAACAGTCTGAATGTTTAGTATGGCGCCCTTTGGGTGACAGGCGACGCATCCACTCTCAGGTCATAGTCTTTAGTGCGATTGAAATTGCAAACACAATAAAAAACAGTTCTTCCGTAAAAGACAGAAAACAAACTTCAAACCTTTTTGCCCCGTGGGCCCATAATTCAAAGGAAGCTTTTCTGAAGAAAAGAGTGTCGTTAAACTTCAGCGCCAACGCAAACAGGCTTTGTCCCTAACTGCTGGAACTGCTGTTTAACCCTACTCGATAAAACAGATGAATCTGAATTCCCGTAATCCGTCGTATCCCGAACTATGTAAGCTCTGATCTCTCATACCTGTTGAGAGTACATAGGCACAATACTGACGTATTGGCGAGCCACCTTCCCCGTAACCCGTCGTAGGGCGAACTACGTTGACTCTGATTTCTCATTCTCTGATGAGAATACGTAGGCATAAAGCGCGACGCTTTGCCGAGTCATTTTTCTTTTCTGTTTAAGCCAGCCTTGATAGGTAGATAGATAAACAAACTCGTCCAGTAAACACAACAAGCGTGGATCCCGTCGAGTACGACGGACGTGAGGGGTGCTAATACCTTCCCCTTGCGTAACCGACTCCCGAACCCAGACAATGGTTGCGATGACCTTGTCTTATACCTTTTCGTCAGGTTTTTCCGATCGTTTCCTTTCCCGTTCTGAGGGATAAACAACGAAAGGTGGCGACTCTTCTGTTTTGCCGGCACCTTATTTTCGCGGAAGCGACAACTACAAGTCAGTAGTAAGAAGAAAAAAGAGAACGTTGCAGTTATTGAACCAGTGTTCAATCTACTAGAAGAGCCTAAGAAAAGAGCGGTGTTCAATACCGACAATAGCAAGGTGACTCGATCCAACGCCGTCAGACCAATATTCCATGATAATCCAGTGCCCAAATTCGGAAAGGCTCAGCCAAGATTTGATCCTCGGAGAGAGAAAAATTCCAAAGTTGTACCATGGAAATACGATAGCTCCTGGCGAGACGTGACAACCAAAATGAAACAAGCCGATGTGACTAACATTGTTGGAGGGAGTCGGATGACTCGTAGTGGGCGGATTTATGTACCAAAGGTTTCCATTGAAACTCCCAAAGTAGCACCCAAGGTCATTCCTACTGTCAAAGAGGTTGTTCCTAAAGAGACTATTCCAAAAGAGTCGGTAGTCACCGATAAGACGAAAGGAAAAGAGATATTAAAAGAAGACGACAGAGAGTTCCTAAGAATCATCCACAAAAGTGATTATTGGATGGTGGATCAACTGAACCAGATGCAATCAAATATTTCTTTCATGTCACTACTACTCAGTTCACCCCCGCACAGGGAAGCTCTGTTGAAAATATTGACTCAATCCCACGTCACCAAAGATATCACAGTGGGACAATTCGACTCAGTTGTCGCCAACATCGCGGCGTGTAACACGTTAAGCTTAAGCAATGACGATCTTACGCCAGAAGGCCACAAACACAGTCGTGCATTACACATCTCCATCAAATGTGAGAAAGATACTTTAGCTAGAGTCCTGGTTGACACGGGTCTTCCTTGAATGTAATGCCAAAAAGGACTCTGGCAAAATTAAGTCATAAAGGAGCAATTATGAGAGTAACCTCTTTGGTTGTAAAGGCGTTTGGTGGATACAAACGGTCCGTAATTGGAGAGATGACTTTGCCAATAATTGTGGGTCCTAATGTTTTAAAGTACCATTCCAAGTCATAGATATTAATCCAGCCTATAACTGTTTATTGAGCAGACCTTGGATCCATATGGCGGGAGCTATAACCTCCATCCTGCATCAAAAGCTAAAATTTGTCACTGATGATCAGCTGGTCATAGTGCACGGGGAGGAAGATTAGATGGTGAGTAACCTGTCGTCATTTCGATACATCGAAGCCGACAAGGATGCACTCGAAACAACATTTCAAGCCCTGGAGATCGTTCATGCTGTGTTAATTGACAATTCTGCTATAGTCCGTGGTCCATCTTTGCCTCCGCGCAAAGCATAAAAGCTGGAATGAAGGAAGGGCTCCCGCAGGGATGGGGAGAAGTTATAGAAGTAAATGCTCACACCAAAAATGACAAGCAAGGGTTCGGTTACAAACCAACTCTGGAAGAAGCGTCCGAAGAGAGCATCCAGAAGCAGAAAACCCTAAAGGAGATGTTTGTAAGTGGCGGGGTACAAGTCAACGCCATCATTAAGGAAGATGATAGAAGTAGCCTCAACAATATAGTGATCCGAGATGGATAGGCCTTACACAATTGGGGGCAGTGGAAATTCCCTTCGTGCTACCTTTAGAGTAATGCATTGCTTGTTAGCTTTTGTTTTCTTTGAAATTCCCGGTCTTGCCCAAGACCAGCGAATCATTTTGTATGAGCCACTTTGCGATTAAAAATATTAATGAATGAAGAAGTGTTTTTTTAAAACTCTTGTCCTTTTTGTTCATTTACTTTTTCATCATTTTCACTTTTTGTAAAAAGGAAAAATGGCAATCTTTTTTGGAAAAACTTAAAATTGAACCCATCATCTGCAAGATTGTTGTGTGTGTGTGTCTGATCATGTTAAACCCTTTAAAACCAGGAAGGGAACCTCCATCACCTGCAAAATCCAATGATCTTTCAGTTCCTTCTGGTAATAGTTCATTTGTTTTCCAAGCTGAAGAAGAGTTTGACGAAGAATTTGAAGTTCTCGAAGAGTTGACCAGAATGGTTGAGCATGACGAAGCCTACCTTCATCCGTATAAAGAGCAAATCGAAGTTGTCAACTTAGGTTCTGAAGAGACGAAGAAAGAAGTAAAAATTGGGGCATCACTCGAAATAGAGGTCAAAGACAGATTGATACTACTCCTCAAAGAGTATACCGATGTTTTCACTTGGTCATATCAGGATATGCCAGGGCTGGATACTGATATCATGGTCCATAAGCTTCCTCTGAAACCAGAATGTTCCCCTGTTAAGCAAAAACTCTGACGATCAAGACCAGACATGGCCCTAAAGATCATAGATGAAGTAAAGAAACAAATCGACGCAGGATTTCTAGTAGTTTCAAAGTACCCTGAGTGGGTAGCCAACATCGTGCCAGTTCCAAAGAAAGACAGAAAGGTCAAGATGTGTGTGGATTTTCGGGATCTCAATAAAGCTAGTTCAAAAGATGATTTTCCACTACCTCACATCGACACTTTGGTTGATAACATAACTAGCTTTGTTGTATTTTCCTTTATGGACGGATTCTCGGGTTATAATCAAATCAGGATGGACCCAAATGATATGGAGAAAACAACGTTCATAACACCATGGGGCACTTATTGTTATAAGGTCATGCCTTTTGGTTTGAAAAATGCAGGAGTCACTTATCAGCGAGCCATGGTTGCACTCTTCCATGATATGATGCATCAAGAAATCGAGGTGTACGTAGATGATATGATCACAAACTCTCGGGATGAAAATGATCACCTTGAGCATCTGTTCAAGTTGTTTGAAAGACTCCAAAAATATCATCTGAGGTTGAATCCAGCTAAATGCACATTCAGAGTTCGATCCGACAAATTACTTGGGTTCATCATTAGTCAACGAGGAACTGAGGTGAATCCCGACAAAGTCAGGACTATTCAATTGATTCCATCTCCTCAAACAGAGAAACAAATCAGAGGTTTCCTCGAACGTTTGAACTACATCTCCAGATTCATCTCAAATTTAACTCTTATAGGCGCACCAATCTTCAAGTTGTTACAGAATAATCAAGCAATAATATGGAGTGATGGCTTCCAGTTGACATTTGAAAAGATTAAAAGCTATCTTCAAGAACCTCCGGTATTGATCCCTCTCGTACTTGGAAAACCGCTCTTCATGTATATGATGGTATTGGAAGATTCAATGGGTTGTGTTCTGGGGAAAACTGATGAATCAGGAAAGAAAGAACACACAATCTACTATCTGAGCAAGAAGTTCACTGATCGTGAGAGTCATTACTCACCTCTGGAAAATGCTTTTTGCGCTTTGGCTTGGGCAGCCAAACGTCTCCGACAATACATGATCTGCCACACTACTTTGTTGATCTCAAAGATGGACCCGATGAAATACATCTTTGAAAAGCCGACTCAATCTGGAAGATTTGCCAGATGGCATATGCTCTTGCCAGAGTATGATATTCAGTACGTCGCCCAAAAATCTATTAAAGGAAGTGTCTTGTCAGACCACCTTGCTGAGCATCCTGTAGATGATTACCAATCGCTCAAATTTGAGCTCCCTGATGAGGATGTTATGTATGTTTTAAGAATGAAACCGGAGCCTAGTCCTGAGGAAGGTCCTGAACCCGAATCCCGCTAGAAAATGATGTTTAATGGGGCGTCCAACAAAAAAGGACATGGTGTTGGAGCTGTTATGGAAAATCCAACTGGAGGATATACCGCTGCCACCGCCAAACTGTGCTTCTCATGTACAAACAACATAGCTGAATATGAAGCATGTATCCTAGGACTTGAAGATGCCATCGATCTTCGCATCAAGATCTTAGAAGTAATTGGCGACTTTGCCTTGGTGGTTTATCAACTCAAAGGCGAACGGGAGACTCGAGATGAAAAGTTGTTTCCCTACAAAGATTACATTTTGGAAATGATCGAGTACTTTGACGAGATCACTTTCAAACATGTTCTGAGGGCTGAGAATCACATTGCATATTCCTTGGCCATACTAGCATCAATATGGAAGGTCCAGTTTGTCATCGAGCCACCTTTGGTCTGCATTGAAAGAAAGACGACACTAGCATATGTCATGATGGCAGAAGAGGAATCTGATGGAAAACCTTGGTTCCATGACATCAAGAACTTTCTTCAAAATCAAGAGTATCCGGCTGATGCCTCCAAAATTGACAAGAGGGCTATACGAAAATTTTCATCTAAGTTTTTCATTAACAACGATGTTATGTACAAAAGAAATTATGATATGGTCCTGCTCCAATGTGTTGACGAGAAAGAGGCAGACCTATTGATGACAGAAGTGCACGAAGGAACCTTCGACACTCATGCGAGCATCCATGCCATGGCAAAGAAAATCTTGAGGGCTGGTTATTACTGGTTGACCCTGGAAACAGATTGCATCCTTTTCGCTCAGAAATGCCACAAATGCCAGATCTATGCTGACAAGGTGCATGTTCCTCCACATCCTCTTAATGTATTGACATCGCCTTGGCCATTTGCAATGTGGGGCATATATATGATTGGGGTAACCAAGCCCAAAGCGTCCAACGATCACCGTTTCATCCTCGTCGCTATCGACTACCTCACCAAATGGGTAGAAGCTACATTCTATGAAAATGTAACCAAACAGGTGGTGGCCCATTTTATCAAGAAAGATATCATCTGCCGATACGACATCCATGATCAAATTATCACCGACAATGGGTTAAATCTGAACAACAAAACGATGAAAGAGCTTTGTGATAGTTTCAAGATCAAACATCACAACTCTTCACCATACAGACCAAAGATGAACGGTGTTGTTGAAGCTGCAAACAAAAATATCAAGAAGATAGTGCAAAAGATGGTGGTTACCTACAAAGACTGGCATAAAATGTTGCCATTCACCTTGCAGGGATACAAAACATCAGTACGCACTTCAACATGGGCAACCCCTTTTTCCCTTGTCTATGGGATAGACGCAGTATTACCCATCGAGGTTAAGATACCTTTGTTAAGGGTCTTAATGGAAGCAGAGCTTGAAGAAGCGGAATAGGTAAAGGAAAGATTCGACTCGCTAAACCTCATCGATGAAAAGAGGGTGACCGGGATGTATCACAGCCAGATATAACATCAAAGGATGAAGATAACTTTTGATAAGAGGGTCCACCTCAAAGAATACAAGGAAGGAGAACTCGTACTCAGAAAGATCCTGCCAATTCAGAAGGATATGCACGAAAAATGGATGCCTAACTACGACGACCCCTTTGTTGTGAAAACTATTTTCTCCGAAGGCTATCTAATTCTCGAGACAATGAACGACGAACATCTTAAGTACCCCGTCAACTCGGATGCAGTAAGGAAATACTATGCCTAAAAAAGGACTCGCTGAGTCAAAAACCCGAAAGGGAAATTCAGGCAAAAGTTAAGGGCAAGGCTTTCACTGTATCAGAGGTTGTTAAGTCTACAAAAGATAATCAAGAGGATCACTATCCACCATTCTCGTCAGAAGCAGCAAATCAGATGGACTACTAGTTAGTAGGGTTGGATCATTGCTGGATTTTGTAACCCATCTTGTTTTGTTTAACCATTTTTCCAATTGTAATTGTTTCCGAGACTTTGCCATTTGTAAGGTTCTCGCTATTAATGAAATCAGATTTTGGACCAATCATTGTTATGATCTGTATTTTTCTTGCTATGCAAATTTCACTTATTTGTTAATAATGAGTTTTGAAAGCAAAGTATTTTTGAAAAAGTAAAAAAACTGTTTTGAAAAACTAATCTAACAAACAAGTCATAATTTTAAAGGTGTGGAATGACAATATTAGACTCCTCTCGTGAGAGCAGAGCAATAGAAAGCTTAACACCATCTTCAGATAAGGTTGCACTCAAAGACCGCCATACTACAGAAGTTGTGACTTCTCCTCCGCATGTTTGCAAAAGCAATGACCAAATCCCTTCTGGAAAGTTACTCTGCTCTCCTCAGTGGAAGATTTTATCCTGGGTAGTGGCTCGGTGTGTTTAGTCTCCCCTCCGCGAAATTTAGTTTATCATCTTTCCTTTATTCTCCTTCCCCATGAGTCAGTCTGCATTTACATTTGCATGATACCATTAGCATACGCATTTGTTTGCATGCTTCTGTTCTGGCCGTAGCCTTTGAGATCCTTTGGTCGTTACCAATCATTTTGCTCCAAACCTATTGTCACAGGCTCGCTTTGTGGTTTGTTAACCCTAACTTTGTCAAGTTGTCTGGATTAAGTATTATTGAGATAAATGCTTATATCCCAAGGAGGACTAGTTATAACTAGCAATGTTTGATACTGCTTATTGGTGTTTACCAAGATGTTAGTTGTTACTAACACTTACTTTCGAGATTTGGTGTTTACCTAAATCTACACCTAGTTAAGATTCCGTTGGTTAATAGACTCTACAAAGGCGTAGTGGTTAATATGTTTTCAAAATCCAATTTTTATTGGTACCTTGATTTGGTAGTTACCTACCTTTCCCATTAAGTCCAGTAGTTACTGGTATTTCTTGAAATCCAATTGTTATTGGTATGTGGTTCGATTGTTACCAAACTTCCCTTTTGTTTGAAACCCAATTGTTATTGATACCTTGATTTGGTCGTCATCAATCTTTCCTAGTAGGTCCAGTAGTTACAGGCATTGTTTGAAATTCAATTGTTATTGGTACCTTAAGATATGGTAGTTACCTATCTCCCTTCGAAAGTCCAGTAGTTACTGGAATTGCTTGAAATTCAATTATCATTGGTACTTCGATTTGGTTGTCACCAATTCCCCCCAATATAGGCCCAGTAGTTACTGGCATTACTCAAAAGCCAATTGTTATCATTATGAAACATGGTCGTTACCCGTTCTCCCCAGTTAAGCCCAGTAGTTACTGACATCATTTGAAACCCAATTGTTATTGGTACCTTGATATTGGTTGTTACCTGTCCCTCTTTTGAAGTCCAGCAGTTACTAGCATTATTTGAAAATCCAATTGTCATTGGTATAGAACGTGGTCGTTACCCGTTTTTCCAGCGTAAGTCCAGTAGTTACTGGCATTGCTTGAAATCCAATCGTTATTGGTATCACTGTTTTGGTTATCACCATATCCTCTTGGAAGTCCAATCGTTATTTGGAATTCCCCGGGAAGTATAGTAATGTTTTGACTGGCATTGTTTAACTCCAATTACTATTGGTCTGATACCTGGTTGTTACCGATCTACTTTTCTAAAGTCTAGTCGTTACTAGTCTGTTGGCTATCGGAAATGCTCACCTATCTCTAAACACAGGGTGTTTGGTCGTTACCAGTATCCCCAATGGAGCCTAGGATGGTTGGTTGTTACCAACATCCTCAACATGTCTGTATTCCCCCAGCAGAATCCCGAAGATCTGGTAGTTACTAGCTTCCTCGGTGCGTCCAGTCTTGTTTATAGTCTTCTCCCAAAGATCCCGTTTAAAATCTTCATTAAAGGAATGCTTTTAGTTTGTCCTCCAATAAGGATCATGTCTCTAGTATTTTAATCCCGAGTCGGAGACCGAGTCTGTTGACTTTTGTCCCTCTACGTGGCTTTTTATCCGTATCGCCCTCGATGCACTTCCCTAGTGGAGATTCACACTTCCTCAGTTGAGATTTGCATTTCCCCAGTGGGATTTGGCCTGTTCCCTAGTGAATATTTCTCTTCTCTAGTGGACTTTGTGTCCCCTATGGGGAGGATCCCAATGAAGTGCCATCATTAGTCATGTCTGAACTATTGATTGGTTCCACTTCGGATCTCCTCCTAGTGTGTCGGGTCCCTAGTGAGTGGTTACTCGTTGTTTTGCTTTTCTTTTCATTTTCTCGTGTGTCAGCATTTGTCTTGCAATCAAGCATCATGAAGCATCATTCTTAGAATTCATGGCATTTCAGCATTTGTCCTTTTGCATACCATCGTATCTAAGGGACAAAATTTTCGGTTTGCTATATTTAAATACCTTTCACCATGATTCTATGGAGATTGTCATCTCCCATTGCCACCTGGTTTAAATATTTAAATAGGGGCAACTGTTATACCCCAAATTTTGACCCCTAGATTCCATCATCATTCTAGGAGCATCAACATTGATTATCTAACCATAACCTATTTCAAGTTTGATCTTTGTCAAGATATAGATAAATTAGGGTTTTACACAGTCAAAAATAAGGGTTTCAAGGGATTGATCAGTCAAAGTTTTGGGTTGATCCTTCATACGTCAAGTCTTCATGTCATCAAAGATATCATATTGGATCAAGAATGAATCCAATTTGAGGTTGTCACCCTAAAAAGAAGAACAATGTAGTACAAGGACCCTAACTAGGGTTTCTGATTGGGAAAGTCAACTATTGTTTGACTTTTGATCTAAAGGGTGTTCCAAAGCTTGAATCATGGTCCATGAGGCTCATATGACCTAAGGAGGTCTACCCAAGAAGTTTCAAGGCCTCAGGGAACCTAGGATACAACAATCAATTCAGAGGTTTTCGATCATTCGGTTCGTCTGTCTGAAAAGTCAACCCATTGACCAACAAGGTTTTAACCCAAAATCAAAGCCAACTGTGTTCCCAACATCATTTAACATCTAATCATGAATTTTGGTGACTAATTGATCAAGAATTGAGAAGTAAGCGAAAAGTCAGGAAATTAGGGTTTTGAAAAAGGCCAGGCTAAAACTCCTTAACCGCACATCCAAATGGAGTGGTTCAAAGCTTGTTAGAAAGGTATCAATGAGTTATTCAAAATTGATATAGGCACTAATGAGCATAAAATGCATGAATTTTGAGTTATGAGCAAAAACAAGACAAGAGGGGGAAAATACACAAAAATTTCAAGATTTCTTGACTTGTAAGTCAAGTTTTCAGCATTTTCACAAGGGTTTTTGACCTAGTTTCAAGTGGAATGGGTTCCTACATCAAACATAAATGTTGTAGTAACTAGTGAGGGATTTCCAAAAAGTACAAGTGGGTTCCATAACTCTTCATGGTTAGAGAGAACCAAGGTTCACAAGTTGGCAAAAACTCAATTTGGCAAAGCTAGTCCAACATGAGTGTTTTAACTCTAAAGCTCCCCAAATCAACTCTAATAAAGGGTTAAGCCTCATTTATGATGTTTACATTGTTTGTTAACATTTTTAGCATCAAATCCCACGAGCTTAGCACAAGAAATGAAGAAATTCATTATTTAAATGCAAGTTGCAGAAGTGAATAGTGTGAAAAGAGAAAAATAGTGGCTACCATCATCAAACCACCAACTTGGCTGCAACCAGTCACCTCCTATGCCATCAAGCATGATGAAAATGACCTATACGATATGGAGAAGCTCTTGTTAGGGTGGCTCAAGGTCAAAAAATGAAGATTGCATTGAAAAACGCCAAGATTTTCAAAGTTACAAGGCTAGATTTGGCAATTTGCGACATTCTGCCCATACCTCTTGATCCAAGACCTTGCCTATAAATATAACTCACTTCTTGCATCCAAGACACACCAGTTACATGCTAAGAACCATATGAAACTCTTCCTCCCACTCAATCGCAAAGTTCTTGCAAGTTGCCACCACATTTCCAAAGTGCACAAAATCTGACAAACACTTTCCTTTCTAAAACCAATGTTAAACACTTTCAAACTCAAACAAAGCCTCAAAAAAATAAAAAATGATGTGTTAGAGGTGTCCAAACCCTCACCTTGGACAAAAACTCATCCCATCCAAAAGACAACCCTCAAAAGCTCATTTGTTGACTTTTATGCATTTTGAAGGACATCCACTGATCCCTTGCACTTCCACACTCTCATATTGAAGGAACTCTAACACTACATATTTGACATATAGAAGCTGTCCATGGTGGTTCCACACTTATGTAACAAGGATTAAAGGAGTTGGCTTTGAAAATCTTTGGATTTTTGAGGTTTTTCTTCACTTACAAGGCATTCTGCCCACCAACTTGCTTCGAGTTTATTTGGAGCATATTCTCATCATCCTTAAAGCATTTGCAGACCTTAGAGGAGCACTTAAATTCTCTGGTTTTCTTATTGCTCAAGCTTTCTTCAAGAGGTAAGCCTAAAACTCAAAAACATGAAATTTCCACTTGCATTTCACATGCTATCTTGACTTCTAGCTATGATTTTGGTTTGTAAATTGTTTGAGCATATTTTTTGTATATTATGTGTCATGTATGAACCATTTCTTTCAGCAAAACTTGTAATTTTTAGACAGGTCAAAAACCAGGTCACAAACTAGGCCTAACCTAGTCACTTTTTGCATTTTGCATCCAATCTGTCAAACCATGTGTGCATCTCTTGATTTCTTTTGTGCCAACCTCTATATATGATGTATATGGGATGCTTATACACTTGTTTCTCCAAGAACACCACTACACATGACTGTCCACATGTTCATGATCTTGGTTGCCACCAAACTTGCCAAAACACATATGCTATCGGGTTTTCGTTTGGGTGAATGGTATGGAAAAACAAATGGTACCATTGAATTCCTTGTTCAAAAATATACAATTTTCACTTTTGTTTCACCTCATTTGGTTAAGATTTGACTGAGTTCCAATCCTTCATGCAAATGACCCTTAGGTGGTAACCTTGCCTTGCCTTAGTTTTTTCCCTCTTGGTGCACCAACTTTGAATGATCATAACTTGCTCATTTTTTGTGCTATTAATGCCATTCTTTTTTAAAACTACTCCTTATAATGTCTATTTTCATTAAGTGAAGAAATAATTTAAGTATTGTTATCCTAGAAAGACTTTGATCAGCTTGAAAAACATGTGTTTTTAGGGTTTTTACCTTGGTGTTCTTGAACTTTTTTAACTTGTAACTTGATTTTTATTGTAATATTGATCTTGTATGATTCATATATGTTTTATAGCATTTTTAAATGCTCAAGGATGTTTGATTCATTGCTTTACCATGTCCATGTTTTCTTTTGCGAATGCATATATGTGAAAATGGCCTGTTGAACTTCATTTGTGAACTTTGCCATGATTCTTGATGTTGTAACCTCTTGAATGTGTTTACTATGCCTCATTTTACTTATTTATGTGTCTTGTTATAACCATAACATGTTTAGGGTTTGTTTCTTGCCTTTGTGAATGCTTGAATATGCATGGTATGCCTTGAACTTCATCTGTGATCTTTGACATGATTCTTGATGTTGTAACTTCTTGAATGTGTTCTTCATGCCTCTTTATACTTGTTTATGTATCTTGTTAGAACCATAACATGATAGGGTTTTATTTTTGTCTTGGTTGTTACCATGAAACGTATTTACTTCTCCCCATGAAATCATGAATTCATACTTGAACTGTTGTAACATTTCTTGTATTCTTGCTTGTTTGATTGTCATCAAAACATGTTTAGTTGGTCTTATGTTGTTACATTTGATCATATTGGATCTTTATAACATGATTGCTTCAAGTTGTCACTTGTTTGCCTTAATCTTGTTTGTACGTTATAGATGAACTTGTTGTTGTCGCACATGTTCTTTGCTTGCATTGATGGTTGTTACCTTCTTGCTTTTTGATCTTTGTTAAGATGTTAAATGTTGATCTTGATTATTGTTACATGTTGTTACGTGTTCATGCTTTATTTCTTTAGCTTTGTCAAGTTATTCCCCACTGATCGAACTTTCTAGTTTACATCATGTTGTCTGTGTCCTTGTGTCCAAAGGAAAGTCTCTCTGTTGACCCTTGGGTCATAGATAGCTCATTACCCTCCCTCTGACTTTGTCAAGTCATTTTGAACCCTAGCTTGGTTAAGTTAAAACCTACTAGACATTAGACTTTGCTTAAGTCTAAAAAACCCCACCTTTACTAGGAGTGCTCTTCAACTAGAACCCTAGGATAGATTTTTGTCAACTCTATGTAAGAATCATGGTGATGATTACTCACTTCCCCCTTGGCTTTTGTCAAAGTCAACATCTTAAGTGTACAACTTAGAATAGAGAGTTTTATTAAACTCTATACAAGTTTTATGCCTATCAAGGCTGGCTGAAAAAGAAAAGAAAAATGACTCGGCAAAGCGTCACGCTTTATGCCTACGTATTCTCATCAGAGAATGAGAAATCAGAGTCAACGTAGTTCGGCCTACGAAGGGTTATGGGGGAAGGTAGCTCGCCAAGACATCGCCATCTTGTGCCTACGTACTCTCAACAGGCATGAGAGATCAGAGCTCACGTAGTTCAGGAAACTACGGTTTATTTCCTGTCTTTTACAAAAGAAGTGTTTTTTATTGTGTTTGCGATTTCAACCGCACTAGAGACTATGACCTGAGAGTGAATGCGTCGCATGTCACCCAAAGGGTACCATACTAAACATCCAGACTGTGGAAAAGAAACTCTCCCACAATCCTTTCTCAGATAGCTTAAGGCTCGTAACGTACGAAAGAAATCATTCATGATTACTGTATCTTAAACTGTTTTGAGATGAGAAGAGAACAGGCCCAACTAGGAGGGAGACTATCAAGTCCTACTGTTGTCATGCCATGGATTCATCCTATGGTTGAGGTTTGAACAGGGAACTCCTAGAAGTTCTCATGCATAGGTTTCAACCTAATATTCTATCATCAAGTCCTTATCAAAGGAAATGAGAGTCCTAAGGGATCATGTCAATGATACACCAAAACAGACAAAGCATCAGCTTAACAGTAAAATGCATGCAATGCAAGTGAGGGGGGAAATGTGTGTGGGGCTTCAGCCTCCATAAGCTCATCTCAACCTCAAGCCAGAATGAAATAACAGTAATCATACTGAAATATAAACAACATGCTATCAAGCAATAAACAGTAAACTACAATCATACAGAAAGAAATGAAATGCTATCAAGCAAACAAACCACATGGGCAAGGGAGCTATGCTCTATCGAATACCTGCAAGCAAAGCCACACAGTAACAATACAAGCAGAGGGAGCAACTCAACCTCTAGTGAAATCATGCTCCTAGCTTCTATCTATTCTAGATATGAACTTATTCTAATGCATCAAACAAGTCAAACAAAACACAGCAATACAGAAAAGAAAAAAAAGAAGAAAGCAGATCAACTCCTCTCTCAACTTCAAGCTTCAGCTTTTCCAGAATAATCCAGTCTTCAGACTTCAATCACTCTTGACAAATATCAATTTTCCTTTCCAGGTTTCAACCCTACAACATAAGCTCAACTTATCTTCTCCCTTAAGCTTTAGCTTCCTTGATCAACTTCACCTTCAGGCTTCACCTAACCTTCAGGGGTCTTCAAGTGTCAACTTGCTCTTGTTGCTCTTCAAGCTTCAGCTGGAATGGCAATACTCAAGGATTCATCCTCTTCAATACTCTTCAATGAAGTCTTCATCTTTAAGCTCAGGCTCAACCTCTCTCAAGACAATCAAACCAGAGAAAATCACTTACTGGATAAGCTAGGGGATATTGAACTGCTTATTTGACCACCAAAGGTGACCTATAAGGGTTCAACATCAAAGGAATAGTTCCCTCAAAATTTCTACCTCCTAGGTACATCACTTATCCCTCCAAAGGAGAGAGGTGTATACCATGGAAGGACTTTGAATCATAGGGAGGAATGGAGGTGAATGATACCATCCATGTTTAAGAAAGAAATTATCTAAGTCTAAACTCTTCCTAATTCCTAACCCTAAAACAACAAAAGAAAATAAGACCAAGCTCTCAAGCTCCTCAATGCATCTTCAAGTCTTCTACTATGCTCCTCAATGCTCCACAATGAGATACCAAGCTTTCCAAGCCCACAAAGCAAAGCAAACTAAAGCCAACATGCCCTAAAGGCAACACAAACAATCAACCAATACAAAAATCAACTAAAAATAGCATACTACTATATTAAATCCTAATATAATTTCTAAGGGATCCTACATACCTACCCTTAATACCCATATATGTCCCATAGTCTAAATTGTCCTAAAAACCCAATATCTAAAGTTATGATGGACCTATGTTGAAGTTTTAACCTAATTCTACACAACCTAATAGCATCTAATCAAAACTATCCTAAAAATCATCACAAAAATATGGAATAAATCCAGGGGGAAGCTAAAACATATATCTAACTATCCTAAAAAGAATGACTTAAAAATCTTAAGGGAACTACCTAGACTAAATTCTACAAATCATATATCAATATAAAAGAAATAAAATGCAATTAAAAAAGAAAATATACAAAAAATACTAAAATGCATGAGATGAAAAATGTTTTTATTTGATATTTTTCTAGACAAAAGTATGAAGTGGGAGAAAAAACTCCCATTAAAAAATATTGATTTTTCAATTTAATATGCATTTTCAAAGATTTGAAATAAAATGGTAAAAATAAAATGACAAGTATGAAAATGGGGTGCAGATAGAAACAATATGCAGTGCAAATCAAACTTGGGCCCAGACATGGGGGTGCGTATAGAAATATGCTAGGCCCAATATTAAAACAGAAATTAAATGATAAAATCAAAAAGAAAAAGAAAAACGAGCGGTGCGAAAAGAAACAAATTATAGTGTAAATTTGGAGTGGGCCTCGAAGAGGGGTGTTGATAGCATTAGGTCCACTAAGCCCAGAACCCTCGCTTTAATGAAACGCAGCGTTTCGCTGCTTTCAGCTTCCCTCTCAAAACTCAATTAAATGTGGACCGTGGGATCTGGTATCAAGTCAAGTGGTCAAGCGCGCATCCAACGGTTAAAACATCATCCCTAACCTTGGGTTAGGGTTTTCTGAAACTTCCATTAAAACTCAGCTTCCATGCACCAAACTTCCTCCCTTCGTGTTCCTTCATTTCTCCATCAATTTCCAAAATGTAAAACACAATCTTTCTTAGAATTTCACCCTGATCACGCCTATGGTCTTGAAGTACATTGAAATGGTCTCTACTACCAAACCCGAAGGTGAATCCAAACCAATCTCAAAATATGATCCATACTCGACTTCAACCAAACTCAACTTTCTTTACATCAAAATGATTATCACGTTGCCCTAATTAAAATCAGCTATCAATCTTGCATTGTAACTCATTATACCACTAGTTCTTACTCCATCAAGAAATGGCATCCATGAATGAAACTTCACCAATCACTCCTAAACTCATCAGAAATGGTCACCTAATTGTCTCTAACAGTTCTACACTAATACCTTAACCTAACCATGCCTAGATTATGAGATGAAAGGGATTTTGCAAACCTGGCTTCTTGGTATGGTAGATGATGAAACCCTTGCTTTCAAGGCTTGAAACTCTTCAAGAACAATCCTTAGATGATGAAACTTCTTCTGTTTGCAAAAGATTGGATGTAGCAAGCTTGTACTTCAAGATCCAATGACAATTGCTTCTTTGCAAATCCAATGTGAACACCTTCAATCTTCCATCAATGGAGCTTCAAACCAGTATGAACACACTCAGAAGGATCTATGGAGAAGGTTTATGGAGAAAAAAGGGGATTGCAATGAAGAAGATTGAAGAGATTGAATGTGACTTGCAATGGAAGCTTTTGGATTTCCCTCTCTCTTCTCTACACCAATTAACACCAACCTTGCATCTGAGCAAGTTGGACTCATCTTATAGAGAGGTTTAGAATCATCTAGAACCCCCTAGAACAATCCAATGAGAAATTCATCTTTTCATGTCATGGTATTTTAAATTCTCATTTCTCCTTACATGGTATCTCATGCCTTGCATCATGTAACTTCCCATTCTGACTTGAATTTATCCCCACATGATATTTTGGATTAGTTACAATGCATAACCAATGTGCTTGTTAAGTTTTGCCTTGTTTTGGTTTGGTACCTTAATATGCAAGTAATCAAATTACAAAGCAGCCCTATGGTGCAAGCCTCAAATCAAAATTGTGGCTGAACCATTGTTCTTAGAATGTCATTTGGAGTCAAAATGACCTATTACATAACATGGTTTGGACTTATAACTTGGGATTTCCATTTTTCAAATTCACTTGAATTAACTTATGCCTCATTTTTAGGCCATTTTTATCACTTTTTGATATGAGCCTTTTCAACATCTCATGACCTCCCTACTAGACTTAAAACATCATTCTAAGCAAGTTTGATGTTGAAGATTTTTCCATTTGAAGCTTGGAAGTAGGAGATATGGCCTTATGCTTGAAATGACCTATAACTTCCAAATGACCAAAATGCCCTTGGCTTGTCAAAGCCATAAGTTGAGTTCTACAAATCCTATCAAGGACTTCAAGTACTCTATAGAAAGCTAAGAAGATGATCTTAAACATTAATGTTGACCAAGAATCCATAGGAATCATCCTACTAGGGCAAAAGTTGTCTGCAAGTTGGGTGACTTTCAAGGACCCAGATTCACATACCTCAGATGACCTGTAATTTGTCAAAACCATAACTTAAGCTCTACAAATCCTATCAAGGACTTCTACTACTCAAATTAAAGCTAAGAACAAGCTCTACAACATTCATGTTGTTGGGAAGATGAGATGACAATCACATCTTGAGCTAAACTGCCTTGAAGATAGGGATCAAACTAGGGGATTTTACACTGTCAATCCTTAGAAACCCTAACTTAAAACTTCTCAAACTCCTCAATCATGATGAGTTGGTCTAGGAATCATCCTTATAGTATCTCAATACATCATTCCATGATCACATGGCTCTTGGATTAGGCCTCAACCCTCTCCAAGTCATCAGTTGACCTAGGGTTGACCCAGTCAAAACCCTAATTCCACCATTCATGGTTGAATCTTCTGAATTCTTGTATAATAACCTCTCTAGGCTTCATGATGGCTTTCAAGACATCTCATAAGCTTTCTCAAAGCTTCAAGTCCATCCTCATAGTCTCAGAATCATCTGAGGAGCACCCACAACTCTCAAGTTATGAGGCACACAACCTTGGTTTCAACCAATTCCTCTGAGGATCTCTTGAGTTCTCTGACAAGGGTATCAACCTTTGAACATTGAAATAACTTCTTGGCTAGCTTCAAAGCCTCATACAACTCTTGATGGATAAATAATTGTTGGTCAAATTTTGGGGTGCAACAGCTGCCCCTATTCAAACAGCTTGAACCTGACTGGGTGAGGAGCGAACGACTCTCAGCCAATCGAGGTGCGAGACGGTTGAATACCGATAAACCCGGAAATTTGCCAACTGCTCAAGTACTGGAATAATAGCTGCACGGAAACTATCTGGAGAAATACTGATCTGACATCGCCGTCAGTTATCCACATTGAATCGTCATCAGACAACCAAAACACCCAACATCGCCGCTGGAAAACTAGAGAATCTGACATCGCCGTCAAACAACCGAAATACCCAACATCACCGCTGGAGAACTAAAGGATCTGACATCACCGTCGGAAACAAAACACCCAACATCGCCGCTGGAAAACTAAATCACCTGACATCACCGCCAGAAACAATCATCCAACATCGCCGCTGGAGAACTAAAGAACCTGACATCCCCGCCAGAAACAGACTACCATCCAACATCGCCGCCGGAGAAATAGAGAATATGACATCGCCGTCAAACATAAACATAACTCTGAGAAAAATCCAACATCGCCGCTGGAATACTAAATCAACTAACATCGCCGCCAGACACAAACATCCAACATCGCCGTTGGAAAACTAAAGATTCTGACAAAAACACCCAACATCGCCGCTGGAAAACTAAAGAATAATCTGACATACCCAACATCGCCGCTGGAAAACTGAGGAATCTGACATCGCCGTCAGAAACGAACATCCAACATCGCCGCTGGAGGACAAAAGAACCTGACATCGTCGTCAGAAACAAACAAAATATATCCAACATCACCGCTGGCAAACCAAATCATCTGACATCGCCGCCAGAAACAACCGTCCAACCTCGCCGCTGGAGACAAACACCTGACATCGCCGCCATAAACACTATATCTCTGAGGAACACTCGACATCGCCGTCGGAAACAGACAAATATCCAACATCGCCGCTGGAGGACCACCTGACATCGCCGCCAGAAACAAACAAATATCCAACATCGCCGCTGGAGAACTAGATCAACTTGACATCGCCGTCAAGAACAAAACATAGCCCTGGGAAACACTCGACATCGCCGTCAAGTGCTCAACATAATCTGACCTCGCCGTCAACCCCAAACATCCAACATCGCCGCCGGAGAATTAAAGTACCTGACATCGCCGTCGGAAAACCAAAAGACCCAACATCGTCGCTGGAGAACTAAAACTACCTGACATCGCCGCCAGAAACAATCATCCAACATCGCCACCGGAAACAAACATAATCTGACCTCGCCGTCAAAAACAAGCATCCAACATCGCCGCCGGACAACCGTAATCTGACCTCGCCGTCAAAAATAAGCATCCAACATCGCCGCCGGACAACCGTAATCTGACCTCGCCGTCAAAAACAAGCATCCAACATCGTCGCTGGAAACAAACATGATATGACCTCGCCGTCAAAAAATCTGACATCGCCGTCAGAAACAAGAAGATCCATTGGGGCATTGGTCACACGGTAACCGGTAGTACATAGTCGATCATGCCATCAGGCACTCAAAGAACACTGTCGGGCATCAGCCGGACTTCAACCATCAGGTTGATCATGCCATCAGGCACTCAAAGGAATTGTCGGGCATCAGCCGGACTTCAACCATCAGGTTGATCATGCCATCAGGCATTCAAAGGAATTGTCGGGCATCAGCCGGCCTTCATCAGCAATTCGGGAATAGAATCCTGGGTCAATCATGAGCCAACTGGGAATATCTAAACCTCTGCCATCAGGCACTCCGCATTAGCTGAGAGAACTGCTTCATTAACACGGTCAGACTTCATTCATGGAGTCTTCAAAGGAGGTTTCAACTTCACCGTTGGAAAACCTGCTGGGGATGACGCTTCGCCGTTGGGGAATCTGGAGAACTATCAAGCAACTCCGCTCCGAGGGTCCAAAAATCATTCTGGATAAATCAACTCTGCTGAGGACTTCAAGAATCATCTTGAACAAATAACTCCGTCGGGGACCTTCAAGAATCATCTTGAACCGATAACCATTTTGGAGATTTCAGGAATCATCCTGAGCAACCACTCTGTTGGGGATTCTAGGAATCATCCTGGGCAACTCTTGCCGGGGACAAACCAATCATGGCTTGAGCAGCTTCCAAGGATTCGGCTCTCTTGGGGCTTCAGGAATCATCCTGGGCAACCTTCACTGGGGCTCTACTGGGGTCTTAAGAATCATCTTAAGCAAACGGCCCTGCTGAGGAATTCAAGAATCATCTTGAACCGAAGACTTCGCTGGGATCTCGAGAATCATCTTGAGCAAGCGACTTCGTTGGGGAGAATGTCAGGAATCATCCTGAGCAACTGATCCTTCGGCGGAACACCTGCAAAACAAGAACGGTAACAACCTAGATCATGTTTATTATGCGTATGCTTCGGCGCCATGCTCCACACGGTGTAAATGTTATGCGTTTATGACAAATGCTATGCAATCATGCACAATGATGCGATCCCGTCAGTAAAATAAATGCCGAGGGGGAAATCCTCCTGTCAAGGAGAAAGAACTACTCAGATAGAGGAATCATCCTGCTGAGGAGAACATGGTTACGCCAATATCAATTGGACTCCGCAGGGGACACAACTTCAGTTGACTGCTGCGGGGGAAACAACTTCAGTTGATTGCTGCATGGAGACGAAGCTCTACGAGAACTAGGACCTGCTGAGAGAGAGCGATGTCAATCGCGGGAGTGAACTGCGTGGCCGTCATGGCTACTCTTCTGGGGGTAACAACTCTGTGGGGAAACAACTTCAGCTGCTCAACACTCCACTGGGGAAAACCAATCATGGTCTGATCAACTTCCAAGGATTCGGCTCTCTTGGGTATCTGCAAACTTGTCTGGGGAAGGAGAAATCATTCTACTTCACTGGAGAGAGTACAACTCTGGGGAAATACAGCGTCAGCTGTTCAACGCTCTGCTGGGGAAAACCAATCATGGTCCCATCTACTTCGCTGGAGAGTACAACTCTGATGAGGAATTTCAATTCCGCTGGGGAAGAAGGAATCATCCGACTTCGGGGGAGAGTACAACTCTGGGGAGGAATTTCAATCCCGCTGGAGACTTCAGTCTAACACCATCAGTTGCTGCATACTTCGGCGTACGAATAGTTTCCTACGAAACCTGCACTTGTGACCCGGTGCGGGGGATAGAAATCATGCTTTGGCGCCTGACTCAATTGAGGAGGTGACGTTCCTTCAGGATGCATCTGCTTGGGGAAGAGAATCATCTCTGCATGGGGAGACATATCAATGCTCACGATCTTGCGTTCAGACTCTGCGGGGAGAGGCCACTGAACTCTGCTGGAGAAAGAGGAATCATCTTGCTTCCGGATGCGCACGGCACACTGTCTGGGATATGCTACACCTGTAACAACACAAACAAACAGACAAGATACCCTTCTCAAAGGAACCTATCAAGGTTATTATCTCGTGACAAAATTCAAGTAGTTAATTGTTTCAACAATCAATGGCCTAGGCCAGTAAGTTTATGTATGCGCATTTTATCAAAAACATCGGCGTTCTCATTCGCAAACAAAACAGATAAATGCTAAACAGACAAACAGAATTGCTGAATAGTATGCATTTTATTGATAACGAACCCCTGAATGGGTAAAAATGTTTTACAACAGAGGCAAGCTCCTGGAATGAGAAAGCCGCGCAAAAATAAAACAAATATACATTAGTATATACAAATGTCGGCAACGAGGCGTAGACGAACACCATGAGTTGATCCTTCTATGACCCACTCGACTTCGATACTTCTCCGACACTTCAGCTTCGGAAGAGATTGATTCAGATAAACGGCCCTCAGGTCCTCCAAACCACTAAACAATGAAAGTCCACTCGCGGAACGCAGTCATTTGCTTATTCAAATCCCTAACTTTTGCGTGAACCGCCCTTTGCGGGTTTTCAGTTCACCGGGATACCCTTTTTTGCCGAAGCCGCCCAGTGTAGGTTTTCGACTTCGCGGGTGTACATTTTTTCAATATATCCCTAATTTTTGCCCGAACCTTTTATTCTGTTTTTGGTTCGCCGGGATGCCCCTTTTTTGCCTGGACTCTCTTTTTTGTCCAGCGGGTCGCTTTCAAGCAAAGTATTTTTTAACTGCGTCCGTGTTCACCGGGGATGCAAAATCTTCACCATCCATCGTGGATAACAACAAAGCTCCTCCCGAGAAGACCTTGCTGATGATGTACGGACCTTCGTAATTCGGAGTCCACTTGCCCCGGTGATCGGAGTGTGGCGGAAGAATCTTCTTCAGGACGAGATCACCCGTCTGAAAGCTTCAAGGACGCACCTTCTTATCATAAGCTTTCTTCATTCGGCTTTGGTACAGACGACCAAACGCGATTGATGCTAACCTCTTCTCATCCATTAGGCTGAGTTGGTTCAAGCGATTCGTAGTCCATTCTGCCTCGTCGAGTTTCACATCAACCAAAACTCGCAAAGAAGGGATCTCCACTTCTAACGGTAGGACAGCTTCCATACCGTACACCAAGGAGAAAGGAGTTGCCCCGGTTGACGTACGTACCGTCGTACGATAACCGTGCAATGCAAATGGCAGCATCTCATGCCAATCTTTGTAGGTCACAACCATCTTCTGAACAATCTTCTTTATGTTCTTATTGGCGGCTTTGACGGCACCATTCATCTTCGGCCGGTAAGGAGATGAGTTGTGGTGTTCGATCTTGAAGCTCTGGCACAGCTCCTTCATCATCTTGTTATTCAGGTTCGAACCATTATCAGTAACGATCCGCTCAGGAATTCCGTAACGACAGATGATGTCCCTCTTTATGAATTTAGCCACCACCTGCTTGGTCACATTAGCGTACGAGGCTGCCTCCACCCACTTGGTGAAGCAGTCGATAGCTACCAGAATGAAGCGATGACCGTTGGATGCAGTGGGCTCGATCTTACCTATCATGTCGATGCCCCACATGGAGAACAGCCACGGGGAGGACATGACATTCAATGGGCACGGCGGCACATGAACTTTATCAGCATAAATCTGGCATTTATGACATCTCTTCGCGAATCTGAAGCAATCTGACTCCATTGTCATCCAGTAGTATCCTGCTATCAGGATCTTCCTCGTCATAGCATGCCCGCTGGCGTGCGTACCAAATGCGCCTTCATGGACTTCTTCCATGAGCATACTCGCCTCTTTCTCATCTACACATCTGAGTAGCACGAGATCGTGGTTTCTCTTATACAACACTCCATCAGGATTGAGATAAAAGTTTCCAGACAGCCTCCTCAGAGTCTTCTTATCCTGGGTTGACACACCCGCAGGATACTCCTTAGTCATAAGGAAGGTCTGGATGTCGTGGAACCATATCTTGCCGTCGGCGGCATCCTCGATTGCAAAGACAAATGCCGGTCTATCAAGACGCGAAAGGACAATTCTTGGAGCCTCATTCCAAAAATTGACTTTATACATTGAAGCCAACGTGGCTAAGGCATCAGCCATCTGATTTTCAGCCCTGGGTACATGATGGAGTTCCACTCGATCAAAGAACGGAAGTAGCCTTCTGGAATAATTCATGTACGACACCAAATTCGATTGACGAGTCTCCCACTCCCCCTTAATTTGGTTGATCACAAGCGCTGAGTCACCATATACGTCTAGACTCTTGATTCTCAAATCAATCACCTCTTCTAGACCCATGATGCATGATTCGTACTCCGCCTCATTGTTGGTGACTGGAAACGTCAGTCTCGCAGTAAACGGGATGTGGGATCCGTGGGGAGTCATGATGATAGCCCCAATGCCACTTCCATAGGAATTGACCGCCCCATCGAATATCAACTTCCACTGGGATTTCATATCTGGCCCCTCGCCGGGCAATGGCTCATCGCAATCCTTCGCTTTGAGAAACATAATATCCTCGTCAGGGAATTCAAATTTCATCGGCTGGTAATCCTTGATCGGCTGCTCGGCAAGGTAATCAGACAATACGCTTCCCTTGATGGCCTTCTGGGACATGTATTGAATATCATATTCCGTTAACACCATTTGCCATCTGGCAATCCTGCCCGAAAGAGCCTGCTTCTCGAAGACGTACTTGATCGGATCCATCTTCGAAATTAGCATAGTGGTGTGATTGAGTATGTACTGTCGTAGACGTTTGGCAGCCCAAGCTAGTGCACAACACGTCTTCTCCAGCATCGAGTATCGAGATTCACACTCAGTGAACTTTTTACTCAGGTAGTAAATGGCATGCTCTTTTCTGCCCGTCTCATCGTGCTGACCGAGAATACACCCCATACTATTCTCCAGAATCGTCAGGTACATGATTAATGGCCGTCCAGCCACTGGGGGTATCAAGATTGGAGGTTCTTGAAGATACTGCTTTATCTTTTCGAATGCCTTCTGGCAATCCTCATTCCAAGTAATTGCCTGATCTTTCTTTAAAAGCTTGAACATCGGTTCACAAGTGGCCGTGAGCTGAGAGATAAACCTTGCAATGTAGTTTATTCTGCCCAAGAAACCACGAACTTCTTTTTCTATTTTCGGCGCTGACATTTCTTGAATGGCTTTTATTTTCGCAGGATCAACCTCGATACCTCGTTCGCTAACGATAAACCCCAATAACTTTCCGGACCGCACTCCGAACGTGCATTTGTTAGGTTTTAGCCTCAACCTGAATTTCCTAAGCCTCTCAAAAAGCTTCAATAAGTTGACCAGATGCTCTTCCTCCGTTTGGGACTTTGCAATCATGTCATCAACATAGACCTCGATCTCATGATGAATCATATCATGAAACAAAGTTACCATTGCTCGCTGGTAAGTGGCCCCTGCGTTCTTTAGACCGAAGGGCATTACCTTATAGCAAAATGTTCCCCAGGGGGTGATAAACGTTGTTTTCTCCATGTCCTCCGGCACCATCTTGATCTGGTTGTAATCGGAGAAGCCATCCATGAACGAAAACACGGAGAACTGGGTTGTGTTGTCGACCAACACATCGATATGAGGCAACGGGAAATCATCTTTAGGGCTCGCCCTATTCAAATCCCGATAATCGACGCACATGCGTACCTTACCGTCCTTCTTCGGTACAGGCACTATGTTGGCGACCCACGGAGGGTAAGTGGTGACCGCTAAGAAGCCAGCATCAAGCTGTTTTTGCACTTCTTCTTTGATCTTAATGGCCATGTCTGGTCTCGTCCTCCTAAGCTTCTGCTTGACGGGAGGGCAATCTTCTCGTAACGGCAAGTGGTGGACCACGATGTCCGTGTCAAGTCCGGGCATATCTTCGTATGACCAAGCAAAGACGTCACTATACTCTCGAAGCATCTCGACCATCTCTGCTTGACATCACTCTGCAGTGCAGCCCCTATCCTGACATTTCTGACGAGCTCTTTAGAACCCAGATTTACGATCTCGATCTCCTCCTCATGAGGCAGAATAACCTTTTCCTCTTGTTTCAACAAGCGGGCCAACTCTTCAGGAAGGTCTTCGTCTTCATCAATCTCTTCCTCGGCTTGATAGATCGGGCAATCGAAGTCGAAGTGAGCCGTAGAAGGTCCAGAGTCGATGTCATCTGTTATGTGGATCCTGCAATAACAAGGGTTAAGTTTAAAACAAGAATATGCAGGTTAGCACAAACCCCATTGCCATTTTACTGTTTTTCAAAACAAATATAAAACAGGAACAACAGAGATCACAATATTTGAATACGAAGAAAACGCCTTTGATTTATTAACAAAATGCATGTACATAATCCAACAAGGCCCTGACAATAAAACCGCTATGCCCCGGGTAGGACATAGGGTTGTACAATGATTGAAGAAAGTAAATCATTACTCTTCACTTGTCGGCTGGATGATATCCTTGATGGTCCAATTGTTGAGGCGCTCGCCCGGCTTGCTTGGCTGAATCCAAGAGTCGAGATCACAATCGCTATCCCCGCTGTCTTCAGACGCCGCGTTGATGCTTTCGAAGATCACTCCGCCACTGGTAAATAGGATCGGCCCCTTACCCCGTGACGCACTGCTAGACGAAGAAGAAGAAGCTTCAGCTTCAGGAGAATACCCCAATCCAAACTTATCCTGCTTGTTCGGTATCTCCAAAATATGCCCCCAGCCTGGGGTGGATCCGGCTTCGACGACGGCTCGAGCTTCTTTGAATGAGGAGAGATTCATCTCTGGCTTTTCTGTGACGACAGGAGCTACCTCTTTCACCTTGACGGCTTCAAATGCCTGGCAGAGAGTTTCATGGATTTCTCCATCCATTTCAACATACTTAAAGGATGACAAATGGCTCACCATTATGTCCTCCTCACCGCACACGGTTACTATGCTTCCTCCGACAGCATATTTGAGCTTTTGATGCAATGTGGAGGTCACGGCACCAGCAGCATGGATCCATGGCCGACCCAAGAGGCAACTGTAGGCAGGCATGATGTCCATGATATAAAAGACCGTGTCGAACGTTTCCGGACCAACTTGGATCGGCAGGGTCAATTCTCCGAAAACGTGGCGCTTAGTTTCGTCGAATGCTTTCACCACCAGATCACTGGGTGTGCAAAGCAATCCACGAGTGTCCAACTTCATTAATGCCTTCTTCGGAAGCACATTAAGCGACGAACCCGTGTTCACCAGGACATGCGACATGATTGTGCCCCTGCACTCTATCGAGATGTGCAAGGCGCTGTTGTGATCCCTTCCTTTAGGCGTCAGCTCTAAATCTGTGAAACCTAGCCCATTGCCAGCATTAACATGGGCTACCACCTCTTCTAGCTGATTCACCGATATCTCTTTCGGTACGTAGGCAGCGTTCAATAACTTCATTAGCGCGTTGCGGTGTGCTTCAGAACACAACAACAAGTTGAGAATAGAAATCTTCGACGACGTCTGATGAAGATGGTCTACAATCTTGTAGTCGCTCTTTTTGATTAACCGCATAAACTCCTCGGCATCTTTGACCAGCAAATCTGTCTCTACCCCACACGGGGCTTCTTCGACGACTTTGCTTTTACCCTTATCGGCTGCATCAGCTCTGACCGTTTTCTCGGCCACAACCTCTGGCGGTGCGAACACTCTTCCGCTACGGGTAATACCACTGATTCCTGCGAGATTCTCCACAGTCGACCCATACGGCTCCAGCTCTAACCTCTGACCGTTGCAATAGACTTTAGCCCCGTAATGCCACGGAACGGCGTTAGTGCTCTCGAATGGGATCGGCCCAGCTTTGGTAATAGTGATTATGGGCGGTCGGGGCGCAGAAATGGTTATTGGTTGGCGAGGGATGGTGATGGTGGCGACTTCATCAGCCTGCTTCAACACTACCTCTCCTGACACACTTTCAGCCTTCCGGCTGAACTGCAAAATACCCTCAGTCATCAGGCTTTGGATTCCTTCTACCAGCTGCTCACATCCATCAGAATGTGTAGCACAGTCCATGCATAACTCTCCGCATCCTGGAAAGAACCCTCTCTTCAGCAACTTAGCCTTGACGAAGCTAAGCGGCGTCTTTAAGTCTTTGACATCAGTCAACAGATCTGCACTCTCTTCTTCGATAATGGCGTTCACTCTGCCTCCCCTATGATTTGGCATAGGATTTTTCGTGACATTGGGCACATTGTCGGAGAAATTGATAATCTTGACATCTACCAGGTCCTGCACCTTGTGCTTAAAGGCTTTGCAGTTCTCGATTGTGTGGCCTGGTGCCCCTGTATGGAAATCGCAAGTGGCATTTGCGTCGTACCCTGGTGGAGGTGCCCCTGTCAAGGGAGCCATCTTCCTCTTCTGAACCAACTGAAGCTGAAGCAGAGTCTGCAGGAGTTGCGCGTACGACATGGGCGGTGCCTCGAAGTGACGGTTTGTCAAAGGTGCCTGATTCTGGTACTTTCTATATCCCTGTTGATTCGGTTGGTGCTGCTGCTGCTGCGGAGCTGCTGGGATATTTATACTGGCTATCTGCTGCTGAGGGCCCTTGCCCTTTCTCCGAGCGTTGGTCACAGCGCTCGCATCTCCTTCTCGTCGTTTACCAGCATAAGGTTTCTTTCCACCTCCTCCTGCTGAGGATGATTCACCTTGAATTTTCCCGATCTTGATACCATTCTCGACGTGCTCGCCCATGGTAATGAGAGCTGAGAACGTCCCAGACATACCGCTGACTAACTTTTCATAGTAAACCCCTGGTAGGGTAGCCACAAACATCTGCACGAGCTCGCGTTCAACCATCGGCGGTTGAACCCGGGCTGCCAACTCACGCCACCGCTGGGCGTACTCCTTAAATCCTTCATTATTCCTCTGCGAAAGGTTCTGGAGCTGGACTCGGTTCGGGGCCAAGTCGCTGTTGTACTGGTAATGGTGGACAAACGCTTCAGCGAGATCCTTCCAGGTGCGCACGCTAGTGGGCTCCAAGCCCATGTACCACTCGAGGGATGGCCCAGAAAGACTATCTTGGAAGAAGTGCATCAGCAACTTCTCATCTTCGGAATAGGAAGACATCTTTCTATAGTACGATCGCAGGTGGACACGAGGGCAAGCGGTGCCCTTATATTTCTCAAAGACAGGCACCTTGAACTTATGAGGTACCTTGAAATCAGCAGTTAACCCCAGCTTGGACATATCAACGCCGAAAAGTATTCTGATTCTCAATATCTCTCATTTTATCTTCCAGTGCTTTGAATCTGAGCCGCGCTTCAGCATTCAGCTCTGCTTCCGCACCTCTTTGAGAAAACACATCATCCTGATGATCCTCAAGCCATGGTTGAGGCACCAACAGATTCCCGACGCCAGCATTGCTGTTGACCGGCCCGATGCTGACATTAGCTCCCAGACTCCCATTACCGACGCCCGTCGCATTGAGTCCGATGTTGGCCATCACATTGCCATTAGCACTACCATTGCCCCCGGCCACAGGGACACCATTCTGTGGAGTATCAACTGGTGGAGGAGTAGGCACAGCCCCGCCATGAAGTATGCCGTTTCTATCAACCCTGGAGATCAAAGGCTGAACCAAAGTTCGGAGCTGGTTCTGACCATTGGCGACCACCTGCATAAGTTCCATAAAGCGGTCCATCCTTTCGCGGAGGTCCTGGACATCTGTCTGCACTTGATCCATGATCCTGGTCTGATTAGCTCGAGTTGGATAACGGTGAATTAGTCTCTGATCAATCCTGGAATCACCGGAAACAGCCTGGGACCTGTAAACCTGAAAAAACCTGTAAACACTAAAGGTTAGGAAAAACAACAAAATGTACGCTATGCAAATGCTTCATGCAGATGCATGCATGTGTCTGTGTGTTTGGGAGATTTCCCCCGATCCTAGTGCCTGAGTGCCAATGCTGATAATAATAAGAAGAAGAAGTCTGAGCCCAATCATGGAAACATCAATCTCATATATAAAGGAAAGCCTATCAAGGCAGTACATAGCATCAGCGAGTACAAGACAAATCAACAGCGTGACCTCAGCCAACAAGCCTGGTAATGGTCAGCATACAACAAAGATCAAAACAAAAGGATTACAACAAGTCAAGTACGGCCACGGGCGCGATACTCTGCTAATAACTCCTTCGTCTCTAGATGATCTGGCAAAGTGAGCAACCCCTCGACGAGTAGTTCCCTCTGCACAATGGTATACTGAAGTCCCTGAACTGAACTTTCCCATGCTCCTTCGCCGAAGCAATCTTCTAATTTCCGCTTTTTCGAGTCAAATGTCAGCTTGTGCTCCTTCAGGTTAGCAAGAGCTTTGTTGAGTTGGCCTTCGACGGCGCGTCTGCGGGCAGTTTCTTCATCAAACCTCTGCTCACTGTCCTTCACCTCGGCTTCCAGCTTGGAGATCTGCAGCATCAGCTTATCCTCCCGCTCTTTCCTGGTGGCCAGGGAAGCCTTCCAGTGCTGGTTGAACTTAGATATCCTCCGATATGCCTCGTCCAAATGCAGCTTCTTCATAGCTAGTACATCTTTGACATCCCTGAAGTCTTGACCCATGCGTTCACGCTCGGCTATCTGCTTCGTCAGGTCTGTACCCAGCTGGTTCACCATATCTGTCTGCTTTTTGAAAGAATGAACGACCTCGTTCCTTTCGCTTCGAAGCTGAGCTAACTCCTTCTCCAGTTCTTCGTTCGCCCGCTTCAATTCATCCCGCTCAGCTAATACCTGGTTATGCTGATGAATGGAGGACTTTCTGGCTTGGCATGAGGAAACAACATCCCTATAGCATTGGCCCTGGCTCTGATCCAAGTCAAATATGGAGGGTAGGCTTGATTGTTGCTTTTTCCCAACAAAGGCTTTCCTTGCTTAATGATACTATTCCACGCACGCTGAAGCTTGGACAACAAATCCCCTTCTAGAATACCTGTGAGGTACAGAGATTCCTGTACCTCTTCATCCTTCGGCGGATTCCTCAAAGCATACGCGAACTGTCGAACCAGCAACGACGGATTGTAGTTTATGCAGCCCTTCCTACCTATCAAAGGTACATTTGGAAACCCGCTGCAACTGAAGATCACCTCAGTACCTAACCTGTCTCTGTCGAACAAGTCAACATCCTCTGCAGATAAACTCATCAGACGCTCAGGCCACTCAACTGTGGCTGCAGACAAGACAAAAGGACCCCTCTTGGGCATATGACTATCAAGCCATTTATACAGAAAGGGTACGCAGCAAGAGACATTCTTCCCCCTCCTGTTCTTATTCTTGTAGTGGATTGAGTGATAGACATCTCCTATCAGGGTAGGGACTGGATTCCCTGAAGCGAAGATGTGAAACACATCAAAGTCTACAAAATCGGGCATGTTGGGAAACAGGATAATGCCATATATGCATAGAGCGAGGATGGCATTGAACGCGCCCCAACATCCGTCCTTGGCACACTGCTGAGCCTTAACCACCAGAAACTGCAAGGAGAATCCAGGAATCTTGTTCCAACTAGTCAATACTAACTCAGAGGCGTCCAAATGAAGTGACGGAGCTAAACCAGCCAGATCAGGCTCAGCGTCCATGTGAACAAAAGGCATCTGTCTTTTGATGGGCACACCTAGCAAGTCAGCATACTCTTCCAGCGTCGGCGCGAGAACGAAGTCCTGAAAAGTGAAACATCTCAGCGGAGGGTCGTAGAACTGCAACAGAGCATGCAACCCATTCAACTCGAACATAGAAGGCTTGCAAACCAAGCTGAGCAACCTGCCATAAGATTTTCTGAACTCGTCCTTCACAGAGTCACCTGCTAGAGCTATCAAACCAGTCAACTTAGCCACATCAGGGGCAGGGAACTCGTAAGCCACAGTCTTCCTCAGAGAGCCCATAACAATACAATAAGAGGCAAGAAATCCTGGATCGGGGAAAATGGTACCTGCAACACAGACACACGTTAATGAAATGCAAATGAATATGCAAACTAATGCAAAATGCAGTTATGCAATAATATATCCAGGCCACTGCTGTTGAGATTCTGTATCAACAAAACCACGACCATTGATAAGAAGAAAACCCCGGTGTAAGATCAAAGATCTGATCTGCCAAGCACAACCATCTAATAGGACCATATACATAGAATCATAATTCTGCTCTGTCAAGAACAAATGTCTGATAATAAGGACCTCGGATGTATGATCAAGAAATATCTGCTGATGAAGTCTTCAGACCCCAAATCAAGAATCTGCCCTATCAAGAACAAACATACAGCTGCTGATGAGATCTTCAGACCCCACTCAAAAATCTGCTCTATCAAGAACAAACAACATCTGCTGATGAGATCTTCAGACCCCAAAATCTGCTCTATCAAGAACAAACAACCGATGACAAAACTCTGCTCTATCAAGAACAAACATACACCTGATGATAAGATCCTCTGATCAAAACTGCTCTATCAAGAACAGCCAAACACCTGATGATAAGATCCTCTGATCAAAACCTGCTCTATCAAGAACAGACAAATCTGCAACTGAGAAACCCTGGTACCAACAAAACTGATCCACTGTCAAGAAAACCAGGTAGTCTGAAGGTCAAGGTTTCCTGCAATAAACCCAATCCCACTCACAGGTATGGACCTAAACTGACTCAAGGTACGACATCCTGTGCGTTCATCAGCGTCACAGACTTTCAAGAGGGGTGATACGATACCCAGAAGGTGTGGCATCACCAGCTCATGAAGCGGCCTCACTTAGCTGAATCACAAATGATCGGTCCCCAGAGTCGACAATCCACCAAACCAGCAACCGTCTCAACCCAAAGGGTTGAAAGTGAAGCCAACCGGATGAACCTCGTCTGAGCGTGGATTTCATGAGACACTAGTGCCTGCAAAGCAAGCACGCACCCACTAATTTCCACTCTAAGTCTATAGTGCACTCAAGCCTGGGTCTGACTTCTTACTCATCAGAACTCCCATCCCACAATAGCACAAATAATCATATTATATTGGAAATAAAATGCGGGAAATAAAGTGCGAGAAGTAAAATGCGATAAATAAACGCAACCCAACAGGTAAACATACAAGCGTTAGGATTGACTCTCAGGGAACTGATGAAGGTCCCCAGCAGAGTCGCCAGCTGTCGCTTGCGCGAAAATAAGGTGTCGGCACAACAGAAGAGTCGCCACCTTTCGTTATTTATCCCTCAGAGCGGGAAAGGAAACGATCGGAAAAACCTGACGAAAAAGGGTAAGACAAGGTCATCGCAACCGTTGTCTAGATTCGGGAGTCAGTTACGCAAGGGGAAGGTATTAGCACCCCTCACGTCCATCGTACTCGACGGGATCCTCTCTTATTGTGTTTACTTGGACGGGTTGGTTTTATTCTATCTACCTATCAAGGCTGGCTGAAAAAGAAAAGAAAAATGACTCGGCAAAGCGTCGCGCTTTATGCCTACGTATTCTCATCAGAGAATGAGAAATCAGAGTCAACGTAGTTCGGCCTACGAAGGGTTATGGGGGAAGGTAGCTCGCCAAGACATCGCCATCTTATGCCTACGTACTCTCAACAGGCATGAGAGATCAGAGCTCACGTAGTTCGGGAAACTACGGTTTATTTCCTGTCTTTTACGAAAGAAGTGTTTTTTATTGTGTTTGCAATTTCAACCGCACTAGAGACTATGACCTGAGAGTGAATGCGTCGCATGTCACCCAAAGGGTACCATACTAAACATCCAGACTGTGGAAAAGAAACTCTCCCACAATCCTTTCTCAGATAGCTTAAGGCTCGTAACGTACGAAAGAAATCATTCATGATTACTGTATCTTAAACGGTTTTGAGATGAGAAGAGAACAGGCCCAACTAGGAGGGAGACTATCAAGTCCTACTGTTGTCATGCCATGGATTCATCCTATGGTTGAGGTTTGAACAGGGAACTCCTAGAAGTTGTCATGCATAGGTTTCAACCTAAGATTCTATCATCAAGTCCTTATCAAAGGAAATGAGAGTCCTAAGGGATCATGTCAATGATACACCAAAACAGACAAAGCATCAGCTTAACAGTAAAATGCATGCAATGCAAGTGAGGGAGGAAATGTGTGTGGGGCTTCAGCCTCCACAAGCTCATCTCAACCTCAAGCCAGAATGAAATAACAGTAATCATACTGAAATATAAACAACATGCTATCAAGCAATAAACAGTAAACTACAATCATACAGAAAGAAATGAAATGCTATCAAGCAAACAAACCACATGGGCAAGGGAGCTGGGCTCTACCGAATACCCGCAAGCAAAGCCACACAGTAACAATACAAGCAGAGGGAGCAACTCAACCTCTAGTGCAATCATGCTCCTAGCTTCTACCTATTCTAGATATGAACTTATTCTAATGCATCAAACAAGTCAAACAAAACACAACAATACAGAAAAGAAAAAAAAGAAGAAAGCAGATCAACTCCTCTCTCAACTTCAAGCTTCAGCTTTTCCAGAATAATCCAGTCTTCAGACTTCAATCACTCTTGACAAATATCAATTTTCCTTTCCAGGTTTCAACCCTACAACATAAGCTCAACTTATCTTCTCCCTTAAGCTTCAGCTTCCTTGATCAGCTTCACCTAACCTTCAGGGGTCTTCAAGTGTCAACTTGCTCTTATTGCTCTTCAAGCTTCAGCTGGAATGGCAATACTCAAGGATTCATCCTCTTCAATACTCTTCAATGAAGTCTTCATCTTCAAGCTCAGGCTCAACCTCTCTCAAGACAATCAAACCAGAGAAAATCACTTACTGGATAAGCTGGGGGATATTGAACTGCTTATTTGACCACCAAAGGTGACCTATAAGGGTTCAACATCAAAGGAATAGTTCCCTCAAAATTTCTACCTCCTAGGTACATCACTTATCCCTCCAAAGGAGAGAGGTGTATACCATGGAAGGACTTTGAATCATAGGGAGGAATGGAGGTGAATGATACCATCCATGTTTAAGAAAGAAATTATCTAAGTCTAAACTCTTCCTAATTCCTAACCCTAAAACAACAAAAGAAAATAAGACCAAGCTCTCAAGCTCCTCAATGCATCTTCAAGTCTTCTACTATGCTCCTCAATGCTCCACAATGAGATACCAAGCTTTCCAAGCCCACAAAGCAAAGCAAACTAAAGCCAACATGCCCTAAAGGCAACACAAACAATCAACCAATACAAAAATCAACTAAAAATAGCATACTACTATATTAAATCCTAATATAATTTCTAAGGGATCCTACATACCTACCCTTAATACCCATATATGTCCCATAGTCTAAATTGTCCTAAAAACCCAAAATCTAAAGTTATGATGGACCTATGTTGAAGTTTTAACCTAATTCTACACAACCTAATGTCGCTACTGCGAAAATCGGCGCCGGCTGAACAGAAGAGTCGCCACCGTGCGTTATTTATCCCACGGGAGGGAAAGGAAACGCTCAGAGTAAACCTCGCACAACACGGGAAAGGTATGGTCGTCGCAACCAAAACCTGGATTCGGGAGTCGGTTACGCAAGGGGAAGGTATTAGCACCCCTCACGTCCGTCGTACTCGACGGGATCCACGCTTGTTTTCGGGTATGGATTGTTATTCTATCTAAACTATAGGTCAAGGGTTAAAAAGAAAATAAAATGAAAATAAAAATGACTCGGCAAAGTATCGCACTTTATGCCTACGTATTCCCGTCTGGAACGAGAAATCAGAGTCAACGTAGTTCGCCTACCTACGGGAAAGGAGGGGAAGGTTGCTCGCTAGGATATCGCATCCTATGCCTACGTACTTCCACACGGCATGGAAGATCAGAGCAAACGTAGTTCGGGCCACGTACGACACAAGTCTGTCTTGATTGATTTTATTCCTTCTGAAAAAGGTTTTTCTGATTAACAGTCCAAGAGGACAAAAATGACGTTTTGATGAGTTCACATTCTTTTACGAAAGAAGTGTCTTTTATTGTGTTTGAAATCTTTATGTGTTTTTCTGTTTGTTTTTGAGAAAGAAAGAGACAGAACTCTAACCTACGGTTGCGAAGGGAATCAAACTATCCTAATGTTATCATGCATGGGTTAAGACCTAGTGTCTATCATGCTCCTCTCTTGCACAGAGAGAAACAGAGATCCTACGGGATAGGCAGAAACAGAAACAATAACAGATATAATAAAGCAGTAAAATGCATGGATGCAACAGCACAAGCGAGGCAAGGGAGTCCCACTCAACCTCGAACCTAGAAAACAATAGGCGAAAGTGAACAGGCTTCACTTTCAACCCAACGGGGTAAACAGCAAACAATACAGTTCAGAAAACCAATCAATACATCAGCAAATGAAATACAGCAAAAGAAACAGCATCAGCAGCTCTGAATCAACAACTGGCTTCAAGCAACCTCCAATAAGCTACAGGCTTCACCAAGCATCAATCTCCATCTTCATGGCCTTCAGACAAGGGCTTTGATCCTCAGTCTTCCATCTGCAATGGCTTTTCTTCAAGCTCAAACCTCCAGGATGAGGGATCAGTTACAAGAGTGAATTGGGTGTTAAGCAATCAGCTGACTACCAAAGGTGGTGAACAGACTGCTTCTGACACAAGAGACATTTTCTCTCAAGAGTTCTATCTCATAGACACCATCACCAAGCCTTCCAAAGGAAGGGGGTGAGTGTCTTAGAGAGACTCTGAATCACAGAGAAGAATGGATGCAGACAAGGCAATCCATGTTTGAGAAACAATCATTCTAATCTAGAGCTCTGCCTAGCTCCTAAACCCTAGTCTCCTCAGCATCTGCTAGCAAGAGACTCCTCCTCAACTCTGACAGTTGATCTTCAATCTTTGACTCTTCAATGGCTTCATCTCCACAAATCTTCAGCTTCCCCAGGGCCCCAGACAAACCCAATACCCAATCAAACAATCCACAATTCCCAGAGGGCACACCACACCAGACAGCAGATATACAGACAGTAATAATATCAGTAGGGGAGTCCTAATTTTTTCTAAGGGATCTAATAGCTACCCATAGCCCATATAGTCCCATAACTAATCTATTCAAACCCTAAGTCCTAAGGGAGAAAATTGAACTTCCTAAGTTGTTACCTAAAAACCCTAGTTTTATTCATGATATTCAAGCATCTATTAATCACCTAAAAGTAACTCCTAAAAATGGGAAATAAAATATTTCTACAAGCTTAACATCTCATCTAAACAATATGAAAAGAATGATCAAAAAATATTAAAGCATGTGAGAGAACAAAAATCATAAAAATAATGCATGAAATGTAACTATTTATTATGCTATTTATTTAGAAAATATGTAAAAAATATGAAATAAAACTAAAAATGAAATTTTATTTTCCTATAATGTTCTAGACATGTTAATGAGAATATGGTAAAAAGAAATGGATTAAAAAGCATTTTTTATGAATTTATTATGGATTTTAGAAGATTGGTAAAATAATGAAATGAAATAAGAAAATAAAAAGAAATGAAATGAAGGAGGGGGTGAGAAAAGCAGAAAAGCACGTTCAAAGAATTGGGCCTGATAACATGGGGGGTGTGGATAGCGCTCTGAGCCCAACCCCCCAATTAGTGAAACGCCGCGTTTGGTCTTAGCTCAGCTTTCCCTCACAAACGAAGTTTAAACATCAGCCGTTGGATCCAAAGTCAGTCAACTGGTCAAAAGGTGATCTGAGGGTGAAAATATCATCTTCCTCCTTGGTTCAGGGCTTGGAGGGAACTCCATGGATGAACACTCCACCTGCTTCAAACCCTAACTCCCTCGATTCTCCATGAAACGTCAACATATAAAAATCAAATCCGCTCCAAAACTTACCAGGAATCCAACCATGGTGTCACAACTAACTGAAATCTCCTCTAACCCTAAATCCGATAGCTACCTCCAAGAAAAGATCAAGAACTGATTCTCACTATCTTCAAAATTAAAGGCACAGGCATGTTCCTCTCTTCACCTAGATCATTTCCCCCTAAAGAACTAAGATTATCATTCAATATCGAGGGAGTTCTTGGTCCACACAGAAATGGCACCTCTAACAAAATCATCACCAAATCATCTCTAACTTTCCAGAAAGCTTCCCCTAATGATTTCTAACCGTTCTAACCTACTAATTCTAATCAATTCTACTTAGATTAAGGTGCACGAAGAAATTTACAAACCTGGTGAAATGAGATGCACAGATGGTAGAATTCTTCAAATCAATGCCTGAATTCCTCCAGAATCATTCAGTGATCCATCTTCTAGCTTCTGTATGCAAAAAGGAAGGTTGAAAAGCTCTGAATCTTGGAAATGGATCTGAAGCTGCAAGCTGCCAAACTCAAGGTACAGAACACGATTTGGCCTTGAATTCCCTCTGATTTTGATTGCCACACCTTCAATGATGATGATAGAACTGAACCAGATCAAGAAATTGAACAGAATGGAGAGGAAATGAGAAATTGGAGAATGACTTGCTATGGAGGAACTTGGATTTCAATCTCTCTTTCTGCAGCAATTCTCTCTAACCCCTGCATCTGAGCACACTCCAATCCATATATAGATGATGTTAGAATCATCTAGAACCAACTGGACTCTTCTTATGAGAAATTGAGTTTCTCATGTCATGACTTTTTCATTTCATGCTATGCATAGTTCATTCCAAGTTCTCCTTGTTACAGCCCATGATTATTAATTGAAAATCTCCCCAAATGGTATTTTGAACATGTTGAAAAGCCTTGCAAGCTTGTGTGTTAATCCCTTATGTGAGGTGGATATGTAACTTGAATTATAAGCAATCCATGGCAAGTCCCAAATTATGACCTCAAATCCAAAATCTAATAATGCCAATGATCACAAAATATGTTTTCTAGTCAAAATGATATGTCACTTGCCCCATTTTGATCATGTAGTATAAAATTCCCAAAAATGGACATTTCATGTATTAAATTTATGCCTTTTTTAGGTCATTTCTACAAGCATGAGTTACAAGCATTTCCAAACTTACATGGTCTTCTTTCTTGACTTAAAATCCCATTTGGAGCAAGTTTGATGTTGTAAGTTTTTCCATTTGAGGCCTCCTTGTATGAGTTTTGGGTATAGGTTAAAATGACCTGTAATTCACAAATGCCCAAAATACCCTTTGCTTGTCAAGACCATAAGTTGAGTTCCACACATCATATGAAGGCATGCCATACCATTCTAGAAAGCTAAGACAATGAGGAACAACTCTTATGTTGACCAAGAATTCATTTGAAATCTCCTTGAGGGGCAAAACTAGCTTGGAAGTCAAGTCACTTTCACAGACAAAAATTCAGACACCCCAGATGACCTGTAACTTGTAAGGACCATAACTTGAGTTCTATAAATCTCCTTGAGGTCTTCCACCACTCAAATTAAAGGTCTTGAGATCCTCTACAAGTTTCATGTTGGCCAAGAAGCCATTTGAAGTTAGCATTTTGACTTATCTTGCTTGGAAATTTGACCTAAACTAGGGGATTTTACAGAGAAACCCTAATTTAGTAACTCCTCTTCTCCTTGATTTCTCTTGAATTCTCCTTGTCATATCTCCATATCCTTCTTCATATGTTCAATATTGATCCCCACATCTCTCCAATAGCCTTGAATGCTCTTTTAAACCAGTCAACTGACCTAGGGTTGACCTAGGGTTGACCTAGATGAAACCCTAGTTGACTGTCTTCAACTATAGCTCTTGTGCCTTCATCAATGACTTGTTTTCTTCTCCAAATGACTTTATAAGTCTCTCAAGATGTCTAGATGCTCTCCATACCTTCATTTCACAGCTCACAACCCTCTTGGTGATCCTCAGATACCCTCAGCTAGGAGATGGACTCAAGGCTTGATCTGCTGAACTCTTTGCTTTCAAATTCTTTCCTGATGACTTGAGTGAGATTGAATTGGAATAATAACCTCTTGCTAGGCCTCTGGAGATGAAAATAATGATTGGTCCCCTGTTGAATGACTGGCTATGCTTATGCTATGCAGATGGTTAGTCTATGTACATGACTCTATATGCAAATGCTAGTGACAATGAACCATGAACCACATGAATATGGTTGAGCAAATTTTAGGGTGCAACAGCTGCCCCTATTCAAGCGACTTGGACCCGATTGGATGAAGCCCGGAGCCTTCAGACATTCGCGGTACGAGACGGTTGAATACTAGTGAAACCAGAAATTTGCCAACCGCAGAAATAAACTGCGCTCCTGCTTGAGGAATGACATTCATCAGCTGAATCTGACTGTTACGATAACCCACTGATCTCGCGCGACCGTGCTGGGGATTGTCTTCATCGTTCTGAAGAGGATTCTGTCATAACAGACTGCTTGCTTGTCCACGCTAGGACTCTGTCTGTCGTCGATACGAAGAAATCTCAGCTAGAATTGGTCCACGTTAGGACTCCACTTACTGTCAACCCAGAAAAATCGCAGCAACTCCGCTGGGGATAATTCACCTGCATTTCAATAAGCTGAATCGTCCACGTTAGGAATAAAACTCTTCCACGTTAGGAGTAACACCTGTCCACATTAGGAATCATTTTTCTGCGTCTGTCCACGTCAGGACTAACCCTTTCATCTTTCCACGTCAGGAAACAATCCTCTTTCCGCGTTAGGAAAACTACATCAATCTATCCACGTAAGGACTCCAATACCACTTGCCATGTCCGCGTCAGGACTCCGATCTTTCCACGTAAGGAATACAACCATTTCTGAACTTGTCCACGTCAGGACTCTACTTTTCTTGCATCTGTCCACGTAAGGACCCCAATTTCTCCGCGTAAGGAATAAACTTCTTCTTCCACGTTAGGAATACCTTCTTTGATCTGTCCGCGTCAGGACTAAACTCTCTTTCCACGTCAGGAATAATCCATTTCTTTCCACGTCAGGAATCGATCGATTTTCCACGTAAGGAATAAACTCGTCTTTCCACGTAAGGAAACCACTTTTTCTTCCACGTAAGGAATGCTCTTGATATGCCCACGTAAGGACTCTGATCTTTCCACGTAAGGAATACCAACTTCTTTCTGATTTGTCCGCGTGAGGACTCAACCTTTCCCCGTAAGGAATAAACTCGTCTTTCCACGTAAGGACCATCTTAATCTGTCCACGTAAGGACTTTCTCTTTCCACGTTAGGAATACTGTCATTTCCACATAAGGAAACTTCTTCTGATACGTCCGCGTAAGGACTACATCGTCCACGTTAGGAACCTCCGTCTTTCCACGTTAGGAATGATAATCTCTTTGATCTGTCCGCGTTAGGACACTGATCTCGTCTTGATTTGTCCACGTAAGGACTCCGGCGTCCTCGACTCACTGAGGAAATAAGACTTGTCCACGCTAGGACTCACACGTCTTCGACTTGCTGGGGACATATCCACGTTAGGACTTACACCTTGCCAACAACACGAAGAAGGATAAATTTGTCCACGTCAGGATTCTTGTACCTTGTCATCACAAAGAACTACAAACTTGTCCACGTCAGGACGCACACTTCACCATTACGAATAAAGATATCTGCTGCAAACACATGATCCACGTCAGGACACCAACACGAAGAGTAACCAATCTTTTGTCAACGTCATGACCTCCCTTTCTCCAAATTTCGAGAGACCGAATCTATCCACGTCAGGATTAACACACCTTACCAATCCGGTAAAACAAACCTGTCCACGTTAGGACGCCCACTTCTGAAGAAATCCCGTCATTCTAGGAGTAAATTGTCCACGTCAGGACTTAGTTCTTCAATGATCCTCACCCACAAACTTTTTAGCGCTGACGCGACAGCGACTTTGAGATGAACTCTACTGGGGATGTCTGAAAACCAACTATCGGACACCTGCTTCGAAATTCTGATTCATGCGACTCGTTGATGACAAACGAACTCTGCTTGGGAATAAGGAGATTCTTATCCTGGCCACTCTGGCTGGGGAAAGTCAGATACATTTGCCTGAATGATTCTGCTAGAGGCAAAGAGAGTTTTATCACGATAACTCTGTGGGGAATACCGCCGAAACTGACATTGTCATTGAATATCTCCTGCCGAGACCTTGACTGTTTGGTAATTTATTTGAGCAAGAGCTCTCTCCACCTGGACTACTAGAGTACAGAAACTGCTTCAGCAAAATAAATGCTGGAAGGGTAACGCCGACTCGCCGGGGATGGCCTGATGCTACAAAATTATTCCGGCAAAATAAATGCTGGTAGGATGAAGTCGACCCTGCCGGGAAGTTGGGAACTCAAACCACACGTCTTGTTGAAGTAACCCCCTGCTGGGGAATAATAACTCTGCTGGGGAATAGCAGATGCACCTGGTATGATTGATCTTTCTGCTGGAACATGAACCGATATCACCAGTATTCCTGCCAAAATAAATGACAGGACCCACCATCGACTCTGCGTCGGAGAGCCTTGACCTTCGAATTCCACTGGAAGGAAAGAACATTTACTGAAAAGAGAACTCCGCTGGGGATGACTGGATTCTCTTGGGGAAAATTAACTGACTCCACTGGGGGAGAGTGCATGACCCTGCGGGGGGAAATGAACCTGTCTGAATACAGCCTGACGATCTCGGAATCGCCAAACTCTGCTGAAGACGAGTAACTTCTCTGGAGCACGTCCTTTGGATAAGCTATGGCTAGCTGGGGCATTCTATCCTTCTTCAGGAAGAACATGCATGACCTGCGTGAGGATCAAACCTTTCACTATTGCAATCTTTTGATCACCTTCCTCGTACGGTCATGAAACCTGCAACAACACAAACAAGACACGACAAGCCTATGCAATCAAATCAATTCAGGCTAGTGACGTTACACTCAGTTAGTTCAAAGCTTTAACAATTGTTGGCAAGGGCCAGCGATGTTATACTCATGTTAGTTTCATCAAACTTAGGCGTTTTATCATGCGCAAAACAGTAAAGAACAGGCATCAAGTACTGAATAACACATTTTCATTGATTGGGCCCCTGAATGGGCGGAGTTTTTTTTTGTACACGGGATGTAACTCCTGAAAAGAGGAAGCTACGCAAAGCAAATATACAAGTATGCAAGTATTTACAAGAAGCACAAATATTGACAAATTAAATTTTGTACACATGTCGGCAACTGGATGCAGATGAACACCACGAACTGATCCTCCCATGACTTGTCCGACTCTAATGCTTTCCCGGTATCCGACTTCTGAAGAGGTTGTATCCGATAACTGACTTCTCGAACATATTCTCCCGCACTGATGCTCATTGAATTCGAATTCGGACCGCAGTCATTTGCTTTTCAAATCCCTAACTTTTGCGTGAACCGCCCTTTACGGGTTTTCAGTTCACCGGGATACCCCTTTTTGCCGAAGCCGCCCAGTGTAGGTTTTCAACTTCGCGGGTGTACATTTTTTCAATTTTATCCCTAACTTTTGCCCGAACCTTTCATTCTGTTTTTGGTTCGCCAGGATGCCCCATTTTTGCCTGGACTCTCTTTTTTCTGTCCAGCGGGTCTATTTTAAGCAAAGTATTTTTTAACTGCGTCCGAATTCACAGGTGATGCAAAGTCTTCCCCGTCCATGGTGGACAACAATAAAGCTCCTCCTGAAAAGACCTTACTGACAACGTATGGCCCTTCGTAGTTGGGGGTCCACTTGCCCCTGTGATCTGCTTGCGGGGGGAGAATCCTTTTCAGCACAAGGTCGCCCGTCTGAAAGCTTCGCGGAAGTATCTTCTTGTCGTACGCTTTCTTCATTCGTCTTTGATACAAACGACCGTATGCCAGAGAAGCTAGCCTCTTCTCATCCATCAAACTCAGTTGGTTCAATCTGTTCGTTACCCATTCTGCCTCGTCCAGCTGAACGTCTCGCAATACCCTCAGAGAAGGGATCTCCACCTCCAATGGTAACACCGCTTCCATTCCGTATACCAACGAGAACGGAGTTGCCCCGGTTGATGTGCGTACCGTCGTACGATAACCGTGCAGAGCGAAAGGTAGCATCTCGTGCCAATCCTTATACGTCACCACCATTTTCTGGACGATCTTCTTGATATTCTTATTGGCCGCTTCGACAGCGCCATTCATCTTGGGTCGGTAAGGGGAGGAGTTGTGATGTTCGATCTTGAAATTCTGACAGAGCTCCTTCATCATTTTGTTGTTCAGATTAGAACCATTATCCGTGATTATCCGCTCGGGAATCCCATATCGGCAAATGATATCTCTCTTGATGAATCTAGCCACCACTTGCTTCGTTACATTTGCGTAAGACGCTGCTTCCACCCACTTGGTGAAATAATCGATTGCTACGAGGATGAACCGATGCCCGTTAGAAGCCGTCGGCTCAATCTTTCCAATCATATCGATTCCCCACATTGAGAATGGCCATGGAGATGACATCACATTCAGAGGACTCGGAGGTACATGTATTTTGTCAGCATAAATTTGGCACTTGTGGCACTTTCTTGCAAATTTGAAACAATCAGTTTCCATCGTCAGCCAAAAATAACCTGCCCGCAGCAGTTTTCTCGTCATAGCATGCCCACCAGCATGCGTACCAAAGGCACCTTCGTGAATTTCCTCCATGAGAAGCTTTGCCTCTTTTTCGTCTACACAACGCAACAACACCAAGTCGTGGTTTCTTCTGTATAAGACGCCATCCGGGTTCAAATAGAAATTACCCGCTAATCTCCTGAGAGTCTTCTGATCTTGACTGGATGCCCCAGCCGGATACTCTTTATTCTTCAGGAAATTAAGGATATCAAAATACCACGGTTTGCCATCAGACGCTTCATCAATAGCAAATACATAAGCTGGCCTGTCTAACCGAGAGATAGTGATCTGGGGAGCTTCGTTCCAGAAGTTGACCTTGTACATGGAAGACAAGGTGGCAAGGGCGTCAGCCATTTGATTTTCTGCCCGTGGCACGTGATGCAATTCAACTTTGTCGAAGAAAGGCAACAATCTCCTTGCATAATTCATATAATGTATCAAATTGGGCTGCCGTGTCTCCCATTCCCCTTTGATCTGATTCACCACCAGAGCTGAGTCTCCGTATACGTCTAAATGTTTGATTCGCAAATCAATGGCTTCTTCAAGCCCCATTATACAAGCTTCGTATTCGGCCTCATTGTTGGTAACGGCGAAGGTCAATCGGGCAGTAAACGGGATGTGCGACCCGTGTGGCGTAGTGATAATTGCCCCTATCCCGCTACCGTAAGCATTCACAGCTCCATCAAATATCATCTGCCATTTGGACCCCGGCTCTGGTCCTTCGTCTGGTAACGGCTCTTCGCAATCCTTCATCTTGAGATACATGATATCCTCGTCAGGAAAGTCAAATCTCATCGATTGATACTCTTCAATAGGCTGCTCCGCCAGATATTCAGACAACACACTCCCCTTTATCGCCTTTTGCGAGACGTATTGAATATCATATTCAGTCAAGATCATCTGCCACCGGGCAATTCTACCTGACAACGCCTGCTTTTCGAATATATATTTGATCGGATCCATCTTCGAGATGAGCATGGTTGTATGATTCAGCATGTACTGCCTCAAACGCTTGGCGGCCCAGGCTAGCGCGCAACAAGTTTTCTCCAGCATTGAGTATCGAGATTCGCAGTCTGTAAATTTCTTACTCAGATAATAGATCGCATGCTCTTTTCTCCCCGTCTCGTCGTGTTGACCGAGAATGCAACCCATGCTTCCCTCAAGAACCGTTAAATACATTATCAAGGGTTTCCCTGCCACCGGGGGTATCAAAATAGGAGGCTCCTGCAAGTACTTCTTTATTTTGTCGAACGCCTTTTGACAATTTTCGTTCCATGTCACAGCTTGATCTTTCTTTAGCAACTTGAATAATGGTTCACACGTGGCAGTTAGGTGAGATATGAACCGGGCAATGTAGTTCAATCTCCCCAAAAACCCGCGCACCTCTTTCTCTGTTTTAGGCGTCGGCATTTCTTGAATCGCTTTTATTTTAGCAGGATCGACCTCTATTCCTCTTTCGCTTACTATGAACCCCAGGAGCTTACCCGATCTCACCCCGAAGGTGCATTTGTTAGGGTTCAGCCTCAGCCTGAACTTCCTAAGCCTTTTAAACAACTTCAACAGATTCACCAGATGCTCTTCCTCCGTCTGGGATTTGGCAATCATATCGTCAACATAAACTTCAATCTCTTTATGCATCATGTCATGAAAGAGAGTTGTCATCGCACGCTGATATGTTGCCCCAGCATTTTTCAAACCAAAGGGCATCACTTTATAGCAAAATGTTCCCCAAGGCGTTATGAAAGTAGTCTTCTCCATATCCTCTGGCGCCATTTTAATTTGATTATAGCCTGAAAAGCCATCCATGAAGGAGAATACGGAGTATTGAGCGGTATTATCAACTAATACGTCAATATGAGGAAGTGGAAAATCGTCTTTTGGGCTTGCTTTATTCAAATCTCTGTAATCCACGCACATTCGCACCTTGCCATCTTTCTTTGGCACTGGTACGATGTTGGCAACCCAGGAGGGATACTTCGTCACAGCCAGGAAACCAGCGTCCCACTGTTTCTGAACCTCATCTTTGATCTTCATTGCCATATCTGGGCGAGTCCTGCGAAGTTTTTGTTTGACAGGCGGACAGTCTTCTTTCAGTGGCAGACGATGCACAACCATATCTGTATCGAGCCCTGGCATATCTTGATACGACCAAGCGAATACATCATTATACTCTCGGAGCATTTCAACCAGTTTTCGCTTGATATCACTCTGCAGTGCGGCTCCGATACGAATATTTTTCTCAACCCCTTCCGACCCCAAGTTGATAATCTCGATAACCTCGTCGTGAGGCAGAATGGCTCTTTCCTCTTGCTTCACCAACCAAGACAGTTCTTCCGGAACGTCGCTATCTTCAACAACCTCTTCTTCGGTCTGGAATACCGGGTGCTCGAAGTCGGGACGAGTCATAGGTGGTTCAAGGATGTCATCTGAAAATGTTATCCTGCAAAAGAAAGGGTTAAGTGCTTCAAAATGCGTATAAAGCAGATAACCACATTGCCATTTTATTGAAAAATACAAAACAAGAAAGACAGGGATTACAGTATTTACACATGAAAAACGCCATTTATTTAATGATTAACGAAGCAATGTTTATAACAACACAGCCCTAAGCAAATCCTGATGCCCCGGGCAAGACATCAGATTGTTCAACAATTAATAAAGCAAAGCATTACTGTTTAAAAGTCACAGGAACAAGCTCCTGAATGGACCAGTTGCACAGTCCTTGTCCTGGCGTGCTTGGCTGAATCCAGGCCTCCATATCACAGTCGCTGTCCCCTTCATCGGATTCTGAAGCAGCATTGACAGATTCATGGCATACTCCACTGGCAGAGATGGTGATTGACTTTCTGAAATGAGGGGCCCCCACAGAAGGAGTAGATGACGACGGTCGGTACCCCAGTCCGAACCGGTCCATTTTCACCGGAATGTCCAATACTTTGCCCCAGCCCGTGGCTTCTCCTGCCTTCACTAGCGCTTGAGCCTCTTTATACGAAGAAACAGCTATCTCTGGCGCTTTGCTTGGCCCGGGACTCTTGTCCTTAATGCGCAAACCTTCGAATGCTTGGCATGGCGTCTCGTGGATCTCCCCGTCGACTTCCACATATTTAAACGAAGAAAGATGGCTGACCAGGATGTCTTCTTCTCCGCACACGGTGACTACACTGTCTCCGACCATATACTTTAACTTCTGATGCAGGGTAGACGTGACAGCCCCTGCCCCGTGAATCCAAGGTCTTCCCAGCAAGCAGCTGTACGCAGGCTGTATATCCATGATATAAAACTCCGTTGCAAACACTTCCGGCCCCACTTGCAGAGGCAAGGTAATCGATCCGAAGACTGTTCTCCGCGTGCCGTCAAACGCTCTGACTACCAAATCACTTGGTGTACACAAAATTCCTCGAACATCCAGCTTCATCATAGCCTTCTTAGGCAGCACATTTAAAGACGACCCGGTGTCAACCAATACGTGCGACATTGTCGACCCTCTGCACTCAACAGATACATGTAATGCCATATTATGATCCCTTCCTTTCGGAGTCAAGTCGAAATCCGTAAAGCCCAGACTGTGGCCTGCATTTACGTGTGCCAATACTCCTTCTAGCTGGTTCACGGAGACATCCTGTGGTACAAAAGAAGTGTCCAGGACTTTCAGCAAAGCGTTCCTGTGGGCCTCCGAACACAACAACAATGACAGAATAGATATTTTGGACGGTGTTTGCTGCAGATGCTCCACAATTTTATAATCGCTTTTCCGAATTAAGCGCATGAATTCTTCGACATCCTTAGATGCTGCTTCTTTTTCATTTACTTGAACCGGAACATTCTCCACCGCTTTCCCCTTTCCCTTCGCTAGCCTTTCGGCTTCTACTTCAGGAGATATAAAGATCCTGCCGCTTCTCGTCATGCCTCCCGGGCCAACAACATTATCCACAATCTCCGCTGACTGCTTGTTGACATCGATTTTAATCCCGTCACAATACACCTCTAGCCCATATGACCATGGGACCGCTTTCGTGCTCTCATACGGGATTGGCCCGGCTTTAGTTATAGTAATCGGTGGTCGCTGAGCTGGTGCTGAAATAGTGATCGTCTTCCTAGGAATTGTCACTGTGGCAACATCACTCCGATTATCCACTACTGCCCCTGCCGGCTCATCAGTTGCTGTTCTATCAAACTGCAGTACACCTTCATCAATCAAGGCCTGAATGCCTTTCTTCAGATCCTCACACCCCCCAGACAGGGCCCAACAATCTAAGCAGTACTCATTACAACCCGGGTAAACACCTCCTTGCAACAGTCGGCTTTTTATTTCGCTCAGCGGCGTCTTTAAATCCTCAACATTCATAATCAGATTCAGACCTTCCTCAGTCAGCACGGCATTCGCCCCATGATTAGGCATGGGTTTCTGGACTATATTCGCACCGGTCGTTCCGAAGTTGATAGACTTGTTGTCCAAGAGATCCTGCACAACGTGCTTAAAAGCATGACAACCTTCTATATCATGGCCCGGGGCCCCAGAATGAAACTCGCAGCGCCTATTTGCATCATAGCCGAACGGGGGAGTTCCCGTTATCGGTGCCAAGGTTCTTTTTTCTACCAGATTCAATCCCAACAAGGTCTGCAATAAATCAGCATAGTTAGAGGGAGGCTTCTCGAACACCCTTCTCGGCTTATTACCCTGGAATCTTCTCTGAGCTTGCTGTGCCCCCTGCTGAGGCTGCTGCTGCTGTGGCATTGGCTGCTGCTGAACCGGTTGTTGTTGCTGGATTGGTTGTTGTTGATACGGGATGGTAACACTAGACACTTGCTGCTGCTGACGATATTGATTTCTTCCCCTGCCTCGGCCTCGGCCTCGGCCTCCAAATACAGCACTAGCTTCGCCCTGACGGCGCCCCCCGTAAGCTTTCCTATTACTGCCAGATGCAGTTGATTCATCGACTTGGAACTTTCCTTGCTTGATGTTCCGCTCAATCTTTTCACCCATCAAAATCAGATCTGAAAAACTAGCCAGAGACGTATGAAACAGCATATCATGAAACAGCCCGGTGAATGTGCTGACAAACATATCGTTCATTTCTTTATCTTCCACAGGAGGACGGACCCTGGCAGCCATATCGCGCCACCTTTGCGCGTATTCTTTAAAACTCTCCCCCTTCTTCTGCGAAAGCCCGGCCAACTGGACCCGATTGGGTGCCAGGTCACTGTTATATTTGTAATGGGCTACGAACGCCTCCGCTAATTGCTTCCAAGTCTTGATATCAGTGGGCTCCAACCCCATGTACCACTCTAAGGAAGGACCCGATAGACTATCCTGAAAGAAATGCATGAGCATTCTTTCATCAGTGGAGTATGCAGACATCTTTCTGTAATAAGCTCGCACATGCACTTTCGGGCATGTATCTCCTTTGTACTTATCGAACGCAGGCGCTTTGAACTTGATTGGCACCCTCAGCCCAGGTACCAAGCCCATTGTTGCCATGTCCAGACCCACAGCACTCTGATTTAAGACTCCCTTCATTTGCTCTTCCAGCATTCTAATCTTTTGAGAATCATCCATCGGCCCTTCAAAGCCCCCTCCAGAGAAGGCGTCCTCCTGTTGATCCTCTTGCCACATACCGTTTCCAGCCCCGTATCCATCATACGCATTATTACGTCCAGCTCTGACTTGATTCATCCCTGGAACTCGGCCTCTGTTGCCGTACCCTTGAACACCTCCAACAGGACCTCCAGCCATAAAACCAGCACCGTTTCCGTTTCCAAAACCTCCGTAGCCCTGATTGACCATACCATAACCATCTTGCCCAAAGCCTTGAGCATTAAAGCCATACTTGCCAGTGTTGTCGAATACCTGATCGTTAAATCCGAACCCAGCGTTGACAAAGCCATTGCCTCCGAGATTATCTCCCACATTGACATCACCCAGCCCAGCGTTGTGGACAGCAGTTTCATTTCCAGCTCCGACGTTACCATTTACAGCAGTGGTAGCGTGGTTGACGTTAGCAGCATTCACATTGACGACAGGCGGAGCCACGGGCGTTGGAGTGCCATCTCCATGAGCAGTATCAACCCGGACGGACTGATGATCTTCGTTACCATGACCTGCGTTGCGAGCCAACAGAGGCTGGACCATGGCCTGCAAGTTCTCCTGCCCTTTTGCTATAGCCTCCATGGTTTGCATGAAGAGGGCGAGCTTCTCGCGTACATCCTGCATCTCGTTCTGAATCTGGTCCATGACTTTCCGACAGTTGGATCGTGTAGGATAGCGGTGCGGATGTTGATCTGGAATCCTGTTAAGTACCTGATACAGAGCAAGGGATAAGACACCGTTCATAGATTACCTGTTATGCAAGATGAATATGAATGCAATGCAATGTGTCTGTGCATTAGGGAAGTTCATTCCCCCAGTTCTAGTGCGAAGGTGCCGGTGCAGTGACAGTGCTGACAATAAGAATACCGGAGCTGAATCATAGAAGGCCTCATATATAACAGAGAGAATCAATAAGCCCAGGGTACAATATCACTGAGAGTACAAAGATGGCATGACCTCAACCAACAATCCTGGTGATGGTCAGCACTATGCAAATAAAGCATACAAATAATGGAATGATCAAATCCTCCCAAAAGTCTGGTACTCCTCTATCAACTTTTTGGTCTCCGGATGGCTTGGTCGATCAAGCAGCCCTTCAACAAGCTGATTTCTCCTCTTAAGGACACGGCGTACGTCTTCAGCAGTTTCTTCCCATGTTGCTTCTCCGAAGCAATCTTCTAACTTTCGCTTCTGGGACACTGCTTCATCTCTGGATTTGATTGCCTTGTTCAGTGCATGCTGGACACTATACCGGGTCATCACTTCCTCCTCACACTTCTTGATGCTAGACTTCAACTTCTCCTCGAGGTCGGAAATTTGCTGCTTCAGCTTATCTTCCCTCTTCTTGTTGTTAGTGAGTGTAGCATTCCAAGTCTTATTGCAAGAAGATATCTCTCGGTGTGCTGCGTCGAGCGCTTTCTTTTTGGCTTCCAGCATGTCATGGGAACTTCTGAACTCTTGCCCCAGACGTTCGCGCTTTTTCTTTTCCTCGGTCAACTCAGCTCCTAACCTGTTTACCAGCTCAATCTGTTGTTGGAAAGCATATACGGCTTTGTTCTTCTCGCTGCGTGCCTGGGCTAGCTCTTGCTCTAACCCTTCGTTAATCTTCATCAAGGCTTCTTTCTCCTTCACAACCTGTTCATATGCTTCTCTAGAAACAGTAGTCGGTTCTTCTACCGGAATAGGATCAAGAATTGGTGCATCTGGAAATGGCATCTTCAACTGACTAGCCCTCCCCTGAATCCAAACTCTATAAGGTGCATAGGCCTGACAGTCATTCTTTCCTAACAACGGCTTCCCTTTGCGGTTAATATGCGTCCAAGCATGTCGCAACTTGGCTAATAACTCCCCCTTCACGTCACCGGTGAAGTACAGAGATTCCTGTACTTCTTCCTCTTGAGGTGGACTCTTCAGCGCATATCCGAACTGGCGAATGAATAGAGAAGGGTTGTAATTGATACACCCTTTTCTTCCTATCAATGGCACATTAGGGTAACCAGAACAACTGAAGATGAGCTCCGATCCCAGCAGGTCTCTATCAAACCACTCCATATCTTCCGACGATAGCCTCATCAGACGCTCTGGCCAACCAACTGGAACTGTAGTCTCTGCAGCAGATCCTCTCTTAGGAAGGTGACTCTCAAACCACATACTCAACAAGGGCACACACAGATGAACATTCTTCCCTCTTCCCTTCTCATTCTTGTAGTGCAGTGAATGGTAGAGATCTCCGAGTAAGGTAGGTACAGGATTACCAGCGGCGAACAAGTAGAAAGCATCGAAATCCACAAAATCCGGTATATTGGGGAATAGTATTATGCCATAAATGCACAAGGCCAACACAGCATTGAAAGCAACCCAGCACCCGCTCTTGGCGTACTCTTGGGCTTTGCCAACTAAGAACTGAAATGAGAAGCCTGGAACTCCACGGGAAACAGTAGTCACAAGTTCAGAAGCATCAATATGCAAGGCTTTTGCCAAATCCTCTGGCTTGGGCTTGACGTCATAATGAATGAACGGAACCTGGTTCTGCACGGGCAGCTCAACATACTCAGCGTATTCCTCCAAGGTTGGTCCCATAATAAAGTCAGAGAACGTGAAACACCTCAAAGCAGGGTCGTAGAATTGCATCAAAGCATACAACCCATCTAACTCTACCTCTGTAGGTTTGCACACCAATCTCAATAATCTACCATAACTCATCCGGAAACTCCTACGAACACCCTCATCAGCAAGAGAGATCAACCCCAGTAAAGGAACAATATCAGGCGTAGGCAATTTGTAAGCAACCGTTCTCCTTAAGCTAGTCATGATCAAACACTCAGAAGTCTGGGCACTAGAACTAGGGAAATGCAAATGTACCTGCAGCACAGACACACGTTAGTGAAATGCAAATGATAATGGATATGCAGGGATGCAATGCAAGTAACATTCAACGGGGACCAAAGCTGTAGCTGAATAGCCTAAACCCAATCAAGAAAGGTCTCAGATAGACCATCCAGAAGTCATCAAACCCTGGTCTCAGATAGACCTAAAAATAGAACTCCAACACTGGTCTCTGACAGACCTCAAATCATAACTCACTGGTCTCTGATAGACCTCAAATCACATCCATAATTGGTCTCTGACAGACCTCATAACACACCTCCACTTGGTCTCTGACAGACCTCAGAATAAATCTCCACATGGTCTCTGACAGACCTCAGAATAAATCTCCGCATGGTCTCTGACAGACCTCAGAATAAATCTCCATAAATAACCAAGATCTCTGATCAAGAAATAAACGGTAGTCTGGAGGTCTAGTTACCTGCATAACCCTGAATCCCCTCACAGGTGGGTGGCCCTATAACTGGCACAAGGTACGGCATCCTATGCGGTCGTCGGCGTCACAGACTTTCAGGGTTGATGATACGATTCCCAGAAGGAGTGGCATCATCAATCCCTGAAGAGGCCTCACTCAGCCAACTTCCAAATGATCGGTCCCCAGAGTCGACAATCCAACTAACCAGCAACCCACGCCAACCAAAGGAAGGGGCAGGAGGCCAACCAGAGGAACCTCGTCTGAGTGTAGATTTCATGGGACACCAAAGCAAGCAAAGCAAGCGGGCGCCCACTAATTTCTACTCTAATTCTAGGTGCACTCAAGCCCAGGTCCGGCTTATCTCTCAATATCAGAACACCCGTCACACCCCAAATACAGCAATAATAAACAATATATATAAAGCTGAAAAATACAGGGTTAGAAATATGAAATAACTCCATACAAAATCCTCAACGGGAAAGCAAGCGTTAGGATTGACTCTCTTAAGGGACGTTGGATCCCAAATGCATGAGAACTATCGCAGTCCTTAGCAGCCAGGGGACGTTGGATCCCCAGCAGAGTCGCCAGCTGTCGCTACTGCGAAAATCGGCGCCGGCTGAACAGAAGAGTCGCCACCGTGCGTTATTTATCCCACGGGAGGGAAAGGAAACGCTCAGAGTAAACCTCGCACAACACGGGAAAGGTATGGTCGTCGCAACCAAAACCTGGATTCGGGAGTCGGTTACGCAAGGGGAAGGTATTAGCACCCCTCACGTCCGTCGTACTCGACGGGATCCACGCTTGTTTTCGGGTATGGATTGTTATTCTATCTAAACTATAGGTCAAGGGTTAAAAAGAAAATAAAATGAAAATAAAAATGACTCGGCAAAGTATCGCACTTTATGCCTACGTATTCCCGTCTGGAACGAGAAATCAGAGTCAACGTAGTTCGCCTACCTACGGGAAAGGAGGGGAAGGTTGCTCGCTAGGATATCGCATCCTATGCCTACGTACTTCCACACGGCATGGAAGATCAGAGCAAACGTAGTTCGGGCCACGTACGACACAAGTCTGTCTTGATTGATTTTATTCCTTCTGAAAAAGGTTTTTCTGATTAACAGTCCAAGAGGACAAAAATGACGTTTTGATGAGTTCACATTCTTTTACGAAAGAAGTGTCTTTTATTGTGTTTGAAATCTTTATGTGTTTTTCTGTTTGTTTTTGAGAAAGAAAGAGACAGAACTCTAACCTACGGTTGCGAAGGGAATCAAACTATCCTAATGTTATCATGCATGGGTTAAGACCTAGTGTCTATCATGCTCCTCTCTTGCACAGAGAGAAACAGAGATCCTACGGGATAGGCAGAAACAGAAACAATAACAGATATAATAAAGCAGTAAAATGCATGGATGCAACAGCACAAGCGAGGCAAGGGAGTCCCACTCAACCTCGAACCTAGAAAACAATAGGCGAAAGTGAACAGGCTTCACTTTCAACCCAACGGGGTAAACAGCAAACAATACAGTTCAGAAAACCAATCAATACATCAGCAAATGAAATACAGCAAAAGAAACAGCATCAGCAGCTCTGAATCAACAACTGGCTTCAAGCAACCTCCAATAAGCTACAGGCTTCACCAAGCATCAATCTCCATCTTCATGGCCTTCAGACAAGGGCTTTGATCCTCAGTCTTCCATCTGCAATGGCTTTTCTTCAAGCTCAAACCTCCAGGATGAGGGATCAGTTACAAGAGTGAATTGGGTGTTAAGCAATCAGCTGACTACCAAAGGTGGTGAACAGACTGCTTCTGACACAAGAGACATTTTCTCTCAAGAGTTCTATCTCATAGACACCATCACCAAGCCTTCCAAAGGAAGGGGGTGAGTGTCTTAGAGAGACTCTGAATCACAGAGAAGAATGGATGCAGACAAGGCAATCCATGTTTGAGAAACAATCATTCTAATCTAGAGCTCTGCCTAGCTCCTAAACCCTAGTCTCCTCAGCATCTGCTAGCAAGAGACTCCTCCTCAACTCTGACAGTTGATCTTCAATCTTTGACTCTTCAATGGCTTCATCTCCACAAATCTTCAGCTTCCCCAGGGCCCCAGACAAACCCAATACCCAATCAAACAATCCACAATTCCCAGAGGGCACACCACACCAGACAGCAGATATACAGACAGTAATAATATCAGTAGGGGAGTCCTAATTTTTTCTAAGGGATCTAATAGCTACCCATAGCCCATATAGTCCCATAACTAATCTATTCAAACCCTAAGTCCTAAGGGAGAAAATTGAACTTCCTAAGTTGTTACCTAAAAACCCTAGTTTTATTCATGATATTCAAGCATCTATTAATCACCTAAAAGTAACTCCTAAAAATGGGAAATAAAATATTTCTACAAGCTTAACATCTCATCTAAACAATATGAAAAGAATGATCAAAAAATATTAAAGCATGTGAGAGAACAAAAATCATAAAAATAATGCATGAAATGTAACTATTTATTATGCTATTTATTTAGAAAATATGTAAAAAATATGAAATAAAACTAAAAATGAAATTTTATTTTCCTATAATGTTCTAGACATGTTAATGAGAATATGGTAAAAAGAAATGGATTAAAAAGCATTTTTTATGAATTTATTATGGATTTTAGAAGATTGGTAAAATAATGAAATGAAATAAGAAAATAAAAAGAAATGAAATGAAGGAGGGGGTGAGAAAAGCAGAAAAGCACGTTCAAAGAATTGGGCCTGATAACATGGGGGGTGTGGATAGCGCTCTGAGCCCAACCCCCCAATTAGTGAAACGCCGCGTTTGGTCTTAGCTCAGCTTTCCCTCACAAACGAAGTTTAAACATCAGCCGTTGGATCCAAAGTCAGTCAACTGGTCAAAAGGTGATCTGAGGGTGAAAATATCATCTTCCTCCTTGGTTCAGGGCTTGGAGGGAACTCCATGGATGAACACTCCACCTGCTTCAAACCCTAACTCCCTCGATTCTCCATGAAACGTCAACATATAAAAATCAAATCCGCTCCAAAACTTACCAGGAATCCAACCATGGTGTCACAACTAACTGAAATCTCCTCTAACCCTAAATCCGATAGCTACCTCCAAGAAAAGATCAAGAACTGATTCTCACTATCTTCAAAATTAAAGGCACAGGCATGTTCCTCTCTTCACCTAGATCATTTCCCCCTAAAGAACTAAGATTATCATTCAATATCGAGGGAGTTCTTGGTCCACACAGAAATGGCACCTCTAACAAAATCATCACCAAATCATCTCTAACTTTCCAGAAAGCTTCCCCTAATGATTTCTAACCGTTCTAACCTACTAATTCTAATCAATTCTACTTAGATTAAGGTGCACGAAGAAATTTACAAACCTGGTGAAATGAGATGCACAGATGGTAGAATTCTTCAAATCAATGCCTGAATTCCTCCAGAATCATTCAGTGATCCATCTTCTAGCTTCTGTATGCAAAAAGGAAGGTTGAAAAGCTCTGAATCTTGGAAATGGATCTGAAGCTGCAAGCTGCCAAACTCAAGGTACAGAACACGATTTGGCCTTGAATTCCCTCTGATTTTGATTGCCACACCTTCAATGATGATGATAGAACTGAACCAGATCAAGAAATTGAACAGAATGGAGAGGAAATGAGAAATTGGAGAATGACTTGCTATGGAGGAACTTGGATTTCAATCTCTCTTTCTGCAGCAATTCTCTCTAACCCCTGCATCTGAGCACACTCCAATCCATATATAGATGATGTTAGAATCATCTAGAACCAACTGGACTCTTCTTATGAGAAATTGAGTTTCTCATGTCATGACTTTTTCATTTCATGCTATGCATAGTTCATTCCAAGTTCTCCTTGTTACAGCCCATGATTATTAATTGAAAATCTCCCCAAATGGTATTTTGAACATGTTGAAAAGCCTTGCAAGCTTGTGTGTTAATCCCTTATGTGAGGTGGATATGTAACTTGAATTATAAGCAATCCATGGCAAGTCCCAAATTATGACCTCAAATCCAAAATCTAATAATGCCAATGATCACAAAATATGTTTTCTAGTCAAAATGATATGTCACTTGCCCCATTTTGATCATGTAGTATAAAATTCCCAAAAATGGACATTTCATGTATTAAATTTATGCCTTTTTTAGGTCATTTCTACAAGCATGAGTTACAAGCATTTCCAAACTTACATGGTCTTCTTTCTTGACTTAAAATCCCATTTGGAGCAAGTTTGATGTTGTAAGTTTTTCCATTTGAGGCCTCCTTGTATGAGTTTTGGGTATAGGTTAAAATGACCTGTAATTCACAAATGCCCAAAATACCCTTTGCTTGTCAAGACCATAAGTTGAGTTCCACACATCATATGAAGGCATGCCATACCATTCTAGAAAGCTAAGACAATGAGGAACAACTCTTATGTTGACCAAGAATTCATTTGAAATCTCCTTGAGGGGCAAAACTAGCTTGGAAGTCAAGTCACTTTCACAGACAAAAATTCAGACACCCCAGATGACCTGTAACTTGTAAGGACCATAACTTGAGTTCTATAAATCTCCTTGAGGTCTTCCACCACTCAAATTAAAGGTCTTGAGATCCTCTACAAGTTTCATGTTGGCCAAGAAGCCATTTGAAGTTAGCATTTTGACTTATCTTGCTTGGAAATTTGACCTAAACTAGGGGATTTTACAGAGAAACCCTAATTTAGTAACTCCTCTTCTCCTTGATTTCTCTTGAATTCTCCTTGTCATATCTCCATATCCTTCTTCATATGTTCAATATTGATCCCCACATCTCTCCAATAGCCTTGAATGCTCTTTTAAACCAGTCAACTGACCTAGGGTTGACCTAGGGTTGACCTAGATGAAACCCTAGTTGACTGTCTTCAACTATAGCTCTTGTGCCTTCATCAATGACTTGTTTTCTTCTCCAAATGACTTTATAAGTCTCTCAAGATGTCTAGATGCTCTCCATACCTTCATTTCACAGCTCACAACCCTCTTGGTGATCCTCAGATACCCTCAGCTAGGAGATGGACTCAAGGCTTGATCTGCTGAACTCTTTGCTTTCAAATTCTTTCCTGATGACTTGAGTGAGATTGAATTGGAATAATAACCTCTTGCTAGGCCTCTGGAGATGAAAATAATGATTGGTCCCCTGTTGAATGACTGGCTATGCTTATGCTATGCAGATGGTTAGTCTATGTACATGACTCTATATGCAAATGCTAGTGACAATGAACCATGAACCACATGAATATGGTTGAGCAAATTTTAGGGTGCAACAGCTAATAGCATCTAATCAAAACTATCCTAAAAATCATCACAAAAATATGGAATAAATCCAGGGTAAAGCTAAAACATATATCTAACTATCCTAAAAAGAATGACTTAAAAATCTTAAGGGAACTACCTAGACTAAATTCTACAAATCATATATCAATATAAAAGAAATAAAATGCAATTAAAAAAGAAAATATACAAAAAATACTAAAATGCATGAGATGAAAAATGTTTTTATTTGATATTTTTCTAGACAAAAGTATGAAGTGGTAGAAAAAACTCCCATTAAAAAATATTGATTTTTCAATTTAATATGCATTTTCAAAGATTTGAAATAAAATGGTAAAAATAAAATGACAAGTATGAAAATGGGGTGCAGATAGAAACAATATGCAGTGCAAATCAAACTTGGGCCCAGACATGGGGGTGCGTATAGAAATACGCTAGGCCCAATATTAAAACAGAAATTAAATGATAAAATCAAAAAGAAAAAGAAAAACGAGCGGTGAGAAAAGAAACAAATTATAGTGTAAATTTGGAATGGGCCTCGAAGAGGGGTGTTGATAGCATTAGGTCCACTAAGCCTAGAACCCTCGCTTTAATGAAACGCAGCGTTTCGCTGCTTTCAGCTTCCCTCTCAAAACTCAATTAAACATGGACCGTGGGATCTGGTATCAAGTCAAGCGGTCAAGCGCGCATCCAACGGTTAAAACATCATCCCTAACCTTGGGTTAGGGTTTTCTGAAACTTCCATTAAAACTCAGCTTCCATGCACCAAACTTCCTCCCTTCGTGTTCCTTCATTTCTCCATCAATTTCCAAAATGTAAAACACAATCTTGCTTAGAATTTCACCCTGATCACGCCTATGGTCTTGAAATACATTGAAACGGTCTCTACTACCAAACCCGAAGGTGAATCCAAACCAATCTCAAAATATGATCCATACTCGACTTCAACCAAACTCAACTTTCTTTACATCAAAATGATTATCACGTTGCCCTAATTAAAATCAGCTATCAATCTTGCATTGTAACTCATTATGCCACTAGTTCTTACTCCATCAAGAAATGGCATCCATGAATGAAACTTCACCAATCACTCCTAAACTCATCAGAAATGATCACCTAATTGTCTCTAACAGTTCTACACTAATAACTTAACCTAACCATGCCTAGATTATGAGATGAAAGGGATTTTGCAAACCTGGCTTCTTGGTATGGTAGATGATGAAACCCTTGCTTTCAAGGCTTGAAACTCTTCAAGAACAATCCTTAGATGATGAAACTTCTTCTGTTTGCAAAAGATTGGATGTAGCAAGCTTGTACTTCAAGATCCAATGACAATTGCTTCTTTGCAAATCCAATGTGAACACCTTCAATCTTCCATCAATGGAGCTTCAAACCAGTATGAACACACTCAGAAGGATCTATGGAGAAGGTTTGTGGAGAAAAAAGGGGATTGCAATGAAGAAGATTGAAGAGATTGAATGTGACTTGCAATGGAAGCTTTTGGATTTCCCCCTCTCTTCTCTACACCAATTAATACCAACCTTGCATCTGAGCAAGTTGGACTCATCTTATAGAGAGGTTTAGAATCATCTAGAACCCCCTAGAACAATCCAATGAGAAATTCATCTTTTCATGTCATGGTATTTTAAATTCTCATTTCTCCTTACATGGTATCTCATGCCTTGCATCATGTAACTTCCCATTCTGACTTGAATTTATCCCCACATGATATTTTGGATTAGTTACAATGCATAACCAATGTGCTTGTTAAGTTTTGCCTTGTTTTGGTTTGGTACCTTAATATGCAAGTAATCAAATTCCAAAGCAGCCCTATGATGCAAGCCTCAAATCAAAATTGTGGTTGAACCATTGTTCTTAGAATGTCATTTGGAGTCAAAATGACCTATTACATGACATGGTTTGGACTTATAACTTGGGATTTCCATTTTTCAAATTCACTTGAATTAACTTATGCCTCATTTTTAGACCATTTTTATCACTTTTTGATATGAGCCTTTTCAACATCTCATGACCTCCCTACTAGCCTTAAAACATCATTATAAGCAAGTTTGATGTTGAATAATTTTCCATTTGAAGCATGGAAGTAGGAGATATGGCCTTATGCTTGAAATGACCTATAACTTCCAAATGACCAAAATGCCCTTGGCTTGTCAAAGCCATAAGTTGAGTTCTATAAATCCTATCAAGGACTTCTAGTACTATCTAGAAAGATAAGAAGATGCTATTCAACATTCATGTTTACCAAGAATCCATAGGAATCATCCTACTGGGGCAAAAGTTGTCTGCAAGTTGGGTGACTTTCAAGGACCCAGATTCACATACCTCAGATGACCTGTAATTTGTCAAAACCATAACTTGAGCTCTACAAATCCTATCCAGGACTTATACTAATCAAATTAAAGCTAAGAACAAGCTTTACAACATTCATGTTGTTGGGAAGATGATATGACAATCACATCTTGAGCTAAACTGCCTTGAAGATAGGGATCAAACTAGGGGATTTTACACTGTCAATCCTTAGAAACCCTAGCTTAAAACTTCTCAAACTCCTCAATCATGATGAGTTGGTCTAGGAATCATCCTTATAGTATCTAAATACATCATTCCATGATCACATGGCTCTTGGATTAGGCCTCAACCCTCTCCAAGTCATCAGTTGACCTAGGGTTGACCCAGTCAAAACCCTAATTCCACCATTCATGGTTGAATCTTCTGAATTCTTGTATAATAACCTCTCTAGGTTTCATGATGGCTTTCAAGACATCTCATAAGATTTCTCAAAGCTTCAAGTCCATCCTCATAGTCTCAGAATCATCTGAGGAGCACCCACAACTCTCAAGTTATGAGGCACACAACCTTGGTTTCAACCAATTCCTCTAAGGATCTCTTGAGTTCTCTGACAAAGGTATCAACCTTTGAACATTGAAATAACTTCTTGGCTAGCTTCAAAGCCTCATACAACTCTTGATGGATAAATAATTGTTGGTCAAATTTTGGGGTGCAACACTACCCTAAGCATAACCAACCCTCGATCCCCGATCTTTTAGCTTGTTATTACATTGTGCAAAAGATCGTTCTTTCGTTAACCTTTCCTTTGGATAAATCAAAGTCCAGTTTTGAATTTAATGAATTAATATTCAAGTTAATTAATAGCTTGACATCTGATTCTCACCGCAACAACAATCAGTCAAACACTTGGTGTGCAAGGCACCACAAGTGAATTTCAATATGTGAGTGGAGTGCTATAGTATTCAATTACAATCAAGGATTGTAATAAGGTTTCTAAAAATGGTTCAGCACTACACACATCAAAATTTTGATCAACTAAATTGTTTGCATACAAACTCAGAAATTAAGCAGATGAAAAATAAAGAGAGAACACCAATTTGTTGAGGCAGTTCCCCCGTCGTCCTCACTCGAGGTACGTCTGCCCTCAATTCTAGAAATAGAATTTAGACCTGTATATATATAACCTGTTTGCAAATGTTTACAAGAGAAGCAATAGAATTCAAACAATCAAACCCAATTGTTGATGCAGAGCCTATTCCTTCTCTTCCCTTGATTCAAGTTGAATCAAGTCCTTCGAACGTGATGAATAAACCTCCGATTACAGAATACCCTTTGAACAACCCTATGGTTTTCAAATCTTGCCCGACTAATTTCAATCACCAATACTTCGAACCCAAATCTTCCTCTCACAATCCTCTGATTACCGCTACTAAACCGACAAAACCTCCCGTTCTTCGATTACCTTCGCTCGGCTGAATCTGTGATGGAACGATTTGTGAAAAAACCCCCCAAAATCTAATATTCTTGGAGGAAAAAGCCCTAACGGTTTTATTCAAGAAAAACCAACTAATTTCTCAACCCAAACGTGATTAAACCAATCCTATGTTTGGATGTTATCACCTCAATAATGCATAATGCACAACAAAAATTATTATGTGTAGCTGTTGAGAAAATGCAAGAAAGAGGATGAAGATGATGAGAACAAAATCAGTGTATATTTTTCATTTTTCTTGTTATTTTTTGAAGAATAAGCCTACTTAACCAACTTAATATATATATGCAAGTCAAAAAACAATTAACCAACTTAACAAACACTTTGACAGTTTCACACAATAGAATTTAAGTGAAAAACGCGTGAGCGGTCGACCTTCAGAAAGGGAAGGGTCGACCTGAGCTCTCTCGAATTTTAGACTGTGCAGAAAACAACACTTTGCATCGACTTGAATAGGCCATGCATCGACACAAAGGATACAAATTTAGACAGACAGAAAGAAACACAATATGAGTCGACAGGAGGGTCGACACAAGCACTTCTGAGAGTAGACCATGCAAAATAACTTATGTATGAGTCAACCGTAATATTCTTTGAGTCGACTCAAAGACTCAGAATATGCAAAAATGCATTTTTTTTCATGTATTTAGCTACTTTTGAGATACTCCACCATATTGCAAGCTAGATTAACATGATCAAACCTATATGGAACATATATTGTAGTTTTTCTATATATCTAAACATGTTTTTTACCAATGTTTAACACAAGAGGAATAAGGTATGCATATGAGACACAATGATACTGTCCAAAGTACATTTTTCTACCTATGTAAGTTTTTACATCCTTAAAACAAGTATAGCTAACTATGAGGAACTTTACCCTCATATACTCCCCCTTTTTTATGATGGCAAAACAGTAGAAACTTGGTGTACAATGCATTGTATCATCCTCCCTCTTACTCGATGCATTTGTCTGTACATAATATGCATGTTCAATAAGTCTTACAAAAGTGATGTTTCTATTTGATATTCTTTTCCCCCTTTGACAACATTAAAAAGAAAGAAGATAGAGGTTAATGTATTGTATACTATAAAAGAGATAAGCAAATTCAAGCCATTTGCAATAGGTTAGTCATCAACACACATTCACATATTAAGCAGTCAATGAAAGCATATAAATGGATAAATAGAAAGACACTCAAAAGAATAAAAATATTCACTATTTCATAACAAACATGAATCATGTCTTCATAAAGCAAGTAAGTACAATAAGAAATCTACAACAGAGGTGAATGAACACGAGATGATATGAGGTGCACAATGAGAATTTCAAGGCAGCCTCAAGGTCTCCTCCCCCTAAAGTGATGGCCTCGTCCTCGAAAGAGATATTCTGGAAGTGGAGGTAGTTGCGCATCAGCCCTTTCCATATATTCCAAAAAAGCTCGATTGAGAGTGTTGAAGCTGTTAGTGATAGCACGATGTTGTCCCGCTGCAATTTCAACGATGCCAACTATCCTACCCATTACAGCTGATGTAAAGGAGTTAAAATTTTCCGTGTGAGCTTGAAACTGGCTTTGCAATTGCGAGAACCGCTCATCTTGGGCAGACATGAAGGTTTGTTGTTCAAGCTGCATGCTCCTCATCAGATCAAGGAATTCATCGATGTTTTGTTGGGGACACAGAGGAGGTTGAGGCACGTAACTCCAGTCTGGGGGTGTCTTGGGGATCCCAATGCGATGGTTATGGCATGTAATTGTCACCCAATGATGTCCAGCCAGTCTGTTGCCCGACACCCCAGCCTTGGTTATCATCATGCACCAAGTGGGGTGATTGGTGTAGCCAACCACTATCATTGTGGTCATCGGTTTCCATGTGTTGTCCACCTTCTTCTTCTTCTTCTTCTTCTTCTTCTTCTATATGTTCATCACTCTCATCAGACTCTTCCAACCAAGAACTAGTGGCCTTAATAATGAATCGATAACGACTATCTTTTGGATCCCAAATATACCCCATCATAGTCATAGTCTTTTGACAGAACCCTTGATCAGTTGTCAGAGATGTATAGGGAATACCTGGAACAATGATGTTGGCATTATTGAAAACCGATTGTATAAAGAACCCATATGACAAAGTGGTTCCTCTACCAAAATCCTTCAGTGACTAGATTCGACTAGCAATGTAATGAGGCCAACTAATCTTGATCTTTTTCTTAAGAATCTAGACCAAGTGAAACTCGGCTTGATCCACCCGAGAGTAGCCACCTTTCTTGGGACGCAGGATGTGCGGCACAATCCACTGCAGGATTCTATCAACGAGTTTCAATTTTCCATCTGTGACCATTTTTGAAAAGAGGTCACTTGCTACGATATCAACATCATAGGGTTTCTTCAGCATGGAATTCAAGGCTTTCTTGAAGTCATAACCAGCCACAATACGAGCATCTGTTACCTTAATGATAGGCTCAACAAACACATGGGACATATCGAACAAATTTTCCATACCGAGTCATTAACACAAACCTTGGTATTTCCAAGCTTGGTGTTAGACTCAAAACCCTTAAGTTTACCCTAAATTCCCATGTAAAAGACTCTTAATAAGTCTTCATTGTATTTGAAATCATATTCCAAGAAAGTGGTAAAATTGTGCGTATCCAAAAGATCAATCACCTCTGATATATGCATTCTCTCAACAGCTTTTCTATAGTAAACATGTTGCTTGAATATAGATCTTTTGCTAAATTTTTTCTCATAAATTTTGGAATATTTAGGACGTAAAAGAGAGATGGTTGTTACTGGTAAAGTAGCTCTAGACGGACAGGCTTGAGCAGATAGACCTCGAGTAGCTCTTTTTCCGATAGCTCTTCTTGTAGCCATTTTGGTTAACCTTGTGGAGATGAAGAATTGTAGAAGCATAATTTTTCTTTTGAGACAAATAGGAGAAAGTAACTTTACCCTTTTTATGGAGAAATTAGGTTTTGAAGAGAAATTTAGGAAGAGGAGAGGTAGAGAGATGGCCTTGAGTAGGTGCAATGAACAATGAAAATACTAATGATGATGTAGGTTGAATACATAACTGTTGCGGTGAGAATTGTGATACCAAGCTATTGATTAACTTGAATCTTAATTCTTAAATTCACAACCGGACATTAATTTATCCAAAAAGGAAAGGTTTAAAGAAAGAAAAACCTATAAAAGTGCAAAGCAAAAAGCAAGGCTTAAAGCTAAGCAAAGAGAGATCTAAAGGTTCGGGGGTTGGTTATGCCTAGGGTAGGTATTTCACATCCTAAACATATGTAGTACTCTACAGGAACCTCTTGTTAATATTTGTGTTTGCTAAAGTTTGCTTGCTAAAGGAAAAGTGCTAGGGGTAAAGATATAAAGTATAAAGTATGTATAAAGTTTGTAAAGTATGTAAAGTATGTAAAGTATGCTCGCGAAGACATCGCATCTTGTGCCTACGTATCCTGACGGGAATGGAATCAGAGCAACCGTAGTTCCCCTATCTAGGGGGGGAGGAACTCTTGACTGTGGTCAAGGTTCCAAGGGGATGTAAGCATTCATAGGGAAGTACTTACATGGAGTGCGGCGACTCCTGAATCTAAGTTGAGATTGTTATGGTAGAGAATGTCCACGGCGGGATGCTAAACATGAGTACGGCGACTCAAATCCTAAGGTTAGGATAAAGGGAAAGGATGTCCACGACGGAACGTTAAAAGTGAGCACGACGACTCTAAACTAAATTGAGAAAGGTAACAGGAAGTTAGTGGTTAGTGAGCTCGCCAAGAAATTGCATCTTGTGCCTACGTATCCTCAAGAGGGACTTGAGAAATCAGAGCGTCCGTAGTTCATGAAACTATGATTTGTTAGGTTCTAAGAACCAAGAACAACTAAGATAGGTAAGCAAGGGACATGCACAATGATAATAAGTCAACACACAGTCCCTTTCCTTGGATTAGGTCAACAAGGAATAGAAGTAAAGTAACATGTACATGGAAGAAAATCAGTCACAAATAGAATCAGGCAACCAACAAAATTATTAATCAATTTAAATATAAATATTTAACAAGATTAACTAATAATTTAATTAATCAAATTAAATACAAATATTTAAATTAATTAATAATTACAACATATATTTTTGCATTTTTAAATATTTAACAATTAACTAATAAAAGATAAATAATTAAAAATCCCTTTTTGTCTTTCCAAATATTTTACAAATTAAAATAAACCAAATAAATGAATAAAGTAAAAGAAAAGAAGAAAAAAAACCTGATAAAGATTAGATGAGGGAGTATTGTGTCTACTTGGAGGATGATATTTTATGTGAGGTTAGAGGTAGCATGAAGAAAAAGAAATGTAGGTGGTGGTTTATTATTGAAAAAATGAAGGTGAGTTATTCATATCATGGAAGATATTGTGTATGAAAGAGTGATGATAGAATATGGTGGATAGTGAGTTTTTAGTTTATGTGGAAGTGTGATAAGGAAAAGAGCATGAAGTGTGAGATTTTATGGTGTGGTTGCTTCCTTTATATAGGTTGAACAAGAAAGAAGAGTGTATCAGACTTATTTGACAAGTTTCTAAAAAGTAAATAATTTAATGAGACTTATTTGACAAGTTTTTAAAATGTAAGTAATTTATGAGACTTATTTGACAAGTTTCTAAAAAGTAAGTAATTTATGAGACTTATTTGACAAGTTTCTAAAAAGTAAGTAATTTATGAGACTTATTTGACAAGTTTCTAAAAAGTAAGTAATTTATGAGACTTATTTGAGAAGTTTCTAAAAAATAATTAAAATAAAAAATTAAAATTAAAACTCAAAAATTAAAAATTAAATATAAAATAAGAAAGGGTATTAACTAAAAAAAATTGATTAATTAAAAAATATATTATTTAAAAGTATAAATAAAAACGGTAAAAAAAACGAAAAAAATTGGACTGGTATCGAAGTGCTCGAAAAAATAAAATGAATACACCAAAGTGATCAGCAAAAAATACACGATTCGGAAAAATACAGCGTTTTGTCAAATTTTGAAATAAATTTTATCCGCTAAAACGACCTAAACTGCCTAAAAAGTTTATTTCAGCTGATAAATTGGATATTATGAAAAATGTAAGAGATGATAAACTATACCGATGATGCAAAAATATGCGGGATCTTAGAGTCAAAAATTAGGATGCAACAGATGCCCCTATTTAAGTTTCTTCGATCCGGAGAGGTGAAAATTGAAATTTTCGTCTCGACACGGTCGGAGAGACTTAAATACAAACATGCACAATTTTTGACCCTAAGATGCCACAAAATACTTATGATATGATATGATATGCAAGATAAAGATTTTATGAGGAAAGATGCCACAGGAGACGAATATATATTGGGAAGATGCTGCAACTCCACTGGGGAAAGACTGACAACTTCACGGGAGAAAGTATCTAGGAGACACAATTGAGGAAAATAAAATATTATGAACATCTGCCAATGTGACATAGAGTATCCAATAATACTTGAAAAGAGAGGGACAAACCCTAAACAAAGACACAAACATTCAGAAAAACATCAGATGCTGAAAGTAACACACAGTGAGATAACAAAAACATATAGAAAGCAAATGAAACTTACTGGGGGAAAAGTCGCAGTCACCAGAGGTTTTGTCAGAAGTGCATTGAACAAAACTCTGATAGACACAAAGGTGTTCTGGAAAAACTTCAGACGACAAAAGAAATAAATTCTGGTAAAACATCATAATTTAAAGACACAAAGGGGTTCTGGAAAAAACATCAGACGACAAAAGAAATAAATTCTGGTAAAACATCAGGAAGAGAAACATATCCGGAAAAACAACGGATGGATTCTGGAAAAACATCAGAATCAAGGTAAATATCTGGAAAACCATCAGATAAGTTTTGGAAAAACATCAGAACAAAGACTCAATCTGGAAAAACATCAAACAGAGACTCAATCTGGAAAACCATCAGAAAGAGAAATAAATATCTGGAAAACCATCAGATAAGTTCTGGAAGAACATCAGAACAAAGAACAAAGACTCAGTCTGGAAACCCATCAGAGAGAGAAATAAATATCTGGAAAACCATCAGATAAGTTCTGGAAGAACATCAGAACAAAGAACAAAGACTCAATCTGGAAACCCATCAGAGAGAGAAATAAATATCTGGAAAACCATCAGATAAGTCACGACACAAACTGTTTGGTAGGTGCCAAGTGAGTTGGAATTTTGACCACAAGGTAAGACGTGAATAAAACACGACCTCGGGGGAAAAGTAAATGGGGATAAAACAACCATGATGCCAGGTAAACTGAAATTCGTCCACGAGGTAAGACGCGAGTAAAACACGACCTCGGGAGAAAAATCAAATGGGGAATAAAACACCCATGATGCTAGGTAAATTGAAATTTTGTCCACAAGGTAAGACGCGGGTAAAACATGACCTCGGGAGAAAAATCAAATGGGGAATAAAACACCCATGATGCTAGGTAAATTGAAATTCGCCCATAAGGTAAGACGCGAGTAAAACACGACCTCGGGAGAAAAAGAAAATGGGGATAAAACACCCATGATGCTAGGTAAATTGAAATTTTGTCCACAAGGTAAGACGCGGGTAAAACACGACCTCGGGAGAAAAATCAAATGGGGATAAAACACCCATGATGATAGATAAATTGAAATTCATCCACAAGGTAAGACGCGGGTAAAACACGACCTCGGGAGAAAAGTAAATGGGGATAAAACACCCATGATGTGCACATGTACATGAATTATGCTTATGATATACACATGTGTAAATTATGCAGATGACATATGATCAAATTCAAATGCAAATGTCGACGACAAGGCTCGACTCTTTTGGTGAGAAGACAAGACTGGAAGACATGATTCCTCAACACGAAGATCACTTTCAATCTGCTTGGGGACTAAAGATGATGTTGATGAACACATCTATGCCGCACTGATAAATTGTATCAAATAGATAACCCTTGTAGGAAGGATAAGGAGCTGATTGGGGTTTCTTCAAGTAAACTGCCCCAGTTTAGCTGTCTGTTAAAGATGAACTGATGATGACTTCAGCTTGTCTGATGTTGACCGAGGCATCGGGTGCTTGGAGAGCTTGCCCCAGTCTGAGTCTTGAAATATATTCTGGATAAACCAAATCTGAGAATATCATGCCTTGAACAAATCTTCAATTGATTCTTAAACAGGATGTAAAAGGAACTTGCCCCTTATAGGATCACCAACCAAGTTTCTCAATGTTTGAAAAATCCTTGAGAGGAAAGCCAATTTGCAAACAAAAGTGTTCATACAAACATGGTAATGCAAAGCATGCAACTTTTGAAATCAAAAATCATTTTTGAAAGGTGCAAAATAAATGAGTCATTGGTCAGAACATGGTGGTTCAAGACACCCAAAGTTTAAAGCAAAGGTGTACTGCCAAAATAATTGATTTGCAAAGATCTTTTGGAGTCAGTTTACGCAACCTTGTTGTAGTATGCTTTCAAAATAACCTTGCTTCAGTTAGGTCTTTTGAGGGTTGTAACGTGGCCTGGTTCACGGTTTAAGAAACAAAGGATAAAGGCTCAAAGTTTATTTGTGCCCACCCAATCTACGTGATGATCTTCAGTCATACGCTCAGTTAGCTCATACTATTCACTCAGTTTCCCATATGTTAGGAATTGCACTGATTATTGTGATGATGGTTCAGAAGTCAAGGGACTTTCTAAAAAAGGTAGTCACTACTCTTTATAACATTTTGTTGTTTTTGAAATTAAAGGATTTAAAGATCTCCTATTTTATTATCCCTAACTTGTGCCTGAACTGTTTCTTTTGAAGCTTACAGTCAGCGGGATGCCCCAGTTTTGCCTAAGTCTCCTTCATAGGTTTTGACTTAGCGGGCTTTTATCTTTTGATTTTTTTGAAAGAAAGTGACCGCCTGGCTTAATGATCACGGTGAACCATCATCGGCTTTTTGGTATTGAAAAACATCTCCGACACTTGCTTGTTGTGTGCGAAGGAAAATAAATTGTGGTTGCAACCTGTCTTGCGTGAACACACAGCCAAGTTAACTGAGAACTACCCACCCCAAGGTTAAAATTGCAGGTTTTTGTAAAGAAAGAAACTCCAACTTCTAGTCTTGAAGGGTTTAACAAGGGATTACCTTCCTTATTTCTGCAGTGTTTAGGGTTTGAAACAATGCCTTACATCGTCAACAAAGTTTGATTGAAAGCATACCAATAGTAGTTATGGATAATACGTTTTCATCATTCTCCCTCAAAAATTTGCATAATCAAAAGTTTGGACAAGGAGTAAATATTTGAAAGATAAAGCATAAAAGTGCAAACAATAGGCAAAATGATTTGGAATCAAAAGTTGTGATGCTCATTCATTAGATGAAAGTACAAACACTAAATAAAAGCAAACAAGCTTAAACAAAATGAAGGAAAATGCAAACAATGAGAAACAAAAGGCCTAGTGACTAAATTTGTCTTGTCTGAAACACTGGCGCTCAAAAAAGATAGTCTGCTGGAGTCGGACTGAAGGTTCACTTTTGATGCTATGGCAATGGATTGTTCTGGATATTTGGATGGTCATCCTTAAAACCAAGGATTCCAGTTCGAATCAACTCCCGCACTCTGGCTTTCACTGTGTAACAATGTTCTAAGTCGTGGCCTGGGGCACCCTCATGGAAAGCACAATGAAGATCAACTCTAAATCCAGCTGGAGGAGGATTAGGAGGAGGTTGTAAAGTCTTCGTAGTAATCACCCTTGTCGAACCAGGTCAGGATACAATTCTGTTTATGTCATGGGAATAGGATCAAAATGATTCTTATTCTGATACTGGTTCTGTCCAACAGCTCGATGTTGAGGAATCTGAGCTGGTCGTGGAGCAGCAACAGCAGCAACAACATGATGATCAATAAATTGAGGTCTAGAGCGAGGCCTTCTCACTTCAGTCATGACAGCATTGGTCTGATCTTCTCTCTTCTTTTGGAAATTCCCATAGGATTTCTTTGCACCATTAGAAGATTCAGCAGTTTTGGATACTTTACCATTTTTCAGTCCTTCTTCTAACCTTTGGCCAATGGTCACCAGATCTGTAAAGTTTGAAGATACACTCCCAATCATCTTTTCCCAATAGAAAGGAGACAAAGTATCCATGAACATTCCAGTTAGCTCTTTCTCTGCTAGAGGGGGTTCAACCTGGGAAGCCAACTCTCTCCAACGTTGAGTGTATTCTTTGAACGATTCTTTTTCATTTTGAGACATGTTTTGAAGTTGACGACGGTCAGGAGCCATGTCCAGATTGTATTTGTATTGCTTCATAAAAGCATTGGCGAGATCTTGGAAGTAGTGGATACTATTGTGCTCCAAGTTCATATACCAATTAAGAGAAGCACCACTCAAGCTGTCTTGAAAGCAATGGATGAGCAACTTCTGATTGTTAGTGTAAGCTGCCATCCTTCGGAAGTACATGACCAAATGGGCTCTTGGGCATGAGTGACCTTTATATTTCACGAAATCTGGAATCTTGAATTTAGGAGGCATGACGAGGCCAGAGACTAAGCACATATTATCAGCATCGACGTTGAAGAAATCAGTACCCTCAACGGCCTTGAGTCTCTTGTCTATATTTTGAAATTGTTCGCGGACAATCTCAGGCTCAACAAAATCTTCATGGTCTTCTCCTTGAGCACTAGCAGCATTGTAGTCAAAGAAAGGAGTCTCAAAGGGGGCTCAGCCATTCTGGGCAACAGCGTGGACCACAGGTCTGGGCTCTGTAAAGATGGGAGCTTGAAAAACTGGTCTGATAGTCGGACCAATCATAGCAGTAGATGCAAGGGGCGGAGAGTAGTTGGGAGATAAACCAAACTCTGGCCAAGTAGATTGTGGCATCTGAATAGGAGGAGCATCAGCACTTGAAACTTCTTGAATGACAGTCCTTTGAGATGGCTCTCCTCTGGCAATCAATACTTGAAGCATCTCAGTAAGTTTAGTCATGCCTGACTTCAACTCATCGATCTCCATTCGGACTTCTGCGTTGTGTGCTTCCTGCTCTGACATCTTGCGTCTATAGTTAGCTCTAGTCTGATATCGGTGTCGAGGAATCAGCTTGACGACTCAAAGGCACACTAAACGATGAAGACAACTGGAGATGAGCGACTGGACAAACAGAGGTATGCAACGAACCATGCAAGGATGCAAATGCAATGCAATGCGATGTAAGACATGATGTAAAACACACATAACAGGATCACAGGTTCGAGATCACAGCATGAGGTCTGGGTAAAGAACTAACCACAGGGTATGTACTATGGGTAAAACACCTGCACAGAGGGTTCTAACAAAGTTCCCAAAGTCATCGACCCATCTTTCAGATATTATCGACACACCAAATACTTGGAAATCAATAATATTCTCAAGAGAGTCTCGTCTGAGTGTAGTATCGCGTATCAACTACTTCGGGAATACTCCCTCATAGTCATCGCACTACGTCCTAAAAGGCTAAGTGGGGATAAAAGGTAACTAAAAGTCCTCAGTGTCAAAGGCTCCTAAATCGAAAGTAGTAATGTTTTCACAAATACTCGTTCAACAAAACTAACTCTCAAGAGGGCCTCCACTGAGCGGTGGTTTCTCAAGTTAGCTTGGTCGGGAATCAACTCCCTATAAGCCTTTTTGAATATACCATCATCCTATCATAGGTGCACTCAAGTCCGGGTATAGGACTTATCCTCACCACTCCAAGTAATAACCCTACATACAGATAAACCCAGGCACAGACAAATATATGTACAAATATATACAAATATACAAGCAAACAATCATATAGCAAACACAAATATAAACAAGGTGGGCTTAACCCTCTTAGGGGAGTCCCCAGTGAAGTCGCCATTTCTGTTGCGGTGAGAATTGTGATACCAAGCTATTGATTAACTTGAATCTTAATTCTTAAATTCACAACCGGACTTTAATTTATCCAAAAAGGAAAGGTTTAAAGAAAGAAAAACCTATAAAAGTGCAAAGCAAAAAGCAAGGCTTAAAGCTAAGCAAAGAGAGATCTAAAGGTTCGGGGGTTGGTTATGCCTAGGGTAGGTATTTCACATCCTAAACATCTGTAGTACTCTACAGGAACCTCTTATTAATATTTGTGTTTGCTAAAGTTTGCTTGCTAAAGGAAAAGTGCTAGGGGTAAAGATATAAAGTATAAAGTATGTATAAAGTTTGTAAAGTATGTAAAGTATGTAAAGTATGTAAAGTATGCTCGCGAAGACATCGCATCTTGTGCCTACGTATCCTGACGGGAATGGAATCAGAGCAACCGTAGTTCCCCTATATAGGGGGGAGGAACTCTTGACTGTGGTCAAGGTTCCAAGGGGATGTAAGCATTCATAGGGAAGTACTTACATGGAGTGCGGCGACTCCTGAATCTAAGTTGAGATTGTTATGGTAGAGAATGTCCACGGCGGGACGCTAAACATGAGTACGGCGACTCAAATCCTAAGGTTAGGATAAAGGGAAAGGATGTCCACGACGGGACGTTAAAAGTGAGCACGACGACTCTAAACTAAATTGAGAAAGGTAACAGGAAGTTAGTGGTTAGTGAGCTCGCCAAGAAATTGCATCTTGTGCCTACGTATCCTCAAGAGGGACTTGAGAAATCAGAGCGTCCGTAGTTCATGAAACTACGATTTGTTAGGTTCTAAGAACCAAGAACAACTAAGACAGGTAAGCAAGGGACATGCACAATGATAATAAGTCAACACACAGTCCATTTTCTTGGATTAGGTCAACAAGGAATAGAAGTAAAGTAACATGTACATGGAAGAAAATCAGTCACAAATAGAATCAGGCAACCAACAAAATTATTAATCAATTTAAATATAAATATTTAACAAGATTAACTAATAATTTAATTAATCAAATTAAATACAAATATTTAAATTAATTAATAATTACAACATATATTTTTGCATTTTTAAATATTTAACAATTAACTAATAAAAGATAAATAATTAAAAATCCCTTTTTGTCTTTCCAAATATTTTACAAATTAAAATAAACTAAATAAATGAATAAAGTAAAAGAAAAGAAGAAAAAAAACCTGATAAAGATTAGATGAGGGAGTATTGTGTCTACTTGGAGGATGATATTTTATGTGAGGTTAGAGGTAGCATGAAGAAAAAGAAATGTAGGTGGTGGCTTATTATTGAAAAAATGAAGGTGAGTTATTCATATCATGGAAGATATTGTGTATGAAAGAGTGATGATAGAATATGGTGGATAGTGAGTTTTTAGTTTATGTGGAAGTGTGATAAGGAAAAGAGCATGAAGTGTGAGATTTTATGGTGTGGTTGCTTCCTTTATATAGGTTGAAAAAGAAAGAAGAGTGTATGAGACTTATTTGACAAGTTTCTAAAAAGTAAATAATTTAATGAGACTTATTTGACAAGTTTTTAAAAAGTAAGTAATTTATGAGACTTATTTGACAAGTTTCTAAAAAGTAAATAATTTATGAGACTTATTTGACAAGTTTCTAAAAAGTAAGTAATTTATGAGACTTATTTGACAAGTTTCTAAAAAGTAAGTAATTTATGAGACTTATTTGACAAGTTTCTAAAAAATAATTAAAATAAAAAATTAAAATTAAAACTCAAAAATTAAAAATTAAATATAAAATAAGAAAGGGTATTAACTAAAAAAAATTGATTAATTAAAAAATATATTATTTAAAAGTATAAATAAAAACGGTAAAAAAACGAAAAAAATTGGACCGGTATCGAAGTGCTCGAAAAAATAAAATGAATACACTAAAGTGATCAGCAAAAAATACACGATTCGGAAAAATACAGCGTTTTGTCAAATTTTGAAATAAATTTTATCCGCTAAAACGACCTAAACTGCCTAAAAAGTTTATTTCAGCTGATAAATTGGATATTATGAAAAATGTAAGAGATGATAAACTATACCGATGATGCAAAAATATGCGGGATCTTAGAGTCAAAAATTAGGATGCAACAATAACATGAAAGTAAATGCATTAAAAAATTAAGGAATTTGAATAGTTCATTAAACAAATTACCAGCATCATCGTGCAACGCGTCGACCCATGCAGGTTGTGCGTCGACACATAATGTATTAACACACTTAATGAGAAATTCTTAGAGTTTGAATCAACCATAAGGTCGACCTGAGCAGGCCCGCTTTACAAACATGAAAAGTTGCAGTTTTGTGATTCGACCGAAATCCTATGTAGGTCGGCTCATACAATTGAAAATAGCATAAATAATTAATTTGGTTCAAACAAGCATCCAAAAAGACATAAATAAACATCATACACATTTTTCAAACATGCAAAGGGGTGAAACATGCTTAATCATGGAATAAACATCAACAACAACATATAGCTTGATATATTACTTTACACGAATGAGGTGAATGCGAGAGTTTGCAAATAAGGAAAGATAGTACCTCAACTCCAATTGATAGCTAATGCCCTCACATATGGATCTATACTTATTCATTTGTTAGATAAACAAATGAACAAAGCACACACACACACATGTATATATATAGCATGTAATAATGACTAACTAAAAATGATCCGAGATGTCGAGAACACCGAGTTCCCTACGGATGTGAAAGAAAGGCTCTGTAGTGAGTGGTTTTGTAAAGATATCCGCAAGTTAATTCTTAGTATCAATATGCTCAAATACCACATCACCCTTCTCCACATGATCCCTAAGGAAGTGATGGCGTATTTCGAAATGCTTGGTGCGTGAATGTAAAATGGGGTTCTTGGTTAGGTTAGTGACACTAGTGTTATCACAAAAGATTGGAACACGTTCAAGTTTTAAATTAAAGTCGAGCAATTGTTTCTTAAGCCATAAGACTTGAGCGTAACAACTACCGGCCATAACGTATTCCGTTTCGGCTGTTGACAAAGCAATGAAAACTTGCTTTTTGCTATACCAACTCACCAAAGAGTTTGAAAACAAATGAAACACGCCACTTGTGCTTTTCCTATCCGATTTGCAACTAGCAAATTCAGAATCATAGAAGCCAACCAAGGATTAATCATTACCCTTAGAATATCAAAGCCCATACTTTGGAGTACTAGAGAGGTATCTAAGCATGTACTTTGCAACTTTTAAGTAAGATTATTTGGGACATGATTGATACCTTGCACACATGCAAACACTAAACATTATGTCGGGTCGAGAAGCAGTAAGATAGAGGAGAGATCCAATAATACCTCTATACTTTTTCACCTCTAATTCCTTACCATTTTCGTCTCGGTTGAGATTCGCACATGTAGGCATCAGAGTGTCAATAGCCTTGGAGTTTTCCATGTTAAAACGCTTGAGAAGCTCAAGACAACATTTTGTCTGGCTCACAAATGTACCCTCTTTCAGTTGTTTGATTTGGAATTCGAGGAAATAGTTGAGCTCCCCCATCATGCTCATCTCGAACTCTCCTCGCTTTAATCTAGAAAACTACCTTACCAGATTCATGTTAGTTGAACCAAAAATAATATCATCAATATATATTTGTACCAAGATTAAGTGTTTTCCTTGACGTTTAATGAAAAGGGTTGTGTTAACCTTTCCTCTTGAGTACCCTTAATCAAGAAAAAATTTGCTAAGACGGTCATACCAAGCCCTAGGGGCTTGTTTGAGTCCATACAAAGCTCGTTTTAACTTGTAGACATGATCGGGATACTCATGGGATTCAAACCTGGGAGGTTGGGCTACATACACCTCTTCATTTATATATCCATTGAGGAAAGCACTTTTTACATCCATCTGAAATAATTTGAAATCTTTCGCACAAGTAAAAGGTGTTGATCGCGACTTTCTATGTCTAATACAACCTAACTACAAGTGCACAGTCTATCGCGTAGTAATAATAGATATCGATCCCACAGGGACTCATAGTCAAACTAGTGTTCTTGGGAGTTACTATGTTTAGCTAGGTAGAATATGTTTAAGCGAATAAGATTGTCACTAAAGGGAAACTAAGACTGTTACTTAGATTATAATTAATTGAACCGATATGCAGTAATTGTGTTCTTCAGGGATTTGACAAGTTACCGGTGTATGAAATAATTTTCAGAATTTATTTAAGCAGAAAATGGTGATTTGAAGACTCTCGCCTCACGATGGTTATTGACGCTAATCATAATTCTAAGGGCCAAACGTACACTTTCGTATCCCATTCGGGGTTAAAATTATTTTTTGGAAATCTCTAAGTTCTAATTCATTTTAAAGTGCTTTCGCTGTTATTAAAATGAATGACTAGTATTTACTATCTGATCTTACCGCAGCTTTCGCTTGTTGGTTCGTATCTTAATTAATTTCCCACTTTCGTGGAAAAACTACTTTTAAATAAGTTCTCGCTTTCGCGACGAAGTTTATTCAGTAAATTAATTTTAAACACTCAGACCATAAATTACTTTTGAAAAGATAATTTTCAACCAGTCATTATCAAATCCCTTTCGAATTATTACTACATATCGATTACTTAAATTTAGCTAGACATGGATTTGGGAAAGGTAAAACATAACTGAAAATAATAAATAACAGCATGCATCATAATAAAATTGGAATTACGATTGAAATGAGAAACCTGTAAATATTCCAATTGGCCTTTGGGCAGATCCTCCACAGATGTTGGCAGGATTCGGGTCTTTATGCCAATTTGATCGTACAACGGAAATAAAAATTACAGAAGGAATAAAAGGAATGCAGAAAAACAAAAGGAGAAACAAATAAGAATATTAAACTGGAAAGGTTTGCTCTGGAAATAAATTTGGCAGCACTTCGTTGTATGAATGCGGCTCCTTTTCTGAGGTCCCCTTCTTCCCCTTTTATAGAAATGGAATTCTAACAGTTATAATTGGAGAGGGTGGACTTTGAGGCAGAAAAATCAGGGAGTAGTGGTCCACTATTTGGGACTTGGAACTGCTTCTTTAACGTGCAATTGAAGTGGGGCGTTTTTGCCTGCATGACGGTCGTCACAAGGTGTGACGGTCGTCACCCGTGTGACGGTCGTCATGGAGCTGTGACGGTCGTCACAGCAGCAAAATCAGCATTCTGCACTTTTCATGATGTTTTCATCCTTTTTTCGTCCATATTTCATCTGAGATTGCTTCTTTTCTTCATATTGCCTTGTTTAGACGTGATCGTTAAATACCTGCAAAACATCAGACAAATAACACGGAAATAACCCGAAATCGGATTGAAAACAGTTAAGCTTTAGTTGAATTATGAATCAAAATATATATACGATTTCGTGTTATCAGGTGTATAGCCTCGAGTCGGGCAACCGACACATAAGTTTCCTCATAGTCGATTCCTTCCTGTTGGTTATACCCCTGTGCGACAATCACACCTTATTGCGAGTTATAACTCCGTTTTCATCTAGCTTATTCCTAAACACCCATCGGGTGCCAATTACTCGATGGTCTAGCGGAGGAGGGACAAGGTCCCAAACCTCATTTCTTTTAAATTGATTAAGTTCCTCTTGCATTGATAGGAACCAATGTTCATTGAGTAATGCCTCTTTTGAGTTTTTAGGCTCAACTTGAGAAATGAAAGCAAAGTGATAACATAAATTACTTAGCTTAGATCGAGTTGTCACTCCCTTTGAGATATCATTGAGAATGTTGTCGATAGGATGGTCTTTAGAAGACTTCCATGCTGGAGGAAGACCATATGTGTTGGTCGGATGAACTTCCTAAATCTTTCATGATGGTGATCTTTTTACTCCTCAACTTTCACTGGGTCAGGTTGATCAATTACTTTCTCGATGTCTTTGAGTAAGTCTTTAGAAGATACACATGCACCATGAAATGAAATACCTTTTTCGACACTTTTCGAATAAGGCTCATCAAATGTGACATGAATAGACTCTTCAATTGTAAGTAATCTCTTATTATATATTCTATAAGCTTTACTTGACTGAGAGTATCTGAGAAAGATACATTCATCTGCCTTGGAGTCAAATTTACCTAGACTCTCCTTTCCATTGTTTAACACGAAACACTTACAATCAAAAACATGAAGGTGAGACACATTTGGCTTCCTCCCTTTTAAAAGTTCATACGGAGTCTTGTTAAGAATAGGACGGATGGGCACCCTATTCAAAACATAAAAAGCCGTAATAATTGCATCGGCCTAAAAATATTTAGGAAGCCCACTTTCATTGATCATAGTTCTTCCTAACTCTTCCAAAATTCAATTTTTACGTTCCACGACCCCGTTTTGTGGAGGGGGACGTGGAGCAGAAAAACTATGATCAATTCCCTGTCTACCACAATATTCTTCAAAAAGATGATTTTCAAACTCACCTCCATGATCACTTCTAATTTATATAATGTTTGTGTTTAACTTGTTTTGAGAAAGTTTAGAAAATTTTTCAAAGGTGGAGAAAGTATCGTTCTTGTTAGCCAAGAAGATAGTCCAACAAAACCTAGAGAAATCATCGACTATAACAAAACCATAATAGTTACCACCTAGACTCTTAATTCTAGATGGTCCAAAGAGGTCCATATGAAGAAGTTCAAGAGGTCTCGTAGTTGACACAATGTTTTTAGATTTAAACAGGATCCTTGTTTGCTTCCCCATTTGGCATGCATCATATAAGTGATCCTTTGTAAACTTAATTTTGGGTAAACCAATAACTAGGTCCTTAGAAACTATCTTGTTTAGCAAGTCAAAATTGACATGCACCAAACGTCTATGTCATAACCATGAGTCCTCACTCATAGTCAGGAGACATTTGTCGCTGCTCAATAATACTTCACTCAAATCTAGCATATAGACATTATTTACCCTCAAGTCATCAAACACATCCTTCTTTTTATCATTATTTTCAATCATGAAACAATCTTTTGAAAAAGATCCTTTGTATCCCTTGTCACATAATTGACTAATGCTAATGAGATTATGTTTAAGGACCTCAACTAGAAATACATAAAAAATAGTAGTAGATGAGGGATTACCTACACTACCTTTTCCATGTATTGCTCCCTTGTTGTTGTCTCCATAGGTTACAAATCCCTTCTTCTTTCCCACAAAGTCAATGAAGAGAGATATGCCTCCTGTCATATGTCTTGAGCATCCACTATCTTGAACCCATCTTCTCTCAATAGGCTCAAGACTTTGTACCTATAAAAACAATCAACAAAAATTGGTACCCAATTGTTTATTGGATCCTTGGTTGTGAGTGAAATCTTGGTTGCATTTAGGCAACCATTGATAAACCCCTTTAGGAACTAAAAATCTCCTAAAGCGACATTTAGCAATGGTGTGACCCCTTTTACAACAATACAAGCAAGTAAGGTTAGCTTTTGTATCACTTTTTTTATCTTGAATTTTGACCACATATGTATATTTTTGATAAGGATTAATCATACTTTTTCTAAAATGTGCTCTATCAATAGTAAAAGTGATTTTAGGTTCTAGAGCCTTGTCAAGTTTGGCCTTGAGAGTTCTAACCTCCTTTTTCCAAATATAACAAGTATCACACCCAAAGTTTACCCATCTATTTCTTTCTTCCTCACAATGTACCTTTGTTCCTTTTACTATGGATGCCTTTAGAGCCTCCAAATTCCTTTCGGAATTGAGGATCTTTTGCTCCAAATGAGCAAAAATTTGTCTGTTTGAGGCTAGTCGTTAAAGGCTTCCTTGGCTTCATGGTGTAAGGTATCAAAGGCAGTTTGTAATTCAAAATGAGACAATCTAGTAGAGTTTTCATATTTAGCATGTCGTACCTTTTTATTTTTCTTCTTTTGATGAGCGGAGAGACAAAAGTTGACGGATCCTTCTTCGTCACTTGAAATATCATCCTCGAATGACTCGCTATCGCTTTCCCATGCGATGTAAGCTCTTTTAGGCTTAGCTTGTTTCTTATGTGATCGATTACTTTCCTTTCCTTTGTCTTTTTTCATCAATGGACAATCCAGCTTGTAGTGCCTGGTTTTTCCGCAATTGAAGCACGACCCTCTAACTCTACTCCCTTTATTGCCTTCATTCTTAGAAGAACTTGATTGTTTTATGAAATTGACGAGATTCTTTTTGGAATGTTGGATACCATTTTTCTTTACATAATGATTGTATCACTTCACGAACAACCCCATATCCTCATTTGTTTCCTCATCTTCGTCATCACTCGAGTCACAATCACTCAGCTCTTTTGCATAGGACTTTGAATAAGAAGCTTTTAGAGCTACAGACTTCTTTTTCGTAGTTTTGGTCTTCTCCTTCTTTTCCTTTTTCTCAAATTGCTCGAGACTAAAAAGCACTTTCTCATGTTCTTGGAGCTTTCCAAAAAGAGTTGTAAGGTCCAAAGTCATAAGATCATTTTCTTCCTTTATGGCGGTGACCTTTGGTTGCCATTCCGTGGTAAGACATCTTAAGACTTTGTTAGTAGCAACATCATTGGAAATTGGTCTACCAAGTGAATTCAGTCTATTGATTAAGTGAGAAAATATCTTTTGCATGTCAACAATGGTTTCCCCTTGCTTCATGTGAAAGAGATCAAACTCTTGAGTCAAAGTATTGATTCTAACTAGTTTGACATCATTTGTTCCCTCATGGGAAACTTGCAATGAGTCCCACATAGCTTTAGAAGTCATAGAATGTGAAACTCTATAGTATTCATCAACTCTCAAGGAGGAGATCAGAATATTTTTAGCCTTTCAATCGTAATTGTACTTTTTCTCGTCTTTATCATTCCATTGTGCTTCAGGCTTAGGCACAACCATGTTATTTTCATCGGTCATGGTTATTTCCATAGGATCATTCAATATAACGTTTCATATCTTCCTGTCAATGGAATTTATATACACACGCATACAATCTCTCCACTAACTATATTTTTTACCATTGAAAATAGGTGCTCTATTGTAAGCCCCTTTTGGTTCGTTAGCCATTTTCTAAGAAGTTATATGTGAAGCACGAAATGAACCGGTGCTCTTGATACCACTTGTTAGACGATGGAGCAGATCAAGAAGGGGGTTGAATAGATCACTTGTTAAAAACAGAGTCGGCGCTTACCAATATTGGTTTTTAAAATTTTTTAGGCGGAAGCGGCCGAGGAACTATATTCGTCTAAATGAACCTTTACTGAAAAGACTGGATATACGCAAAGCCTATGGAATCCGATAAGGACGAGATTAAGAATCACTAATTTGAACACACATCAACTAGATTTTATTCACTATAAGGTTGAACTGTTTCCAATGCGTGTAAAATATAACCCAATTGAAAAGAAAACACAAGTGTTTGTGTTTACACAATCAATCGAAAACTTGGTGTGCGAGGCACCACAAGTGAATTTCAATATGTGATGGAGTGCTATAGTATTCAATTACAATCAAGGATTGTAATAAGGTTTCTAAAATTGGTTCAGTACTACACACATCAGAATTTTGATCAACTAAATTGTTTGCACACAAACTCAGAAATTAAGCAATTGAAAGTAAAGAGAGAACACCAATTTGTTGAGGCAGTTCCCCCGTCGTCCTTGCTCGGGGTACGTTTGCCTTCAATTCTAGAAATAGAATTGAGACCTGTATATATAACCTATTTGCAAATGTTTACAAGAGAAGCAATAGAATTCAAACAATCAAACCCAATTGTTAATGCAGAGCTTATTCCTTCTCTTACCTTGATTCGAGATGAATCAAGTCCTTCGAACATGATGAATAAACCTCCGATTACGAAACACCCTTTGAACAACCCTATGGTCTTCAAATCCTGCCAGGAAGATTTCAATCACCAACACTTTGAACCCAAATCATCCTCTCACAACCCTTCGGTTACCGCTGCTAAACAGACAGAACCTCCCGTTCTTCGATTACCTACGCTCGGCTGAATCTGTGATGGACCAATTAATGCAAAAACCCCCCAAAATCCAATATTCTTATAGGACAAAACTCTAACGGTTTTATTCAAGAAAAACCCACTGATTTCTCAACCTAAACCTGATTACACCAATCCTATCTTTGGACGTTATCACCTCAATAATGCAGAGTGCACAATAGAAATGATTATGTTTAGTTGTTGAGAAAATGCAAGAAACAGGATAAAGATGATGAGAACAAAATCAGTGTATATTTTTCACTTTTCTTGCTATTTTTTTGAAGAATAAGCCAACTCAATATATACGCAAGTGAAAAAACAATTAACCAACTTAACAAACACTTTGACAGTTTCACACAACAGAATTTTAGTGAAAAACACGCGAGCGGTCGACCTTTATAAAGGGAAGGATCGACCTGAGCTCTCTCGAATTTCAGATTGTGCAGAAAACAACACTTTGCATCGACCGGAACAGGTCAGGTCATGTGTCGACACAAAGGATACAAATTTAGACAGACAGAAATGAACACAGTATGAGTCGATCGGAGGATCGACGCGAGCATTTCTGAGAGTAGACCATGCAAAATAACTTCTGTATGAGTTGATCGGAACATTCTTTGAGTTGACTCAAAGACTCAGAATATGGAAAAATGAAATTTTTCATGTATTTAACTACTTTTGAGATACTCCACCATATTTCAAGCTAGACCAACATGATCAAACCTATATAGAACATATATTTTAGTTTTTCTATATGTATCTAAACATGTTTTTGACCAATGTTTGATGCAAGAGGAATAAGGTATGCATATGCGGCACAATGATACCGTCCAAAGTACATTTTTCTACCTATGTAAGTTTTGACATCATTAAAACAAGTATAGCTAACTATGAGAAACTTTTCCCTCACAGTCCTGTCAAGCAGAAGCTCAGAAGGACCAGACCCAACATGACACTTAAAATCAGATAAGAGGTAAGGAAACAGTTTGACGCTGGGTTCCTAGACACTTTCGAGTATCCTGAATGGAATGCTAACATCGTTCTGGTTCTGAAGAAAGATGGGAAGGTCAGAATGTGTGTGGATTATTGAGATCTCAATAAGGCAAGCCCAAAAGATGATTTTCCTCTGCCTCATATCGATGTCTTGGTAGATAAGACTACACAGTTCTCTGTCTTTTTATTAATGGACGGTTTCTCAGGATATAATCAGATCAAGATGTCCCCAACTAATATGGAGAAGACTACTTTCATCACACCTTGGGGAACATATTACTATAAAGTCATGCCATTTGGTTTGAAACACGCGGAAGAAACATACCAACATGCCATGATAACCCTCTTTGAGGACATGATCCATAAAAAATTGAGGTTTACATGGACGATATGATTGTCAAATCTAGAACTGAAGATGATCATTTGGACCATCTGAAGAAGTTGTTTGACAAGCTCTGAAAGTCCAGAATATAGTTGAATCCTGCAAAGTGTACCTTTGGAGTTTGACCTGGTAAACTGTTGGGCTTTATTATGAGTCAGAAGGGCACTGAAGTTGATCTTGACAAGGTTCAAGCAACTCAGAACATGTTGCCTCTCAAAACAGAAAAAGAAGTATGTGGCTTTCTGGGCCAACTTAACTACATATCAAGATTCATTTCTCATATGTCGGCTACCTGCGAACCAATTTTCAAATTTCTAAGGATAAATCAATCAGTTGAATGGAACAATGATTATCAAGAAGCTTTTGACAAAATAAAAAAAATATTTGCAAGAACCACTGATCTTAGTACCTCCGGTTCCTAGTAGGCCTTTAATCATGTATCTCACTATTCTCGATGAATTAATGGGATGTGTATTAGGTTAGCATGACGACACTGGCAGAAAAAAACATGCAATTTACTATCTGAGAAAGAAGTTCAATGATTGTGAGACCAGATACTCACTCTTGGAGAAAACTTATTATGCTCTGGCTTGGGCTGCTCGACGCCTAAGATAATATATGATTTTCCGTACTTCTTTATTGATATCAAGATGGATCCGATAAAGTACATTTTTGAAAAGCCTGCTGTCTCTGGACGAATTGCTCGGTGGCAAATGCTATTGACTGAGTATGATATCCAACATGTCACCTAGAAAGCAATCAATGGGAGCGTCTTATCTGACTACCTTGCCCATCAACCCGTGGAGGGTTATCAACAAATGAAGCTTGACTTTTCGGATGAGGATGTTCTATTCATCAAAGATTATGAGACTCCAGACCCTGATATAGGACCTGAACCAGGGGGTGATGGACGCCCGTGTTAGATGGTGCCGCCAATGCTAAAGGTCATTAAATTGGTGTTATCCTCATCTCTCCGACATATTTTCATCTTCCTTTCACCGCCAGACTATGCTTTGAATGCACCAACAACATGGATGAATATGAAGCATGCATCTATGGAATTGAAGCGGCAATTGACATGAAAATCAAGATTCTTGAAGTCTATAGAGATTCTGCTCTAGTGATTGGCCAGGTCAGAGGAAACTTTATGACTCGGGATTCTAAGCTAGTTCTGTACTAAAAGCACATCGTGAAATTGATTCCCTATTTTGATGAAATCTATTTTCATCATATTCCTAGGGAAGAAAACCAACTAGCTAATGCTCTTGCCACCCTGGCATCCATGTTCAAAGTCAAGTGGAAGAATGAAGCTCCTTCTATCCGCATTGATCATTTGAATGAACTAGCACACTGATCGAGGACGAGTCTGATGACAAGCCTTGGTTCTATGACATCAAAAGATATCTTGAAACATAGAAATATCCCGAGGGTATCACTATCACTAACAAGAAGGCTCTCAGACGGCTCTGCACCAAATTTTTCTTGAGCGGTGGTATACTGTACAAGAGGAATTATGATTTTGTGTTGCTCAGGTGCATGGATAGACACGAAGCAGACGCAATCATAAGGTTCGTACATGAAGGTTGTGAGGGTGTACGTGCCAAAGGGCCTGCTATGGCTAGGAAGATCCTTCGAGCAGGTTATTACTGGATAATAATGGAGGTAGATTGTTACAACTTTTCCAAAAGATGTCATAAGTACCAGATCTACGGTGACAAGATCCATGTGCCACCAACTCCATTGGATGTTCTGACTTCTCCTTGGCCCTTCTCTATGTGGGGTATTGATATGATTGGAATGATCGAGCCGAATACTTCCAACAATCATTGCTTCATTTTGGTTGCTATCGACTACTTCACCAAGTGGGTTGAAGCTGCTTCTTATGAAAATGTTACACGATAAGTGGTTGCCAGATTTATCAAGAAAGAGATAATCTGTCATTATGGTATTCTTAGCAGTATTATCACTGACAATGCAAGCAACTTGAACAACAAGATGATAAAGGAGTTGTGTTTAGAATTTAAGATCAAGAACCACAACTCTTCACCATATCGGCCCAAGATGAACGGTGTCATTGAAGCAGCAAACAAAAACATCAAGAGGATTGTCCAGAAAATGGTCAAGACTTACAAAGATTGGCATAAAATGATTCCCTTTGCACTACATGGCTACATAACTTCAATTCGTACTTCCACTAGGGAAACTCCGTATTCGCTTGTGTATAGAATGAAGGTTGTTCTACCCATTTAAATCAAAATTCCTTCGCTCAGAGTCATTATGGAAGTAGATCTTGATGAAGCTGAATATGTCCAATCTAGATACAACCAGCTGAATCTCATAGAAGAAAAGCGCCTACAATGCGTTTGCCATGGTCAATTGTATCAGAGAAGTCTCAAATGAGCTTTTGACAATAAAGTTCCCCCTCGAGCATTCCACGCAGGCGAACTCGTGCTCAAGAGGTATTCTCCTGTTCACTCGGATCCACGCGAAAAATGGACTCCCAATTACGAAGGACCCTTTGTTGTCAAGAAGGTCTTATTAGGCGGAGCCCTGATCCTCACCATCATGGATGGGGAGGAGTTTCCACTACCCGTGAACTCTGATGCTGTCAAAAGATATTATGCCTGAAAAAAATGATGAATAAAAAGCCCGCTAGATTGGCATCCGCAAAGGCAATCTAGGCAAAAATGGGAGTCCCGATGGATAAAAAAATAAATGTCCATGCAAAAGTTAGGGACAAAACAAAAAAATAATAATAGCCCACTAAGTTGAAAACCTGAAAGGGCGACTTAGGAAAAAATGTTTATCCAGGGGGACGAAAAAATAGAAAATGTCTAAGAAAAAATTAGGGATAAAGACATTTGACTGTGAACGCTTGAGCCTATCTTCATCATAGCTGGACCTCAAACGGTAAATGATCAGTCAAATCATCATCAACGGGCGTAAAGTGTTGGAACCAAGACTCACAGGGGATGGTGGCCAATGTTGTAATCAATGCAAAATCAAATTTCCCATTGCCACTTACTTTGTTTTTCAATTTATTATAAATTTCCTCATCAACGATTTTTGCATCCTTGTACACACCTTATGTACATAAATTTTCATATTCAATAAAATTCATTCTTTGATTTCTCATTTGTCTCTTTTTTGTATTTTGTTCGCAAATGGAACAATTATTTGTGATCACATAATGCTATAAAACGTTGAGAATAATAAAAAGCTAAATCAACCAGGAAAGCATTATGCATTGCGTGCTTTACCGGAAATCCTTAAGGGATGATTGTTAGTTTTCCTTTACAAACTTGATCCCCGTTGAACACTATCATGGTTGGTTAGGCATGTTATTTGCTTTCCTTTTCCCCAGCAGAACCGTAATTTCCCTAAGCAGAGACATGTTTTCTCTTCTCCCAGAAGTAACGAGATTCCTTGTCATTCCCAACAGATCGAAGTCATCATTTCTCGACAGCGGTGGTGTTCCGGTTTTCTTTTGTCTCACGCAAGAAAAATGATCATGACCTTGTTCTTCCCCAAGAAGAGTCAGTTATTTGAAGATCACATATGGTTCCTTCATTCTCCAGCCAAAGTTAGCTACAGTTGGAAGGATCTTTCATCTCCAGTAACATTATTGGTAATATCCTAGGAGTCTGAGATCTTTGGACTTTTTCCCCAGCGGCGTCATCGTCATCTATGGATTTCTTTTCGCCAGCTGAGGATGTCGAGTTCGTTTTGCTACAATCTCTGCCTACCTGCAACACAACATTTCAACCTAGCTGTTGCATAACATGATCTCAAGCATCATGTAAGATCAAGCATACATAACATGTGCATCGAGCATACTCCCCTTTTCCTAACTTATCTCCCCATCAGATCTCAGCCAAACCGTTCAATTGAACAAATCTTTACACTTTCACCGTACCATCTATCGCAAATACGAAAAGGGCCGATAGAAACAAACAGAAGAGTCGCCATCAAACATTATTTATCCCAAATAGAGGGAAAGGAAACGATAGAAGAAAACCTAAAAGAACGGGAAAAGACAAGGTCATCACAACCAAATTTTGGGTTCGGGAGTCGGTTACGCAAGGGGAAGGTATGAGCACCCCTCACGCTCGTTGTACTCAACGGGATCCATGCTTGTTGTCTATCAAAAGGGTGAGTTATCTAAAAGCTACTGCTAAATGGAGGAGGGGAAAAAAAGGAGACTCGATAGGACATCGCCTCCTTATGCCTATGTATTTCCACGTGCAATGGGAAAGTCAAAGTCAACGTAGTTAGGAAAACTACGGGTGATGGGGGGAAGGATGCTCGCCAAGACATCGTCGTCTTGTGCCTACGTACCCTCATCTGGTATGATAAATCAGAGAAAACGTAGTTTGGGTAAACTAAACCACAAGTTGGTTATGTGTTTTTTATGAGCAATGTTAAACTCTCATTCCAGCAGTTAGGGACGATGCCTATTTGCGGTAGAACGGAAAAACAATGTATTCTTTTCTGAAAATGATTTAAGAACAATCCCAAAGGATAAAAAGTTTTGAATTTGGTTTAAAAGTTTTAGTGAAGTGAGTTGAATTTGTTTGAGATTCACTTTGCACTAAAGACTATGACATAGGAGCGAATGCGTCACATGTCGCCCAAAGGGCATACACTAAACACTCTAGACAAGTGAGGAGAAACCCCCACTCATCATTTCCCATATACTTAAGGCTCATGACGCACAATGTTCATCATTCTTTATTTAGTGTCTTAAAGTTGTTTAAGATGAGAAGAGAAGACACAAAAGAAAACACTAAAGGGAATCTAAAAACCCTAATGTTGTCATGCAAAATGGTCCTAAGGTTAGGATAAAAAAGAAGTCTACCTAATATTATCATACAAATGATGGACCTAAAGTTGAGATGAAAAGGGACTATCCTAGTTGTTATAATGCAAAGGATTGAAAGCCTAATGTCTCTCCTACTCCCATCTTAATCAGAAATTAAGAGGGACTAGGAATCCTAAGGGATCATGTGAGCAAACACAAGTAAACACTATCCAATTCAATCACAAATGAAAACAAAGAATAAAACTTAAACAAGTTCCCCAAAAAAGAAAAGGATGAAGAAAGAAGAAGAATGAAGTAGACAAATAAGAAATCATCATCAAACCAAGATGAAGACAACACGCATTCATTCCAATCTCAAATAAAGTAAGCATCAACATCAAGTCAATCATCAACAAACATGTACAATCCCAAAGAAAGATGATATTAAGTCAAGTGGCACAAGAACAAATGGTAGGGCAGCAAGCACAACACAACATACTTAAATCATAGCAATGATCAAAGAGAGAGCCTTAGGCAACAAGTCATGCATACCATTCATACACAAGTCAATCCATACTGTTGCACCCTAAAATTTGCTCAACCTTATTCACTTGGTTTATGTTTCAGTATCATTAGCATTTGCATATAGAGTCATGTACATAGTCTAATCATCTGCATAGCATAAGCATAGCAAGTCATCCAACAGGGGACCAATCATTATTCTCATCTATATGAGCCTATCAAGAGGTTATTATCCAAATTCAATCTCATTCAAGTCATCAGAAAGAATTTGAAAGCTGGGAAGTCAATAGATCAAGCAAGTGCATCCATCTCCTATCTGAGGGTATTTGGGGATCATCAAGGAAAGTGTGAGCTGTGGGCTGAGCATGGGGAGTATCTAGACATCTTGGAGGACTTAGAAAGTCATTTGGAGAAGGAGACAAGTCATTGGTGTAGTCACAAGAGTTGTGGATGAAGACAGTCAACTAGGGTTTCATCTGGGTCAACCCTGGGTCAACTCTAGGTCAATTGACTGATTGAAAGGCATTAAGGGCTATTGGAGAGATGTGGGGTTCACCATTTGACATGTAAAGAAGGATATGGTGATATGCTAAGAAGAAATCAGGAGAAATCAAGGAGAAGAGGAGTTTCTAAATTAGGGTTTCTGTGTAAAATCCCCTAATTTAAGTCAAATTTCCAAGCAAGATAAGTCAAAATGCAGGCTTCAAATGGATCCTTGGCCAACATGAAACTTGTATAGGATCTCAAGACCTTTAATTTGAGTGGTGGAAGACATCAAGGAGATTTATAGAACTCAAGTTATGGTCCTTGCAAGTTACAGGTCATCTGAGGTATCTGAAATTTTGTCTGTGAAAGTGACTTGACTTCCAAGCAATTTTTACCCCTCAAGGAGATTTCAAATGAATTTATGGTCAACATAAGAATTGTTCCTCATTGTCTTATCTTTCTAGAATGGTATAGTATGCCTTCATATGATTTGTGGAACTCTAGTTATGGTCTTGGCAAGCAAAGGGTATTTTGGTCATCTGGTGATTACAGGTCATTCTTAGCTTATGCCTAAAACTCATACAAGGAAGCTTCAAATGAAAAACTTCACAACATCAAAGTTTCTCAAAATGCCATTTTAAGTCAAGAAAAGAAGTCATGGAATTTTGGAAATGCATAGAATGATACTTGACCAAAGTTGGTGAAAAATGACCTAAAAAAGGCATATAAGTTGAAAAAGTTGAAATAAAAAATTGGTTTGAGAGATCTACAAATCCAATATGGGTCATCCAATATAACAAATTGATTCCCAACATAATTTTAAAGACATTGGTTCAGCCACATGTTTGAGTTTAGGCTTAAAAATTGGACTTCCTTTGTAAATTTGTTTCTTGCATCATAAGGCAACTTGGTAAAACTTAACACAAGGCAAGGAAAAGCTTGGTTTTTCATACATACACTCCTAATATCTCATGAAAGGAGATTTTAATACAAGTTTACAAAGGGGCAAGCATGAGATAAGAGATCTTCAACATATCATCAAATGAGAACTTCCTTGAAATTTCCACAACTTTCTAGAATCCTCCAAGAGCAATCTAGACACTTCTCATTCTGTTAATCATCATCTATATAATGAAATGAAGCCATTGGTGCAAGGGGTTGGTGCATTGAAGGAGAGAGAAGAGAGAACTTCATAGTTGCTTCCATTGTAAGAAAGTGCAAGAATCACCAATCTTCCATTTCTGATCACTTCTTTTCTTCATTCATCGTCCATGGAAGTTTGTGAGTGGGAATGAGCATGGAGCAAGGTCCAACAATGGAGGATTGAAGAGCTAGCTTTCACAATTCAAGAATCCATATCAGAACTGCAGCCAAGAATCCAAGTTTCTTCATCCATTTCTTTTGCATACAGTAGGACCAACATCTCCCAAGGATCATTAGTGAAGCTTGTCAGGCCTTGAAGTGCACGATTCCACCACTGTTTCATCAATATTGCAAGGTATGCATTTCAATCTATATCTCTTCATCTAGGTAGTATTAGATGGAATGGTTAGGATCAGAGTGCTTAGAGACCATAGGTGATTGAATTCTGAGACTTAGAGAAAGATCCATGAGGATTCATAACAGGTCACGATTTCTTCAAGATTCAAGAATGAACTGTGCATTGAGTTTTAATGATCATGGTATAGTTTAGATTGATTAAGGCAAGGCCATGAACAGAATTAGACCATTAGATTGAAGCTCTAGCAAGGTTGATGTCAGAGAAGTATGGTGAAACCCTAGCCTTCGTGTCCTCTGTTTGGGATCTATAGGGAGTTTTAGCAAAAACCAAGACCATGAATGGATTCCTTGGGATTAGTAGATCATTTTAGGGTTTTGAATTTCTCGTTTTCATCAAGTAATCATGGAGAACGATCGAGTTGAAAGTTGTGCACGAATCCTGTTTTGGCTGAAACCCTAAGTTGAGTTGGAGAAGACGAGTTCTCTGCCGTTGGATCATCCTGGTTTGATTGACTCTTTCATCTAATCTAATGGTCACAATTTAAAACGAAAATGGAGGGAGTCCTAAGGAGCTAAACACAGCGTTCCAATTAGTGAGATGTTCTGGGCTGAATGCAGATTGTGCTACCCGCACCCCCTCGCGTGGCCCAATTCAGTTTTAAACGTAAATAGCTTGCTATTCGTACCGTCTCCATTTCTTTTTTTCTTTGAATTTTTCTTTTGATTTTCTGAGCGCGTATGGGCCTAAGCCCTTTAATATTCGCACCCCCTCATCATAGCCCATCATGGAATACAACTGGGCGAGTTTACTTCTGACACCCCTCCCCCTTTTATTTCATATTTTATTATTTTAATTTCTTTAATATTTTTCTCATCTTTAAAAAATCATAAAAAATAGGAAAATTGAGATTTTTAATTCCTTCTTTTTGCTATAGGTCCATTATTCTGTCTAGAAAAATATGAAAAAATAAAAATGGCATTTTATTTTGTTTTACTATTTTTCATACATTTTTCTTGTAAATAGCATTTTATTAAGTTTAGTTTGATACTTAAATTTGTTAATTTTTTTTCTAATAGGTGCTTTAGTATTTTTAATCCCTTCTTTTTAGGTTGATTAGTTTAGACATGTATCTTGTGTATAAAATTTAGTTCACATTTTTAGGACTTAATTTTAGGTGATTAGTTTAGGTGAGAACAACATGAACAAAATTAGGGTTTAAGTGATGACTTAGGAGAATTGAATCATTTCCCTTAGGACTTAGAGATTGAATATTTTAGATATGGGACTATAGGGACTATGGGTAGTTATTAGATCCCTTAGAAATCATTAGGATTCCCCTACTGCTATTAGTATATTACTGTCTGTATTTGATTGATTGGTGTGGTGTGCCCTCTGGGGATTATTGTTTGTCTGTATGGGTATTGGGATTGCTTGGGAATTGGGAGAGCTGAAGACTTGTGATGATGAAGCCATTGGAGATCCAGAGCTTGAAGACCAACTTCCAAGAGTTGATGAGGAGATTCTGGGCTGGCAGCTGCTGAAGTTTGTAAGATCTAGGAGTTAGGCAGAGCCCTAGAATAGTCAACTTGATTCTCAAACATGGAAGGTTTTGACTACCTCCATTCTTCTCTGTGATACAGAGTCTCTCTAAGACACTCACCCCCTTCCTTTGGAAGGCTTGGTGCTACTGTCTAAGAGATAGAACTCTTGAGAGAAAATATCTTATGTGTTAGTAGCAGTTAGTTTGCCACCCTTGGTGGTCAACTAAGTGCTTAACACCCAATTCACTCTTGTGATTGATCCCTCAGCTTGGAGGTTAGGACTTGAAGAAAAGCCCTTGTAGACTGAAGATTGATGACAAAGACCTTGCTTGAAGGCTGTGGAGATGGAGATTGATGCTTGCTGAAGCTTGTAGCTGATTGGAGATGACTTGAAGACTGATGTGATGCAGAGCTGCTGTGGCTGTTTATTTTTGCTGTATTTCATTTCTGATGTATTGATTGGTTTTCTGGACTGTATTGTTTGCTGTTTACCCTGTTGGGTTGAAAGTGAAGTCTGTTCACTTTTGCCTATTGTTTTCTAGGTTCGAGGTTGAGTGGGACTCCCTTGCCTCGCTTGTATTGTTGCATCCATGCATTTTACTGCTTCACTGTATATATCTGCTATTGTTTCTGTTTCTGTCAATTCCCTTAGGATCTCTGTTTCTCTCTGCGCAAGAGAGGAGCATGATAGACTCTAGGTCTTAACCCATGCATGATAACATTAGGTTAGTTTGATTCCCTTCGCAACCGTAGGTTAGAGTTCTGTCTCTTCTTTCTCAAAAACAAACAGAAAAACACAAATAAAGATTTCAAACACAATAAAAGACACTTCTTCCGTAAAAGAATGTGAACTCATCAAGACGACATTTTTGTCCGCTGGGACTGTTAATCAGAAAACCCTTTTTCAGAAGGAATAAAAGCAATCAAGACAGACTTGTGTTTTACGTGGCCCGAACTACGTTTGCTCTGATCTTTCATGCTGTATGAAAGTACGTAGGCATAGGATGCGATATCCTAGCGAGCAACCTTCCCCTCCTTTCCCGTAGGTAGGCGAACTACGTTGACTCTGATTTCTCGTTCCAGACGGGAATACGTAGGCATAAAGTGTGATACTTTGCCGAGTCATTTTCTTTTCTTTTAACCCCTGACCTTTAGTTTAGATAGAATAACAATCCATACCCGAAAACAAGCGTGGATCCCGTCGAGTACGACGGACGTGAGGGGTGCTAATACCTTCCCCTTGCGTAACCGACTCCCGAATCCAGGTTTTGGTTGCGACGACCATACCTTTTCCCGTGTTGTGCGAGGTTTACTCTGAGCGTTCCCTTTCCCTCCCGTGGGATAAATAACGCACGGTGGCGACTCTTCTGTCAGCCGGCGCCGATTTTCGCAGCAGCGACAGCTGAAAGTGAAGTCTGTTCACTTTTGCCTATTGTTTTCTAGGTTCGAGGTTGAGTGGGACTCCCTTGCCTCGCTTGTATTGTTGCATCCATGCATTTTAGTGCTTCACTGTATATATCTGCTATTGTTTTTGTTTTTGTCAATTCCCTTAGGATCTCTGTTTCTCTCTGCGCAAGAGAGGAGCATGATAGACTCTAGGTCTTAACCCATGCATGATAACATTAGGTTAGTTTGATTCCCTTCGCAACCGTAGGTTAGAGTTCTGTCTCTTCTTTCTCAAAAACAAACAGAAAAACACAAATAAAGATTTCAAACACAATAAAAGACACTTCTTCCGTAAAAGAATGTGAACTCATCAAGACGACATTTTTGTCCGCTGGGACTGTTAATCAGAAAACCCTTTTTCAGAAGGAATAAAAGCAATCAAGACAGACTTGTGTCTTACGTGGCCCGAACTACGTTTGCTCTGATCTTTCATGCTGTATGAAAGTATATAGGCATAGGATGCGATATCCTAGCGAGCAACCTTCCCCTCCTTTCCCGTAGGTAGGCGAACTACGTTGACTCTGATTTCTCGTTCCAGACGGGAATACGTAGGCATAAAGTGTGATACTTTGTCGAGTCATTTTCTTTTCTTTTAACCCCTGACCTTTAGTTTAGATAGAATAACAATCCATACCCGAAAACAAGCATGGATCCCGTCGAGTACGACGGACGTGAGGGGTGCTAATACCTTCCCCTTGTGTAACCGAATCCCGAATCCAGGTTTTGGTTGCGACGACCATACCTTTTCCCGTGTTGTGCGAGGTTTACTCTGAGCGTTCCCTTTCCCTCCCGTGGGATAAATAACGCACGGTGGCGACTCTTCTGTCAGTCGGCGCCGATTTTCACAGTAGCGACAGCTGGCGACTCTGCTGGGGATCCAACGTCCCCTGGCTGCTAAGGACTGCGATAGTTCTTATGCATTTGGGATCCGACGTCCCTTAAGAGAGTCAATCCTAACGCTTGTTTTCCCGTCGAGGATTTTGTATGGATTTATATTTCTGACCTTTATTTTCAGCATTATATATATTGATTATTATTGCTGTATTGGGGTGTGACGGGTGTTCTGATATTGAGAGATAAGCCGGACCTGGGCTTGAGTGCACCTAGAATTAGAGTAGAGATTAGTTGGCGCCCGCTTGCTTTGCTTGGCTTGGTGTCCCGCGAAATCCACACTCAGACGAGGTTCCTCTGGTTGGCCTCCTGCCCCTTCCTTTGGTTGGTGTGGGTTGCTGGTTAGTTGAATTGTCGACTCTGGGGACCGATCATTTGGAAGTTGGCTAAGTGAGGCCTCTTCAGGATTTGATGATGCCACTCCTTCTGGGAATCGTATCATCAACCCTGAAAGTCTGTGACGCCGACGACCGCATAGGATGCCATACCTTTGTCAGTTACTAGGACATCCACCTGTGAGAGGGTATGGGGTTATGCAGGTAACTAGACCTTCAGACACCGACTATTTCTTGATCAGAGATCTTGAGTATTTATGGAGAGTTCTGAGGTCTGTCAGAGACCAGTTGGAGAGTTCTGAGGTCTGTCAGAGACCAGTTGGAGAGTTCTGAGGTCTGTCAGAGACCAGTTGGAGATGTGTTCTGAGGTCTGTCAGAGACCAGTTGGAGATGTGATTTGAGGTCTACCAGAGACCAGTTGGAGTTATGGTTTGAAGTCTGTCAGAGACCGTTGTTGGAGCCTTGTTTTAGGTCTATCTGAGACCAGGGTTTGAGGACTTCTAAAAGAGTCTATTTGAGACCTCTTGATATGGTTCAGGCTATTCAGCTACGGCATTTGGTCCCTGTTGCATGTTACTTGCATTGCATTGTTTGCATACCCATTATCATTGCATCCCATTAACGTGTGTCTGTGCTGCAGGTGCATTTGCATATCCCCCGGTTCTAGTGCCCAGACTTCTGAGTATTGATTATGGCTGGTTTGAGGAAAACAGTTGCGTATAAGCTGCCTGCACCTGATATTACCCCTTTGCTCGGTCTGATATCTCTTGCTGATGAGGAGGTTAGGAGAAGCTTCATAATGAGTCATGGGAGATTACTGAGATTAGTCTGCAAGCCCACGGCTGATGAGATGAACGGGCTGTACACCTTGATGCAGTTTTATGACCCCGCATTGAGATGTTTTACGTTTGCTGACTTCATTCTAGGGCCCACCATTGAGGAGTATGTGGAGTTTACTAAGCTACCCGTGCAGAACCAGGTTCCATTCATTCATTCTGGCGCTAAGCCCAAGCTAGAGGACTTGGCCAAAGCTTTGCACATGGATGCTTCTGAATTGTTGACTACTGTTTCCCGTGGAGTTCCAGGCTTCTCACTCCATATCTTGATTGGTAAAGCCCAGGAGTACGCTAAGAGCGGGTGCTGGATTGCCTTCAATGCTGTGCTGGCTCTGTGCATTTATGGCATAGTTTTGTTTCCCAATGTACCGGATTTTGTGGACTTCGACGCCTTCTACTTGTTTGCCGCTGGTAATCCTGTACCTACCTTGCTCGGAGATTTCTACCACTCACTACATTACAAGAATGAGAAAGGAAGAGGGAAGAATGTTCACTTCTGTGTACCATTGCTGGGTATGTAGTTTAAGAGCCACCTTCCCATGAAGGGATCTTTTGTGGAGAGTGCAACCGCATCTAGTTGGTCAGAGCGCCTGATGAGGCTATCTTCCGAAGACGTTGAATGGTTTGATAGAGATCTGCTGGGATCTGAGCTCATCTTCAGTTGTTCTGGGTACCCTAATGTCCCGCTGATAGGAAGAAAAGGGTGTATCAACTACAACCCATCATTGTTGGTCCGTCAGTTCGGATATGCGCTGAAGAACCCACCCGCAGAGGAGGAAGTACAGGAATCTCTATACTTCACCGGAGACTTGAAGGGGGAGTTATTGGCCAAGCTGCAGCATGCTTGGACGCGTATTAACCGAAGAGGGAAGCCGTTGTTAGGGAAGAATGACTGTCAGGCCTATGCACCTTACAGGGTTTGGATCCAGGAGAGAGCCAGTAAGTTGCGGATGCCGTTTCCAGAGGCACCAGCCCTTGTTCCTATTCCGGTAGCAGAGCCAACTACTGTTTCTAGGGAAGCCTACGAGCAAGTTGTGAAGGAAAAGGAAGCCTTGATGAAGATCAACGAAGGGTTAGAGCAGGAGCTAGCCCAGATACGCAGCGAGAAAAACAAAGTCGTGCATGCTTTCCAACAGCAGATTGAGCTAATGAACAGACTAGGGGCTGAGTTGACTGAGGAGAGGAGGAAGCGCGAGCGTCTGGGGCAAGAGTTCAGAAGCTCCCATGACATGCTCGAATCCAAAAAGAAAGCGCTCGACGCAGCACACCGAGAGATCTCTTCTTGCAATAAGACTTGGAATGCTACGCTCACCAACAATAAGAAGAGGGAAGATAAGTTGAAGCAGCAAATTTCCGACCTCGAAGAGCAGTTGAAGGCCAGCATCGATAAGTGCGAAGAAGAAGTGATGTCCAGGTATAGTCTCCAGAAGGCGTTGAACAAGGCTATTGAAGGCAGGAACGAAGCCATGTCTCAGAAGCGGAAGTTAGAAGATCGCTTCGGAGAAGGGGCATGGGAAGAAACTGCTGGAGACGTGCGACGTGTTCTTAAGAAAAGAAACCAACTTGTTGAAGGGCTGCTTACCAGACCAAGTCATCCCGAGACCAAGAAGTTAATCGAAGAGTACCAGACTTATGGGAGTGTTTGATCATTTCATGTAGTAACTTGTATGCTTTATTTGCATAGGGCTGACCATCACCAGGATTGTTGGTTGAGGTCATGCCTTCTCGTTGTACTCTCAGTGATATTGTATTCTTGGCTTATTGATTTCTCCGCAATATATGAGGCTTTCTGTGATTCAGCTCCGATCTTTGTATTGCTAGCATTGTCACCGCACTGGCACCTTCACACTAGAATCGGGGAATGCCATTCCCTAATGCACAGACACACACATTGCATTGCATTCATATTCCTATTGCATTACAGGTAATTATTAAACTGTATCTCATCCCCTGTATCTTCCAGGTCTTCCCGGATTAGCGGCCGAAGAATTCCCTGACATTCAACCAGAAGCAGCAGTGAGTAAGTCATGAGTCAGGATCAGACTGAGATGCAAGAGGTGCATGACAACATAATGTGGCTCATACAGGTAATGGAAGCCATGGCCGAGAGTCAGAAACAGTTGCAGAATATGGTGCAGCCGCTAATTGCACGGGCTAATGATAGGGCTGCCGATCTTACTCAGCAAGAGAATCAAGGCTTTCTCCCAGGCCGCATACGCCAACTTGTGGGGATAGCCATCAAGCAGGTTCAAGTAGAATTAACGGATGTTCGAGGCCAGCTGGGGCAGTTCACGGAAGATATGCAAGTGTTACGCTCGAATCAAGAGACGCTAGAAGAAGAGAATTGTCGATTGAAGGCACAGATGGGGTTGATGGCTGAAGTATTAAGGAACGTACTCAGAAGAGAAGGAGGGAAAATGTCTGAAGACGCGGCTGACTTGTCTGCTCCTCAAGGGTCTGAAGAACCGTTACCCACGCATGATAGGCGTAAGAGACCCTCTCCACGATTCGAAGCTCAGGATTATCCTCATCAGCAGTCGCAATTAATTTTGCAGGATAACCCAAGGAGGGGTGGCAAGAGAATGAGGTCTTCTAACAGAGTATTTGATGAGATCCCCGTGGATTATGATCAGCTGGTGCAACTCTTGTTCCAACTTCAACTGGTTGAGCCCCGCATTTTGGTTCCACTGACAGGGCAGCCGCCACCAGACTATGACCTGAACGCCCATTGTGCCTTCCACTCCGGCGCACCGGGGCATGTCATTGCAAACTGCAAAGCTTTTAAGCATAAGATTCAAGACTTGCTGGATGAGAAAATAATTGAGTTTGTACCGGGGGGCATAAAAGTTTCAGGGACTGATATTCCCATTTCTCCGCCAGAGGTTGCAGACGAATCGAGGTATATCCCAGAGCCACTGGAAGCTAAGTCGCCATGTTCACAACAGTTGCCGATGCCAGGGTTGAGTTTAAGGATGATAGCGCTTGAGCCTAAGGAATCGTCCGAGCAAAGCCAACAGCATACAAGACGCCAGTATCCGGCTCAACAGAGAATTCGGGGAAAGAAGCCAAGGAGGGTGTTTGAAAAGCCTCCCTCAACGTACGCAGATTTGTTGCAGACACTACTCAGATTGAACTTGGTGGAGAAAAGAACTCTGGCGCCCATAACAGGCGCTCTGTCGGATGGCTATGATGCAAGCAGGCACTGTGAATTCCACTTCGGGGCTCCCGGACATGATATTGAAGGTTGCCACGCGTTCAAGCATAACGTCCAAGATTTAATCGACAGCAGGGTTATTAACTTCTCTGATAGGGTCCCCAAGGTGGTGCAAGGCCATAGACAAGCGAAAGCCGGGATGATGAAAAAGTTTCCCAGATTTGATCGGGCCGTTGAGAGAAGATCGAGACAGCAGTAGACTACCCCTGATGATAGCTTCTGAGGATAGTTGACTCGCCAATAAGTTGAAGTGCAGGAAGTCCAGTTCTGAGACACCGACATTTTTCATGTTATCTTGTTCATGTCTTCGCATTTGTAGTTTCCTTTCTGTGTAATTGCAAATTTCGCTTCTAAAACTTGTTGTTTTTCAATTGATATTGATAAACGAAATGAATATGCATGTTTTGAATTAATCCAGTCGTGTTCACTCTTTGTGTTTCTTTAATGCTTAATGCTTGTTTTAGCAGGAATCCGGGGAGGATGACGAAAACAGATGACGAATAACATTCCGATTGTATGCTTTTGGATAAAAAAACTTGTTGATGAAATACAGGCATTATTTCAATCCATAAACACCGGAGATATAAGGAAGATAATCCCTTGATAACCCCTCTCGAGCCAGTAGTAGGAGTTTCTTTTTGAAAAAAAAAACCCTAAATCTTAACCCGGGGCAGGGTAGGTGTCAGTTAGTTTGACCAAGCGTTCGAATCGTGAAAAGAGTGTCCGGTTGAGGATAAATCACACTTGTATAGGTCGTGCCTAAAGAACCACAATGGTTAAACCTTGCCGACAAGGAGTGAAACAGTCACATTATTCCACAAAAAGTCAGACAAACCAGTGTCACACGACTCGTTCAAAAAAGAAAAAAAAACGAAAAGCGAAAAGAATCAAAAGCCCGCTAAGTCAAAACTTGAAAACAAATGACTTAGGCAAAAATAGGGGCATCCCGCTGGACTGGAAAATCAAAAGAATCTCAAAAGATACTCAGTCTAGGCAAAAGTTAGGGAATGAAAAACGAAAAAACGAAAGACGAAAAGGATTGTCAAAGAAAAGAAAAATCCTCGAAAAGGACAAAGTCGTGTGATTCTAGGCACCCAAAGACGAAAATCAAATGACTGTCACTCAAAAAGAAAAATGTGTGGTATCCTGAACCATCACTCCTATCATTCCACCTCTAATAGGTGAACGCTGAAGTCAGATTAGCTGAACATAGGATTGGAGAACATCCTGGAGGATGGGTGGGTTAAAATAAACTTTGAGCCTATATCTTTCCTTGTTAACCGTGAACCTGACCACGTTACAACCCGAAAAAGTCCTAATTGAAACAGGTTTTGATCAAGAGCATATGTCAGTAAAGATCTCGTCGATTCTGACTCCTAAAAGGGTTCCTCTTACCAGCTTTCATATTGACATTTTGATAATTGATTCATTACATGTCACAAAATTTTTTCAGCGAACAGACTTGGATTTTGAAACTGTCATATGCATTGCGTTTAATATATCTTTTATGCATAACAACTTGTGTTACTTGCGAGTAAGCGCATGCCGACAGGAAAGATTCCTACAGTGGAAGGTATAATCGGGATAAAATGCAGAATGCCCAAATGTTTCGTGAACCGGGGCAAGCTATACTGATTAATTCAGGCAGAGTCAGTCATCCTAGAATCAGTAAATTTGGGGGCAGTCAGGTCAAGATTTGGCAAATCTCTCATAACTATGGGCATTGTTCCACGAATCAGTCAATCAGGGGCAAGCTATTTCAAGATAGAGTCCTAACCGGGATTTCCTTTCGAGAAGAAGTATGCAAGAATACATACTGGGGCATGTTAGTATCCCCGAAGCAGAGTTCCGAGAAGATGGGCTGTCCGAAGATTGCAGTATGGACCAGGAGTTCGTAGCGAAAGATTCGATCCCCGCGCAGGTCGCGTTTCCGAGATAACAATGTTCCATACTGAAGAAGGATCGAATTCCCCAGCTAGCCGCGGCTTATTCGAAGGACATTCTCTAGCCAAGTCATTTATCCTCAGCAGAGTTTGGCGGATTCCTTATCTCAAGCAGAGTGGTTCAGCCGCAGAAGATTAACATTTGTGAGCTGAATTCAGACAGTTCACCTTTCCCCGCAGGGTCATTTACTCTCCCCCAGCGGAGTCAGTTGATTTTCCCCAAGAGAATCATTTCGTCCCCAGCGGAGTTCTCTCTTTTCAGCAAGTATTTTTAGTCCGCCCAGTGGAGCTCGAAGACTAAAACTCTCCCCAGGCAGAGATGGTGGTGTGTGCCGGCATTTATTTTGTCAGGAATACTACGTGATACCTGTTCACTTTCCAGCAGAAGTTCGATCATACCAAGCGCATCTGCTACTCTCCAGCAGAGTTATATTCCCCAGCAGGATGTTACTTCAACAAGGTGCTTGGTTAAGTTCCCAATTTCTCAGCAGGGTTGACTTCACTCTTCCAGCATTTATTTTGCTGGAGTAATTCTGTAGCATCTGGCTATCCCCAGGGGAGTTGGCATTATCTTCAGCATTTATTTTGCTGAAGAGGTTTCTGTATCCCAGCAGGTGGAGAAAGCTCTTGCTCAAATGAATTACCAAACATTCAAGATCTCGGCATGAGACGTTCAATGATAATGACAGTTTCGGCAGTATTCCCCACAGAGTTACCAGGATAAAGTCTCTCTTTATTCCCAAGCAGAGTTATTTGTCATCAGGGGTTTCATGAATCAAGAATTTCAGAAGTTGCCTTCGGTTATCAGAACAGGCATCCGGTGATTTGGTTTCCAGATATCCCCAGTAGAGTCCGCCTCAAAGTCGCTGTCACGTCAGTGCTAAAGAAGTTTGTGGGTTGGGATCAATGGAGAACTAAGTCCTGACGTGGACAATTTATTCCTATATTGACGGGATTTCTTCAAAGATGTGAGTCCTGACGTGGACAAGTTTTATTTCTTCTCATCAGACGAGATGTGAGTCCTTACGTGGACAAATCAAGACGAGATCAGGGTCCTGACATGGACAAATTAGATGAAGATGTGAGTCCTGACGTGGACAAGTTATTTCCCCAGTGGGTCGAAGATGCCTGAGTCCTGACGTGGACAAATCAAGACGAAACATGGGTCCTGACGTGGAACGAAAGTTGTTCCTAACGTGGAAAGATGGAGATTCCTTGCGTGGAAAACAAGTTATTCCTTACGTGGAAAGACGATGTAGTCCTAACATGGACAAGTTATTCCTTACGTGGAAGAAAAGAAGTTGATTCCTTACGTGGAAAGTTGTATTCCTAACGTGGAAAGAGGTTGAGTCCTTACGTGGACAAATCAAGAAACAAGTTATTCCTTACGTGGAAGAAGAGAAGTTGTTTCCTTACGTGGAAAAGTTTAGTCCTGACGTGGACAGATCAAAGATGAGATTCCTAACATGGAAAAGAAGTGGTTTCCTTACGTGGAAAGATGATGATTCCTTACGTGGAAAGATTGAGTCCTTACGTGGACATATCAAGTTGCATTCCTTACGTGGAAAAGAGTTATTCCTTACGTGGAAAAGAGCATTCTTTACGTGGAAAAGAGCATTCCTTACGTGGAAAAGAAATTGATTCCTTACGTGGAAAAGTTTGTATTCCTTACGTGGAAAGATTGTATTCCCTACGTGGAAAGAGTGGAGTCCTTACGTGGACAGATCAAGTTGGTTTCCTAACGTGGAAAGAAGAATGATTCCTTACATGGAAAGAGAAGGTTTCGTTCCTTACGTGGAAGAGCAAGTTTATTCCTTACGTGGAAAGATTGGAGTCCTTACGTGGACAAATTAGAAAGTGATATATTCCTAACGTAGAAAGGGAGGTCCTAACGTGGACGATGTAGTCCTAACGTGGACAAGTTATTCCTTACGTGGAAAAATGGTGATTCCTAACGTGGAAAAATGAGATTCCTTACGTGGAAAGAATATGGTTTCCTAACATGGAAAGATGGTGATTCCTTACGTGGAAAGTTGGTAGTCCTTACGTGGAAAGATTGAGTCCTTACGCGGACATATCGAGATGGATTCCTTACGGGGAAACAAGTGTATTCCTAACGTGGAAAGTTTAGTCCTGACGCGGACAGATCCAGACGAAGTCTTATTCCTTACATGGAAGAGAAAGATGTTATTCCTTACGTGGAAAGGTGAGTCCTAACGTGGACGGTGTTATTCCTAACGTGGAACGGTTATTCCTTACGTGGAAAGGTGAGTCCTAACGTGGACGGTGTTATTCCTAACGTGGAAAGGTTATTCCTAACGTGGAAAGGTGAGTCCTAACGTGGACGATGTTATTCCTAACGTGGACGGTGTTATTCCTAACGTGGAACGGTTATTCCTTACGTGGAAAGGTGAGTCCTAACGTGGACGGTGTTTATTCCTGATGTAGAAAGAAAGGTTATTCCTTACGTGGAAGGGTGAGTCCTAACGTGGACAATGTTATTCCTCATGTGGACAAGAGTTTATTCCTAACGTGGACGATTTATTCTTTATGGAAAAGACGAGCCATCCCCAGCACGGTCGCTAATGGATCAGTTGGTTGCCGTAACAGTCAAATCCAGTTGATGAATGTCGTTCCCCAAGCAGGAGCGCAGTTTATTTCTGCGGTTGGCAAATTTCCGGGTTCTTAGTATTCAACCGTCTCGTACCGCGAATGTCTGAAGGCTCAGGGCTCTTCACCCAATCGGGTCCAAGTCGCTTGAATAGGGGCAGCTGTTGCACCCTAAAATTTGCTCAACCTTATTCACTTGGTTTATGTTTCAGTATCATTAGCATTTGCATATAGAGTCATGTACATAGTCTAATCATCTACATAGCATAAGCATAGCAAGTCATCCAACAGGGGACCAATCATTATTCTCATCTATATGAGCCTATCAAGAGGTTATTATCCAAATTCAATCTCATTCAAGTCATCAGAAAGAATTTGAAAGCTGGGAAGTCAATAGATCAAGCAAGTGCATCCATCTCCTATCTGAGGGTATTTGGGGATCATCAAGGAAAGTGTGAGTTGTGGGCTGAGCATGGGGAGTATCTAGACATCTTGGAGGACTTATAAAGTCATTTGGAGAAGGATACAAGTCATTGGTGTAGTCACAAGAGTTGTGGATGAAGACAGTCAACTAGGGTTTCATCTGGGTCAACCCTGGGTCAACTCTAGGTCAATTGACTGATTGAAAGGCATTAAGGGCTATTGGAGAGATGTGGGGTTCACCATTTGACATGTAAAGAAGGATATGGTGATATGCTAAGAAGAAATCAGGAGAAATCAAGGAGAAGAGGAGTTTCTAAATTAGGGTTTCTGTGTAAAATCCCCTAATTTAAGTCAAATTTCCAAGCAAGATAAGTCAAAATGCAAGCTTCAAATGGATCCTTGGCCAACATGAAACTTGTAGAGGATCTCAAGACCTTTAATTTTAGTGGTGGAAGACATCAAGTAGATTTATAGAACTCAAGTTATGGTCCTTGCAAGTTACAGGTCATCTGAGGTATCTGAAATTTTGTCTGTGAAAGTGACTTGACTTCCAAGCAATGTTTACCCCTCAAGGAGATTTCAAATGAATTTCTGGTCAACATAATAATTGTTCCTCATTGTCTTAGCTTTCTATAATGGTATAGTATGCCTTCATATGATTTGTGGAACTCTACTTATGGTCTTGGCAAGCAAAGGGTATTTTGGTCATCTGGTGATTACAGGTCATTCTTAGCTTATTCCTAAAACTCATATAAGGAAGCTTCAAATGAAAAACTTCACAACATCAAAGTTGCTCAAAATGCCATTTTAAGTCAAGAAAAGAAGTCATGGAAGTTTGGAAATGCATAGAATGAGACTTGACCAAAGTTGGTGAAAAATGACCTAAAAAAGGCATATAAGTTGAAAAAATTGAAATAAAAAATTGGTTTGAGAGATCTACAAATCCAATATGGGTCATCCAATATACCAAATTGATTCCCAACATCATTTTAAAGACATTGGTTCAGCCACATTTTTGAGTTTAGGCTTAAAAATTGGACTTCCTTTGTAAATTTGTTTCTTGCATCATAAGGCAACTTGGTAAAACTTAACACAAGGCAAGGAAAAGCTTGGTTTTTCATACATACACTCCTAATATCTCATGAAAGGAGATTTTAATACAAGTTTACAAAGGGGCAAGCATGAGATAAGAGATCTTCAACATATCATCAAATGAGAACTTCCTTGAAATTTCCACAACTTTCTAGAATCCTCCAAGAGCAATCTAGAAACTTCTCATTCTGTTAATCATCATCTATATAATGAAATGAAGCCATTGGTGCAAGGGGTTGGTGCATTGAAGGAGAGAGAAGAGAGAACTTCATAGTTGCTTCCATTGTAAGAAAGTGCAAGAATCACCATAATCTTCCATTTCTGATCACTTCTTTTCTTCATTCATCATCCATGGAAGTTTGTGAGTGGGAATGAGCATGGAGAAAGGTCCAACAATGGAGGATTGAAGAGCTAGCTTTCACAATTCAAGAATCCATATCAGAACTGCAGCCAAGAATCCAAGTTTCTTCATCCAGAGCAGTTTCGTTGACTCTTCTAAGGCACGCAAGCTTTGGTTTATTGCTTCTAATGTGTTCTTTAGACTCTTGTAAAGAAGGATTAAGCAGCTATTTGAGTTAATTTGCAGTGAAATGTGAGATTCGATAAAAATGATGAATTCTTGAGCAATTCTCTCATCTCTCACGCAGGCAGCCGAGTCTGAGCAATTAGGGCATGTTTGTGGCTTTTATGTGATGGTTATTACATGTCCATGCAGGACCATAATGCTTGTATCAAGTGAATTAAATTTTTGCTTTTCAAACTTGCATTTCATGCACACACACGAGTTGGCCACATACACACCATTTTGGGTCAGAAAATAACCAAGTGTGGAGTGTAGGAATGAAATGAATTATTTTTGCTCATGTATAGTACCTTTGCACCAAGTTTAAATTGATGACTTATTTAGGTGAATTTGTGAAAACGTGGTACATGATGAATTTCCATGTTGGTCCAAGTGTGGTAAAGCTCTTTTGGGTCATGTAATGGTGTGGAAAAATTCAAATATGAAGCAAAATATGACTTGTAATGTAAGGTACTCAAGGCATGACCAAAAGTCACAATTTCACCTTTAAAATGGTCCATATGGTCACATAATCCATAAATCCTCATGAGTTTTAAGTTCATTGTGGAGTTAAGGCCATTTGGCACAAGTTTCATGTTGGTTAGAATTTCATTTGAGGTTCATAAGTTCATGGAAAAGGTCATTGAAAATGATGACCTATAATGAACTTTCCTAAAATACCCTTGCCTTGTGAGATCCAAAACTTGAAATGTACAAATGATAAAAAGGACTTCTAGGAATTTTTGGAAATCTAAGATCATAAGGAACAACTTTCATGTTCACTTGAAGTTGAGGAGAAACTTGATTCTATGTCAAAAATGCCTTGGAAGTGGGTTGACTTTAAATTGCCCAAAGTTCTCTTCATCTGAGGACCCTAACTTGTTGACATCATAACTTGATATGTAAAAACTCAATGGATAAGTTCTTGTACTCAAAATAGAGCTTGAGAGATGCTCTTTAAGTCTCATGTTTTCATTAAAATGAAATTGAGCTTGCATCATAGGGAAACATGTCCATGAAGTTAGGCACTAAAGAAGGGGATTTTACACTGAAAACCTCTAAAACCCTAATTTAGTAACTTCTTGAACTCTTGATTCTTCTTGATTTGATCTTAACATGACATCCAGGATGCTTTAAGATGACTCCCCATGGCCTCAATGACTTAGAACCAAGTTGTGAACCTTCTCAAGTCCACAGTTGACTTTGGGTTGACCAGATGAAACCGTAGTTCCATGTCCTTTTACTAAGGCTCTTGCAGATGGATTGTATGACCACACAAACTTCACAAAGACCTCTCAAGACACACAATGAAATTTTGAATCAAGTTTAACCAAGAACAATACCTCATGAATCCTTGATAACCCTCTGATGATCCTCAGAATAGGAGGTCATACATATACACAAATCTCTCCCATCAAGGAGCTTTGAAACTTTCATGGTGATGATAAACACCCGATGACTTGCACAAATTCCCTTGTTTGAGCTTGAAACCAAGAAGACTCTCCTCTTGAATGGCACAACACACATCTTGATCCCCTGCTAAGAACAATGATATGCAAATGCAAATGCTAAAATGAAATGAAACATAAGCCAAGTACAAAAAAAAGGTTGGTCAAATTTTGGGGTACAACAATCGCACAAAATAGATTTTTTTTCTTTAACCTTTCCTTTGGATAAATCAAATTCCGGTTGTGAATTTAATGAATTAAGATTCAAGTTAATTAATAGCTTGATATCACGATTTTCACCGCAACATATGGCTTGTTTCTTAAGATAGGAGGAGCATGTTTCTTCATCCTCAAGCAAGGTTATCTTCTTGACTTTTATGGTATACTTAAGCTCCCAAAGGTCCATAATCTTCAAGTATGATTCAAGGAAACATCATTTTAATATCATATGTGGTTCACCATGTCTTGGTTTGCAAGAAATAATTAAGAGATTCATAGTTGGTCCCAAGTGTTTGACCTAATTTAGCAAGTTATGGATGCTATGGTCAAATGGGCATAACTCGTTCATTTTTCAGAATATTGAGGTAGTTCTTTTTCTAATGAACTTTTTTCATCATCTCCAACAAGTTATTTTTGCAAGGAAAGATCCGATTATGCTTGGAAAGTCATCAAACGTTTGAAGACATTATAGGTCATTTTGGGTTTTAGAAGGATTTTCTAGTCAACTTTAAAAGGTCATAACTTGGTCAATTTTCATCATTTGAAGCCCGTTATTATTCTATAATGAGTTTTAAGATGTCCTCTACAACTTTTATTCAAGGTGGAAGTACTAAAAACCTATGGAAGGTCTTGGTTTTTATCAAAACATTATAGGTCATTTTTGGTCCCTAAAAGACTTGAAATTTTTCTAAGTGTTTTTCAATTTTGAACCTTTTCATGCGAGCTACTTTAAAGGATCATATATCTTAACTCAGATTGCCAAATTAATACTTTCTTTTCACATTACAAAGATTGTATCATCCTCGATCCAATGCAATAAGAATCATCTCATAAAGCTTCCTACATTGTGAGAACCATGGTGGCAAAGATTGAGTTTCAAAGCTGAAATTTCACTTCAAGTCAGAATTAAATTTAGTTGAAATGGCCTCCAATCACCAAATTAAGCCACAAATTCTCTTTAAACATGATTAACAAACTTTCCTGGATTGATTAGAGCATTGAAACACAAGGTTTGAGTGAGTTTTGACAATTTTCAAGTCACACTTTGCTCATGCTGCAGGTGTGCATGAATTCACCTCAAATTGCATCATTCACCCTCCCTCAACATTTAGAAAGCTTATCCTATAAATAAGGGACTCATTCCATTCATTTTCACAAGTTTTGATAGCCATAATCACCCTGCTGAGATCCTATTTGAACTCTTAAGCTTGAACTTCAATTTTTCATTTCCACTCCTTAAACACTCAAATTCTCCATTTAGTTAGCTTCACCAACATTAAGTGAAGCTAACCAGCTCAAGAACTTGAAGGATCGTGGCTTGAATCAAGCTTGAGGACTCCATTTTCAGAGCTCTGAAGTTGAACTTCAACAGGTACAATTCTCAACCATTTTAACTCAAATTTGTTGCTAAGATGTAGTCCTTGATGTGCTGATGCTGTTAGGATTGTTAGATTTTAATTTTGGTTGAGTTTTGATATTTAATTTTCAAATCCGTGTTTGCTTTTTCTTCTGGTTTTTTTCAAATTGAGTGAGTTATGGTTTAAAGAAATATGGCACGATGATATGGTTGAGATCATCTTAAAAAGACGCATCAGATGAAACCACTATGAGCTCCAATGGTTATGGTTTGAATGACCTTCGAATTTCTGCAATTCTCTGAGATTTTCAAGTGGTTGGAGGTTGAAGATGATGACCTCACCGTCCATCATGCCACTTGTTCTAATCTTGTGTGTTTGACTTTCGCTGGTTGGAAATGATGAGATTGACTCATATCCACTATGGATGCGTGCTTTCTGCCCCTTAGATTAACAACGTCATTTAATGAGCTCAGATCCAACGCATCTTGTTTTCTCTGTTTTATTTTCTTTTTCTAATTTGTTTTTAAATTCATTTTACTTTTAGAAATTCATGGAAAATTCATTTTTAATCAGAAAAATACCAAAATATTTTCTAAAATTTACTTTTATTTTTCTCTTTCTAATTTTTATTTTTGAGCATTTTTATTTTTCAGTTTACTATTTTTCTTGAATTTTAATTTGTTTGAGCCAATTTTAATTAGTTTAAAATTGTTTTTATACATTTTAAAATTATGAGAAAAAGAATATATGATCCTATGATAGTTTTGAATCTATGGTGATTTTCTTTGATTTTTATTTCTGGTTTTACTATTTTCCATGTATTTTTGGATTATTTGGTTAATTTTAATTGATTTAAAATTATTTTTGAGCCATTTAAAATTATGAGGAAATTATCATATGATCCTAGGACGGTCCTTGACCTATGGTGATGTTCTTGAGTTCCCATTTGTGTTCTAACCATTTCTTTCCTTTTTTGTAGGTTTTATTTTCCTTTTTATTTGTTTTTAATTGATTTTAAAATTGCAAAATGATGTGATTTTATTTTAATTCATGATTGAGTGCCTTGCTGTTTTTCCTCAAGTCACTTGAGGCTTGGGTGTTTGTTTGATGTTTGTTTCTCTTTTGTGTTGATTGTGGTGTTTAACTTCTTCTTAAGGCATGTTTGGTTTCCATTTGTGTGATCTCTCTTGCGTGCTCCTGTTTGATTGTTAAACTTGTTGATCATGTTGATGTTGTGATCTCTTTTTGTGCTCATGTCATGTTCATATGCTTTTACCTTTGGGGATTTTTTGTTTGGTATGTGTCGCTACTGCGAAAATCGGCGCTGGCTGACAGAAGAGTCGCCACCGTGCGTTATTTATCCCACGGGAGGGAAAGGGAACGCTCAGAGTAAACCTCGCACAACACGGGAAAAGGTATGGTCGTCGCAACCAAAACCTGGATTCGGGAGTCGGTTACGCAAGGGGAAGGTATTAGCACCCCTCACGTCCGTCGTACTCGACGGGATCCACGCTTGTTTTCGGGTATGGATTGTTATTCTATCTAAACTAAAGGTCAGGGGTTAAAAGAAAAGAAAATGACTCGGCAAAGTATCGCACTTTATGCCTACGTATTCCCGTCTGGAACGAGAAATCAGAGTCAACGTAGTTCGCCTACCTACGGGAAAGGAGGGGAAGGTTGCTCGCTAGGATATCGCATCCTATGCCTACGTACTTTCATACAGCATGAAAGATCAGAGCAAACGTAGTTCGGGCCACGTAAGACACAAGTCTGTCTTGATTGCTTTTATTCCTTCTGAAAAAGGGTTTTCTGATTAACAGTCCCAGCGGACAAAAATGTCGTCTTGATGAGTTCACGTTCTTTTACGGAAGAAGTGTCTTTTATTGTGTTTGAAATCTTTATTTGTGTTTTTCTGTTTGTTTTTGAGAAAGAAGAGACAGAACTCTAACCTACGGTTGCGAAGGGAATCAAACTAACCTAATGTTATCATGCATGGGTTAAGACCTAGAGTCTATCATGCTCCTCTCTTGCGCAGAGAGAAACAGAGATCCTAAGGGAATTGACAGAAACAGAAACAATAGCAGATATATACAGTGAAGCAGTAAAATGCATGGATGCAACAATACAAGCGAGGCAAGGGAGTCCCACTCAACCTCGAACCTAGAAAACAATAGGCAAAAGTGAACAGACTTCACTTTCAACCCAACAGGGTAAACAACAAACAATACAGTCCAGAAAACCAATCAATACATCAGAAATGAAATACAGCAAAAATAAACAGCCACAGCAGCTCTGCACCACATCAGTCTTCAAGTCATCTCCAATCAGCTACAAGCTTCAGCAAGCATCAATCTCCATCTCCACAGCCTTCAAGCAAGGTCTTTGTCATCAATCTTCAGTCTACAAGGGCTTTTCTTCAAGTCCTAACCTCCAAGCTGAGGGATCAATCACAAGAGTGAATTGGGTGTTAAGCACTTAGTTGACCACCAAGGGTGGCAAACCAACTGCTACTAACACATAAGATATTTTCTCTCAAGAGTTCTATCTCTTAGACAGTAGCACCAAGCCTTCCAAAGGAAGGGGGTGAGTGTCTTAGAGAGACTCTGTATCACAGAGAAGAATGGAGGCAGTCAAAACCTTCCATGTTTGAGAATCAAGTTGACTATTCTAGGGCTCTGCCTAACTCCTAGATCCTACAAACTTCAGCAGCTGCCAGCCCAGAATCTCCTCATCAACTCTTGGAAGTTAGTCTTCAAGCTCTGGATCTCCAATGGCTTCATCATCGCAAGTCTTCAGCTCTCCCAATTCCCAAGCAATCCCAATACCCATACAGACAAACAATAATCCCCAGAGGGCACACCACACCAATCAATCAAATACAGACAGTAATACACTAATAGCAATAGGGGAATCCTAATGATTTCTAAGGGATCTAACAACTACCCATAGTCCCTATAGTCCCATATCTAAAATATTCAATCTCTAAGTCCTAAGGGAAATGATTCAATTCTCCTAAGTCATCACTTAAACCCTAATTTTGTTCATGTTATTCTCACCTAAACTAATCACCTAAAATTAAGTCCTAAAAATGTGAACTAAATTTTATACACAAGATACATGTCTAAACTAATCAACCTAAAAAGAAGGGATTAAAAATACTAAAGCACCTATTAGAACAAAAATTAACAAATTTAAGTATCAAACTAAACTTAATAAAATGCTATTTACAAGAAAAATGCATGAAAAATAGTAAAACAAAATAAAACGCCATTTTTATTTTTTCATATTTTTCTAGACAGAATAATGGACCTATAGCAAAAAGAAGGAATTAAAAATCTCAATTTTCCTATTTTTTATGATTTTTTAAAGATGAGAAAAATATTAAAGAAATTAAAATAACAAAATATGAAATAAAAAGGGGAGGGGTGTCAGAAGTAAACTCGCCCAGTTGTATTCCATGATGGGCTATGATGAGGGGGTGCGAATATTAAAGGGCTTAGGCCCATACGCGCTCAGAAAATCAAAAGAAAAATTCAAAGAAAAAAAGAAATGGAGACGGTACGAATAGCAAGCTATTTACGTTTAAAACTGAATTGGGCCACGCGAGGGGGTGCGGGTAGCACAATCTGCATTCATCCCAGAACATCTCACTAATTGGAACGTTGCGTTTAGCTCCTTAGGACTCCCTCCATTTTCGTTTTAAATTGTGACCATTAGATTAGATGAAAGAGTCAATCAAACCAGGATGATCCAACGGCAGAGAACTCGTCTTCTCCAACTCAACTTAGGGTTTCAGCCAAAACAGGATTCGTGCACAACTTTCAACTCGATCGTTCTCCATGATTACTTGATGAAAACGAGAAATTCAAAACCCTAAAATCATCTACTAATCCCAAGGAATCCATTCATGGTCTTGGTTTTTGCTAAAACTCCCTATAGATCCCAAACAGAGGACACGAAGGCTAGGGTTTCACCATACTTCTCTGACATCAACCTTGCTAGAGCTTCAATCTAATGGTCTAATTCTGTTCATGGCCTTGCCTTAATCAATCTAAACTATACCATGATCATTAAAACTCAATGCACGGTTCATTCTTGAATCTTGAAGAAATCGTGACCTGTTATGAATCCTCATGGATCTTTCTCTAAGTCTCAGAATTCAATCACCTATGGTCTCTAAGCACTCTGATCCTAACCATTCCATCTAATACTACCTAGATGAAGAGATATAGATTGAAATGCATACCTTGCAATATTGATGAAACAGTGGTGGAATCGTGCACTTCAAGGCCTGGCAAGCTTCACTAATGATCCTTGGGAGATGTTGGTCCTACTGTATGCAAAAGAAATGGATGAAGAAACTTGGATTCTTGGCTGCAGTTCTGATATGGATTCTTGAATTGTGAAAGCTAGCTCTTCAATCCTCCATTGTTGGACCTTGCTCCATGCTCATTCCCACTCACAAACTTCCATGGATGATGAATGAAGAAAAGAAGTGATCAGAAATGGAAGATTATGGTGATTCTTGCACTTTCTTACAATGGAAGCAACTATGAAGTTCTCTCTTCTCTCTCCTTCAATGCACCAACCCCTTGCACCAATGGCTTCATTTCATTATATAGATGATGATTAACAGAATGAGAAGTTTCTAGATTGCTCTTGGAGGATTCTAGAAAGTTGTGGAAATTTCAAGGAAGTTCTCATTTGATGATATGTTGAAGATCTCTTATCTCATGCTTGCCCCTTTGTAAACTTGTATTAAAATCTCCTTTCATGAGATATTAGGAGTGTATGTATGAAAAACCAAGCTTTTCCTTGCCTTGTGTTAAGTTTTACCAAGTTGCCTTATGATGCAAGAAACACATTTACAAAGGAAGTCCAATTTTTAAGCCTAAACTCAAACATGTGGCTGAACCAATGTCTTTAAAATTATGTTGGGAATCAATTTGTTATATTGGATGACCCATATTGGATTTGTAGATCTCTCAAACCAATTTTTTATTTCAACTTTTTCAACTTATATTCCTTTTTTAGGTCATTTTTCACCAACTTTGGTCAAGTCTCATTCTATGCATTTCCAAACTTCCATGACTTCTTTTCTTGACTTAAAATGGCATTTTGAGCAACTTTGATGTTGTGAAGTTTTTCATTTGAAGCTTCCTTGTATGAGTTTTAGGCATAAGCTAAGAATGACCTGTAATCACCAGATGACCAAAATACCCTTTGCTTGCCAAGACCATAACTAGAGTTCCACAAATCATATGAAGGCATACTATACCATTCTAGAAAGATAAGACAATGAGGAACAATTCTTATGTTGACCAGAAATTCATTTGAAATCTCCTTGAGGGGTAAAAATTTCTTGGAAGTCAAGTCACTTTCACAGACAAAATTTCAGATACCTCAGATGACCTGTAACTTGCAAGGACCATAACTTGAGTTCTATAAATCTCCTTGATGTCTTCCACCACTCAAATTAAAGGTCTTGAGATCCTCTACAAGTTTCATGTTGTCCAAGGATCCATTTGAAGCTTGCATTTTGACTTATCTTGCTTGGAAATTTGACTTAAATTAGGGGATTTTACACAGAAACCCTAATTTAGAAACTCCTCTTCTCCTTGATTTCTCCTGATTTCTTCTTAGCATATCACCATATCCTTCTTTACATGTAAAATGGTGAACCCCACATCTCTCCAATAGCCCTTAATGCCTTTCAATCAGTCAATTGACCTAGAGTTGACCCAGATGAAACCCTAGTTGACTGTCTTCATCCACAACTCTTGTGACTACACCAATGACTTGTCTCCTTCTCCAAATGACTTTCTAAGTCCTCCAAGATGTCTAGATACTCCCCATGCTCAGCCCACAGCTCACACTTTCCTTGATGATCCCCAAATACTCTCAGATAGGAGATGGATGCACTTGCTTGATCTATTGACTTCCCAGCTTTCAAATTCTTTCTGATGACTTGAATGAGATTGAATTTGGATAATAACCTCTTGATAGGCTCATATAGATGAGAATAATGATTGGTCCCCTGTTGGATGACTTGCTATGCTTATGCTATGCAGATGATTAGACTATGTACATGACTCTATATGCAAATGCTAATGATACTGAAACATAAACCAAGTGAATAAGGTTGAGCAAATTTTAGGGTGCAACAGCTGCCCCTATTCAAGCGACTTGGACCCGATTGGGTGAAGAGCCCTGAGCCTTCAGACATTCACGGTACGAGACGGTTGAATACTAAGAACCCGGAAATTTGCCAACCGCAGAAATAAACTGCGCTCCTGCTTGGGGAACGACATTCATCAACTGGATCTGACTATTACGGCAACCAACTGATCCATTAGCGACCGTGCTGGGGATGACTCGTCTTTTCCATCAAGAATAAATCGTCCACGTTAGGAATAAACTCTTGTCCACATGAGGAATAACATTGTCCACGTTAGGACTCACCCTTCCACGTAAGGAATAACCTTTCTTTCTACGTCAGGAATAAACACCGTCCATGTTAGGACTCACCTTTCCACGTAAGGAATAACTGTTCCACGTTAGGAATAACACCGTCCACGTTAGGAATAACATCGTCCATGTTAGGACTCACCTTTCCACGTTAGGAATAACCTTTCCACGTTAGGAATAACACCGTCCACGTTAGGACTCACCTTTCCACGTAAGGAATAACCGTTCCACGTTAGGAATAACACCGTCCACGTTAGGACTCACCTTTCCACGTAAGGAATAACATCTTTCTCTTCCACGTAAGGAATAAGACTTCGTCTGGATCTGTCCGCGTCAGGACTAAACTTTCCACGTTAGGAATACACTTGTTTCCCCGTAAGGAATCCATCTCGATATGTCCGCGTAAGGACTCAATCTTTCCACGTAAGGACTACCAACTTTCCACGTAAGGAATCACCATCTTTCCACGTTAGGAAACCATATTCTTTCCACGTAAGGAATCTCATTTTTCCACGTTAGGAATCACCATTTTTCCATGTAAGGAATAACTTGTCCACGTTAGGACTACATCGTCCACGTTAGGACCTCCCTTTCTACGTTAGGAATATATCACTTTCTGATTTGTCCACGTAAGGACTCCAATCTTTCCACGTAAGGAATAAACTTGCTCTTCCACGTAAGGAACGAAACCTTCTCTTTCCACGTAAGGAATCATTCTTCTTTCCACGTTAGGAAACCAACTTGATCTGTCCACATAAGGACTCCACTCTTTCCACGTAGGGAATACAATCTTTCCACGTAAGGAATACAAACTTTTCCACGTAAGGAATCAATTTCTTTTCCACGTAAGGAATGCTCTTTTCCACGTAAGGAATGCTCTTTTCCACGTAAGGAATAACTCTTTTCCACGTAAGGAATGCAACTTGATATGTCCACGTAAGGACTCAATCTTTCCACGTAAGGAATCATCATCTTTCCACGTAAGGAAACCACTTCTTTTCCATGTTAGGAATCTCATCTTTGATCTGTCCACGTCAGGACTAAACTTTTCCACGTAAGGAAACAACTTCTCTTCTTCCACGTAAGGAATAACTTATTTCTTGATTTGTCCACGTAAGGACTCAACCTCTTTCCACGTAAGGAATCAACTTCTTTTCTTCCACGTAAGGAATAACTTGTCCATGTTAGGACTACATCGTCTTTCCACGTAAGGAATAACTTGTTTTCCACGCAAGGAATCTCCATCTTTCCACGTTAGGAACAACTTTCGTTCCACGTCAGGACCCATGTTTCGTCTTGATTTGTCCACGTCAGGACTCATGCATCTTCGACCCGCTGGGGAAATAACTTGTCCACGTCAGGACTCACATCTTCATCTAATTTGTCCACGTCAGGACCCTGATCTCGTCTTGATTTGTCCACGTAAGGAATCACATCTCGTCTGATGAGAAGAAATAAAACTTGTCCACGTCAGGACTCACATCTTTGAAGAAATCCCGTCAATATAGGAATAAATTGTCCACGTCAGGACTTAGTTCTCCATTGATCCCAACCCACAAACTTCTTTAGCACTGACGTGACAGCGACTTTGAGGCGGACTCTACTGGGGATATCTAGAAACCAAATCACCGGATGCCTGTTCTGATAACCGGAGGCAACTTCTGAAATTCTTGATTCATGAAACCCCTGATGACAAATAACTCTGCTTGGGAATAAAGAAAGACTTTATCCTGGTAACTCTGTGGGGAATACTGCCGAAACTTAATTTGAATCGCATCTTTAGTTCACAACCGCTCTTTGATTTATCCGAAGGAAAAGGTCAAAAGAGGAAAACCTAATTTTGCATCGTAAAGACAATGCAGGAAGAGATCTAGGTAAGGGGTTGGTTAAGCTTAGGGAAGGTACTAGCACCCTAAACTTCTGTAGTACTCTACAGGAACCTTTTGTTTATTGTATGCTTTTTTATTTTATTATCTGTTTGAAATATATTGCTAAGGGATAGAGTGACCTAAAGACCTAAGGGTTAGTCCTAAGTTTACTCGGCAAGACGTCGCGTCTTGTGCCTACGTATCCTGGATAGGGAATGGAATCAGAGTAATCGTAGTTCCCCTCGAAAGGGAGGTTAGAAACGTCTTGACTGTGGTCAAGGTTTCAATGGGGAATAAACGTATCTTAAGGACACGCTTATGTGGAGTCTTTGAAACTCCTATTTCTACGTTGAATTTGTTAATTAAAAATTTAGGGTTGAAATTAGGGATTCCACGGCGGGAAACCCTAAAACAAAGTACGGCGACTCTTTGACCTAAAACTAGGGTAAAGGGTATTTTTGTCCACGGCGGGACGCCTAGGTTAATTAGGGTTTGAGACGGCTAAAACTAGGGTTAGTGACTCGGCGGTCAAACAACTAGACCTAATTCCTTCGGAGGGAATTCTAACGGTAAAACATGCAAACATGACAAAATATTATACGGCAAAATTAAAGTGCGGAAAGTAAAGAAAGCGTCGCGACGATCACTCGCGTAAATTACAAATCCCAAAAAAAACAAAAACAAAATAAATCGCGACCATGGCCTCGCGTAAATTACATCCATGGAACAAAATAAATTAAAATAAATATGAAACATAATCTATGTATAATCTGAGGAGAGAAACAGAGAACGTTAGTGAAAAGTTAGACGAAAATATGGCAAACATATTTTATATTAAAAGAAACACGAAAATGCAATTTGGAATTTTTATTATTGTTTTGTTAATTTTTATATTTTTTTTATTAAAATTTTAGTCTTAATTTTAAAAGGTTTTAATTTTTAAATAAACAAAACTTTAGTTTTAACTTTTTATCTTTAGAAAGTTTTAATTTTAATTTTAATTTTTAAAAGAGAAAGTCTTAAATTAAAAAAAACTCTAATCATAAGTTTTTTTTTTTTTTAAAAGAAGAAGTTTACATAAAAAAAAAGGTTCGTTAGTCTTACTTTAAAAGAATGTTAGTTTTAAAATTTTAAAGAAAGTTTTAGAAAAAAGTTTTAACCCTTTCTAACATGTTTTAATTTTTAATCTTTAAAACTTAAAAAAAATGTTAATTTTAATACTTAAAAAAAAGTTTTAATTTTAGGAGTGGGTTAATTTTAAGTTAGTAAAAATGTTTTCACTTAACTATAAAAGTGTTTTAAACACTGTTTATTTATTAAAAAAAATTATTAGTGGTTAGTGTTTTAATTAAGAAAAAGTTTTAAGTTTTTACTTACTATAATTATAATCAAAAACTGGTTTTAGTTATAATTCACAAAAAGGGTTTTTAGTTAGAAAAAAAGAAAAAGTTTAAAAAATGAAATGAGAGTTTAATTATTTGGAAGAATGTTTGGTAATTCATTTGAGCAAGAGCTTTCTCCACCTGCTGGGATACAGAAACCTCTTCAGCAAAATAAATGCTGAAGATAATGCCAACTCCGCTGGGGATAGCCAGATGCTACAGAATTACTCCAGCAAAATAAATGCTGGAAGAGTGAAGTCAACCCTGCTAAGAAATTGGGAACTTAACCAAGCACCTTGTTGAAGTAACATCCTGCTGGGGAATATAACTCTGCTGGAGAGTAGCAGATGCGCTTGGTATGATCGAACTTCTGCTGGAAAGTGAACACGTATCACGTAGTATTCCTGACAAAATAAATGCCGGCACACACCACCATCTCTGCCTGGGGAGAGTTTTAGTCTTCGAGCTCCACTGGGCGGACTGAAAATACTTGCTGAAAAGAGAGAACTCCGCTGGGGACGAAATGATTCTCTTGGGGAAAATCAACTGACTCCGCTGGGGGAGAGTAAATGACCCTGCGGGGAAAGGTGAACTGTCTGAATTCAGCTCACAAATGTTAATCTTCTGCGGCTGAACCACTCTGCTTGAGATAAGGAATCCGCCAAACTCTGCTGAGGATAAATGACTTGGCTAGAGAATGTCCTTCGAATAAGCCGCGGCTAGCTGGGGAATTCGATCCTTCTTCAGTATGGAACATTGTTATCTCGGAAACGCGACCTGCGCGGGGATCGAATCTTTCGCTACGAACTCCTGGTCCATACTGCAATCTTCGGACAGCCCATCTTCTCGGAACTCTGCTTCGGGGATACTAACATGCCCCAGTATGTATTCTTGCATACTTCTTCTCGAAAGGAAATCCCGGTTAGGACTCTATCTTGAAATAGCTTGCCCCTGATTGACTGATTCGTGGAACAATGCCCATAGTTATGAGAGATTTGCCAAATCTTGACCTGACTGCCCCCAAATTTACTGATTCTAGGATGACTGACTCTGCCTGAATTAATCGGTATAGCTTGCCCCGGTTCACGAAACATTTGGGCATTCTGCATTTTATCCCGATTATACCTTCCACTGTAGGAATCTTTCCTGTCGGCATGCGCTTACTCGCAAGTAACACAAGTTGTTATGCATAAAAGATATATTAAACGCAATGCATATGACAGTTTCAAAATCCAAGTCTGTTCGCTGAAAAAATTTTGTGACATGTAATGAATCAATTATCAAAATTTCAATATGAAAGCTGGTAAGAGGAACCCTTTTAGGAGTCAGAATCGACGAGATCTTTACTGACATATGCTCTTGATCAAAACCTGTTTCAATTAGGACTTTTTTGGGTTGTAACGTGGTCAGGTTCACGGTTAACAAGGAAAGATATAGGCTCAAAGTTTATTTTAACCCACCCATCCTCCAGGATGTTCTCCAATCCTATGTTCAGCTAATCTGACTTCAGCGTTCACCTATTAGAGGTGGAATGATAGGAGTGATGGTTCAGGATACCACACATTTTTCTTTTTGAGTGACAGTCATTTGATTTTCGTCTTTGGGTGCCTAGAATCACACGACTTTGTCCTTTTCGAGGATTTTTCTTTTCTTTGACAATCCTTTTCGTCTTTCGTTTTTTCGTTTTTCATTCCCTAACTTTTGCCTAGACTGAGTATCTTTTGAGATTCTTTTGATTTTCCAGTCCAGCGGGATGCCCCTATTTTTGCCTAAGTCATTTGTTTTCAAGTTTTGACTTAGCGGGCTTTTGATTCTTTTCGCTTTTCGTTTTTTTTTCTTTTTTGAACGAGTCGTGTGACACTGGTTTGTCTGACTTTTTGTGGAATAATGTGACTGTTTCACTCCTTGTCGGCAAGGTTTAACCATTGTGGTTCTTTAGGCACGACCTATACAAGTGTGATTTATCCTCAACCGGACACTCTTTTCACGATTCGAACGCTTGGTCAAACTAACTGACACCTACCCTGCCCCGGGTTAAGATTTAGGGTTTTTTTTTTCAAAAAGAAACTCCTACTACTGGCTCGAGAGGGGTTATCAAGGGATTATCTTCCTTATATCTCCGGTGTTTATGGATTGAAATAATGCCTGTATTTCATCAACAAGTTTTTTTATCCAAAAGCATACAATCGGAATGTTATTCGTCATCTGTTTTCGTCATCCTCCTCGGATTCCTGCTAAAACAAGCATTAAGCATTAAAGAAACACAAAGAGTGAACACGACTGGATTAATTCAAAACATGCATATTCATTTCGTTTATCAATATCAATTGAAAAACAACAAGTTTTAGAAGCGAAATTTGCAATTACACAGAAAGGAAACTACAAATGCGAAGACATGAACAAGATAACATGAAAAATGTCGGTGTCTCAGAACTGGACTTCCTGCACTTCGACTTATTGGCGAGTCAACTATCCTCAGAAGCTATCATCAGGGGTAGTCTACTGCTGTCTCGATCTTCTCTCACGGCCCGATCAAATCTAGGAAACTTTTTCATCATCCCGACTTTCGCTTGTCTATGGCCTTGCACCACCTTGGGGACCCTATCAGAGAAGTTAATAACCCTGCTGTCGATTAAATCTTGGACGTTATGCTTGAACGCGTGGCAACCTTCAATATCATGTCCGGGAGCCCCGGAGTGGAATTCACAGTGCCTGTTTGGTAAGGTATCTTCAACTTTTCCTCTCATGCTAGGCATCCAGTAGGGACATGTTGGGTTGCATCTGAAGCCCTACTTATGGTAGGAAATGTTTGAGCCATCTATGTGTTTGTATGTTGAAGTTTCAGAACGTGCTATCAAACTTTCGTGCCTTCATTTCTCTTTGTTTATGGACCTTTCTAAGATTTGGAGGTTGGATTTGAGTTCCTTGTAGTCTTAGCTTTCGTTTGGTATAAGGTGTTTGCTCTTTTATGGTGGTTTCAGACCTGGTCTCTGGCGAGGTGGCCGGAGAAGACGACCGGAGCCCTAGCTCCGGCGTCTGGTCTTTTTTCTGGTCATTTCTAACTCACTCTCCCTTAACCTTTTGACCATCTGATGTGTTCCTTTTCAATTGGTTTGACCTTGCTTGGCTGGAGCGTGGACTATGACTGGATAAATGAAACGATGCGTTTCATTTAGCCAAGTCTGAACTTGGTTCTTGGGCTTTACACGCTTGTTATTTACACCTCCCAATTTCTGGCCCAGGCGAGATTTGTGAAGGTTCCAGTTCATACGATAATTGTTGATCACACCCCTCTTGACCTTGTGTTTTGATTTGTTTTACTTTTATTTCTATTTTCATTTTATAATTTTAAAAATACTTCCAATCATCAAAAAATTCCCATAAAATTATTTTCTTACACTTTGGTGTGTTATTTAATTTTCTTTAATTTTTGTTTTTGTTTTTATTTTATTTTGCTATTTTATTTTAATTTTGCAATTAGATGATTTTCATGGTGTTTACCTTGCATAGTCTTGATCATTTGAACTCTAAACCCTTATCCCCTATGAATGTGGCTTCTCTGTTATTTAGGTAAGGGATTGAGGAATCCTTGAGGGTGAGTTTGAGTGGCCATTAATCCTTTTTCATTTGCCTTTGATTTGACTTTTGTTGTCCCTCGATTTATGCTCGATAAGGTGAAGCACCATTAATGATTGAATTATTTGGTGATGCTTTTAGTGGATTTATCCATGAGACTTTGGATTCTGTTTGTCATTTGACTTAGCTATCTTGCATTTTTTATTTGAATTTATTGAACATTTTTCCTATTTTTGGTGAAGCTTGCAAGTCAAGTCATCTTAGTAAGTGTTCATACAAACTAGTTTGACCTAGTTCTTTTGGGAAATGACTTTTATAGATCCCTTATGCACCTTATGAGTTTTGATATGTGTTTATGACATGATTAAGGTGTTGGTTCATTGGTTTTAGGTCATACACTTGTGTAACTTGTTTTGCAAGTTACTTGAAGTCATGCATTTCCACTTGGTTTTAAGTGTTGAATTTATGATAGAACCTCGGTTCTTTCATTTGCCATGACTTGGTTCATGATTGTGCTTTATTTCTAACCTTGTATTGATCTTTCTTCTTTTGGATTCACCTCTGCCCATTGTGCTTTTGATCATAATTCAATATGATTTGGTATTCATGGTTATGCTTTGAGTTTGTCTTGAATAATAAATCATGTCTTGCACTTGCTTTGCTTGTCTCTTTTGCATTATCAATTTGAGATGTTTGGTTGAGATAATTCACATGTTCTTGCTACCCAAGCTTCTTTCTCCCATCTTTTCTTTGATCATGGCCCTTTGTCTTTTCTTGGTGTTTAGCTTTTGGTTTAAGTGATTGATATTTGATGGTTGTAGGAGTTGATAATTCTCCCATTTCATCTCACTCTTCTTGACTTGTTTAAGTCAATTTGTTTTTATCTCATATTGTTGAATCTTTGTTGCCTCATTTGAATCTTACATCCCATATTTGCATCTTTGCATTCCATGTTTGCATTGCCTTGACTTGTTTAAGTCAACTTCTTCTTTTTCACTTCATCTGTGATTGAATTATTTATTGTTTACTTATGGGAGTAGGAGAGACATTAGGTGTTCAATCCTTTGTATGATAACATTAGGGTAGACTCTCCCTCTTAATCCCAATCTTAGGATCACATTGCATGATAACATTAGGGTTTACCAGTTCCCCTTAGAGTTTTGTGTCTTCTCTTCTCATCTCATAACTCCATAAGACACTTAATAAATGATAATAGTTGTTGCACGCTACGAGCCTTAAGTACTTTAGGAATGATGGTTGTGGGGCATCCTCTCACACTGTCTAGAGTGTTTAGCGTATGCCCTTTGGGCAATATGCGACGCATTCGCTCTCAAGTCATAGTCTTTAGTGCAACATGAGTTACAAACTTAACTTAATTCACTTCTTGTTAAAAAACACAAAACAAAACATCAAACCTTTTTATCCTTCAGGATTGCATGAAATTCATTTTTCAGAAAGAGTGTGTTAAGTTTTGGTTCTACCGCAAACAGGCATCGTCCCTAACTACTAGAACGATTACTTAACCCTACTCAGTTAAAACACTTGAACTAATCTGTGGTCGTGTCATCCCGATCTACGTTTGCTCTGATTTCTCGTACCAGATGAGAATATGTAGGCACAAGACGTGATGTCTTGGCAAACAATCTTCCCCACCTTCACCCGTAGTTTTCCAAACTACGTTGACTCTGACTTTCCCATTGCACGAGGGAATACGTAGGCATAGAGCATTGATGCTCTATCGAGTCTTTTTTCTTTTCTTTTGTCCCTGTGAGCCATCCTTTTAGATAGATTAACCCCCTTTTAGATAGATAACAAGCGTGGATCCCGTTGAGTACAATGGACGTGAGGGGTGCTCATACCTTCCCCTTGCATAACCGACTCCTGAACCCAATATTTGGTTGTGATGACCTGTCTTTTCCCTTTTTGGTAGGTTTTCTCTGATCGTTTCCTTTCCCTCTCTTTGGGATAAATAACAAACGGTGGCGACTCTTCTGTCTTTGCCGGCCCCTTTTTCGCAGCGATGCGACAGCTGGCGACTCTGCTGGGGAACTCTTCCCGTCCTCTATGCGAGTCGATCCTAGCACTTGTTTGTTTTATGTTTGTGGGTGTGTATATGTGTGTACATGTGTTGCATTTGTACAGTTTTGCGTGTGCATTTTATTTTCTGCATTATTATCATATTGTTGTGCTGTTGGGTGGGACTGTTCCATTGAGTCATAAGCCAAAACCCAGGCTTGAGGATATCCATAACATTAGAGTGGAAAGTAGTGATGGACTTGTATATTTCAGCATGCATTAGTCCTCACGAAATTCGCATTTAGACAAGGTTTTCTTTGAAGACATCCCATCTTGTACATTAGTCGGGAGGGAGTGTTGGATTTGGAAGCTGTCGACTCTGGAGACCGATCATTTGGAAGTCAACTAAGTAAGGCCTCTTTGTTTGACTATGATGCCAAACTAGAAATGGTGAACGCATCATCGTTTCTCAAAAGTCTGTGACACTGACGACCGCATAGGATGCCGAACCTTATCAAGGATTAGGTTCATACCTGTAAGGGGGAGGGTTATGCAGGAAAATTTAACCTTCAACCTACCTGGTTTTCTCGTCAGTGTGAACTTTTGATCCTTGATACAGTGGGTTCCTTATATCAGTGTTGTGTTATTTTTCTCGCCTAAGCGAAGCTCTGGTTCAACTCAGTCAGCAACACAACGATCTTGATCCCCTGTTGCATTTGCATTTTAACATTTGCATGTATTTGTGTTTCAGGTGTATATTTTCTCCTTGATTCTAGTAATCTAATCCATTGTCGTTATGAAGCCTGATTTGAAGAAGAGTGTGTTGTACAAGTTCCCGAAACCAGAGATAGGACCTCTGCTTAAGTTAATTTCTGTGGTTGATTTAGTGTGATGGAAGATTTCATAAAGGAGTATGGGAGGGTTCTGAGTTTTGTTTGTAAGGCCTCCAAGTTTGAGTCAGATGGCATTTACGCGCTGCTACAATTTTATGATCCTCAGTTATGTTGCTTCATGTTCCCAGGATATGTTTTATTTCCAACTTTGTAAGAGTTTGCTCAATTAATAGGAATTCTTATGTTGGAAGATGTGCCTTTTGTGCACTCTAAGAAGGAGCCCGAGTTATCCAAGTTGGCTGGTGCTCTTCATCTCGATGTCTCTGAGTTGGAGGGTAATTTGGTATGGAGAATTGGAACTCCTGGTTTTCTACTTCCATTCTTGATGGGTAAAGCTCAGCATTTCGCTAAGGAGGGATGTTGGGTGGTCTTCAACACTATCCTGGCTTTGTGCATCTATGGGATAGTCCCGTTTCCTAACTTACCTGACTTTGTTGACTTGTATGCCTTCTATATCTTCGCTTCTATGAATCCCGCGCCAACCTTTTTATGTGATGTTTATCATTTAATCCACTACAAGAATGAAAATAGACGAGGAAAGAACGTCTCCTGTTGCGCTCCGCTGCTATACAGATGGTTTATTTCACAACTGCCTAAGTTTGGACCTTTTGTTGATATTGAAGACACTGTTGATTGGCTGGAAAGACTTATGGGTTTAAGGTCAGAGGATATTGTATGGTTTAACAGAGACCTTTTGGGTATGGAGATTGTTTACAGTTGTGGAGATTTTCCCAATGTTCCTTTGATTGGGAGGAAGGGTGACATTAATTATAACCCTGCTCTTGCCGTCAGACAGTTTGGCCACGCTCTAAATGAACCTCCAAGGGAAGAGGAAATACAGGAATCTCTGTATTTCACCGGTTCAGTTGACAATGAGACCTTAATATGATTGGAAAAGGCTTGGGGTAAGATTCACCGTAAAGGAAAATCTTCTTTGGGCAAGAGCGATTGCAGAGCCTATGGACCATACGTAGAATGGATCCAGGAGAGGATTGAGAGACTGTTGCTACCATTTCCAGTCCGGGAACCTTTGTATCCTCTGGTAGTTAAAGAACCAACGATAGTTGACATTCAGAAGTACAATCAACTGTGGGCTGAAAAGGAAGAACTACGCAGAGTGAACGAAGAGTTGGAGAAGGAGATCATTCAGCTTAAAAGTGAGAAGAATCAAGCCACTCACCTATCCAAGAAGGAGACAGATACTCTGAATAAGATGGGGAGGGAACTGACTGAAGAAATTCGCATCAGGGAACGTCTTGGTCAGGATATGAGGAGCTTGGGTATTGCTCTCAAAGGGAAGAAGAAAGAGTTAGAGAAATCACATCTGGAAATATCAAAGTTTAACGCTGAATGGAATGCTATCTCGACTAACAACAAGGAAAGAGAAGATGAACTTCATCGGCAGATTGACAGGTTGAAGACTCAACTCCGAATCAAAGATGAAAAGCTTCTGGAGAATCTGCTCGTCAGTACGAAAGAGACCACAAACTACGAGAAGCTCTTGCAACGTTGGAAGAGTACAAGTTGAGAGAATACCTGAAGAAGCCTAGACTTGAGGATGTGTTTGGGGAGAATACTTGGGAAGACTATGTTCAACATTTGAAGGATGTCATCAGCAAGAGAGAGCTGCTAATATAGGCGTTGGTTGCACATCCCGATCATCCGGATACGAAAATGTTGTTAGAAGAGTTTCAGACTCGCTACCGTACTTGATAGAATTTTCCTTTGTTCTTCTGTACTTGCTATTGTTTTGTATTCCGACCATCACCAGAACTGTTGGAAGAGGTTGCTTTAACTTTGTTGTATTTCCTGGGTGATATGTTGTATGTTGATACTCTGATCCTCGTTTTATTTATGAGAGAGGTTTTGTGGCTTCATCTGTTGGCTCTTCATTTCTCCTGTTGTTTGTGGAACTAGAATCAAGGGGAAAATTTCCTCGAAGCATATTTACATGCTTGCATTTTGCATCATTTTATCATATTGCATTGCAGGTGTTCTGGTTCCCTTAAGCTTACTCTCTCTGTGGTTTTCTCAGCATTGTTTCAGGTTTGCAGACCGGACAAATCACCATTATTCAACTAGGGGAAATCAACAAAAGGCAATGGATCAAATTCAACTTGAGTTACAAGAGTTCCGAGACTGAATGGCGCAATTCATGGACCTTATGCAGGGGGTCACTAACGACCAAGAACAGTTGAGAACACTTGTTCAACCTCTAATTATTAGGGTTGATGGAAGTGGAGTTTTGTATGGTGGGACCGATGTTGTTCCTCCTCCAGTTGACAATGGCACTCCTCATGCCAATTCTATCCGAACAGTTGTTATTCCTTCGGGCGGAGGTAATCAAGCTGGAATTCATATGACAGGTGCAGTGGGCGCTGTACATGGAAATGACGGTCCTTAGTGGGAGGAGGATGAACAAGATGATATTTTCTCCATGGGAGATCTGGGAGCAGGTTTGCAGTTTGATCCAAATAAGAGGTTCAGAATGATCAAGGAGAAGATGAGGAAATTGGAGAATCAAAATTCTCTTGGTCTGAATATGTCTAACTTGGGGCTGATCCTAGGTCTAAGGATTCCACCGAAGTTCAAGGTACCTGACTTTGACAAATACAAGGGGACGACATGTTCTAGGGTACACCTCAGGTCATACTATAGAAAAATGTTTGCGTACTCTGAAGACGAGAAGTTGCTGATGCATTTCTTTCAGGACAACCTGTCTGGCCCATCCTTGGAGTGGTACATGAGCTTGGAGCCAACCAATATCAGAAGCTGGAGAGACCTTATGGAGGCCTTCGTGCGACACTGTCAATACAATAGTGATTTGGCGCCCAACCGTGTGCAATTGTAGAATCTGTCGCAAAGAAGTAATGAGGGATTTAAAGAATACGCACAGAGGTGGCGTGAGTTGGTTGTAAGGGTTCAACCTCCTATGATGGAGAGAGAACTCATTGATATGTTTGTAGCTACATTGCCTGGGGTGTATTATGAAAAGCTGATAGGGAATATGTCTGGTAGTTTCTCAGATTTAATTATCATGGGTGAACGAGTTGAGAATGGTATTAAGCTGGGAAAAATCCTAGCGGGAGAGGGATCCTCATCTGGAGGAGGAAGAAAGAATTTTGGTAACTAGAAGAGGGAAGGAGAAACAAACATAGTTTCAGGATACATGAATAAGAACGGTAATAGAAATAAAAATCAACAATATCATCAGCAACAGCCTCAAGTTGCAAGTATTGCTATTCCAGTTGTACAACCTCAACAATAATAACAATGTCCACAACAACAACAACAACAGAATTACACACCACGAAAGTTTCAAGACTGTAGGAGGATAATGAATAGACAGTTCGACGCTCCCCCAATGCCGTATTCACAGCTGTTACAGCATTTGCTACAACTTCAGTTGATTCAGAAGAGGATGTTGGCACCTCTGAATGGCGCGCCGCCTCTAGGGTATGACGTGAATGCTAGATGTGACTTCCATTCAGGCGCCCCTGGTCATCATATAGACAACTGTAAGGATTTCAAACATAAGGTGCAGGACCTTATTGATAGCAAAGCAATCAATTTTACAAATGCCGCACCTAATGTTGTTCAAAAACCTATGCCCAACCATAGAGCGGCTGGTGTCAATGCTATTGTTGAAGAAGAGAATCTGAATTTAGTGACTAACGTTGAAGAGTTGAGAACTCCTTTGAGTTTTGTCAAGAGTAGGCTGTTGAAGGGTGGAATATTTCTGGGCTGTGGAGAAGACTATGAAGGTTATTTGGCTCATCCCGAGGGATGCGAAGATCTGAAGAATTATGTGCATGATTTAATGAATGGAGGTGTGTTAGAATTTGACAGGATTGGTGAAGAGAAGAAAGAGAAGGTGATTAGTCAGGGGCGGGATGAGGTTGCCACAATCTCAATTCCTTTTAGAATGATTAACATATCTGCGCCGTCAAGGCCAGCAACTGTTATAATCACCAAGGCAGGGTCGGTGCCTTATGAGAGTACTAAAGCAATCCCGTGGAACTATGGGACTGAGGTCTTTTGTAATGGCCAAAAACAAGAATTGAAGGGGACATTGTCAGATAGTTCATTCGTTGATAATTTGATTGGAACCATTGGGATGACAAGAAGCGGTAGGGTGTTTTCACCCCCGAAAGCTAATGTTGAAAGGTCGGACAAAGGGAAGGGAAAGGTTGCTGTAGAGGAAAGTTCTCAACAAGGTGAGAAGGATGCTCTGTTGAAAGACACTGAGGAGTTCATGCGTCTGATTAGAAAGAGCGATTACAAAATTGTTGATCACCTACAACAAACCCCATCCAAAATAGCCATTCTATCTCTACTACTGTGCTCCGAGGCACACCGGAATGCCCTTTTGAGGATTCTAAACACAACATATGTGCCACAAGAGATTTCAGTGAACCAGCTCGAGGGAGTTGTGGCCCATGTAAATGCTGGAAATGGATTGGGATTTACAGATTAAGACCTGACGCCTAAAGGAAGAAATCACAATCATGATTTGCATATTTCCATTGAGTGCAGAGGGGCTGTATTATCACATGTTCTGGTGGATACTAGGTATTCACTCAACGTGTTGCCCAAAAAGGCTTTGATGAAGTTAGATACCCAGGGCGTGATATGTACCCCTAGTGATTTGATTCTGCAAGCGTCCGATGGAACGAGGAGGTCTGTTTTTGGAGAAGTGACTCTCCCTATCCAAGTTGGCCCAGAAACTTTTGACGATGTCTTTTATATAATGGATATCCAACCTGCATACAGTTGTTTGTTAGGTCGGCCCTAGATTCACTCAGCAGGGGCAGTGACGTCGACCCTGCATCAGAAGTTAAAGTACATGGTTGGAGGTAATATTGTCACCGTCTGTGGTGAAGAAGACATCATGATCAGCCAACTCTCCTCGTTCAAGTACGTTGAAGTTAATGGAGAAATTCATGAGACCCTGCGCCAAGCATTTGAAACTGTTCAGGTCAGAGAAAATGCGTCAGTTGTGGACAGAACTCCCGAGGTTTCCATGTCGTCTCTCAAGGAAGTGCGTGCGGTGGTGGAGTCAGGTTCATCTCAAGGATGGGGGCAGGTATTGAGTATCCCCAATAAGCAAGATAAGTTCGGATTGGGGTACAGCCCGTCATCTTCTTCCTCACAGAATCCTCCACATTGCAAAGGACCAGTTCAATTTACAAGTGGTGGGGTGATCTTCGACAGAATCAACGTTGTATCCAAGGATGAGGGGGATAATGATTGTGATATAGACGCATGGATCCAGCCATGTGCTCTTGGCCAAAGTCTGAGCAATTGGACTATTGAAGAAGTTGTCCAAGTGACTTGTGAAGAGTAATTATCTTGTTTTCTGATTATGTGTAGCCCTGCATTCTGCCTGGAACGTATTGGTTCTCTTTGTAGGGCCTTATCCTGTTTATGTTTGAACAATTGCTTTTATCATTAATTAAAAGGAGTTTTTTGCATTCAAATATTGTGATCCATGTTTTTTGTTTTTGTTTTTTAACAATAAAATGGCAATGTGGTTTGTGCTTGTTTGCATTTCATTTTAAGTATATAATCATCATCATGCAGGTTTCGTATCGCAGATGCCACCGATTTAGACTTGTCTATGACTCGATATGACTTTGATAATCCAATCTTTCAAGCTGAAGAAGAGATTGAAGAAGACGAAGACTTGCCTGAAGAGCTCGCCAGGTTGCTGAGACAAGAGGAGAAGGTTATTCTGCCTCATCAAGAGGACATCGAAGTTGTCAACCTGGGTACAGAGGAGGCTAAGAAAGAGGTCAAAATAGGGGCTGCTTTAGAAGATGACGTCAAGAGAAGACTTGTTGAGATACTCCGAGAGTATAGAGACGTCTTCGCTTGGTCATACGAGGATATGCCCGGGCTGGATACGAATATTGTGGTTCATTATCTACCCCTCCGTGAGGAGTGTCCCCCTGTAAAGCAAAAGCTCAGAAGAAGCCGACCAGACATGGCAGTTAAGATTTAGGAAGAGGTCCAGAAGCAGTTGGACGCGGGTTTTCTTGCTATTACGAATTACCCTTCGTGGGTCGCTAACATTGTACCTGTACCTAAGAAAGATGGTAAGGTAAGGATGTGTGTAAATTACCGTGATCTAAATAGAGCGAGCTCGAAAGATGATTTCCCGCTCCCCCACATTGATGTGCTAGTTGATAATACGGCATAATATTTAGTGTTTTCCTTCATGGACGGATTCTCCGGGTATAACCAGATCAAGATGGCCCCGAAAGACATGGAGAAAATAACCTTTATCATGTCGTGGGGGACCTTTTGCTATAAGGTAATGCCTTTTGGATTGAAGAATGCAGGGGAAACCTACCAGCGGGCAATGGTGACTCTCTTTCATGATATGATTCATCATGAAATCGAGGTTTATATTGATGACATGATCGCAAAGTCACAAACGGAGGAAGAGCATCTGGTGAATCTTTTGAAGCTGTTTGAGAGGTTAAGGAAATTCAGACTAAGGTTGAATCCGAACAAATGCACTTTTGGTGTACGATCAGGAAATTTATTGGGGTACATAGTCAGTGAAAAAGGAATTGATGTCGATCCTGCAAAAATAAAAGCTATACAGGAAATGCCAGCACCGAAAACAGAAAAGGAGGTTCGTGGTTTTCTGGGAAGATTGAACTACATTGCAAGGTTCATATCTCACCTAACAGCCACTTGTGAACCATTGTTCAACTTATTAAAGAAAGATCAGGCGGTTGTCTAGAATGAGAATTGCCAAAGGGCATTTGAAAAAATAAAAGAATACTTGCAGGAGCCTCCGATACTGATGCCCCCAGTGGCAGGAAGACCATTGATTATGTACGTGACGGTTCTTGAGAACTCCATGGGTTGTGTTCTCGGTCAACACGACGAGACAGGAAGAAAATAACATGCCATCTATTATTTGAGTATAAAGTTCACAAATTGTGAGTCTAGATACTCAATGTTAGAGAAGACGTGTCGTGCACTAGCTTGGGCCGCCAAATGCATGAGGCAGTACATGTTGAATCACACAACCATGCTAATTTCGAAGATGGATCCGATCAAGTACGTGTTCGACAAGCAAGCGCTGTCGGGTAGAATTGGTGGGTGGCAGATGGTTATGACAGAATACGATATTCAATACGTCTCCCAAAAGGCCATTAAAGGGAGTGTTCTGTCAGAATATCTCGCAGAATAACCAATTGATGATTATCAGCTGATGAAGTTTGAATTTCCTGATAAGGATATCATGTTCTTGAAGATGAAAGTTTGTGATGAGTCGTTACCCGATGAAGGCCTTGATATAGGCTCCCAATGGAAGATGATTTTTGACGGTGTTGTTAACTCCTATGGCAATGGAATTGGGGCAATCATCACAACTCCCCACGGTTCCCACATACTGTTCACTGCTAGGTTAACTTTTCCTTGCACCAATAACGAAGCTGATTATGAAGCATGTATCATGGGCATTGAAGAAGAGATTGATTTGAGAATCAAGAACCTTGATATTTATGGTGATTCAACTTTGGTAGTCAATCAGATCAAAGGAGAATGAGAGACTCGTCAGCCTAATCTGGTACCGTATATGAACTATGCAAGGAGGTTGTTACCTTTCTTTGACAGGGTAGAGTTGCATCATGTGCCAAGAGCTGAGAATCAGATGGCAGATGCCTTGGTTACCTTATCCTCGATGTATAAGGTGAAGTATTGGAATGATGCTCCGAGAACCATCATCTCGCGCCTTGATAGGCTGGCTTTCATTTTTGCAGTAGAGGAAGTCTCTGATGGGAAGCCGTGGTATTATGATATCCAAAAATTTCTCAAGAATCAAGAGTATCCACCTGGGGCATCGAGCCGGGATAAGAAGACTTTGAGAAGGTTGTCTGGAAACTTCTATCTGAACAAAGATGATGTACTCTACCGAAGAAACTTTGACTTGGTGTTGTTGAGGTGCGTGGACGAAAAAGAAGTAGGTTTGCTTATGGAAGAAGTCCACGAGGGTGCTTTTGGTACGCATGCAGGCGGACATGCAATGTCTCGAAAATTGTTGAGGGCAGGCTACTATTGGATGACGATGGAGTCTGATTGTTTCAAGTACGCCAAGAAATTCCATAAATGCCAGATATATGCTGATAAGATGCATGTGCCGCCAAGTCCTTTGAATGTCATGGCGTCTCCTTGGCCCTTTGCTATGTGGGGCTTTGATATGATCGGTAAGATTGAACCGACTGCATCCAACAGACATCGTTTCATCCTAGTGGCAATTGACTATTTCACTAAGTGGGTTGAAGCAACTTCTTTCGCCAATGTCACCAGACAGGTCCTTGCCGCTTCCGTGAAAATAAGGTGCCGGCAAAACAGAAGAGTCGCCACCTTTCGTTATTTATCCCTCAGAGCGGGAAAGGAAACGATCGGAAAAACCTGACGAAAAGGTATAAGACAAGGTCATCGCAACCGTTGTCTGGGTTCGGGAGTCGGTTACGTAAGGGGAAGGTATTAGCACCCCTCACGTCCATCGTACTCGATGGGATCCACGCTTGTTGTGTTTACTGGACGGGTTGGTTTTATCTATCTACCTATCAAGGCTGGCTCAAAAAAGAAAAGAAAATGACTCGGCAAAGCGTCACGCTTTATGCCTACGTATTTTCATCAGAGAATGAGAAATCAGAGTCAACGTAGTTCGGCTAACTACGGGTTACGGGGAAGGTGGCTCGCCAATACATCAGTATTGTGCCTACGTACTCTCAACAGGTATGAGAGATCAGAGCTTACGTAGTTCGGGCTAATACGGATTACGGGAATTCAGATTCATCTGTTTTATCTAGTAGGGTTAAACAGCAGTTCCAGCAGTTAGGGACAAAGCCTGTTTGCGTTGGCGCTGAAGTTTAATGACACTCTTTTCTTCAGAAAAGCTTCCTTTGAATTATGGGCCCACGGGGCAAAAAGGTTTGAAGTTTGTTTTCTGTCTTTTACGGAAGAAGTGTTTTTTATTGTGTTTTCAATTTCAATCACACTAAAGACTATGACCTAAGAGTGAATGCGTCGCATGTCACCCAAAGGGTGCCATACTAAACATCCAGACTGTTGAAAAGAAGCTCTCCAACAATCCTTTATCAGATAGCTTAAGGCTCGTAACGTACGAAAGAAATCTTTCATGATTACTGTATCTTAAGCTGTTTTGAGATGAGAAGAGAGGGGCTCAACTAAGGGGAGACTATCAAGTCCTAATGTTTTCATGCCAAGGATTCGTCCTATGGTTGAGGTTTGAAACAGGGAACTCCTAGATGTTATCATGCATAGGTTTCAACCTAAAGTTCTATCATCACTTCCTTATCAAAGGAAGTGAGATTCCTAAGGGATCATGTCAATGATACATAGAAACAGATAAAGCATCAGCTTAAACAGTAGACAGTAAACAGTAAACGACTGTAAGATGCATGCAATGCAAGTGAGGGAGGAAATGTGTGTGGGGCAGCAGCCTCCACAAGCTCATCTCAACCTCAAGCCAGATATGAATAACAGTAATCATACAGCAAAAATAACATGCTATCAAGCAAGATAAAAACCACATGGGCAAGGGAGTTGGGCTCTACCGAATACCCGCAAGCAAAGCCATACAGTAACAATACAAGCAGAGGGAGCAACTCAACCTCTAGTGCAATCATGCTCCTAGATTAAAATCAGTCTAGATATGAACTTATTCTAATGCATCAAGCAAGACAAACAAGGCACATCAGCACAGAAAAGAAAACAGACAAGAAAGAAACAGATCAACAGCTTCCTTCTTTCAATTCCAAGCTTCATCTCTTCTAACAGCAATCCAGTCTTTAGACTTCAACCACCCTTCAAGGCTATCAACTTCACTAACAAGCATCAACTTTCTCCTCCAAGGTTTCAATTCACCAAACATAAGTGTCAACTTATTCTCTCTTCTCCAAGCTTCAGCTCCTCAGTCAATTCTACCTTCAGGCTTCACTCTTAACTACAAGTATCAACTTGATTCCCTCAGGCTCTCTAAGCATCAATGTACAAGTATCAACTTGTCCTTTATTCCTCAGGCCTCAGCTCTACACTCAATCTCAATTGAATCCTATTCATAAGTATCAACTTAGTCTTCAAGCTTCAGCTCTTTTGCTTTACCAATATCAACTTGGTCTTCTTCTCCTACAAGCTTCAGCTTCTCAGAGTAGTCTTCAATCACATGGAAGTGTCAACTTCATCCTGCAATCTTCAAGCCTCGGCTCTTCATTCAATCTTCATTGAATCTTCAAGTATCAACTTGGTCTTCAAGCTCTTCAAGCTTCAGCTGAAATGGCAATGCTCAAGGAATCATCCTCTTCCACACTCTTCCATGAAGCCCTCATCTTCAAACTCAAGTCCAACACCTTTCAAGATACTCAAACCAGAAGACAATTGATTTAACAGGATGAGTGGAAATGATAAACAGCTTATTGACAACCAAGGGAAGCCTGTAAGGGTTCATCATTATGAGAGACTGGTTCCCTCAAAGTTCTACTTCCCAGATAAAGCCACTCATCCCTCCAAAGGAGGGATGTGAATATTTGAGAAGGAATTTTAGTCATTGGGAGGAATAGAAGCACAAGATGCTTTCCATATTTGTGAAAGAAGTCATTCTAGTTCTAAGGCTCTCCCTATGTCTCCTATCTCCTAAATCTTCATCAGACACCTTCAGGCACAAGCAACTCCAAGCTCCAAGCAACTTCAAGCAACTTCAAGCATCCTCACTTTGTCTTCAACTTGTCTTCAATCTCAACCAAAGGCAAACAAAGCAAAACCCTAATCTAAGGGAACTAAAGAAGTTAAACTAGTTGAATTAGTAAGTTAGGATCACCTAAAACCTAGTACTAAAGTTAGTCCGAACTGAAATACTAAAACCAATTGTAAAATCCTACAAAAATGACTATGGGAACCTAGGTCAATCATGACTCTACCACATTAATTCCAGAGATCAAATCATCAAATTAGACCTAGAAATAAATTCTACAGTATGAGGTACTAAACCTAAACCCTAAAAGGAAGCACCTAAATCTCAATCTAGAAAGCACACCTATTTCCATCAAAAAAATGTGAGAAAAATGCTATGGGAGCATACATGTCTAAACTAATCACACACAAAAAATTAGGATCAAAATCATCACCACATGATCACACAAAATTCCATAAAATTAGGTATCAAACATAACCATTTTAATATCAATTAAAATATAAAATTCCCATAAAATCAGAAATTACATGAAATGAAAATATTTTTTATCTAAAAAATACTATACTCAATCATGAGAAAAATGCAAAAAGAACGGGATTAATTGGATTAGTTTTCAATTTTATATGATTTTTCCAAGAACCATGAATAAAATGAAAAAATAATGAAAATCAAAATAAAATAACACACGCGCGGTGCAAATAGCAATAAAACACAGTTCATACTATGGGTTGGGCCATCAGGGGGTGTGAATATCAGGATTTCAACTAAGCCCAGCATCAGCACTAAGTGAAACGATGCGTTTCATTAATTCAGATCCTTCACAAACTGAAATTAAAACGTGGCCGTTGGATGAGGATCCTAGTCCAAGTCAAACCATGATCTAATGGCTCAAGAGTCATCTTCTACCTTTTGAACATCTGAACTTCGTGCACAGCTCCGGCCACCACCGGTGGTGCTCCGGTCATCGTCCCCAACCCTAACTCTCTCTAGGATCCTCCATTGCAAATGGTCTATACATGAATCTTGTCCCAAATTTTGTCACGAATTCATCCATACCCTTAGTTCCTTCTGAAACCTCAAGATTCACCATATCCAAATCTCAACCGAAAATGGTAACATCCTAGATTGGTCACTAATTCTCAAATTAACTATTTGAAAACCTTCCTACACCGTTCTACAATGCATCTAACACCCTAATTCATCTTGATTCTACCTAATTCATGCTAGAGGAAGAAAGTTACTAACATGAAAATCTTGGATGAACAGATGCACTAAACCTTCAATTCAAGCTCTCCAACCTTCCAGACACGACCAATGGATCCTCTCCTTGCTTATGTATGCAAAAGAATCGGTTGAAAGCTCCTGAATCTTGAAATCCGATGGTGAGTTGCAGGTGGAAAAATTCACTTTCTCATACACGATTCAGCCACGAATTCCCTTGGATTATGATCTGGAATCAATCCCTTGCATCCATGGAAGAAGTTTCAATCAAGAAAATGGATGGAAAGTGAAGAATTTGGTGAAACCGAATTCAATTGCAAGCCAAGAAATCTCAATCTCAATCTATGCTCTCTCCTTCAATCATCACCAACCCTTGAATTGGATCACCTCTGCTCAATATATAGATGATGTATGAGTGATCTAGAACCCTCTAGACCCTTCTAATGAGAGTTTCAATCTCTCATGTCATGAGATTTTCAATCACATATCATGATATGCATAGCTCTGTTTGCAGCTTGAAACCAACCTCATTCACTTCCAATTTCTCCCCTAGTGACATTTTGAAGGTGTTTAGCTTGCAAAGGGCCTTGCTCGTGCCTTGATCCTATGTTTTGCACATGTTACTTATGATGTAAGTAATCACTTTTCAAAGCAAGTCCACCAATTGAATTTCAATTCAAAAATGTGGCTAAACCAATGTTCTTAAAATGTTTTCTAGAGTCAAAATGATATATTACATGCCATGGTTTGGATGTGTAGGTTGAAAATATCAATTTCCAACTTTGATTCATTTAACTTATACCCTTATTTTAGGTCATTTTTGCAACTTTGAGCTACAAGCATTTCCATCATATCATGACCTCCTTACTAGCCTTAAAACATCATTTTGAATAAGTTTGATGTTGAACATTTTTCCATTTGAAGCATGGAAATAGGAGTTATGGCCTTATACTTGAAATGACCTGTAATCTCCAAATGACCAAAATGCCCTTGACTTGTCAAAGCCATAACTTGAGTTCTACAAATCCTATCAAGGAATTCTAGTACTCTCTAGAAATCTAAGAGGATAAGGAACAACATTCATGTTGACCAAAAGTTCATAGGAATCATCCTTCTTGGGCAAAAGTTTGATGCAAGTTGGGTAACTTTCAAGCATCCAGATTCACATACCTCAGATGACCTGTAACTTGTCAAAGTCATAACATGAGTTCTATAAATCCTATCAAGGACTTATAGCACTCAAATTAAAGCTAAGATCAAGCTATACAACATTCATGTTGGGGGCAAGATGATATGACAATCACATCTTGAGCTAAACTGCCTTGAAGATAGGGGTCAAACTAGGGGATTTTACATTGTCAAGCCTTAGAAACCCTAGCCTGAAACTTCTCAAACTCTTCAATCATGATGAGTTGACCTTGAAATAATCCTTATAGATGTGATTGGGAATAAATTTTCCAACTGCACAAGTACACGGTACTCTGATGGGAATAAATCTTTGAAAACTGAAATACTAGCTGCACGGCAACTAGCTGGGGAATTGGTCACACGGTAACCGGTGATACATGGTCGATCATGCCGTCAGGCATCAAGATTCCTCGGGACTCATCAGGTCAACAATCAAGTTAATCATGCCGTCAGGCATTCAAAGAAATCTTTGGGCATCCACCGGACTTCATCAGTAAGTCGGGAATGGAATTCTCAGTCAGTCATGAACCGATTGGGGATATCCAAACTTCCGCCATCAGGCGCTCCGCATCCGCTGGGAGAACTGTTTCGTCAATACGGTTGGACTTCAATCATCAAGTCTTCCAGGGAAGTTTCAACCTCACTGTTCAGAAACCTGCTGGGGATGACGCATCTCCGCTGGGGAAATTAAGAATCATCTTGAACAAATAACTCCGGGGGGACTTCAAGAATCATCCTGAACCCATAACTCTACTGGAGATTTCAGGAATCATCCTGAGCAAACGCTCCGCCGGGGCTCTAGGCATCAACTTGAGCAACCCCCTCTGGCAATTTTACTGGGGATTTTAAGAATCATCTTAAGCAAACGACTTCGCTGGGGAGAATTCAAGAATCATCTTGGGCAAACGACTCTGCGGAGGAACACCTGCAAAACAAGAACGGTAACGACCTAGCTCATGTTTAGTATGCATATGCTTTGACAACGGCGCAATGCTCCACACGATGGAAATGCTACGCGTTTAGGATAAATGCTATGCAATCATGCAAAATGCTGCGATCCCGTCAGCGAAATAAATGCCGAAGGGAGAATCCTACTGTCAAGGAGAAAGAAACACTCTGGTGGAGGGGAGGAATCATCCTGCCGAGGAGAAAGAACCACACCAATCTCAATTGGACTCCGCCCGGGGGAGCAAACTTCAGTCGACTGCTGCAGGGGAATGAAGCTATACGAGAACCTGGACCTGCTGAGGAAAGCGATGTCAATCGCGGAAATAAACTGCGCGGCCTTCGCGACTACTTCCCTGGAGATAACGACTCCGGCGGGGAAATACAGCATCAACTATTCAACATTTTACTGGGGAAAACCAATCATGGTCCCCCGGATTCCAAGGACTCGGCTCTCTTGGGGGTTTGCCTATTTGGCTGGGGAAGAAGGAATCATCCTGCTTGCTAGGGAGAGTACGACTCTGTGGGGAATCTCAATTCCGCTGGAGACTTCAATCTGGAACTATCAATTGCTGCACACTTCGGTGTATGACTCAGCTGGGGAGACGACATTCCTTCAGGATGTATTTGACTGGGGAGAGGATCTTCTCTGCCTGGGGAGACATATCAATGCTTACGATCTCACGTTCAGACTCTGCGGGGAGAGGCTGCTGAACTTCGCTGGAGAAGAAGGAATCATCCTTCTTGGGGATGCATACGGCGTGCTGCCTGGAGTACGCTACACCTGCAACAACACAAACAAACAGAAAAGATACCCTTCTCAAAGGGACCTATCAAGGTTATCATCTTGCGACAATGTTCAAGTAATTCATTGTTTCAACAATCAGGGGCCTAGGCCAGTAAGTTTATGTATGCGTATTTTATCAAAAACATCGGCATTCTTTTTCGCAAACAAAACAGATAAATGCTAAACAGACAAACAGAATTGCTGAATAGTATACATTTTATTGATAACGAACCCCTGAATGGGTAAAAATGTTTTACAACAGATGCAAGCTCCTGGAATGAGGAATCCACACAAATATAAAAACATAAATATACATCAGTATATACAAATGTCGGCAACGAGGCATAGACGAACACCATGAGTTGATCCCTCTATGACCCACTCGACTTCGATACTTCTCCGACGCTTCAGCTTCAGAAGAGATTGATTCAGATAAACGGCCCTCAGGTCTTCCAAACCACTAAACAATGAAAGTCCACACGCGGAACGCAGTCATTTGTTTTTTCAAATCCCTAACTTTTGCCTGAATCGCCCTTCCAGGTTTTCGATTCACCGGGATACCCTTTTTTGCCAAAGTCGCCCATCCGGGTTTTCGACTTTGCGGGTGTACATTTTTTCAATTTATATGCCTAACTTTTGCCCGAACCTTTTTCCTTTTTTATGGTTTGCCGGGATGCCCCATTTTTGCCTGGATACTCTTTTTCTTTCCAGCGGGTCATTTTTAAGCAAAGTATTTTTTAACTGCGTCCACGTTCACCGGGGATGCAAAATCTTCACCATCCATCGTGGATAACAACAAAGCTCCTCCCGAGAAGACCTTGCTGACGACGTACGGACCTTCGTAATTGGGAGTCCACTTGCCCCGGTGATCGGAGTGTGGAGGAAGAATCTTCTTCAGGACGAGATCACCCGTCTGAAAGCTTCTAGGACGCACCTTCTTATCATAAGCTTTCTTCATTCGGCTTTGGTATAAACGACCATGCGCAATCGATGTTAATCTCTTCTCGTCCATCAGGCTGAGTTGGTTTAGTCGGTTCTGAATCCATTATGCCTCGTCGAGTTTCACGTCAACCAAAACTCGCAAAGAAGGGATCTCCACTTCTAACGGTAGGACATCTTCCATACCGTACACTAAGGAGAAAGGAATTGCCCCAGTTGATGTACGTACCGTTGTATGATAACCGTGCAATGCGAATGGCAACATCTCGTGCCAATCGTTGTAGGTCACAACCATCTTCTGAACAATCTTCTTGATATTCTTATTGGCCGCTTCAACGGCTCCATTCATCTTCGGTCGATAAGGAGATGAGTTGTGATGTTCAATCTTGAAACTCTGGCACAGCTCCTTCATCATCTTGTTATTCAGATTCGAACCATTATCAGTAATGATCCGCTCGGGAATTCCATAACGACAGATGATGTCCCTCTTTATGAATTTAGCCACCACCTGCTTGGTCACATTAGCATATGAGGCTGCCTCCACCCACTTGGTGAAGTAGTCGATAGCTACTAGAATGAAGCGATGACCGTTAGATGCAGTGGGCACGATCTTGCCTATCATGTCGATGCCCCACATGGAGAACGGCCACGGGGAGGACATGACATTCAACGGGCATGGCGGCACATGAACTTTATCAGCATAAATCTGGAATTTATGACATCTCTTCGCGAATTTAAAGCAATTAGACTCCATCATCAGCCAGTAGTATCCTGCTCTCAGGATCTTTCTCGTCATAGCATGCCCGCCGGCGTGCGTACCGAATGTGCCTTCATGGACTTCTTCCATGAGCAAACTCGCTTCTTTCTCATCTACGCATCTGAGTAGCACGAGATCATGGTTTCTCTTGTACAGAACTCCATCAGGATTGAGATAAAAATTTCCAGCCAGCCTCCTCAGAGTCTTCTTATCCTGGGTTGACGCTCCCGCAGGATACTCCTTAGTCATAAGGAAGGTCTGAATGTCATGGAACCATGGTTTGCCGTCGGAGGCTTCCTCGATTGCAAAGACAAATGCAGGTCTATCAAGACGAGAAAGGACAATTCTTGGAGCTTCATTCCAAAAATTGATTTTATACATTGAAGCCAACGTGGCTAAGGCATCAGCCATCTGGTTTTCAGCCCTGGGCACATGATGGAGTTCCACTCGATCAAAGAACGGAAGCAGCCTTCTGGCATAATTCATGTACGGCACCAAATTCGCTTGACGAGTCTCCCACTCCCCTTTAATCTGGTTGATCACAAGCGTCAAGTCACCATATACATCTAGGTTCTTGATTCTCAAATCAATTGCTTCTTCTAGACCCATGATGCATGCTTCATACTCTGCTTCGTTATTGGTGACTGGAAACGTCAGTCTCGCAGTAAACGGGATGTGGGATCCGTGGGGAGTCGTGATGATCGCCCCAATGCCACTTCCATAAGAATTAGCCGCCCCGTCAAATATCAATTTCCACTGGGATTTCCTATCTGGCCCCTCGTCGGGCAATGGTTCATCGCAATCCTTCGCTTTGAGAAACATGATATCCTCATCAGGGAATTCAAATTTCATTGGCTCGTAATCCTCGATTGGTTGTTCGGCCAAGTATTCAGACAATACGCTTCCCTTGATGGCCTTCTGGGAAACGTACTGAATGTCATATTTCGTCAACACCATTTGCCATCTGGCAATCCTGCCTGAAAGCGCTTGCTTCTCGAAGACGTACTTGATCGGATCCATCTTCGAAATTAGCATGGTGGTGTGGTTGAGCATGTACTGTCGTAAACGTTTGGCAGCCCAGGCTAGTGCACAACACGTTTTCTCCAGCATTGAGTAACGAGATTCACAATCTGTGAACTTTTTACTCAAGTAGTAAATGGCATGCTCCTTTCTGCCCGTCTCGTCGTGCTGACCGAGAACACACCCCATACTATTCTCAAGAACTGTCAAGTACATGATTAGAGGCCTTCCAGCCACTGGGGGTATCAGGATCGGAGGTTCCTGTAGATACTGTTTTATCTTGTCAAATGCCTTCTGGAAATCCTCGTTCCAGATAATCGCCTGATCTTTCTTTAGCAGCTTGAACATCGGTTCACACGTGACCATGAGCTGAGAAATAAACCTTGCAATGTAGTTTATTTGGCCCAGGAAACCACGAACTTCTTTTTCTATTTTTGGCACCGGCATTTCTTGTATCGCTTTAATCTTCGCAGGATCAACCTCGATGCCTCTTTCACTCACGATAAACCCCAGTTACTTTCCAGACCGTACTCCGAAAGTACACTTGTTAGGATTCAGCCTCAACCTGAACTTCCTAAGCCTCTCAAAAAGCTTCAGCAAATTGACCAGATGTCCCTCCTCCGTTTGGGACTTCGCAATCATGTCATCAACATAGACTTCAACCTCATGATGAATCATGTCATGAAACAAAGTAACCATTGCTCGTTAGTAAGTGGCCTCTGCGTTCTTCAGACCGAAAGGCATTACCTTGTAGCAAAATGTTCCCTAGGGAGTGATAAACGTAGTTTTCTCCATGTCCTCCGGCGCCATCTTGATCTGATTGTAGCCAGAGAAGCCATCCATGAACGAAAACACGGAGAACTAAGCTGTATTGTCGACCAACACATTAATATGAGGCAGCGGGAAATCATCTTTAGGGCTCGCCCTATTCAAATCCCGATAATCAACGCACATTCGTACCTTACCGTCCTTCTTCGGTACAGGCACTATGTTGGCGACCCACGGAGGGTAATTAGTGACCGCTAAGAAGCCAGCATCAAGCTGTTTTTGCACTTCTTCTTTGATCTTAACGGCCATATCTGGTCGTGTCCTTCTAAGCTTCTGCTTAACGGGAGGACAATCTTCTCGCAGCGGCAAGTGGTGGACCACGATGTCAATATCAAGTCCGGGCATATCTTCGTATGACCAAGCAAAGACGTCACTATACTCTCTTAGCATCTCGACCAATCTCTGCTTGACATCACTCTGCAATGCAGCCCCTATCCTGACGTTCTTGACAAGTTCTTCAGAACCAAAATTCATAATCTCGATCTCCTCTTCATGAGGCAGAATAATTTTCTCTTCTTGTTTCAACAAGCGGGCCAACTCTTCAAGAAGGTCTTCGTCTTCATCAATCTCTTCTTCGGCTTGATATATCGGGCAATCGAAGTCGAAGTGAGTCTTAGAAGGTCCAGAGTCGATGTCATCTGCTATGTGGATCCTGCAATAACAAGGGTTAAGCTTAAAACAAGGATATGCAGGTTAGCACAAACCCCATTGTCATTTTATTGTTTTTCAAAACAAATATAAAACAGGAATAACAGAGATCACAATATTTGAATACGAAGAAAACACCTTTTGATTTATTGGTAAAATGCATGTACATAATCAAACAAGGCCCTGACAATAAAACCACTATGCCCCGGGTAGGACATAGGGTTGTACAATGATTGGAAAAAGTAAATCATTACTCTTCGCTTGTCATCTAGATGATATCCTTGACGGACCAATTGTTGAGGCTCTCGCCTGGCTTGCTTGGTTGGATCCAAGAGTCTAGGTCACAGTCGCTATCTCCGCTGTCTTCAGACACTGCGTTGACGCTTTCAAATATCACCCCGCCACTGGTAAACTGGATCGGCCCTTTACCTCGCGACGCACTGCTAGAAGAGGAGGCTTCAACTCCAGGAGAATATCCCAACCCAAACTTGCTTGCTTGTTAGGTATCTCCAAAATTCGCCCCCAGCCTGGGGCAGATCCGGCTTGGACAACAGCTCGGGCTTCCTTGAAGGAAGAGAGAGTCATCTCTGGCTTTTCAGTGACCACAGGAACTACGTCCTTGACTTTCACAGCTTCGAACGCTTGGCATAGGGTTTCGTGGATTTCCCCATCCATCTCAACATACTTGAAGGACGACAAATGGCTCACCATTATATCTTCCTCGCCGCAAACGGTCACGATGCTACCTCCGACAGCATACTTGAGTTTCTGGTGCAACGTGGAGGTCACGGCACCCGCAGAATGGATCCATGGCCGGCCCGACTTGGATTGGCAACGTCACCTCCCCGAAAACATGGCGTTTGGTTCCATCGAACGCCTTCACAACCAGATCACTGGGTGTGCAAATCACTTCGCGAGTATCTAACTTCATTAATGCCTTCTTCGGAAGAACATTGAGCGACGACCCCGTGTCTACCAACACGTGAGACATAATCGTTCCCCTACACTCTATCGAGATGTGCAGGGCGCTATTGTGATTCCTTCCCTTCGGCGTCAGCTCTAGGTCAGTGAACCCTAACCCATTTCCAACATTCACGTGGGCTACGACCTCTTCCAGCTGGTTTACCGATATTTCCTGCGGTACATATGCGGCATTCAACACCTTCAGCAGTGTGTTGCGGTGTGCTTCAGAACACAGCAACAAATTCAGGATGGAAATTTTCGAGGGTGTCTGATGGAGATGATCCACGATCTTGTAGTCACTCTTTTTAATCAACCTCATAAATTCCTTGGCGTCTTTAACGAGTAAGTCTTTTTCTACCCCGCGAGGGATCTCTTCAACGACTTTACTCTTCCCTTTATCAGTTGCGTCAGCTCTGTCCGCTTTGTCTGCCACGACCTCTGGTGGTGCAAACACTCTCCCGCTGCGAGTGATTCCGCTTACTCCTGCAAGGTTATCTACAGACGACCCAAACGGCTCTAGCTCCAACTTCTGTCCGTTACAGTAGACTTCCGCCCCATTATTCCATGGGACAACATTGGTGCTTTCGAAGGGTATCGGCCCAGCTTTGGTGATGGTAATCGTAGGCGGCCTGGGTGCAGAAATAGTTATCGTCTGGCGAGGGATGGTGATGGTGGCGACCTCATCATCTTGCTTCAGCACTACCTCTCCCGATCCACTTTCGGCCCTCCGGCTAAATTGTAAGATCCCTTCAGTCATCAGACTTTGAATCCCCTCTATCAACTGTTCACATCCATCAGGACTTGTCGCACAGCCCATACACAGCTCTCCGCAACCTGGAAAGAAACCTTTTTTCATCAACTTAGCTTTAACGAAGCTAAGCGGCGTCTTCAGATCTCTGACGTCAGTCAACAAATCCAAATTCTCGTCTTCAATAATGGAGTTTACTCCACCTTCCCTATGATTCGGCATAGGGTTCTTCGTGACGTTCAGCACATTATCTGAGAAGTTGATGATCTTAGCGTCCACCATGTCCTGCACCTTATGCTTGAAGGCTTTGCAATTTTCTATTGTGTGGCCTGGTGCCCCTGAGTGAAACTCACAAGTTGCATTCGCGTCATAACCTGGCGGAGGTGCCCCTGTCAAGGGAGCCAGGGTTCTCTTCTGGATCAACTGTAGCTGAAGCAAAGTCTGCAATAGTTGACATACGACATGGGCGGTGTCTCGAGGTGACGGCTCGACAGAGGTGCCCGATTCTGGTACTTTCTATACCCTTGTTGATTCGGTTGTTGCTGCTGCTGTGGCTGTTGAACTGCCGGGATAGTTATGCTGGCCACCTGTTGGTGAGGGCCTTTACCCTTCCTTCGAGTGTTGGTCACGACACTCGTTTCTCCTTCCTGTCTTTTGCCACTATAAGGTTTCTTTCCTCCTCCTCCGGCTGAGGATGAATCACCTTGAATTTTCCCGAGTTTGATCCCATTTTCAATGTGCTCACCCGTGATAATGAGATCTGAAAAGGTTCTAGACATACCGCTGACCAATTTCTCATAGTAAACCCCTGGGAGGGTGGCTACGAACATCTGCACAAGCTCACGTTCAACCATCGGCGGCTGAACCCTGGCTGCCAATTCACGCCACCGCTGGGCGTATTCCTTGAACCCTTCATTGTTCCTTTGTGACAGATTATGCAATTGGACTTGGTTCGGGGCCAAGTCGCTATTATATTGGTAGTGGTGCACGAATGCTTCAGCAAGGTCCTTCCACGTGCGCACACTGGTAGGCTCCAGACTCATGTACCATTCGAGGGATGGTCCGGACAGACTGTCCTGAAAGAAGTGCATCAGCAACTTCTCGTCCTCGGAATGAGCTGACATTTTCCGGTAGTATGATCTCAGATGGACGCGAGGGCAAGTGGTGCCCTTGTACTTTTCAAAGTCAGGTACCTTGAACTTGGGAGGCACCTTGAAATCAGCAATCAGTCTCAACTTGGACATATCAACACCCAGGGTGTTCTGGTTCTCGACATTCCTCATCTTGTCCTCGAGGGCCTTGAACCTTAGTCGTGCTTCAGCAGTCAGCTCCCCTTCAGCACCTCTCTGAGAGAACACATCGTCTTGGCGGTCTTCTAACCACGGCTGAGGCCCGAACATATTTCCAACACCCGCAGTGCCGTTGCCCAGCCCAACATTGACGTTAGCTTCAAAATTCCCATTACCGACGCCCGTCGTATTACCATTGAGTCCCATGTTAGCTATCACATTGTCGTTGGCACTGCCGTTCCCCCCGGTCACGGGGACGCCATTCTGAGGAGTTCCAACTGGTGGAGGGGTAGGCACAGTCCCACCATGGAGTACGCCATTGCTATCGACCCTTGAAATCAGAGGCTGAACCAAGGTTTTGAGCTGATCCTGGCCATTGGCGACCGCTTGCATGAGTTCCATGAAGCGGTCCATTCTTTCGCGGAGTTCTTGAACATCAGTTTGCACTTGTTCAATGATTCTGGTTTGATTTGCTCTGGTCGGATAGCGGTAGATAGGTCTCTGATCAATCCTGGAACAACCTGAAACAACATGAAAACACAAAAGGGTTAGGAAAAAAAACGACAAAGTGCTCGTTATGCGAATGCTTCATGCAAATGCAAACGTGTGTCTGTGCGCTAGGGAGATGTCCCCCGATCCTAGTGCCAGCATGCCAGTGCTGATAATAAGAAGTCCGAGTCCAGTCATGGAAATAACATCTCATATATAGAAAGCCCATCAAGGCGGTACACAACATCAGTGAGTACAAGCAGAATCAATAGCATGACCTCGACCAATAAGCCTGGCGATGGTCAGCATACAACAATGATCAAAAGGAATACAGATAGTCAAGCACAGCCACGAGCGCAAAACTCTTCTAACAATCCCTTCGTTTCTGGATGATCAGGCCGAGTGAGTAACCCTTCGACGAGTAACTCCCTCTGCATAATGGTGTATTGAAGACCTTCGACCGAATCTTCCCATGCTCCTTCGCCGAAACAATCTTCTAGCTTCCGCTTCTTGGATTCAAACGTCAGTTTGCGCTCCCTTAGGTTAGCAAGAGCCCTGTTGAGCTGGCCTTCAGCGGCATATCTGCGAGCGGTTTCTTCATCAAACCTCTTCTCACTAGCCTTCACCTGGGCTTTCAGCTTGGAGATCTGTTGCGTCAGCTTATCCTCCCGCTCTTTCCTGTTGGCTAGGGAGGCCTTCCAGTGCTGATTGAACTTGGATATCCTCCGATACGCTTCGTCCAAGTGCTGCTTCTTAGTGGCCAATACATCGTTGACAACTTTGAAGTCCCGACCCAAACGCTCACGCTCGGCTATCTGCTTAGTCAAATATGTACCTAGCTGGTTCACCAGCTCTGTCTATCTCTTGAAGGAATGAACGGCTTCATTTCTCTCGCTTCTGAGTTGTGCCAATTCTTTCTCCAGTTCTTCATTTTCCCTCTTCAATTCATCTCTCTCAGCTAACACCTGATTATGTTGCTGAATGGGCACGGTAGTAGGCTCTTCAATCACTGGAGGGCTCTCTGGCTTGGCAGGAGGAAACGACATCCCTATAGCATCTGCTCTTACTCTAATCCAAGTCACATACGGAGTGTAGGCCTGACTATTACTCTTTCCCAGCAATGGCTTTCCCCTCTTGCTGATACCGTTCCAAGCGCGTCGAAGCTTAGATAACGTATCCCCTTCTAGAAGACCAGTGAGGTACAGAGATTCCTGTACCTCTTCATCCTTCGGCGTTGCTCTCAAAGCATACGCGAACTGTCGGACCAGCAAAGACGGATTATAGTTTATGCAGCCCTTCCTGCCTATCAGAGGCACGTTCGGAAACCCGCTGCAGCTAAAGATAATCTCAGTACCCAACCTATCTCTATCAAACCAGTCAATATCCTCCGCTGATAGACTCATCAAACGCTCGGACCACTCAGTTGTGGCTGCAGACGAAACAAAGGGACCCCTCGTGGGCAGATGACTATCAAGCCATTTATAAAGCAGGGGCACACAGCACGAGACATTCTTACCCCTCCTGTTCTTGTTCTTGTAGTGGATGGAACGGTAGACATCTCCTATCAAGGTAGGGACTGGATTCCGTGAAGCAAAGATGCGGAAGGCGTCGAAGTCTACAAAATCGGGCATATTGGGAAACAGAATGATGCCATATATGCACAGGGCGAGAATGGCGTTGAACACGACCCAACATCCGTCTTTGGCGCACTGCTGAGCCTTTCCCACTAAGAACTGCAAGGAGAAACCGGGAACCTTGTTCCAACTAGACAACACTAACTCGGAGGCATCCAGATGAAGTGACAGAGCTAGACCAGCCAGATTAGGCTCAGCATCCATATGAACAAAAGGCATCTGCCTCTTGATAGGCACACCTAACAAATCAGCATATTCCTCTAGTGTGGGCGCGAGAACAAAATCCTGGAAAGTAAAGCATCTCAACGGAGGATCGTAGAACTGCAGCAGAGCGTGCAACCCATTCAACTCGAACGCAGAAGGTTTACGAACCAAACTGAGCAATTTGCCGTAAGATTTTCTGAACTCATCTCTCACAGAATCATCTGCTAAAGCAATCAAACCAGTCAGTTGAACCACATCAGGGGCAGGGAGCTTGTAAGCCACGGTCTTCCTCAGAGAACCCATAACAATACAGTAGAAGGCCAGAAATCCTGAATCGGGGGGAACGGTACCTGCAACACAGACACACGTTAATGAAATGCAAATGAATATGCAAAGCAATGTGAAATGCAATCATGCAGCAGGAGATCAAGACGACTGTGTTGTGGAGATTCTGTATCAACAAAACCATAATCCTGCTCTATCAAGAACAACCACTATCTCTGATAAGAAGAAAACCCTGGTATCGGACCACAAATCTGCTCCGTCAAGAACACGCACACATAGGACCATAAATCTGCTCTGTCAAGAACAAACATCTGATAATAAGGACCTCTAATACAGGACCATAAATCCGCTCTGTCAAGAACAAACATCTGATAGTAAATACCTCTGATACAGGACCAAAAAGTTGTTCTGCTCTATCAAGAACAAATACACATCTCTGAATATAAGGTCCTCTGATACAGCACCAAAAACTCTGCTTTGTCAAGAACAAATATACATCTGCTGGTGAGATCCTCTGATCCCATAAATCTGTTCTGTCAAGAACAAACACATCTGATGATGAGAACCTCCGGTACCAACAAAACTGATTCACTATCAAGAAAACCAGGTAGTCTGAAGGTTAAAGTTTCCTGCAACAAACCCAACCATGCTCACAGGTATGGACCTAAACTGACACAAGTTCGGCATCTTATGCGGTCATCAGCGTCACAGACATTCAAGAGGGGTGATACGATACCCAGAAGGTGTGGCATCACCAGCTCATGAAGCGGCCTCACTCGGCTGAATCCCAAATGATCGGTCCCCAGAGTCGACAATCCTCCAAACCAACAACCCCCTCAACCCAAAGGGTTGAAAAAGAAGTCAACCGGGAGAACCTCGTCTGAGCGTGGATTTCATGAGACACTAGTGCCTGCCAAGCAAGCACACGCCCACTAATTTCCACAACTAATGCTATGTTCACTCAAGTCTGGGTCTGGCTTCTCACTCATCAGAATGCCCCTCCCACAACAGCACAGATAATCATATCATACTGAAAATAAAATGCGGGAAATAAAAATGCGATAAATAAACACAACCCAACAAGTAATCATACATGCGCTAGGATTGACTCTCGTAGGGGATGTCGGATCCCCAAACTGACTCGCATACGGGACGTTGGATCCCAGGAAACTATCAAGTCCCCAGCAGAGTCGCCAGCTGTCGCTTCCGCGAAAATAAGGTGCTGGCAAAACAGAAGAGTCGCCACCTTTCGTTATTTATCCCTCAGAGCGGGAAAGGAAACGATCGGAAAAACCTGACGAAAAGGTATAAGACAAGGTCATCACAACCGTTGTCTGGGTTCGGGAGTCGGTTATGTAAGGGCAAGGTATTAACACCCCTCACGTCCATCGTATTCGATAGGATCCACGCTTGTTGTGTTTACTGAACGGGTTGGTTTTATCTATCTACCTATCAAGGCTGGCTCAAAAAAGAGAAGAAAATGACTCGGCAAAGCGTCGCGCTTTATGCCTACGTATTTTCATCAGAGAATGAGAAATCAGAGTCAACGTAGTTCGGCTAACTACGGGTTACGGGGAAGGTGGCTCGCCAATACATCAGTATTGTGCCTACGTACTCTCAACAGGTATGAGAGATCAGAGCTTACGTAGTTCGGGCTAATACGGATTACGGGAATTCAGATTCATCTGTTTTATCGAGTAGGGTTAAACAGCAGTTAGGGACAAAGCCTGTTTGCGTTGGCGCTGAAGTTTAACGATACTCTTTTCTTCAGAAAAGCTTCCTTTGAATTATGGTCCCACGGGGCAAAAAGGTTTGAAGTTTGTTTTCTGTCTTTTACGGAAGAAGTGTTTTTTATTGTGTTTGCAATTTCAATCGCACTAAAGACTATGACCTGAGAGTGAATGCGTCGCATGTCACCCAAAGGGTGCCATACTAAACATCCAGACTGTTGAAAAGAAGCTCTCCAACAATCCTTTCTCAGATAGCTTAAGGCTCGTAACGTACGAAAGAAATCATTCATGATTACTATATCTTAAGCTGTTTTGAGATGAGAAGAGAGGGGCTCAACTAAGGGGAGACTATCAAGTCCTAATGTTGTCATGCCAAGGATTCGTCCTATGGTTGAGGTTTGAAACAGGGAACTCCTAGAATTTATCATGCATAGGTTTCAACCTAAAGTTCTATCATCACTTCCTTATCAAAGGAAGTGAGATTCCTAAGGGATCATGTCAATGATACACAGAAACAGATAAAGCATCAGCTTAAACAGTAGACAGTAAACAGTAAACGACTGTAAGATGCATGCAATGCAAGTGAGGGAGGAAATGTGTGTGAGGCAGCAGCCTCCACAAGCTCATCTCAACCTCAAGCCAGATATGAATAACAGTAATCATACAGCAAAAATAACATGCTATCAAGCAAGATAAAAACCACATGGGCAAGGGAGCTGGGCTCTACCGAATACCCGCAAGCAAAGCCATACAGTAACAATACAAGCAGAGGGAGAAACTCAACCTCTAGTGCAATCATGCTCCTAGATTAAAATCAGTCTAGATATGAACTTATTCTAATGCATCAAGCAAGACAAACAAGGCACATCAGCACAGAAAAGAAAACAGACAAGAAAGAAACAGATCAACAACTTCCTTCTTTCAATTCCAAGCTTCAGCTCTTCTAACAGCAATCCAGTCTTCAGACTTCAACCACCCTTCAAGGCTATCAGCTTCACTAACAAGCATCAACTTGCTCCTCCAAGGATTCAATTCACCAAACATAAGTGTCAACTTATTCTCTCTTCTCCAAGCTTCAGCTCCTCAGTCAATTCTACCTTCAGGCTTCACTCTTAACTACAAGTATCAACTTGATTCCCTCAGGCTCTCCAAGCATCAATGTACAAGTATCAATTTGTCCTTTATTCCTCAAGCCTCAGCTCTACACTCAATCTCAATTGAATCCTATTCATAAGTATCAACTTAGTCTTCAAGCTTCAGCTCTTTTGCTTTACCAGTATCAACTTGGTCTTCTTCTCCTACAAGCTTCAGCTTCTCAGAGTAGTCTTCAATCACATGGAAGTGTCAACTTCATCCTGCAATCTTCAAGCCTCGGCTCTTCATTCAATCTTAATTAAATCTTCAAGTATCAACTTGGTCTTCAAGCTCTTCAAGCTTCAGCTGAAATGGCAATGCTCAAGGAATCATCCTCTTCCACACTCTTCCATGAAGCCCTCATCTTCAAACTCAAGTCCAACACCTTTCAAGATACTCAAACCAGAAGACAATTGATTTAACAGGATGAGTGGAAATGATAAACAGCTTATTGACAACCAAGGGAAGCCTGTAAGGGTTCATCATTATGAGAGACTGGTTCCCTCAAAGTTCTACTTCCCAGATAAAGCCACTCATCCCTCCAAAGGAGGGATGTGAATATCTGAGAAGGACTTTTAGTCATTGGGAGGAATGGAAGCACAAGATGCTTTCCATATTTGTGAAAGAAGTCATTCTAGTTCTAAGGCTCTCCCTATGTCTCCTATCTCTTAAATCTTCATCAGACACCTTCAGGCACAAACAACTCCAAGCTCCAAGCAACTTCAAGCATCCTCACCTTGTCTTCAACTTGTCTTCAATCTCAACCAAAGGAAAACAAAGCAAAACCCTAATCTAAGGGAACTAAAGAAGTTAAACTAGTTGAATTAGTAAGTTAGGATCACCTAAAACCTAGTACTAAAGTTAGTCCTAACTGAAATACTAAAACCAATTGTAAAATCCTACAAAAATGACTATGGGAACCTAGGTCAATCATGACTCTACCACATTAATTCTAGAGATCAAATCATCAAATTATACCTAGAAATAAATTCTACATTATGAGGTACTAAACCTAAACCCTAAAAGGAAGCACCTAAATCTCAATCTAGGAAGCACACCTATTTCCATCACAAAAATGTGAGAAAAATTCTATGGGAGCATACATGTCTAAACTAATCACACACAAAAAATTAGGATCAAAATCATGACCACATGATCACACAAAATTCCACAAAGTTAGGTATCAAACATAACCATTTTAATATCAATTAAAATATAAAATTCCCATAAAATCAGAAAATACATGAAATTAAAATATTTTTTATCTAAAGAATACTAGACTCAATCATGAGAAAAATGCAAAAAGAATGGGATTAATTGGATTAATTTTCAATTTTATATGATTTTTCCAAGAACCATGAATAAAAATGAAAAAATAATGAAAATCAAAATAAAATAACACACGTGCGGTGCAAATAGCAATAAAACACAGTTCATACTATGGGTTGGGCCATCAGGGGGTGTGAATATCAGGATTTCAACTAAGCCCAGCATCAGCACTAAGTGAAACGATGCGTTTCATTAATTCAGATCCTTCACAAACTGAAATTAAAACGTGGCCGTTGGATGAGGGTCCTAGTCCAAGTCAAACCATGATCTAATGGCTCAAGAGTCATCTTCTACCTTTTGAACATCTGAACTTCGCGCGCAGCTCCGGCCACCACCGGTGGTGCTCCGGTCATCGTCCCCAACCCTAACTCTCTCTAGGATCCTCCATTGCAAATGGTCTATACATGAATCTTGTCCCAAATTTTGTCACGAATTCATCCATACCCTTAGTTCCTTCTGAAACCTCAAGATTCACCATATCCAAATCTCAACCAAAAATGGTAACATCCTAGATTGGTCACTAATTCTCAAATTAACTATCTGAAAACCTTCCTACACCGTTCTACAATGCATCTAACACCCTAATTCATCTTGATTCTACCTAATTCATGCTAGAGGAAGAAAGTTACTAACCTGAAAATCTTGGATGAACAGATGCACTAAACCTTCAATTCAAGCTCTCCAACCTTCCAGACACGATCAATGGATCCTCTCCTTGCTTCTGTATGCAAAAGAACCGATTGAAAGCTCCTGAATCTTGAAATCCGATGGTGAGTTGCAGGTGGAAAAATTCACTTGCTCATACACGATTCAGACACGAATTCCCTTGGATTATGATCTGGAATCAATCCCTTGCATCCATGGAAGAAGTTTCAATCAAGAAAAGGGATGGAAAGTGAAGAATTTGGTGAAACCGAATTCAATTGCAAGCCAAGAAATCTCAATCTCAATCTATGCTCTCTCCTTCAATCATCACCAACCCTTGCATTGGATCACCTCTGCTCAATATATGATTGATGTATGAGTGATCTAGAACCCTATAGACCCTTCTAATGAGAGTTTCAATCTCTCATGTCATGAGATTTTCAATCACATATCATGATATGCATAGCTCTGTTTGCAGCTTGAAACAAACCTCATTCACTTCCGGTTTCTCCCCTAGTGACATTTTGAAGGTGTTTAGCTTGCAAAGGGCCTTGCTCGTGCCTTGATCCTATGTTTTGCACATGTTACTTATGATGTAAGTAATCACTTTTCAAAGCAAGTCCACCAATTGAATTTCAATTCAAAAATGTGGCTAAACCAATGTTCTTAAAATGTTTTCTAGAGTCAAAATGATATATTACATGCCATGGTTTGGATGTGTAGGTTGAAAATATCAATTTCCAACTTTGGTTTATTTAACTTATACCCTTATATTAGGTCATTTTTGCAACTTTGAGCTACAAGCATTTCCATCATCTTATGACCTCCTTACTAGCCTTAAAACATCATTTTGAACAAGTTTGATGTTGAACATTTTTCCATTTGAAGCATGGAAATAGGAGTTATGGCCTTATACTTGAAATGACCTGTAATCTCCAAATGACCAAAATGCCCTTGACTTGTCAAAGCCATAACTTGAGTTCTACAAATCCTATCAAGGACTTCTAGTACTCTCTAGAAATCTAAGATGATAAGGAACAACATTCATGTTGAACAAAAGTTCATAGGAATCATCCTTCTTGGGCAAAAGTTTGATGCAAGTTGGGTAACTTTCAAGCCCTCAGATTCACATACCTCATATGACCTGTAACTTGTCAAAGTCATAACTTGAGTTCTATAAATCCTATCAAGGACTTCTATCACTCAAATTAAATCTAAGATCAAGCTCTAAAACATTCATGTTGGGGGCAAGATGAGATGAAAATCACATCTTGAGCTAAACTGCCTTGAAGAGAGGGGTCAAACTAGGGGATTTTACACTGTCAAGCCTTAGAAACCCTCGCCTGAAACTTCTCAAACTCTTCAATCATGATGAGTTGACCTTGAAATCATCCTTATAGAATCTCAATGCATCAATCCATGATCACATGGCTCTTGGATTAGGTCTCAACCCTCTCTAAATCATCAGTTGACCTAGGGTTGACCCAGTCAGACCCTAATTGCACCACTCATGGCTGAGTCTTCTTATTCTTGCACAATGACCTATCTAGGCCTCATGATGGCTTTCAAGACATCTCATAAGCTCTCTCAAGGCTTCAAGTCCATATTCCTGGCTTCAACTCTCAAGTTAGGAAGCACACCCTCTTGGTTTCAACCACTCTCTCTGAGGATCTTTTGACTTCTCTGACAAGGATATCAACCCTTGAACACTTGAGTAACCTTCTTAACTAGCTTCAAAGTCTTGTGTAGATCTTAATTGGTAATCATACCTCTTGATCTCCTGCGCACATGTCAATGAAATGCAAATGATAATGCTAATGTGAATGAAATGAAACACAGGCTAGGTAAAGAAATGTTGGTCAAATTTTGGGGTGCAACAGTCGTGGCTCGACTCATCAAGAAGGACAACATCTGTCGTTACAGAGTGCCTGGATGAATCATTACTGATAATGGTTCGAATCTGAACAACAAAATGATGAAGGAACTGTGCCAGAGTTTCAAGATTGAACATCACAACTCTTCTCCTTATCGTCCGAAGATGAATGGCGCTGTTGAGGCGGCCAACAAGAACATCAAGAAGATTGTGCAGAAGATGGTTGTGACCTATAAAGATTGGCATAAGATGTTTCCCTTTACATTACACAGGTATCGTACTTTGGTACGCACTTTAACTAAGGCAACTCCTTTCTCGCTAGTATATGGTATGGAAGTTGTTGTTGCACCCGAAAATTTACCCAACTTTTCTTTACCTAGCTTATGTTTCATTGCATTCACATTAGCATTATCATTTGCATTTCATTGACATGTGTGCAGGAGATCAAGAGGTATGATTACCAATCAAGGATTATGCAAGACTATGAAGATAGATAAGAAGCTTATTCAAGTGTTCAAGGGTTGATATCCTTGTCAGAGAAGTCAAAAGATCCTCAGAGAGAGTGGTTGAAACCAAGAGTGTGTGCCTCCTAACTTGAGAGTTGTGGGAAGACCTCAGATGATTCTGAAGCCATGAAGAAGGACTTGAAGTCTTGAGAGAGCTCATGAGAAGTGTTGAAGATCACTTTGAAGCCTAGACAGGTCATTGTGCAAGAATAAGAAGACTCAGCCATGAGTGGTGCAATTAGGGTTTGACTGGGTCAACCCTAGGTCAACTGATGATTTGGAGAGGGTTGAGACCTAATCCAAGAGCCATGTGATCATGGATTGATGCATTGAGATTATATAAGGATGATTCCAAGGTCAACTCATCATGATTGAAGAGTTTGAGAAGTTTCAAGCTAGGGTTTCTAAGGCTTGACAGTGTAAAATCCCCTAGTTTGACCCCTGTCTTCAAGGCAGTTTAGCTCAAGATGTGATTGTCATCTCATCGCACCCCCAACATGAATGTTGTAGAGATTTCTCTTAGATTTAATTTGAGTACTAGAAGTTCTTTATAGGATTTGTAGAACTCAAGTTATGACTTTGACAAGTTACAGGTCATCTGAGGTATGTGAATTTGGGGGCTTGAAAGTTACCCAACTTACATCAAACGTTTGCCCAAGAAGGATGATTCCTATGAACTTTTGGTCAACATGAATTTTGTTCCGTATCCTATTAGCTTTCTAGAGAGTACTAGAAGTCCTTGATAGGATTTTTAGAACTCAAGTTATGGCTTTGACAAGTCAAGGGCATTTTGGTCATTTGGAGATTACAGGTCATTTCAACCACAAGGCCATAACTCCTATTTCCGAGCTTCAAATGGGAAAGTGTTCAACATCAAACTTGTTCAAAATGATGTTTTAAGGCTAGTAAAGAGGTCATGAGATGTTGGAAATACTTGTAGCTCAAAGTTGCAAAAATGACCTAAAATAAGTGTATAAGTTAAATAAACCAAAGTTGGAAATTGATATTTTTGACCTACACATCCAAACCATGGCATGTAATATATCATTTTGACTCTAGAAAACATTTTAAGAACATTGGTTTAGCCACATTTTTGATTTGAGGTCTAATTTGTGGACTTGCTTTGAAAAGTGATTACTTACATCATAAGTAACATGTGCAAAACCTAGAATCAAGGCATAACCAAGGCCCTTTGCAAGCTAAACACTTTCAAAATGTCACTAGGGGAGAAATTGGAAGAGAATGGGATTGGTTTCAAGCTGCAAACAGAACTATGCATATCATGGCATAAGGTTGAAATTCTCATGACATGAGAGATTGGATTTCTCATTAGAAGGATCTAGAGGGTTCTAGATCACTCATACATGTTCTATATATTGAGTAGAAGAGGTTCAGATGAAGGGTTGGCGATGATTGAAGGAGAGAGCATAGATTGAGATTGAGATTTCATAGCTTGCAACTAAATTCGGTTTCACCAATTTCTTCACTTTCCATCCATTTTCTTGATTGAAACTTCTTCCATGGATGCTAGGGATTGAGTCCAGATCATAATCAAGAAGAATTCATGGCTGATTGGTGTTCTTGAGCTCAGATTTTTCCACCTGCAACTCACCATCGGGTTTCAAGATTCAAGGGTTTTCAACCAGTTCTATTGCATACAGAAGCAAGGAAAGGGTTCATTGATCGTGTCTGAAAGATTGGAGAGCTTGATTTGAAGGTTTAGTGCATCTGTTCATCAAGAATTTTCAGGTTAGTAACTTTCTTCCTCCAACATGAATTAGGTAGAATCAGGATGAATTAGGGTGTTAGATGCATTGTAGAACGGTGTAGGAATGATTTCAGACCATTAATTTGAGAATTAGTGACCAATCTAGGATGTTACCATTTTCGGTTGAGAATTGGTTATGGCGAATCTTGAGGTTTCAGAGAGAACTAAAGGCATGAATGAATTCGTGACAAAATTTGGGACAAGTTTCATGTATAGACCATTTGCAATGGAGGATCCTAGAGAGAGTTAGGGTTGGGGACGATGACCGGAGCACCACCAGTGGTGGCCGGAGCTACGTGCGAAGTTCAGAGGTTCAAAAGGTAGAAGATAACTCTAGAGCCATTGGATGTGGTGAGACCTTTGACTAGAGGAGTGATTAAACGACCACGTTTTAATTTCAAGTTGTGAAGGATCTGAGTTAATGAAACGCATCGTTTCATTTAGTGTTGATGCTGGGCTTAGTTGAAATCCTGATATCCACACCCCCCCTCATGGCCCAATCCATAGAATGAACTGATTTTAGTTTCTATCTGCACCGTGTGCTTGTCCATTTTATTTTTATTTTCTTTTAATTTTTCATTTTATTCATGGTTATTGAAAAAATCATAATAAATTGAAAAATGATCCAATTAAACCCATTCTTTTTGCATTATACTCATGATTGAGTCTAGTATTTTTTAGAGAAAAAATATTTTCATTTCATGCTTTTTCTGATTTTATGGTAATTTTACATTTCAATTGATATTAAAATGGTTAAGTTTGATGCTTAATTTTATGGAATTTTGTGTGATCATGTGATGATGATTTTGATCCTAATTTTTTTGTGAGTAGTTAGCATAGACATGCATGCTCACCATAGCATTTTTCTGACATTTTTTTGATGACAATAGGTGGTAGTTTAGGTTGAAGCCTTTAGAAGCTCCATTTTTAGGGTTTATGATTGATACCTTTGGATTTAGGATTTAATTTTAGGACTTAATAGATGATTTAGTCCCTGGTTTTTGTATGAGGCATTCTTAAATGAATTAAGATCCCTTAGGAATTTTTGTAGAAATTTATAGAATAGTTTCCTATTTTTGATTGATTTTAGTTTAGGTGCTTGTTTTAGATGATTCTAAGGCACTAACTCAACTAGATTAACTCATTTAGTTCCCTTAGATTAGGGTTTTGCTTTGTTTGCCTTTGGTTGAGATTGAAGACAAGTTGAAGACAAAGTGAGGTTGCTTGAAGTTGCTTGAAGTTGCTTGGAGCTTGGAGTTGTTTGTGCCTGAAGGTGTCTGATGAAGATTTAGGAGGTAGGAGTCATAGGGAGAGCCTTATAATTAGAATGACTTCTTTCACAAATATGGAAAGCATCTTGTGCTCCCATTCCTCCCAATGACTAAAAGTCCTTCTAAGATAATCACATCCCTCCTTTGTAGGGATGAGTGGCTTTATCTGGGAAGTAGAACTTTGAGGGAACCAGTCTCTCATAATGATGAACCCTTACAGGCTTCCTTTGGTTGTCAATAAGTTGTTTATCATTTCCACTCATTCTGTTAAATCAATTGTCTTCTGGTTTGAGTATCTTGAAGGATGTTGGACTTGAGTTTGAAGATGAGGACTTCATTGAAGAGTGTGGAAGGGGATGATTCCTTGAGCATTGCCATTGCAGCTGAAGCTTGAAGAGCAAGAAGACCAAGTTGATACTGGTAAAGCCAAGAGAGCTGCAGCTTGAAGACTAAGTTGATACTTATGAAGAGGATTCAATTGAGATTGGGTGTAGAGCTGAGGCTTGAGGAATAGAGGATGAGTTGATACTTACATTGATGCATTGAGAGCCTGAAGGAATCAAGTTGATACTTATGTTTGATGGGTTGAAACCTTGGAAAAGCAAGTGGATACTTGTCATGGAGGATGATAGCCTTGAAGGGTGGTTGAAGTCTGAGGACTGAATTAATGTCAGAAGATTGCTTTGCTGTGAAGGTGAGGGGGTTGTGGATCTGCTTTCTCTTCTGTGTTGGTGTGCCTTGTTTGTTTTGTTTGATGCATTAGAATAGGTCCATATCTAGACTGACTGTAAGCTAGGAGCATGATTGCACTAGAGGTTGAGGTGCTCCCTCTGCTTGTATTTTTACTGTATTGCTTTGCTTGCGGGTATTCGGTAGAGCCCTTCTCCCTTGCCCATGTGGTTTGTTGTTGCTTGATAGCACTTTATTTTATTCCTTCTGTATGATTGCAGTCACTGATATCTTGCTTGATAGCACTTTATTTTATTCTTTCTGTATGATTACGGTTATTCATATCTGGCTTGAGGTTGAGACGAGCTTGTGGAGGATGACACCCCACACACATTTCCTCCCTCACTTGCATTGCATGCATTTTACGGTCGTTTACTGTTTACTGTTTAAGCTGATGTTTTATCTGTTTCTGTTTATCATTGACATGATCCCTTAGGACTCTCATTTCCTTTGATAAGGAAGTGATGATAGAACTTTAGGTTGAAACCTATGCATGATAACTTCTAGGAGTTCCCTGTGTCAAACCTCAACCATAGGATGAATCCTTGGCATGACAACATTAGGACTTGATAGTCTCCCCTTAGTTGGGCCCCTCTCTTCTCATCTCAAACAGCTTAAGATACAGTAATCATGAATGATTTCTTTCGTACGTCACGAGCCTTAAGCTATCTGAGAAAGGATTGTTGGAGAGTTTCTTTCCAACAGTCTGGATGTTTAGTATGGCACCTTTTGGGTGACATGCGACACATTCACTCTCAGGTCATAGTCTTTAGTGCGATTGAAATTGCAAACACAATAAAAAACACTTCTTTCGTAAAAGACAGAAAACAAACTTCAAACCTTTTTGCCCCGGGGGCCCATAATTCAAGGGAAGCTTTTCTGAAGAAAAGAGTGTCGTTAAACTCGAGTTCTACCGCAAACAGGCTTTGTCCCTAACTGCTGGAATTGTTGTTTAACCCTACTCGATAAAACAGATGAATCTGAATCCCCGTAATCCGTGTTATCCCGAACTACGTAAGCTCTGATCTCTCAAGCCTGTTGAGAGTACGTAGGCACAATACTGACGTATTGGCGAGCCACCTTCCCCGTAACCCGTAGTAGGTCGAACTACGTTGACTCTGATTTCTCATTCTCTTATGAGAATATGTAGGCATAAAGCGCGACGCTTTGCCGAGTCATTTTCTTTTCTTTTTAAAGCCAGCCTTGATAGGTAGATAGATAAACCAACTCGTCCAGTAAACACAACAAGCATGGATCCCGTCGAGTACGACGGACGTGAGGGGTGCTAATACCTTCCCCTTGCGTAACCGACTCCCGAACCCAGACAATGGTTGCGATGACCTTGTCTTATACCTTTTCGTCAGGTTTTTCCGATCGTTTCCTTTCCCGTTCTGAGGGATAAATAACGAAAGGTGGCGACTCTTTTGTTTTGCCGGCACCTTATTTTCGCGGAAGCGACAGCTGGCGACTCTGCTGGGGATCGAACCCAGAGTCTCTGGTTCTCCGGTTCCCTATGCGAGTCAATCCTAGCGCTTGTATGATTACTAGTTGGGTTGTGTTTATTTATCGCACTTTATTTCCCGCACTTTATTTTCAGTATGATATGATTATCTATGCTGTTGTGGGAGGGGCATTCCGATGAGTGAGAAGCCAGACCCAGGCTTGAGTGAACATAGCATTAGTTGTGGAAATTAGTGGGCGCGTGCTTGCTTGGCAGGCACTAGTGTCTCATGAAATCCACGCTCAGACGAGGTTCTCCCGGTTGACTTCTTTTTCAACCCTTTGGGTTGAGGGGGTTGTTGGTTTGGAGGATTGTCGACTCTGGGGACCGATCATTTGGGATTCAGCCGAGTGAGGCCGCTTCATGAGCTGGTGATGCCACACCTTCTGGGTATCGTATCACCCCTCTTGAATGTCTGTGACGCTGATGACCGCATAGGATGACGAACTTGAGTCAGTTTAGGTCCATACCTGTGAGCAGGGTTGGGTTTGTTGCAGGAAACCCTGACCTTCAGACTACCTGGTTTTCTTGATAGTGAATCAGTTTTGTCAGAGGATCTCATCAGCAGATGTTTGTTCTTGACAGAGCAGAGTTTTGGTCTTGTATCAGAGGTCCTTATTACCAGATGTTTGTTCTTGACAGAGCAGAGTTATGGTCCTGTATCAGGGGTCCTTATTATCAGATGTGCGGCTGTTCTTGACAGAGCAGAGTTTTGTGTCAGAGGTCCTTATTTTCAGAGATATGGTTGTTCTTGACATAGCAGATTTATGGTCCTGTGTGTGTGTGTTCTTGACAGAGCAGATTTGTGGTCTGATACCAGGGTTTTCTTCTTATCAGTGATAGTGGTTGTTCTTGACAGAGCAGCATCGTGGTTTTGTTGATACAGATTCTCCACAGCACAGTTGCCTTGATCTCCTGCTGCATGATTGCATTTTACATTGCTTTGCATACTCATTTGCATTTCATTAACGTGTGTCTGTGTTGCAGGTGCCATTTTCCCCGATCCAGGATTTCTTGCCTCCTATTGTATTGTTATGGGTTCTCTGAGGAAGACCGTGGCTTACAAGCTCCCTGCCCCTGATGTGGTTCAGCTGACTGGTTTGATTGCTTTAGCAGATGATTCTGTGAGAGATTAATTCAGAAAGTCTTACGGCAAATTGCTCAGTTTGGTTCGTAAACCTTCTGCGTTTGAGTTGAATGGGTTGCACGCTCTGCTGCAGTTCTACGATCCTCCGTTGAGATGCTTCACTTTCCAGGATTTTGTTCTCGCGCCCACACTAGAGGAATATGCTGATTTGTTAGGTGTGCCTATCAAGAGGCAGATGCCTTTTGTACATATGGATGCTGAGCCTAATCTGGCTAGTCTAACTCCATCACTTCATCTGGATGCCTCCGAGTTGGTGTTGTCTAGTTGGAACAAGGTTCCCGGTTTCTCCTTGCAGTTCTTAGTGGGAAAGGCTCAGCAGTGCGCCAAAGACGGATGTTGGGTCGTGTTCAACGTCATTCTCGCTCTGTGCATATATGGCATCATTCTGTTCCCCAATATGCCCGATTTTGTAGACTTCGACGCTTTTCGCATCTTTGCATCAAGGAATCCAGTCCCTACCTGATAGAAGATGTCTACCATTCCATCCACTATAAAAACGAGAACAGGAGGGGTAAGAATGTCTCGTGTTGTGTGCCCTTGCTTTATAGATGGCTTGATAGTCATCTACCCAAGAGGGGTCCCTTTGCTTCGGTTGCAGCCACAGCTGAGTGGTTCGAGCATTTGATGAGTCTATCTGCAGAGGATATTGACTGGTTTGACAGAGATAGGTTGAGTACCGAGATTATCTTCAGCTGCAGCGGGTTTCCGAGCGTGCCTTTGATAGGAAGAAAAGGCTGTATAAACTATAATCCGTCTTTGCTGGTCCGACAGTTTGCTTATGCTTTGAGAGCTCCGCCGAAGGATGAAGAGGTGCAGGAATCTCTGTACCTCACTGGTCTTCTAGAAGGGGATATGTTATCCAAGCTTCAGCGCGCTTGGAATGGTATCAGTAAGGGGGGGAAACCATTGCTGGGGAAGAGTAATAGTCAAGCCTACGCTCCATATGTGACTTGGGTCAGAACCAGAGCAGATGCTATAGGGATGCCGTTTCCTCCTGCCAAACCAGAAAGCCCTCCAGTGATTGAAGAGCCTACCACCGTGCCCATTCAGCAGCATAATCAGGTGTTAGCTGAGCGAGATGAATTGAAGAGGGCAAATGAAGAATTGGAGAAAGAATTGGCTCAACTCAGAAGCGAGAGAAACGAAGTCGTTCATTCTTTCAAGAGGCAAATAGAACTGGTGAACCAGCTAGGTACAGATTTGACTAAGCAGATAGCCGAGCGTGAACGCATGGGTCGAGACTTCAAAGCTGTCAACGATGTACTGGCCACGAAGAAGCAGCACTTGGACGAAGCGTATCGGAGGATATCCAAGTTTAACCAGCACTGGAAGGCCTCCCTAGCCAACAGGAAAGAGCGGGAGGATAAGCTGATGCAACAGACCTCCAAGCTGAAAGTCCAGGTGAAAGCTAGTGAGAAGAGGTTTGATGAAGAAACCGCTCGCAGATATGCCGCTGAAGGCCAGCTCAACAGGGCTCTTGCTAACCTGAAGGAGCGCAAACTGATGTTTGAGTCCAAGAATCGGAAGTTAGAAGATTGCTTCGGTGAAGGAGCATGGGAAGATTCGGTCGAAGGTCTTCAATACACCATTATGCAGAGGGAGTTACTCGTCGAAGGGTTGCTCACTCGGCCTGATCATCCAGAAACGAAGGGGTTGTTAAAAGAGTTTCGCGCCCGTGGCCGTACTTGACTATTTGTATTCCTTTTGTTTGATCATCGTTGTATGCTGACCATCACCAGGCTTGTTGGTTGAGGTCATGCTATTGATTCATCTTGTATTCACTGACGTGGTGTACTGCCTTGATGGGCTTTCTTTCTTTATATATGAGACGTTATTTCCATTATTGGACCCGGACTTCTAATTATCAGCACTGGCACTCAGGCACTAGGATCGGGGGAAATCTCCCTAACGCACAGACACACATTTGCATTTGCATGAAGCATTTGCATAACGAGCACTTTGTTGTTTTTCCTAACCCTGTTGTATTTTCAGGTTGTTTCAGGTTGTTCCAGGATTGATCAGAGACCTATCCACCGCTATCCGACCAGAGCAAATCAAACCAGAATCATGGAGCAAGTGCAAACTGATGTTCAGGAACTCCGCGAAAGAATGGATCGCTTCATGGAGCTCATGCAAGCGGTCGCCAATGGCCAGGATCAGCTCAGAACCTTGGTTCAGCCTCTGATTTCAAGGGTTGATAGCAATGGCGTACTCCATGGTGGGACCGTGCCTACTCCTCCACCAGTTGAAACTCCTCAGAATGGCGTCCTCGTGACCAGGGGGAATGGCAGTGCCAACGGCAATGTGATAGCTAACATGGGACTCAACGGTAATACGACGGGCGTCGGTAATGGGAATTTCGAAGCTAACGTCAATGTTGGGCTGGGCAACGGCAATGCAGGTGTTGGGAATCTGTTTGGGCCTCAGCCGTGGTTAGAAGACCATCAAGACGATGTGTTCTCACAGAGAGGTGCTGAAGGGGAGATGACTACTGAAGCACGTCTAAGGTTCAAGGCACTCGAGGATAAGATGAGAAATATCGAGAACCAGAACACCCTGGGCGTTGATATGTCCAAGTTGGGACTGATTGCTGATTTCAAGGTACCTCCCAAGTTCAAGGTACCTGACTTTGAAAAGTACAAGGGCACCACTTGCCCTCGCGTCCATCTGAGATCATATTACAGAAAAATGTCCGCTCATTCTGAGGACGAGAAGTTGCTGATGCACTTCTTTCAGGACAGTCTATCTGGGCCATCCCTCGAATGGTACATGAGTCTGGAACCTACCAGTGTGCGCACATGGAAAGACCTTGCTGAAGCATTCGTGCACCACTACCAATACGATAGTGACTTGGCCCCGAACCGAGTCGAACTGCAGAATCTGTCGCAAAGGAACAACGAAGGGTTCAAGGAATACGCCCAGCGATGGCGTGAATTGGCAGCCAGGGTTCAGCCTCCGATGGTTGAACGTGAGCTTGTGCAGATGTTCGTAGCCACCCTCCTAGGGGTTTATTATGAGAAATTGGTCAGCGGTATGTCCGGAACCTTCTCAGATCTCATTATCACGGGTGAGCACATCAAAAATGGGATCAAACTGGGGAAAATTCAAGGTGATTCGTCCTCAGCTGGAGGAGGCAAGAAACCTTATGGTGGCAAAAGACGGGAAGGAGAAACGAGCGCCGTGACCAACGCTCGAAGGAAGGGTAAAGGTTCTCACCAGCAGGTGGCCAGTATAACTATCCCGGCAGTTCAACAGCCACAGCCACAACAGCAGCAGCAGCCGAATCAACAGGGGTACATAAAGTACCAGAATCGGGCACCTCTGTCGAGCCGTCACCTCGAGACACCGCCCATGTCTTATGCTCAGCTGTTACAGACTCTGCTCCAGTTACAGCTGATCCAGAAGAGAACCTTGGCTCCCTTGACAGGGGCACCTCCGCCAGGTTATGACGCGAATGCAACTTGTGAGTTTCACTCAGGGGCACCAGGCCACACAGTAGAGAATTGCAAAGCCTTCAAGCACAAGGTGCAGGACATGGTGGACGCTAAGATCACCAATTTCTCAGATAATGTGCCAAACGTCACGAAGAACCCTATGCCGAATCATAGGGGAGGTGGAGTAAACGCCATTATTGAAGACGAGAGTTTGGATTTGTTGACTGACGTCAGAGATCTAAAGACACCGCTTAGCTTCGTTAAGGCTAAGCTGATGAAAAGGGGTTTCTTTCCAGGTTGCGGAGAGCTGTGTATGGGCTGTGCGATAAGTCCTGATGGATGTGAACAGTTGATAGAAGGAATTCAAAGTCTGATGACTGAAGGGATTTTACAGTTTAGCCGAAGGGCCGAATTTGTATCGGGAGAGGTAATGCTGAAACAAGATGATGAGGTTGCCACCATCACCATCCCTCGCCAGACGATCACAATTTCTGCACCCAGACCGCCCACGATTACCATCACCAAAGCTGGGCCAATACTGTTCGAAAGCACTAATGCTGTCCCATGGCATTACGGGGCTGAAGTCTACTGCAATGGACAGAAGTTGGAACTAGAACCGCTTGAGTCGTCTGTGGGGAACCTTGCGGGAATCAGCGGAATTACTCGCAGCGGAAGAGTGTTTGCACCACCTGAGGTCGTGGCGGACAAAGCGGACAAAGCTGATGCATCCGATAAAGGGAAGAGTAAAGTCGTCAAAGAGATCCCTCGTGGGGTAGAAAAAGACTTACTTGTTAAAGACGCCAAGGAATTTATGAGGTTGATTAAAAAGAGTGACTACAAGATCGTGGATCATCTCCATCAGACACCCTCGAAGATTTCCATCCTGAACCTGTTGTTGTGTTCTGAAGCACACCGCAACGCACTGCTGAAGGTGTTGAACGCCGCATATGTACCGCAGGAAATATCGGTAAACCAGCTGGAAGAGGTCGTAGCCCACGTGAATGCTGGAAATGGGCTAGGGTTCACTGACCTAGAGCTGACGCCGAAGGGGAGGAATCACAATAGCGCCCTGCACATCTCGATAGAGTGTAGGGGAATGATTATGTCTCACGTGTTGGTAGACACTGGGTCGTCGCTCAATGTTCTTCCGAAGAAGGCATTAATGAAGTTAGATACTCGCGGAGTGATTTGCACACCCAGTGATCTGGTTGTGAAAGCGTTCGATGGAACCAAACGCCATGTTTTCGGGGAGGTGACGTTGCCAATCCAAGTCGGGCCGGAAACATTTGATGCGGTCTTTTACATTATGGACATCATGTCTGCCTACACCTGTCTCTTGGGCCGGCCATGGAGCCATTCTGCGGGTGTCGTGACCTCCACGTTGCACCAGAAGCTCAAGTACGCTGTCGGAGGAAGCATTGTAACTGTATGTGGCGAGGAAGACATAATGGTGAGCCATTTGTCGTCCTTCAAGTATGTTGAGATGGATGGGGAAATCCACGAAACCCTATGTCAAGCGTTTGAAGTTGTTAAAGTCAAGGACGTAGCTCCTGTGGTCACTGAAAAACCAGAGATGACTCTCTCTTCAGTCAAGGAAGCCCAGGCCGTTGTCCAGATCGGATCTACCCCAGGCTGGGGGAGAATTTTGGAGATACCTAACAAGCAAGACAAGTTTGGGTTGGGATACTCTCCTAGAGCTAAAGCCTCCTCTTCTAGCAGTGCGTCGCGAGGTAAAGGGCCGATCCAGTTTACCAGTGGCGGGGTGATATTTGAAAGCGTCAACACAGTGTCTGAAGACAGCGGAGATAGCGACTGTGACTTAGACTCTTGGATCCAGCCAAGCAAGCCAGGCGAGAGCCTCAACAACTGGTCCGTCAAGGATATCATCCAGATGACAAGCGAAGAGTAATGATTTACTTTTTCCAATCATTGTACAACCCTATGTCCTACCCGGGGCATAGTGGTTTTATTGTCAGGGCCTTGTTTGATTATGTACATGCATTTTATCAATAAATCAAAAGGCGTTTTTCTTCGTATTCAAATATTGTGATCTCTGTTATTCCTGTTTTATATTTGTTTTGAAAAACAATAAAATGGCAATGGGGTTTGTGCTAACCTGCATATCCTTGTTTTAAGCTTAACCCTTGTTATTGCAGGATCCACATAGCAGATGACATCGACTCTGGACCTTCTACGGCTCACTTCGACTTCGATTGCCCGATCTATCAAGCCGAAGAAGAGATTGAGGAAGATGAAGACCTTCCCGAAGAGTTGACCCGCTTGTTAAAACAAGAAGAGAAAGTTATTCTGCCTCATGAAAAGGAGATCGAGATTGTGAATCTGTGTTCTGAAGAACTTGTCAGGAATGCCAGGATAGGGGCTGCATTGCAGAGTGATGTCAAGCAGAGATTGGTCGAGATTCTAAGAGAGTATAGTGATGTCTTTGCTTGGTCATACGAGGATATGCCAGGACTTGATACTGACATCGTGGTCCACCACTTGCCGCTGCGAGAAGATTGTCCTCCCGTTAAGCAGAAGCTTAGGAGGACGTGACCAGATATGGCCGTTAAGATCAAAGAAGAAGTGCAAAAGCAGCTTGATGCTGGCTTCTTAGCGGTCACCACTTACCCTCCGTGGGTCGCCAACATAGTGCCTGTACCGAAGAAGGACGGTAAGGTGCGAATGTGCGTCGATTATCGGGATTTGAATAGGGCGAGCCCTAAAGATAATTTACCGCTGCCTCATATTGATGTGTTGGTCGACAATACAGCTCAGTTCTCCGTATTTTCGTTCATGGATGGCTTCTCTGGCTACAATCAGATCAAGATGGCGCCGGAGGACATGGAGAAAACTACGTTTATCACCCCTTGGGGAACGTTTTGCTACAAGGTAATGCCTTTCGGTCTGAAGAACGCAGGGGCCACTTACCAATGAGCAATGGTTACTTTGTTTCATGACATGATTCATCATGAGATTGAAGTCTATGTTGATGACATGATTGCGAAGTCCCAAACGGAGGAAGGACATCTGGTCAATTTGCTGAAGCTTTTTGAGAGGCTTAGGAAGTTCAGGTTGAGGCTGAATCCTAATAAGTGTACTTTCGGAGTACGGTCCGGAAAGTTACTGGGGTTTATCGTGAGTGAAAGAGGCATCGAGGTTGATCCTGCGAAGATTAAAGCGATACAAGAAATGCCAGTGCCAAAAACAGAAAAAGAAGTTCGTGGTTTCTTAGGCAGAATAAACTACATTGCAAGGTTTATCTCTCAGCTCACGGCCACGTGTGAACTGATGTTCAAACTGCTGAAAAAAGATCAGGCGATTATCTGGAACGAGGATTGCCAGAAGGCATTCAATAAGATAAAACAGTATCTACAGGAACCTCCAATCTTGATACCCCCAGTGGCCAGACGGCCCTTAATCATGTACTTGACAGTTCTTGAGAATAGTATGGGGTGCGTTCTCGGTCAGCACGACGAGACGGGCAGAAAAGAGCATGCCATTTACTACTTGAGTAAAAAGTTCACAGACTGTGAATCGCGTTACTCAATGCTGGAGAAGACGTGTTGTGCACTAGCTTGGGCTGCCAAACGTTTACGACAGTATATGCTCAATCACACGACCATGCTAATTTCGAAGATGGATCCGATCAAGTATGTCTTCAAGAAGCAAGCGCTTTCGGGCAGGATTGCCAGATGGCAAATGGTGTTGACGGAATATGATATTCAGTACGTTTCCCAGAAGGCGATTAAGGGCAGCGTACTGTCTGAATACCTGGCCGAACAGCCGATCGAGGATTATCAGCCTATGAAATTTGAATTCCCTGATGAGGATATCATGTTTCTCAAAGCGAAAGATTGCGATGAACCGTTGCCCGACGAGGGGCCAGATAGGAAATCCCAGTGGAAATTGATATTTGACAGGGCGGTTAATTCTTACGGAAGTGGCATTGGGGAAATCATCACGACTCCCCATGGATCCCATATCCCGTTCACTGCGAGACTGACGTTTCCAGTCACCAATAACGAAGCGGAGTACGAAGCATGCATCATGGGTCTAGAAGAAGCAATTGATTTGAGAATCAAGAACCTAGACGTATATGGTGACTCGGCGCTTGTGATTAACCAGATTAAAGGGGAGTGGGAGACTCGTCAATCGAATTTGGTGTCGTACATGAACTATGCCAGAAGGCTGCTTCCGTTCTTTGATCGAGTGGAACTCCATCATGTGCCCAGGGCCGAAAATCAGATGGCTGATGCCTTAGCCACATTGGCTTCGATGTATAAAGTCAATTTTTGGAATGAAGTTCCAAGAGTTGTCCTTTCTCGTCTTGATAGACCTGCGTTCGTTTTTGCAATCGAGGAAGCCTCCGACGGCAATCCATGGCTCCATGACATCCAGACCTTCCTTATGACTAGGGAATATCCTGCGGGAGCGTCAACCCAGGATAAGAAGACTCTGAGGAGGCTGTCTGGAAATTTTTATCTCAATCCTAATGGAGTTTTGTATAAGAGAAACCACGATCTCGTGCTACTCAGATGTGTAGATGAGAAAGAAGCGAGTATGATCATGGAAGAAGTCCATGAAGGCATATTTGGTACGCACGCCGGTGGGCATGCTATGACAAGAAAGATCCTGAGAGCAGGGTATTACTGGCTGACGATGGAATCAGATTGCTTTAAATTCGCGAAGAGATGTCATAAATGCCAGATTTATGCTGATAAGATTCATGTGTCGCCATGCCCGTTAAATGTCATGTCCTCCCCGTGGCCGTTCTCCATGTGGGGCATCGACATGATAGGCAAGATCGAGCCCACTGCATCTAACGGTCATCGCTTCATTCTAGTAGCTATCGACTACTTCACCAAGTGGGTGGAGGCAGCCTCGTACGCTAATGTGACCAAGCAGGTGGTGGCCAAATTCATAAAGAGGGACATCATCTGTCGTTACGGAATTCCCGAGCGGATCATTACTGATAATGGTTCGAATCTGAATAACAAGATGATGAAGGAGTTGTGCCAAAGTTTCAAGATTGAACACCACAACTCATCTCCTTACCGGCCGAAGATGAATGGCGCCGTTGAAGCGGCCAATAAGAACATTAAGAAGATTGTTCAGAAGATGGTTGTGACCTACAAGGACTGGCACGAGATGTTGCCATTCGCATTGCACGGTTATTGTACGACGGTACGTACGTCAACCGGGGCAACTCCTTTCTCACTGGTGTACGGTACGGAAGTTGTCCTACCGTTAGAAGTTGAGATCCCTTCTTTACGAGTTTTGGTTGATGTGAAACTCGACGAGGTAGAATGGAATAAGAACCGACTAAACCAACTCAGCCTGATGGATGATAAGAGGTTAGCATCGATTGCGCATGGTCGTCTGTACCAAAGCCGAATGAAGAAAGCGTATGATAAGAAGGTGCGTCCTAGAAGCTTTCAGACGGGTGATCTCGTCCTGAAGAAGATTCTTCCTCTACACTCCGATCACTAGGGCAAGTGGACTCCTAATTACGAAGGTCCGTACATCGTCAGCAAGGTCTTCTCGGGAGGAGCTTTGTTGTTATCCACGATGGATGGCGAAGATTTTGCATCCCCAGTGAACACGGACGCAGTTAAAAAATATTTTGCTTAAAAAATGACCCGCTGGAAAGAAAAAGAATATCCAGGCAAAAATGGGGCATCCCGGCGAACCATAAAAAGGAAAAGGTTCGGGCAAAAATTAGGGATATAAAGAAAAGAATGTACACCCGCAAAGTCGAAAACCCGAAAGGGCGACTTTGGCAAAAAAGGGTATCCCGGTGAATCGAAAACCCGGAAGGGCGATTCAGGCAAAAGTTAGGGATTTGAAAAAGCAAATGACTATGTTCCGCGTGTGGACTTTCATTGTTTAGTGGTTTGGAGGACCTGAGGGCCGTTTATCTGAATCAATCTCTTCTGAAGCTGAAGCGTCAGAGAAGTATCGAAGTCGAGTGGGTCATAGAGGGATCAACTCATGGTGTTCGTCTACGCCTCGTCGCCGACATTTGTATATACTAATGTATATTTATGTTTTATTTTCGCGCAGCTTCCTCATTCCAGGGGCTTGCATCTGTTGTAAAATATTTTTACCCATTCAGGGGTTCGTTATCAATAAAATGTATATTATTCGGCAATTCTGTTTGTCTGTTTAGCATTTATCTATTTTGTTTGCGAAAAAAGAACGCCGGTGTTTTTGATAAAATGCGCATACATAAACTTACTGGCCTAGGCCACTAATTGTTGAAACAATGAAGTACTTGAACATTGTCACAAGATGATAACCTTGATAGGTCCCTTTGAGAAGGGTATATTGTCTGTTTGTTTGTGTTTTTACAGGTACAACATTCCAGGTAGTACGTCGCATGCGTTCCCAAGCAGGATGACTCCTTCTTCTCCAGCAAGTTTAGCAGCCTCTCCCCGTGGAGTTTGATCGTAGACATTGATATGTCTCCCAAGGCAGAGAAGATTCTCTCCCGCAATCAGATGTATCCTGAAGGATCACCATCTCCCCAGCTGAGTCATATACTAAAGTGTGCAGCAATTGATAGTTCAGACTGACGTCTTCGGCGGAACTGAAATTCCCCGCAGAGTCATACTCTCCCCTATAAGCAGGATGATTCCTTCTTCCCCAGCCGAGTTTGCAGTTCCCCAAGAGAGTCGAGTCCTTGGAAAGCAGTTAGGACCACGATTGGTTTTCCCCAGTAGAGTGTTGAATAGCTGATGCTGTATTTCCTCGCCGGAGTCGTTACCTCCAGGAAAGCTCTGGCTGCGAATGCCGTACAGTTTGTTTCTGCGATTGACATCGCTTTCCTCAGCAGGTCTGGGTTCGCGTAGAGCTTCGTTCCCCTGCAGCAGTCGACTAAAGTTTGTTTCCCCATGCGGAGTCCGATTGAGGTTGGTGTGACCTTTTCTCCGTGGCAGGATGATTCCTTCCCCCCCCCCCCCCCCCCACCAGAGTGGTTCTTTCTCCTTGACAGGAGGATTCTCCCTTCCGCATTTATTTTGCTGACGGGATCGCAGCATGTTGCATGATTGCATAGCATTTACCCTAAAAATGCGTAGCATTTCCACCGTGTGGAGCATTGCGCCATTGTCAAAGCATATGCATATGAAACATGAGCTAGGTCATTACTGTTCTTGTTTCGCAGGTGTTCCTCCGCAGAGTCGCTTGCTCAAGATGATTCTTGAATTCCCCAGCAAAGTCGTTTGCCCAAGATGATTCTTGAATTCTCCAACGAAGACGCTCATTTAAGATGATTCTTAAAATCTCCAGTGAAGTCGCCAGAGATGGTTGCTCAAGTTGATGCTTAGAGTCCCCAGCTGAGTGAGTGCTCAGGATGATTCCTGAAATCTCCAACAGAGTTATGGGTTCAGGATGGTTCTTGAAGTCTCCACGGAGTTATTTGTTCAAGATAATTCTTGATGTCCTCAGCAGAGTTGACTCACCCAGAATGATTTCTGGATCCCCAAAGCAGAGTTACTTGATAGTTCTCCAGAATCCCCAGCGGAGATGCGTCATCCCCAGCAGGTTTCTGAACTGCGAAGTTGAAACTTCCCTCGAAGACTTGATGATTGAAGTCCAACCGTATTGAGGAAGCAGTTCTCTCAGCTGAGGCGGAGTGCCTGATGGCAGAAGTTTGAATATCCCCAATTGGTTCATGATTGACCGAGAATGCTATTCCTGACATGCCGACGAAGTCCGGCTGATGCCCGAAGATTTCTTTGAATGCCCGATGGCATGGTTAACTTGATTGTTGATCTGATAAGCCCCGAGGAATCTTGATGCCTGACAGCGTGACCAACCGTGTATCACCGGTTACCGTGTGACCAATTCCCCGGCTAGTTGTCGTGCATCTATTATTTCAGTTTTCGAAGATTTGTTCCCATCAGAGTACCGTGTACTTGTGCAGTTGGCAAATTTCCGGGTTTATTGGTATTCAACCGTCTCGTACCTTAATTGTTTGAGAGTTGTTTGCTTCTCACCCAGTCAGGTCCAAGCCGCTTGAATAGGGGCATCTGTTGCACCCTAAAATTTACCCAACTTTTCTTTACCTAGCTTATGTTTCATTGCATTCACATTAGCATTATCATTTGCATTTCATTGACATGTGTGCAGGAGATCAAGAGGTATGATTAACAATCAAGGATTATGCAATACTATGAAGATAGATAAGAAGCTTATTCAAGTGTTCAAGGGTTTATATCCTTGTCAGAGAAGTCAAAAGATCCTCAGAGAGAGTGGTTGAAACCAAGAGTGTGTGCCTCCTAACTTGAGAGTTGTGGGAAGACCTCAGATGATTCTGAAGCCATGAAGAAGGACTTGAAGTCTTGAGAGAGCTCATGAGAAGTTTTGAAGATCACTTTGAAGCCTAGACAGGTCATTGTGCAAGAATAAGAAGACTCAGCCATGAGTGGTGCAATTAGGGTTTGACTGGGTCAACCCTAGGTCAACTGATGATTTGGAGAGGGTTGAGACCTAATCCAAGAGCCATGTGATCATGGATTGATTCATTAAGATGCTATAAGGATGATTCAAGGTCAACTAATCATGATTGAAGAGTTTGAGAAGTTTCAAGCTAGGGTTTCTAAGGCTTGACAGTGTAAAATCCCCTAGTTTGACCCTTGTCTTCAAGGCAGTTTAGCTCAAGATATGATTGTCATCTCACCCCCAACATGAATGTTGTAAAGCTTGCTCTTAGCTTTAACTTGAGTACTAGAAGTCCTTGATAGGATTTGTAGAACTAAAGTTATGACTTTGACAAGTTACAGGTCATCTGAGGTATGTGAATTTGGGGGCTTGAAAGTTACCCAACTTGCATCAAACTTTTGCCCGAGAAGGATGGTTCCTATGAACTTTTGGTCAACATGAATGTTGTTCCTTATCCTCTTAGCTTTCTATAGAGTACTAGAAGTCCTTCATAGGATTTGTAGAACTCAAGTTATGGCTTTGACAAGTCAAGGGCATTTTGGTCATTTGGAGATTACAGGTCATTTCAACCACAAGGCCATAACTCCTATTTCCAAGCTTCAAATGGGAAAATATTCAACATCAAACTTGTTCAAAATGATGTTTTAAGGCTAGTAAAGAGGTCATGAGATGTTGGAAATGCTTGTAGCTCAAAGTTGCAAAAATGACCTAAAATAAGGGTATAAGTTAAATAAACCAAAGTTGGAAATTGATATTTTTGACCTACACATCCAAACCATGGCATGTAATATATCATTTTGACTCTAGAAAACATTTTAAGAACATTGGTTTAGCCACAGTTTTGATTTGAGGTCTAATTTGTGGACTTGCTTTGAAAAGTGATTACTTACATCATAAGTAACATGTGCAAAACCTAGAATCAAGGCATAACCAAGGCCCTTTGCAAGCTAAACACTTTCAAAATGTCACCAGGGGAGAAATTGGAAGAGAATGGGATTGGTTTCAAGCTGCAAACAGAACTATGCATATCATGGCATAAGGTTGAAATTCTCATGACATGAGAGATTGGATTTCTCATTAGAAGGATCTAGAGGGTTCTAGATCCCTCATACATGTTCTATATATTGAGTAGAAGAGGTTCAGATGAAGGGTTGGTGATGATTGAAGGAGAGATCATAGATTGAGATTGAGATTTCATAGCTTGCAACTGAATTCGGTTTCACCAATTTCTTCACTTTCCATCCATTTTCTTGATTGAAACTTCTTCCATGGATGCTAGGGATTGAGTCTAGATCATAATAAAGAAGAATTCGTGGCTGATTGGTGTTCTTGAGCTCAGATTTTTCCACCTGCAACTCACCATCGGGTTTCAAGATTCAGGGGTTTTCAACCAGTTCTATTGCATACAGAAGCAAGGAAAGGGTTCATTGATCGTGTCTGAAAGATTGGAGAGCTTGATTTGAAGGTTTAGTGCATCTGTTCATCAAGAATTTTCAGGTTAGTAACTTTCTTCCTCCAGCATGAATTAGGTAGAATCAGGATGAATTAGGGTGTTAGATGCATTGTAGAACGGTGTAGGAATGATTTCAGACCATTAATTTGAGAATTAGTGACCAATCTAGGATGTTACCATTTTCGGTTGAGAATTGGTTATGGCGAATCTTGAGGTTTCAGAGAGAACTAAAGGCATGAATGAATTCGTGACAAAATTTGGGACAAGTTTCATGTATAGACCATTTGCAATGGAGGATCCTAGAGAGAGTTAGGGTTTGGGACGATGACCGGAGCACCACCGGTGGTGGCCGGAGCTGCGCGTGAAGTTCAGAGGTTCAAAAGGTAGAAGATGACTCTAGAGCCATTGGATGTGGTGAGACCTTTGACTAGAGGAGTGATCCAACGACCACGTTTTAATTTCAAGTTGGGAAGGATCTGAGTTAATGAAACGCATCGTTTCATTTAGTGCTGATGCTGGGCTTAGTTGAAATCCTAATATCCACACCCCCCTCATGGCCCAATCCATAGAATGAACTTATTTTAGTTTCTATCTGCACCGTGTGCTTGTCCATTTTATTTTTATTTTCTTTTAATTTTTCATTTTATTCATGGTTATTGAAAAAATCATAATAAATTGAAAAATGATCCAATTAAACCCATTCTTGTTGCATTATACTCATGATTGATTCTAGTATTTTTTAGAGAAAAAATATTTTCATTTTATGCATTTTCTGATTTTATGGGAATTTTACATTTTAATTGATATTAAAATGGTTAAGTTTGATGCTTAATTTTGTGGAATTTTGTGTGATCACGTGATGATGATTTTGATCCTAATTTTTTGTGAGTAGTTAGCATAGACATGCATGCTCCCCATAGCATATTTTTCACATTTTTGTGATGACCATAGGTGGTAGTTTAGGTTGAAGCCTTTAGAAGCTCCATTTTTAGGGTTTATGGTTGATACCTTTGGATTTAGGATTTAATTTTAGGACTTAATAGATGATTTAGTCCCTGTTTTTTGTATGAGGCGTTCTTAATTGAATTAAGATCCCTTAGGAATTTTTGTAGAAATTTATAGGATAGTTTCCTATTTTTGATTGATTTTAGTTTAGGTGCTAGTTTTAGATGATTCTAAGGCACTAACTCAACTAGATTAACTCATTTAGTTCCCTTAGATTAGGGTTTTGCTTTGTTTGCCTTTGGTTGAGATTGAAGACAAGTTGAAGACAAAGTGAGGTTGCTTGAAGTTGCTTGAAGTTGCTTGGAGCTTGGAGTTGTTTGTTCCTGAAGGTGTCTGATGAAGATTTAGGAGGTAGGAGCCATAGGGAGAGCCTTATAATTAGAATGACTTCTTTCACAAATATGGAAAGCATCTTGTGCTCCCATTCCTCCCAATGACTAAAAGTCCTTCTAAGATAATCACATCCCTCCTTTGTAGGGATGAGTGGCTTTATCTGGGAAGTAGAACTTTGAGGGAACCAGTCTCTCATAATGATGAACCCTTACAGGCTTCCTTTGGTTGTCAATAAGTTGTTTATCATCTCCACTCATTCTGTTAAATCTATTGTCTTCTTGTTTGAGTATCTTGAAGGATGTTGGACTTGAGCTTGAAGATGAGGACTTCATTGAAGAGTGTGGAAGGGGATGATTCCTTGAGCATTGCCATTGCAGCTGAAGCTTGAAGAGCAAGAAGACCAAGTTGATACTGGTAAAGCCAAGAGAGCTGCAGCTTGAAGACTAAGTTGATACTTATGAAGAGGATTCAATTGAGATTGGGTGTAGAGCTGAGGCTTGAGGAATAGAGGATGAGTTGATACTTACATTGATGCATTGAGAGCCTGAAGGAATCAAGTTGATACTTATGTTTGATGGGTTGAAACCTTGGAAAAGCAAGTGGATACTTGTCATGGAGGATGATAGCCTTGAAGGGTGGTTGAAGTCTGAGGACTGAATTGTTGTCAGAAGATTGCTTTGCTGTGAAACTGAGGGGGCTGTGGATCTGCTTTCTCTTCTGTGTTGGTGTGCCTTGTTTGTTTTGCTTGATGCATTAGAATAAGTCCATATCTAGACTGACTGTAAGCTAGGAGCATGATTGCACTAGAGGTTGAGGTGCTCCCTCTGCTTGTATTTTTACTGTACGGCTTTGCTTGAGGGTATTCGGTAGAGCCCTGCTCCCTTGCCCATGTGGTTTGTTGTTGCTTAATAGCACTTTATTTTATTCCTTCTATATGATTGCAGTCACTGATATCTTGCTTGATAGCACTTTATTTTATTCTTTCTGTATGATTGCGGTTATTCATATCTGGCTTGAGGTTGAGACGAGCTTGTGGAGGATGACACCCCACACACATTTCCTCCCTCACTTGCATTGCATGCATTTTACGGTCGTTTACTGTTTACTGTTTAAGCTGATGCTTTATCTGTTTCTGTTTATCATTGACATGATCCCTTAGGACTCTCATTTCCTTTGATAAGGAAGTGATGATAGAACTTTAGGTTGAAACCTATGCATGATAACTTCTAGGAGTTCCCGGTGTCAAACCTCAACCATAGGATGAATCCTTGGCATGACAACATTAGGACTTGATAGTCTCCCCTTAGCTGGGCCCCTCTCTTCTCATCTCAAACAGCTTAAGATACAGTAATCATGAATGATTTCTTTCGTACGTCACGAGCCTTAAGCTATCTGAGAAAGGATTGTTGGAGAGTTTCGTTCCAACAGTCTGGATGTTTAGTATGGCACCCTTTGGGTGACATGCGACGCATTCACTCTCAGGTCATAGTCTTTAGTGCGATTGAAATTGCAAACACAATAAAAAACACTTCTTTCGTAAAAGACAGAAAACAAACTTCAAACCGTTTTGCCCCGTGGGCCCATAATTCAAGGGAAGCTTTTCTGAAGAAAAGAGTGTCGTTAAACTCCAGTTCTACCGCAAACAGGCTTTGTCCCTAACTGCTGGAATTGTTGTTTAACCCTACTCGATAAAACAGATGAATCTGAATCCCCGTAATCCGTGTTATCCCGAACTACGTAAGCTCTGATCTTCAAGCCTGTTGAGAGTACGTAGGCACAATACGGACGTATTGGCGAGCCACCTTCCCCGTAACCCGTAGTAGGTCGAACTACGTTGACTCTGATTTCTCATTCTCTGATGAGAATACGTAGGCATAAAGCGCGACGCTTTGCCGAGTCATTTTCTTTTCTTTTTTAAGCCATCCTTGATAGGTAGATAGATAAACCAACTCGTCCAGTAAACACAACAAGCGTGGATCCCGTCGAGTACGACAGACGTGAGGGGTGCTAATACCTTCCCCTTGCGTAACCGACTCCCAAACCCAGACAATGGTTGCGATGACCTTGTCTTATACCTTTTCGTCAGGTTTTTCCGATTGTTTCCTTTCCCGTTCTGAGGGATAAATAACGAAAGGTGGCGACTCTTCTGTTTTGCCGGCACCTTATTTTCGCAGAAGCGACAGTTGTCCTACCATTGGAAGTCGAGATTCCTTCTTTGAGAGTGTTGGTTGATATTAAACTTGATGAGGCGGAATGAGCGAAGGCCAGATTGAATCAACTCAGTGTGATGGACGAGAAGAGATTGGCATCCATTGCATATGGCCGTTTGTATCAAAGCAGGATGAAGAAAGCTTTCGATCAGAAGGTACACCCTTGAAGCTTTCAGGCAGGTGACTTAGTGCGCATTAAGAAAATATGCAAGTATAATATGCATGTAACTTCGCATATAATATACACACGTTTATTTTCCTATGCTGTGCGCATTAAAAAAAAGCTGACAGACGGGCACGGGAGTGCCCGTCTGAACGCTAGTGAATATAATGAATCTGGAACAAATCCAAAAACATTGAAGAAATATTAAAAACAAAATATTGAATAAAAATTGAAATGAAGGAACGCAAGTCATTTTAAAGGAAAGGTTTCTAAAAATGGGTTCATAATGAAGTAAATGGTTATAAATCAAATCACAACATTTCAAAAATATGAAACCATTAAAGAAACATAAATAGTGAAATATTATTACAGAAAAGTACTAAGAAAATATTGAATATAAAAAATAGATACTCTTTGATGCGTAACAAAATCATTATAACCACCATGATAACATCTTCTTTGGCCCAATGTTTAACTTGTTTGCACTTTACAAACTCTTGTATCACAATAAGTGTCGTTTACAATGGTAATTTGGAAAATATTGTAATATGTAATAGAGATTTTGATAATCTACTATTGTAATATGTTGTAAAAGAGATTTTGATTTATATTATGGATAGAAAACCTATCGTAGGGCAAAAGCTTCCATTGCTGGTTATCACCATTGTTCCAGTCCCAAAAGACACATTAGTAGACTCTATGTTGGACAGGAAAATTATTATAAACATTATCTCATAAATTATACAAATAATGGAATTCTAACAAAATTATGGATTTATATCTCTTCAAATCAGTATAGAAAAAATGAAATATCAGATTGGAAAGTGTAAATTAACTACAGAGATGGTTTTGACTGGATTGTATTGTAATAAATATCTTTAGATGAATTAGTTGATTTTAAAAATGCTTACCATATTTCAAAATAATGGGTTTTTTTCTTGTTAGTTATTGAAGAATAATAATGAGTTTCTTGTTGGAATAATACTTTTTAAAACACGCCACCATGAACATAGCCATAAATCAAAGTGTTCCAAGAAACAACATTTGGTTCATGAATTTTATGAAAGAGATTGTGGGCATCATTGAAAGAAAGGTATCTGATAGAGTTATATTTTGTTAGAGCTTTGCATCAATAAAAATATTGAAAAATGCAAGTTCACATGATTAGTATTATACTATGATTAATATTGTATCACTTGACTCAGATGTAGTATACATCACCTAAATTTTATATGAAAAAAATAGTGATAAAGCAAGTTTAGTGATATAGTAAAGATCATGTAAATTTTATATGAAAAAAAGATTTGAACTCAGATGTCCAAGATAAAACTTCATATTTTTCTTGTATGAAACATTGCCCTGAATGAAATACATTTTATAAAATCAACTCATACATGATATGATACAACCAATTATCAGTTATTAGAGATGAATGAGAGAATCAAAATTAGAATCGTACCTTTTTGGTGTTTTTAATAGATTGGCTCATCATGAGACTACTTTCTTTAAGTTGTTTTGCCAACACCGCGATTTCATTTGTCAAATCATCTTGAAGCCTTCTGAGTAAAAGTTTCAACAAAAAGTACAAGAATTGAGAGAATAATGGAAAAACAATTAATATGATTAATAACATAGCAAACACAAATGACAACAACAATTATACAAGATCTGCATATTTTCTCAATACCTATTTTTTCCCATACCCATTTTTTCCAGATCTGCATAACACTTTTTCCTAAGATTGTGATTGTTGAGAAGATTTGTTTCATAAATTACCTACAAAATGTGAAAATAAAACTTCAAAAATCAAAATCCTAAAAGAAAAAACTCAGATCTGAGAGAATCAAAGTATCTATAGGTATCTCAAAGTCGGTGTGAATATATATATATATATATATATATATATATATATATATATATATATATATATATATATATATATATATATATATATATATATATATATATATATATATATATATATATATATATATATATATATATATATATATATATATATATATATATATATATATATATATATATATATATATATATATATATATATATATATATATATATATATATATATATATATATATATATATATATATATATATATATATATATATATATATATACACACACACACACACACTCCAAAATATACAAAATACACATTTTGTGTTTGACAATTCCATTGCAATGGTCTCTTTAATTGCTAGATCTTGATCGATAAAAAATGTTGTTGAATATTTTCCTTGGACAAAAGCTAGAATTTGAAAATAGTAACATAAATATAAAATAATTTCATAAAAAATTAAAATTAGAAATTTAACCATGATAACAATTTTGAGTAAATAGAAATTTACCTCTAAAGGTCATGTCAAGGAGGAAATCTTCTCATCTCGCAACAAAACAAAACCAAAGAAAATTGGATTTTCATGATTATCAACACCAACCCATATTCCAAGGGGCATATCATAACGATTCATTCTATATGTTGTATCAAAACTACAACATCTCCAAATGCTTTGTATGCATGAATTGAATCACCAAATGACCAAACGATATGCTCCAGTTTATTATATTTATCTATTGTGAATTCATATCTAAAATCAACATCTAAATCTTTTAAATTTTTGCATAATTTGAAAACATCTGAGACATCACTTTCTTTACCAATACTATTATGGGATTGAATAAAACTTCTAATATCTTTCTTTGAAAATGGTAAACTTTCGGCATCTATTCCTTTTTCTAACTCAAACACTCTCATAACAAGATTTATAGAGCAACCTGCTTTCGACAATAATAATATACGACTTTGATCAGCAATTGGGATGCTTCAATAAGTAGGAAGAAATTGAACTTTTTTGTCATCCAATAACTCATGATTGTGTGAATTGTTGAAATATTTGACTACCTATTTTTTCTCAAACCCAATTGTTCGCTTAGTAACCAACATGTTGTGAATCAGATACCTTTAAACAAAGCATAAACGGTTTCTTAGCAAGAAACACACAAGGGTTAGGGTTAATAAAGAAGAAAACAACAAAGATTAGTTATTAAACTACTATTATTTCCTTTCTCTTAGAACAAGGTTACAAGTATACAAGAATAACAAAATAACCTCTCTCTCTTGAAATTAAGATTTTATCTTCCTATTTTTTCTTATTTAAAGATTGAGAAACTAGCGTCCTATTTATAATAAAATAACACACTAACCTAATGGACTTTTTAACAGTTACCCATTACAAGCTAACTTAAACAATTGGGCTTACAAGCAAGGCCCAATTCAACATGCTAGCAACCCTAGCAATGTTGACTAATGCATGTTAGAATAGACTTCGACTACAACATGCATTACTCGCGAACAGACTTCGACCATACTAGAGTTCGATCCAACATCTCACACAATATTTTTGCACCACAATTACATCTTGAAGATTTTCAGTTCCTTTGACTCTCTGCTTCACTAACTTTGCGATGTTTAACAATACCACCACGATGACAAACAAATTCTCTTTTATAAACACTCAATGAATTTTTCTCAAACTTTTTTTACAAGATTTGTAAACATGATTACACCTAATAGAAACTCCATTTTTTTCGTGTAAATAAACAATAAAATTCATAAGCATGATCATCACTCTCAAATATTTGCCCTTCTAAAGGAACACATGCATCAATCTTATTACCTTGCGGCAAAGTTTCGTGTTGTAGCTCTTGAAATGTTAAAGAATGGATGTATTTATCATATTCACATATAGAAGTATTATGTTCCAAGGACCAGTCACTAGCTTCATTTCTTACTTCAAATGTCATATTGGTCTGAATCGTTCATAAAATTTTAAAATTAAAAAATAATGTTAAAAATATACATGTAGACAAACATAAAGGAGCTTATTTAGAAAATAAAATAAAACTCAAAAGTTGTGATTTGAGAAAATAACATGTACCTGGAAAATAGTTTTGTAAGACAACTTTGAATGTTTGTTGTTTTGGTGTGAATCTGATTTGCTATGAAGAATTAAAATTAGCGTAACATGAATTAGGAATATGCAGTAGTTTTGAAAAAGGATTGAAGTAAATCACTATAAGTAAATTAAAGGGAAGTTATCTATAACTATATATAAAAGGGATACAACTTTTTGGTGTGGCCTATTTTTGTTCCAAAATTACCCTTCATTAATGCTTAATTTCATATTTTTATTCCATATTTACCCTTTACTTTAATGCTTAATTTCTCACATGATTTATTTAATAATACTAAATAATAACTGTAAAAAATAACTTCCCACTATTTCCAATAGTCCTTCCTATTATTAACGTTCATACTAACTCCTCTATGCAAAGTGAGTCTCTCTCCAAGCCATTTACAAACTATTTATCTCAATTTGTCAAACTATTTGCAAATTAATCATCTCTCTCTCTCTCTCTCTCTCTCTCTCTCTCTCTCTCTCTCTCTCTCTCTCTCTCTCTCTCTCTCTCTCTCTCTCTCTCTCTCTCTCTCTCTCTCTCTCTCTCTCTCTTTCTTTGTCAAACCATGCATACCTCCATTATTAGAGCACCAATAATTGATCTATTACTTCATCTATAATTTATTAAGAGAATTCAATCTTCACAGATACCTTTGTTTGAAATACAATGGAATGAATGTATTAAGTAGTCTAGGTCAAGGCTCTCAACAAACTCATTCTGATATTTTTTTTTTTTACTTTGCTCGTGTTAATGAATTGTGTTAAAAATAAGTTTAGATCAAGACCCTCATTTATCTTTCATATGGTAACTACATTTTTTATGTCATTTGACATCCTATTTTGCCAGTTTCAATCAATAATAAATAAAAATTGGTGCCTCATTTTTTATACAACCAATGCTCTACTACAAAACATACAGTTTCATCTTTAAATTTGTTTGTCTGATTTATAATTCTTATATATTTACTATTAAATTATATTTATTTTTAGCAACAGAATTATACCCAAATGATAATTAACTATATTCATCTTTCTTACGGTTATGTTTGAATTGACGGAATGTGACGGAATGGAGCAGAATGAAATGAAATAATATTATATTTTATTGTTTGGATTGGGAAAAAGGAGGATAAATAGAGTGAAACATTATGCATTTCATTCAATTCTATTACTCTCATTTTTGTTCCATATTTGTCCCTTACATATTGTTTAAAATTCTCACAAAACCATTTATTTAATAACACTACATGATAATTGTACAAAAATAACTTCCCACCAATTTCAATCCAACCGTCCTTTCCATATTATTTACGTTCATACTACCTACTCTCGCTTGCAAAACCAATCTCTCTGAGCCACTCACAAATATTTCACATTCACTTTGCCAAGTTACTTTCAAATTAATTATTTCTCTTTCTCTCTTACTTTGTGAAGGCTTAAGTAACTCCATTATTATAGTGAAAGGAGTGGTACATTACTTCATTATCAAAAGAATTCATTTTTTGTCCGGTATTTTCTTAAAATATAATTGAATGAATTTATTCCAACATAAACATTAAAAAAAAAGAAGGAAATTCAATAGAAATGCTGAAGAAAAGTTAATATAAAAATTAAGAGAGTGTGTTTATGGATTAAGAGAAACAAAAGTTTTTCTTTTGTTTTATGATTAGTTTGGTTATCACGCCTTAAGTTATGTAAACCCAAATACGCTATATAACTTCTTATAAGTTATTTATACACCAACCTCTTATAATTGTTAGGTAAACATTAAATTGCTAGAGAAAAGTTCATTTATATTTATGTCAACGAGATGTAGGAGTTATAATTTAAGTGGCTTTGATTATCAAAATTTTTTTCTATTTCCTATTGCAGTTAATTTTTTTAGAATGTTTGATGTATTTGTCGGGTATGATGCTTTTGTAACTGCTAGCCATTGGTTTTTAAATTATGTGAACTATTCATCAACAGTTTTTTTTTAATCTTCAGTTGAGTAAACAATTGGTTGTATATTATTTATCCAAGTGTTAGGAAAAAAAATAAAATTGTTATTTAGAAATTGAGAGCTAGCATATACGCTAAATAACTGTAGCTTTGAAAAAATTCATTTAAGAGAGTATTTAGAAATAACTGTGACATACTAAATAAATTCATCTGTAACTGTAACAATTTTAGAGTAAGAAATAACTGTAACAATTTTAAGAGAGAATGTTATTTCTAAATAACTGTAACATACTAGAGTATCTTTAATGCAGGTTTTTAATAGTTAAATTTTTTATAACGATGATTATAAAGAATTTGCATTGGAATGACTATGACATGGCATTTAATTCACTAACTTTTAGTTTCCGACAATTATATAGCTAATGTATGCTATTTATTTTGAAACATATAATATTACTATTTATATTATTAAAGTCTTGTAATTAAATTAATGGTAACTTCAATAAAAAAATAATTACAATTAAAAAATATAAAATATAGGGTCAAGTTTTAGTTTTTTATAAGAAACTATCATTAATAAAAACAACTCAAATCAATTATAAATTTTTCAAATCCTACAAATCACTTTGGGCGCACAAAAAATATCTTAGTTTACCCACTTAAGATACTCCCACTAAAGATACTCTAAGAGTATTTAGAAATAACTGTAACATACTAAAAAAAAACTATAACAATTGAGAGTTAGCATATACGCTAAATAACTCTAACAATTTTATCCAAGGGTTGTACAAAATTAATAAATTATAATTATTGTACTAAAATGAACTTTTATACATAATTTAAAAAGATTTTTATTGAAGCTACACTCATAATATTAGATTGTTACCGTTATGCTAAAATGAATCGGATTAATAAAGTATTTTTTTAATCTAATATTTGTGTGCATTAATATCGTATTTTAATAGTGGTTAAGGTTAAGAGTATTATATGCATATTTGTAACATAAATTAGTGCACACGCATATTTGGTATTAATGCACACTCATAGTAATAGCGTATTTTATCATAATTATATACTATATTTTACTACTCTATAATTTACTAGAATATTAGTGCACACTCATAGTATATAAATTTATCTAATAACTATTATATGCATATTTTATATCACAAGTGTGCGTGCTAAAATGAACTAAATAAATGATATTCTTTAACACTCATAGTATACATAATTATTGTACTAATTAATAAAAAGATGAAAATTTACTTTTGATCAATGAAAAAAGCTTCAACGATAATATTAGGAGTTAACTAAAATATAAAATAATTTGGAGTAATATAAAAATTTTATTAAAAATAAAAATATAAAACTTTGTTAGACATCCATCAGATTCGGTTAATTTAAACTTATCCGCAAAACTTTGAACAAAATAAAAAAAATAAATGCTTAATTAATTATATTTGTGAGACATCCATCAGATTCGGTTAATTTCGAGTTCAAAATTTAAATTCTACGTAAATTATATTTTTATTTTTGTAGTTTAATTTTGATTGATAAAATTTTAATTTTTGTGGAATTCAATTAAATATGATAAAAACATTATTTTTAAGTATGATAAAAACATCATACAAAATATACACACGTTTATTTTTTTATGTTATGCACATTAATAAAACCGGACAGACGGGTACGGGAGTACTCGTCTGAATGCTAGTAAGAAGATAAAAAGAATGTGTCTTTTGATTGATACAAGAGATGTAATATTGAGAAATGATGATAAAAGAGTCGTATCATTCTTGAAGCATAAAATATTAGTATTATTAAACTAAATTAAATTTATATTAATTAGAATAAATGAATAAAATGATTGGTTGAAAGAAAGAGAGAGAAAATGAGTCTTAAATATAAATATGATTTTAAGAAGAATTCAAGAGAGAGAAACTAAAGGTGTATGATACTAACACACACCTTCACAAAATTAACCGGATGTGCTTCACAAAATTAATTGAGTGTGTTATAGCATTCCATATATATATATATATATATATATATATATATATATATATATATATATATATATATATATATATATATATATATATATATATATATATATATATATATATATATATATATATATATATATATATATATATATATATATATATATATATATATATATATATATATATATATATATATATATATATATATATATATATATATATATATATATATATATATATTAGTTTATATTTTCGATTTTTGGTTTTATATATATAGTTTATGTATAGTTTTATATATATATATATATATATATATATATATATATATATATATATATATATATATATATATATATATATATATATATATATATATATATATATATATATATATATATATATATATATATATATATATATATATATATATATATATATATATATATATATATATATATATATATATATATATATATATATATATATATATATATATATATATATATATATATATATATATATATATATATTGATCTGACCTGATCAGAAGGGGATCGTTGGCTGCCACGCGTCTTTTACTTACTGCCTGTTCATCGGTGTTGAAGAAGAGGAGGGGGTGTACCTGCAAGACACGCCGATGCCAAAGTAAGTGTATGGGCAGAGTGGTCACAAGTACAGAAAAAAGGGGTAAGAAGAGATTACCTGACGCTCTTGTGAAAGAAGGTATTTATAGGGAGACCCCAGCGCAGGGCCAACGGTCACTTGAGTTGGGCTGGATGGCCAGGCCCAATCCAAGTGACTGCTAGGGCTTACGTGGCGTAGTGAAGACTAGAACGTGGTCTTCGCCCTAGTTTAACTGTCCCGTGGTCTCCGAAAAGTGGGTTTGACCTGCTCTTTCGGAGGTGGGCAGCTGGTTGGTGACGTGTCCCCGCGGAGGGGAGCACGTGGAGAACGTGTGAAGGACACGTTATCCTGCCCAACAGGGGAGAAGGTTCTGCCCGCGGAGGGAGATTATGCCCGACGGGGCAGTGTCTGGTCGACGGGGAGTCTACGGTTCGATACAGATGAGGAAGGTTCTGCCCGCGGAGTGACATTACGTGCACGTCGGGGACCCTGTGCTCGACGGCTATGGCCCACGCTGGATTGGGCTTGGCAGAATATTATTCGGCTGGGCCTTCCCGGTCAAGCCGGGGCCCAGGCCAGAACAGGAGCCCCCCAAGTCGTAGCTCCGAGGGAGTGAGCGAGGACTTGATGACGTTGTGCCGGGAAGGAGAGATTAGCCTGAGGAGAAAACCCTTCAGCTCGTGTTTCGCGGGGACGCGAGTGTGCGAGTCCTTCCTCGTCATCAGGCGTCCGGGGTTGAGGACACGTGTTGGCAGGGAGATGTGAGGGAACGCGGCTGTCAGCCTTCGCCACGTGTCGTGCGCTGGGTGGTTGGTAGGGCGGCTACCCTAGGGTACTCGAGTGCCTAGGGACGCTTCGAGCCCCATGCTGGGGTATAAGTAAGCGAGCCCCCGCTCATTCTCCACTTTTCGCCTTCTTGCTCTCAATGTCTCTGACCTGCCGCCTCGCTACCGTCTGATATCTCTGTCGCAGCAGCCGTCTCGCACTCCGCCGCAAATCGAAATATAGTAAGTTTTCTTCTCCTTTTTTTTGTTTTTCCTGTTTGTTTTAGGACCGTGGTCGGGGCACGTTGAATGCCCCTAGGAGAGGTGCGGGTCTCCGCCGCTGTAAGCGGGGCTTTCTAGGGTTTTATAGTGAGCTTTCCGAGGAAAAACGCCGATTTCGATGAATGCCCCGGGGACAGATGCTTACTCCGATGAACGCCCCGGGGAGAGATGCTTATACTGATGAACGTCCCGGGGAGAGTGGGTAGATTAGGTTAGGTAGGTGTCCCGGGGAGACGGTAGGATTTGGATAGAGCCACCGAGGACAATGCTCGGGTTGTCCTCGTCGCCCTTTCACTTGACTTGTGGTGGAAGGGTGAATTTGATCTTTGTCATCGAATTCACTGTTACCTTCTGCTTTTCAGGTGTTCATGACTACGTTGGTCCCGGGGACAATGGTCGAGGACAACGAGCTGGACGTTCCTTACTTCGACGAGCGAGTTCTTCCCCTCGAGGAGTGGGTGGCCGAGGAGCCTCTGTCCACACCTTCTTGTTTCGCTTCTGACCCGACGGGAGTCTACGCCACCGTGGAGGACCGGGAAGAAGGTGACCCCCAAAATTGGCAAGTTTACCGTCCTCGGGAACGCCACCGTATATGCTCGAAGTATGGGAGGATGCAGCTCCCGATGTATGAGTTCTATTTTAAAGAGGCCAGGCTCAGGCTGCTGTTCTCAGACTTCCACCTGGGCCTCTTCGACTGGTTGAGGCTGGCCCCCTCGCAGCTGCATCCAAATGCCTTGGCTTTTATTCGGGCATTCGAGGTCGTGTGCCGTTATCTCGAGGTCGGCGTCACGCTGTCGCTATTCTTCCGCGTCTTCCATCTGCAGCAGCAGACACTGGATGGTAGGCACAAATGAGTGTCGTTCAAGCAACCGAACAGGCTCTTCAAGACGTACATGGACTCTGTTCGGGATTTCAAGGGTCGCTTCTTCATCATCAGCTCGATCACGCATGCGGGGGTCGACTCTTGATATTCAGAAGGGGAGCAGATTGTGAACGGCCAACGGGAAGCTGTCATGCTGCCGAGGGTGCACGTGGAATGGTCTCCGGAACATTTCTCCCAGGGGACAGACCGGTACATAGTGCGCGTAGGGTCCCTCGACGATGAGGACATGGCCGGTTATTTAAAGATAGTCTCGTTCGTACGCAGCCTGCCACCGTCGAAGTTGGTGACCCCCGACGGCCAGTACATCCTCGATAGCCAGGGGAATGTCCGCGAGACAGCAAGGTTGATCAATACAAAAGCCATGCTCGAGTATTCCTCGGAGGCGGAGGCCCTTCGCTACCTAGGTGGTGGTCACCTCTTTCCTCTCTCGATTTGGTATTCTTTATTTGTTATTGACCCATTTTCTTTGTTTTGCAGGGAACATGTCTTCTGTCGAGGAGCGGGTGAAGAAGTTACGCGCGTCGAAGGTCGCTGCTATTCTGAAGATGCGGGTTGGCCAGTTGGTCGGGCAGGCTTCTGCTGATCAGGATGGCAGGGGATCCTCGTCTCCTTCAAGCAGTCAATCACCCACATCCCAGGGAGCCCCGAAGAGGCCCAGAGTTCAGGAGGTGGAGACCGTGGTCGACCTATCGACGGGCTCTGCTGAGGAGGGTTACTCCATCGCGCCTTGCCATCAGCACCCTGGTTACTTCTACGGGGCCAGGTCGCCCAGCATCCCGGCCGGGGAGGCAAAGGCGGCCCTAAGTGTGGAATGGGCTACTCGAAGGCAGGTCCTGACGGAGGATTTGGCTGCTTTGATGCGGACCTTCACCACGACAATGGTTCTGAGCGAGGAAAGCTACTCGGACGTTGAGCTGTCTAAGCTGCAGGGGGATCTCGCTTTCGCGCAGTCTCGTTTGAACAAGGCCGTCGAGGATCTGGAGCTGAACCGGGGGAGGGTGACCCAACTTACCGAGGAGCTGGAGAAGAGTCGGGGGGAGACCGTCGGTGAGCGCAAGAGGGGAGATAGCTCCGAGGAGAGGTTGAAGGCCGCTGAGGAGGAAGTGCGGGCACTGAAAGCTTGCGTGGAGAAGCTGGAGGGCAGCCTCCGTCCTGCCGATGATGAGACCGACGAAGACAGGCAGATGGTCACCCGGGCTGATCTGCTCGCCAGAATACGGGTGCTGGAAGGTGACTTCCTGGAAGCCTTTGCAGCGGGTTTCAATGGCGTTGTCACACAGCTTAAGGTGGTGAACTCTTGCGTCGCCCTGGTCGAGGACGGCATCGGGCCTTTCCACGAGATAATCGATGGTCGGGTGGTTGACCCCAGCGCCGAGGAGGCTGGTCCCAATGCCCGTCCCGCCGAGCCTGAAGTGGAGGAGGAAAAGGGAGCATAAATTAGTTTCAGGCCTGCGTGCCCGTGTATTCTGGCCAGCGTGCCAAATAATTTGTATATTTTTCTGTGTTTTCTTTACCGGGCCTGCGTGCCCTTCTTGGTGATGTAACATTAACTACTGGGTTGGTGCCCGCTTTTATATGATATACTTTTGGAAATTTGTTTAAGTGTGCGCCGTGTTTTGTTTTTGCATGGTGTTGTGCTCGTTTTATTTATGCGCTTTTGTATGCCCGAAATATATGTTTGTATATTTGAAACGCATGATTGTTATGCCCTTGGGCTTATCCGGGGTGGTAGCTCGACGATAATTGTTTCCGGTAGTGTGGAGAACTGGTCGGTTGGCCGGTTTTGTTACCTGGCCGTTTCGGGGGTAGTTTCTCCCCGCGGCACGAACGTCCCATCGCGAGTTGGGTGTCCTGTCGATGCTGGTACGGCGACGGGGAGTCTCAATCGAGGGATTCTCCATCGAGCAGAGCCTTCTGCCTGGACACACAAAGGCAGGGCTTGCTGTTTTGTTGGTCTCTAGGAGACGCGAGGAGGTGCGGTGGTACCATGTCGCCCCCCTGTGGTCGCGATGCCTGGGCGTCGTGGGCAGTGTTTAACTGTAGTACCTTTTTAGCTTCTCGGCGTTCCATGGTCGAGCTAGTTGTTCCCCGTGTAGGTTTTTGAGGTAATAGGCCCCGTGTTACGTCTTGTCGTGAACACGATATGAGCCTTCCCAATTTGCGGCTAGTTTTCCTTCACGAGAGTCCTTTTGGTTTCTTCGCAAGACTAAGTCGCCGATCGGAAACTCGTGTTTCAAGAATCTGTTGTTGTGGCGAAGTGCTACCTGTTGTTTCAGTCGGGCCTCTCGAAGAGCTGCCCCTGACCGAATTTCTTCGACTAGGTTGAGCTCCTCTCGGAGGGCGTCGTCGTTGTCCTCGGCCTCGAGGAGAGCCTCAGTTCGTCTGAATGGCTCTCGCATCTCGACCGGGATCACCGCCTCGATTCCGTACATGAGGCGGAATGGTGTTTCCCCCGTGGTTGAGTGAGGTGTGGTTCGGTATGCCCATAGGACGCTGTGGAGTTCCTTGACCCACGCTCTCTTGGCGTCGCCGAGTATTCGCTTTAGTCCTCTGAGTATCACCCTGCTCGCAGATTCGGCTTGGTCGTTCGTCTGAGGATGTTCGACCAAGGTGAAGTGATGCTTGGTCCCGAGTTTGGTGACGAAGTCCCGAAAATTTTTGTCGGTGAACTGCGTGTCGTTGTCGGTGACGATGGCGAGTGGGACACCGAATCTTGCGAGGATATTTCTTTTGTAGAATCGGAGTATGTTTTGGGCCGTGATTTTGGCAAGGGCTTCAGCCTCAATCCATTTGGTGAAGTAGTCGACGTCCATGATCAGGTACTTGTTCTGATATGAGCCTAAGGTGAAGGGACCGAGGATATCCATCCCCCACCAGGCAAACGAACAAGGGGAGGATAGGGATTTGAGCTCGCACGGTGGGGCGAGGTGCATGTCCCTATGGCGTTGGCATCTGTCGCATCTCTTGACGTGCTCTCTCACGTCCTCTTACATTGATGGCCAGTAGTATCCTGCTCGCAGGGCCTTTCTCGCCAGGGATCGTCCCCCGAGGTGTTGGGCGTTGATGCCCTCATGGATTTCCTCCAGAACGGCAGTGGCCTGGGAGGTGTCGATGCATTTCAGGAAGGGGACCGCGAAGCCTCTGCGGTACAATTTGTCTTCGAGAAGGACGTACGAGAAGGATTGTCATTTGATCGTGCTGGCCTCTTTGGGGTCGGCGGGGAGGCGACATGCGCTGAGGTAGGCGTGCAACGACGTCATCCAACATTTGATATATCCTATGGCGTTGATGTCGAGCGGTGCTTCGGCCTTTTTCGTGCTCGGCTGCGATAGGATCTCCTGGATGACCGACTTGTGCCCGCCCCTCTTTTTGGTGCTTGCTAGTTTTGAGAGAATATTTGCTCGAGTGTTCTGTTCGCGTGGAACATATTGAACCTCTGCAAAGTCAAAACTGTGCATTTTTTCTGTAATGAGAGCCAGGTATTCGGCGAGGTTATTGTTTTTCGCCGGATATTCCCCCCGTACTTGTGAGGCGACCAGCTGGGAGTCCGTGAAGATTCTTATTTCCTTGGCCCCGAGGTCTGATGCCAAGCGGAGCCCGGCCAGGAACGCCTCGTACTCGGCTTGGTTGTTCATCGTCGGGAAGGCCAGTGTTAGAGAGACTTCTATGATGGTGCCTTCTTCATTGTTGAGGATGATGCCTGCACCGCTGCCCGTGGAGTTTGAGGAGCCATCGATGACGATAGTCCATTTGTGGCTCCCTGTGGTAGGGTCTGGCGAGGGGGTCATCTCGGCGACAAAGTCGGCCAGGACTTGAGCTTTGAGGGCCTTCCTTCCTTCGTAGACGATGTCGAACTCAGATAGTTCTAATGACCACTTTAGCATTCGTCCAGCCATGTCTAGTCGGCCGAGGAGCTGCCTGACGGGCTGGTCGGTTCTGAGCACAATGGTGTGGGCCAAGAAGTAATGTCGGAGGCGTCGTGTGGCAGTGATGAGGGCCAAAGCAACCTTTTCGATCTGCTGGTATCTTACTTCGGGACCGTGGAGGGCTTTGCTCGTGAAGTAGATTGCCTTTTGCCCTTCGTGAGTTTCCCTGATCAGTACGGCGCTGACGGCCTCGTTAGCCACAACTAGGTATAGGTATAGGGTTTCTCCAGCTTCGGGTCGCGTCAGCACGGGTGGTTCGGACAGGACGCGTTTGAGGTGATGGAGGGCTTGCTCGCATTCCTCTGTCCATTCGAACGTGGCTTCCTTTCTGAGCAACTTGAAGAAAGGGAGGGCGTGCTGTGCGGACTTGGCGATGAATCGGGAAAGCGAGGCGAGTACGCCGTTGAGGGATTGTATAGATTTCTTCGAGGTGGGCGTGGTGATTTCCGAAAATGCGCGGCACTTGTCCGGATTTGCTTCGATCCCACGCTCGGTTAAGTAGAAGCCGAGGAATTTCCCTATGCGGACCCCGAAGGTACATTTCTCCGGGTTGAAGCGCATTCTGCATTTCCTCGCTGTGTCGAAGACCTTTCTGAGATGGACCGTGTGGTCGACTTTTGTGTAGGACTTGACAATCATGTCGTCCATATACACCTCGAGCATGTCGCCAATCTCTCCCCGGAAGACTTTGTTCATCATCCGTTGGTATGTGGCGCCGACGTTCTTTAGGCCGAAGGGCATTACGTTTTAGTAATAGTTGCCCGACTCCGTCATGAAGGTCATGCTTTGTTTGTCGCGTTCGTCCATGGGGATCTGGTTGTATCCCGAGTATGCTTCCATAAAGGACAAGAGTTTGAAGCCCGTCGAGTTGTCGACGAGCTTGTCGATGTTGGGGAGGGGGTAGGCGTCCTTAGGACATGCCCGGTTGAGATCGGTATAGTCAACACACATGCGCCATTTCCATTATTATTTTTAACAAGTACAACATTGGACATCCAGGTTGAATACCGGGCTTCCGAAATAAAATTTTCCTATAGGAGGTCTTTTACAGCTTTTTCAGCCACCGCCGACTTTTCGGAGGTCTGTCTACGCCTACGTTGTACTACAGCCTTGGCGGTTGGGTTGATGGATAGTTGATGGCAGGCGACCTCGGGATCGAGTCTGGGCATTTCCGTGGCGCTCCAAGCGAAGAGATCAGCGTTCTCGCAGAGGCAGACCTTCAGTTGTTTCCTCGCAAGGTTGGGGTGTCCTGCTCCGATCTTCACGGTTCTCGTCTCGTCGTCCCCGAGGGTCACAATCTCGAAGTCACCGTCTGGGATGGGGCACGCTGGGTGGGTGGGCTTCCCGTTGGATGTAGCAGCATTGCTGGCTTCGTCTTCGCGGTCGGATTCTTCAGCGAAGCGGCTATCGAGGTCTACTGAGCCGACGAGCTCCTTGGGTTCGCTCTTCGGAGTCGCGGTGGGCGCTGCTTTTTTGGTTGTCGGGGCGATAGTACTTAGGCCTTTCAGCGCGGCCTCGAAGCATCTCTGGGCAGCCTCGATGTTGCCATTTAGGGTGACCACGACCCCCCATCTTGTGTAGTATTTCATTTTTAGGTGGACGGTGGAGGGCACCGCGGTGAGTTCTGCCATCGCCGTACTGCCCAGGATATAGTTCTAGAGGGACGGGCATTCGATGACCAGGAAGTGGACATTCACCTCCCTAGCCGTTTCCTTTTCCCCGAAGGTGACTTTTAACTCCACGTACCCCCACGGTCTCGTCGTCGTCCCGTTGAACCCTTGGAGGTCGGAGCCCACGTAGGGGGACAGGTTGGACTCGTCGAGTTGGAGGGTCGTGAAAAGGTGGGTGTACATGATTTCCACCGAGCTTCCGCCGTCGACCAGGATGCGTCTGACGTCGAAGTTTTCCATATGTGCCCGTATAAGTAGGGGGATGTTTGAGTTGGGGGAGCCCCCGGAAAGCTCCTCGAGGTAGAAGGTAATCGGGTTGGATCGGCCACGAAATTTGTCGAGGGTGCTCATTTTTCCAGAGTTGCTGGTGATGAGTTCCTCGAACTTTCTCTTTACTGATCCCACAGATAGGTTCCTCGGGGATCCACCGGAGATGACCATGGCCTTCGGAAAATACTCCCATCGACTGGTGGGGTGCACGGGCTCGTCGGGGAGGCCGAATTCTTTGAGTGCGAACCAATCCTCAGGCCGGCTGACGCAGAGGGCAACCTGCATACCATTGTCACCGTCAGAAGAGGGGAGGTCTTCGACTCTCTTGGCCTCGGGGGCATCTTGCCGTGGGGCTTCTCCTCTCCGGGTGTATCTCTTCAGGTGGCCATCCTTGATCAAGATTTCGACCGCGTCCTTGAGGTGGATGCAGTCTTCTGTAACGTGCCCGTGGCTTTTATGGAAGCGGCAGAACTTCGATTTGTCCATGTTGGGCTTGGGGGGTGTCGGCCTGGGGAAGCGGACACCTGCCTGGATAAACTCCGTTTTGGCGCACTCGGCCAGTATGCACTCGTGGGAAGCGATTAGAGTCGTATACTCTGTGAATCAGCCGGCTGGACCGCACTGCTCGTGGTGTTCGCGGGGACGATCCTCCCGTTGGTGATCTCCTCCGCGCCAGTGGCTCGAGGCTCCGTCCTCTCGGGGCCCGCGGGGGGTTTCTCGGTCTCGCGTGTCCTGGGCGGAGTTGGCCGCTTGAGTCTCCTCGAATCGGATGTAATGCGCGGCTTTGTCGAAGAAGTCTTGTAGAGAGGCTGGTCGGTGTATGGCCACAGCTTCGTAGAACTTGGAGTCTCAGCGCAGGCCTTGCTCCATTAAGTAACGTTTCATCTCGTCCGACGTTGTTACCTGTACTGCCTCTCGTGTGAACCTTTCGATGTACTTCCGGAGGGGCTCGTCGGGAGCCTAGATTATGGCGCCCAGCGTGGCTTCAGTCTTCGGATGGCACCGGGATACCGTGAAGTGTCTCGAAAAAAGGTCCTTCAAGACCTTCCACGTCGTGACCGTTTCGGGCTCTAGGCTTTTGTACCATGTCATGGCACCTTTCCTCAGTGTTGTCAAGAATAGTCTGCATTTGATAGCTCTTCGAACATTTCGGTTGTCGAGCATGGCCTAGATGTCTTCCAGGTGCTTGTCTGGGTCGGAGGTGCCGTCGTATGTCGAGAGTGCTGGGGTTTTTCCATCCCGTGGGGAATGGGAGCAGCCATGATCTCTCGGGACAAGGGGGTCATGTAGTTGTCCTCGTCACTGAGAGTTGGTGATCGAGGGGGTGATGGCCCTGGTGGTGGAGGTGCTTGATTTCGCGCCCTCAGCCTCCTGATCGGGGGTTCGACCCTCGGAGGTCTGGTCGGGGGATCCCCTCTGGTTGGCCGTCGCTCGCGGGCTTGTCTCGTCGGGGACCTAGTCCGCTCTCGCACTACTTCGGGTTGGGGCCTCTCCAGCTAGGGTCGTCGACTCCTGGGACGAGGCGATGGACTCCTCAAATTCTCGTTCTGGTCTTCCCGCGGAGGGGACCTCGGCGGGACTTCGTGTTCTAGTGTGCCAATTTGTGTTTTCTGTTGGAACAATAACTGATTTGTTTGGTTGATGGCCGCAAAGAGGGCGGCCACTGTCGGGTCCGCTCCGGCCGGGACAGGGATGGGTTGGAACACCGCTGGGCTCCTTGGTCGGAGAACAGTCTGGTGTGCAGCTTCCGCGGGCGAGGGAGAGGCAGTCTGGCCATTCCTCTCGCCGGTCTCCGGAGGTTAGGACGTCTCCGTTTGCTTGCCGTCGTTCGCGGCGGGAGCGAGGATGAAGTCATGAACAACATTGTCGTGGTGTGGGCTAGCTATGATTGCGGAATGTATGTGAAACTTTGGTTCTCTGCTTGGGGGAACGGGGAAGTTTTATGTTCCCACAGACGGCGCCACTGATCTGACCTGATCAGAAGGGGATCGCTGGCTGCCACTCGTCTTTGACTTACTTTGTAACGCCCCCTTTCTATACCCCAAAATAAACACATATTAAATCATATAGTCATGAATACAAGTGTTTTTATTTTCATCAGAGTATATTTACATTTAAGTATAAAAGAAGTGTGTCACAATACTCACGAAACGACCACATGAATATTAATGTTTAAAAAGAATTAACTCAAAAGGGGTAAATCTCAACTAAAAATAAACGCATGATTCTTCGAAATTACATATTCATGTTTTCTCTTAAAGCGGAAGACTAAAACATACATGTATTCACTTAAGACATGACAAAACGTAATTACATGGCATCTGGTTGTTCACAACTCTATTCACATACAAACAAAACATCATTAAGGCAATCAACAAGCCTATCTACCCAAAGTTACATATCAGAGCGACCGACACGAGGGAAAAGAACTATACTCCAAAGGAAAACCTCCAACGACTCCTAATCTGCAATGCCTCGCAGGGCATCATGAAACAATAGAAGGGTGAGAAATATTATCATAATAATCAGGGCATAAGATATATATATATATATATATATATATATATATATATATATATATATATATATATATATATATATATATATATATATATATATATATATATATATATATATATATATATATATATATATATATATATATATATATATATATATATATATATATATATATATATATATACATATATAGAAATACACAAGTACCGAATGCCTATATTCTACAACTTTTCACTATGGTGCGTAATAATAAATTCTCACCACATCCAATACACTTAAACATATACACTCACACTAAACCATCCATCCATTAGTCAATATCCTGCACATTCATTTATTCGCTATCCGCGTCCCATCAATTCCTGTACGCATGCATATTACATATAACAACCGCAACCATGCCGTGCGATTCGTATAATACTCATCTAATATCCTCAGTCCTTTTTCCGGGTTATGGGCATATTGCTCATGCCCTATCGGGAACAACATCTCAGTCATTCTACCCCGGTAACTTCTTCACTAGGAACGACACATTGCCATCATACCCTAGTGAGTACAACTCCTCCCCGCTTACTTCAACGTCATCCTCCCATCTATCAGACCATACATACATATATACTATTATATTCTTAGAGATTATTCTCCGTTCATCATCTGAAGATGATAGTGCAACTCATAGGGACCGACTCATTCATCCGCCAGATTCTCCTATGAACCTATCACTTATCAAATCCTCCACGGGATCAAATATAACCATCGCATCAAGCGAGGTTCTGCAGATCCTACACGGGATCAAATATAACCATCGCATCAAGCGAGATTCTGCAGATCCTACACGGGATCAAATATAACCATCGCATCAAGCGAGGTTCTGCAGATCCTACACGGGATCAAATATAACCATCACATCAAGCGAGGTTCTGCAGATCCTACACGGGATCAAATATAACCATCGCATCAAGCGAGGTTCTGCAGATCCTACACGGGATCAAATATAACCATCGCATCAAGCGAGGTTCTGCAGATCCTACACGGGATCAAATATAACCATCGCATCAAGCGAGGTTCTGCAGATCCTACACGGGATCAAATATAACCATCGCATCAAGCGAGGTTCTGCAGATCCTACACAGGATCAAATATAACCATCGCATCAAGCGAGGTTCTGCAGATCCTACAAGGGATAAAATATAACCATCGCATCAAGCGAGGTTCTGCAGATCCTACACGGGATCAAATATAACCATCGCATCAAGCGAGGTTCTGCAGATCCTACACGGGATCAAATATAACCATCGCATCAAGCGAGGTTCTGCAGATCCTACACGGGATCAAATATAACCATCGCATCAAGAGAGGTTCTGCAGATCCTACACGGGATCAAATATAACCATCGCATCAAGCGAGGTTCTGCAGATCCTACACGGGATCAAATATAACCATCGCATCAAGCGAGGTTCTGCAGATCCTACACGGGATCAAATATAACCATCACATCAAGCGAGGTTCTGCAGATCCTACACGGGATCAAATATAACCATCGCATCAAGCGAGGTTCTGCAGATCCTACACGGGATCAAATATAACCATCGCATCAAGCAAGGTTCTGCAGATCCTACACGGGATCAAATATAACCATCACATCAAGCGAGGTTCTGCAGATCCTACACGGGATCAAATATAAATACACAGCCACTAGGAATGATGTTATATCATTCTACCCTAGTGCACCCATCAACCACACCTCATTCGGAATACTCCTAACGCACTACAATATTGTTTGTGCCTCATTAGGAACAATATCACGTCGTCCTACCCTAATGAGCCTGCAACTAGGAATGATATCACATCATTCTACGCTAGTGTAATCCACTCCGACACTACGTTCACTACTCAATGCCCACATAATTCTATTATGTTCTCATACATTCATATTATCATGCCGACGGCAACGAACTCGATCATCTCATCATGCAATCCTATTTGATCTAGAGATTGCATAAAATTGCCGATCGGCCACACTCACGCTTCACAAACCATAAACTAGGATTCACGCCATTCGGCTACCCACAGCACCTCACGGGCCAGCATACCCGCTTTTAAATCAAGGGAAGGTCGATCGCAATCAGGGTCCCAAGCCACAACAGTACACAACAGGAGACAAACTCATTCTGCTACGTTCGCTGCACGCTCGCCTAGCGAGCTACTAGCGAACGTTCGCTACCTCCTCGCCTAGCGAACTGCTAGCGAGTGCAAACAGAACCTCCAAACATTGCTCGCTACCTCGTTTGCCACAGCGAACCCCCAGCGAGCTCTTCGCTACTCCCTTCGCTACTAGCGAAAGACCACAATACCATTCTGTCCCAAGTCTGGGACCGTTCTCTACACACTCGCCTAGCAAGATGCTAGCGAACACTCGCGACCTGCTCGCCTAGCGAGCTGCTAGCGAGCGTCTGCGAACAGAACTTCTCCCCACTGTTCAGAATTCGAAACAGCCGATAAATTCACCCGATAATTCTCCACTTGCTCCAGTAATCATAACCTAACGTTCCCCGACATAAATCCTACCACTTATTCTCATCTTCGTTAAACAAAGCTAGATTTCTACCGATCGAATCAATTTCGACCTAAAACGGAAATTATAGGAAACTCTCCAAAACCCTAACTCAATCAACCATACACATACATAATCATACATATTGATTTAGATAGTAAGATTTCACACCCTTTACCTTGGATTAGTCGAAGCTTTGAGCTGTTCTTGATGATCCCACACTTTTCTTCTTCTTCTTCTCTTTTCTCCTCCTTTTCCTTCTTCCTCTTTTCTTTCCTTCCTTTTCTCTTATGTTTATTTTCTCTTCTATTTCCCTTTTAATATCCTCCTCATTATTTCTCCAAAACATCTATTAATTCAATATCCCATAAAATATCCCACTTATCATTTAATAGGAAATGTCCAAAATACCCTCCAAACTATTTTCCCCGAAAACTCTCAAAATCGGTTAAAATAGAATAATATGTAAACTTAACATATTTCCACACAAATTCCATATCAAAAATAATATTCGTCCAATCAAATTAAGTAAGGACTCGATAAAAGAGACAATCGAAATCGGGGCGTTACAACTCTCCCCCACTTAGGAATTTTCGTCCTCGAAAATATTACCTGATTCAAACCACACCGGGTGTAACATCGCGTCCGCTCTCTAATTCTCAAGTTGCACATGATCGCCCACGTGCATACTTCCGTACCACAAACATAGTCATGCCGCGTGACTCAATTAAGACCGTCAATCTACACCAATCTCCATTGGAGATTACAGGCACTCCACATACACTCCACCAGGAACGACATCTCAGTCATTCTACCCTGGTAATCGTCTCACTAGGAACGATGCATAGTCATTCTACCCTAGTGATTGCAACCATAACACTTATACCTCATCGGGAATGACACACTAGTCATTCTACCCCCAATGAGTTTGAATCTCGGATACAAACTTTTATCCATCATCATCATCCTAAAGTCTTCGCCCTCACTCACCATAGAATCAACGGAGTTTAAATCCGACTTCTCTCTTCGGCGGTACAACAATCTAACATGCTATTTCCCACGCTTCTGCCGCGCTACTCTGGTACAGGTTCAACAAGACACAGTGTGTTCCCGAACTTCAAGCTCGACTAACACCGGTTACTATTGTAACCCCTAAAACACGGCCTCACTTGGATCCTCTATCCTCTTCAGTTGTCTCACGCACAAATCTCGGGTCCGAGTACAACACTCTCGCCTGAATCATATTATTACAAAGGAGTCCTACGCCCCCCTGCCATACAAGGCTTCAGATTCTCATCTGACTCAATATTTCGACGATACAACATACAATCTTTATCACCTCAGCGATATTCATTACAACCAGTTCCAACCTAGAATGACTAGTCCTCATCAACAGAAAAAGGGTCAATCCACTTATTCAACCCAGAATTCTCTTAACTAAAATCATATTCCTCATTGTATCCTTATCTTTCAGAACTGTGAGCAAAAGCTTGGACTTTGCTAAGACAACATCCTTTGTGGTAGCTTCGCCCATTAAAGCCATATGGTTTAACAAATCATTATGCGAAGGTTTAACTTCATAGTAACTAAAATCCTTATTCTTACTCAAGCTATCCCACACAGATTTTGCTGATGTTTCTGGATTCTTCTTCACAAAATGCATGAAGTAAACAGTGATCAAAATAGTCCTTATGGTATCCTCGTAGCTCTTCCTTGGCTTTTGAAGTTTGATCAATTTACCATCCCTCTCCTCCAAAGCACAAATTGTTGACGGTTCTTCTCAAAACTCCTCGAACCTCTCCACAGTGACATAACACCGCCTTCTCCTCCAACACGGATAACACAAGCTCCCGATGTTCAACAATACACCAAGCTACAACCCCACACTTGTAGCATCCTGGAGAACCACAAGTTCTCCCCCACTTAGATCATTCTTACTTCTGCAGACAATGGTTAAACAACAAACACGTACCGACAGTGTCTTCACACACATGTCGCGTACAAGGGAACAACCAACATTAGACACTTGGCCGGATGGACCAACCTGCTCTGATACCACTTTGTAACGCCCCGTTTCTATACCCCAAAATAAACACATATCAAATCATATAGTCATGAATACAAGTGTTTTTATTTTCATCAGAGTATATTTACATTTAGGTATAAAAGAAGTGCGTCACAATACTCACGAAACGACCACATGAATATTAATGTTTAAAAAGAATTAACTCAAAAGGGGTAAATCTCAACTAAAAATAAACGCATGATTCTTCGAAATTACATATTCATGTTTTCTCTTAAAGAGGAAGACTAAAACATATATGTATTCACTTAAGACATGACAGAACGTAATTACATGGCATCTGGTTGTTCACAACTCTATTCACATACAAACAAAACATCATTAAGGCAATCAACAAGCCTATCTACCCAAAGTTACATATCAGAGCGACCGACACGAGGGAAAAGAACTATACTCCAAAGGAAAACCTCCAGCGACTCCTAATCTGCAATGCCTCGCAGGGCATCATGAAACAACAGAAGGGTGAGAAACATTATCATAATAATCAGGGCATAAGATATATATATATATATATATATACATATATAGAAATACACAAGTACCGAATGCCTATATTCTACAGCTTTTCACTACGGTGCGTAATAATAAATTCTCACCACATCCAATACACTTAAACATATACACTCACACTAAACCATCCATCCATTAGTCAATATCCTGCACATTCATTTATTCGCTATCCGCGTGCCATCAATTCCTGTACGCATGCATATTACATATAACAACCGCAACCATGCCGTGTGATTCGTATAATACTCATCTAATATCCTCAGTCCTTTTTCCGGGTTATGGGCATATCGCTCATGCCCTACCGGGAACAACATCTCAGTCATTCTACCCTGGTAACTTCTTCATTAGAAACGACACATTGCCATCCTACCCTACTGAGTACAACTCCTCCACGCTTACTTCAACGTCATCCTCCCATCTATCAGACCATACATACATATATACTATTATATTCTTAGAGATTATTCTCCGTTCATCATCTGAAGATGATAGTGCAACTCATAGGGACCGACTCATTCATCCGCCAGATTCTCCTATGAACCTATCACTTATCAAATCCTCCACGGGATCAAATATAACCATCGCATCAAGCGAGGATCTGCAGATCCTACACGGGATCAAATATAACCATCGCATCAAGCGAGGTTCTGCAGATCCTACACGGGATCAAATATAACCATCGCATCAAGCGAGGTTCTGCAGATCCTACACGGGATCAAATATAACCATCGCATCAAGCGAGGTTCTGCAGATCCTACACGGGATCAAATATAACCATCGCATCAAGCGAGGTTCTGCAGATCCTACACGGGATCAAATATAACCATCGCATCAAGCGAGGTTCTGCAGATCCTACACGGGATCAAATATAACCATCGCATCAAGCGAGGTTCTGCAGATCCTACACGGGATCAAATATAACCATCGCATCAAGAGAGGTTCTGCAGATCCTACACGGGATCAAATATAACCATCGCATCAAGCGAGGTTCTGCAGATCCTACACGGGATCAAATATAACCATCGCATCAAGCGAGGTTCTGCAGATCCTACACGGGATCAAATATAACCATCACATCAAGCGAGGTTCTACAGATCCTACACGGGATCAAATATATCCATCGCATCAAGCGAGGTTCTGCAGATCCTACACGGGATCAAATATAACCATCGCATCAAGCGAGGTTCTGCAGATCCTACACGGGATCAAATATAACCATCGCATCAAGCGAGGTTCTGCAGATCCTACACGAGATCAAATATAACCATCACATCAAGCGAGGTTCTACAGATCCTACACGGGATCAAATATAACCATCGCATCAAGCGAGGTTCTGCAGATCCTACACGGGATCAAATATAACCATCGCATCAAGCGAGGTTCTGCAGATCCTACACGGGGTCAAATATAACCATCGCATCAAGCGAGGTTCTGCAGATCCTACACGGGATCAAATATAAATACACAGCCACTAGGAATGATGTTATATCATTCTACCCTAGTGCACCCATCAACCACACCTCATTCGGAATACTCCTAACGCACTACAATATTGTTTGTGCCTCATTAGGAACGATATCACGTCGTCCTACCCTAATGAGCCTGCAACTAGGAATGATATCACATCATTCTACCCTAGTGTAATCCACTCCGACACTACGTTCACTACTCAATGCCCACATAATTCTATTATGTTCTCATACATTCATATTATCATGCCGACGGCAACGAACTCGATCATCTCATCATGCAATCCTATTCGATCTAGCGATTGCATAAAATTGCCGATCGGCCACACTCACGCTTCACAAACCATAAACTAGGATTCACGTCATTCAGCTACCCACAGCACCTCACGGGCCAGCATACCCGCTTTTAAATCGAGGGAAGGTCGGTCGCAATCAGGGTCCCAAGCCACAACAGTATACAACAGGAGAGAAACTCATTCTGCACGCTCGCCTAGCGAGCTACTAGCGAACGTTCGCTACCTCCTCGCCTAGCGAACTGCTAGCGAGTGCAAACAGAACCTCCAAACATTGCTCGCTACCTCTTTTGCCACAACGAACCCCCAGCGAGCTCTTCGCTACTCCCTTCGCTACTAGCGAAAGACCACAATACCATTCTGTCCCAAGTCTGGGACCGTTCGCTACGCACTCGCCTAGCAAGATGCTAGCGAGCGTCTGCGAACAGAACTTCTCCCCACTGTTCAGAATTCGAAACAGCCGATAAATTCACCTGATAATTCTCCACTTGCTCCAGTAATCATAACCTAACATTCCCCGACATAAATCCTACCACTTATTCTCATCTTCATTAAACAAAGCTAGATTTCTACCGATCGAATCAATTTCAACCTAAAACGGAAATTATAGGAAACTCTCCAAAACCCTAACTCAATCAACCATACACATACATAATCATACATATTGATTTAGATAGTAAGATTTCACACCCTTACCTTGGATTAATCGAAGCTTTGAGTTGTTCTTGATGATCCCACACTTTTCTTCTTCTTCTTCTCTTTTCTCCTCCTTTTCCTTCTTCCTCTTTTCTTTCCTTCCTTTTCTCTTATGTTTCTTTTCTCTTCTATTTCCCTTTTAATATCCTCCTCATTATTTCTCCAAAACATCTATTAATTCAATATCCCATAAAATATCCCACTTATCATTTAATAGGAAATGTCCAAAATACCCTCCAAACTATTTTCCCCGAAAACTCTCAAAATCGGTTAAAATAGAATAATATGTAAACTTAACATGTTT